>OX235274.1:81185566-82624666 GCA_944472155.2 Trichobilharzia szidati
CAAACCTCTGGGTTTCGCTAGGTAGCAGATCATGGAGCGCTGGAGACCTTTGTGAAATGTTGCGTTCTAGTTCTGGAATACGGGCTTTAATAGAGTCAATAAGATTCAACGCATGTCGTCGGAGGGATTTTGTGTTGGGATATATGTGGCTTCTTCTCAATGCTTTCCAAAACCATTTTGGATATTCGCGATTGTTGATGCAATCATTGAAAAAAGAAATTTTCGCTTTCACTATCGCAAGTTTGACAGAGTACCGTAGAAACCCATTGAGTTCCTTGACTGTCGAGGGATCCTTGCTACTTTTTAATTCATGAATAATTCCCATTCGGACATTAGTAGACAAAAGACAAGTAGTTCAGCAAAGAGTCTCTTTTCGGCGAATTCATTTTCAAAGCTGTACAATCGCAAATATATATGGTTATTTTGTGTGTGTGTGTGTGTATACATTAAATTTGTCAAACAAAATACGGTTAGTAAGTTCAAATGAATTGGATGTTGATAAGAGGATAGCAACAAAAGTGATGAGTTGTCAAAACGATTGTTAAAGAGGAGTAAGTTTAGGTGAATTGGATGTTCATATAAGAGGGTAGTAACAAAAGTGATGAGTTGTCATAAATGATTGTTAAATAAGAGTTACGTAATGGTAAGAATAGTTTGATGAATGAGTTGTACTCAAAGGTTGTGCATGGAAACAAAATAATATATAGAATTACACAAGGGTTTTAAGTTAGAAAAAATAAGCATACAAACAGAAGTAAGGTCAGGTCAAACAAACAAAGAAGAGTTGGGTCAAATCAACGGAGTTGTTACCATGCGAGTAGAAGTGGTTGGATAATTTTCTTTTGTATGCATAGTTCTGGTTCAACCAACTGGATGGCTAGGGCTTCTGCGATACAAAGAAGACGAAATCGTACTGTCTTTGGGAGGTTGTTCTTCACTTTGTAGATCACTTTAAAGGAGGCGTTCGTTGAGATGGAATGACCAGTGTTGACTAGATGTTCGATTATTGCACTCCTTATATGGCCATTATTTCCTTTCTGTAGCCACGCTGGGTAGTGTTCTTTGACCCTTTTTGACAGGATGCGCGTTGAACGACCAATGTACCTGGCTCCACAGCAACAGGTGAACTGATATATACACATAGAAGTGGTCATGTGCGGAATCTTGTCCTTTGGGTTTCTGCAGATCAGCGGGCGACTGGAGAACACTATTCTTAGTGTTGCCGCAGGGAAAGTTCTTCCTAAAGAGGTGGAAATTCTCCTTCTGAGGACGTCACTAAGTAGGTCTCCTTTGAAATCTAGGTTCATATAAAGTATCTTTTTTGGCACGGATGCTGTCTCTTGCTTTTGGTTTTTCTGTTTGATGTTTTTGTCTACAAATCTTGGTGGGTAGCCATTTTGTATGAAGATTTCCCTCAGGAAGTTTAGTTCTTCTTCCATGGTGTCGGAGCTGCAGATGCGTCTGACGCGAGTTGCAAGGGATTTAATTAAGTTTCTTTTCCGACTGATTGGTACCCAGCTGTAGAAACTTGTTAATTGTCCGTTCCAAGTCGGTTTCCTATGGATTGACCTTCTTAAAGTTCCGTCATCTCTCCTTGTAAGCTCTACGTCAAGAAAAGGGATTTTTGATTCGTTTTCAGTTTCCAAAGTGAACTTTGTGGCTGGATGGCATTTGTTGAATATTTGTAGTAGTTGATTGAGATTGTGATCGTCATCACAGATGATAAAGATGTCGTCAACATATCTAACGTACAATTGGAAATTGTCGATGGTTGATTTGAGTGGGCCGTTCTCGAGGCTTGCCATGAAGCAGTCTGATAGTAATGGGCCCAGTGGAGATCCCATTGCGATTCCATCTTGTTGTCTGTAAATAATGTCGTTGAATGTGAATTGGACATTGAGTGTACATCTCAGTAGTAGTTCTTTTAAACAGGTCGTCGGTAATCCGATGTCCAGCTGATTTTCGTCGATATAGTGACAAATATAAGAGACAGTTTCCGTGAGTGGAACGTTGGTAAATAGTGATTCAACGTCGAGGGAGAGCATAGTTTTGTTCTTTGTATTGATATCTTTAATGTAATCGACGAATTGGAAAGTGTCACGAAGTGAATAGTGGCACATTCGTTTTCGTACAGGTTCTAAAATGTCAGTGAGCCATTTCGCTATTGAATGGTACGGGGAACCTGACATATCCAGAATTGGACGAAGTGGGAGGTTGGCTTTATGTATCTTCGGTAAGCCATATAGTCTTGGTATTGTTGACCCTGTCGGTCGGATCTGATCATACACTTCATGAGTGATTAACTTTTGGGTTTGCATTCTTTTCAGGACATCGGTGAGTTGCTTTTCAATCAGTTCTGTTTTGTTTCTTTCGTTGGGTGGTTGCGAAAATTTTGTTTTATCTGACAAGATGTTGTTCATTTTCTCAATATAGTCTTTTTTGTCCATAAGGACTATACCACTTCCTTTGTCTGGACGAGTTATAAGGAGTTCTTCATTTTGTTTTAGTTGATTTAATTCTTCTCTATGTTGCTTTGTCAGGTGGTTGTACACTTTTGGCTTTGTATTAAGATACTGATAACAGCTATCGATTATTGTTGATTTGAAACGTTGCAGTTCTTGTTCGGAGGTTGGGGTTAAATCATTTGTTTGGGTCATTAGGTTTTCGAATTGTACTTGTGTATGGAGTCTGTTGGCGTTTAAGTTGACGTCGCAGAATTTTGGGCCCATGGATAGGGCTTCTAACTGTAGGTTGGATAAAGCTACTGAAGAGTAGTTGAATACGAATTTCGAAGGGTCTTCAGGAAATTGTTTGTGTGCTTTGATGGATTTGAGGCTTTTGGTGAGTCGGGAAATAGTGGATTGTGCTCGTTTTTCAGTGACTGTATTGACATATTCCGCAAACCTCTGGGTTTCGCTAGGTAGCAGATCATGGAGCGCTGGAGACCTTTGTGAAATGTTGCGTTCTAGTTCTGGAATACGGGCTTTAATAGAGTCAATAAGATTCAACGCATGTCGTCGGAGGGATTTTGTGTTGGGATATATGTGGCTTCTTCTCAATGCTTTCCAAAACCATTTTGGATATTCGCGATTGTTGATGCAATCATTGAAAAAAGAAATTTTCGCTTTCACTATCGCAAGTTTGACAGAGTACCGTAGAAACCCATTGAGTTCCTTGACTGTCGAGGGATCCTTGCTACTTTTTAATTCATGAATAATTCCCATTCGGACATTAGTAGACAAAAGACAAGTAGTTCAGCAAAGAGTCTCTTTTCGGCGAATTCATTTTCAAAGCTGTACAATCGCAAATATATATGGTTATTTTGTGTGTGTGTGTGTGTATACATTAAATTTGTCAAACAAAATACGGTTAGTAAGTTCAAATGAATTGGATGTTGATAAGAGGATAGCAACAAAAGTGATGAGTTGTCAAAACGATTGTTAAAGAGGAGTAAGTTTAGGTGAATTGGATGTTCATATAAGAGGGTAGTAACAAAAGTGATGAGTTGTCATAAATGATTGTTAAATAAGAGTTACGTAATGGTAAGAATAGTTTGATGAATGAGTTGTACTCAAAGGTTGTGCATGGAAACAAAATAATATATAGAATTACACAAGGGTTTTAAGTTAGAAAAAATAAGCATACAAACAGAAGTAAGGTCAGGTCAAACAAACAAAGAAGAGTTGGGTCAAATCAACGGAGTTGTTACCATGCGAGTAGAAGTGGTTGGATAATTTTCTTTTGTATGCATAGTTCTGGTTCAACCAACTGGATGGCTAGGGCTTCTGCGATACAAAGAAGACGAAATCGTACTGTCTTTGGGAGGTTGTTCTTCACTTTGTAGATCACTTTAAAGGAGGCGTTCGTTGAGATGGAATGACCAGTGTTGACTAGATGTTCGATTATTGCACTCCTTATATGGCCATTATTTCCTTTCTGTAGCCACGCTGGGTAGTGTTCTTTGACCCTTTTTGACAGGATGCGCGTTGAACGACCAATGTACCTGGCTCCACAGCAACAGGTGAACTGATATATACACATAGAAGTGGTCATGTGCGGAATCTTGTCCTTTGGGTTTCTGCAGATCAGCGGGCGACTGGAGAACACTATTCTTAGTGTTGCCGCAGGGAAAGTTCTTCCTAAAGAGGTGGAAATTCTCCTTCTGAGGACGTCACTAAGTAGGTCTCCTTTGAAATCTAGGTTCATATAAAGTATCTTTTTTGGCACGGATGCTGTCTCTTGCTTTTGGTTTTTCTGTTTGATGTTTTTGTCTACAAATCTTGGTGGGTAGCCATTTTGTATGAAGATTTCCCTCAGGAAGTTTAGTTCTTCTTCCATGGTGTCGGAGCTGCAGATGCGTCTGACGCGAGTTGCAAGGGATTTAATTAAGTTTCTTTTCCGACTGATTGGTACCCAGCTGTAGAAACTTGTTAATTGTCCGTTCCAAGTCGGTTTCCTATGGATTGACCTTCTTAAAGTTCCGTCATCTCTCCTTGTAAGCTCTACGTCAAGAAAAGGGATTTTTGATTCGTTTTCAGTTTCCAAAGTGAACTTTGTGGCTGGATGGCATTTGTTGAATATTTGTAGTAGTTGATTGAGATTGTGATCGTCATCACAGATGATAAAGATGTCGTCAACATATCTAACGTACAATTGGAAATTGTCGATGGTTGATTTGAGTGGGCCGTTCTCGAGGCTTGCCATGAAGCAGTCTGATAGTAATGGGCCCAGTGGAGATCCCATTGCGATTCCATCTTGTTGTCTGTAAATAATGTCGTTGAATGTGAATTGGACATTGAGTGTACATCTCAGTAGTAGTTCTATTTATTCCAGAACTAGAACGCAACATTTCACAAAGGTCTCCAGCGCTCCATGATCTGCTACCTAGCGAAACCCAGAGGTTTGCGGAATATGTCAATACAGTCACTGAAAAACGAGCACAATCCACTATTTCCCGACTCACCAAAAGCCTCAAATCCATCAAAGCACACAAACAATTTCCTGAAGACCCTTCGAAATTCGTATTCAACTACTCTTCAGTAGCTTTATCCAACCTACAGTTAGAAGCCCTATCCATGGGCCCAAAATTCTGCGACGTCAACTTAAACGCCAACAGACTCCATACACAAGTACAATTCGAAAACCTAATGACCCAAACAAATGATTTAACCCCAACCTCCGAACAAGAACTGCAACGTTTCAAATCAACAATAATCGATAGCTGTTATCAGTATCTTAATACAAAGCCAAAAGTGTACAACCACCTGACAAAGCAACATAGAGAAGAATTAAATCAACTAAAACAAAATGAAGAACTCCTTATAACTCGTCCAGACAAAGGAAGTGGTATAGTCCTTATGGACAAAAAAGACTATATTGAGAAAATGAACAACATCTTGTCAGATAAAACAAAATTTTCGCAACCACCCAACGAAAGAAACAAAACAGAACTGATTGAAAAGCAACTCACCGATGTCCTGAAAAGAATGCAAACCCAAAAGTTAATCACTCATGAAGTGTATGATCAGATCCGACCGACAGGGTCAACAATACCAAGACTATATGGCTTACCGAAGATACATAAAGCCAACCTCCCACTTCGTCCAATTCTGGATATGTCAGGTTCCCCGTACCATTCAATAGCGAAATGGCTCACTGACATTTTAGAACCTGTACGAAAACGAATGTGCCACTATTCACTTCGTGACACTTTCCAATTCGTCGATTACATTAAAGATATCAATACAAAGAACAAAACTATGCTCTCCCTCGACGTTGAATCACTATTTACCAACGTTCCACTCACGGAAACTGTCTCTTATATTTGTCACTATATCGACGAAAATCAGCTGGACATCGGATTACCGACGACCTGTTTAAAAGAACTACTACTGAGATGTACACTCAATGTCCAATTCACATTCAACGACATTATTTACAGACAACAAGATGGAATCGCAATGGGATCTCCACTGGGCCCATTACTATCAGACTGCTTCATGGCAAGCCTCGAGAACGGCCCACTCAAATCAACCATCGACAATTTCCAATTGTACGTTAGATATGTTGACGACATCTTTATCATCTGTGATGACGATCACAATCTCAATCAACTACTACAAATATTCAACAAATGCCATCCAGCCACAAAGTTCACTTTGGAAACTGAAAACGAATCAAAAATCCCTTTTCTTGACGTAGAGCTTACAAGGAGAGATGACGGAACTTTAAGAAGGTCAATCCATAGGAAACCGACTTGGAACGGACAATTAACAAGTTTCTACAGCTGGGTACCAATCAGTCGGAAAAGAAACTTAATTAAATCCCTTGCAACTCGCGTCAGACGCATCTGCAGCTCCGACACCATGGAAGAAGAACTAAACTTCCTGAGGGAAATCTTCATACAAAATGGCTACCCACCAAGATTTGTAGACAAAAACATCAAACAGAAAAACCAAAAGCAAGAGACAGCATCCGTGCCAAAAAAGATACTTTATATGAACCTAGATTTCAAAGGAGACCTACTTAGTGACGTCCTCAGAAGGAGAATTTCCACCTCTTTAGGAAGAACTTTCCCTGCGGCAACACTAAGAATAGTGTTCTCCAGTCGCCCGCTGATCTGCAGAAACCCAAAGGACAAGATTCCGCACATGACCACTTCTATGTGTATATATCAGTTCACCTGTTGCTGTGGAGCCAGGTACATTGGTCGTTCAACGCGCATCCTGTCAAAAAGGGTCAAAGAACACTACCCAGCGTGGCTACAGAAAGGAAATAATGGCCATATAAGGAGTGCAATAATCGAACATCTAGTCAACACTGGTCATTCCATCTCAACGAACGCCTCCTTTAAAGTGATCTACAAAGTGAAGAACAACCTCCCAAAGACAGTACGATTTCGTCTTCTTTGTATCGCAGAAGCCCTAGCCATCCAGTTGGTTGAACCAGAACTATGCATACAAAAGAAAATTATCCAACCACTTCTACTCGCATGGTAACAACTCCGTTGATTTGACCCAACTCTTCTTTGTTTGTTTGACCTGACCTTACTTCTGTTTGTATGCTTATTTTTTCTAACTTAAAACCCTTGTGTAATTCTATATATTATTTTGTTTCCATGCACAACCTTTGAGTACAACTCATTCATCAAACTATTCTTACCATTACGTAACTCTTATTTAACAATCATTTATGACAACTCATCACTTTTGTTACTACCCTCTTATATGAACATCCAATTCACCTAAACTTACTCCTCTTTAACAATCGTTTTGACAACTCATCACTTTTGTTGCTATCCTCTTATCAACATCCAATTCATTTGAACTTACTAACCGTATTTTGTTTGACAAATTTAATGTATACACACACACACACACACAAAATAACCATATATATTTGCGATTGTACAGCTTTGAAAATGAATTCGCCGAAAAGAGACTCTTTGCTGAACTACTTGTCTTTTGTCTATAATTTTTAAATCGTTGAAGTTAGAATTAAGTAATGTAAAAGTGAAACGCTTTACATTTTCCTACCTTTGCTGAAAAAGATTCATTCTCCTTTCTCATTCTTTGGTCATGACAGCATTCTTCTGCGGTTTTCACTGTGACATACATTGTTCCTCTTCTAAAGTATAGCACCAAGCAAATAATAACTTAATATACTGTATAAATGGGTGTTTACAAGGAATGCATGACATCTCTACAGGTACAATAACTTAGGCTATAAATTACAATCGTGAAGTATCGTAAATTAAAACTTTTTCAAAAGCTTAGATTGTTCATTTATTGTACAAGCAATTACAACAGATTACAATAAAAGTTAAACTCCGGACCCTTCACAATGAACACTGCATATATATCGGTAAGTGCTATTCCCTCACACAATTAAAAGGTATTCCAGGAGGAGAAAAGCATCCTGAGAAACTGCAGTAGTGTTTTCTAGCTATTCGGAACTTATTCCTTTGATGCTGTTTCTTAGCAACAGTTTGCAGTATTCATAGTGACTTTAGAGAAAAGTTTATCATATCTTCACTTTCACCAACTGTCCCTTCAAGTACAGTAGCATGCAGTAACTACATACACACAAGCATTGTAACTTAAACATCACAAAATCCCTACAGATAACTTGTTTCATAATAAATGCTTCAGAAACATGAGCCATAAGTACACCTTCCATGTCATTCGTAGTCACAAGTAATTCATTAAGCATCTCAGAATATGTTATTGATGTGAACATGAAAAATTATTAAGACTGATATAACTGAAGTAACACGTTTAGTAGTTGTAGGACATACCTGCGAGCTACTATTCTACAGAAAGGTGATTCCAATTTGAAGCAGTCTGGCATTGTAGAAGCACCATCTATACTATTCTTCTGGCACAAATGCACAATGATATCGAGATAATCTGATGCAATGTAATGCACTCAGCAATTACGGTCTCCCGAATTTCTATGTGACAATGTAAATTAAACTAGTATCACATCTTCAACTGAGCCATTTTAACTAGGAACTTCACAGAAATGGATAAAATCACCAGGAAATTCAGCAAATTGCCTCATTCATCGCATACTCTCTTCGATGTGTTATGGAATATTTCAATCATCACGGATGATGATAAAAAAGTGTTTGGTATCCTCAAAACGTATATTTCACTTGTGTCTGTGGGCTAGTTCTCCTTCAAATGTCTCGTTATCATAGAATAACTGCTATGAAAACAACCATTGTATATACCTAATTTTCAACCTATATTTCCTCAAAAACCTAGCAAATAATAGACCATTAAGGCTCTAAAACGCGAAGAATAGTCTTTTTTTGCTAAATTTCTTATATACGATGAGGTATTGAAGTAATACATACTCTGGGATATCATGACAGGTTCTTCCATTAATACGAACACAATACTGGAAAATGTTGCTTTTTCGGTTATAGAAGCCTGAAACCAGTTATATATTATCTACTTTACAAAAGTAAACGCTTATAAAGCCTCTATGGGCGTGAACACGATAACCCATACATTCCGCGATAATATATCACTATAACGTTTATTGTCACCCTCCACAATTAACGTAATCGTTTATAATTCCCGCGTGAAATTGACATACCGTATTTTTTTCAATTACAGTTTTGATTTGATGCTATATCTCATGAATTATTCAGTTGAAAGCATATCTCGGAAAATACCTATTGCCTTATTTGTACATTTTTTTAAAAATATTTCTCTCAAATTTACCAGTATTCAATCTATTTCTAGATTAACAAATCATATATATTCTATAAGTTCTAGTTAGTGTACATATGTTCATGCCTGTAAAAATGGCTGGTTTCTGTTCCAGAAATAAAATATTATTATTCTCCCTGAAATGTCACTTATATACTTCATGACAATCCTTCCATCTGATTACTATTATACTCTTCTTTACCTCAACTCATTAGGTCTTTAATAAGGCTGAAATTTACTCTTTGCTTTCACATTCTTCGCAAGCTCAAAGTCTGGTTGTTTTGATGAGGTAAAAACATAACAACGCCCATGTTTGATAACACCAATTTGGTTAGCATTGACCATTGCAAATGTGTACTATCATTTCAAGTACTATATAGCTCCTTCTTATATTTATCTTGTAAACAAACTTCCAATAATTTAATATTCACAATCTCATTTTATGCCATTTTGCCGCTTTCCAGGACGTTCTGCTCTTCCTGAAATAGCGTTTAATCTTGTGGAGGCATAGCACTCATCCAAATACATGTTGTTTGTCGATTGGCCATAAATATCATTAGGAAAAGAACGAAGTTTGGGTTTTCGCTCAACTTTGCTGGCGACCTTAGTGAAGGGTTTACAATTTGACATTTATAGGAACCTGTTCTGATCGCTTGTACTATAATTCAACAGTCTGAACTTTTGAAAAGGTATCACTTGATTAAGCATTTACTCAGGCTTTTCAATCAAATCAGCCTGCGTTGCGTTTTTGTCCGTGCGTTGTCTCATAAACTGGAGGTCGGTTATGACTTCGATCTGTGGTCAGGCAAGGTGTGCCGGTACGTAGACCCGATGAACGTGCCTCATCCAAATGGATTCGTCATCGACTGTGTTGGAGGCCCCTAGAAGTGCAGAAAATTGGTCTGGATTATGCGCATATGCCTTTGCTTACCCTACTGAGTACTCCAAGAACACGCACAGTGCCACCAGTGCCTCATGTAGAATCGCTGAAAAGACTCAGCTAGTGCGACCAGAAACAAGGTGAATTCATGAACGGTTCATCTTGCGTCTGTGCAAGCTTCCTCCTCAAGCTATGCATGACAGGTTGTGTTCAGCAGTTGAAGACGCTGTCTTTTGCAAGTCCCCGGGGGGTGTCGACTTCCGTTACAGGAAGGATTTTAACCTGAACACCCCAGCATCCTCGGAAGAAGCTGAAAATAGGGTATGCTTACTGAAAGGACTGGAAGAGCCGGGAACCACATTCCCACAAATCAATGCAGTGGGATATGGGCACAGGACAACATAATACGCTCAGAAGCCCATGCTGCAGCTGAAAGGACGTTCACAGTCACAATCTACTTCAAGAAGCGCTTGCTACTACTACACACAGTGTGGTAATCTTGCCAGGAGTTGTGGGCACAACACAGGTGAGTCAAATGTCGATATAAAGTGTATACCAACGGTAAACCTAATTGGCGTCACCTCCTCCACGAAAGTTGTAGGATTTGTAGGTGGAAAAGTGTATGTTAGTTGACTCAGGAGCAACTTGTTCTGTCATACATCCCTCATGCGTCCCAGAGACGTTTAGGCTCACAATAGGGATTCATCAATTGCGGCTTACGACAGCCAGTGGAGATTGCACGCAATATCAGGGAATGTTCCTACCACCTCTCAAATCTGGGACACTATCGCTTCAGCACTCCTTCATCGTGTCTACTCAGGTGCTGCGGCAAGTAATCCTAGGAGTCAAGCTCCTAGGAAAGCTAGGTTGGTCAATAGATTGTAGCCAAGGGACCCTTATACTGAATGGCGGTTTCATTGCATTCATTTCAGGGAACGGTCTAGATCACGGCACTTTTGGCGAGAAGGGTTATATCATGGTCCAGAGACAGTGAATGCTGACTACTGTAGAACCCTTACCCTTGGAAACAACAGCCAACCTCGATAAAATTCTAGACAGTTGTACGGACTGTTTTGAATGGGATGGTAGAACCCCGGGGAGAACAAAACTGATCCAAAATCACATAGAAACAGGTAACGCCGCACCTTGTAAACAGTCTGCACGACGATTGTCTACACATTACGAGGAAGGCTCAGTAGGTTAGTTGACGAACTGTTGGAGAAGAATGTCATCAAACCCTTCGTATCTCCACGGGTTTCCCCAGTGGTTTCAGTTTAGAAATCGAATCCCACACTTCGGCTGTGAGTAGATTATTGCAAGATGAACCAGTTAACTGGACGAGACTGTATTCCCCTGCCACACATAGGCGAAACTTTTGATGACCTAGGGGAGTCGAATTGGTTTGCCACCCTAGATTTACCATTGGGATATTAGAGAGTAGAAGTACACCCAGTAGACAGGAAAAAACAGCGTCCACTGTACAATCAAGCCTGTATGAGTTTGAAATAATGCCGTTAGGGTTGGTAAATTCTCCAGCAACATTTCAACGCCTCATGCAAACGACCCTGAGTGATTGTAAACAAGGTAAATATTTGGTATATCTAGATGATGTTATCATACGCAGTAAGACAATGATCACCTAAGTGATACTTCCAAAGTACCGCAAAAAAAATACAATCGGTTGGGTTGAAACTAAACCCGACAGAATGCCAGTTTTTCAGGAAGTAAGGAAGTTTCTTATATCATAACGTTTCAGCCACAGGCATTAAATGTGATTCAGCAAAAGTTAAGGAAGTTAAAGGCTGGTTGCTCCCGAACTCATCTACGGAGTTACATAGCTTTTTAGGGTTAGCCTCCCGTTATAGACTATTTTTACGTAAATTTTCTCTACTTGCAGCTCCTCTATTCGACATTCTTAAGAAGAAGGATTACAGTTGGATAGCACCAGTTACTGAAGCCTTTGAAAGACTTTAAGACTGTTTATATAGCTCTCTCATCTTGGCATGTCCCAACGTTTCTGACACGACAGGTCCGTTCATCCTAGATACAGACTCTAGCGGTGTGTTGAGAGATGGCTGCTAGCCAAAATGGTAGACAGTAATTGACGTCAATGTTTATGTCTCAAATATGAGTCATGTGAAAACAAGATCAAAGATGCACAGGAAACTTTGCGTAGGCGGATACAGTTAGCAGATAGATGATCTGACACTCAAGAGACAGCCACGAAGAGATGAAAGATTAACTTTTATTGAGAAACAGCCAATCAGAAAACTGTGTTTGTCAGCTAACAATAATCTATAATAATGTGCACGAAAATCTATAAATATGTGTTGATTTCCATAATAAACGATCTGTTGCCTGACTCTTGCCTTTTGTCGTTACAGCGGCACTGGTAATGGGGTTGTTCTGCATCGAAAAGATATATGTATATTTCCTATCTATGTAGGACACACCACTTGTACAGGCATGGATAAGTATTATTTAAATTACATGAATATGATTTATAGTGAAATTACATGGTTGCCGTCCTCTCTGACATCAGTTAGTGAGTACATTCTGATAGTTAGTCGTTCAATGGAGCACATAAAGAAATATAGAAATAGATGCAGAGGGAGCAGGAAAGGTGGTAGCCTATGCAATTAGGGCACTCAAGAAGAGTGAAAAGAATTATTCCACGACGCGGAAAGAAATGCTGGCACTGGTCAATTTTGTTAAACGCTTTACAGCATATCTCCCTGGTAGACATTTCGTAGTACGGGCCGATCATAAAGCCCTCAGCTAACTACATGACTTCAAAGAAGCTGAGGGTCAGATTGCTAGGTGTCAAGAATACCTGCAAGAGTATGGCTTCGAATGTAAGCATAGAAATGTAAGTGCATTGTCAAGGAGACCTTTTAGGTATCACAGTGTCTGCCTACCACGCACCGAAGCACAAGTTTCCCTGCCCCAACTAGAGGCGCATAATTCAGACTGCTGGCCTGAACTTCAGTCTTCAGAGCCTTAACTGGTCCTGATTTACGAACGTATTTGAAGTGGGGCGGATGACTGACAGCCCGGGGAATAAGTAAGCTTGGATGGGAAACTCGGTGTTTGTGGTCTCTGCGGGACAATCTGAAAATTATCGATAACCTACTGCACTACTAACATGTGCCTACTTATACTCACTGCGTTGTGGCCCCACAGTCGGCACTACCCATCGCACTACTGTCCTTACACCAGCAGTAAGGCCACGCGTGCTCAGGTAAGATGATAGAAGCAGATTAAGGCGTTATTGGTGGCCTCATCACAGAAAGGATACGTATATTTCCGTGACTTGCTAGATGGGCCAAAGTTTCAAGGCTACGCACAAATATAGTAACTCACCCTTAGAACCCATTATAACTGGCCACCCAAACGGCTTAGTGCAAACAGACTTAGTTGGGCCTCTCCCAGTAACTTCCAGAAACAGGAACTATATTTTAGTCATGTTAGACCATTTTGCCAAATGGTGCTAGGCCATTGTGATCCCCCAAATTGACGCTGTAACCATCGCAGAATCAATTTTCGACCACTGTCTCAGCCGCTGGAGGGTAGCACTTCAGCTACAATCAGATTAAGGATCCAACTTTGAAAGTATCATTGTCAACGAACTCTGTCGCATAATGGGTATCCGGAGAATACGCACTTCTGCGTACCATGGGAAATGGTTTGGTTGAATGCACCAATCGGACACTTCAATCACTTCTACATGCATTTATAGACCAAAATCCCCTAGGGAATGGGACCGATCACTTTCACAGTGCTTAATGGCTACAGAGGAAGCATTCACAAAGCTACGCGTCAAACGCCTCACTATATGGTTACCGGAAGAGAGCTCCAGTTGCCACTATATCTGACTTCAAACACACTACGAGAGGATATACTGATTGCATCAGAACACTTCATCAGACTGAAACGAAACCTTAACAAAGTATACCGAATGACTAGGGATGTGCTTCACAGAAATCAGAGGCACCAGAAGGAATACTATGATAGGAATGCACACTAATCACCTGTGGAGCCGGGAGACAATGTAATGCTACTAAAGGAAGCATCACTTAAAAGGAAAGCCCTTAAATTCCACAAATGCTTGGAAGGAATTTCTACTGAAGAGGAAGTACTTACTGACTGAACCAAGAACCCAGTTCTGCTCATAGTCTAAAAACACATTTCAATAGATTAAAACCTTTTCAGCAACAAGCCTTAGTTCAGGCAAGTCCCACAGTAACAGTCACCTAGCACTGCGGGCAGTGCACCTGTAGGAGAGGGGTAGTCTAAGGCATGGTGGTTTTGGCGGTTTTCCAATGTTTCAAACTATGATTGGTTGGCTGCATAGCGTGAAGGGATTGGTCACCCAAGACGATGCGACGGATGACCAACAGGAATAGCCTTCCCCTCTCACCTCATTGAATTATGATTGGTTGTAAATACAATCTTTGATCTTGAGTCTTACTAGCAAGCAGCACTTGTGTGATCAACCTGCTAACGTGCCTTTTGCCCTCTGTTTCAGATCATTGCCTGATGATTGGGATTACGGCTTCTTGTGGTTGTGTTATGCGTGGTTTGCAAGCAACTGTAATGAATATAAATGCAATGCTTGACTATTCTAACTTCGTTTCACCATTTTTTATACAAACAATGCATTTTCTGTTGTACACTCTCTTGGGACTGGTTAGCCGTTCTGGTGGTTATCAGCGGCTACGATCCCGTGGGTCTCAATGTATTTCTTGAGTTGTTGTTAAACGTACAATATTTTCTACTTCGATATTTTCCACTTACTTGGTCTAATATTCTGTGTTTCTTGCGAATTGATTGTGACAGGCTGTGGCATCAATGTGCTCCCTTAACGAAGCCTTTTTAGAAGTTCTTCGCAGGTGATCACGGCGAGCGGAAACAGCACATATCTAAGAAGCTGCGAACGCATTGGAAGAATTTCATATGATGAGAACCGTATAACATGTAACCACAACTGATCGTGCCTGTAAAATTGGTGTGCATTTGATGTAAACTTGCCCGTTTATACGAAATATATAATTATAAATTACTAAGAATTACGACCCTTTATACATACTAGTACGTGGCTACGTTCACTTGCGAGGGAAAAATCGGTGAACGAGGTATTGCATAATAGCGAGATAACTTTGTGGAGCTTTTATCAAGCTTGTATGTTTCTTTTAAACATTTTCGTCCCTCATAGCACCAACAAAGTATTGTTAAATGTATTCTTGTAGTATGATTCGATGGAACAATTACTAGCAGTTGGTGATATTATATATGCGTGATTTCCATGACACTTCCCGCACTTTTAATGCGTACCACATTTCAAAAGAAGTGTAAACTATGATACCTGAATTTTTTGAATACATGTCATATATTATCATGCGTTTTAATCGTGTAAATGGTTAATTTACGTGGGTGAATTTAATCTGTATCACTTCTAGGAATGTCGAATCGTAATGAGGTCTCTCAGCCATTTGAATTCAGTAGGAAGCTGATATAGTCGCATTCGGACAGAGACATCCGTAATACACTGACGAGTGTTTTACGACTTGTGACCAGATACATTTGCATAATCAGTTGTAGGAATTGATTGTACATACAACAACAAAGGAAGGTAAGTTCATTCATTTACTTATAACCATGCAGATATTCTTTATTCCAATTTGTGATACCAGATAACTTTGGATGTTTTATGTAGAGTTGTGTTTGCTTGAAATGAGGAGGATTTTAAACGTGACGCAATTTGGATACTGGACAGTTTCTGTGGAATAATGGGAGATACTTTCCAAACGAAGACTTTCATCTTGGACTGTGCTAAGCTAATATACATAAAATTAACTTGTTGCAGTGAAATAAAACTTCTTATCTGATATTCTTGCGTTCTATTTGATATACTTACGGTGGGAGTATGGCATCCCGGAACGGTACTCCCTAGGATATGAACTTTTTACTATACGTAAGTGTGGCTCTGCACGAGAACTACCGATCAGTGTAAGCGGTGAATTATAAGCCCTTTAGTCGAGCCTAAAAATCTGCCTAAAGTTCACTACGAAGCAAGTTCATGTATAGGTTATTTGATATAACTGAACGACTGACACAATGGGCAACAGTAAGAATAGTCACCAATCTCAAACTACCTTGGAACAACCAATCAGATCCTTTTAGTAGAAAAGTGGAACTTAACTTATGAAAGCGTATTTAAAAGTTATGAATTATATGGCTTACATGTCTCAAACATGCTGTAAAAATTGGTCCTGATTTCTAGTAGGAGTGGTTGTAGACATGTCAAGCCAACGTCGATGCAAAAATTCATCTAAGTGGCTATATAACACATCGTTTTGGGAACCATTTACCATTCCAGTACTTTTTCTCAGATAGGCCTATAATCCTTCAGTAGAATTTGCATGGGTCCCATTTAAAGGATCCACCAGTTCAGGAGAATGATTGACTTTATGATGAATACAGCCATGTGATGATAAGTGCAAATAACCTCTCCACTTATCTGTTGAAGTTCACGTATAGTACGAAGTATACTAATGCATGACAGAATACCCACAACTTCTACAGTATTCTTTCCGCGTAGACCAAAGGCAAAGCAAAACACCAGAATTGATCGCTCAAATTAAGAATTATATTTCAGGACCAAATCGGAGTGTGGGATGATTGCTCAACTAGCTAAGGATCGTGTACGAACGAAAGAAAGTAACGCGACTGCGTGCCAGGGGGCGTGGAGGCTTGACCAGAAGCCTTCAGCTAAGCAAATCTACCAAAACAGTGAGGGTCAGCATCCAATGTTCAGTGACCGATAATTCTGGGCAATCGCCTACAGCTACACTGGCATCTG
Organism: Trichobilharzia szidati; assembly: GCA_944472155.2. Lineage (NCBI taxonomy): Eukaryota > Metazoa > Platyhelminthes > Trematoda > Strigeidida > Schistosomatidae > Trichobilharzia > Trichobilharzia szidati. The sequence goes on from OX235274.1 coordinate 81,202,530, forward strand.
AATACATAAACATCAAAAGCCCGGAAATACTTTTGCAGAGTCATTTTCCTTCTACACTTCCGTGTTTTAGTCCCCCCTATCAACCCAACTTCCACACAGAAGTAAAAAATAAATCTGAGTGAAACTTGCACTGAAGCTTACGAACAGCGCCTATTTGTAATGCTGAGGTATGTAGTTGGTTGCTACAAGGTCACTTGAACTTGGCGTCTATTGTCCACCCTTGCCAAACAATGATAAATCCATATGAAATTTAGCTTTTCGTGGAAAGTAATTTCGGCAGCCCAGTGATTCAAACAGGCTGTCTACAGTGTTGGTAATTTGTTACTGTTATCTGTGACGCATCAGTTAGAGCAGACGTGAGAATGACTGTAAGCCGTAGTGGCCGTGCCGGATGCGGCCAATACGTGGCATTAGGAAGGAAATTCGACCGAAGAAGCTAGAAATTTTCAATGTAGGATTTTTAACAACCTCCACCACAGATTCCAGTCAAGTTATCATCGAGGAAGCTCTGTTTTTGAGAACTTAACTATTGATTTTGTTAAATGTTTTCCTATTGAAGCCATGCACCTAGTATTTTTAGACATATTGGGAAACCTTATAGGCCTTCGGGAAGATTCGGCAAAAAGCGAGAGGAATATAAGCAGAGGCTTACCGGAAATCATCGGTGGCAGTATATTAGGTAGCGGTAGACTGACAACATTAGACTTCTTAAGAAATTTCAGAAGCCCGCTAGATGCCAGCAGCTGAAAGAAAACAGACTGTCTGCTTTTTCTGTTTTACTTAGGACACGTCTTACTTAAGGACATTATGCCACCTAGCATATACAACGAATTCCATTGACTTAGTGTAGTAGTATACCTTCTGTCACAAAAAATGTCCTATCTGTATTTCTTGGAAGGTTCTAAATATGAGCCTGTATGTGCCAATTTCAACCTCTAGATAGTTCTTAACGTTAGCATCTACTAAACTTGTTTTCCTCGGTTAATTCTGATCAGTACTCTACCTAACATGTAAGTGCCGATAAACGATCTCGAAGTAAAAAGGCCTGTGACTTGGTAGTGACCCCGGGTGAGAATTACATTTTTACCACAGATCAAATGTCAAATTTAATAAACAAGAGTACTGTACAACCTCTCTGTCAACGGTCTGGGGTAGCAAGCTGAAGTGCGCGCTTAAAGATCCCATAACGCGGGGACAAGCCACGTGCGCCAGAAGAACAATGAAAGCTCGGCGCCATATTACATGAGTGTGTTAAAAAAGTTCAAACATTCAAGGTGCACTACAAGCTCATCCAATTCTTTAAAGAATTCGGAAAAAGTTTACAACAGGGGACAAAATTCACTACTGGCCGAGGATGTCGACGAAATGAGGCATTCAGAAAATTGTTCAGCCTTCCCATTTGAGTCTTACATGCACAGAGTTAGACGTTCTGTGCAGTGGTGAAATGCAGTTGCTAGGTAGTTTAGAGGCAGACAGTATTGACGTTCGCGAATTGTACGGAGTATACTAACGCAAGATCTTATACCAACAACTTCTATAGCATTCGTTCCTCATGTACCAAAGGCAAAGCAAAAGACCAGATTTAGTCGTCCAAACTACCAGATATATTTCGGGAACAAATCTCAGGCCGACTTGAATGCTTAAATGGCTAGTGATCGTGCACGCAAGCGACACGACGGAGTACCAAATGGGGTGGATACTTGACCGGAAGCCTTCAGCTAAACAAGTCGGCTTAAACAGTGAGGGTCAGCATCCAATGTTCAGTGATGATTGCTGTGGTCAATAATTTTGGGGAATTATTTACCGCTATAGCTCACTCTCCCCCTAGTGGGGTTGTGAGGACTCCAAGACAGAACCAAGCGGAAGTAAAAATACTCGATGGTTCCCTTGATGGTGAAGAAACTCTTTCGAGCGGCTTGGTTGAGTGCCTACTGGTCTGTCTGCCTATGCTAATAGGGTGTTTGTACATGGCTTCCTTGATGTTGTTCGTCGGATCTTGTGCTTCGTTTGTTTCTTGTCCAGTGGCCGTCGCACCTGGAAAGGAAAACAAGAGTGCCAAGAAACTTGTTGAGGAAAACGTGCAAAATCAGCGTTTTAAAAAAATGATGTGCATCTACGATACAGTAAAATAATGTAAAGTTTAAAACATCGAAAAAAGTATACATCTAATTTTTTTGTGCATGTATAATGTGCGGTTAGAGAAAATATCTTTTACTTGTGTTTAGTGATGCTACATAAAACAAAGTTGATATGTCTGGAAAGAAGAAATAATAATTAATACAACAAACGAATGAGTGGGGTGAATCGCACCACTCAGTTATGTGATATAGGTGTGAAGGTATTCTGGGAATCTTACGTGACGTCCGGAACGCGTCCTCTTAGAGGGCTCGACCGAAGGTTCGGTGGCTTTCGCCGTGCAGATTATCGGGTACGTTTAGCTCTTGGCTAACAGGATTACCTTCCAAGTAAGCCGGTTTCAGAGGGTCAATGCTGACGGTGTCTTCGCGGCCTTTTTTTGTCTAAGACAAAGAATTTGTCCGTACGTTTAATTACTTTACATGGTCAGCTATGCAGGGGTTCTAGGGGCAACGCACAGAGTCACGACGAACAAATACGTGTGAAGAAGCTTTTAAACAGCGGTGAACAAAGACACCAATGGACTGTGGTCGAAGGGGAGCAGGTTTAACCGAACGTATTGCGTTTGTAAGCCTGCTGATGTATGAGGAGTGATCTACCGCTGGTGGGAAGCTCGAGGGAGAAACAAACTCACCTGGCAGTCGTAGTGTCGTGCCATATACTAGCTCAGCGGTAGTACAACCAGCATCGGTTTTTAAAGTGTTTCGTATCCCTAGGAGAACTAACGGAAGGGATTCAGTCCAATGGGTGTTGTTTGCAGCTGATAAACCAGCTTTCAACTGTCTGTGTGGACGTTCTACCATACCATTAGCTTGAGGGTGGTAGGCTGTTGCCTGCAACCAAGGATTTTAGTCAGAGCGAAGAATAAGCCGCTTTCGAATTGCCGCCCGCGATCAGTTGTTATGGAAGATGGACATCCAAAGTTTGCGATCCATCTTTCTACAAAGACGCGTGCGACGGTTTCAGCAGATACGTCCTTGAGGGGTACTGCTTCAGGCCATCGTGTGAAGCGATCGATGCAGGTTAACATACGGGTATATCCATGAGATTCTGGAAGGGGGCCAACTAAATCTATACGGACGTATCAGGGATAAGAAAGGTACCAAGGGGGCTTTTGGTGTGTCTCACCACCTTGCACTTTTGGAAAGCTGAGCACGTGTGTGGCCATTCCCTTACTTTCTTATTAATATCAGGCCAACAAAACCGACTAGTTACGAGCTTGGCGGTAGTTCGAATACCTGGGTGGGATAAGCCATGCAACGTATTGAAGACGTTGCGACGATAACTTTTAGGTACGATGGGGTGAGGAGTGCTAGTGGAAATGCCGCAGAGAATAGTATATTTTCCTGTACCTAAGGGTTTCTCGGCTAATTGTAGAGTTGTTTCCGACAACTCATGTTGAAGCTCGGTATCTTCTTTTTGAAGACGAGTCAGTTTTACAAGGTCTATGCCGTCGATTTGGGTGAGGGAACAAATGCGCGACAAGGCATCTGCCACAGTGTTGTTCACACCGGATACATGGCAAATATCCGATGTAAACTGTGAGACATAATCCAGTTGTCGTGATTCCCGGGGTGAATAATTATCTGAAGTTGAGTTTAGAGAGTACGTCAGAGGTTTGTGGTCAGTGAAAATTATGAATTCACGACCCTCCACTGAATGTCGAAAATGGCGCATAGCACAGCACACAGCCAGAAGTTCTCTTCCGAATGTGCTGTACTTCATTTCAGCTAATTGGAGGCGTCTTGAGAAAAAGGCGAGTGGTTGCCACTCTTTGTTAACAAGTTGTTGCAGAACTGCGCCGATTTCAGTGTCTGATGCATCAACCGAGATACTTAGCGGTGCCGTTGGATCCTGATACATGAGAATTGTGGCATCCGCAATAGCTTTCTTTACCTGAGTAAAAGCATGTCGAGAAGACGCGTCAAGTCCGATAGATTTGTTGTTTCCTCGAAGAAGGTCTGTCAATGGCCGAATCAGAGAGGCACAGTTGGGAATAAACCGTTGGTAATAACTTGCCAAGCCGTTAAAAGTGCGAAGACTTTTCATTGTCCGTGGCTCTGGAAAGTTCAGTATCGCCTCGACTTTAGTAGCCAGCGGGAGAATGCCCTTGCAGTCAAAAGTGTGACCCAGGAAGTCGAGTGAGTCAACGCCTATCTGACACTTTTGAATATTGATGGTATCAGCATGTTGGCGTAACCTTTCAAATGCCAAGTCCAAGTGTTCAAAGTGAGTTTCCTTGTCTGGAGTGGCAGTGAGGCAGTTGTCTAAGTATGCGTATACAAAGTCGAAACAGCGAAATACTTCGTTGATGAAGCGTTGGAATGTTTGTGCTGCATTCCGGAGACCGAATGGCATGCGTAGAAATTCAAAAAGTCATAAGGGCGTAATGACTGCCGTTTTCCGAATATCTTCCGTTGGCATCGGGATTTGGTTATACGCATTAACCAAGTCGATTTTAGAGAATATAATAATAATAGTATATTCTCATTTTTCTTTACATGAGGGACGCCAGTTTACAGGCATCATCAATTCGATAAATTACACATACGATTAGTAAGTATAGTTAGTAATGATAATATAATAAGGTACATATTTATTCATTCAAATATAGGACACACAAGTTGTTAAGGAATGGATAGGAATTATTTAAGTTACATATTTAAATTACATGATTTAAGGTTAAATAACATGGTTGTTATCATTTTATCTTTAGTTTGTGGGGAAAATCGGATAACTGGTGATTCAATGGAACACACCAACAAATGTAGAGATATTGACTTCGCATTAACAAAAAAACCCAAGTATGCGTTGGATGGATTATATATACTTGGGAAAATAAATAAAGCTTGAAGTCAATTCCCTCATATAACAATAAAATGCGTCTTACAATAATATATTCCCACTTTATGCACTTGAGGGACTCCAGTTGACAGGCATCATCGATATCATAATAATGCACACATGAAGCAAAAATGTTTAAATATAGATGCGCCAGATAACGTTGCCGTCAAATCGTGTATGTGAGGCAAAGGGTAGAAACCAGGGTTCGCCGGTAATCACCAGTGAGTCGTCAATCGTTGCTATCTTTTTTCATTACCATATGCAGTGGGGATGTCCATGGGCTATTCGATGACCGAATAATGTCAAGAGTGAGCATATGGTCGAACTCATTTCTAGCGATTCTCAGTTTGTCAGGGGCCAGTCGTCGTGCTTTAGATGTCACGGGCTGTCCTGAGGTTATGATGTGGTGCATAACATTGCTGGTTATGCGCGGTAGATCGTTAGACGGGCAATTAATTTCCGGATACTTATCAACAATAAGTTGAAAATTTGGATCAAGAATTGCTTTCATCTTGACGAGTGACAAGCTGGGGCCTATGCAGGTGGTGCCTTTGATAGACAGACTAGTAGTATTGTCAATCAGTTCTTTTTCGGCGGACGTCTACGAGTAAATCATGATGATTAAGTAGGTCCGTGTCAATGATGGGCATTGTGACGTCAGCGATAAAGAAAATCCACTGAGTAGGTTTACGTAAACCTACGTTCAGATAGACGTATTTCCTACCAAAGGTTGCAATTGGTTTTCCATTTGCAGCCTGTAAGTTGAAGGTAGGTTCCTTCTGTCGATCTGCTGCTGTAGCAGGAAGGACGCTGACTTCGGCGCCTGTGTCGACTAAATATCGAGTCTCGCTGAACGCATCATGGATGTAAGCAGCTAGTGCCACCGGTGACGGTTGCCACTAACGCGTGCCGGCGGTATAGTTTCCCACAGACTTTGAGACATTGCCTAAATTACAAGGATTATGGCAACAATTCGCTTCCTGGCCATAGGTGTTGTGATACCAGCACCAGTCAGAGTTTCTCAGTGAACATGGCTTGAACTTACATCAACCACGTGCGTTTTGCCGTTGAGGGGGTTTAGGACGACGGTAAGAGGAATTACTAGGCATGTTTGACCTAAGCATCTACTGGATGGAGTTGCGTAACCCTATCACTGCAATATCTTTACTCGAAGTCTGTTTGGCCACCGAGCATATTTCAGGAACTGACCGTTTAGTTATTTCTAGAATTTTATCAGCAGCAACAGCTGAGTCATCTATAATAACACCCTGAAGTGTCACCGGCCCAGTCTGTACTGACTGTGGCAGTTTGGATAAGAAGAGTTCTCTGGAAAGTCCTTCATCAAACTGACTTTGGCCAATAACCTCTCTCATTCTTGCCAGCAAGGCCATGGCTGACTGATTACCTAACTCGATGTTACGAAATAATTAATCCAGACACTGTCGATCCGTGAGAACGTTTCTCCTGGGGAGAGATGTTTTGAGCAACTCGTACGAGTTACTTACTTCTGGACTCGACATCTGCACAGTTACGCACTTGCTGAATTCCCGCGGTAGGGCGTGAATAACTGCCAGGAACTGTGAACGTTGATCGGTTGTCCCATGCTCACAAAACTCAGACTCAGCTATCTGAAACCACGTTTCAACATTATCTGCCCAATATGGTACGAGCTGAATGGTTTTGGAAGTTGAGCGAATACGAATGACCTAGGGACTAGGATCACTCATAACGAAATGTATGCCGACTACAATATAGTACAAGAACAAATACAAAAAGGAACTAACCCACCGGGTTAATCTGCATATTTATTGAAGATGAAGTTCGCGGTTGGGCTCACCAGTTTAGAGGCTGACTGTATTGACGTTCGCGAATTGTACGGAGTATACTAACGCAAGATCTTATACCAACAACTTCTATAGCATTCGTTCCTCATGTACCAAAGGCAAAGCAAAAGACCAGATTTAGTCGTCCAAACTACCAGATATATTTCGGGAACAAATCTCAGGCCGACTTGAATGCTTAAATGGCTAGTGATCGTGCACGCAAGCGACACGACGGAGTACCAAATGGGATGGATACTTGACCGGAAGCCTTCAGCTAAACAAGTCGGCTTAAACAGTGAGGGTCAGCATCCAATGTTCAGTGATGATTGCTGTGGTCAATAATTTTGGGGAATTATTTACCGCTACAGCAGGCAGCACAGATATTCGGCAAAAAATATTTAACAGCAAGAAAATCCTTGGACAATTGTAAGCCTACCCACAGATGTTAAAGACGTTGATGTCGACGGACAAAAACTTCACTTCAGAGATATATGTATAACCTCTGACTCCCCAGATAACGTCGTCATAGCATTCAGCATACCTGGTTTCTTGAAGCAAATTCGTAGTGGAACACTAATATTTCGAATGCATATAAATGCCAGCAAATTTTGACAAGCCTTCCAAGTAATGTAATATAGGAATTTGGAAATGCTCCATCTTGGGCTTCAAAATTACGTGAATTTAGCAAACAGATAATGTACAAATGCTTCTCAGTTCAGATGGATAAGTACAAGGTAGCTATGACGTTACCTCATACTATTCCTTAACCAGCTAAGGCAGCTATAACTTGAATCGGTGAACCATCGGTATTCCTGTAGTCATGCTAACTCGCATAATTACACTAAGTAAATTTCACTTTTATCAATTCGTGTTTATGCTAATTTCTAATATTAAAAAGAAAAGAAATACCTTTTACTACTAGCGCCTGATGAAAAGAATTTCTTCCTTTCAGCTAAAAAGTGGATGGTGGCAGAAAATTTATACGTGTACCATTGGGATGTCACAGGAGCTGAAATCCTTGTATGCATATACCCTAAAGCTTATTGGAATTGTACTCCACGCAAGAAACTCGTCAAGACAGGTAACATTTTTGGCATTCATGTCATTTCACGCAATTAGAGTTATTATCGGAAGCCAAGAAGGTAATTTTGGCTGTTCAGGAATTGAACTGTGTAAGAGTTAGACTTAGATTAACTTCGACCTAACAATAACCACTCTTACAAAACTTCTTCACCGCTTATGGCCTTAATCGTACTCTGCCTAACGTGCAAGTACTAACGAACGGAATCAAGGTTAAAGGACTTGAGATGGCAAGTGTGACTGGAACAGAATTGTATTTACACAAAAGAGATATAGAATTTGATAAGAAATAAGAGGTACACACTTATCTGCAGGTGAGGCGGTGTAAGCTCGGAGAGTGTGCTAGGTGAAAGCACAGCGAGAGAGCGAAACCGAAACCGTACAGGAGGTTCAGGAATACAAAGTGGAAGTGGGTTTAAAGGTCAGGCTGAGTTCGTTCAAACAAAAGTTCGAAGGTACAATGTACACTACAGGTTATCCCCCCCCTTAGAAGGTTGGTGGGATAACAGCAAGCTTCGATACATAAAAGTAGCAAGGTTGTGTACAATAACAGTGAATGAACAAGAAAGTGTGAAGATAGTAATAAAATAGTTTTTTTAAATATATATATATATTGTGAAAGGAAAGAATGAAGGAAAAAATAATAAAGACAATTTATAGGCACTATGTACATGATCAATGGTGTAAGATGGAATATAAGAAGGAATAACGCTGGTGCCTTGGTGTGATTTCGAGCTTCTGAGTTGTCTGTTTTTTTAAACATCGTTTATTTTTACTTATCCTTTTTTATATATCCGTTTATTTAGTATTTTTTTACGACATACTATTACGGGCTGGATTATGTAGAGGTCTGATGGTTTACCTCCGTTACCCAGGTTGTTATAACGGGAAGGTGACTCATTATGTCTAAGTTTCATCTTAGACTAATGCTCCATCCTTCATCGTCAACCAAAACTAGAAGTAATACCAAAGGCAATCAATATACCAGCGTATTAGGAGGAATAAAGTAAAAGCAACAGAAAAGAATAGAAGAAGAGGCTAAGATTTAAAAATCAGCATAAGGTGTTAACAAGAACTTAAGAGGAATAAATGCGAAGGAACTAATGTAACATAGGAGTGGTACGCCAAATTGAAATAAAACAAGGGAAATTGCTAGCGCTGTTAAAACTTTTGCAAGGTACAGAGAAGTGTGTGTATAACCAATAGCTATGAATAGGTACAATCACCATTTTTTTTAAAAATGTTGCGAGCTGTATAATTAAAGTGATGCAAAGTAATTACAAGTATGGGTCACAAAATAAATAAGTTTCATCATGGCATAACCCGAGTGAAAATAGTAAAATCTGTGAAAATAGATTGAGCGGATTAAAATGTACAGCATAGAAGTGACGTATTTATATGCAAAAATATTTAACGGTCCGTTTAACTATACAGTGAAAGTTTTTGTTTTTACATTTTATTATATTTTTTTCTTTATTTTATTATTTTTTTATCTGGTCTATATTTTTGTTCGTTTGGTTTGTAATTCCACAAGTGTTGGGAGCCACCATACAACAATGGAGTGGACTGGTCTAGCTAGCAGTTCGAGTGCAACGCCAAAAATAAAATGTTAGAACACTCTGTAACGAGAAAGAAATCTAACTGGATTAGTAAATGAAAAAGTGGCTACTGCCCACAAACGAAACCCAAAAGAGTAAATATCATGAAAAATGAATGTAACCTGAGAAAAGCCATGAGGGTGTGAGCTACTCTTGTAATTAAAGGCGTTTAGTTAACAAATTCACAGTATCGCTTAGGCCAGTGTACACGCCGACCAGCGCGTGTAACCGGTGCTTTACTTGTCTCATCCGGAGAACTGCTAGGTTTAGTAGGATTTTGGACAATCGAACTTGGCTGGGGTGTGGGTGCGGGCGTAGTTGCTGGTTGTGTAGGCGTGAGGGGTACAGATTCTTCGATGTAGGCTGCTTTAAGTCTGCCGACACTTACGGTGTCTTGACGGCCAAGTCGATCAATAACAAAAAATTTTCTTTCCTACTAACGACCTTGAATGGTCCATCATAAGGATGTTGTAACGGTCTACGAACGGCGTCGCAACGTACAAAAACGTGTGTACAGTCATCGAGTCTAGCATCCACTTGCACTCTCTTGTTTTGTGTGCGTGTGGGAGTTGGTTGCAGGCGCTTCATAAGGCGCTTGAGGTTCTGAGCATAACAATGTACATCCGTAGCGTTTGGCTTACCACTTTCAGGTAATATAGTTTCACCCGGTAGTCGAAGGGTGGTACCAAACACCAACTCTGCGGAGGTGCACTGTAAGTCTGCTTTGAGCGTGGAACGGATGCTAAGTAGCACTAGGGGAGGGGACTCGGTCCACTTAGTATTCTCGGTAGCCATTAACGAAGCTTTCAGTTGGCGGTGAAAACGCTCTACAAGTCCATTTGCTACTGGATGGTACGCGGTTGTTTGGATGCGTTTGCACCCCAGCAGCTCTAAGAGCTTCTTGAAGTGGGTTGATTCAAACTGCTGTCCACGGTCTGTAGTCACCGAAGATGGGCATCCGAATTGAGCTACCCAGCGTTCCATGAACACTCGGCAAATGGTTTCCGCGGTCGTATCGGAGATGGGAATAGCTTCTGGCCAACGAGTGAACCGGTCGACACATGTCAACAAGTAACAGTGGCCATTTGATGGTGGTAGAGGACCCACTATATCTAGAAGTACGTGACTAAAGCGAGCATCGGGTGTGGAGAAGGAACCCACTGGAGTGATGTTGTGTTTGTGTACTTTAGCTCGTTGACACGGCACACAGGAACGTGCCCAGATACGCACGTCGCGATTTATACCAGGCCAGATAAATCTATCTGACACTAGTTTGTCCGTTACCCGGATACCTGGGTGGGAAAGGTTGTGGAGGCTATCAAATACCGTACGGCGCAATGAAGGTGGAGCGATGGGTCTCGGGGTACCGGTGGATAGATCGCAGAGGATGGTACCCTCGCTATTAACAAGCGGTATACACTTGATATGTAAGGAGGTATTTGACGAGAGCTTATCGAGATCTAACTCTGTAAGCTGACGTTGTGCCATTTGTTTCAGGTCAATGGTTGGCGGCGCCGACATGGTACATATCCTAGACAAGGCGTCTGCCACAGCATTGTCAACCCCCGAAATATGTCGAATGTCCGAAGTGAATTGTGAGATATAGTCCAAGTGACGCAATTCACGTGGAGAATATCTATCTGTAGTAGTGTGGAGGGCGTACGTCAGGGGCTTGTGATCGGCAAATACTGTGAATTTCCGACCTTCGATAAAATGGCGAAAATGTTTGATAGCCGCGTATATGGCGAGGAGTTCTCTGCCAAAGGTGCTATACCTCGCTTCAGCGGAGGACAACTTCCGAGAGAAAAAGGCGACTGGTATCCATGAGGTATTTACCTGTTGCTGTAGAACAGCTCCAATAACTGTGTTAGATGCATCAACTGAGATGCTAAGCGGAAGATGGACGTCTAGGTGAACTAGCATGATGGCGTCTGCAATCGCCGACTTAATATTCTGGAACGCTTCTCAGGCCTATGAGGTCATGCTGAACGTTTTACTCTTACTCTTTAGTAGGTCTGTGAGTGCCTGTAAAATATGTGCACATTGAGGAACAAACCGTCGATAATAACTCACCATGCCTAGAAATGTGCGCAAAGATTTCGTTGAAGTAGGTTCCGGGAAGTCGCGTATTGCCTGCACCTTCTCAGGTAGCGGGCGAATTCCCTGTTAATTAATGACATGTCCCAAGAAGGTCAATGAATGGACGCCAATCTGGCATTTAGGCATGTTAAGTGTCAAACCATGGGTTGTTAACCGCTCAAAAACCATCTGTAAATGCGTACGGTGGGTAGCTTCATCTGGGTTAGCCACGAGAATATAGTCGAGATAAGCATATGCGCAATCCGATCCGCGCAAAACATCGTGAATAAATCGCTGGAATGTTTGTGCGGCGTTGCGGAGACCAAACGGCATTCGGAGAAATTCGAAAAGACCAAAAGGGGTGATCACTGCCGTTTTAGGAATATCGTCTGGATGAACTGGAATCTGATGACAGGCTCTTGTTAAGTCCAGTTTGCTGAATACCGTGGCACCCTTTAGTGACGACGTAAGGTCATGTATATGTTGTATGGAGTAGCGATCTGGCACGGTCTGTGCGTTAAGCCTGCGGTAGTCACCACAAGGCCTCCAATCTATCCCGTTATTCTTTGGCACCACATGTAAAGGGGAAGACCACGGGCTGCTGGATGGACGGATTATCCCTATGTCTAACATATGTTCGAATTCAGCCTTCACGGCTTGTAGTTTTTCTGGGGACAATCGCCGTGGCTTTGCAAATACCGGTGGACCAGTGGTCACGATATGATGAGTGACAGCAGAAGTCACACAAGGAAGTTTAGAAACCGGTTTGAACAGATTGGCAATGGACTGGAGAACTTCAGCGTAAGGGCCCTTAGAGGCAGGGGTTGAATATACTGGGCTTAATGCAGGTGTGTGCGTCACAACACCGGAGATAGAAAGGTTTGTAGCTGAATCGATCAATTTGTGTTTGCTAGTATCAACCAGTAGCTGATAGTGTTGCATGAGATCCATGCCAATAATACCGGTAGTTACATCTGCCACAAGGAAAACCCAGCGAAATGACCTACGTAAGCCTATGTTAAGATCTAGGAACCTTTTACCGTACGTTGTGATTGGCGAACCGTTTGCGGCACGAAGCTGTAAGGAAAGTGGCTTCTGACGCTCTTCAGATGTTGGTGGAATCACGCTAACTTCCGCCCCAGTGTCAACCAGGAAGCGTGTCCCGGCGTTACGGTCGGTAACATAGAAGAGGCGACATGGAAGTGGTTCGTCAACGACGTTAGTCGCCAATACGTGCTGGCTTACTGGTTTCCCGATTGCTGGACATCGAAGGTGCACGGGCGAGTACACTTTTGGGTCTTGGCACCATAACGCCGGTGATACCAGCACACTCCAGGTTGGGAATTTTGAGACCTACAACGCCTGCTGCCAGCTCGTGAAGAAGATCTACCACGAGTCGAGCTGGTGCGGCTATTCGAACGACCTCTAGGTGTCATCTCCTGTCTTAACTTATCTATCTCTTCATAAAGCTTAGCTATGTAGGCCACCACATCTAATTTTGATGACCCTTCGGCAGAGGTGTTCTTAGTCTGAGTGGGACTGGGGGTTACAGCCATCCTGCGAACGGGACGATATATTAATAAAATGATAACAAATATGATAACAAAAAATATGAGTAAAAACAAGGCAAGTAAAATTTTATAACTCTGTGTGAAAAACAAATTGCCAATATGAAAAAAGGACTATATACACGTCAGGCTACTAAGTAGGCAAACGGTGAAAACTCGGGCTCACCACTTGTAAGAGTTAGACTTAAGTTAACTTCGACCTAACAACAACCACTCTTACAAAACTTCTTCACCGCCTATGGCCTTAATCGTACTCTGCCTAACGTGCAAGTACTAACGAACGGAATCAAGGTTAAAAGACTTGAGATGGCAAGTGTGACGGGAACAGAATTGTATTTACACAAAAGAGATATATAATTTGATAAGAAATAAGAGGTACACACTTATCTGCAGGTGAGGCGGTGTAAGCTCAGGGAGTGTGCAAGGTGAAAGCACAGCGAGAGAGCGAAACCGAAACCGTACAGGAGGATCAGGAATACAAAGTGGAAGTGGGGTTAAAGGTCAGGCTGAGTTCATTCAAACAAAAGTTCGAAGGTACAATGTACACTACAGGTTATCCCCCCCTTAGAAGTTTGGTGGGATAACAGCAAGCTTCGATATATAGAAGTAGCAAGGTTGTGTACGATAACAGTGAATGAACACGAAAGTGTGAAGATAGTAACAAAATAGTTTTTTGAAATATATACATATATTGTGAAAGGAAAAAAATGAAGGAAAAAATTACGGCAATTTATGAGCACTATGTACATGATCAATGGAGTAAGATGGAATATAAGAAGAAATAAAGCTGGTGCCTTGGTTCGATTTTCTAAAATTTTTTTGACATCGTTTATTTTTACTTTTTTTTATATATCCGTTTATTTAGTATTTTTCTTTTTTTACGACATACTATTACGGGCTGGATTATGTGGAGGTCTGATGGTTTACCTCCGTTACCCAGGCTGCTATAACGGGAAGGTGACTCATTATGTCTAATTTTCATCTTAGACTAATGCTCCATCCTTCCTCATCAACCATAACTAGTAGTAACACGAAAGGCAATCAATATACCAGCGTATTAGGAGGAATAAAGTAAAAGCAACAGAAAAGAATAGAAGAGGTTAAGATTTAAGAATCAGCATAACGTGTTAACAAGAACTTAAGCGGAATAAATGCAAGGAAACTAGTGTAACATGGGAGTGGTACGCCGAATTGAAATAAAACAAGGGAAATTGCTAGCGCTGTGAAAACTTATGCAAGGTACAGAGAAGTGTGTGTATAACCAATAGCTATGAATAGGTACAATCACCATTTGTTAAAAAAATGTAGCGAGCTGTATAATTAAAGTGATGCAAAGTAATTACAAGTATGGGTCACAAAATAAATAAGTTTCATCATGGCGTAACTCGAGTAAAAATAGTAAAATCTGTGAAAATAGATTGAGCGGATTAAAATGTACAGCATAGAAGTGACGTATTTATATGCAAAAATATTTAACGGTCCGTTTAACTATACAGTGAAAGTTTTTGTTTTTACATTTTATTATATTTTTTTCTTTATTTTATTATTTTTTTATCTGGTCTATATTTTTGTTCGTTTGGTTTGTAATTCCACAAGTGTTGGGAGCCACCATACAACAATGGAGTGGACTGGTCTAGCTAGCAGTTCGAGTGCAACGCCAAAAATAAAATGTTAGAACACTCTGTAACGAGAAAGAAATCTAACTGGATTAGTAAATGAAAAAGTGGCTACTGCCCACAAACGAAACCCAAAAGAGTAAATATCATGAAAAATGAATGTAACCTGAGAAAAGCCATGAGGGTGTGAGCTACTCTTGTAATTAAAGGCGTTTAGTTAACAAATTCACAGTATCGCTTAGGCCAGTGTACACGCCGACCAGCGCGTGTAACCGGTGCTTTACTTGTCTCATCCGGAGAACTGCTAGGTTTAGTAGGATTTTGGACAATCGAACTTGGCTGGGGTGTGGGTGCGGGCGTAGTTGCTGGTTGTGTAGGCGTGAGGGGTACAGATTCTTCGATGTAGGCTGCTTTAAGTCTGCCGACACTTACGGTGTCTTGACGGCCAAGTCGATCAATAACAAAAAATTTTCTTTCCTACTAACGACCTTGAATGGTCCATCATAAGGATGTTGTAACGGTCTACGAACGGCGTCGCAACGTACAAAAACGTGTGTACAGTCATCGAGTCCAGCATCCACTTGCACTCTCTTGTTTTGTGTGCGTGTGGGAGTTGGTTGCAGGCGCTTCATAAGGCGCTTGAGGTTCTGAGCATAACAATGTACATCCGTAGCGTTTGGCTTACCACTTTCAGGTAAGATAGTTTCACCCGGTAGACGAAGGGTGGTACCAAACACCAACTCTGCGGAGGTGCACTGTAAGTCTGCTTTGAGCGTGGAACGGATGCTAAGTAGCACTAGGGGAGGGGACTCGGTCCACTTAGTATTCTCGGTAGCCATTAACGAAGCTTTCAGTTGGCGGTGAAAACGCTCTACAAGTCCATTTGCTACTGGATGGTACGCGGTTGTTTGGATGCGTTTGCACCCCAGCAGCTCTAAGAGCTTCTTGAAGTGGGTTGATTCAAACTGCTGTCCACGGTCTGTAGTCACCGAAGATGGGCATCCGAATTGAGCTACCCAGCGTTCCATGAACACTCGGCAAATGGTTTCCGCGGTCGTATCGGAGATGGGAATAGCTTCTGGCCAACGAGTGAACCGGTCGACACATGTCAACAAGTAACAGTGGCCATTTGATGGTGGTAGAGGACCCACTATATCTAGAAGTACGTGACTAAAGCGAGCATCGGGTGTGGAGAAGGAACCCACTGGAGTGATGTTGTGTTTGTGTACTTTAGCTCGTTGACACGGCACACAGGCACGTGCCCAGATACGCACGTCGCGATTTATACCAGGCCAGATAAATCTATCTGACACTAGTTTGTCCGTTACCCGGATACCTGGGTGGGAAAGGTTGTGGAGGCTATCGAATACCGTACGGCGCAATGAAGGTGGAGCGATGGGTCTCGGGGTACCGGTGGATAGATCGCAGAGGATGGTACCCTCGCTATTAACAAGCGGTATACACTTGATATGTAAGGAGGTATTTGACGAGAGCTTATCGAGATCTAACTCTGTAAGCTGACGTTGTGCCATTTGTTTCAGGTCAATGGTTGGCGGCGCCGACATGGTACATATCCTAGACAAGGCGTCCGCCACAGCATTGTCAACCCCCGAAATATGTCGAATGTCCGAAGTGAATTGTGAGATATAGTCCAAGTGACGCAATTCACGTGGAGAATATCTATCTGTAGTAGTGTGGAGGGCGTACGTCAGGGGCTTGTGATCGGCAAATACTGTGAATTTCCGACCTTCGATAAAATGGCGAAAATGTTTGATAGCCGCGTATATGGCGAGGAGTTCTCTGCCAAAGGTGCTATACCTCGCTTCAGCGGAGGACAACTTCCGAGAGAAAAAGGCGACTGGTATCCATGAGGTATTTACCTGTTGCTGTAGAACAGCTCCAATGGCTGTGTTAGATGCATCAACTGAGATGCTAAGCGGAAGATGGACGTCTAGGTGAACTAGCATGATGGCGTCTGCAATCGCCGACTTAATATTCTGGAACGCTTCTCAGGCCTATGACGTCATGCTGAACGTTTTACTCTTACTCTTTAGTAGGTCTGTGAGTGCCTGTAAAATATGTGCACATTGAGGAACAAACCGTCGATAATAACTCACCATGCCTAGAAATGTGCGCAAAGATTTCGTTGAAGTAGGTTCCGGGAAGTCGCGTATTGCCTGCACCTTCTCAGGTAGCGGGCGAATTCCCTGTTAATTAATGACATGTCCCAAGAAGGTCAATGAATGGACGCCAATCTGGCATTTAGACATGTTAAGTGTCAAACCATGTGTTGTTAACCGCTCAAAAACCATCTGTAAATGCGTACGGTGGGTAGCTTCATCTGGGTTAGCCACGAGAATATAGTCGAGATAAGCATATGCGCAATCCGATCCGCGCAAAACATCGTGAATAAATCGCTGGAATGTTTGTGCGGCGTTGCGGAGACCAAACGGCATTCGGAGAAATTCGAAAAGACCAAAAGGGGTGATCACTGCCGTTTTAGGAATATCGTCTGGATGAACTGGAATCTGATGACAGGCTCTTGTTAAGTCCAGTTTGCTGAATACCGTGGCACCCTTTAGTGACGACGTAAGGTCATGTATATGTTGTATGGAGTAGCGATCTGGCACGGTCTGTGCGTTAAGCCTGCGGTAGTCACCACAAGGCCTCCAATCTATCCCGTTATTCTTTGGCACCACATGTAAAGGGGAAGACCACGGGCTGCTGGATGGACGGATTATCCCTATGTCTAACATATGTTCGAATTCAGCCTTCACGGCTTGTAGTTTTTCTGGGGACAATCGCCGTGGCTTTGCAAATACCGGTGGACCAGTGGTCACGATATGATGCGTGACAGCAGAAGTCACACAAGGAAGTTTAGAAACCGGTTTGAACAGATTGGCAATGGACTGGAGAACTTCAGCGTAAGGGCCCTTAGAGGCAGGGGTTGAATATACTGGGCTTAATGCAGGTGTGTGCGTCACAACACCGGAGATAGAAAGGTTTGTAGCTGAATCGATCAATTTGTGTTTGCTAGTATCAACCAGTAGCTGATAGTGTTGCATGAAATCCATGCCAATAATACCGGTAGTTACATCTGCCACAAGGAAAACCCAGCGAAATGACCTACGTAAGCCTATGTTAAGATCTAGGAACCTTTTACCGTACGTTGTGATTGGCGAACCGTTTGCGGCACGAAGCTGTAAGGAAAGTGGCTTCTGACGCTCCTCAGATGTTGGTGGAATCACGCTAACTTCCGCCCCAGTGTCAACCAGGAAGCGTGTCCCGGCGTTACGGTCGGTAACATAGAAGAGGCGACATGGAAGTGGTTCGTCAACGACGTTAGTCGCCAATACGTGCTGGCTTACTGGTTTCCCGATTGCTGGACATCGAAGGTGCACGGGCGAGTACACTTTTGGGTCTTGGCACCATAACGCCGGTGATACCAGCACACTCCAGGTTGGGAATTTTGAGACCTACAACGCCTGCTGCCAGCTCGTGAAGAAGATCTACCACGAGTCGAGCTGGTGCGGCTATTCGAACGACCTCTAGGTGTCATCTCCTGTCTTAATTTATCTATCTCTTCATAAAGCTTAGCTATGTAGGCCACCACATCTAATTTTGATGACCCTTCGGCAGAGGTGTTCTTAGTCTGAGTGGGACTGGGGGTTACAGCCATCCTGCGAACGGGACGATATATTAATAAAATGATAACAAATATGATAACAAAAAATATGAGTAAAAACAAGGCAAGTAAAATTTTATAACTCTGTGTGAAAAACAAATTGCCAATATGAAAAAAGGACTATATACACGTCAGGCTACTAAGTAGGCAAACGGTGAAAACTCGGGCTCACCACTTGTAAGAGTTAGACTTAAGTTAACTTCGACCTAACAACAACCACTCTTACAAAACTTCTTCACCGCCTATGGCCTTAATCGTACTCTGCCTAACGTGCAAGTACTAACGAACGGAATCAAGGTTAAAAGACTTGAGATGGCAAGTGTGACGGGAACAGAATTGTATTTACACAAAAGAGATATATAATTTGATAAGAAATAAGAGGTACACACTTATCTGCAGGTGAGGCGGTGTAAGCTCAGGGAGTGTGCAAGGTGAAAGCACAGCGAGAGAGCGAAACCGAAACCGTACAGGAGGATCAGGAATACAAAGTGGAAGTGGGGTTAAAGGTCAGGCTGAGTTCATTCAAACAAAAGTTCGAAGGTACAATCTACACTACAGGTTATCCCCCCCTTAGAAATTTGGTGGGATAACAGCAAGCTTCGATATATAGAAGTAGCAAGGTTGTGTACGATAACAGTGAATGAACACGAAAGTGTGAAGATAGTAACAAAATAGTTTTTTGAAATATATACATATATTGTGAAAGGAAAAAATGAAGGAAAAAATTACGGCAATTTATGAGCACTATGTACATGATCAATGGAGTAAGATGGAATATAAGAAGAAATAAAGCTGGTGCCTTGGTTCGATTTTCTAAAATTTTTTTGACATCGTTTATTTTTACTTTTTTTATATATCCGTTTATTTAGTATTTTTCTTTTTTTACGACATACTATTACGGGCTGGATTATGTGGAGGTCTGATGGTTTACCTCCGTTACCCAGGCTGCTATAACGGGAAGGTGACTCATTATGTCTAATTTTCATCTTAGACTAATGCTCCATCCTTCCTCATCAACCATAACTAGTAGTAACACCAAAGGCAATCAATATACCAGCGTATTAGGAGGAATAAAGTAAAAGCAACAGAAAAGAATAGAAGAGGTTAAGATTTAAGAATCAGCATAACGTGTTAACAAGAACTTAAGCGGAATAAATGCAAGGAAACTAGTGTAACATGGGAGTGGTACGCCGAATTGAAATAAAACAAGGGAAATTGCTAGCGCTGTGAAAACTTATGCAAGGTACAGAGAAGTGTGTGTATAACCAATAGCTATGAATAGGTACAATCACCATTTGTTAAAAAAATGTAGCGAGCTGTATAATTAAAGTGATGCAAAGTAATTACAAGTATGGGTCACAAAATAAATAAGTTTCATCATGGCGTAACTCGAGTAAAAATAGTAAAATCTGTGAAAATAGATTGAGCGGATTAAAATGTACAGCATAGAAGTGACGTATTTATATGCAAAAATATTTAACGGTCCGTTTAACTATACAGTGAAAGTTTTTGTTTTTACATTTTATTATATTTTTTTCTTTATTTTATTATTTTTTTATCTGGTCTATATTTTTGTTCGTTTGGTTTGTAATTCCACAAGTGTTGGGAGCCACCATACAACAATGGAGTGGACTGGTCTAGCTAGCAGTTCGAGTGCAACGCCAAAAATAAAATGTTAGAACACTCTGTAACGAGAAAGAAATCTAACTGGATTAGTAAATGAAAAAGTGGCTACTGCCCACAAACGAAACCCAAAAGAGTAAATATCATGAAAAATGAATTTAACCTGAGAAAAGCCATGAGGGTGTGAGCTACTCTTGTAATTAAAAGCGTTTAGTTAACAAATTCACAGTATCGCTTAGGCCAGTGTACACGCCGACCAGCGCGTGTAACCGGTGCTTTACTTGTCTCATCCGGAGAACTGCTAGGTTTAGTAGGATTTTGGACAATCGAACTTGGCTGGGGTGTGGGTGCGGGCGTAGTTGCTGGTTGTGTAGGCGTGAGGGGTACAGATTCTTCGATGTAGGCTGCTTTAAGTCTGCCGACACTTACGGTGTCTTGACGGCCAAGTCGATCAATAACAAAAAATTTTCTTTCCTACTAACGACCTTGAATGGTCCATCATAAGGATGTTGTAACGGTCTACGAACGGCGTCGCAACGTACAAAAACGTGTGTACAGTCATCGAGTCTAGCATCCACTTGCACTCTCTTGTTTTGTGTGCGTGTGGGAGTTGGTTGCAGGCGCTTCATAAGGCGCTTGAGGTTCTGAGCATAACAATGTACATCCGTAGCGTTTGGCTTACCACTTTCAGGTAATATAGTTTCACCCGGTAGTCGAAGGGTGGTACCAAACACCAACTCTGCGGAGGTGCACTGTAAGTCTGCTTTGAGCGTGGAACGGATGCTAAGTAGCACTAGGGGAGGGGACTCGGTCCACTTAGTATTCTCGGTAGCCATTAACGAAGCCTTCAGTTGGCGGTGAAAACGCTCTACAAGTCCATTTGCTACTGGATGGTACGCGGTTGTTTGGATGCGTTTGCACCCCAGCAGCTCTAAGAGCTTCTTGAAGTGGGTTGATTCAAACTGCTGTCCACGGTCTGTAGTCACCGAAGATGGGCATCCGAATTGAGCTACCCAGCGTTCCATGAACACTCGGCAAATGGTTTCCGCGGTCGTATCGGAGATGGGAATAGCTTCTGGCCAACGAGTGAACCGGTCGACACATGTCAACAAGTAACAGTGGCCATTTGATGGTGGTAGAGGACCCACTATATCTAGAAGTACGTGACTAAAGCGAGCATCGGGTGTGGAGAAGGAACCCACTGGAGTGATGTTGTGTTTGTGTACTTTAGCTCGTTGACACGGCACACAGGCACGTGCCCAGATACGCACGTCGCGATTTATACCAGGCCAGACAAATCTATCTGACACTAGTTTGTCCGTTACCCGGATACCTGGGTGGGAAAGGTTGTGGAGGCTATCGAATACCGTACGGCGCAATGAAGGTGGAGCGATGGGTCTCGGGGTACCGGTGGATAGATCGCAGAGGATGGTACCCTCGCTATTAACAAGCGGTATACACTTGATATGTAAGGAGGTATTTGACGAGAGCTTATCGAGATCTAACTCTGTAAGCTGACGTTGTGCCATTTGTTTCAGGTCAATGGTTGGCGGCGCCGACATGGTACATATCCTAGACAAGGCGTCCGCCACAGCATTGTCAACCCCCGAAATATGTCGAATGTCCGAAGTGAATTGTGAGATATAGTCCAAGTGACGCAATTCACGTGGAGAATATCTATCTGTAGTAGTGTGGAGGGCGTACGTCAGGGGCTTGTGATCGGCAAATACTGTGAATTTCCGACCTTCGATAAAATGGCGAAAATGTTTGATAGCCGCGTATATGGCGAGGAGTTCTCTGCCAAAGGTGCTATACCTCGCTTCAGCGGAGGACAACTTCCGAGAGAAAAAGGCGACTGGTATCCATGAGGTATTTACCTGTTGCTGTAGAACAGCTCCAATGGCTGTGTTAGATGCATCAACTGAGATGCTAAGCGGAAGATGGACGTCTAGGTGAACTAGCATGATGGCGTCTGCAATCGCCGACTTAATATTCTGGAACGCTTCTCAGGCCTATGATGTCATGCTGAACGTTTTACTCTTACTCTTTAGTAGGTCTGTGAGTGCCTGTAAAATATGTGCACATTGAGGAACAAACCGTCGATAATAACTCACCATGCCTAGAAATGTGCGCAAAGATTTCGTTGAAGTAGGTTCCGGGAAGTCGCGTATTGCCTGCACCTTCTCAGGTAGCGGGCGAATTCCCTGTTAATTAATGACATGTCCCAAGAAGGTCAATGAATGGACGCCAATCTGGCATTTAGACATGTTAAGTGTCAAACCATGGGTTGTTAACCGCTCAAAAACCATCTGTAAATGCGTACGGTGGGTAGCTTCATCTGGGTTAGCCACGAGAATATAGTCGAGATAAGCATATGCGCAATCCGATCCGCGCAAAACATCGTGAATAAATCGCTGGAATGTTTGTGCGGCGTTGCGGAGACCAAACGGCATTCGGAGAAATTCGAAAAGACCAAAAGGGGTGATCACTGCCGTTTTAGGAATATCGTCTGGATGAACTGGAATCTGATGACAGGCTCTTGTTAAGTCCAGTTTGCTGAATACCGTGGCACCCTTTAGTGACGACGTAAGGTCATGTATATGTTGTATGGAGTAGCGATCTGGCACGGTCTGTGCGTTAAGCCTGCGGTAGTCACCACAAGGCCTCCAATCTATCCCGTTATTCTTTGGCACCACATGTAAAGGGGAAGACCACGGGCTGCTGGATGGACGGATTATCCCTATGTCTAACATATGTTCGAATTCAGCCTTCACGGCTTGTAGTTTTTCTGGGGACAATCGCCGTGGCTTTGCAAATACCGGTGGACCAGTGGTCACGATATGATGCGTGACAGCAGAAGTCACACAAGGAAGTTTAGAAACCGGTTTGAACAGATTGGCAATGGACTGGAGAACTTCAGCGTAAGGGCCCTTAGAGGCAGGGGTTGAATATACTGGGCTTAATGCAGGTGTGTGCGTCACAACACCGGAGATAGAAAGGTTTGTAGCTGAATCGATCAATTTGTGTTTGCTAGTATCAACCAGTAGCTGATAGTGTTGCATGAAATCCATGCCAATAATACCGGTAGTTACATCTGCCACAAGGAAAACCCAGCGAAATGACCTACGTAAGCCTATGTTAAGATCTAGGAACCTTTTACCGTACGTTGTGATTGGCGAACCGTTTGCGGCACGAAGCTGTAAGGAAAGTGGCTTCTGACGCTCCTCAGATGTTGGTGGAATCACGCTAACTTCCGCCCCAGTGTCAACCAGGAAGCGTGTCCCGGCGTTACGGTCGGTAACATAGAAGAGGCGACATGGAAGTGGTTCGTCAACGACGTTAGTCGCCAATACGTGCTGGCTTACTGGTTTCCCGATTGCTGGACATCGAAGGTGCACGGGCGAGTACACTTTTGGGTCTTGGCACCATAACGCCGGTGATACCAGCACACTCCAGGTTGGGAATTTTGAGACCTACAACGCCTGCTGCCAGCTCGTGAAGAAGATCTACCACGAGTCGAGCTGGTGCGGCTATTCGAACGACCTCTAGGTGTCATCTCCTGTCTTAATTTATCTATCTCTTCATAAAGCTTAGCTATGTAGGCCACCACATCTAATTTTGATGACCCTTCGGCAGAGGTGTTCTTAGTCTGAGTGGGACTGGGGGTTACAGCCATCCTGCGAACGGGACGATATATTAATAAAATGATAACAAATATGATAACAAAAAATATGAGTAAAAACAAGGCAAGTAAAATTTTATAACTCTGTGTGAAAAACAAATTGCCAATATGAAAAAAGGACTATATACACGTCAGGCTACTAAGTAGGCAAACGGTGAAAACTCGGGCTCACCACTTGTAAGAGTTAGACTTAAGTTAACTTCGACCTAACAACAACCACTCTTACAAAACTTCTTCACCGCCTATGGCCTTAATCGTACTCTGCCTAACGTGCAAGTACTAACGAACGGAATCAAGGTTAAAAGACTTGAGATGGCAAGTGTGACGGGAACAGAATTGTATTTACACAAAAGAGATATATAATTTGATAAGAAATAAGAGGTACACACTTATCTGCAGGTGAGGCGGTGTAAGCTCAGGGAGTGTGCAAGGTGAAAGCACAGCGAGAGAGCGAAACCGAAACCGTACAGGAGGATCAGGAATACAAAGTGGAAGTGGGGTTAAAGGTCAGGCTGAGTTCATTCAAACAAAAGTTCGAAGGTACAATGTACACTACAGGTGGAACGGATGAAGGTGTCAAACCAGTCGGAATCAGAAGGGCGAGAACGCCTTCATCAACTTGAAACTAATTTGGAAATCTTCTGCACTAAACATAAGGAACAATGTGAAGTTGGTTCTTCTGTATGGGTCAGAAACTTGCACTGTGTGTCACGAAAAGGATTTTCAAAATGTTGCAGCCTGTCATCAACAGCTGCCTTCTCTGACCCCATACTGAAGACCAAATGGCCAGAAAGAATGAGCAATAAGAAACTATGGGAACAAACCAACAGGTGACAGCCGATCACTCAACAAATGTGTAGGAGAAAGTGAAGACAGATCAGGCGTACATCAAGGAGGCTGTCGAATGACATCGCACGTCAGGCAATGCCTCGAGTGGAATCCAAACGGGAAGCGACGAGTGGGTCGTCCTAGAATGACATGGAAGAGATCGTGTGAGGAAGAGATGAGAGAGTTTGGTCAATCGTGGACCCAACTGAAGAGGACGACAGAAAACAGAATAAAGTGGAGGTGTGTTTTTGAAGCCCTACGTTCCACTCGGAACGCAAGGGAATAAAAAATAGACAATAAAATAACATGCTATTATTGGCTTCAGCAGAGCTACGGCACCTGAGAAGATAGCTCGTTATGGAACACACCGGAAGCATAGAACAGTTCAGAAACGGAGGAGAGTGAGTACCAATAAATCGTAAGGCTTCTACAATTTTGTCGAAAAGTATTGGATATTGGATGTTTAAACTTTGTTTAGTCAAGCTATGTCACGTCTGGCATCAGACAGTAGTTGTTGAGTGCGCTTACTATTGTAGTAGTGGTTCTCGTCAGCAGCATGTCGGATAGGTAAGGTTGTCTGTTAGTCTTCAGGCTTTCAGATGTCTCTTGTGAGTATGTTAGTCGACTTAGGGATTTTGACAGTATGCTGTTTGCTTGGGGTTGTCAGCAATTGTTGTCCGACGGACAAAAGTGTGTCGTGCAGTTGAGACATGTCTCAACTGCACGACACACTTTTGTCTGTGACTGCAGTCACAGTAATTAGGAGAACGATTTGTTAGTCTTCGAGTAGCATAGGTTAAAATACCATGAACTGGTTCACGTTACAAACATGCAAAGTGAGCGTCAGCTTTGACTAGTGTGTAGTGGCATGAAGTGGTTAGTTGTATCCCGTGTGCACTGAGTTGCTACGGTTATTTCCTGAGAGCGGTCTTAGAGATAAACGGATTTCTCCAGTGGTGCAACCTCCTGGTTTGCTTTCTGCGGCTTCATGGGACTGTCAAACTTTGTCCGGAGTGGTATCATGGGTTGTAGATATTGGAGGTATTTCTCGTCAGTATGCCGTTATGTTGGACGATAACTGATGATGGATCAGCTAATTCGTCGATATATACTCACAGGTCATATTCAATGCGAGTGTGAATAAAATTGAATACTACAATCTTTATGACGGTCATTTAAGCACTACTGAATTAATCGGTTGTGTTTTGTAGAGGGTTTTACGGACATCCGTGTGGACGTGGAGCACCTGGTGGTCGGGGAGACCGAGGTGGATCAGACAGGCCTTATGGAAATGGGTGAGTGTGGATTGATTTGCATGATTCCTCGCCACTGACGTTATCCGTGTAACCGCCACCCTGTACGTGCAAAACTGAGAAGCTTAGAAGTATTTCAGCGCATACCTCGTCAATGTCTTTCTGGTGTGATTTCAATTCCAGTTTGGAAGCAGTGTAACTAAGATATCCCATAGGCCGAACGGCTTCATCACAGAGTGGTCACTCGAAAAGCCATCTGAACTTTGGTGCATCAAGCTTATTTGGCCGAAATTGAGTTGTCTAGACACACAGAATAGTCGGGCTGGACTTGTGGTGTGTTTCGGTGCTGGTCGTGCACGTTAACTACAGCTTGACAGTTCCTGAGAATCTGTTTGGAACGAAGACTGATGACATGTGGCTAACATGAAGGATAAAGAGTGACTGAATTGTCATTAATTTTTGTCCTGTGCATTTAGCTACGATGGTTGGCAGTTGTTAGCGAGAAGTAGTAAGTGTCTTTTGTGTTCGGATACGTATTATGTAGTCCGCTGTCATCTCCCATGATATATTGTCAGATTGATTTTTCAGTCAGCCTCCACAGATTAGAGAGTAACACTTCGTATTCGTGGTGTGCATAACTACTAAGATGTTGTTCTTCACCCTTCAGGTCACGCGTCAACATTTCAGGACCGTTAAAGAAGCCTGCTGAAAGAGGTCATTCAGCGTAAGTTTATGACTGCTGACAATAACTCGTAATAGTTCGTCTGGTTCTGCATGGAGTTCCAATGCACCTTGTGAACGGGGTGATATTCCGTCGTCTTCGGAGGGCGAAATTGCCTCGGAAGCTGCTCGCCAGAAAAAGAGCCATCCAGTTCCAGAAGCTATGTGAGTACTATTCCTGTTGTTTCTTCAGATAACACGACATGTTTTGTCCTAATGCCTAACTAGCCTTCGTTTCTTTGTTTCAGATTTGACATGTCTACGGGGATTTCGAAGTAAGTTGACGTCAAATAAACTCTAGCAGTATTTGTCTTCATTGCTTTTTTCGGTAACGCTCCCGAATTGACTATTTTTCAGACTAAACATGCAGAAGATACTCAGAATGCCGAATAGACCAGATCAAGGAGGTACAATTGGCAGGAAAGTCAAAGTCACTTCAAACTGTTGGGATTTTTCTTTTCACCACAAAACGGTATATCTTTATTTTGTGGAAGCGAACTCAGTTCACCGATTGGAAGCTAGGGAGGGCAGTAAAACTGAGATAAGAATGCCACCTAAGGAGTTGAGATCTTTAATTCAGCAGGTAGCTGACTCGTAAGTACCATTGTGTTATTGATCAAATGGATTGTTTACATATGTAACGGAACTTTCTGTCCCTTAATTATTAGGCTGAATTGTTCCTGACTTTCGGTCAAGTATTGCTTGCTTGTCAACCGAAGGTTCGTACACGTATGGGATAACTTGTTCCATGTCCCACACCATTCATTACGAGACTTCGGTTACCATCAGTGTTGTTTAAGGAGAATTGTTGAAGTTGTTGGTTATGGCTTGTATTGATGGCAATGGTATCTATTCATAGACCTCATGCTAAACAATTATGCTTATTTCACTCTCTTCTGCAGTTTACCAGATACGATTATATATGATGGCGGTCATGCCATATACTCTGAAGATCCGTTACCTGGTGTCACAACGGACCCCGTAGAAAGAGAGATTGAGATCAAAGAGCCGTTTGGACGGGACCGCCTTCTTCTCAAGTACCGGATTATGGAAGTGCAGAAGGTATCTACTTCCGACATCAGTCATTTCATAACGAGTCCGAAAGCGACCTCAATGAATATGCCTCAAGTAAGTCTGGATATGTTTCAGATTTGTCTCTAGGATTGTATCAGATTATTAGATTGCATCTTGAAAACAGTGTCAAAGCAGTCGTTTGTATCCCTTGGACGCGCAGCCCTATTTCAGGGGACACCAACTAAAGTGGTTGTGGATAAGCTTCTCACTATTCATAAAGGTTTTATAAGTACTGTGAGACCCCAGTGGAAGATTCGTGTGAACTTGGACATGGTAAGTAGTGATACACGTTCTTCTTACATAATCACAGACGTGCAAAGCCTACTTTGTATCTGGGAATCTAGCGGACGTCATGTACTCGAAGTATGGAGACGATATGGCCAGATGTAGCACTCAAATGGCGTACGACTTGAGAAAGATACGAGTTGAGACTGATAAATTCTACAGGAGCGATGATGGTATGCATGTTTTCTGTTATACCTCATACATTTTAGGACGTGCATATTCCCGACGCTTCACCGTGCACGGGATATCATCACTACCAGCTGATCGTTTGATGATTGAGGGGTTGAATCAGTCCGTGGCTGCATATTTCAAGGAGCACCATCATATCACTCTGAAGTATCCAGAGCTGCCATGTGTGAAGGTAAATTTCCGTTTCAGTGATTATTTTTGTAGGTTGATCAAAAGCGTGAAGTGTATGTGCCGATGGAACTGTTAAACATTTTGCCATATCAAGCTCCTAATGCGAGTAAAGCCGATGTTGCGAGTGAAGTTATCCGTTGTGCAGCAATTCGACCACATGAACGCTTCAGAGAGCTGGAAAATTTTGCCAATAATATGCTGCAGTAAGAGTATTTTATTTATGAGTTGATACTGCTGGTCAGTACTAAAGTGTAATGTTGCTTATTGATCCAAGAGTTGAGGGGAAGCATGTTGAGATCGACGAGCTTCCGATGATTGATTTTTCCGGCATTCCATGAAGCTTATAGCTCGACACTCACTGTTGTAGCGCATTAAAAGGATGGTGAGAAAGTAGAATAGGTAGTAAGTTACAATGCAAACCTTGGATACTTTTTGGGGATTTCCGAAATATCACTCTTAGCTTCTATAGAATCATTGGTGATGTCAGTGGTAGAGTCCTCCAGAATGGATGGTGAAGTGCTCGAGACAGTGCTACTTTAAGTTGTAGTCGATAAGCTATGGATCTGTAGACCCTTCCAACTACAAGCCAACTCAGTTTTCCCATGACTAGAAATTCTAGTCTTCATTATATTCCTGTATAGAGACAAGTTGAAGGTGAGAACTGAAGCATACTGTTAGACGAATGATTAGTTATAATTGTATTTCAATGGTTGTTCATGCACAGTGATAAGCTTTTGATTTCGAGCGAAATTGCCACCAGCTTATTGGATTTGAAATACAATTAAACTTAATTGATCTATTGCACAATGCGTTAACTTCTCACTGATATTATTAGATGAGCGTTTTGCGAACGTTTTGTTGACAAATCTGATGTCCGTTGTGTCAGCCGTAGTTTTAAAATTTGAATAAACGTGAAGTAAATACCGCAGTCCTGGATAAGTGCCGGAGATGCTTGACGTGACGCCTACCTACAAAGCTTATTGTTTGTTTTCCAGGCATGCAAGCAGATACGACATACACTGTTTTACACATAGATTTGATAAGGACGCAGAATGTGGCGGTGTCTAGTTGGTAATAGTGGGTCACGAGTTATATAGTTGCACAGACTTGCAACGAGTCGAGCACGACAAAATTAGAGTAGTGTTTGTTGACCGTGTGACAGTGAAGAGGGTAAGTATGCTTGAATGCAAGTCTGGAGCCAATTATGCAGGAAAGTGTGTAAACGAAGTTAGTCTGGAACCAGATTTTATGATTTACTCAATTCATTGTTTTGTAATTATGAGGTATTTTTACATGATATTTGTTGCATTTCCTCCAAGGTCCCATCCACTGATTAAACAATTTGGTTTAGCGATTCAACCGAGGCCAGTGGAAGTTAACGCACGTGTTCTCCAACCTCCAACTGCTGGTTTTGGTCGTTCCGGTGTGCGACAACTGACGCCAGGTAGTTGGATCACACCTGGCTTTCTTCGCCCTGCCGGCGAAGGAGTAGAATTAATGTGGGCTGTACTTAGCATTCCGCCTAATCAGGTATGTTTTCTACTCCGGTCCAACATAAGATTAGTGCTGTAACGAGGATGAGTTGTGCAATCACTTGGGCATTAAATTGACTTGGTCATTTGTCGATTGTATCAACATCGAAGGGTCCCTCGCCTGGTTTCATGACAGCCCACCTATTTCATTGTTCACTGCATTACGTCGGTGGCAATATCATTATCTTTTATTTGTCAGTGTTTAATGCTCTGTATACGAAGCTGAGGTTTTGTCTGCCTTTTAATAATAATGTGAATGAAATGTTGTCAGATAAGTAGAGTAGTCTGAGAAATGTGCACTTAATTCTGGTTTGTTGTCGAAAGGCATATGTTATTGTTGAAAACCGTTAGTCTCCTTTATAAATTTGGATAGTGTTTTTAGAAGACGAATATTGTCTGAAAAGTGTGTATTTGCGCAATGCATTTGGAAGAACCTCATGTTATTGTTATTGTCAAATGTGAAGGCGAGAACTGACTGTTTCCTCCTCTTGCCATGTTTTCTTCCTAGCGGTCTCATGGTCATGTACAGAAGGTGATATCGGAATTGCCTAGAGCGGCCAGTCGCTTTGGTGTTCGGTTTAGCCCTCGACCGATTGTGGCACAGTGTCCGAGAGGAGAACTTAACAGGAGGTTCGAGGAGTTTTCCAGACAAGGATGTTGCTTCTTACTTCTCATCCTGTACGATGAACAGTCCTACTCATCCATTAAACGTCTGAGTGACCTACAAATGGGCATTCGGACCCAATGTGTACGAAGTCGTACTCTGGACAAACCGAACGTTTTCCGTAAGTGATTACTGTTGTTCACATGTAGCTTTCAGTGTGTTTCTGTATTTCGATGAGCTTAATTCGGTTTTCTGCTTTCAGCTAACCTGTTGCTCAAACTGAATGGGAAACTCGGTGGTGTGAACTGGCAAATTCCTGATTTGATTAAGGACAGTCAGGAGTTGGTTATGGTTTTCGGAGCCGACGTCACTCATCCGGCGCCTACACAAACTCATGAAATTCGGAAGTCAGTAGCTGCTGTTATTGGTAGCATTTCACCCGATCTGATGAGATATGGGGTAGTTATCCGTCAACAGGCAACCACAGAAAAAGGCAATAAGTCAGCCAGAGAAATAATCGATAATATGCGTCTCATTGTCAGTGAGCTACTCCAGGTTAGTTTTCATCAATGACCGACTCTACTGTCTTACGTTCCCCTTCTTCCCGTTGTACGCTTTTGTTCTTCCTTATTATTTGTGTTTTGTTGTAGCTTTACCTGCGAAACACGAACGGGCGTTTTCCAACGCGCATGATATTCTATCGTGATGGAGTTTCGGAGGGCCAGTTCGAAAATGTGTTGGTGGAGGAGTTGGGTGCAATTCAAAGAGCCTGCGCAGATATTCGTCCTGGTGAAGAGCCTGCTATCACTTATATTGTTGTGCAAAAGCGTCACCATATTCGATTTCGACCATCTGACCCCAGGTAAGGTATTCGCTCATGATGTTTTCTGTGTACCTACTACACCTTATTCGTGTCTTAACGGTCTGTTTGAATGCTTTGCTAGGGCAAGAAACGTGGAGCCAGGAACGGTGATTGATACAGATATCACACATCCCAGGGAATTCGATTTCTACCTCTGCTCTCAGGAAGGGATTCAGGTAAATTGTTTCCTTGTGTTAATACCATTACTTTTAGGGTACATCGAAACCTGCTCACTATCACGTTTTGTATGATGATAGTAACTGGACATCGAATGCTCTGCAGATGTTCACCTACCACTTATGCTACGGGTACATGAGGTGTTCCCGTAGTGTCTCGTATCCAGCGCCGACTTATTATTCTCATTTGGCTGCATTTCGGGCACGTGAGTGGTTATCGGACATAGAGAAACCAGAGATTCTGTTAGATGCTGGTCGTTTCAAAGTTCACAGCAGTCAAGTTGACGGCATGTTTTACTTATAAACAGATTTTGTTATTTTCATATAAATTGTATTTCCTTTTGAATCCATCTTCTCTTTTCGAGTTAACTGTAGTTAGTTAAGGAAGGCTACGGTGATACAGCATCAACGTAATACTGATAGGAAACCTTGAACACTTCACAATTCGATGGTTGATTCGGACGTTTTCTGGGAGAAGGTGACTGACTGGCTGCATTAGAGGTGTTCTGACCTCTACGTCCCTGCTGTGTGTTTTCAAAGAATCGGTTGATGAGGCAGTGTCAACACCTGGCATTGATAAGTCCATTAACGTGCGTGTTGTGAGTAAGAGTGAAGAAAGTGTAATTTCGAAGCTAGTTGTCTGTACTCTTGAGCAGGGGAAATGGTTGTCTTCTGCAGCAGTGTGGATTCCAATAATTTATTTGGTCAAATGGTGGTTAATCTGAATGGTTCGAGCATTTCTCGGTGTATATCACAACTGTTAAGGTCGATTGTTCACTATTTGCGCAGTGATTGATTACCACAAATGCTTAAAAAACGACGGGGGTTCGCAGTATCTGTTTATCAATAAAAGTTGTCCACCTTGATTTGCTCAAGATTCGTGGTTTGAACGGTTTAGGATTGTGTGGAGGGTCTTACTACGCGCAAGTGGCTTTCGTGCCAAATGACTTTAACTTGTTTGGTGATGGTATCGGGGTCAATGCACAGTGAGCTTTTTTATTTTACTTAGATAAGAACACATAATTTATGTTATGGGCACTGAGCGTCGAATAACCTGATAGACATACCGTCGCCCTTTTGAGCATTGTCAAACATAGTAAGTAGAAAGAATCGTGAGGTCAATCAGGAGCTCGATACTAGCACAGTTAGTGAATACGCAGTACAAGATTGATAGAAATTGAATCTTAACAATTTTATTCAAGGTCTCCTCTTAGTTCTTAAGGCTTGTACGCCTTCGATGGCTAAGCATAACTCAGGTAGTCTCTTTCAAAAAGTTTCAGCACAATACACATTTTACTCTAATTCATGAGTCGGTTTTGGATACTGTATTATCAGATGAAATGTGACAGGAGAAATGACAAGGATTTTTGCGATAGTAGCTTGGTTCAATCTGAGTCGTATGCACTGATTGATTTCTAGGCTAGCAAACTTTCTCTCAATATTTAGAGTCAAGTCTACTGCATTAATTCCCTATGCTTTCTAATCAATTCCCTACATTTATTTGTCTCCAAGCTATCTTCCATTGTAAACCATTCGCCTTCAGTTTAAACCAGATTACGTAACTGTGTAAGATAGAAATTTGTCCGTCGACGACCAGAATTTATGTTTCCGCGACACGGCTAGTTGACTGACCTTCACTGTTCACAACTGATTATCGTATTCATTTTGTCAAATTTCCATCAATTATCCATGATATCAGCCTGAGAAGATTTTCGAAATTATTAGAAATGAAGTGAGTGTATGCGTTGTGCTCCTCTATTAAATCTGACCAAATGTTTCTGGAACTAATTCACATACCTGTATTAGACAATTGCAGAAACTGATTGTATGTATGCTTGACGAATATTTACCATTGTGTAACTGGACACTGATTTTAGATTGTCTTGATATATATTGCGCCGCTGGTTGGTCCGTGTACTTTCGAAATTCAGCTTTGCTATTAATACAGTTTCTCAAGTCCTTACATGTAGCTTTCTAATATAACGTTGTCTGTATTTAGTCGGACACAGCGTTTAGTAAATTAAAAATAGTGAAGACTTAGTTGGATTTTAGTACACAGGTTGGAGTCAGACCCTAGTGCTCAACAGGTCTATAGGAACTTGACTGGTTTCGTTATAAATGAAAATCAACTGGATGAAGAATACAACGCAAAGACCAATGGACACTTATTTCTTCCTAGTTTGAAAACCTTCAATGGTTTGAACTTACGACCTCAAGTGGAATATATATAGTCTGGGACTATGAGGTTACAATGTGAACACACGTAGTTCAGTTGGAATTCGGATGTTCATGATTGACAATGTTTTCAATTCTTAACATAACACCACTGGAATCTAATTTTACCAGTGAGTAACTATCCACACACTAGACTTTATGTTAGTGACTGTTGCTCACCAAAAGGTGCTTCTGAGATTATATGGTTCAGTAAGTGAATAGTACACTATTATCCGTTCTTCATTATCACCTGACTATCTAGGTCCTCTCCCACAATTTATCCAAATCAACTTACAACACAGAGGACAAAATAACTGATTTATTATTTGAAAGGCTCCGGAAATGTGTTTGTTTAATAGACTGGTTCTGAGTTATAATTGGGTGGTGGTTGAAGTCATAACTTAAACACTATCTTTTTTTCTCTTTTCGTCTTCAAGCAACACCTCACTAAATTAAGTAACTGTCACCAAGAGATGGGAATCTCTGAGAAGAAGTGTCCAGTGACTGTAGGGAGGAGGATTGACTGTAACCCTTTTGTCGTCATCAAAGACACACTGAACTGATCAGAAACGGTTGTGTCATTGTACAACAAATATCTCGTACAAAGCAAGAACAACAATTGTACCACGATAATGTGAGCTCATCTTTTATTATTTCGAGGATTCTTCTCAACTGGTTACAACTTGAGGGATAAAAAATATGAATTACATTACATACTTTTCCACGATCACAAGGAGTAATTGGTAGAAAGTAAGAATAACATTAGTCCGGAATGATTTAACTAATTAAGAGTTACAAACAGTGACTATTTATAGAATAATTAGATAATTAGGCTTGGAAACAAAAACAGATTTGCGTATATATGTGTGTGTATAGGAACAAGGTTTAGCTAGAAAGAGCATAACAAAAAAGTAGATTATGTAACTAAAGAAAATGTTTTATCTAACAGCCAATAGAAAAAAAAGAAGAGAAAAGAACAAGGTAGGGTGAGTCATGTTTAGATGAGAGACTAGAGTTTTCTAAACAAGAAAAAAGGTGACTCATAAAAGTTGTGTATTTTGTTATCACCAGGGCAGTGCAAGATTCACCATTGTCTCTTTCTGCGTACATAGATTTGGTTTAAGTCGTTTGATAGCAATTGCTTCAGCAAAGTGTAGCAAGCTAGGTTTCCTTTGCTTGTTGATTATTTTGAACGACTTCAGGTTGTCTACAATATGACCAGTGTCTAATAGATGACGCGCAATCGTACTGTTTAATGCTTGTGGACCTTTCAGTCTCAGGTTCTTTGGTATGTGTTCAGAAATGCAGACAATAACCCCTCTCTCTGTTCTTCCGAAGTATGTGCTTTGGCAGTTGGAGGTAACATGAGGTGGGTATTTGTCCACTTTTGATTGTCTCAAACAACTAGTTGTTTGATAAACACATACAAGCTTGACGGCTGGATATGTTCCTTTCAGGGTAGCGTTCAGTCTACATCTTATTCTACTAGCAGTATCATCACCTTTGAATACAAGCTGCAGAAAGATATGCTTTTTCTCTGCTGTGCTGCTTTTCACTTTTTCAACATGACGTCTCCCATACTTGTCGATGAACTTTTGTGGGTAACCGTTGTCGCGTGAGCATTTCTCCACAATGGATAGCTCTTCCTCAATCTTTCCTTCTGAACACAGCTTCCTTACACGATCAAATAATGTTCTCACCAATCCTTTTTAGTACCTTATAGGGCAGAAGCTTTTGAAGTTAAGATAAACCGCCCTCCAGGTCTCTTTTCTGTGTATATATCTTATGATTTGCCGTCTATATCTCGTTGGATACCCAGGTCAAGAAAATGGAACTTCTCCTCTTTTTCATACTCCATTGTAAACTTAATATTAGGATGGGCTCTGTTCAAGACTTTTAGTACTTGAGATGCATCATTAAAAGAATTACAAATAACGAAAGTGTCATCGACATACCTGGTATAGAAGTTGGTCTGACTGATTGTGGATTTCAACCTTGTTTGTTCCAGACTACCCATAAAAATTTCTGCCAGGATCGGACCCAGGGGGCTTCCTATGGCGACTCCATCAATTAGGCGGTACAGAGTGTTATTGGACTGGAACTGTACGTCTTTGGTGCACATAAGTAAAAGTTGTTTGAGTTCGTTCTTGGGCAGAGGAAGAAGTTCGGCATGTTGACATATAATTTGTATTGTTTCTTCCAATGGGATCTTTGTAAACAGTGAAGACACGTCGAAGGACACCATGGATTTATTTGAGATGCTTAGATTCTCTAATTGTTTAGCGAATTGGAAGGTGTCTTTCAGGCTGTAGACTGCTAATTTACCACGGATCGGTTCTAACATTTCTGCTAGCCACCTAGCTACTTTGTGATACGGCGAATTAATCGTAGATAATATTGGTCTCATAGGGATGTCAGGCTTATGCATCTTTGGTAAGCCGTACAGGTAAGGCAATCTGGATCCCTTAGGCTTCAGTTTGTTGTATATATTGTTGGAATGTGTATTTACTCGTTTGCCTGCTCTTGTGGAGCTGTTTATATTGGACGTTGTAAGCGTAATCTCCGAAAACGTGTAGCTGAACACTATCCAGTCTGGTTAATGAAAGGCGAACGTAGAACTGCGAAGTCGTCTATCTGTGATCACCTGTTAGAGTCAGGTCATTTAGCCCCACGTGATTCATCTTTCAAAGTTATCTACATGGCAAAATCGAATCGATCCAAAAGTTTACGTTTTCTTCACTTATGCATAGCCGAAGCTTTAGCTATACATGAACAGAAACCTAAATTATGTGTTCAAAAACGTTTTGTCAAACCCCTTTCTTTACCTTGGTCATAGTAATGTTCTTTCTAGTTTTTACTTTACTTTATTTTACCACTTGAATTCTTTCCACTTCACTTCACATCTTCATTCTTATCGTAATCGTACTCTTATTTTATAAAAATTTTTAGACAACACTTGACATTTTTAAAACATTTTTGATTTCAATTCACTTATAAAACAATCTTTAATAATTTTGTAATTTATCCACTTCAACTCTACCCCTTATAACATTTTAATTATCGTTATTCTTATCACATATATGTGTACTGACTGAGCAATTATTTAGTGCCACTTAATGACCTTTTCTGTAATATAAATACGACTGTACAGCTTGAAAATGAAGTCGTTGAAAAGAAATTTCTTCGCTGAACAAAAACTGTGTTTTTATTATGAATAAATGGGTATTTTTCGTTTATATATATTATTAATATATAAAAAAAAAATAAAATTTTTTTTTTTTTAATGCACAGTAGGTGACAAAATAATATTTTTCAATGCTAACTGTATGCGCTTCTTGAACCAAGAGTGATAGTGTTGATCTTCATTTAGCCATACTGGTGGCTATTCTCAGGTCCCAAAAGCCAAGTTTCTAGAACAACGGCAGGGTATAAGTGATACAGAAACAGGTGATTAGCCTAAGCACTTCATCTTTCTGAATCGAACGTATGGAAACTATGATCGGCAATTTAACAATATTAAAAGTGCGATGAATTGCCTTTCTTAGCTTAATGATTGCGATTTCATTTGATATATCATCTCTAAATAGGGATCTTATATAAAGTGGTTGCTTGCTCTCATATGGAAAACTATTCTTTTTGATTTTCACAGTAATGTGCTTTCTTATGAACATTTCCGGAGAGCTAATATCAATTAAGGTACGGTATACATTCTGTAGCTCATCGTCATTCACACTTTCTGTACATATCACTCTCACACTGTAGCTGAAACTCATCGTTAAATTCCCTTTGTATTAGAGAGGGACAAAACAACAGAAATGTGTATTTCTCTTAATATGTACTTTTCTAAAGCTGATTTCTTTGCGTGTCATTATTTGATCTTCTTATGAGAAGGATATCCAAGACAGTAACTTTTCCCTGCAATTCTTCTTCCCCTTGAAGCCAATACTTTTCAGAACAAGATATGCAAATTACCCACAGTTTTGTTAATTATATATTCACAAACACACCATTCAATTATATTACTTCCTTATTTACCGTTAATTCTGGTTCATTCACTGCACTTGTGAAAAATATCAGTGGTTTCATCTTCACAAGCCGAAAGTTTCGTCTGATTACATCGGAAGATAGAGAAGCTACTGAAATTCATATGAAATCCGGTTTAAAACAGTAGTCTACCGGCTACTCAATTTTAACAATGCAGTTCATTTAAACTATTTTACATTTCCGTACTCATAGAATTACGTCTTCATTACATGTCTTGTATTCACTGGCATATTTAAATACTTTAACACATTTCTACCTTGGCTGGAAACTAGCAACTAGTGTGATGTTTCCAGTCCTTTCTTTGGTGCAGATTGAATTATATCAGTCGAAGTATCCAATACAGTTCTACAAGAGGTCAGTCGCATGCCCAATAGCTCAGTGGTGACGTCTCTGACCGTAGTAATTGGTGACGCGGGTTCAAATTGTAGAAGTGACATGAGTTCTTTCAACGCTTCAGGTACGTCTTGCTAGCACGAAACCTAGATCCAAGGCTTCCTGTCAATCACCTTCAACCATTTAAAAACATCACTAGGCCAAGTTAAACTTTAAGCACCACTAACTAGCAATCAGCGAATGACTTCGAATAGTCCAATGAGGTTCATCCACGTGAGTTCAAGGTTGTATTGCGCTTGATTCGTGTCATGTATCTGCTCTAACGAAGTTACGCTTGCAGTTCGATGAAGATAAGGTTTTGCAGTATTGACTGGATTTAGGGTTGCTTAAGAAGGAGAGGACTTGTTCATGTGGTGGTATCATGAGTTTAAAAAGCATTAGCAGGTCAATTGGTGGATATTTCCATCGTTGTGCAATTTGCTTGAGACGAGTTGGTACTAGGGGACGTAAGCTGATGATTCTAGTATTTCGTAGGAACATGTTTTGCTAAGTCGCATCTCTTCTAACCCAGATTTGTATATTTGTAACTACTGGGTTTCAAAACAGCCTGGGATAGGCGCAGCTGCTGAAACTGAAAACAGCTTCGTGTCAACAGTTCAGTGGTACCAGCACTGCAGAGACATTTTCTCATGGAAAATGGAGAGAATTACTTAATTGTTGGGCGGAGAAGGTGTCGCCGTACACGTGTCTTATTGAAGAAAAAACACCACCGTGGTCGTGAGCGAACCAACAGTGTTTGGGTGATCGGTTTATATGACACCTCCCTGCGGAAAGGATTCGTGGAGAGAATACCAGACAGAAAGTTTACTACCTTAGTACCTATTTTCACTCGCATAGTGAAACAGGGATCAATAGTACATACTGATGAATGGAAAAGTTATAACTCACTGTCATCCTTTGGATATATTCATCACAGAGTGAATCATTCTAGTGATTTCGTGGATCCCATCACAGGGACACACACGAATTCTATAAAAGGATTTTGGGGAAGATTAAAAACTAAGATTAGGGCTATAAATGGATCTTAAAAGTATGTCATTTGTAGTCATTTGAATGAATATATGTACATAATGTGGTGTGGCTTTTCTATTGACACTCCTGCGCTAAACTGGCAGATGTTTCTGTCACATGCTAGAGAAAGATACCCAGTATAACAGTTTTGTGCAGCTTTTATGCTTTTTTTTTCATAAATATACGTTGTCTATAATCGGAAATCCCTCTTTCATGGGATTGGTTTGTTCAAGGTAGTTCGCTGATTGGTAGTTAATGATGCTTAAAGTTTAACTTTGCCCATCTCTACTTTCTTTTCAAGATAAGTGGAGAAATAGTTTTATAGGCAATGTTAGCGCCCTATAAGGCATTACTGCATTAAGTGCATTGTACTACTAAGAACGCCTAGTATATGCGTTGAGAACTCTGCACCACATGAAAATGCGTTCTTTAAGTAATTCTCCTACTTTCATTAATATTCCTGCTATTAGAAGTCACTGTGCAAATAAACATCAAAATGATAGATAAGTTGAAGATCCTGTAAAAACTTTCGCCACCAAGAGACGTAATCGTGCAATATCCAATGTTATTGGGAAGCATCAAAATATTTCCCATCATAATTACAAAGGGTGAAGTAAATTTTCCCTAGATAAACTTCGCCCCAGAAAATCCAAAGTTCAAATGTTCCCCACAGAGATGAAAATCCAGGACAATGGTACACCGTATCCCACACGTTAAAATTGTTGTTTTCTTAATAGTGTAGACAGTGACAGGAAGATTTTTAACCAAATATCTTATTCTCATAGTATCACTATCATAACAATGATATATATGTATAACACAGCAACTTTACTTACATTTGTACAATTATAAGTTACATAACATTTAAAAAAACACAACTTGAATAGAACAGATAAATAGAAAATAAACGGAAACTGCTTTGATGATGGCGAAATGTTCATTGTGTGTATGCGTGTGTGTGTGTGTGTATGTGTTCGTTAAATGTATAACTCTATAAACTATGCTAAAGATTGAAATAGTTACAGTTATTGCATCACCGATACTTTTAACACATTTATGAAGAAAATATAATAAAAGTCATGCCTTATGTTGGTTGCTCAATCCGTTTTGACTGTCTCTCTAAGTAAAAGACAATAATCACAGGAGAAGCATTGGAACTTCAGAGTGGCGAAGTGTATGAATTATTTGTGTTAATAAGATACAAAATCACTGGATATAATTCAAGTAATATTGTCATTATAGATTTATGTATATTTATATACACAACATTTATAGATATACTATTGGTTTGGTTTGTCAATACTACTTATTTGCGCTAACAATAAGCGTATGTACTACTCACTCGCGTATTGTATTAGTGTATATCAACAATAATAAAACATTATATACAATAAGAGGTTAAGAGAAGTTACTCAGTACTGAATTTTTAATTATTTTCTGACATTCAGTTCTAATATTTGTGAATAAAAATCAGTAACAGTGACCTAGTGACCCCGTAGTCATCCTGTTTAAACAAACACTGACTACCATCCTAAATTAAACAATTAATTATTAGAAAGTAAAATCAAAATTTTGATAATATTTGGATTTGAAAAAAGATATTTGAATGATAAATATGTTGTACCGTAAATATTTCTATAAAAGAATTTGATGTATTCTGTGTAATCAGCAGAAGATATCAGCAGATAAAACAGTTTGTACATGAAAGAAAGGTGTATAATTGTAAACGTAGTTAATTTGAAATGTTACATATAATAATCTGTATATATGTGTTCTATTCCGAGGCTTGATTGTCAAAGATTTACGCATTACTTGGATAGTCTACCTTTATGTCTTGGTGATATATTCACAGATTTTAAAGATCCCCCTGCTTCACTTGACTGAGATCCATTCTCCTGGACAAAATCGTCTACACTGATTAAATCAGATTCTGCTCTTAATGATGGTTCACTAATTGTAAATTTTTCTCTAGCCTTTTCCACTTCAAACCAATAATCACATGTACACATTTCAGTCTCAGAATCACATGGTATTGGTAATGAGTATAAATGTGGATTGGTTACACCAGAGGGGAAAAATTCTGTATTCGGATTAACAATAATATTGTTTTCATCCTCTGAGTTATTTTTTCTCGGTCGCTTCTTTTGACTTGGTCTAAATGCTTTATGATCCGATTTCAAGTGGGTAGAAGTTTTAGCTTGGGAAAATATGTTTGCTTGATGCTGTTTCAAATAGGTATTTGGCAGAACTGGTCCAACACTGCCTAAAACTGTTGGATTTGCAAAATAGGGATTCATTTTCGATGACCATGCAGCATAACTTTGCAAACTAGCCAATTGGCCTGGTGTTAAAGCAGGTGAAGGAAAAACTGTCGGCGTATGAAACGACGGTGGACAATGCTTTAAGTGATTTAAGAGACTGTGCTTTTGACTGGAGAAGTTCAAATGAGCATTTTTATTATCTGGAGATTGAATTGATTCATCTGTTTCAGACTCATAATTATTTGGTGATTCGTATAGACAGTTTTGCTGAATATGAGCATTGCT
Organism: Trichobilharzia szidati; assembly: GCA_944472155.2. Lineage (NCBI taxonomy): Eukaryota > Metazoa > Platyhelminthes > Trematoda > Strigeidida > Schistosomatidae > Trichobilharzia > Trichobilharzia szidati. Next base: position 81,244,166 of record OX235274.1, read on the forward strand.
CGCTGTTAGATTAATCATATGATTTGGATGCTCTGCACCAACAACATTCTTACTTCCATTAGTCATTTGAACAGCAGTATCATTCATGTGGGTTTGATAGTCATATTTATGCCGAGGTTGTCTGATGAAACGTTTTGTGCTCGGCAGTTTAGTGCTTTGTAACCTGGGATCGAATGGTAAACCTGTTTGGTTGAGTAATTCGTGAGTAAATAAATTTGCGCTTTGATTCGACGCCGCGCCTACAAATGGTTGGTGATAAAACCTTGGATCCATAAGATAATTGAAATTGGGAGTTTGTGTCAAAAGACACTGTTGTTGTCGCCTTTTATGTTGTTCAATTAAAGCTCTTTTAACTCGATTTCTTTTTGAATTTTTAATTACTGTATAATTACTAAGTAACTGTGCACTGGATGTAGCCTTTTGTTCTGGACCAAAAACTGTACGTAAGTCAACAGACGAGCGACTTGCATAACCATTTTTAATCGCAAACAAGTTGCTTTGAAGGGATTTCTGTGTATCTTTGTTAAAAGTGTACTTTGATGCTTCTTTTCCACCAGTCATACTTGTGAGAGGATCAGATCGCCTTGAATGCTTTTCTGATAATTTTATATCCTTTAATCTACCGAAACTCTCTACATTTGAAAATGCAGATGAATGACCTAATTGTTGAGGGTTTTCTGTTAATCCATATAATCTACTAATTTGCTGTGGTGGTAGCAGTGTAGAAGACGAAAGACTTTTGTCTACATTTGAAGGAACACTTTGTAAATTATTATTATTTTTCCATAATGATTCTGGTTCTTCCATTAAACTGCATGAGTTCTGTTGATCTGAACTATCTGGACTTGGACGCTGTTGACAAGGAAACTCTTGAAATGGTTCATAAGTTTTCCCATTAGATGATAAAGTTGTAATTGGTATTTTCGGTGAAATGAGCCACGGAGTTTGTCGAACAGGAAAAGCATTTGCTGTTTTCTGTTTACTATCAGATTTTTCAAAATGTAACAAGGGAATCTGAGTTACAAGAGTTTGATTATTTAATTGATGTTGTGGTTGTTGATGCTTACTTCTATGGGCTGAATGATGTCCAGAGGTTAATTCGGCTAGTTCAGATTCATGGGAAGACATACGACTAACTCGTTTTTGTGAAGTCTCTGAAACTATACTGACTCCATCGGTTGTAGACGATCGCAGACACGTAAGAAGCTTATGAATTAAGTGCCAATCTGCTGGATCAATTAATAACTCCTGTCGTAACTTTTCCAGATCACATACAGAAAGTACAATTCCGTTTATTTTTAGTTGTTTTATTTTCGTCAAATAATTTTGCATATGAGATGGATTAATGTCGGCTATACTTGAAAATAATTCGCACACATCGTTGACAGTGAATTGATTTAGAGGAATTAAGGGATACTTTTTCTATAAAAAAAGGGGAATAAATAAAAGACATTACATAGACAACCAATTGTGTTGACAGGAAGTACCGGTCTAAAAAACTGTTGAAATTCTTTAAATATCATGGAGCTCCAGACATTCCTTTCGTTATGACGTAACAACTAAGATTTACCAGAAAAATAGACTTATCCATGCAATTATAAGCCACAGCATTGCTATAAAAGATGTTATACTAATGGTAATGCACACAAAGGAGAAGGAAAACTACCTCCTAACTGCTAGACTCAGATTAGAAAAGTTTTGTCGGTTTTAATTCTTTTCCGTGTTGAACTTATACTACTTACCTCTGATGAGTAGTACGAGTTGTATTTCTTAATCTTAACCATATCTTAATCTGCTTCTGAAGTTTAACTCACTTGATGTATTAATGATGTATTTGATGTATAGTCGAATATTATCTGCTGTATATGCTTTATTTATTTGCCTGTTACAATTGAACATTGTTTATTCGTACCTCTTTATTCCATGTCTGGCATTCGCTCGCTGTTTAAATCGACGTGTGGGTGGCCTTTGACACAGCTTTTCTGTTTTTTCTTGTTCACCCACACTGACTGTGCTTTTGAACGCATTCAGGCTCAGAAACCTCACAAATGAAGTGTGCATGTTATATTTCATATTTTATGTTTAATATAGTACTATATTTTAGACAAACCCTACGTTTTCGGATTTTACACGTGTATCAACATGTGTTTAGGAAGAAATTCACACTCTGCATTTGATCAAACTGAAGTTTTCACCGGAAATGCTCTCGGACTGAATTTATTCAAACGAAAGTATTTTTTCACACTTATAAATAAAAATACAGACCAAGACATCCTCAGAATATTGATTTACCTAAGAACGTATGCCTCCTCGACACAAGAACAATTTTGACAGACACCATTTGACAGATTTTAAGTTGATGGCGTTAAAAATGTCTAGCTTTTCTCACTTTCACCTAAGTTCTAACACTCCCAAACTGAGCTGTTTGCGTTTTAAACAAAATTTTGGGAAAACCTACCTTCAACTTGAGTGCACTGGGTTTATTCATAGCATTGTCTCCTGTAGTAAAAGTGTCAGATGAACATGGCCATGAAGGATTTGATGGAACGTTATCAGCGGAAGACAATGAACCAGTTGTAGTACAGCCTATCTGATTTGTTAATGTTCTTGAAGCATTTAACTGAATAGTCGCATAAAGTGGAACTGAACTCGACTGGACTACTTTATTTAAGGCAGAACTGTAGTTCACACTATTGTTCATTTCTTCATTAAGTGCATCAAGAGGATTAACAAAACTGTGATGTACTGTTGAACGCTGACGTTCATTTAAATTACCCGCTAATGCTGAAAAACAAAGAGAAGTCAATATCTTTATTATTTAGTATCATACTACTTGTAGATATTTAGTAGTAATAGTAGAAATAAGTAAAAATTGTTACGCTAAAATAAATTTTACCTGTAAATCCAATATAACATACCATAAATTAGTCGATACTTTTTGTAGTTTGATTGTTTTTTCATTCGAATAATCAGATAATTTGTCTGAATATGTTCATTTTTATGATCATACATAAGATACATAGTGCTTACTAAAAATATTTTCGCGACAGGATGTCAGAATAGGTAAAAGTGACGTATGGTGACTTCAAGAATTAAGAATTTTCCTCAGCCTTTGTGTCAACTCTCGTCCACAAGTAATTGCATATATTTAGCTATAGCCAAACTGCCTTCCTTAGTGATGATGTCATCAGCACTATACACGTATGAGAAAGTCTTTTTAGTTAATGATAGAAACTAGACCCTGGATAATATGATTCCTAGACAACACTGTTTTACTTCTTTCTCGAAACAACTTCTCAATGTCGAGATGTTTTTTTTAACTTACAAGTTTATGTTTCCTATAAAACTGAACTTCAAGGATGAGTAAATTACTTAAATCAAGCTTTATTCCCTGTTTTTTTCATGTTTTCATGTAAGACCAGACAGAAAAACTTGTCAAAGCTGATTACATGATAAAAATGTGGTTTCAAATTGAGTGAAAACAAATATTTCCAATTAAAATTAAGAAAAAAAACTATGAGGTGATAAGAAAATAACTTATATGTTCACCTAGACTTAACAACAACACTCCAGAGAAGTGGAAGTATGACTGCAATACAATGCCTTAGTCGGCTGATATCTAAACTCATGTGAGAAATCGTCTAAATCCATTTGTCTGACTCTCAGCACTCTCTCTATTTGCAACCTTCCCCCGCTTGCATCTCATCTAGTAGGACTACAAGTCATTATGAAAGATTATATGCACTCACAACTACGGGTAAAAACTCAACGTCACTATCATTATCACACAGAACATTGTAAAATATGGTGCTGAACGTGAAGCTTACGAATTAATGTATAATTAGTGTAAAAAAAACATCCCAGTTATTCTCTCATATTTTTAATTTTATAGTTACAATATTCCCATCATCTTTTAATTTTGTGCTGGTAATACTAATGTTATTGTTCTCATCATTTTACATTTAAACATTTTAACCCTAGTGTTTCTGCTAATGTCAAAAGTCACTGTTCTCAATTTTGGTTAAGTGTACCATTTAAGGTATTTTTTCTGTTTCACTTCGTCAGTAAATTAGGTGTGATATTGTATGAAATGCTAGAAATTCTATACTGTATCATGAATACTGTTTTAGAACAAAGTAAGTTATTGTTATTATTACGCTGACGTATAAATAATAAAACAGTGTATAAATTCTATTTCCTCTTTCTCAACACTAAATAAGGGCTGTATATGCATAACTGAGTTGGAAATACTCTAAACTTTTGCGAGATGTGTTGATCAGCGCTTTTTAAAAACTCATTTAGATGTTAAAGGGAAGTGTGTTTGTGTGTGTGTGTGACATCAGTGAACTGCTGTGAGGTGGGATTTGGTCAACACTAACACAAATATGGGATAAATAATAGTAGTTCTTAAACTACTACAAACGTCAAGTCAGTCAGTCCTTCTATACGGATCAGAAACTTGGCGGGTCACCAAGAATATTTCCAACAGCCTGTTTCAGACCTTTATCAACAACTGTCTTCGTTCTATACTGAAGATCAGATGGCCGGAAAGAATCACCAACAAGAAACTATGGGAAGAAACAAAACAAGAACCAATCGCTCAATAAATATGCAGGAGAAAGTGGAGATGGATTGGACACTCGCTGAGGAGGCCGCTGGGTGACATCGCGCATCAGGCCATAGCTCGAGTGGAACCCGAAAGGGAAGCGGCGAGTGGTTCGTCGGTGCAAGGGTGACATGGAGGAGATCGTGCGAAGAGGAATTGAAACAGTATGGATTAACATGGACGCAGGTGACAAATACAGCAGAAGACAGAAGCAAGTGAAGACGTGTAGTTGAAGCCCTATGTTCCACTAGGAACCCAAGGGAACAATAATAATAACAGTTCTTCCCTAGAAAATGTAGCTTTAGAGTCTCAGTGATTTGTTTTTTGCTTTGTTCCCTGTTCACTGGTATTAATCTGGAAAATCTCTATGTGGAGTAGGGGTGCAGTGGTTGGCGTTTATACAGATTCCAATGCGGGTGATTTCATATAACATAATGGGTCATCTTGAAATGTTATGAAGAGAAGGAAGATTCCCCTTTCATTAGACCTATTTTAAATAATAGAAACGCATCCAACTATAGCTCTCCCATTTCTCTAATATTTAACTTTTGTCAGGCCTAAATAGGGCAGTTTGTAAATAATCAGTAACGATATATATTTTTTGATAGAAAAACACAGACATAATTCAGATGGACTGATAAAACGTAAAAGTAATTTTCCATAGTGCCTACTTTTATCAAGAGTGGTAAATATACGCCGAAGACTGGTGATGGGTGTTGAATAGATCAAAAGACATAAGAATAGGACTTGGGTATTGTGGTAGAGTATAATTCCCTTATGGACAAAGTCTTACAGTGTTATACAGTAATATTAGCTCAACAGATCTGCAATATCGTCAAAGATATGTTCTTAGGATCGCAGCAGATATACTAACCAGGTAATTTACAGCTCCTTACCTGGTTCGTCGTCAGTTATTTCACTAACCATCAGCATTTTTGGTCTGATCACTTGACCAACCTTTTATCACTGTCAGTATAATAGTTAGAATAGTTCTCATTCTCGTCTCTTGAGGGAACTATTTTCACTGTATGCTTTATTCAAAACTAAATAAACATAAACACTTAGATTCGATACATCCTTGTTTATAGATACAACCAATAGACTGGCAAATGATACACACCATTTACGTATAATAAACAACAACTTTTACACCTGAAAATAAATAAATTTGACTATCATTTGAAGACCGTATGCACGTTATTACAGGTTGGCTAGCTGGTGATATCTGTTAGACTAAATTAACACTTGAATCTAAAACGGTTAGAGAAAATTCTCGGGTTTCAGTCATGGTTTTAAAAGTCATCTATGAAATGCAGCAAAGAAAACCAAGTTTGTCAGTTGTGAAATGCACAGCTCGAGGTGAGAATTCCCTACAATTATCTTCGGAAACCAAGGATGTTCAGATCACAACGTCTGATCTGCTTTATACCGCAAAAGGCGATCAAAAGAGTGATCACCACATGCCTTGTTTGAGGCTGAGATCATTAGCAATGCACCATTCTATGAATAGATAAGCTCAGTCCTAAACAAGAGAAAAAGCTGTCTAGGGTTTAGATCCCTTCGACATCGCCAGCAAGCACTTCTTTTTTAAGTGAGTCTTTTTCAACTACTCATATCAATAAGTAGCATGTGAAGTCATGGTAAATTGTAAGTAACGTGAAAGGATACCATTTATTCTGACGTACATAATTCCATATGATACAAAAACTAAAACACACCATTGGTTAAACAATCCTTATATATGTAATTATGTGAATTCTATCTAACCCACAATGGAAAAGCTCTGTGTGGAGCCTTCGCAAACTTAACCGAAATAACAGTGTACCAAATTTGAGTTGGTCACCTCACATACATGAAACATCACATATTCAAGTAAAGCAGTATGGCAACGCATTTGTTGAGTATCAAAAAGAGAACAGATTTCTCAAGAAACATGTATAAAATGCAAACGGCTCGGTTCGCACTAATTTACACCGGTCTTCAATTTACAACATGGTCTTAAATTGCATAAATGCATTTGGGAGACTTTTAATTTATCGTAACATCCTACAATAAATGACGGTAGTGTACACTACTCCAAACAAAATATAAGCACATCACCTTAAATTTGAAGCATCTAGGGATGTTTATAAATGAACAGTTAGTGATTTCTTCCATACTATGTACACATTTACAGCAAATGAAGAGCTACTATGTCTAAAGCACTGAAAATCTAGGCAGGTTCATAATAGCTAAGATTCAATAAGCTCCCAAATAAGACTACAATGTTCCTACCATGGGGATTTCAAATACGCTAATGTACATGCACACAACCAAATAAGTGTAGCATTTCCATCATCTTCATTCTACTTTCGATTAGCATTCATAAACTCAAATTCTTTGTTTATGGCCAGTGTGTATACACAGTTGATTCACCTTCATAAGTAGCGACACTACCTAGGAATTTCCGGTATATTTTTAATTTTTAGCACCCTGAGAATTCCACTAACTTTCGATTTCATAGATATTGACGGAAAACTTGCTGTGATTATATTAATCTATATTTAAGTATGAGCACTGAGTAATTTAGAAAATACTTCAAAACTCAGCGAGGCGTTCAAATTGCATACAGGAGTAAGACAAGACTGCCTATTATCACCGATGATATTCCTAATTGTGGAGGATTATATTATAAGTCAGACTGCGGGGAGCGAGGAGACAGGAATAGGTTGAGCTACCAATAAGAAGACTTTAGAGGGTCTGGATTCCCAGATGATTTATGTCTCATGTCACACAAACGCGAAGATTTACAGGAGAAGATCAGCAAACTGGCAGAAGTGGCAGCCAGCGAAGAGAGGACTTTAGGTGAACATAGAGAAGATGGAGGCAGTGAAGATAAGCAACCGATTATGAGAAATAACAACTCTCACCAATAAATTTGAAAGAGGTTGCTTCGTTCATCTGTCTAGAAAACATCGTTCCACTGAGTGTCATGGAAAGCATTTCCAATAGGCCACTGCAGACTTTTCTCAAATGCTACTTTCGCTGGCTCCAAACTGAAGATAAAATGGCCAGTGAGAAAGAATTAGTAACAAAAAACTCTGGCTGGCAGCAAACCAACCAATAGCCGATTGCTCAACAAATATGCATACATTGAGGAGGCTGTCGAATGAGATCGCGCGCCAGACCGGATGGGAAATAATGAGTGTGGAGTCTGAGAATGACCTGCAGGAGATCTTTCAAGGAGGAGATGAAAGACTATGGGCAATCGTGAGGCCAGCTGAAGAGAACCACAGAGAATAGGGCAAATTGGAGTTATGGTGATGAAGTCCTATGTTCCACTCAGAGACCAAGGGAACAATAATAACAATAATACTAGTAATATTTGAGTAACTTTTGACAGTACCATATTAAAAAAAATTAATGAGCATTTTTATAAAACAAATACTCAAAATTTATCATAAAATGTTTAATTTACCTAGAACTGATTGACGAATAAATGGATTGTGTGTTAAAGTACAAGCTATCAGTTGTTTTAAACTATTCAGTAAGATGGGAGTAGACGCTTTGGCATATAGAAATTTATTTAGTTGCTCCAAATCACGATCTTCTGCAGCTAAAGGTTCCAGTTTCTCTATTGTTTCACCGACACGTTTTTTAACCTAGAAATTTGAATAATTAGAAGAAGGACAAATGAAGTCACTAAAAGAACAAGTGTTTTAAGTACACTAAAAAGTACAGTGATTAGTTGTTTAGTAAACACTGGCAATCTCTTCAAAAGGTTTCAAACATTTCTTACCACCTTATCCAAAAGAATTCGGTAATCCTAAATGACCACATATCGTTTTCATTAGATAGACTCTTGCACCAGTTTCTCACAGTCTTTATCATGTGACGTCACTAATGTCTGCGTTCCAAATTATAATCGGAAGAATCATTTGATTATTCTAAGTGATATAGAAACGGCGCAAAAGGTGAAGTGTCGCTTACAAAAATAACTTGATAATTACGATTACATATACGAAAAAATTCGGTTTTATGACAGTCTACATTTCACCTGCTGAAGAGCATAGATCTATACTTTAGTTTCTGAAAAATCCCCGATTAGCAGTGAGGTTAGAAACAAGCTCAATGATGAAATTTCAATATTTCCTAGGTTAATGATAGCGTGATCATCAGAATTGTAAAGAAACACACTTTATAATTTCATTATACATGACATACCTAAAAAGATACGATTGATTGTACCAGTGTGTTAAGCTACTTAGAAAGTTTCACATCTTAACCATTTAACAGATATCACAGTTCATTTATTTTGTAATTAAGAACAGAAGATCTAAGGTGTTGAATAACAATAACCTGCCACTCAATTTAACTTCGAATTTATTCTTTATTTTCAAAAATCTTCATATTTTTCATTTTTTGAAGGATTTCATTATGAACTGACATCAGCTAGAGAACCATTGGAAAGCCACTAAGGAGTACTGGACAGCTGTTTTGTCCTGGTTTGGGATTTCTCATCAGTATGCACCCACCGGTTCATGTCATGAATTGGCAGAAGTTAGAATTCATGGTCTGGCCATTGGATCGGGTCCCAGTGGCTTAATGGTCTACGAGGTCACCTTGTAACCAGAAGGTCCTGGGTTCGAACCCTGGGGGTGCATGCGTACTGACGAAATGCCCCAAAATACGACGAAAAAGCTATGCAGTACTCCCAGGTTTTCCACTGGTTCTCTAACTGATGCCAGTTCATGATAAAATCCTCCAACCAATCAAACAAAATCCCTATGAAACACCAATACTTGAAAATCTTCCCACTTTTATCTTGTAATTCATAAATTAACTTAAAAAATGAGTATTGATCATGTCATGTACTATTACACCAACAAGTAATATTCTTAGTATTACTGTATGCAACAATTACACAAATAATAATATGCCTAGGTAATTACTGTACAATAGAACATCTTCCTTAAGGTGATAATTAAATAATGATTTAAGGAGAATTATTAAAAATTAGGCTAACACTTGCAGTCTTAGTTTAGTTCAAATTTGTTCACAGAAGTGATCATAGTTCACTAATAAAATCACGTGGTTGAGATAAATTTTCTCCTCATTTCTCTAGTTTACGGAATTAAAAATATAGTAGTTGAGGTAATATTTTTTCCGTTATTTTTGATAAGAATTTTCTCATTATTAGAAAGGAAGAACACATCAGACAGTGTAAAGAAAAAGCTAGAAACGGTAAAAGCATGATTCACTGAGTCTGCACGTATATTGTTAGTATTAGTGATATCGAACATAAATCGGACTAGTGAACTGTGGCAAAATGATTGAATAATCGGCTTCCCTTGTGAGCTGGAAGTTATCTATCGTTTGTTTACTGAAACGTCTAGCGTCGTTTCGTAACATTAGTTGTTTCTTGAGATATAAATTTTATCTTTGTTCACGTCCTTAATATTGCTTAGCAGAGATTAGATTACTAGAGACATGCTCTTGTGATTTGAACTTACTATTATGTTTCTCTTCATACTGGTAGTATGAAGCAATCCTCGTGAGATTGCAGTCATAGTAAGCGAACCAGTAGTTTTCTTAATTTTAGATTACAGCTTGATTGCACACCGTATATTTGGTACATGTATGGGATTTTCAGCATGCGATATCGGTAGCCCAAATTTGCAGGTCAACCATTGATTTCAGATGTGCGTCGGCAGGGGATCAAACCCCGGACCATATGCATGGTCGATGAGTGTCCTAACCGCTGTGCCACCAACACACAGTGTAGTTACTAGTGAATCAAGTATTGCGTGCGGCTTGAAAGTTTTATTTCACCATTACCCTTAACATTCACCAAAATTACTCTGAATTCTTACATAAAAATACTCCTGCATTCACTCTGTTTTTCTCCACATTCTTTTTCAGTCACTTAATGGACGGAGAGTGTTTTTGCACAACTGTTTCTGTACCTTTTATTCTTTTTTAATGTAAGTGACAGGACTGGACCAATATTATTGGTGTGTTTTAAATCATTAACACAATAAACCCTTAGCAGGCATCGGTGGTTAAATGATAGAATACTCTTCTAGCACGTATGTGGACCAGGTTCAATTTCTGGCCGACGCTTTTCTTAACTTCACCTGGTTCACCTGCCAACAGTAAGCCTAGGAAAGAGGGTATATCAGGCGTGTGGATTATAACTCTACCCGATAAAATTGACTGCCGCCACTGAAACTTCCTAAATTAATGATCGCAGCCACATTTTTTACTCAAGAAGTAAGGGAATGAAAGGAAAAACCTTTCATAGACTAAATTCGTATATCCCACTTTTATGTTGTAAGCGTCATAGAATATAAATATGTACACTTGCTTGGAATAACTTCATAACTTTTAATTGGTTACATTTATAATTAATCAGTAATTACACTTTGAGGTCATTTCTCCGTTGTACTTTATTTATTAAACTCTAATACTACTTCGGGAAACTTACGGTTCCATGGTGAGTCCTAAATACTACTTCAAAAAAAGTATAAATTACTTTATGATATGTGATGAGTATTAGTTAGCACCTATATAGTATGCTTATGCAACGAACGAAACATAAAACCAATATTTCAATATGCTTTGAATTTCGAGGGGAATATAGGGCTCCAAGCTTTAAGCTTCAAGGTTCCAGTAAAGGAACTGTTTCTTTTACAGAGGAAGGCGATGGCTTGCAACACTCTAAGCCTTCCCTCTTCACCGGTCTTACTACCAGCTAAGAGAGGTTTCGGAATGCGTTGGCCAGGAATCGAACCCAGATTATTAATAACAATACCATATTACTACTATACAGATGTAGCATTATGTCAGTTTACAAGTACAACTTACCTCTGAGAATGCTTCTAATAAATTAATTTGAATTTGAAGGTCCTGTCCTTTATTCGTATTCATTGAACTGGAAGCATTCAGGTCTTCTAGATAAATAATCAACCAGGCTGTATGATACGGCCAATGATGAACCAATGTTACCCATACAACAATAAGACTGATTTCAACATTCATGTTGTAAAATTTTAACAAACGACCTGATCGATATATTAACAGAAAAAGGGTACAATAATGGAAGTAATGAAAACAAAGTGAAATTGATTGCATATGTGTACTATAAAAAACACCCAAAGTCAACAGGACTAATGTGAAAAGATGAATTAAACATTCATATAGCAAGATAATAACTTTAAAATTAAAAATACCGCATTACATTTGTGGTTATATCAGAGACACATAGTAGGCTAAAAGACTCTTCTCATCCCGAATCATTGTTATTTTCATTGAAATCGCCCAACCGATTCTCATGAGCACTTTTCATCGATAGAAAGAATACATAAATATAAATGTGGATTATGAAATAGTTTTTCACAGGCGAATTTCGATTGTGAAAAATATTAACCAAGATTCTTCAAGTCCGTTAACCGCTGGGAAATGATTACTCACTCATTAACATTTTTCACATAAACCTTGATCGCGAAGACAGGGTAAACGTTTTAGTGGCAGTAGTAAAAGATTCATCTACTTAGAAGTACATTTCAAAGTATTTTTTTGGAACATGAATGTAATGAAAAGTTTCATTTCCTTGAAATCACCAATCAGTGTTTGGAAAATTGTAGTCTCCATAGCTTGGCTGACGGAAAGCCCTCATGATATAGATAATACCTAAAAGTCATTTGTTTTTGTCAAGTTATCTATAAACGGGCATTGGTCAAAACTCGGTTTTAAAAATCCAGGGAAGTATGCTCTTTTTAGGAATTACAGAGAAAATTCCTGATTCATGGGCAGTTGAAAAACAATGGTTACCCTCAGAAATACATTTACAAGTGCGGATGATGTGAAGGGGTAGGTGCGAAACACACTACAGAGAAAAAGAGGCCTATTTCCATTCACCTTCATTTCAGAGGTGATAGCATTGCTGGAATAGTCAACAGAGGGCCAAAGACCTAACTTCCCAGAAGCTATCCCGCAGTTAATCTAGTTCCCATTTATCTGGCAACATGACCTTTATCATAATCATAGGTCTTCTTATGTCAGCTCTAATTTCAAATACAAATTCACATGTATCTGCAGTAGTATTAACATTCAGAAAACAAAGAGAAACGCAAATCTTAGAGTTTCTGAAAACGCTTACATCTCAAGGAAATAAACGCTTTGAATAGTACCGTTGCTAGGAGTCTCGTTGGTACGGATTATGAGGTTGACACCCTTAGATCCTTTAAATGTATCAGTAGATAATAAATAGAGTTCAGTTCACTTCAGATTTACCGAACTAGTTATTATTAAACGTCCTAGACTGGATTTATGTGTTCAAAAAGTAGTAATTATCAGTCTTTCCCTGCCTTGGTAACTCGATTTCTTCATTATCACTTTTATTTGAATGTGCAATCATTGACGTTAATCTCTCCCCCTTCCGCTGTAATGTAATTTACCTGTCTTTTGTTTCTATTATTTGACCCTTACTCATCACACTGTAACTCTACTTATTAGTTACTGCTTATAAACTAAAACTAAACGATATAATGTTAAGTCATTCAAAAGATATAGGAATATGAAGGAACTGATATGTGGACACATTCTAATATATTTGAATAGCCTAAAAATATGTCGTTTACCTTCAGTCCTCGTCATCTTATCCATCTCTTCTCTTTGTTTCTCAACTCCTTTTCTATCATATCCAGGCATTGATGTTTTTAAACCTGAACCTTTTGTGTATAGGCGTTATATGAGCGTAATTTCTTTGCACTGCTTATTAATTATTTGTCGACTCACATTATGTCACGCTTACAAGTACGTTAAATTTCCTCTGTACATAACGTTAACAGCTTCTTTAGACTGTACACAGCTGATGAGAAGTCAGCGAAATGAATAATGGTAACAGCTTACTCTGCACAAACTGCTGCATTTAACTCCATTATGGATAAGATTTTATTTTGATAAAATCACACAGTGTTGTACAGTAATATTCACTGATGACCTCGTATAACAGCACAAATTATTGCCACTCATATTCATGTCAAGGTACCCACATCACTTTCGTGCCTCATTTATATACATGAGTAAAAACTGACTAGACATTTGAATAAAACCAATATAAGATAAAGTATATTCGGAAATAATATTAGTGTTATCAATAAAATACAATAAGGCGGGAAATAAGATGCTTTTATAGTAAAAATAAGTAACTTGTTAGAATGTTATGATGTGAATTGAATACATTTTAACATTATTTATTAACGTCTAATTTCAATGGTAATAATATCTACCATATCCCTGGTATTTGCGTTGAGCTACTTCTATTCCATGTGTTGGGTGTAGACTCAAGGAACCAGGTTTCAGTAACCAACCACCTCTCTCTCCACCTACCTATATAACTTTTTAGAATTTTGGTTCTGTCCCACCAACCCTATTGCATGGTTGTGTATTAATGCATGCAGTGCGATTGCTGAGTTTTTCTCTAAATTACTTATCTTCGTGGGATCAATCATTCTAACCTTAACTAAATTCTTATGTTCTGACAGTCTCACTACTCCCAATCTACTTATTTGTCCTATATAGTTCACCTAATCCACAGTCATCGAAAGGTATTTTGTAAATTATATTATTTTGTCTTATTGGGTCTACCGGGTCCTTTAGCCTACAGAGCTACACCCAACACATGGAATAGAAGTGACTCAACGCAAATACCAGAGATATGGAGGCTATTACTAGTAGTCAAATCAGAAGATGATAAATAATGTTAAAATATATACAATTCAGATTATAACAAGTTACTTATTTTTACTACAAAAGCACCTTATTTCCTATCTTACTGTATTTTATTGGTAACACTAATATTATTTCCGAATGTACCCTATCTTGTATTGACTTTATTCAAATGTCTAATCATCAATTTTTACTCATGTATATAGATGAAGCAAGAAAGTTGTGTGAGTATTGCCTTGATATGATTATGAGTGGCAATAATTTGTGCTCGAACCGTGGTCATCAGCAAATATTACTGTACAACACTGTATGATTTTATCGAAATAAAATTTCATCTGTAATGGAGTTATACTCTACCACAGTGCCCAAGTTTTATACTGCTGCGTTTACTTTATTTCTGTTAATCTAAACTAAAGGGACTAGAACTAGTTTTACACCTTGTGATATAAAAATACAAACATACACATATAAGCATGGGAAAATTCTGTACAGCAAAAAATTATATAGCCGTTCAATTCAATTAATTAGAACTCTGTGGATACATTTAAACATTCAGCATTTGACTGACGGGATTTGAGTTTATTTATTTTTTTTGTTGTTGATGTTTTATTTTGAGAAGTTGAAACAAATGTTAGCTGCATTTTCATCCCCTGTAAATTCTCTTACCATAGAAATGAGATAATTATATCATTTTTAGGCAAAAGAAAAAGATCTGTGCCTTTTAATTAGCAAAAATTGTAACAATATTCTAAAATATATTATTCTTAATTTCTAATTTTTATTGATACATAAAATTGTAATATAGGAGTAGTGATATGTCTTAAAGTATAGGATAGTATGTCAGTTTTATAGAGCATAACTACTTCTGCGCAAGTTTTAGGGAATTCAATAAAGTTGTACTGTATAAAAGCTAAATAACAAGTATCCCTTACAGTAGTAATAGTAGTAGTTGAATGTGTTTTGTTTTCAGTGAACACCCAGTGAATTAAATTTTAATTTTACAAATACTAACAGATGGAGTTTCTACTAATTAATTCTGTTAGAATACAAAGGTTTCTGAGAGATGATGAAAAATAGAAATATCATAGTTCCACCTTTGGTTAATAACTACTAAGACCACTAAGCAAAGCTGTTAACTGATTGAGACTTAAGTCATTCACGTCGGAAACCTGTTGTGAACAGTATAAATTTGGTGGCTAGTGGCAATAACGTCTTGATTGGACCACTGGAGGTTTATTTCCATTCTCATTTACTGCTTTCTGAGCATAATGCTTTTCCCTAACCAATTCCGCGAGATAAACTAAGATTCGTTTAGACACCATTCGTAGTTGTTGTAAGGAAACTATTCCTAACTAACTCTGTCATTCTTTTGATGATATTAGATGCTTTGAGGCAATCGACCACAAGCCTTCGACCTAGGTTTTGTGTTAGTTATCAGTCGTTAGCAAGGCGTATCTGCAACCTTGAAAGAAATTATGTCCATTTTGAGATTCAAACCCGCGTCACCCAGTGTTGCAGTCACAGACCTTACCACTGAGCCATTCGGGCTCGCGATTGACCTCCTGTAGGACTTTAGTGGACACTATTAACTACTGCGTTGTGTCTAGTCCTCACTTCTGTGCAAACTGAATTATATCAGGCTGACTAATTTATGAGACTAAGAAGTAATGTTTCACCCAAAATGTGCCGTATGGCTGAATGATTTACCATTTCATAGTACTTCCTGCTGGTATAACTGCTGAGTTGGAAAGAGTTAATGGACTGCACAAAAAAGGAACAAGTGATCCTTCTCTGATTTTAATACTACTGAATAGCATTCATATTTTATGCACTGATTTTTTAGTGTTTTCCAATGTTTTTGAATGACTCAATCTTTTATCAACCTCACTCAGCAGCTAGCTACATGGCGATGTCAAATATAAAGTGGTTCGGAATCAAAAGCTCAGTGAAGGTACTGAAGTGAAGAGAGAGGCAAGAAAAACCTGCATACTATCATCCATAATATTTCTGTTTGTGGTGGGCTGGGTTAGACGATGTAGAGTGGGGGAGCAAAAATGCGTTTGGGTCACGAACTTACCGGACAATCTTTTTGTCAGTTGTCACGCAAACTCGAAAATCTACAGGCAAAAATTAACCAGTTGCTAGGAGAAGCAGTGGAAACACGACATAAGGTGAACTTAGAGAACATTTAGGGAGGTTGTTTCTTTCACCTATTTAGGCAGCTTGGATGCGGATGTCAAAGCCAATCAGGATGGATTAGCAAAAAAGTACTTCATTAATCTGAAATCAGTGTTGGAAATCTGCTGCATCCAGCATAACCACCAACATCTGTATCTTCAAAAGTAATGTGAGTCAGTTCTCCTACATTGGTCAGAGACTAAGCGTCACCAAACGCATTTTCAACAGGCTGTTGCAGACTTTTATCAACAACTGGCTTTAATCCATGGTGAACATAAGATTGTAGATGGGAAAGGAACTCCTGAGATAGATCAACCAAGAAACTGTTGCCCAACATATCAGCAGAAAAAAATCGGATGTCGAATGGGCACACTCTTTGGAAACTGTTGAGAGGTGTCATGCACCAGGCAATCATTCTAGTGGGAGCCAAATAAAAATTGACGATTTAGGTGCTGATCCATAGGTAACTTAGAGGAGATCGTGAGGGGAGGAAACTGAGGCTAATGGGCTGTGAAGAACATGGTGAAAATGAGATGTGCTACTGAAGCCCCTTGAAAGTCAAGGGAAGACAGAGGAATTTCACGGGTAATTGGGCAAAGTATTACTTAAACAAAAATTCACCAGAGTTTACACAGAGTTGTAAAACTGATTTTAACTAAGTATAAGGGTAGTGTGAAGGCTGCATGATTCACAGTTATGATTTCAAGATAGTTTATTCAGTTTTCGGCATGCTGTAACTGATTCATTCACTTCTTTATCGTGTCACCTTGCAATGAACATATGTTATGATCCCAGTCACAGTTTTGTTTTCCATAATTTTAGTTTATTCGTGTTCTTCACAAATAAGTATTTCATAGTATTTTGGCATTTTATATTTCTAAAAATATTAATACAGTCAATAGTTTTTAAGAATGAAACTCCACGAAAATAGGAATAAAATCTGAAGCGGCTTTTATTGAATTTGTCTCCCACACTCTGAATTATGAATCAAGTAATCTGGATACCTTTGACATTTTATTCAAATATAGTCACCATCCGTCTGAAACAATCAAAACACGTTATCGTGTGGAATGTAGATTACTGTTATTTTACGCTTGTATCCCATCAAACAATACAGTTTTTAGTACTTTTTCTGAAGTAATTTCCCCTTATAACAATGGAAGCATATGACAGTCTTTGAACTTATAGTCTCTTACTGTAAAAGATAACCCTATTCTACTTCCTTTGTAAAAGTGGCATTGTCAACAGCTATATGACGATGCTACGTGTCAGGTGATCCACAACGGAAAATTCATCGAAGTCTTTGAACTGAATAAAGGAGTGAGACATAGCTGCCTATTATCACCTATGATATTCCTAACTGTAGTGGACTGAATTATGAGGCACACTGGGTGCGAGTACAGAGAAGACAAGAATACGCTGGACCAATAACAAGCCTATAGAAGATCTGGGTTTCGCGCGTGGATGATTTATGCCTAATGTGTGCGTCGGTGGCAGAGCGGTTAGGACTCTCACCGACCATGCACATGGTTCGGGTTCGATTCCCTGCCGACGCACACCTGATATCAATAGTGGGTCTATAAAATTTGGGCTACCGATATCACACGCTGAAAATTCCATACCTGTACCAAAGTACTGTGTAGAATCAAGCTATAATAAAAAAATTAAGAAAAAACTTGAAGATTTGCAGGAGATAACCCGAAAACTGGCAGAAGTGGGAGGCTGCGAAAACAGGAATCCAGATGAACATAGAGAAGACGGAGGTGATGAAGATTACCAACCAACCAGCAGCAACAAAAACAAGCACCAATCACCGTCAACGAGAGAGAATTGTCAGAGGTTACTTCCTTCACTTATCTATTCAGAATTGTTTCAACCACAGGTAGCTGGAACGGATGAAAATGTCAAAACCAGCCAGAATCGGAAAGGCGAGATACACGTTCATCAATCTGAAATCAGTTTGAAAGTCTTATGTACATAGCCAGCATTGAGAATAAGAAGCGGATTTTCATTACCAATGTGAATTCAGTCAGTTCTTCTATACGGTTAGGAAACTTGGACTGCATGTCACAAGAAGCATTTCCAACAGGCTACTGGAAACTTTTATCAAACACTACCAACAGCGTTGGCTCCGTATTGGAGATCAAATGGACAGAAAGAATTAGTAACAGCAAACTCTGGTAACAAACTAACCAAGAACCTATTGCCCAAAAAATATGGAGAATATGGAGATAGATTGGGCACACACTGAGGAGACCGTCGAATAACATCGCGCGCAATGCAGGTCATTGCTCGAGTGGAATCCTAATAGGAAATGATGAGCAGGTCATTGGAGCGAGGTTGACATGGAAGAGATCGTGCGGGGAGAAGGTGAGAGACCATGGGTAATCGTGAGGCAGGATGAAGAGAACCACAAAGAATAGGAAAAACTGGAGATGTGCTGATGAAGTCCTATGTTCCACACCAAAACCGAGGGAACAATAATAAAAATACTCCCTGTATTTACTTTATTTTCACTGTTCGCTTGAGTTCCAAGAGGAACACGCAGCTTCAGCAGCACATTTCTATTTCACTCTGTTCTTTCCACTCTTTTAAGATGGCTAGAGGATTCCCTATAGCTCTCACTTCCTTCCCACACAATCTCCTACATGTCACTGCCAAAAGTCCAACCAGTCACTTCCCATTCATGTTCTACATGGTTGCATGGTGCATGATGCCACTTCCATTTATAAAGTATTTACAGCGAATCAAGTAAATAGGCATCATCTCGTGTTTGAGAACGCTATACTGTAACTGGTAGCATGTATATTAACTTAATGGAACGCTTGTATTGTCCATCGTGCAGGTATGCAATTCAACGATGTTTAAAAGTAAAGAAAAAAAATCATATATTATTAAATTTAACTTCAAGAAACCCACTTGTTAATGCTGTGGAAAGCACCAACTGTTTCAGAACTTTCCCATTCCAATCAGCCAACTCATGGTTGTATAAAAACATGCTTGCAATATCATTAACGCTGAAGTTATTTCTTTCACCTGTAAAATCATTGTTGTCTATTTCTGATTCAATGTGTGTCGTCGAATGCTTTGATGCATGTTTACTAATCAAACGTGATTCGTAACAGTTGTCAAATGTGGCTCTTGGTAAGTGTGTTGATACACTGTTCCGGTTAAATGACTGAAAAAGTTTGTAAAATAAAGATATTTTACATATAGTAAAACAATAATTGCTATTTAATTATAAGTATAATCACAGAAAATAAAGCAGTATTCATGACCAGACTAATTATGACATAAACTCGAAATCCAATTAAAACTAGACATCAGTAACACGATGAGTAGTGTCCTATCTTAGATGACATTCGACGTTTCAGTAAACTAAAGGTGAAGCTTTGAAATAATGACACACAGATTCAAGTATGAGTGTCAACTTCCTAAGCAACTCTTACTAAAATAACCAATCCGATAGCAATTTTACCCATTTTATAACCCTTCTTTTCTCGGAATGAAATGACCACCTTTGGGAAAAAGTGTGTAAACTCACCAAATGATGACATTTTCGCAGATGTATTTGAAGAATAAAACCACATAACAACCAAATATTCAGGCATTACCACCTTTCAAAAACGAAATCTCTAAATTCCCTTACAAATAACAAGTGTTCAGGTTAGCTTTATTATTATTATATTATTATTATTGTATCCTTTAATTCCTAGAGGAACATAGGGCCTCAGCCGTGTGTCTCCATCGCGTTCGGTTCTCTGCTAGAGTCTTCACCTGGCTCCAAGTCTGCCCACACGTTTTCATCTCCTCTTCACATGACCTCCACCAAGTCACCCTTGCACTGACGACCAACTCGCCGCTTCTCTTTCGAGTTCCACTCGAGCAGTGGCTTGTCTAGTGATGTCACTTGATGGTTTCCTCAGAGTATGACCAATCCATCTCTATTTCTTCTTGCTTATTTGATGCACAATCGGTTCCTGGTTGGTTCGCTCATTGCCAGAGATCTCTGTTGCTGATCTTTTCTGGCCGGCCATCTGATCTTGAGTGTTGAGCGAAGACAACTGTTAATGAAGGTCTGTAATTTGTTTGGGATGCTCTTCATGACGCGCAGTGCAAGTCTCTGATCCGTATAGTAGCACTGACTGACTTCACATTGGAGTTGAAAATCCGGATCTTATTTCTCATGCTGAATGCTGATGACCTCCACACAGACTTGAGAGTAGTGAAAGCTTGTCTTGCTTTCCCGATTCTTGCTTTGATATCCTCGTCAGTTCTGCCTATAGTTGAAACGATGCTTCCCAGGTAGGTAAAAGAGGTTGTTTCTTTCAGGTTCCTTCCATTTATGCTGATTGTTTTCCGTTGTTGTTGTTGCTATTGCTGTTGACCAGGAATCTTCATCACCTTTGTTTTCTCTATGTTCACCTGAAGTCCTATCTTTGATGCTTCTTCTGCCAACTTGTTACTTTTCATTTGCATATCTTCCAGTTTGTGGGAAATCAGACATATATCATCGGCGAATTTCCAGATCCTCCAAGTTTTTTGTGTGAGTCCATTTTATGCCTAATTCCTCATTGTCCGCTGTTTGTCGCATTATCCAATCTACCGCAATATTCATCGTACTGAAGTTTCTGTAGCAGCTTTGTTTACAGGGTGGGGTTGCTAGCCTCACGTCTGAGAAGGGGGGGTTGTCACATTAAATTATAATTTAGCAGGTTAGCTTTAGTAATCATTTTCAATCAGTCTTTGTCTATGAGGCAGACACTCCGTTTTGTTTAAAATAATAATGAATTTTTATCGAAACATATGTGGAAAAGAAAATGTAGCAAATAAGGGAATTATTACCTTTCTTAGTTAATTATATCAAAACACCAAAAGAATTAGTCTTAAATGCTGTAGGTTAAAAATTAATTTAATTTTTAAACAACTCCGAGAATTAATTAAAACACGCATTGATTGAAAGAAAATAGGTAACAATTTAGTTTTAGAAACCATAATCTTGATTTCCTAAAATTAAAACATTTAAAATAGAAGTGTTATAACATTCTTGTAAAACTTTCCTGATGTAAGTTGTAGAAGAATTTATAAACTCATTGTTCTATGCGTGTTGTGAACATGCTTTTATTTATAATTCATCCAGGAAAAAGCTAAACATCCTTGTACAAAAAATATATATACTACTGATTGGTTGGGATGAGTAGGTGTATACACCTAAGGAGTAAGACAAGACTGCTGTCTATTATCACCAATGATATTTTTAATTGTGGTGGACTGGATATGTGTCAGACTGTTCACAGGGAGTGAGAAGACAGGATTACGTTGAACCACCAATAAGAAGACTCTAGAAGATCTGGGTTTCGCGGATGATTTGCGTCTAATGTCAGACAGACTGAAAAACAAATAGTTGAAAACCAACAGACTTAAAAAGTAGCAGAGATAGGACGCCAGCTGAACACCGAGAAGACGGAATTGATAAAGATAATCAAACAACCAACCAACAGCAACAATAAACAACACCAATCACTATCAGCGGGAGCAATCAGTCACAGGCAATCTGGAAGTGATGAAGATCACAAAACCAGCCAGAATCGGAAAGGCAAGGTAAGCCTTCATCAACCTGAAACCAGTTTGAAAATGTCCTACACTTAGCATAAAGAACAAGATTCGGAATTTCAACACCACTGTCAAGTCGGTCCTTCTAAACGGGTCAGAAACTTGTACTGCATGTCACAAAAACGATTTCCAACAGACCACTGTAGACTTTCATCAACAGCTGCCAACTTCGCTGGGTGGCTCGATACTGAAAATCAAATAGCTGGTCGGCCAGAAAGAATTAGCAACAAAATAGTCTGGCTGGCAGCAAACTAAGCAAGAGCCGATCACTCAACAAATATGTAGGAGAAAGTGGAGATGGATTGGGCATACATTGAGGACGTCGAATGATATCGCGTGTAATGCAGGCCATCGCTCAAGTGGAATCGCAATGGGAAACGACGAGTGGGTCTTTGGTGCTAGGGTGACATAGAGGATATCATGTGGCTAGGAGGAGATGAGAGATTATGGTCAGCCGTGTACCCAGCTGAAGAGGATAGCAGAAAATAGAAGAAAGTGGAGATGTGTTGTTGAAGCCCTATGTTCCACTCGGAACCCAAGGGGATAATAATGATATTATAATAATACCCCTCACATTCAAGTGGTTTCAATGTTATTATAGGTTCTGTTATTGACTTTCATTCTTCAGATTGGTGGCATTATGGCTATGTTACTTAAAAAATTGTTATGGAAGAACCACAGACACTCATAGACATAAAAGTCTTCCGCTGACTTCTTTTAAGCGATAATTAGAGCAGTAGGATGACGATCATTTACAACACTGTGTGGCTGATGCTTGAAGGATAGGTGAAAATCTCAGTGATAAAGATATTTTAAATAAAGGCTTATGGATTCCAGTCCCCATACTTACTGTGTGGGGTAGATGACCTGGAGTTCACTCAGTTTACATCTGGGATGAATGAATAAAAAGACTAAATTTTCAAGAGTTAGCTTGTAGGGATTTGATTTCTTTCAGATTTGACCATTGAGTGATATCATTTGGAGTACTACTGAGAACCAGAGAGTACTGGACAGCTGTTTCATCCTAGTTTGGGACTCATTTGCAGTACGCACTCTCCAAGGTTCGGATCCAGGACTTTCCAGTTACAAGGCAAGTTTGTGAAGCATTCAGCCACTGAGACTCAACTTAATGGCTCACGAATTCTAACTTCTAACAATTCATGAGTTTAGGGCAACCACCAGCCAATGCCACTGCTGTCGGGTACTTGTCCTGACTCCCAACCGGGTGGACTCCACTGGTCACAAATTGTCACTAGAACTCCAGGCAATCCTGTTCTGCAGTCAGGACAAAACAGATATCTAGTACTCCCGATTTTCAATGGTCCCCTTATTGATATCCATCTGTGCTCAAACTTAAAAAATTAAATGTTAAAGCTTGCTTGTGTTTGGAATAAGTAATCTGGAAGACAGACACAAACACCAATATTTCCTTGAAATTCAAAAGATACTCTGAAGCTAAACGGATTGTTTATTCACGAAATAAATCATAACTTTCCCGAATAATATGGAGCTAAGTACAATTTACAGGATCTTGTTGTGTTTCATAACTACAGAATATAAATTTATAGGAGGGGAAAATAGCAAACATGGAATAAGGAATATGACTAGTTTGGTGCGTAAGATTTGAAATTTTGAAAATTCTAAACAATTACTAAGTATTTCAACATTTGAATAGATAGCTTATAGCTTAAGGTGTTTTCTAATAGGTCTATGATAATCTCTGAAGGAAGAGCTTCACTGATATAATGTCTAAAATCCTAGGTTTAATGATCATGTGTACACAGCCGGTACTCGGGGAAAGAAACCCGTGAAAACCAGTTCAGGCCAGGAAGAGGGTGTATTGATCATATCTTCACCTGTCGATAAACTTTGGAACATATACATACTTATCGGCATCCAACTGTGTTGACTGAGAAGTGTTGTGGACTTAAATTAACTATCAAGAAAGCATATCGCACTAGTTAAGGCACTCTGCTGGAGCTCACGAGGCCATGTAAGAGCTTATAGAATGTGGCCATCTGAATGGGTGACAACCAGTGGTGTCTGTCCGCTGTCCTCATTTTCGTTCAATTTCACCATAGATACACCACTGGAACTGATCTTAACTGACTTAAGTGATTTAGGGATACATATGTTACCACGGAATAGGCTCGTTGACCATGGGTATGTGGATGATATTGTCCTCCCAGGTGAAGAAGATGACGAGATGTAGAATCTTCTGAAAATGTTGAGAAGAAATTTTCAAATGTGTGGCATGCAATTCTCTCCTGAGAAATGTAGACTTGACGGCCTACTAGCCTTAAGAGAAGCAGGGAAGTGATACAGCCAGTTGATCGCTTTACTTACTTTGAAAGTTGTATGAGTCCCAAGCGACTGCTTGCTGACAGCGTCGCAGGAATGTTACAAAAAACTTACATAATCAGGGACGTAAATATGACATGCGTCTATTAGTCAGAGTACGTGTCTACTCAGCAGCAGTTCTCCCTGTCCTCGTGCATCACTGTGAGACATGGCTTTTGTGGGAAGACGATCTTTGACCACAGACGTTTGGATTCTATCTCTCGTGTTAAACGGTACAGCATGATGAGCAATACTGAGGCTAGGAATAAAGTGCCAGATAAGGAAGGGAAGTCAACTAGTGAGGTTGTGAAACGACACAGACTGAAATGGCTGGAATACGTTTTATGGATGACCAGCTGCCGGATTCTTTTACAAGCGATGTTAGTTCATATAGGATTAATTGAGAGAAGAGTCAGGCGAGGTTAAATAAACACCTGGCATCAGTCCATGAAGGTAATGACAGTTGGTTTGAGGCACCTAGGGAGCTATAAACTACTTGGTTGAGATCATCGTGGTGCTAGGAACCAGTGGTTACTGGTGAGACTACTGGTGATAAGGCTCCCATGGCGCAGATACATTCACTCTCTTCAGTCTCCAATATCCGTTAAGCCACTGCGCTTTTCCACGCTGCTGTTCATTTTCCTCAAATCTCTGCTTATTACAGTTCTTTTGGACTTTCTTTTTTCTTTCATTTTTCTCTCTCTGTGTGCGATACATAGACTGTGGCAACTTGGATGGGTGCAATTCTGTGCTAAGTTCCATGTTGAAACTCAATCAATTTAGAATATTTGCTATACACGAAAATTGTCAGTGAATCTGATAGGTGGTAAACAGAAATCAGAGGTTTCTATTTTCATACATTTCGAAATCAATTTCAGTTTAATTGTTGAAAAGCTTTTACGTCAAACAAAAACTTCAGAATTATTCACCCTTATATCAAAGATTGTTTTAAAGCATGTACTGAATTGTAATTAAAATATCCAATTTCTCATATCAACTATTTTTCAAATGTTATTTCGAAGAACAAGTTTTGTAGTTTATGAGTTTCTGTGATGAATGTGATATTGGTAATGCTCACAGGACAAAGAAGTGTAGTCATTTCGACTGTGCTATCTCTAAATGACATCCTCAAAACGCCTGTCAACTTCCTAAAAAGAATTAAACCCGCCGGCTGGAAATCATAATGTCATCGTAAGTGTAGATCACCGTCTCAACAAATCAAGATGTACAAGACACTTGAAGCAGCAAATAAATAAAAAGCTTTGGTGAGGTATGCAATGGAATTTATTTGAAGTCAATTAAGAATCATTCAAAAAAAGCCTAATGTCTCCATTAAAACTAGAATACTTGATTGACTGAAAATATGCTTTCCGTTAAAACCAAACAGATTGTTATTTTCTTCAAATTTCCTTTTTTTTCTCTTAAACGTTTCATGTGTAGTGTAACGTGTGTTATGTTATATAACTCAATAATGAATTGCGTGTCGTGTAAAGAGGCGAAACAACTTGCCTTGTAAAAACATATTTACAGGATAAAAAACGTGGAATGCATAAGATTTAAGAAGTTCGCGTGATCGTCATCGCAGCAACAACAAAAACGACAACAACAACAGCAAGGCATGTTATTATCTATTACACACAAAAAATAACTCACAATTTGTCCGATGACAAAAACAAATAAAATAATTCATTCAACTAAGTGATGTTCAACTCTTACCAGATTTGTTGATGATGCATTCATATTGAGTGTTGTCATTGTTTTTGGGACTGTTGAAGATGTCTGAGAGGCGCATACAGCAGAAGAATAACCATTCAACGGTGAGTGAAATACCTGATTTTGTTGTAATTGATCATTAGGACAAGTTAATTGTTGTTGTGGAAAATCACTGAATATTGGTGGTTCCAAATAGATTGGTAAATGTAGACTGGCATGAACTAAGTGAAAATTATCACTAAGTATTTGAGCTAGAAATTTTGGTCCTTGTGTTAAACCATCATAACAGCTGGAAGTACGCGGGGTGAAAATTGAACTACATACAAGATCACCTAAAAGAATCTGAAAGAAAAGCGGAAGAAAGATAGTTTTTAATTCATTTTGCAAGTTTTATTGAATATCCCTCAAAACCTTAGTTTTTTAACACATGTTTAGTGGCCAAATGAACAACTGGTAACTCTCTACTGTTAGTGCTGTAGTGACAGTCGTGTTGAAAAGAATGCGAAGCATTTCCATTCATCCTCTACTTGTTGTTGTAGGACTGCCCCAATGGCAACGTTAGAAGCGTCCGTCAAGAGGGAGGGAGAAGTGTCGTTTTTGCGTCTGTCTACGGTTCTCTTCTCATTTAACACGTGCTTGACAGTTTTGAATGATTTAACGGCTTCAGCTGGCAGGTGAAATGAATGGCTACGTCTGCATACACAGTCAGTTAACACTTGCAAAACTGTGGCACAGTTGAGAATGAAACGAGGGTGAAAACTGATAAGACCCGAAAGTCGTCGTAATTTCTCAAGGGGGTTAGGTAGTGGATAATCCGTAGTAGCTTGTACATCATCAGCGATTAGCTTAATTCCTTGGCCGTCGATCAAGTGCCCGAGGAATTTCAATTAAGTCTTATCGAATTCACATTTGTCTAAGTTGGTGGTCATCCCATACTGGTGAAGTCTTCCGAATATAGTCTTCATCATCGTATTTCCGAACATCATCCTGCATGATTTTTATTTGCTTTAGAATCTAAACTTGAGGGTCTGAAATTCTTCGTACATCATATCGAAAACAAACAGTTTCATTATGCGTTAAGCTGGTTCTTCATACTATTACCTTCACGCTAATTTTGACTTATTCATTTAACACATTCTCACATCATTCAAATTACAAAATGAATGTTTATTACAGCAGAATTACACTGTGTATTCAATGCGGCAAACTACATAATTTAGCCAATTTCATGCCTGTCTCGCCCTTCAACTGCTCGTATGAAGCTAGTTGCTTTGGAGGGGCAGTTTTCCATGTTTATCGGTGGATATCTAAACAGAATTTGCCATCGTTGCGTAAGAAACAAGTAAAGTCAACACGTAGTTCCATTCTGACAAAATCTTATTTAGTCTTATAACAGAATGATATCAATTTAAGAAACACTGAAGACCTGGGAGTGCTGGAAAGCTGTTTTGTCCATATTTCGAACTCTTCATCAGTAGACACCGATGAACAGGCCAAGGATAGAACCCAAGACCTTCAGGTTATGTCTCCAGCTATTCGACAATACAGCTACTGAGACGGAATCTAGTGGGTTTTGAATTTTAACCTCTGTAAATTCGCAATAAACAGCTCAGCCACCAGCCATTTTCATTGGTGAGTATTCATAGACACACCCGACCTGGTAGACCCTGCTGCTTATGACTTTTCACTAGAACTCCAGGGACTTCATCCGGTATTCAGTCACTAGTGAGCATAAGTGTTAGACTGTACAAATTAGGATTGGTGTCAAGTTTGATCACGGATTAATTTTAGTTAGAGAAGCATCAAAAACCAGAATGTACTGGTTTCAAGTATTTCATATATATTTATCTTATTCCTATTACTATATCTATTTTAACTGTCTAATTAAATTTGTCTACTCCACGTTGTAGCGTTTTTTATACAAGTAATCTTCACAATTTGATCTCTAATTAACTCGTATTTATGTCACATCACCTACGCTTTTTGTAACCACCTGTTTTTATTTGTTTTTTTAAACTCTGTAACCAGATCTAGTCTTTAACTGTGGCACTAATTTCTCCTTGGTTAATTTAAATCTTTTTAGGTGTTGATTGTAATGTAAAATTATCAGCAAATTTATCACATTTAAATTAGTACACTGTGTATTGTATCAAAAGCAACCGCATGTTGCTGCACAACCATTGAAGAGGAGTTGTTTAACTAGTGAATATTCGTTTCCAAAATGAGTTGTTTTTGCTGAAGGTCTAAATGGAAGTTTACGTTGTGATGCAGTGTTTCACCATCCAATAAATTCCTTGAGACTTTGATTTGTCACTAGGTAGTAACCAGATGTCATACATCTAGTCCTTAAGTTGACACAAACTGAATTATATCAGCCAGGTTTGTAATGTGGACACCATGCATAGTGGCTCGCCATTTCGCGGCACTCTGAACAGATGTTAGGTGGTTGGAGGCAGGCAATCAGCAGGAAGTCTTGTAGCTAGTTTTCGTGCTTGTTGACAGTCGTCAGTGAGGCATATCAGCAGTCTTGAAAGAACTTATGTACCTTTTGAGATTCAAACCCATGGCACCTAGTGCTCGAGGAGTTCAGTGATAATATCTCTGACTTGAACACTGGGTAAAGCAGTTTCGAATCTCAGAAGGGATATGTATCTCAAAGACAACTGTCAACAAAGACGAAACCTATCTCCAGGTCTTCCTACCGATTGCCTCCAACTATTTAACATCGAATTCCTCAGTAGATGAAAGACAGTTAGATTTGCAGGATTGATCACGAGCTTACATCAGTTAGAGAACCATTGGAAAACCCTGGAGTACTGAAAAGCCGTTTCGTCCTAGTTTGGGACTCTTGAAAGCCAACTATAAATGTCCGCGAGTACAGTTAAAACAACAGGAAATACAGAAGACATTAAGAAACATTATGACAGATGGAATTTCTAACAGCCCGCTGATTTAATCAAACTACCGAAACGTCAGATTATTTTACCTTTGTACTACTACTACTACTACAGAAAACTATTTCAAATCTCTTAAACTATTAAAAGAGAAAGATTTTTGAGACAAACTTTGCACACACACACGCATACATCAATTTAAAAATAGCCACATTTTCTTCAAACATGAATGAATTGTCTCTTTAATTTTGTCAAAGATCCACAAAAAAAACAATCACTTAAATGACTTTTAGAATAGTGAGGTAGTTAGTGTTAGTTAGCTAGTTAGTAGTTAGTTGTTAGTCAGGACATATTTTTGATAAATCACATCACTAATTGCATCTGACAATAAATAAGTTCACATACCGATTAAAGTCAGCCTAATTTTCACGCTTTACCTGATGACTCTGAGCTAGGGAAAATTAAAACAATGCTCATAAATTTTAATTTTTTTCTTTTTACATATATATATCTCCTCCATCTAATCATTTTGTTCTGTGTGTTTCTCTGTAGAGGAAGAGAAATTTAATATATATATTAATACAATTATATTAAAACAACGATTTCAAGGTCACATGCATATAGACACATTGAACAGAAATTATTTCCTGCTGTAAAGCAGATAGATTCAAGGGCATATAAAAGTGTACATTTAAAAATCACAGAGAAGAAATCCACATCTTTCACCTTTATTATTATTATTATTAACGGGGGCAGGAAAAATAACTCAATTATTATTATTTTTTAAAATTTTTACTGAAAATATTGAAGCTTATGATTGCTCTAGAAATGAGCAGAATCAATCTCTGTAGAAAGTGATGGAGAGAGACAGAGTGAGAGAGAAAAGCACCACAATTGACTGTTATAGTAATAGACATATTCATTCATATTGCAAAATGAAATAAGCACATTTTGATGTAACCCTAGTTTAAATTATTTTGACAGTGTAATGTTAATTGGAAACAAAAAGCAAACAGAGGAATTAACATTATTATTATTATATTATTATTGAATTTGATTAATTACCTTCATAATTTACAATCACAGTGACTTTTTCTACCAGCTCCAACCTGACTGTGTGTATTTGGGCATAATATGATGTAGTAAGTACATCTTCTCTGAATTCAACGCACACACACACACACACACAAAACAACAACCTTGTTTTAGCTGAATGAATGTAGTTGGACAACTAATTAAGTGAGGAAACACACATGCTTGTTTAATTTTTTTTTCAACAAGTGACATGAAAATTGCATAATGCTGTAAAAGAAGATGAATTCACTGATTGTTCACTAAATGAATTTCAGATTATGATTAGTTAAAATGAGAAGAAGTCATCGTTGGCTTTTCCAACTATGACTAAGGTCTACTAACACTTATGAAGTAGTCTAAAGCCGAGATCGACAAAAATGAATTCATACGTGTACCAGTACTGGAGGTCTGGAGCAGACGGCGGTCTGCTTTAAATCTTGGGCTACCAACAACATTCATCATTATATTGCATCTTATTTCTTGTGTCCACGTTGTTTTAATCTAATGGTATCGTTAAAATGTTTTCAGCTTAATTATTATTATTATTGTTCCCTTGGGTTCCTAGTGGAACATAGGGCTTCAACTGCACGTCTCCACTTGCTTCTGTCTTCTGCTGTGCTTTTCACCTGCATCCATGTTATTCCATACTGTTTCAACTCCTCTTCACACGATCTTCGCCATGTCACCCTTGGACGCCCAACTCGCCGCTTCCCTTTCGGGTTCCACTCGAGCATTGGCCTGACACGCGATGTCACCCAGTGGCCTCCTCAGTGAGTGTCCAATCCATCTCCACTTTCTCCTGCATATTTGCTGGGCGATTGGTTCTTGTTTTGTTTGTTCCCATAGTTTCTTGTTTGTGATTCTTTCCGGCCATCTGATCTTCAGTATAGAACGAAGACAGATGTTGATGAAAGTCTGCAACCTGTTGGAAATATTCTTGGTGACCCACCAAGTTTCTGATCCTTATAGCAAAACTGACTTGACGTTTGTATTGAAAATCCGAATTTTTTTGTTGATACTGAATGACGAAGATTTCCAGGTTGGTTTCATGTTGATGAATGTGTTTCTCGCCTTTCTGATTCTCGATTTGACATCTTCGTCCGTCCCTCGTGTAGTTGAGACAATGCTCCCTAGATAAGTGAATGAAGTAACCTGATTTGCAAATTAAGTAGAAATTTGAGAAAAATCATAACAGTGGATAGCAATGTATTCTAATAAATGAGCTGACTGTTCCTAACATTTTTAGTATAAACTGTAGCTTCGTAAAAAATGAAACTAACTACCTGCAGACTTTAGTCATTCAGTTTTGTCTTCCTGTTGAAAAGTTAACCCGTTTCGCTCTTTTAAATTAGCTTTCAAACAAATGTCGTACATTTCTCGAAGAAGAAAAAGAAGAAATATCCTATGGGATTGATTTATGCTTCAGTGAATCACACGACTACCACTACTACTACTATTTTACTCGAAGATACCGGAAGGAGAATTATTATGCAATGAATTCTGTTGAGAGTTATGTAAATTTTATAAACACTGCCCAGAATAAACCTATTATTATCATTGAGTTAACAGACTCTACATGTCTGAGGAAAGTTAAATTGATTCAGCGAAGGGACTCTTTTCAACGAATTTATTATCAAACTGTACAGCCGTGTATATATATGGTTCTTTTGAGAAATTATATCTCTTAAGAATATGTAAGATAACAGTAGCAGTATAGAATGCAATTAAAATGTTTGTGGTTATAACCATAGTTAAATAACCAGTATTACTTCACTTCTCTTACCTGTAATTCTAAATAAGAAACGTTGTGAAATGTTAAACTATAAAATGTTGATTCATTATTTCAGGAAGTTCGTAACACCTATGGTCTGGAAGCATATAATCTTATAAAATGTTGTTTTGCAAGAATTTGATTGGTTAAAGGTCTGGTCACGATTTAATATCAGTTAGACAACCACTGGAAAACCTGGGAGTACTGAACAGCTGTCTCGTCCTAGTTTGGGACTCTCTGTCAGCACTCACCCCACTGAGTTCCAAACCCAGCACCTTCCGGTTACAGGGCGAGATTGTGAACTATTCAGCTATTGGATAGGGTCTCAGTAGCTGAATGAACCCACACTACGACGAAACAGCTGTTCAATACTCACAAATTTCCCAGCGGTTGCCTAACAAATGTTAAATTCTATGTTACCAGTTTATGTAACGCTTTTATTGGCTTAATAATCCTATCACTTTACACCGCCTTCCAATGTCTATACATCCTATGAACTATTTTGTACGTAACATTATTTGTTTCATCAAGTGATATTTAAGTATGATTATAATCACTTCATACTATTATTATATTTATTCAAACCTTTGT
The DNA here is from genome assembly GCA_944472155.2 of Trichobilharzia szidati. Lineage (NCBI taxonomy): Eukaryota > Metazoa > Platyhelminthes > Trematoda > Strigeidida > Schistosomatidae > Trichobilharzia > Trichobilharzia szidati. The sequence continues at coordinate 81,276,657 of OX235274.1, forward strand.
TTCAGTTTCCTCACGGGATATAATTTCTTAAGAACCATATATATAACTTCGATCGGAACAGGCTGGATTCAGGAGGAACAAGTCATGCATCGATCGAATCGCAACACTACGCATAATCATTGAACAGAGCTCGGAATGGCAGTCAGCTCTCTATCTCAACTTCATTGACTTTGAAAAGGCCTTCGACAGAGTCAATCGAGAGGTGATTTGGAAACTACTTCGCTACTATGGAGTGCAGCCAACAACTATTCATCTCATCCAACAGTTGTACAACAGTGCTGCATGCCAAGTAATCCACTATGGGAAACTCACGGAATCTTTCGAAGTGAAGACGGGAGTAAGACAAGACTGACTATCTCCAATGATTTTCCTGATTGTGAATGATAGACTGGATAATGCGACAGACAGCAGCGGACAATGAGGAGACAGGCATTAAATGCGCCCACACAAAATACTTGGAGGATGTGGAATTCGCCGATGATATATCCCTGATTTCTCACAAACTGGAAGATATGCAGGTGGAAGCAACGAGTTGGCAGAAGGATCATCGAAGACAGGACTTTAGGTGAACATAGAGAAAACAGAGGTGATGAAGATTCCTGGCCAACAGCAACAGTAACTATAACAGACAGCAATCAACATAAATGGGAGGATTCTGACAGAAGCAACCTGCTTTACCTACCGACCTGTGAAACGTTGTTTCAACTACAGGCGGAACTGACGAGGATATCAAAGCAAGAATCAGAAAAGCAAAACAAGCTTTCACTACTCTCAAGTCTGTGTGGAGGCCAGCAGGATTCAGTATGAAAAATAAGAAGTGGATTTTCAACTCCAATGTGAAGTCAGTGCTACTATACAGATCAGAGACTAGGTGCGTCACGAAGAGCACTTCGAACAAACTACAGACTTTCACCAACAGCTGTCTTCACTCATTACTACTCAAGATCAGATGGCTGGCCAGAAAAGACCAGCAACAGGGATCGCTGGGAGAGAGCAAACCATTGTGCAACAAATATGCAAGAAGAAATGGAGGTGGATTGGCCATATTCTGAGAAAACCATCAAGTGACATCACACGCCAGGCCATCGATTGATTGGAACCCAAATGGGAAGCAGCGAGTTGGTCGTCGGTGCGAGAGTGACATGGAGGAGGTGATGTGAAGAGGAGATGAAATCATGTGGGGAGACGTGGAGCCAGGTGAAAACGTTGGCGGAGAATCGAATGCAATGGAGATGGGCCGCCGAAGTCCTCTAGGAGCTAAAGGAAACAATAATTTATATATATATGTATATACAGACGATTGTAGAGTTTATTAATAAATTCGTTGAAAAGAGTCACTTAGTTGAATCACTTATTTTGATTTCCTATGTGTAAATGAGAATTTTTCACGAATTAAAAAGTTAAAGTATTCAGTTCTACTGACGCTTAACGAAAATTATGTTTACTCTGTATGTTCTACATAATCTAAACAGAATTAAAAATATGAGGAAACTTGTTTTGAAAGTACAATCACCTATGACCTTTTTGAATTGTACTGGCAGTTCACGGAGAGTGTGAAGACAGTCATATACCGGAATGACAAAACACTCTTGAAAATTTTCATCTATTAGATAATTAATATCTAATACCACACGAATCCAAAGATTTGCTAGGAAGAAAAAACAGGTTGTCAGATGAGGTAAAGAAGACAGAACTTCAGGTGAGCATAGAGAAGACAGAAGCGATGAAGATACCCAATCAACGATCATTATGCATCAGTCGACATCAGTCCGAAAAATTTAAAGAAAGTTTACCATTTGACTCACCTGGACGGCATCATTTTAGCTACAGACAGCAAACTGGATCGAGACATAAAAGTCAAGAAGGGATCGAGATGTCAAGATAAGCGTTCATCACTCTCAAACCTAATGGACATCTGCCAATCTAAGAACAGCAAATAAAACTTAAAGTTTTAATAATTATGTCAAGTCAGTGCTTTTATATGGTTCAGAGGGTTAGTCCACGTGTCGTCAAAAACACTTGCAACATTCTAATGCAGACTTTCATCAACACCTGCCTTAGCTTGGAACCACAGATAAGGTGGCTGGTGCGAAGGCATAAGCAACAAGGAATCCAGGCAATTCAACGAATACTTATAAGAAAAATGAAACGGACTGGATATATGCTGAGCGAACCGTTGAGTGACATCACAATTCAGGCTAACAAGTGGAAAGCAAATAGGGAATGACCACTTGGGCATCTGAGACTGACATAGAAGAGATTATGTGAGGGGGAAATCAAAGGTTTTGGGCAACTGTGAAGTCATCTAAAGAAGACTGCAGAGAGCAGGATGGAAGTAAGGCGTGTTTCTGAACCCCCATGTTCCATTCGGAACTCAAGAGAATAAAAGATTTTTTCCCTTCACGTTCCCAGTGGAATATAGGGCTTCAAGCCAGTGGCTTGAAGTTTGTGTATCAGTGCTTATTTTACAGGATGGGGTTGCTAACCTCATGCCCAACCTTTCCCCTTCACCAGCATTATTTCTGGCTTAGCGAAGTAAAGGAGTGAGTCGACCGGGGATAAAACCCAGGACCATGTGTATCTCGGTGAGCGTCCTAACCGCTATGCCACCGACGCACAAGAGAATAGCAGTAAGTGAGATTTATAATTAACCTCTCCTAGTTAACTAGCTTGCTAGATTTCTAGACAGTCCCAAGCGCGGATAGAGAGGGAGAGTTTGGTGTGGGGCTAGCAACAGTACACCACAAAAGCTATCAAGCTACTAGAGAAACTTCAACGCACAAGATATATATTAAAAATACAAAAATTGAAATAACAATCTAGGTAAAATACTAAGTCACAAAAACTGGCACAGGATAATGCTCTTGTCCACGCCAAGTAAAATACTAGGTTGCGTCATCCTGGAGAGAATAAAAGATGTACTGGATATAGAACTCCGCCAACTCGTCGGAACAAGCTGGATTCAGGATAGGCGAATCATATGCTGATCAAGTTACACCTGGGCGCATAATCACCATGGAACAAAGCATATAACGGCAGTCAAACCTGTACCTCAAATACATTGACTTCAAAAAGGACTTCGGCAGACAGCGTTGACTGAGAAGTATTTTGGAAACCACTTCAACACTACGGCGTGAAGTGCCAAATTCTTTTTCAACCTCATTCAACAGCTGACGTGTCAGGTGATCCACAAAGTAAAACTCATTGATGAGTTTGAAGTGAATACAGGAGTGAGACAAGGCTGGCTGCCTATTATCAACAAGGATATTTTTAATTGTGGTGGACTGGATTATGTGCCAGAATGTGCACAGGGGGTGAGAAAATAAGAATACGTTGAACCGATAAGAAGACTCTAGAAGATTTGGATTTCGCAGATGATATACATTTAATGTCACATAAACTCGAAGACTTGCAAGTGAAAAAGAGCAGACTGGCTGAAGAAGCTGGCAGGTGAACATAGAGAAGACGGAAGGGATGAAGATAGCCAAGCACTTACAGAAACAACAAACAACAATAACCATCAACGAGAGAGGTTTTAGAGAGGTTACCTCCTCCATTTATCTAGGATACATCGTTTCAATTACAAGCCATCGGATGAAGATGTAAAAGGCAGTCAGAATCGCAAACGCAAGATAAGCCTTCATCTGCCTAAAACCAGTGTGAAAATCTGCTACACTTAGCATAAAGAACAAGATTCGGAATTTTAACACCAATGTCAAGTCGGTCCTTCTATATGGGTCAGAAACGTGTACTGCATGTCACGAAAAAGATTTCTAACAGGTTGCAGACTTCCATCGACAGCTTCCTTCGCTCCATACTGAAGATCAAATGAACAGAAAGAAAATCTGGTTGGTAACAATCCAACGAAGAGCCGACAACTCAACAAATATATGTAGGAGAAAATGGAGATGGATCGGACATACATTGAGTAAACCATCGAACGACATTGCGCACCAGGCCCTCGAGTGAAATCCGAGTGGGAATTTCAATGTTCGACTTGAAACCCAAGGAAGTTTTATAAATAATAAACATTAGATGGTTAAAGGCAATCGGCAGGAAGCCTTCAACCTAGGTTTCGTGCTAGTTGGCACTCATCAGCAAGGCGTATCTGCAACCTTGAAGGAACTGATGTCCCTTCTGAGATTCGAACCGGCGCGTCAAATCAAAAATGATAAACCCTTATAATTACAGCATTCACTTATTGCTAAGAAGCTGATAAGAGGCATACCAAACTAGTTTTATATTTTATCCAGTTTTTACAGGAATATCTAGCTCCAGGTATAATTTTTCAGCAATAAAATTACCCCTGTATTAATTCCAGCGGTTAAAATAAAATAAAAGGAAAATATGTCAAATTTAGCAGAAATGTTTTCTACTAAAACATATAATTTCTAAAAATCTCTTTGAAAATCTAACTCATTACACCACTTTATTTCTTCTCTTGTCATTATATAACTCATACTATACAGTGAAAGCACACAAGAGATACGTCTTGTGTAGTTCCTTTGGTTTATTCTCTGCTGTTGCTTGTTTTCAAAGTTCATTTCTTTCTTGACTTTGACACTAATATAAAACACTTTCATTTTTACCCTGGAGAAAACATGATGTGTCGTACTTCGTTTTTTTCTTTCTTAATAAAAAAAATCTAGATAAACATTTCGGAGGAAATGTCGCTTCCTGAAATTGAAAAAAATATATTTGCTAGTAAAAAAAGACACCTTTTGTGAATAACTATTTTACCTAGTGATTTGTTGTCTATCCTACTTTCTGTTGAGTAATGTTCGAAGATATATATATATATATGCATGACAAAGTCTGCCACAGAGATGAGTAGATTTAGAAAAACGGATTCCTGGACATCCATCTCATTTCGTGAATCAATGGTTCTGCCGTAGAATGTTTTCCGACCACACAGATGGTTCAGATTCGATTCCTAGCCAACGCGCACTTAATTTTCAGCTAGCAGGTAGTAAGTCGGGCATAGAAGGCTGGTTGGGCGTAAGCCTCGTAACCTCATCCCGTAACAGAAACAACACCATTACTGAAACTTCAAAGATCGAGCTTGAGACCCTAACTTATGCTTGGAACGCATTGGAATGAAAGAAATCTTGTAACAAAGTTTATCATTTCAAAAATTAATTACTGTCACCCATGTGATTCATAAAGAATCACCTCTAGAAGAATCAGCATGCAGTTCATATTAGTCGGCCATCAGAACTTGTTCTACAATAAGTCATTTTATTATTCCCGTGAAATGGGAACGTAATCACTGTATGACATTGGAAAAATAGCATAGATCATTGAAAGAACTTGATAATTTTAGTTTTATTTTTCAGTATTAAACTGCTGTTTATACTATAGATGACAGATTGAGATTATTAGTTGGACATTACTCACACCTACCGGTAGTGCTTGCTGATCATACCGAACAATTCCAGGTTTCCGAGACGATCTGCGATGAAATTTCACCTCAAACTGAGTAGTTCGCAAATCATGGATTTAATTAAACTAATGTTAGTCAAAACAAACACAAATTATGACAAGTTTCCCCTTTTCTTCTCAGCGAATTCAACAGTCGATTCGTCAGTAACCATCATCTTGATATGATGAATTCTTTGCCGCATAGTAGGCAGCTGATTTAGATTTCAGTATGCCAATGAAAACTGAATTCCTATAATTATATTTCGCTATGCGTCGGTGGCATAGCGGTTATGACGCTCGCCGACCATGCACATGGTCCTGGGTACGATCCCCGGCCGACGCACTCCTTTGCCTCACTAAGCCAGAAATAATGCTGGTAAAGAGGAAAGGTTGGACATGAGGCTAGCAATCCCATCCTGTAAAATAAGCACTGCTACAGAAACTTCAAGCTACTAGCTTGAAGCCCTATGTTCTACTGAGGAACGTGAAGGAAAAAAATATTTCGCTATGACTATTAGCTTGTTTTTTTATTCAAAACAAATTATCGATCTTGCAGTTAATATAAATAAGAATATCATCCTCATTATCGCTATTATTTTAATTTTATCCCTTGTATTGACTGATAAAAAAAGTTCATCAATCTCTATTACAATTATAATTTAAAGGAGTCATTTTAATTAAAGGTCATTGATGAAGTGACGAATGCAAAACTGTAGATAAAAATTTAATTAAAATTTTCAGGTTTAAAAATGAAAATCCTCATTAGGAATATAAATAATCATAGGAAATCGATAGAGAAGTTAAGATAGAACCATTAAAACAGGTCTATATTTAACTATAGATGGATACTTTCTTTACTGAATCGGTTATTTTTAATCTAAGTTCGTTTGATGTATTCTTAAGAATGATAATAACATTGAAAATAGTGCAAGCCAAAGTTACTTGAAAGATATCTTTTGAGACGAAGTAAAACTGGTTTGCAGGACGTGTCACTTCAGCAGCTGGTGACTTCAGTAGAAGCTACTGGAATGTGTGACGAGTAACTGCTACCCTTTCAGGCATTTGATTTTAAAGCCTTTCAGATGACTTAGTCACTACCACACTCCTTCCATTCTTGCTGTTTGATGCAATATAACTAAGAGCTCTTTGTTCAATTCTGAGATTAAGTAATAAGTTTGCTGATGTTTGCAGGTCATCATTGTAACATACGTAGAACTCGAAAAACCCGCCAGTTTTTTTTCAAATTTGGAGCAAAGCGAGAAAAACGTTCACTTCCAAATTATATTTCGACTATGCATTTACAACACACTGAAGTCCCTTGTACATTTAAACATTTTGACATTGTTCTAAATTAATTTGTTTATTGGACATGTCACACAGTGAGACGGTATTATTCAGTTAAATGTTCACAACTGCAAACCTTCGAAACTTGATTTTAACAGTTGTCTTTCTTCCTTCCCACTTGCAGTGGTACTTCTTCAAACTCCGGGAGAAGTACTAGGTCATTCCTGTTGCACATATTTTTAATTGATTAGATAAAAAATCCTTTAGTGATCGATGTCTCACTTCAGTCTGATCTCTATGGAGTAGCTGGAATTCATTCTTGTTAATTCTAGACCGTGTCATTAGGAATAAATTATACTAGAAGCCTACTGGTGTATATCTCACGTTATCAAGATTCTCCTCGAGACCGACTGTCTAAGGGGTGTCGTTACCATCATATTTGCTGCTATTTATCTTAAGGCGTTTAAAATTCCTCAATGGAAACATCGCTAACAGTGTTAAAGGATTTCTGCAAATAAGGCACAGGTTAGCCTATAATGAACGGATACTGTGGTAGGCCAGAAATAATAGCTAACTGAAAACATGTCACAAATTCACAGTGATTAATGTAACTTTCTCAAAACAGTCAATAAGCATACAAGTCAATGAAGGAAAATTCTAATGACAAGTCCTAAATAGGACGAAATGAGCATGTTGGACTCCAGTGCTAGTCTCTATCAACCGAAATAGCATCACGGTAATCCAGAGACATCGTCAGATTGTCCTCACTAAGAGCTAACATGTTAACAGGGACTAATCATCTCGGTCGAACATAATCAACCAACGGGAAATGCAAAATAGCCTAATAACAATATAATAACTGATTTCGTTTGGACAAGATGTCAGCCATGTGGCCCTAGTGGCCCAATGGATATTGGTTTAAGGTTTGAGACGATGGGCTTAGCTCTGGAGTCACGGTGGAAACACCATCATTCACTGGGAATACAAGTACATCCAAGTGATGAACCACAAATAAAACATAGTGACCCACTTGGACTCCACTGCAAGTCCCTATCACCCAAAATAACAAATGAATTAAGTTATAACAAAGTATTTGCTGAAACTGGGACTTAACCAAAGCTTTAAGAACCTATGATTATTTTATTTTTAAGGTGTTCATAAAGCTCACTCTTGCTTTTTGTTAGATAATGATTAAATCACACTTGTCTACAGAGTTATCAGTTGAAATTTGTATTTTCTCGTGAATGGAAGGCTAAGGGATATTGATTTTGTCGTATAATGCTATTAATAAACTATATATAAAGCAATAGTAAACCAGTGTCAATAAATTCTCAGCTGATATATAGTATCATTTAATTCTGCCTTGTCACAAGTGGATGAAATGATAAAGATAACAGACGTGCTCAGACAGTGTGATTTGATAAGTGGATGAAATATACAAACTGCATAAGCTTAAACAGTGAAAAATGCCTATCACACTTGTCTTAGCCAAGCTAGTTAGTTAGTTAGTTGATGAGAGTCTAATAATTCTAAGGGAAATTCTGTTTTAACCTGTCACTCTTATCCACAAAATTTAGACACGACTTTATTTAATAATGTTTCTGCGGTGAAACGTTCTTTCTGGTTTTTCAAATCAACTTCGTAGCTTCATAGCATATTACTGTGTAAGCCTGTGGCCAAAACGTTTCTGAGCTTTGGAAGTTTCACTGGATTTCTTGGTTTTTGAGTAATTTGCCTATTGTGCACTACATCTCTCCGTTAACAATTTATCTGATTAGATTTCCCCTATGAAACATTCCTTTGTGTTCACTTAAAAGGAATACCAAACTCCTCAGCCTGCTTGAAACTTGGGAAACCAAAAACCTCCATTACTACATTGTATGTAATTTCTCTTGTTCCCCTGGTTTCAGTCAATTAAAATATGACCTCTGCTGTTATTATTTACTCTCCCGAGTATCTAAAATGTTTATAACTTGTTAATTCTCAAGTTTTTATTTTAATAAACTTAAGAAAAAGTATAGTAGTGGGTGAAAACGTATCCCAATACATGAGATGACTGTTCCTGAATTATGTCTCAAAATGTACCCCTTTAGGCATAAATCTGACGTAAACAAACTGGTTAGCTCTCACGAGGTGTGCAACATAGATGGCACTGAAATAGAAACGAAGTCGGAAATTAAATACCTAGGCGTCATTCTCTCTGCTGATCTTTCCTGGTCGTCTCGTATCTTGGTGATTTCTAAGAAAATATTCCGTCTTACCTTCTACATCAAGAAGTTAAAACATTCTGGTATAACCCAACCCTTACTCCTACAATTTGTTAACTCTCGCATTCTGCCTATTATTCTCTATTGTTCCCCCTTAGTTTTTCCCGGGCTACTGAAGAAAAACTTTAACATATTACGCAGGATGTTAAAGGTTGTCAGCAGGGTAAGCAACGTGCCACTTAACCAGCTTGTTAATATTCTGGTCGACAGGCACATGGACTCATGTGAAAAATGGGCCAAATCCATTTTATCTAACTCACACCACCCTCTTCACTCACAACTCTCCCCTTGTATCTCATCAGGTAAAACCAGAAGCCTATATAGAAAACTATATGCTCACACTAGCAAGTACAAAAACTCAACCATACCCTACTTAGCTCGCGTTCTGTGCGATAAAGAAAGCATTAGGCGAGATACCTATAACTTATTAAATAGTCAGTAGAACAACTGGATCTCGTCTTTCCAACTCATATCATTTATAGGTACAACGTTTACTTTCTTTCTTTTCCTTTTCTCTCTCTTTTTTTCTTTCTCTGTTATGTGCTGCCTTGTTTCTTTCTTCCTTACAAACTCTATTTAAAACATTCTTCTTCGTTCTTTCACACTCTGTATATCTCGACCTTTTTGTTACCACTTACGCCAGTAAATATGCTAGCATCTACTTTTCTAACGCCTCCAAACACTGTTCAACTTTGGCTTTGCTACCGACTTACCAATATGTTGTTGTCAAAACTAACTGAGATCACCCTTAATCTATGTAGAATTTTATTTATTGTTAATGTGCCAACTGAATGCAATACTGTAGTAAAAATGCTGAGAATTCCATTCTGTATCACAAGTACTGTTTTGGAATAAAGCAAATTATTATTATTATTTGACTTCCAATCAAATGTTGTGCATTTTTCTAGAAAGACAAAGAAGGAATATCATAGTGGATTCGATTCATAGGATCTACTATCAGTTGATATATTATTTGAATATTCTTTACCAAGAGAAAATATCATGGCATAAACTCCACTGAAAATCTCGTATGTCATATAAACACAGTCCGAAATTCAGCTATTATTATTGTTGTTTTGGTATAAAAGTTATCAGTCCTTTGTACTAGACTGAGGTAAATGTGACATAATGCCCATTCATTAATTAGTGTTATCCATATATTACCAATGACATTTTAACTCGCCGTACTTCGAATAGAATAAGATAATTACGATATCATTCTGTAAACCTTTCAATTCGCGTCGGTGGCACAGCGGTTAGGACGCTTGCTGACCATACACATGGTCCGGGATTCGATTCCCGGCCGACGCACTCCTTTACCTCGCTAAGCCAGAAATAAAAGCTGGTAAAGAGGAAAGGTTGGGCATGAGGCTGGCAACCCCATCCTGTAAAAATAAACACTGTTACAGAAACTTCAAGTCTGTAGCTTGAAGCCACCCTATGTTCCACTGGGAACGTGAAGGAATGAAACCTTTCAATGAATTCTTACTGAAGACATCATCACTTAACATGGTGTAGACAGACAAATGTAGACGGAGACTTCTAAGTAGGACTAATTACGAGTTGTAGAATCGACTGCTGGCTATCAATTACTAAACTATATAGACATACATTGTGTTATGTATGTGTACCGGAAAAGCTCTATAGTCAAGTGGTTTAAAACTGTATAAATGTCTTATTATCAAAAAAAAAAAGAAAATCTTCAGACTAATTGGTGTTTTCAAGATTTACTAACTTAAGTTGAAGAAATAACGGAAATTTAGTCTACTTCAGCATCTCGAAAGTTTACAAAACAAAAAAATCTAGTGGTTTTACAAGAGAGAGAGAGAAAAAGAAACAAATTTTATTATTATTATTTCGCACCAAAAAGGTGGCCTAATTTCCATTTGCTAACTAATCAACTCCTACTTGAAAATTTGTTTTCAAATCATTTTGCTTTAATTAAATTTTCTATACGGAGTTTACGAATGAATAAATAGACGTTAGAGAGACATAGTTAGAAAATAAATAAGTAAATAAATAAAGCCAATATTGAGAATGTGAGTGTCGTTGAGATTTTCTAAGATACTTCTCAATATTCCACTTTCATGCCATCTAGGATATTGAAGGGAGGATGAGGAATAGGTAGGCGATCACCACATTTTTAACCTAAGTGGACTGGAGTAAGAATTTCTTAATTTAACTGACAAAAAACAATATTGTCTGTAAGAATATATATATTTCTGATTACTTGTACTCAATATTTTCAGTGTATTTTGTAATACAAACCATAACGATGTGATTTCAAGATTGGTTCACTGTTTGACTTCAGTTAGAAAACTATTGAGAACTAGTTAGGAGTAAAGAGCAGTATTTGTCCTTAAGCATGACATGTTAAACCCCACTGGTTCAAACTCCAGTGGGTTCGTACTGAGGAGGAGTCTCAAGCTAGGATGAAACAGTTTTCCAGTACTCCCTGGTTTTTCAATGGTGATCAAACTTAATCCAGAGAGTCTTATAGGTACACATCGACTGAAAATCCAATTAACTGAACATTGACACAGTTTAAGATAAAAGAATACTTTGTTACAAAGCATCTATTATAGTATTTTATCATGATTAGATTACTACTATTATTATTTTTATTAGTCTTTCTTCTGAATAAATTCTACAACGAGAATTATCATTACTTTTCACTGTAAAAAGTTTATTAAGTAGAAAATGTCCAGGTAGTGAGTAGTGCTTCTATTAGCTGTTGCAATCTACAGTGTGTCTCTCTACGTATGTGCGTGTGTATAGCGGTAACTGTGTGACTAACGTTTTCGTAAATGTGGTGTGTGCATACATCCATTCTACGACAAAACGAAATGTAAAATTGATAGTTTCACGCCGAATACAAATATAGTTAATTCTACTAGTAATCAGGTGGTTTCCAGGTTAAAGCAAATATAAGAACGACTAGTTTTTGAAATATTTAATCAGAATTGTGTGAAATGATTTGAAAATTCTCAATCCATGGGAAATTAACAACATATAAGTCTCGAGATTATCTACTAAATGACTTCACTTCCAGAACTATTGAAAACTGGCGAGGAGTACTGGACAGATGCTTCCTATTTGTTTTGGACTCTTTAGAAGTACGTACGCATGACCTCACCAGTGATCGAATCTAGGACTTTCAAGTTGTATAGTGAAGTCATGAAACATTCAGCTCTGTGGAACGGAATCCATTGGGTGGACCATCAATTATAATTTCTGAGTATTTATCTTCACCTCCAACTTGATTGATGCTGTTTGACGTCACCTCTCGCTGTCAGTCACTAGAAAGCACTAGATTGATCGTAAGCATATGACTTATGCACGCATGGGTTAACTGCTCTTCTCAGTATGTAAGTATATTCAGATATCGAAATTACGTGGAGACACCCAGTTATCAGTTGTAAGAATGCCCATGGATAAACTGTATAATGTAAGACCTTTAGGTTCGCTCGCAGAAAACGCTGATATGACAAATCTTCAATGATGGAGAACTGTAGTCATGTTTAACTTAAGCAACAGAAGTTAAAAATGTCTGTAAATAATGCTTAAAAAACTTGGTAGCATCGTATTTGCTAAACTGAATATTCTAATTGTGAACCTTTATATGTCAGTCGAGACAATATTATGAGCATAAAATTAGGTTATAATTTAACATCATAAGCTGTCCAGTAGTTTTTCATGACTACTGGTGATTCCCTCCGTTATCTTGACACTGCTTGCATATACATATAATATATATATACTCTGGTTCACTACTTTGCTGGATTGTCCTTAGAACTTGTAGATGTCTTCGATCCCGCTTGTCACATGGACTTTCACCGACGCCTTTTATTTTAAATCTTTTGAAATCTCTTTGATCTTCCAAGTTTGCACTGTTACTCTCTATCTCTCACTCTCTTTCTTTGTTCTTCATTACCGAAAGTTTATGTAGTTTATTGATATAATTCAATCTCCAGGTAGACTGAATATGTACCAATATAAGGTAGTGAATGGTGTGGCTCATCAACTATTAAATAACACTGATGTAACGAAAGGCATAATGAAAACTGTCAGTTTGTCAAATGTCTTAGATGAAACAGTCGGTTCACGATTTATAGTTGCTTTTCTCCTCTTTATTTGACATGATAACCACTATAGAGATTTTATTTTGAACCTGTGAATTACAGAAATATCAAGGACTTACAGTCAATATGGCTATTTTAGAAAACTCTAAACATCACAGATACATAGTAACAATATTATATCACTGAGGAGTATCGATTTACACTAGTAGACTACTAGTTGTTTAAAAGTACGTTTTAATAACACAGAAACAATTTATAAATGCATAACTTACTCGAAAATTAGCCTCAAGTACAATCGCGACTGGTGCATTCATATCAGATAAGATTAAATTATGAATTTGATAAATTAACTTTGCTAGCAAGTCTTTTTGTATTGTACTACTAGCATCTAGGCATAAAATAAATCTAGTTTGTTGTGTACTAGTGAAACGATCAAATGTAACAGATAGATTACAAATTTTTGCAAATTCTGATTTGATAAATAAATCTGCTTTGCAAGCTCTTTGCTCTTCAGCTGATATTGCAAGATCTTTAAATGATGTTGAATTTGATAACAGGGCAGCTTCATTTATCTTGCCAACAGTTTTTGTACTAAACAATTCTCTGTCTGTATCATTTTCAGTTTTTACAAAAGCTGATAATGCTGTTTTAACAGGTGTCATTGGATGGATTAGTAGACCTTTGAAAATTCGACACAATGATGGTAATGAACCAAAAAAGCTAAGAAACATTATTGAACTCATAATTACAAATAAGGATAAGAGGCCTCCATGTCCAAGTAAGTTAGTTAATTGACCTGAGTAAAGTCGCATTATACTAGTGGAGATGAATAATGCTATCCAAAAGGCGATCATTACAACAAATGCTGGCAAGCAACAGACACGTTTGTATTTACAATTTGGAATCACTGAAAGAAAGGAAACAAAATGATAATAATTAATTGTCCTGCTCTAAAAGTAATAATATAATTTCTGTTCAATTCATTTGAAACTCTGTCTTCCTCTTTAATAGTCATTAAAATGTTTGGAAGTCGATATACACGTTTTGTATTTGCGGCATAAACTGCTTCATATGGTAATAAAATTCATGTCAAATTAGAGCATTATCACAAGATATCGTACCATGAATTTTAACCGAAAGTCCAACAAATAGCATTGAGTAAAACGTTCAGTTTGCTCCCAGCCCTAGATTACAACAGCGATTACAGCGAACTGGTCATCTGAGGGTGACATGAAAAGGTGATGAAAGTTTATGAGGAATCACAGGACGAAGTAAAGAGCACTGCAGAAGACAGGAAGGAATATAGGTGTGCTGCTGAAGCCCTATATTCCACTCGGAACCCAAGGGGACAATAATAATAATGATAAAATGTTTGCTTGGCTGAGGTATGATATTCTATATCCCCGCTCATTGACAAATAAGATCATGAAGCCTACAACACCTTCACTTAACCATTGAAAGAAATTCCCTTTGAAAGTAATGGAGACATTTTATGGGGCCTAAACAAAAGTGAGTCGGTGTCACAGTGGCAGGATGCGCGCCAACCACGCATGTGGTTCGGGCTTCGATCACCGACTGACGCACTCCTTTACCTCGCTAAGCCAGTAATAAGGCTGGTAAAGAGGGAAGGTTAGGCATGATGCTAGCAACCCCATCCCGTAAAAATAATCACCATTGCTACCTGAACTTCGAGCCTTTAGCTTGAAGCCCTATATTCCACTGAGAACGTAAAGGAATGAAAAAAACAAAAAGTAATTGGTCACAGAATACAAATTCATATTTATAAAATCATTCTACATTTCTAATTGGTTACGACGATAGCGTAAGCTCTGGCACCTACGGTAACGAAGCACTTTCATTTAAAGTCCATATATATTTCTCATTTTCATGATTTATTATGAGTCACTATAACTTCACAGTAACTTTTGAAGCTATTAATACTTTTGAAGTCGATTTGTATGCTGAGACTGATGACTTTGCCAGTCGAATTATTATCAAATATTCCGTTTTCCCACAGTAGAAGCAGTATTACTTTTAAGAAGAATAAAAATTGTCTGAAAATTTTGATTTTTTGATATTCTCTCAGTAATATGATCATCATGCATCTGTGGTTCAACATTATGATGTTCGCTAGCACCCATGTAATACGAATTTGATTCACGGCCAACAATCTCCTCTAAGCCTCTCCTAGTTTACTAGCTGATATTAAGCGCGAACAGGATGGAAGGTTGGTTGTGAGGTTAGCCACGCCACCCCGCTAAAATCAACACCATCTGCTACTGAAGCTTCACAGCTTAGAGACTGATGCCCTATACTCCACTAGGGATGCAAAGGAATGAACGAAAGAAGAAACAACTATCTGAAATACAAACTTATTTTCAATGATTTCCGTTAATTAAACATTGAAACTGTAAGAACAACACTTACCAGAAGGTTTTCCAGCTTTCTGAAGTCTTACTAAAATCTGTCCATAGTGTCGAACTAAACTGAACCACATTTTTTCAATTAATGAAAAAAGTGCCATATTAGTTGTTGACGTTGGGCAAATCCGATGGTATACAACAATGATTCTATAATTAGAAATACAGTATTAGTAGTAATAATAATAGTTAGTATTATTATGTTTAGAATATATAGTTTCATAATTTATTTATTCTCTTTGTTTCAGATGTCACAGAAATAGAAATACCGCAAATTAATTACTTTCAAAAATGTAACTTAAAATTGTCAAAAACTTTAACAATTATTTTTCTTTTTTTCATAATTCCAGCATGGTGTCATTTCTTTACTATTTCTTTGTATACTTGTTCTCATTGTACCAATCAACGTCATTTTTCATAATTTTCCGCAGCAAACATACGAAATTCACATCTAGAGTTATATTTCAGAATAGAATAGCAGAAAAGAAATTTTGATAAGCGTCTGTCATGTTCCTCTACAAGACAGTGTAGATTAAAACCAATACCCTGAGAAAGTATTCCGTCTTAAATTATATCTAAATTAACTTAGGAATTTAAATATTGCTTGGTGTACTGTGTATAGAAATTTGAGATGCAAATTCACACTGATTCATAAGTCATGTGTAAAATGGTGTTCTTTAACCAAGTTTATTTCAAAAAGCCTATAATGTTTAATTGGTGGATGGTGACTAGCAGTGGAATCCAGGATGCCCATTTCGTCCTATTTTGAACTTGTCAGCCGGATGTACTTGCATTCCCTAGTGAGTGATGATGTCCCCACAGAGGCTCGAACCCAGTGCTCATAGTTTCAAACGCCGAAGCGTTATCCACTAGACCACTTGGGTCACAAGAGCTACATCTTGTGCAACGGATCATATTAATTATTTAACTGAATTTTAGATTTTCCCATCGATTGATTGAACCGGAGTGCTTGTCGAAGCATCTGCACAAGAAGCCGACAGGTCAACCTGAGACCGAGCACTTCGGTCCAATCAATCGACGGGAAAATCTAAAATTCAATTAAATAGCCTATAATGTTACTTATTTCGAATTTGTCATTAGATTAATCAGTGAAATTCTTAAGATGTTCAGGGAAATGTTTAGGCTAATGGTGATGTTCATTCTAAAAGTTCTTCTTAACATAATACAATCCTATGGTGTACAACAGTATAAACCAGTAGGAAGCAGTAACATGAGTACAAAATAAGTGCATTTAGTAACCTTAAGTTATCGGCTGCACATCAAATCTAACCTCACATTTGAACAATAATTGAGCATATAGATGGGAAACATGCACTTGTGAATTCCTATTTAAGCAGAGGTGTACAAATATAATTATACTTTCTTGAATTGCTTCATCCACTGATTTTCTCTGTATGTTGACTAGATTCCAGTGTAAATTCCCGTAGAAAATTTGAATAAGAACCGTCTAAATCATGTAGCCGAAGTAATTTGAAAACTGCTTCAACACAGTAGAATGTCACAAGTCCTTATCAACCCCATTCAACAGCTCTATATGATCTGATCACATGACAAGTGATTCGCGATGGATAGCGCAGTGAAGCGTTTGAAGTGAATGTAAGAGTTAGAATAGGCTCCCTAATATCACCGACGATATCCCTGATTGTGATGAGAGTAATTTGGAGGGAAGAATAATGAATCAACAAAAGACTCTAGAACATTTGGACGTCTCGAGTGATATATGCCTCATAAATTCTAATATCTACAGGTGAAAACCAACAAGTTGGCAGAACAGGCAGTGGGGACAGGACTTCAAGTTAATTTTGAGAAGACACAGGTGATGAAGGTACCTCACCAATAACAAGGAAAACTATAATCAATCACATCGACAGGCAGTGGCGTAGATGATTCTGTCAAAGTTAGAACGAAGCAGACTTTCATTACTCTGAAACCACTGTGTAAATCTACTTCACTCAACATAAACAGCAAGGTCCGGATCTTCAAGACGGTGGTACCATTTGCTTCAGAGACTTTTGGCATTGCAGACTTTTATCAACAGCTGCCTTCACTCCATACTGAAGACGAGATAGGTGTTCTGAAAGGATAAGCAACGCGGAACTCTCAAAAAGAAACAATCAAGAATCCATCACACAGCAAATAAGCAGGATCAAATGGAGATTCATTGACGAGAGAAGACCATTGAATAAAATCATGCGCCAGATCCTCTGCTGAAACCCAAATGGGAAATGACGAGTTGAATGTAAGTACTATGGTGACATCGTGGAAATCGTGTGGTGAGAAGATGAAGACTTATGCGCAATCCATGAATAATTCCCATTCGGACATTAGTAGACAAAAGACAAGTAGTTCAGCAAAGAGTCTCTTTTCGGCGAATTCATTTTCAAAGCTGTACAATCGCAAATATATATGGTTATTTTGTGTGTGTGTGTGTATACATTAAATTGGTCAAACGAAAATACGGTTAGTAAGTTCAAATGAATTGGATGTTGATAAGATGATAGCAACAAAAGTGATGAGTTGTCATAAATGATTGTTAAATA
This sequence comes from Trichobilharzia szidati, assembly GCA_944472155.2. NCBI lineage: Eukaryota > Metazoa > Platyhelminthes > Trematoda > Strigeidida > Schistosomatidae > Trichobilharzia > Trichobilharzia szidati. The sequence goes on from OX235274.1 coordinate 81,294,692, forward strand.
AAAGTTACTCAATGGCATGAATAGTTTGATGAATGAGGTGTACTCAAAGGGTGTACATGGAAACAAAATAATATACAGAATTACACAAGGGTTTTAAGTTAGAAAAATAAGCATACAAACAGAAGTATGGTCAAATCAAACAAACAAAGAAGAGTTGGGTCAAATCAACGGAATTGTTACCATGCGAGTAGAAGTGGTTGGATGATTTTTTTTGTATGCATAGTTCTGGTTCCACCAACTGGATGGCTAGGGCTTCTGCGATGCAAAGAAGACGGAATTGTACTGTCTTTGGGAGGTTGTTCTTCACTTTGTAGATCACTTTGAAGGAGGCGTTCGTTGAGATGGAATAACCAGTGTTGACGAGATGTTCGATTATTGCACTCCTTATATAGCCATTATTTCCTTTCTGTAGCCACGCTGGGTAGTGTTCTTTGACCCTTTTTGACAGGATGCGCGTTGAACGACCGATGTACGTGGCTGGCTCCACAGCAACAGGTGAACTGATATATACACATAGAAGTGGTCATGTGCGGAATCTTGTCCTTTGGGTTTCTGCAGATCAGCGGGCGACTGGAGAACACTATTCTTAGTGTTGCCGCAGGGAAAGTTCTTCCTAAAGAGGTGGAAATTCTCCTTCTGAGGACGTCACTAAGTAGGTCTCCTTTGAAGTCGAGGTTCATATAAAGTATCTTTTTTGGCACGGATGGTATCTCTTGCTTTTGGTTTTTCTGTTTGATGTTTTTGTCTACAAATCTTGGTGGGTAGCCATTTTGTATGGAGATTTCCCTCAGGAAGTTTAGTTCTTCTTCCATAGTGTCGGAGCTGCAGATGCGTCTGACGCGAGTGGCAATCGTGCAGCCAGACGAAGACTACAATGGACAAGATGAAATGGAGAATTGTTGTCGAAGTTCTTTGTTCCACTCAGGACCCAAGAGGATAATAATATAATAAGAATGTTCCTATTATTCATGTACTCTTCTAACTTCTGAGTTTTATGCCAATTTCCTTGCTAGATGCATTCTTCAATCAATAACAACTATGATGGTTATGTGAACAGCATGATTCGACTATACAGGAAATAGCCACATCGTTGTGAATGCTTTTGAACTCATTTCATACGTGTGAAATTTCGTACTACTTTCTAATATTAAGTATGGAAGGCAGTTCCCAAATTTATTCCAAAATTAGCGGATTAATTAAAAAGAAAGGATACCACACTAACTATTCATCCTATTATCAACTCTTCGTGTGCAACAAATTCAAGTGTCCAGACCAATTTCTGCTTTTCTGTATTCTTCCATTATCAGAAAAGAAACACATCTGTATAGACAGAAATTAACAACCAGGTAAAACTCTCTGGCTTGAAACTTCTCACTGATTTCATTCAATTCACTACCCTTCACTCTTATCCTACATTTTTATCCTGTCTAACTGAATAATTCTTTCAAATAACAATATACAATTTTAGATAACTACAACTTGAGGAAATAGTCTCAAGAGTTGAAGTATAACAAGAAGAAGAAAAAGGAGGAATTTAAGCATAATTAATCAATTAAATCTCAAAAGTGTATCCTTCTATGCAATCATTACAGACAAGAAAAAAAGTAGGAACTCCATCAAACTAATTAAAGTGAGACAGAATGAATCTATGTGGATTCATCAAGATCAAGTGGAAAATAAGGAGGAAATAAGGCCAATGCGAAAAGAAACAAAAAAAAGTAAACGAAAAAAAATCTCTTCCACTTAATTCTTCTACAGTAATCCCTGTTCTGTTCTGTTCTGTTTTGTTCTCTCAAGAGACTTGATATGTGAAGATGATTCTTCTTCTTTTACTTCTTCTTTACAATGCATAATTCAATTTTTGACAGTTTAAATTTATACAGAATGGGAATGATGTCTTTTAATTGACTGTATCATAGAGAATTTTTTCATATTTTAGTTGATTAAATGCCCGTTTTCTCACTTAAAACAAAAAAAAAATACACTCCGTTCAATTTTTCATACTGTTCTTACCGTATAGTGGATAGACGTAAGCGTTTGTATCTCAGGTTTTTAGTAACATGACCTTACATGTATCAATCGATACAAATTTTCGAATCACTATCTTTGGAGGTCAAACTGTTTTTCATCTCTAAATTGTTTGACAATATTTCAGCCCGGATCTAACCTAAAATTCACTTGACAACAACGAAACACTTCATTTTACAGGATATTAATAAGTCTACTTGTTTGACGTAGTTTCACGATAATGGCTAAGAGAGTTGTTCCAAATCTACCCTCAAGTCCCCCCTCTTTGTGTTGTCTAAATACAAAAAGAACTGGCACTAATAAAGAATATCTGTACTGTGCAGATGAAGTCCTTCAAGACCTAATCGACTGAAACAACAGATTTTTGTTTTATTTTAAGTTAGACCTTGGATTGATGTTAGTTAAAGGACCACTGGAAAGCAGTAAGAAGTACTCAATAGGTGTTTCGTCCTAGTATGGCACTCTTCAATAAGACGCACCCCTGACGCCTGCGGGAATCGAACCCAGGACATCAGGTTACGAGGAGAGCTTGTTGACCATTCAGTGACTGGGATGGAATACAACTGCCCATGATGTTTAACTTATGCCAATTCACGATACATAGCGCCATCGCCAGCCAGTCAGTGTCTTTTGTTTAATTCTTTTTTTTATTGATCGACGTTAACAACGAGCATTATCAAGAAATCACTTTCATTTTACGATACATGATAACTTCACTGTTTCAATTGGGCAAGTCGTATTAGTTCTACATTTAAGGTGATTACATCTAGTAGAAGTAATATAAAGGAACAAGACTATAAGAATTGAACTTTTCAGTATTGAACATAATCTTTTGAAAGTTTTCTAATGATTGTAAATGTATCTAATTTTGTAAAAGTGAGTCACAGTTTATTTTTTACTTCGTACTCTACTCTTTCGAAAAAAAATTTGATATATGCGTAAATGAACTAGTCTATGAGGAATGTTAAAGTGTGTAACTTACCTGGCAGGTGTTTTTGCATTCACTGATTTCACAGGGTAACAAAAGCAAATGCTTAGAAAAAGTTTGAGCCAATGAAGAAAATATGCTATTGAGTAACTGGCGCGTATAGCCATTGGCTTATGACAGAATCGTGATCCAGTTATGATTAACGCTGAAATGAGAATATGAAAAACAAAAAAACAAATGAGAATAGGAAAACATACATAAGATAATGCGTCTCTGTTCAACAGAACAGACTGAAATATCACTGAAATAGTGACAGACCTTTGGAAATGCCTCACAATCAAAGTATTAATACACTGCCTCATCATAACATAAGTCAACTGATTAAAATTAATATGAATGACAGTCATTCGCTAATTATGAAACACAAATGTGCATGTAGCACAGAATTTCTTACAGAGAGATAAGATTAAGATTAAAGCATACTTCATTACTTTTGCAATTGCATATAGTTATTGCTACTAGATTCTGCCTTTGCAATTAATAGTGTTCTCTGAGCTGGTTGGTTTAGTTGCGGAGCTCTCGTCAACCTTCTGGACAACATCTTCAGCGCAATATTTAGCATAAAGTGAAATGATTTAAATTTCTTCATGAGTGATATAATTGCGTCTCCTGGTAACCATCTTTACATACGTATTGACCATTTCCAATCCAAGTCAATAGAAAATGGTCAATACGTATGTAAAGATGGTTACCGGGAGACGCAATTATATCACTCATGAAGAAATTTAAATCATTTCACTTTATGCTAAATATTGCGCTGAAGATGTTGTCCAGCAGGGGGACGACGAAAGCTCCGCAACTAAACCAACCAGCTCAGAGAACACTATTAATTGCAAATCATCCACATGAGCTACAAATCTTCTCTATTATTTCAGATTCTGCTTTTGTCTATGCTAAATATAACGCATCAAAATTTGTTTGAACAGTAGAACTGACACCGAACTAACCAACAAATATAGCTTAATAATGTCGACGGTTTTGATTCCCATTACTTTAAGAAACGAGAGGTAATCATTTAATGCCCTTGGCATTCAAACACAAGGGAATTACTTATTATGAAATGATCAGATTGAATTCCATCTGACCTGAATAAACGATAACAGCCACTGTTGTTTTGACAGATTACAGTTTAATGATATCATTCCAACACATACATAATCAAAACGTTTCTGTAAGAATATGGGTTATAAATGCAAAGTGTAGAACAATTCAGTGAAAAAAAATAAACAGCTGAACAGTATTGGAAGTTTGTTTATTTGCATTAATTATAGCTACTTTCCTCGTCCTATCCTTTTGTCTGATAACCTGATCAAGTCATGCATTACTGGGTCACGAAATTGTGTGCACGAGAAAATCTGTGGGGGAAATTATTTTTTAAATTAAACATTCATATTGGATAGAAAAAACATATAGAACAATTTCTTTTTCCCAGTTTCAAAGTCCTAATGTAGGAATTGAGTACCTGACAATCAGTGAGGACATTTAAGTGACCTATTTAAGTATTAGTTTGTAGGGATTTCATGTGATTGGTTACAGGATTTCATCATGAGCTGACATCGGTTAGAGAACCATTGGAAAACCAGTAAGGAGTACTGGACAGCTGTTTCGTCAGACTAGTTTGGTATTCTTCAGCAGTACGCACCCACCACCAGGATTCGAACCCAGGACCTTCTGGTTACAAGGCGAGCTAGCTCGTTGACCATTAAGCCACTAGGACCCGATCCAATGTCCAACCCATGAATTCTAACTTCTGCCAATTCATGACATAGCGTGACCACAAGAGGACAAATACTCTCCGAAGACATTGGCTGGTAGTCGCGCTATATCGTGAATTTGTAGAAGTTGGAATTCATGGGCTGGACATTGGCTGACTTTGTAACCAGAAGGTCCTGGGTTCGAACCCTGGTGGTGGGTGCGTACTGATGAAGAGTACCAAACTAGTCTGACGAAACAGCTGTCCAGTACTCCTTACTGGTTTTCCAATGGTTCTCTAACCGATTTCAGCTCATTATGAAATCCTGTAACTGACCTATGTTATTTATATTTTAATCAATAATAATAACACACACGATGTTTCTAACTCTCAGGTTAATTTATTGCAGAGTATTTTTTTCATATTCCAGGATCTCCAAGTAAAAGCGTAATCTACGGTATATCATTTGAATCAATGCTATTCATTCTATAGCATGAACTAATCCCTTATGATAATTCCTTCGTCCCCGAGAAATACACACCAGCAGGTTGAAAGACAGTTAAAAACTGTTGGTGAGTACATTTCGCTACCCAAAGAGATAAGTGAATGATTGCAACAATAATAAATAGAGAAAATTTGATATACTGTGCCCAGTGATTCAAGCAGACTGCCAATAGGTGCATTCTACGGTATTATCATCAAAACTCACCGGTTTATCACCAGTGACTTAGTACAACAAAACTACTGATTTCTACTCAGAACGGAACATAATAATGACAGAAGAATGAACATTTCAACTACAAATATTTGAAACATAAAAAACATGTATGTCTCAAGAATTCGAGTGAAAGACTACATTTTTTACCGGAAATATCTTTCGTTTTACGAGGCAACAGGATAACAAGGATATAATTTACTTGAGACAGCCATAAAAGTTGGAAAAGCAATACAAACCAAAATCCCCAGACTTTAATTTCCTTGAATATTGTTTGTATACACAAGAAATAACTGCGTAAACACAAACAAAAATGAGCCAAAATTAAAAATATTTTCTAATTTAATAGTCTGACAATTAGATAAGAAAATATTTTGATACCTATAAGTGATGTTACCACTTTTGATGATAACAAGATGACACTGTAAACAGTCTATAACAACAAGATTTTCGAGAATTTTGTCGAGAGGGGGAAAGACACAAAGTTTTGTGGATGTTTCAGTGAAACTGATCTTTACAAACGTGTCGTTACATATTGGATTCATTCAAAGTGATGAACAAGAAACAGAAGTGATATGAGTGGAATGGCACTTCTAGAACTTGACTTAAATTTACGATTTTTAAAATGTAAAGAAAGCTGAGTACTTTTTCTTAAAGGTTTAATATAAGAAGGCCAAATACATATATGTGTCAAATTACTCAAATCCATCTCTGGAACATAACAAAGAACGTGATCCTAAAGGACTCACAGGCATTAAAAAATACGATTGCATGCCATCTATTGGACACTGGTCATATGGTGGACGATCTGAAGGGGTTCAAAGTAATCAGCAGGCAAGAAGAAATCTAGCTTGCTACGTTTTGCAGAAGCAATCGACATCAAACGATTAAATCTAAATGTATCTCAGCAGAAAGAGACAGCGGTAAATCTTCCACTACGCTGATGATTTAACTTACATAAAAAAGTATGAAATTCTATTATGTTACGCATTTTCCTATATATTCGGTCCTGTTTAGAAAATCTTATTCTTTCATCCAAACATTACTCACCATTTTTTCCTGTTTTGCTATTTTATAAAACCATACTTTCTGTGAATACAGAGTCTTTTATGTTAATATACTCTATATTAATGAGCATCTTCCTCTGTGGTTCGGAAAAGGCCAAGTAAATTCTATGAGAAATTCTATTTTGTCTCATTTGATTGACAGCAGTCACAAAGCGGACAGAAGAAGTGTCTTCAAAGTTATCTATCACATTCCTTCGAACCTTTTGAACCAAATTTTACACATAGCCAAAGCTATGGGAATTTGAGAGAACAGTCCTAGCCTTTGCATATAAAAGAAGTTTGTTCTACCTTTGTCTCTCCCCTGGCCTAGGTGAATTCTATTCAAAACCCTCCCACCCTTTCTTATTTTCCATTTCCTTCGTGTTTTAATGATACTTATTTAAACTCTGATTATTTGTCCATCTCACCTTTAAGATTGCGAAACTTTCAAGACGACCTAATTTATTTATTGAATTGTGTACATATACACATATTACGACTTTTGTTATTCTTATCGCCACCCGCATAAACCTTATTATCATTATTTTGTTATCATTATAATCATCGTTATTACCCACGTTCAAAACATTTACCACATTATTATTATTATTTTTAATCCACAAACTCACCATCATTGGTTAAATTTTTATATATGCAGCTGTGTAAGTTAGAGTAAAGTCTGAAGGAGATCTAAATGACAACAATATTGTTCGCTCACACGTCTTGTTCTAAGATTAACCATGGGAATATTTAAAGATACTCTTTCTACTTAACCTTTTTTCTACTCAGAAAATTTGTTGAACTCTGTCCGTTTGTGTCCAAGCATATTCGTCTTGTTATCCTATGAGTAGTCGATCTATTCAACCCCTAATAATTTAAAAATTTACATCATTCCGGATCTAGGCTACTCTTAGTTCCTATAAATTACTCCTTGTCATCACAGAAAATGCATGTTCATATCTTTCATGTAATTTATAACTTTGTATCGTTTAGGTTGTTGCCAGTTGAGAAGAATCCTCGAAATAATGAAAGATGAGCTCATTTAACCATGGTACATTCGTCGTTTTTGCTTTTTTCAAATTTATTGATCGGAAGAATCATATAAAGCTTTTATTTACTAATTATTTTGATGTAGTTGCCTATTCTGAGCTGGGTAGTTCAGTGGTGTGGCTATCATTGTCTTTCTAGACAACGTCTTCAGAGCGGGCTTTAATATAAAATCTTATCTGAAGACTGAATTTTCGCATGATAAAAAAATTTCTGTAATGCAAATGTGGTAGTATTATTAAAATCATGTCATCAAGATTTAAAAGCAGTTTGCAGCAGTAAAACGGCGAAGTGGTAATGGCTTTACAATTTATTATTGCGGTTCAGTGGTTAGTTAGCATTTAGATACACGCTACTTAAACTAACATACTATTCAATAAAAAAATGTCAAGCTTAAAAAGTTCATTCAAACTGATGTTTCATTCACCAAAGTTTTTTTACTGATCATAGCGACTCACTTAACCTTCCTTAATAGATACAGAAAATGATTTTATAAGTACTTGAAGTTTATGGTCCATTGAACTGTAGATTCTTTGGATGAATGCTTACTTTTGTGCTTCGTAGTTTGAAAGTATCCACTTGATAAACCTCTCAGGGATTCTAAATTTAGTGTTGCAGCTATCTTGTGAAATATGGCTTCTTGTGATTCTCCACTAGCGTAAAATACATTCGCCTAAAGGGATGTGTTGTTGAATATAATGCTTTGTCACCTATCTATATGGAATATAATTCAGTAGTATACACTTTACTCTGATTCCTATGATGCTTATACATCATATTGTGTATTATTATGTAAAACGAAGCAGTTTAACGTTAGCTTGATATTAGTTTGAAAAGAGGAATACTGTCCTTTTCATTAGGCAGATACATGAACTATATATTTGTCTAGACAATAGTGAATTCTGTGAACTGGCACAAAAATCCTAATTCTGCATCTTGGCAGTTCACAGAAGATAAAACAAAGCTTCTATTTCTATCCTTTTTTAATCCCTTACTTTCACAGTGGAACATAGAGCTTCAAGCTAGAGCTATGAAGTTTCCGTAGCAGTGGTATTTATTTTTACGGGATAGGGTTGTTAGTCTCATGTCCAACCTTCCCTCTTTACTAGTCTTATTACTGGGTTAATGAGGTATAGGAATGCGTCTGCCGGGAATCGAACCCCGGACTACATGCGTGGATGGAGAGCATTCTACCACTGTGCCACTGACTCACAATTCCTATCTTTTATCCATCTCTATACCATATAATTTCTGTTATTTTATACCCTTTTCACCTCTATCACTTATCTAGGCATTATCTTTTCCAATACAGGTGGGACAGATAAGAATGTCAAAGCCATTCAAGATTGGAAAAGAGAGATAGACCTTCGTCGTTCTCAGATCAGTGTGGAAATCTACTGCACTCAGCATTAAGAACAAGATTCAGATTTACAACACACTAATGTCAAGTCAGTGCTTCTGTATGCTTCAGAGACTTGACACGTCGTGAAAAGCATTATCAACAGGCTACTGAAGCCACCAACAGTGACTCAATACAGAAGATCAGATGGTTGGTCAGAAAGTATTGACAGCACGGATATCTGGCAACGAATGAAATGTAAGTGGATTGGGCACACACTGAGGAGACCGTCGAGTGACATTACGCACGAGATTCTAGAGTGGAACACTAATGGTAAATGATGAGAGTGGTGTTCGAAGGTGAGGGAGGAGATCGTGTGAGGAGGAGATAAAGGATAACGTGTTAGTTGTGAAGTCAGTTAAGAAGACTGTAGAGCGCGCAGTGAATTGGCGATCTATTACTGGAGCCTATGTTCCACTCAGAACACTAGTAGATGCTAATATGAAGCGTTATCTTTCCAGTCCTAATGACTGAAGTCACGAAAACCAATTTCCTCTTTATTCCTAGTAGTTTTGTAAAAATGAATGCATATTTCATGCAACAAACTTATTATTTTTTTGTAAGTACATTAGACTACTTAAAACACAAATAAATTTACTCAAGGAAGCATTCACACTTATGAGAATCTTTCAAAGTCCAAATGATGACGTACATACAGTCGAACTTAATGACCTTATAGAAATTAATTGCTTTAATGAATGAAATAAGCAGAAACACTATAATAAATAAAAAACACTTGGCTTTTAATTTTTATATCCTGAGGCTAGCATAATTGTGCTTTTTTTTGATAATTCACCTTTTTAATAATAATTACATACATGCTAAACTTGTTAACATTTGACTAGAAACACGCTATGTGTTAAAACAAATAATCAAAAAACAAAAAGAAAAAGAAATATTTATTTTTACAGACTTTAATGCATAATGAAATTTACCTAGGGGGTATTTAATGTGTCTTTTTTGCTGTGAAGTTTTGAACAGAATGCTTTTTCATCATCTGACGCATCTCAAATGTAAACATAAATGTGAATAAATGTTTGTCTGGACAAGTCAGTGGAAAAACAGTTCGGCAGATTGTACTTTAATTATACTTTTTGTCAGTAGACTAAGTATTGTACACACATTAAATATCTTAGATAGTGAATTGCTTAAATGCACAAAATTATATACTACTGATTGATTGAGGTGAGTAGCTACATACTAATAACGTCAACCAGCATATGTTTAGCAGGTGTAGATGAAATATTTGTGCGTCGGTGGCACAGCGGTAGAGTGCTCGCCGACCATGCAGATGGTCTGGGTTTCGATCCCCGGTCGACGCACTCCTTTACCTCGCTAAGCCAGTAACAAGACTAGTAAAGAGGGAAAGTTGAGCATGAAGCTAGCAACCCCATCCTGTAAAAATAATCAACACTTCTACAGAAACTTGAAGCATCTAGCTTGAAACTCTTTTTTCCACTGGGAGCGTAAACGAAGAAAAAAAGATGAAATATTTAACCACGATGAAAACCGTTTTATTTTCAAGTATTGGTTTCGTAGGGATTTAGTTTGATTGGATGGAGGATTTCATCAAAGGCTGACATCGGTTAGAGAACCACTCGAAAACCTGGGAGTACTGAACAGCTGTTTCATCCTAGTTTGAAACTCTTCAGTAGTACGCACCCACCGCCAGAGTTCGAACCCACGAACTTCTGGTTACAAGGCGAGCTAGCTCGTAGGTCATCAAGCCACAGGGACCCAATCCGATGGCCTATGAATTCTAACTTCTACCAATTCAGGACATGAGGCAGTAACTCATTGAAGAAGACATTGCGAAATGGTCGCGCTATATCGTGAATTCATGGGTTGGACATTGGATCGGGTCCCAGTGGCTCAATGGTCTACGAGCTCGCCTTATAACCAGAAGGTCCTGTGTTCGAACCATGGCAGTGGGTGCGTACTGATGATGAATCCCAAACTAGGACAAAACGGCTGTCCAGTACTCCTTACAGGTTTTCCAATGTTTCTCTAATCGATGTCAGCTCATGATGAAATCCTCCATCCAAGAAAACCTTTGTAGTTGGAAACTGTATCATCTTTTAGCAAGAATATTGCTGATCTACTAAGTTACCTATTGTAAACAATAAAAATTAGTAGCTTAAATAACTTTCTTTGCAACCAAATTATTTTTAAAATCCACCTCTCACTGTATAATTCAAATTTAGGTGAAAGGATAAGCTACAGAGTCTGGCCACTTCAATATGCATCTATAAAGTTACTATTATTTATTATTTTTGTGTTTTCTAACTATCATAATGGGAAGATTTAGATCAAAGTTAACAGCTTTTAACTGAAGCGATTACTGAAATAACTTGTGAAATTTCACTCACGACTTTACACATTAAAGAACGTGGATTGGTTAGTAGTTTAGAGCACTCATCCACCAATCTTATCTTAGATAAACTGAAAGTCAGTGCAGAAATCTCAAAATTGATTCCAAAAACTTGTATTTCTTCAGTCTACACCCTCTCTGTGAAGCTGCATAGTTTACTGTTAGTGAAATAACATTTTACTGTCTCTGAGTAGGGTATTTTCCTCTACCGATGATCCCAACGCCAGGGATTGTACGCACAACCTCCAGGTTACATGGAGAGCTTGGGAAACCAATAACGCCACTGGAACGACATACAATGGCAAATCAGTACTAACTTCTGACAGTACTACCGGGTGTGCAGTTGTTCTGTAACTGAATTCAGTTTGTGATTGTTCTTGAAATCGATTAAAACTTGAAAATTAATACAGTAGTGATAATGTATTTTATGATTGACAAATCTTAAGTACCTTGTCAATATAATACTGATACGCATTACGTTAGAATTTTTACTAGCGTAGATTTACTCACAAATGGATACCTTTAGAGAAACACTAGATGCTGCAGATAGCTATTTCACTCTACAATAAGACTCTTGAACGATATATACGTATCATCCCACCAAATGTTGAGCACCGGACCTTCTATATACCACCCAAGACGCTGCAGACCCTGTGTAGGAATGTATTCGCCGTTGAATTCCACCCACTGTCAGTTTGCGATATACCACCAACTCTTACCTATACCACTGATGAGCACCCTCTTCACATCGAACATGGAAAACGTCACTGGCTAGCACGGGAAAGCATTTTAAACACAGACGAAATAACTTTTCAGTGCCTTTTGTATTTCAGTGATTCTGCTGATGATGTCAGTTTTCGATTACGTCTACAATGAAACTAGTCGAAACTCCTAGAAACCCAGAATTTGAATTTTAAGATGTTTACCTTTTACAATGGAAGTAAAATCTTATTTTTTGTCTGACAACAGTGAATATGTTTCAAACTTTTTCTAGTTATTCCTATTGACACAGAAATGTTTATTCGACTGTTAGGTGAAAATGATAGGTTTGTCAAAACATTTGCTTTTTCAGCAGGTATATTCATCAATCTTATTTACATTGACTTATATCTCTCTCTGCTTAGACATCAAAATGATCAGTTTATTCACCACTCAGATTAGCCTTGTAATCCTGTAGTAAACCATCCAGCTTAGAGTAGATATCTTCAGTAGTATCATCTGCCTGAGCTACAAATTCTTCGTCATTATCTCTTAATCCTGTATTTGTTTATATTATTTATATTTACTTCTATCCTGTTGCACACAATTAGTGCATTTAAGTAGAGATAATATACACCAGTGACAAAAGCGAATTTGAGCAAAGAATATTCTTTTGATTGTAGAGAATGTTCTAGAATATTCCAAAATAATCGTCATAAACAGTATTGGTGTTTTTTTTTAAGTAGTGTCGATTTGTTAAGGTCAATGAAATTAAAGTTCAAGAAAGGTGTATGAGTTATAATATGCATAAAAATGTAATAGTGAATGGAATATGAAATAAAATTAAAATCAAGGAAATCTCTACAACAAAAATAAGGATCATTCAAACCTTGATGGCAATGATTAGGAAAGCGTCTGAACCAACTTCTTTTGGATACATAGATTCGGTTTCCTAATGCAGATATCAAGAGCCTAAGCAATATTTGATAGCCGAACTCTTCAAGTAAAATTAAATTTAGTTAATATACGGTAGATGACTTTGAAGGCATTGTTTACATCAGTTTTGTGTTCTGAATCTACGAGATGAGTCAATGTAGAACTATGAATGGACTTAATTTCTACCTTAATTAACCACATAGCATGGCGTTCTAAAATCTGACGTTAAGTACTCCTAACTGTATGGCGTATGTAACTGGCTCCACAAGAGCAGTCAAGTTGACAGATACACATAGAAGAGGCAAAATTAGGTAGTTCATCTTTTACTCCTGAACACAAAATAGCAGCATCAGTGAATGTCCTTTATACTACATTCCTTAAGCACTTCATTAATATCTCACTGATGTTATCACCGAGGAACTGAAGTTGAAAGAACAAGGCCTTTTTCGGAACTGTTGGTACTTTGTCGTGCTTAACAAATTTATATTATTTAAAAAACACCAATAATGCTAATGACGATTATTCTGTTATATTTGTGTATGTAAATATATATATATATAATTGTAGAGCCGGAAGAGGAAATTATCAAAAAGAATATTCTTTGCTCAAATTTTCTTCTGTCCTTTAAATGTCTGGATGAATATTTTCGCTATACACCAGTGAGTCGACTTCGGTTACTGAAACGAAAGACTTACATATTTTGCTAAGAATCTAAAACAATATGCGTAAGCGCAGAATATCGTTTTCATTAAGATCTCATTTGTCATTCTAAATTTTATTAGGATATCTGTTATACTAAAAGGACTTCATTTGTTTAAGATAATTTCGGTATTCTTGTTAATTGCTTGGACTAAATTTTTCGGCCTCTGTTGATTTGTTGGCTTCGATAATGCCTGGAGAGTAACACTGATGGCGTGCCATAACTAACTAACAGTGGAATCCAGAATGCACATTTCGTCCTACTTAGAACTCATCATCTGGATGTACATGCATTCCCGAGTGAATGATCAGTGTTACCATTGAGACTCGGACTCACTTATCAAAGTTTCGAACACCAGATTGGGCCACGAAAGCTAGCTGTTGTGGGACGGGCATCAGTTTCTATTTGTTTGGGTCAGTTTTGACATGTCAACAGAAGCCAAACATTTTAGTCTAATCAACCCACGGGGAAATCAAAGCTGACTTAAATAAATAATAATTGAGGTGACTGTCATGGGATAGGTGGTTTAGAAGATTACGCTTTAGCGTTTGAAGTGATGGGCACTAACACTGATTCAGTCTAATTACAAATAGGTTATTATGGTCTAATTACAAAATGTTATTTTAAGAATTCTAGATAAAACGTCACTTTTTAAGCTCAGCAACAATCTTTGGATTATTAATTCATTATTTTTGATGGTCACCGAGAAGAATGACTATGAACTCATTACATTTAGAGAAGTTCTAGTGGGAATTCATAACCAGAGAGGTTCACCAGGTTGGTTGTGAGAATAAATCCTCGCTGATGACATTGGCTGGCGGTCATGCTATATATCGTTTGCCTTGTGACGTGAAGGTCCTGTGTTCGGTACCTGACAGGGTCATGGATGCGTTCGCTTGAAGAGTTTCAAACAGGGACGAAACAGCTGTCCAGTAATCCTTGCTGGCTTTCAGTCGCTGAAGTCAATTTGCGGTCACTCCTGAGACTGGTCAAATCTCTACAAACCAACACTTACAAATAAATATTTGAGTTTTCGTGTAGTACTCATTCATTTTTCCTCTGGTGTCACTATTAACAGACTAAGAATAAACTGACTGAAGGTACTTTCAAATACTTACTGCAAAAAGTATAGGAATGTATATATGTATCATGGATATTTTGGAAAACTGTCAAAGCTTAATACTACTTGGTAATAAATGTACTGAGTTGTGGATCACAAAAACAGTAAATCAAGGAATTGATTTTACTTATACTTTTATAACACCATCTAGGTGACTTCAAAAGATAGCAGCCCAAAACGAAACTACCTAATGAAGACTTTCAGGTATCTCTATCTTCCACTCAGATACGTCTGAAGTAGAATTGCTGAATTTGAAAAAGACATTTATATAAAAAATGATGCGGCGTTAAAAGAATAGAATAAATTCCTTGTATATGTCCCAATAAAAACTTCCAATTTCTCTTAGGAGTCATCATAGTTAGCTTAAACCGATTTCTGTGCGAAAATTCGTCGAGGTAGCTGTAAATCGTCGTGTTTCATTCGCCACTTCGATCCTCTTTTTAAATGACTCTAGAAACGTTCCATAGAATTTGTGTGGGTTCCATTGCAAGAGTTAATGAAATCATCCGTATTATTGACCACGTTTTGAATATGGCCCAGGGATGGCCCTTCAGATGTGTCTGTGGTCTAATCAGTACTTAAATACCGGATAGGGATGAAATTTGCTGAGTAATTCGTGTGCAGCACCTATAATTCTGCCTATATACCATGGACTCATCTGACTTGTTGCTCAAAGTCATTCATCAGGTCATAAAGTAGTTTTGTTTTGGGCTGCTATAGTTTACAGTCACCAATGTCCCTTTTTTTACAACGAAAATTCATTTTAAGTTTTGAAATCTATCACAGAGTTTATTATATTCAATAATCTCTGTTTCCAGTCCGCTGTTCTCCAAAAACTAAATTTAAACTAAGCGGAAGTAACTTAGTGAATTTTAAAATGAACAGCCATTTTGTATTTCTGATATACAAATCAAAAAGAGATCAGTTAAAATGGTGATAATATAAGGAAACGTACAACTCAGAATACCCCTTCTGTTTTTACATAATATTTAAATGAAATATTAATCAATTCACTTACAACTTATGAACTATTCATAAATAAGCTATACTGATCCCTCCTTCTACCATGAGAACTGAAACTCTTTCCAGGTCTTTAGGTAAACTTGTTGAATATATATAAATGACTTCCGTCTCCCCCTTATTAGTTTTACATTCTGAATTTGTATACACATTACACTTTAGACTGTTTCCTTTAGTCAGTTTTGTTTGGGTTTCTTTTTTGTTTTATCGTTGTTACTTATACTTCTTTCTATTTCTATACTACAGGGAATAAGATATGAATACATACACGTAAACAATCTGGTTGCTATGGTTTCAAAAAGTTTGCATTTTTCACATGGTGTTCTCGATTCCGTTCTCATAATAATAACATTGTAGTTTTGTTGGTTAGTATTGTTGTTGTTAGTTGCATTCCTTACACTAACTATAACATTATAAAATGGCGACAACTGATCATCGTCCTTATTAGAGAAAATTATGCATACCTATGCACAAATTAAACAAAAGTTTAAATATAGAAAAGAGAAGAGAAAATGCAGAAGTAGTATTGTTGTAAGACAAGTTTATTACCTGATTAAATGACATGTCATTCATTATTTATTACTTTGACAGTCGACTTATTTCTTTGTTTATGATAAGATATCTTGCACACATGACAACGTTTAGATTTGCTTTTCAAAAGGATACGTGAATCTTTTAGTCTTTAGTTTGACTTTCAACCTAGTTAGGCAAAGTGAAACTATTACAGCTGTAAGTTGGTCTTCAAGAACTAAATTATAGTGGCCTGTTTAAAAATTGGGCAACGAAATATTAATCTCCATCATTATATTGCATGTAATTTCTCCTGTTCCCACTCAAAACCTGTTCACTTTGTTTTAATCTTTTAAAATATGACCTTGAACGGCGTTTTCCATCCTCGCGAATGTTTTAAATGTCTACAATCCGCTGTTTCGCATAATGGTGAGTGGTAACTTATACCAATATATGAGATAACTTTAGTACAAAGTGCTACTGCTTGAGAAATAAACCTAACTACACAGAGTATTAAATTATTCTGTTTTTATTATATCCTTCAAAATGTACATTTATAGGAGGAGATCAAGAAGAAACAGTATTTTGTCAAGCGATCTACTGTCAGTTACTATTTTATCTGATGATCCTGGACAAAAAGAAACTACTGTGCAACAAATTCTGCTGAAAATCCTGTATATTATTCAGAATAAAGCTCTTATTATCATTATTAGATTTAAGGAACCCTACGAAAGATCATTCCAAGGCAAGTTGTTGAGGGAAGAAGCAGTATCGCACTTACTCCATAAGTACTTTTTTATATAGATCTATAAAGTTAGGTTGGGTTAGATCCCAAACTACCAGGATTTACAGTCATTTGGATGAATACTTCTATAGGGCTTGGATAATTTCTCCATAGATTATCCTTCAAGTAACTATGAGACATTCTTACAAAAAAATTATCGAGTGTAAAGTCATGTTAACTATGTTTTTAATGTTTTTGACTGGACACTAGTCAGTAATTAGTGAAATGGGTCTGGTCCTTTGTTTGGTATAGGTTGAATTCTATCTTTCAATTTTCCAATGTGGCCATCATGCTAGGTGGCTCGCCATCATGCAGCACTGTAAATTGTTGGTATTAGATGGGTGGAGGCAATCGGCAGGAAGCATGGGTGATGCGAATTCGAATCTCAGAAGGGACATGAGTTCGGCCAAGCTTGTAGATATGCCTTCTTGACGAGTGCTAACTAGCACGAAACCTGGGTTCAAGGCTTCCTGCAGATTGCCTTCAACCATCTAAGACTAACAGTGTTTTTAATGTATTTTTAAACGGCTATGTGACATTCTTGCGTCCGAGTTGTGACTGGTTGTTCAAAACCACTGTGGTTTTGGATGAGTTAGTTTAGCTTCGCCCCTCTAGTTGTCTAGATGTTCACATGTTTTAAAATCTAGTATTTTTGTAATCAGATCTCACCTAATAATGATCTGTTAATAATCCTTCTGTCTATGGGTTAAAGAAAAGGAAGATTAGAGAGAAATATTGTTGATGCAACTATAGTTAATGTAGCAAGTTAGTCCATGGAATAAGTCCATCGTCTATTGAAAGAAACAAAACATGCAGTCTGAAATGTAACTGTCGATGAATACCCCAGTTTGAATGAAAATTCAATTTTATATGATAAATTTTGAAGCCTAGATATGATTACTAGGCAATATTTACTGGTACAGGTCAGCAAGAACTCTGAATATATATAACTCATACACACTTTTCCGAATCGTTATCTAATGTCAAATATGTAAATGATATATTAGGTAAATATAGCAGCGCGCTACAATAAGTATCGTTGTTAGGGTATGCTATAAACCCTTATCAATGCACTAGTGACGAGGTGTACAGATTTCAGTAACAAATTAAAGTTTGCAGATAAAACATGCCCTTTCTTTTACATAGAAACAAGAAAAAGGTGATAATCTGTTATTTTTACCAGTTGATCACGGATTGATATCAGTTAGAAAACCATTGAAAACCGGCACGGAGTACTGGACAGCTGTTTCATCAGACTAGTTTAGGAATCATCGTCAGTACGCACCCACTGGGGATCGAACACAGGACCTTCAGGTTACAAGGCAAGCTCGTATACCATTCACCCACTGGGACCCGATTCAATGGCCGGTCCATAAATTCTAACTTCTATCAATTCGTGATTTAGCGCGACCACCAACCAATATCATCGGTGTGAAATCCATCCTCACACTTGACTGGTTGGACATCTTGGGCCATTGAATCGGGTCCCAGTGGCTGAATGGTATACGAGCCAGCTTGCCTTGTAACCTGAAGGTGGTGGGTTCGAACCCCAGTGCAGTGGGTGCGTAGTGCCAATGATTCCCGAACTAGGATAAAACAGCTGTCCAGTACTCCAGTGCTGGTTTTCAATGGTTCTCTAACTGATATCAATCCGTGATCAACTCGTAAAATAACAAAACTAATCCTTACAAACCAACTATAGAAAAATAATCTGTTATACTGTCCAACTATTAACTTTATTGTTGCTAAAATTTTAGGTATTTCAAGGGGATTACTTACTAATGAAGGAATATGAAATCACATAAATTTATTCGTAGAAAAATATCTTGGATATCTGATGGAAAGTAACATGTTTGCAGTTATAAATGTGGTGCATGAACCCCCAGGGAATGTAACTTAATAAAACATTTTGCGTACAAACATCAGATTTCTATCACAGAAAGAAAAACAACAGTCAAGGTCATGAAAAACTTTTTTTAAACTGTGTAAATTCTGCATTTGTACTAAGCAGAAAGTAGTCTGTTCAACTGATCAATTCTAAATTAGACATCTAGGAAAATAGCTAAAGTTTTTGTAACCGGTTAACTATAGGTCATTATGAAAAGAACGCATATTTTTATTAATAAAATGCATTTATGGGTTTCATCCAGCATTACTCTTTTATTCAGAACGCTACTCATGAATACAGATCTAAAGAAAAGTTCCTTTTTTTCAGCAGCACGCCTATGATACTCATATTATCAGCCAAGAATGAATTCACTAAAATTTCATGATGTCCATTGGCAGAATCTATGGGCTAAAGAGGATCATTCGGAAAGCGAATTTCCACACATTTCTATAAATATTGTCAAATTTAAGCTGTGGCGGTTTATTCAAATGGTAACAGTTAGAAGCGGCTAAAGAATTTACAACTATCCAATGGATTCAATAGTTGTAATAAGGCATAAATTAATTTCCCTCGTCAATGTATCACATCAACACAAACTTAGAACAATGTTATTCTTTTTGCGAGGTATTCTGTTCTCTTTCTCAAGTTTCCTGATGTTCAGCAACTTATTTTTTCAGTCAGTAGTTTTTTCCAAAATGTTAAAACTGCTGTAGAAATAGTTAAACCTCATCTTAAGGACGGCATTTTTCAAATAATTATCAATTATATGACTAGTGTTATCACTGTTGTACAAAAGAATGGCCTGTCAGGCCATAGCTCAATACTTTTTTTGGTCGCTTAATCAGAATATAAGCCTATGCAATATGTGGATTATAAGGGACTTAGATGTCTTAATAGTCAGAGTGAGGATAAAAGTTATTGTAAAGCAAATTGCAACGCTTTCGTTTCTGTACACTTGAATAGGCAGAACGGAAGCGGTCAATTATGGTTTTAATTCCCTCAGGTAGTTGATCTTTTGGGATTTTGTATTACCTAGAGGTTAATTGGTGAGTGGTGACTAGCAGTGGAATCCAGGATGCCCATTTCGTTCTATTTGGGACTCCTCAGCTGGATATGCCTGCATTCCCCAGTGAGTGATGATGTTCCCTCCAAGGCTCGAACCCAGTGTCCATAGTTTCAAACGCCAAAGCGTTATCCACTAGACCACTTGGGCCACGAGAGGCACCTCTTGTACAATGGGTCATATTAATTATTTAATTCAATCAATCAATGGGAAAATCTTAAATTGAGTTAAATGATTGGTATTACCTGCCTAAAGAAATGCTGTAATCACACTAATTGTTACGTTTGGCTGTTTTAATGATGTTTTATCAACCTTTTTAAACAGTTGGAAAACCTGTTGCAACGTTAACTACAGTATACATGAAAATATCTCGCAATAACTTTTATCCTAACCTCATAGCCATAAATGATATATTTGTATGCAGAAGGAAGCTTTACTGTTTTAAAACTGAAGATGGAATTACTGCTATCAAGTAACATCACCCCGATATGTTTAACTATATCACCAAAGTTCAGTTTGACCAACTTAACAAGCGTAGGATGATTCCTTTTTTCGACAGCTAATCGAAGAATATTTGTCATTCAAGTACTCACATACACATCAACTACTTCAGGCGTACATTGACTTATATCATAATTATAAGAGGAGGGATCAAGAATAATAAAAAATATGCTTTCATCAATTTACAGACCAGATTTGAGAAATTTTATACGCATTACTTTTAAATGAATTAGTCGTAAAGCTTTATTTAACTCAGTGATTTATTTTAATAATCATTACAATGTGTCTATATAAAAAGATATAATTATATTTTAATAAAATATTGCAAGCTTTTACTGTAATATTTTATAGATTGATGTTGATGGGCACTTCATGCCCAATAAGTCCCATGCCTGAGCTATTTCTAGCCTGGATTTAGTACACGTATTGATTCCTAAACCAAGTGTTATGGACAGTAACTGATGACATGCATTTATGCTGGAAAAGTCTCCAATAAAGTATGCCATAATTATGCATTTGTAGAGATTAATTCAACCCTATATGATAGATAAAACTATACAGATAACTTAGATACCTACTCATGTGTAGCTCAATTGTAGTAGCTCATTTAAATACAAAATGGTTATGAGACGATATTTTCTGACAGTGTATACACATTTGTCATCGAATAAGTTCTTGATAAGCATTTTAGAAACATTATTCCTCGAATAAAAAATATAACTTTGTGCCGAAAGTAATTGACGTATGTCACACCGCCTTGTATCCACACAATATTTGAAAAAAGATATCTACAAATAGAACTTTTCCACACTCCATAATTATGTGACTGATTGACACAACGCCAATCTTTCTAAACTTAAATATTTTGGACTACATAGTCACATTTTTTCAAAAAAGTTGTAGGCGATGAAATTCTGAGTACACCATGTTGATATTATCTTATCTGAATTTCAGATAAACTTTTGATTTCGAACAACTCATTTGAAATAAATTTGCAAATTGTAGACATGTTGTCCTCAAAAACTTAAGCGGAATAGTAATAATAATAATAATGACAGCGTGGCCTGCAATAGATGGATCAGATCAAGTGAATATTGTCTAATAAAGAAGTATTGAGTTATCCTACTATCTGGGCAAAAAGTAACCTTTTTTCAAAAGTCACCATATGTAATAATTCAGCTGCATTTTGTCGCTTCAGTTTTCAGTTTCTTCTACTAATAATGCTATGAACAGAACCTCGACAGTAGTATGAGAAGAAAGGAAAAGTAACAATCAAAATAAGCCAAAATTACTGAAAAATATTGCCTGTATACATACGACAAAGGTACAGACAAAAGTCTTGTGTCTTCGAGAGACAAAAAAAATTATTATTCAAGAAAACATTGTGTTGGTGAGTTGAAGTAAGTCAGAACGGAAGCGGAAGCTGGTTTTCATAGAGAGGGAGAGAGCGCGCGAGAAAAAATATCATTATTATGTGAACATGATTTTTTTCTGTATGTGGTAGTAAAACTTTTCTGTCGAAGAAAAATCGAATTTCTTGTTTTTAAAATATATTTATTAGAGATTTTTCTTGAAGGAAAGCAGAACAATAACCAAGAAGAGAAGAAATATAAAGATATAGATCCTTAAACTGTACATTCGTTAGAACTGTGTTCAACATGTTAACTAAGAAAGACGGATTTGTTGTGTTTTTATTGAAACTGATATTTATAGCACAAAATGTCTCTTTCTTTACCAAAATGCTCTGCATTAGTAATAGTTAGCTCCAGAGTTTAACTGGGAACACGATGACTCAATCAGTCGGTAAGTCGCTGGTTGACTGGTGGCATTTGTACCAACCACACATGTGGTCAGGTTACGATTTATAGCTGTTGCATTCCTAAATTTTGCTTAGCCGACATTAAGCCAGTAAAGAGAGAGGGTCGGGTGTCGGGCTAACAAACCTACTCCGCAAAAAGGGATAAAACAACCACTGGAACTTCAAAACTCAAACTTCACACCCTATGTTCTCCTTAGGAAGCCAGGAATGAAACAAACTCCTAAAGAGTACAAAATACGAGTCCTGAATTCGATATCTAACCAGCACTAATCAAATATAACCAATGGTAATTTGTTTATTTGTCAGTAGAAAATGCTATAATGTTGGGCGATTTGTTATTTGAAAACAAGTACTAAAATCTTTAGGAACAAATGTACGCTTTTTTGTTTCAAATCAAGGAGATGAATATGAAAATAATGAATTCTAAAATCTAATTATGTATCTCCGTGTAATCAAAACATAATTTCGCTCAACGAGTTAGATTATAACAACCATTTGTTCATATGTTTAACTCTGCCGTCGTATCATTTAGGTTTTCTTCATGAATGACTAAAATATCAGAGACAAGAGGTTGCAGTCTCTGCAGTGTTACCTGGAATATTCGTTTGCGTCAAAGAAACGAAATCCCTTATTCATCTCTCTTACTAAGATGTATAGACCTTGGCATAATTCAAGGGAATATACACTTGTCTATATAAAAATTAGTACATTTATTTTTACGAGTTTGACCAAGGAATGATATCAGTTAGAGAACCATTGAAAACCAGGGAGTACTGGACAGCTGTTTCATACTAGTTCGGGAATCATTGGCAGTACGCACCCTCTGGGGTTCCAACCCAGTACCTTCGGCTTAAAAGGCAAGCTGCCTCGTATACCATTCAGCCATTGAATCGGGTCACAGTGGCTGAATGGTATACGACCCAGCTTGCCTACTACGAAGAACATTGAAGGCTGTAAGTAGGGTCAGTGCTATCCCTTTGACTCAACTAACTGACACTGTTGTCAATAGGCATATGAATTCTTGTAAACAGTTAGCTAAAGTTATTTTGTCTGATAGTGAACATCCTCTTTATTCACATTTGTTTCCTTGTATCTCTTCGAGTAAGACCAGAAGAAATTTCATAAACATTTATGCTCGTACTACAAAATATAAAAATTCGACCGTACCATATTTGGCACGAGTATTGTGTGAAGAGACGAATATCAGAAAAGAACTTTTACAACTTTTAAATCATTAACTAAACTATAAAATGTAATGATGAATATTATTACATGTGTGATTTGTTAAATTATTTATTTATTATTCACTATGACCTAGAAATGGTGTGATTTTGTTGGGGTTTTTATTTTTTCCTATTAACTATCAATATTTTTAAAATTTTATACATTTATATAAATATAAACAGAGCTAAACCATTGCAATATGTAAAAGAAACGCTGAAAATTCCATGCTGTAAATTGTTACTGTTGTGGAATAAAGTGATTATTATTATTATTAAGCGGAAGGCACTGGGTTGGAACCCCAGAGGGTGCGTATTGCCAGTGATTCCCGAACTAGTATGAAACAGCTGTCCAGTACTCTCTGGTTTTCAATGGTTCTCTAACTGATATCAACCCGTGGTTCAATTCGTAAAAACAAATCTAAGCCTTACAAACCAACTCTTGAAAATAGTACATCTCTATTACATTTTAGTGTTATACACACCAGAATGTAAAATGATCAGATCACCATCTGATACTTGTGAAAGAGACATTCTTCCAAGTATAAACCAGTGTGATATTATGATTTAGTAGGGAGTTGAAAGTTGTTTCACGTGCCTTCAGTTATTCTGTTTCAGCCAAAATTTTATTAGGGTAATTTAATTATAGTTACTTAATAAGCAAACAGAATAAGTGTACTTTCACTGTAATAACAGAGACGACGTTCATAGTCAGAGGTGGAATACTAGCCAACCAAGCACGTTGCCCTAGGTACGATCCTCGGCCATCGCACCCTTAAGCCACACTTAGCCAGTAGTAATTCTGGCAAAGAGAGAACGGCGGATGGGAGGCTAGCAACCTCATGTTGTAAAAAAGAGTAACACCATTGCTACCGAGACTTCAAAGCTGACAGCTTGAAGCCCTATGCTTCACTCGGAACGTGAAAGAATAAAATAATAGGATCTTACAGTGGTTTACTAACTGATTCTGCTTTGCGTGAAAAACCAATGAGTAATCACTTTTATAGTTAAAGTCTGCATTAGTTAATTTATAAGTAAAATAATAAAACTTTCTTAGACAAAATTTATCTATCTGTGACTGTGTAATATGGAGTGAATTTATACACTTTAATGTACTGCAGCATTTATGAAGTTGATTTTAACTTCTGAACGCTAGACGTACTTGCATTAAGCTTTGTATAACCTTCTCTCTTTTTTAATTCATTCATATTACATAAAAGCTGTCACACAAAGTTGAAGACTTGCAGGCGAAAACCAACAAACTGGCTGAAGAAGCTAGCAGCGAAGACAGGAATCCAGGTGAACATAGAGAAGACGGACGTAATGAAGATAACCAACTAACCAACAACAAGAAGCACCAGTCAGTATCAATGGGAGAAATTCTGAAGAGGTTACTTCTTCCACTTATCTAGGAATCATAACTGCAGCTGCAGGTGGAACGGATGAGGATATCAAAACCAGATTCGGAAAGGCGAGGTTCACCTTCATCACTCTGATATCAATTTGGAAATTTACTGCACTCCGCAGCAAAAAGAACGAAATTTAGATTTTCAAAATTAACGTTAATTCACTTCTTCTATACGGGTCAGAAACTTGTACTATGCGTCACGAGAAGCACTTCCATTAGGTTACTACAAAAATTGTTAAACTGATGCCTCTGCTCCGTAGTGAAGATCAAGTGACCAGAAGTAATTAGAACCGAGAAACTGTGGGAACAAACCAATCAACGACCTATTGCTCAAAAAATTTGTAAGAGAAAAAAAATTGAGATGAATTGGGTTCAAGCTGAGGAGACCATCGAATGACGCCGCGCGCAATACAGCCCATCGCTCAAGTGGAATCCGAATGGGAAAAGAGGAAGCTGATATGGAGTAGACAGCGTGAGGAAGAGATGGGAGATTATGGGCAATAGTAGGGCCAGCTAAAGAAAGCTGTAGAAAATCGGGCAAAGTGGAGATGTGCTGTTGAAGCCCTATGCTCCACTCGGAACCCAAGGGAACAATAATAAAATAATAATGATGACATAAGAATTATAATGGTCATATGAAACGTTTTCATTGAGAGCTTTATGTAGTTTAACATTCTGTTAAGTAGTTAATCCTTAGAATATGATTCTAAAATGAACATTCTATGACGCCACCAGTTAACTTCTTCCCACCTGATAAAAACCATTCAGCCAATATTTAGTCTGAAATATTTGTTTTCAAGGTTAATGAAATGAAAATCACCTCAAAAACATTTTCAGTCATTTCTTTTTCCGCCAGATGTAATTCCTTTTTAAATATTAGAAAGTATACAAGATGTTCTGATGAGGGCTAAAAGCGCATGAATGAACTCAGACAATAATGGAATTATGTGTTTCTATATCACTACAAACTATACAAACATAATTTTTAAATGTCTACTTTTCACTCATCACCCACTTTTTGTGAAAATAACAAGTGTATTTGTAGGAGACACGGAAAGGGTTACGTCATCGAAAACTAAGACTGTATAGAATAAAATAATTAACTAATTGTTTTCAAATTTGACCAGTGATTGATATCAGTTAGACAAGCGTTAAGATCCATGAAGCACTGGATAGCTGTTTCGTCTTTGCATGAGTCTCTTCATCAGTACACACCCGTGACCTCATAGAGAATGGACCCCGGGAGCTTCAGGTAACGAGGTGAGCTGGCTGATCACTAACATTCTGGGACTTAATCCAATGCCCCAAAAAACTCTACCTCCTATGAATTGGCAATGATTACTTTGTGGAAATGCATGAATCTAAGTTTTATGCATGTCTAGACAAATCCACGGCATTCTATTGCTGTCTTGAAAAAATTTATATTTTATGTGACACATAAATCCTAAAATTTACCATCAGTATTCAATAACTTTAGAAATAAATTATTAATCTCATTGGAACAGCAGTTTCTTCTAGTCCTATTGGAATAAAACTTTCAGACAGAAATGGGTTATGAACATCAGTTTGATTGTAGTTCGAAAAACCAAAACTACTGATGTATGCTATCAATAGGTAGGATTCAAAAGCATCCTCACATTTAAATGTGTTTATTCTGTTCATCACAGTGATAAGTTTTCTAATACCTAATTCAAGTGAGTACAGAGTTACCGCCTGTTTTTTGTCACTATCATTTCTCTTTAAATTGTTTTCAATCAAATGCCTGCGAACAAACACTTGAAGATTAATTTACTGCTCGCTAGTGACTGACTGCTGGAAGAAGTTCCACGATGCTCCAGTGGAAAGTCGTGTCAGCATGGTTCACCAAGTTGGGTGTGAGGACAAATACTCGTCGATGACACTGGCTAGCGGTTGCTGTGTATATCGTGAAGTGGAAGGAGTCGGAGTTGATGGGCCATTCTTTTCAATCCCAGTGGTTGAGTGGCCAATGAGCTCGAGTTGTAACCGGAAAATCATAGGTTCGATCGTTGGTAGGTTAATGGTTGTGTTCTGATGAAGAGTCACAAACAAAGCGGTCCAGTACTCCTGGGCGGTTGTCAATAGTTCTGGAAGTGAAGTCAGTTAGTAGATAATCTCGAGACTTATATGTTGTTAATTTCCCATAGATTGAGAATTTTCAAATCATTTCACACAATTCTGATTAAATATTTCAAAAACTAGTCGTTCTTATATTTGCTTTCACCTGGAAACCACCTGATTACTAGTAGAATTAACTATATTTGTATTCGGCGTGAAACTATCAATTTTACATTTCGTTTTGTCGTAGAATGGTTGTATGCACACACCGCATTTACAAAAAAGTTAGTCACACATAATCACCGCTACACACACACGCACATACACAGAAAGACACACTGTAGATTGCAACAGCTAATAGAAGCGCTACTCACTACCTGGACATTTTCTACTTAATAAACTTTTTACATTGAAAAGTAATGATAATTCTCGTTGTAGAATTTATTCAGAAGAAAGACTAATA
This sequence comes from Trichobilharzia szidati, assembly GCA_944472155.2. Classification (NCBI taxonomy): domain Eukaryota; kingdom Metazoa; phylum Platyhelminthes; class Trematoda; order Strigeidida; family Schistosomatidae; genus Trichobilharzia; species Trichobilharzia szidati. The sequence continues at coordinate 81,322,186 of OX235274.1, forward strand.
AAAATAATAATAGTAGTAATCTAATCATGATAAAATACTATAATAGATGCTTTGTAACAAAGTATTCTTTTATCTTAAACTGTATCAATGTTCAGTTAATTGGATTTTCAGTCGATGTGTACCTATAAGACTCTCTTTAATGAGCTGACGTTTTGTGACAGCCAGGCGCCTTACTGCAGTAGTAGTCACATATAAACCCGTTTAAGTATAAAAAAAGATGCTCAGGTATTAAGGGAAAACCTTATTGGCGATAACTTTAAATATCACTACTGCTAAAGTTTGAATCGCTTCAACCTCAACGGATGCAACTATATATAATTCAGTGTGTTATTCTAGAAATTCTAAAGTAATAATGAACTGAAATCATTGAGGAGAGTGTGACATTTTTCGGCTAAATAAATAACAATTAGAACATGTGATTGTATGTCATCATCATCATCAACTCGTACACTAAAATAAAACCGAGAACAGAAATAATCGTACTTCTGAGAAATGCAGGTGGATTTCATATTCTAAGCACATATGTATACACATTTTTTTCCTTCACATTCCTCAGTGGAATATAAGGCTTCAAGCTAGAAGTTTCTGTAGCAGTGTTTATTTTACAGGATGGGGTTGCTAGCCTCATGCCCAACCTTTCCTCTTCACCAGCTTTATTTCTGGCTTAGTGAGGTAAAGGAGTGCGTCGGCCGGGGATTGAACCCCGGACCATGTGCATGGTCGGCAAGCATCCTAACCACTATGCCACCGACGCACATGTATACACATACATATATTTATATATATCATGAAGTTTGCAGTAATATACTCAAAAAGTTGCGTTTTCAGTGTGCCCCTCTTCGGGCTGTTCTGCTGTTCACTGATAGCGACTTCTTTATTTAACATAATTAGGCATACATCTGAAAGTGGCATAATTTGTTGATATATGAAGTGGTCTGATTTCTTAGGAGAAGAATGAAAGACCTATTAAGCCATTATATAAATATACATAATTTAAAAGTTTCAATTGTGACATTGGTAACACAGTATTCAGCTAGAAGACACTGTGACGAATTTATTATTAAGCTGTACAATCGTATTGCATATACATGCGATTTTTGAGAAACTATATCCCGTGAGGAAATTTAAACAGAGGTGTGAATACTTATAATAACAATGCGAAATCCGATAAAATGACTGTGATTGCAAACTTATTCTAGTATCAAGAGATAAAACAAATAATAAATGTGGATAGCGTAATAAGAGATGATGGTTCAATAAGATGATCAATCTACAGAAAGCCCACTTGGACAGGGCAGTACCTTAATTTTCACAGTTTCTGTCCATTACAGTATAAGAGAGGCTTGGTGAAATGTCTGTTTAAAAGGATTCAACGTATTTGGACGGCTGATGTTATAGAAACGAAATATTGATGGATACTCTTGTTGAAAAGGGATATCCTTTAAAATTTTTAAACAGATGTAGAAGTCAATTAGTCTCTTAACCTACAATCCATACCGCCCCTAAGGAAAAGGTTTTCATCAAATTACCATATAACGGGGAAATAAACAGTAGGATTTTGAGACAAAGGTTGAATTCGATCATCCGTAGAACCTACTTTGCAGCTCAGCTTGTAATTGTGGAAAACGCTAAAAATATGCTTCACTGCAAACCTCAAAAGTGCACAAGCGATTATATCACATCCCACACAATTTACCAATTTTTGTGTGTGTGTGGACATACATACATAGGGAGGAGTAATCGCGCTTTGCATGTGAGGGTGGGAGAGCATATCCCAAAATGGCTAGAAAAACAAATGAACTGTGAAAAACCAATAGATGCAGGTGTCAGACTACCAACTTCGTCTATAGCTAAACACCTAATAGAGATGAACCATAAGACTGATGTTAACTCAGCCTTTAAGGTCATCTATAAAAACGGTCAAGGGCGCTTATTGAAATACGCCGAGGCTATTGCTATTCATAAACTTAAGCCCCCCCCTGTGTATTCAAAAACAATTTATTATTACTCTTAACCTACCTTGGTAATCCTTATTTGATTGGATTACCAAACGTTGTGTTAATCATTCTTAAATCCTTTTTTGTCACTTTGTTTAATTTAACATTTTCATATATATATATCGACTTGACAAGTAAATGTGTGATCAGATTGTTGGAAATGTTTAGCGCAAATACATCACATTTTTCAGATAATCTCCGTCTTCTTATTACGCTATCCAAATTTATAAAAGGCACAAATTGTTTTAAATAATAAATGTATATACAGTTCATAGAATGTATGGATTTTGAATAGGGATGAGAAATTTATAGGATTATTAGACAAATCAGACGTTACATAACATGGTGAGAAGTTTTATGAGATGTGTATCTATCTATTCACCTACTCTTGTGGCGCAACATACATGGACTGTAGCCAGAGAATGTTTCCGAAAGGAATACGAGAGCATATTCCAGCATGATTTTCCATGAAAGGAAGGAAGGAAGGATGTGATAAACAGTATGCTAGAACACTTGATCGACTTCTTTCAATTTACCAAAAACCCCAACTATAATTTTAAGATCGTTTATCGCACACATGCTGCGTTTTAGTCGTTCCTAACATTTAGAGATAGCGAAAGCCTTGATTACTCATAAATTCAAGCTAAACTTCGTATACAAAAATAGTAAGCACATCTACTACGTCTACCTTAGCTGTAGGGGAATAAACATTTATTTAATTTTCATCTCGTTTATTTAATTTATGTACCTTTCCCTTGATATCACGAGTGTTATTATTTTCACTTTAAACAGCTTCCGGTATTATTTCACTTGTCGCATATATGATTTTAAATCGATAAATTCTTCTCAATGTTAGGATACGTCTTATCAAACTTCTCACTACATTAAGTTTGATTTGCCTACTAATCCTACTAATCTTAAATCCCTCTCCAAGATCTTTGCATTCAAGCAGAAAAAGAACAAACACTGATGCAGAATACAATGGATCCATTTGATTTCGTTGGTTCTCGTCAGCTCCACTGCCGGCGCACACCCGATATCTATGGTCGGCCTGTAAATTTGGGCTACCGATATCCATGCTGAAAATTCCATACTTGTACTGAAAATACGGTGTGGAATCAAGCTGTTATCGAAATATAAAATATAAAAATATAAAGGATTGTTCTCTCGAATTCCCATAGCTTCGGCTATGTGTAAAAGACGGATTCGAATTCCGTTCGAAAGGCTCGATGGAATGCGATAGATAGCTTTGAAGGCACTATTTTTGTCCACTTGGTGACCGCTATCAATTCAATGACCCAAAATTGAACTTCTTATAGATTTTATTTGACCTTTCTCAAACCATGAAGGAAGATGCTCATTAATGTGTTTGTTAAGCTGTCAAGTTGTTCGCCCTATATAGATCTCTCCACAGGTGCAACTAAATTTATAGATACACATAGATGTAGCACAGCTAGGTAGCTTGTCTTTCACTTGAGCAATCATAATCGGTTGGCTGGAAAATGACAAACAAAGGGTGGTGGCAGTATAAGTCCGTTTTATCGCTCTCGATAATCTCAGATGTAAGACTTCACTAGCCACGTCCCCATTAAATTGCAATTTCATGAACAGTTGTTTCTTTTCAACTGTTGTCAGTTTTTCTTTATTGTACCTGGTATTCATGTGTATCCTTACAAATCTACTAGGATGGCCCATTTGGACCAGCGTATTTTGGATGTATCCTAACTCATTTTGATTGCGTCGGTGGTACAGCGGTTAGGACGCTCGCCGACCATGCACATGGTCCCGGGTTCGATCCCCGGCCGACGCACTCCTTTACCTCGCTAAGCCAGAAATAATGCTGGTGAAGAGGAAAGGTTGGTCATGAGGCTAGCAACCCCATCCTGTAAAATAAACATTGCTACAGAAACTTCAAGCCATTAGCTTGAAGCCCTATGTTCCACTGGGGGACGTGAAGGAAAAAAAATAACTCATTTCGTAGAAAGTCATCTGTACAGATACGTCTTGCATGAGGCATCTGACCAAATTGACTTTGTATCGGATTGGTACAAAACTGAGGAAATGTGTATATTGTCCTACAGATGTAGGTTTTCTATAGACATCTCTCTTGAGTGAACCATCCTCTCTTCTGCTCAATTGGACGTCAAGGAAATGTAGTTTACCATCATGTTCTTCTTCACAAGTGAAGATGAGCGATGAATGTGCATCATTAAATATATATAATTACACTTCAATTTTTCATAAACCTCATCATCCTGGTGTTGTATTTCACTATGACGCTCTTAAAATATGCCTGTTGACAGACAAAAGTATGTTAAAGTTTTACATAGATTTATTTTATTAGGTATGGAGCTGACGAGAACCAACGAAATCAAATGGATCCATGTTATCCTGTTCTTTGACCGCTCAAATTTATAAAAGGGAATTCTTGTAAGAAAAATTATGCATTCTGTGAACTATTTCATATATAGATGACATTATTTGTGTTATCGCTGTGAATGTACATATATATGTACGATTGCAAAGCTTGATAATGATATTGTAGCAGAGGTTCTCTTCGCTAAATATTGTGGCCTTAATATAATATATATAACCACTCAGAAAGGCATAGATTTTCCAGTCATACGGATACGAAGTATGCAGATAAAGGAAACTGAAAATGTTTACCCATTACATCGTGAAACGTGAAATAACATTCAAGTGTTTCTTAGACGAAATAGTTGTCTTGAACGAAACTGATTCTCAGCCATTACTTTTTGAATAGTTTTCTACTCAGAATCCACAGTTAGTTTCTTACATTCATATACTTTTCATATAAAACTGTGATTTAAAACTTTTCTATCTGTAGATTATCAGATGATCAAGGAAACGAAAGGAATTTTTTCATCCCTTAAGTATTCTTGTAACTATTCGTTTCCAACAACATTCAAGTGTGTAAAAAGTTCATGCATTTACTATAACATGAAAGTATGTATGTTTTGTAACTAGAGAAAAATAATTCAATTAACTAGTTGAGTGGCTGGTTATCACCCTTGAGAAACTAAGATTAGTTAGTCTTGACCACTCAAGCATATCACTTTTTGCTCAATGAAAAACATTCACTTCTAATGTAATTCTATGGACAGTTATCAATAAATTTCATGTTTTCTATGTGTCCATTTTTTCTGAGCGATATGATTTAACTGTGTAGCTTTCGTTGTCCTTCTTGACGTCACTTTCAATGTAAACTTTAATGCGAAGTAGTAAATGCATTTGAATTCGCCATGGATGATGCAATTGCTTAGAATGAAAATCATAATCCTATTAGTAAACATGCCCAAAGTCTAGATACGTTATGCTGACGACCTATCTGTCATAAGTAGAAGAAATGATTTAGAATACACTCACAAATCATTCAATCAACGTGTTGAAGGAGATCAAATTTGCAAGAGAAGAAACATGAGACAACAAAATTCTTTTCTTAGATGTTGTAAATAAGGTGGTAAACACAGATATACAAGAAATCAACTCACACAGACCAAATACTCAACTATAGCAGCAATTACCCAATAAAATACAAACGAAAGTATTATTCTAAGGTTCCATTGTGGGTAAATTATATCGATAATATTCTAAAGACCTGAAAGACACGGTAGCACTCAAGTACTGAGGAGAATAGAACAGAAAAATGAATATCCTCACAATTCCATTAAAAATGTCTGAATTTGAATCCCGTTACCAGCGAGAAAGTATTCCAAGAAACCACGAGAAAATTCCTCCTACCATATAGAAAGAATGTTTCCGAGATAACAGCTAGAATAATAAAACCATTCGGAATAGATAAGGGACACAAATCAATATAATCACTTCATTCAATAATATTTGGACCAAAAGACCCAAATGCGAAAGAAGACAGAATCAACACTATCTACAAAATAAATTGCACGGACTGTGATAAACACCATATTGGTCAGTGTGAACGTCGCCTTCGACTCCAAACCCAAAAGCATAGCTGCCAAATTCTACGACATGTATCGATGCATGTAGACAACTACTGACATCAGTTTGACTGGAAAAATGTGGAAATTCGAGACAATGGGAACACCAGAAATACCAAGGAATTCCTAGAAGTCTGGTACTCAAACGTATGGCTATAGATCAAATTGATTAACTGATAAAGAATAATCCACAAGAATAAAGAAAGTCAAATTTTAAGTTGATAAAAACAAATAAATCTTGATGCCATCAGTTATGACAAATGATGCTAGGAGATACAACTGTACCATTCAAGAAGAATTTCGAATAAGCTGACATCATACTGAAGTTTATACTGAAAATGTTGTCTAGAAACAACACTGAAAGCTTCGAAGTTCAGTCACTCACCTCAGAGAAGGCAAGCACGTTAAAATCATCCAGCCGAGCTACAAATCTTCTCTGTTACTTCACATTCTATACTTCCACATTCAGAAGAGAATTAGAGGTAAAGTTGTTATGGATTCTGAATGAAATATGACAGTTATCACTGGAAACGTATCTTTCCTAATCCTATTGTGCTGAAAGTACCAACCAACACATGGTTTTAAACATCTGACAATGTAAAAGTTTATTTTTAAGATCAATCTGGTTCCACCTTATTACATAGATTGGTTATTACGTAAGACTCTATCATGTAGCAACGTATTTGAGATATTTTGGTCACTATGATGTAAAGAGCACAATGTAGTAATATTGAAATGCAACCTGCCTGACTGTGAATGTAATGAGGAATACACGTTTAAAGAAGACGTCCAACGTATAATCATAAACGACAGGGATCTACTAAGCATTTAATACAAAATTAGTTCTATAAAGGATATTCTATTATTACTGTTATTATTATTATTTCATTCAAATATACCCCTGACTATGTAGTGAATAAAAATCTATTTTGTTTAAAATAGTATGCAATTAAAACGGAACATTCATTCAAAACCCTCTTTGATAGTTATAGTTTACTAAAGTTTGTTTATATTGGCCGTTTATTAAAACACAAAAAAAGAACAAACAACAACAACAGCAACACGATGTAACAAAATAAAATGAAAGGATTTCGACAGAACCTTTCTATAAAATTCGTATTTTGTTACTTTTCCAAACAAATTATTTGGGAATCGCTTTATCCCTCTGTCTCTGCCTCATACTCAAACACTTTTTCAATGCAACTGAACGCTTTAATGAAATTATCCCTCTGTCCTTAAGAGGGGGAATAGTGATAATTTTAGTGATACATTGTGAACTACGGGATTGATTTCATTGATACACACACGAAAATAGAAAAAGATATTCACTATCTATTAGGCAGATAATATTATCATTATAAAAAAAGATGTGAAGAAGAATAAGCAGAAGAGAAGGAGCAGGAGGAGGACTGTAAATGTCGAATGATGTTGTCACTGGCATTATAACAAGGTTTATTTAAAAAAAAGGTAGGATGAATATTGTCGTAAGCCTATGTAGTCACCTATCTGCATTATTACCTGTCCACTTGTTTATTTTATTTATTATTTTTGTTTTTCCATGATTCCATTTATTTATTTTTTTGGAACTGTAACTAGAACTCAGCCTAATGCTACCAATACTACTACTACTACTACTATCAATCCTATCCCTAAATTTAGTAAACACTTGAAATCTACTTTTATGAACTTAATACTCCTATAAAATATTGATCGATCTGAGAATAACTGACGCATCATTTTGAAACGGAAACAGTATTTCTATAAAAAAAAACTATGACGGAAGTTTTTATGTTACTGCTGCTGAATCTGTCATAAAACACTTTCATTGGTCCAGTCTCTTTCCTTAATACAACAAATATACATAGACATTTAAAAAGAAGTCTTAAAAATAGTTTTATTATCGCTTGTCATTGTTCTGAATAAAGTAGATGTTTGAGTATTGAAGAGTTAGTTACTTTGTAGGAATTGGATTTATTTTATTCAAGTTTAACCATGAATTGATATCAGTCAGAGAACGATTAAAAACCAAGGAATAGGGAACAGATGTTTCATCCTAGTTTGGTGATGATTGGCAGTATGCCTCCACTGGGGCTCGAACTCAGGACCTTCTGGTTTCCACGGCAGGCATGTAGACCATTCAGCCACTGGGAAGTGATTCAGTGTCCCACGGATTTTAACTTCCAATAATTCTTGCTGTTTTTTTCTTGTTTTTGATTATAGCTTGATTCCACACCGTATTTTTGGTACAAGGATGGAATTTTCAGCGAGTGATATCGGTAGCCCAATTTTGCAGGCCATCCATTGATATCAGGTGTGCGTTGGATGGGGATCGAACCCCCAACCATGTGAATGGTCGGCGGGAGTCCTAACTGCTGTGCCACCGACGCAGTCTGCTTTACTTATTCCACCAAGACTTTAAGACTAAAAGTGATTTCCTCAAATTTTCACGATTTACGGTAAATACACTCATAAATATATACATAAACGAAGTGAAGAGCAACCTGCCAAATACAGTATGCTTTCGTCTCTTCTATAATTTTTGAAGTTCTAGTCATTAAGATAAAGAAACTGAAGCTCCGCATACAAAATAGAATAACTCGAATACTTCTACCATCATAGTAACGATTCTGTTGTTTCCTCCACCAAACTGATTGCATCTGTTTGTGTGTACTGTTTAACAAAATATCACATTTTCCCCCATTTCTATGTGCATTCTGATTACAACTCATTCAATAAATTCATTATCTCAATATGTAACTCAAACACTCTTATTCAAATCATCCTATCTATTTACTAATATTCTCAACCACGCTTATGACAAGTAATCACCGTTTTTACTGTCTTCTTTTACTTCTTCTTTAATGTAACTGTACAGCTAAAAGAAAATAGCCTCTTCTCTGAACTAGTTATTATACTTTATCATGAATACCTGGATGGGCATTATTCATGAAATGTGCATTTACTTATAGTTACTATTACGTAAACAGGAAAAAGAAAGCCATCTACGCGTCATTTTGTCATTTAAACCCAAACTTCCAACCTATGAGAAATTAATAATCACATTAGTATGGCCTAAATTAGTTTAGAATATTACAGAACAAATAGTGTAATACGTATTTCTTGAAGTAATTTATTTTCGTAAATATCACTGACAGTAGTAATCTTATTTTATTTTGAGAATATGTAGAAACTCTATGAAATCTCTTGAGATTTCCACGTCATATGTTAAGGTAATTTTTGTCCAGAAATGTATATCATATCTTCAGCAAAGATTATCGAGAAACTCCTTTACTTTTGAGTATCATATTTAATACAATGAAACTGTTTCAATCTTGTTTGCTAGAAACAGACAACTGACTTCAACTTCGCAGAAGATATTCAATTCACTATTAAGCAGCAGACAGTAGCGAGTGGAATTAATCCAGTTTACTTGACACTTAGTACTTACTATTGAAAACCATTATCTGTAAATATATGAGCATGTTTTGAACATGTATTACACAACCTCTGATTTATAGGCGCCAAGAAACTGATCAAACCAGTTATTCTAATCAAGCTAATCTATATTCTCTAGGAGAAGAAATACCTAGCTAAAATTAACACAGTATCAAATCCCCCCTAGGTTACTCATTAGAGAACAGTCGCCTTATATGCATACATGTATAGCATCACAGTTATTCCAAACCTTACCTTCACAAGAAATTTAATCAAGTTAATAAGTAAAATGAGTGTAAAAGATTACCGTTCCTACGAAGTGAATATCTCTCAGACATCCTACACGTATTGAAACGTTTTACCCTAAAAAATTAACCTTTACAGCTCCCTAAATGTTCATGACTATATATATATATATATATTTATCAAAGAGGATGCCGTGCTCCAACATAACAAAATTTACGTTTTTTTTACTAGAGTGATTGATGTGTTCAGTAAACAATAAATTGTTCAGCAAGGTCACAAGTGATATATACTGTGACGAGCTGCATCCACTTATTTCCTGTTCGCATGACAATATGTTGTGATGTCCGAATAATATTGGAAATGTTAGGCAAAAATTTAAAAATAGATTTATCCACAAAACGAAGTCTAGTGTCTAACAATACAATGAAAATGAATTTCCTGTTTAGCTGTGTACTGTCTAACAGTAGAACTCACTGCTTTAATGGTCTTATAAAGTGTGAATAATATGAGAATTATGTCTATATTCTTCAAATATTTTTTTGAAAAAGCTATAATGATCTATGAGGTCAGTAGGCAGAAAAAATCATTTCACAAGTTTCATTACTACATATTTGAATTTTCGAAAGACGAAAATACCAAAATAATCTTGTCTTACACATGTAATGACTTCACGATTAAGCAAACAACTCGAGTAATCCGTGTTTACTGCATAAATGTAAATGAATAGATGTATCTTATCGACGATATTGTATTTCAGACACTTACTAAGGGTTCTGTTTCAATGAAATCAGATCATATTTGCATGTATATTGGTTCACAAAGCAAACTAGAAGCTTTGAGGCGTCCCCTCCTACTTTGTGGTGGAAATAAATGTAGCCTTAAACCCTCTTAGGCACTGTCTGCATCATCCAACATTCATGACATGACATTTCTATTGTCTTTGACCGGGAAATCTGAAGTATCCCTTGTAAAACATTTGTATATGAGATACAGCAAAACAGATGGATATTGTAAAACACCACCAACTTACCTAAAAATGTAATTTGTATGAACATTCCAATGTGTCCAATCGACAGTCCAATTTGCCAATTAGTTAACATTCCAACAAAGTAGCCTAAAATAGCGCTGATAAATAAGGGGAACAGGAACAATAATTTGCTAAATTTCAATGGCAGCGGACTGTCAAGGCGATCCATATTATGTAATTCATCTGGTTAGTAAAGAAACGAAATAAAATTTTATGGAAATATAAATATACGCAGTTTTTTAAATACTCATTGGTAAAATTTCAATATGGTTGAGTTGATGAGTAAAAGTCTAAAAATATGAATCATAGCAAACTTCACTTCACTATCGGGATAAGTTTGTCCCTGGTGGTATCTAATACTCCACTGAAATCAGTTCTGCAGTAATGTTGACTACTCGACGATACTCCCTATATGCTGAAACGTTTCTTACAATATTTAGGATATCTTATCTCTGATGAATACAACATATAATGTTTTCGCAATACTTGAATATTTCATACAAAATGACCATTCACCCCAAATAAATTGGTAATACACTGTGGCACTCTCACTGTAGTGACTTTATTTTAAATGTATTAAATGCATGACGCTCACATTGTGTAAACTGCATGAATCAGTTCTCTAAGTTGAATCAAGCCAGGTACATCGCTGATGAACCCAGTTCCAAACTAGTGAAACCGCCATCTGCTGTTTACATCACTTCGATCTAGTCGGCCAGCAAGCACTACTGGCTCCTGTGAATGGTATACAACCACTCACGACAGCGAATCAGTAGTATATGGAGCCATGCATTTATGATTGCATTCCTGACTGATACTGATCGTATCAAGCAGATCACATATTTTGTGTCATCTTGATAATTTTGACACCCATTGGAAACTGTGTAAAGTGCAAATCGTGAATGTGAGTAAAAGTATCGCTATATATGTATATATTATTGTTTCCTTTAATTCCTAGAGGAACATAGGGCTCCAGTCATGCGTCTCCATTGCGTTCGGTTCTCTGCTAGAGTCTTCACCTGGCTCCATGTCTGCCCACACGTTTTCATCTCCTCTTCACATGACCTCCTCCAAGTCACCCTTGCACTGACGACCAACTCGCCACTTCCCTTTCGGGTTCCAATCGAGCAATGGTTTGTCTAGTGATGTCACTTGATGGTTTCCTAAGAATATGGCCAGCCAATCCATCTCCATTTCTTCCTGCGGATTTGTTTGACAATCGGTTCCTGCTGTGTTGGTTCACTCCCAGAGATCCCACTCTGTTGCTGATCTTTTCTGGCCAGCCATCTGATCTTGAGTATTGAGTGAAGACAGCTGTTAATGAAGGTCTGTAGTTTGCTGGGGGTGCTCTTTATGACGCGCAGTGCAAGTCTCTGATCCGTATAGCGAGTAGCACTGACTGAATTCACATTGGAGTTGAAAATCCTGATCTTATTTTTGATGCTGATTAGTGCTGTTGACCTCCACACAGACTTGAGAGTAATGAAAACTTGTCTTGCTTTTCCGATTCTTGCTTTGATATCCTCGTCAGTTCCGCCTGTAGTTGAAACGATGCTTCCCAGGTAGATAAAGGAGGTAGTTTCTTTCAGCTTCCTCCCATTTAAGCTGATCGTTGTCTGTTGTTGTTCTTGTCCAGGAATCCTCGTCACCTCTGTTTTCTCTATGCTCACCTGAAGTCCTATCTTTGATGCTTCTTCTGCCAACTTGTTGCTTTTCGCTTGCATATCTTCCAGTTTGTGGGAAATCAGACATATATCATCAGTGAAGTCCAGATCCTCCAAGTTTTTTGTGTGAGTCCATTTTATGCCTGTTTCCTCATTGCCTGCTGTCTGTCGCATTATCCAATCTACTGCAATCAGGAAAATCATTGGCGATAGTAGGCAGCCTCGTCTTACTCCTGTCCTCACTTTGTAGGATTCCGTGAGTTTCCCGTTGTGGATTACTTGGCATGCAGCATTGTCGTACAGCTGTTGGATGAGATGTACAAAATATATGTATACATACTTAATCTGCAAACATCTTTGACGTAACAGCAGTGGTTCTTGGCTTTACGAAATTGCTAATACAAGTCGACAGTAAGAAATGCATACCAAATATTGCATAATGCCGCTTTCACAAACACAGTTGCTTTGTTCACCAAGCTACTGTCTGTTTGTTGCTCAGTTAGTACTTTTCGGCAATATCTTCATGTTTGGAAGAGTATATTTGTGTGTACAAAAGTCAGTAAACTTCAACCTTCGCCTACTATGGAATATTTGACCTATTTAAATATGATTGGTCATTAGTATGTACTTTTGTTTTATATAACTGAGTAATTGTCATGCATTTTATTTTATTATTGTTAACCATGTTAGTTGTAAAGCGGTTGTAAAGAAACTACGAAATGATATCATCATCTCGTGAAATTTGTCTTCTAAATGCCTTATTCAAATTTATCAAAGAAATTGTTTTAATATTTGAGGAACTTTAACAGCTTTTGAATATAAATGTATTTCAATGAAGAAATAAAGTAACTAGGTGTTATGATTCTTCACATAAATTCATTTGACTCTACTCACACAACTAGCAACAGGCTTACAGCCTTCTGCTACCAGTGGCTTTTGTATTCAGTATAGATAAAAGCGAGAATTCACAGGGTTATCAATACTCCAAGATCCTTTGTTTATTTGCAAGAGTCTGTGTTGAGTCCAACATATAAATTTACTTTTGGGTGAAAAGTCGGCTATGGATATGATAGAGAAGATTTGTAGCTCAGGTGGATGATTTTGATGTGGTTGTGTTCTCTGAGCTGGATAGTGAATTTGCGATATCCATTGAATGGATATCCATGGAATTTCAACAAAACACATATACCCCCAAGCCAACCTATCAAACCAAAAGCCCCCAAGGAAAGCACAAAGAAAATCGCCCTACCATATTTAAAGGATATCTCAGAAATCACTGCAAGACTCTTCAAACCTTTAGGAATTGACGTAGCACACAAACCAACAAAATCACTTCACTCAGTTCTATGTCAACTAAAAGACTCAACAACGAAAGAAGATAAAACCAACATCATCTACAAAATAAATTGTAACAATTGCGAAAAACACTACAATGGCCAAAGTGGACGTCCCCTTTGTCTTCGTATCCACGATCATAAGCTAGCCATCAAAAGACATGATATCCACTCCCTCATATCACTACATACAGATAACCACGGACATCAATTCGACTGGGACAACGTTCAAATATTAGACAGAGGAAACACCAAGAATGCTAGAGAATTTTTACAAGCCTGATATTCCAGTGAATCGTCAATTAATAGACACATCGACATAGACAAAATTTACCAACCGACAAGAAATAAATCTCACACACAAAGGGTCACAGTTCAAGTCAAAGAAACAATCAGTTCCAATACAAGTAACCTAGAAGGTGTGAAACACACAAAAACAACCAATCACGTCCAAGGTCGCCAGGAGAGATGATTAATAAACTCGTGGAGAAATCTGCAAGCTCACTTCAAATTGAAGTATGCGCTGAAGATGTCGCCTAGTAGGGCGATGAAAGCTTCGCAAATTAACTATCCAGCTCAGAGAACACAACCATATCAAAATTCGGCTATATTCCTTCTTGTTATAATAATTATTTTTGAGTGAAATCACTTCTAACCGTCATTAAAAATGTGGATTGTAGTTATTGTGTTTTCAGAGAGAAATATTTTAATTCCTGTGATGACAATTTCACGTTCCACCTAGATCCATGCTACAGTTAGAAGTGAACTTAAAATATATAATACGGATGGATGCGTAAATTGTTATAAACTGTTGAAACAGAATAACATGTTCTCTGCCATGTTTTTGAACCAACCTTCTGATTCAAACGTCAATCATTCGACTTCTTGACTTCACTATCCCTTATATCTATCTTTCTTTCCAGAAATAACTCATAAAATACTACAATAAGGCACAGTGTTGTTACTATTTTCACGTGAATAAGGCTTCAAAACGTAAAAAAATACAAATGGCTTCATTAGATCGACCTTCATTTCTTTTATTATTATGAAGCTGATTCATCTTCCTTTGCCTCATTACAACTTTTTAAGTTTTCGGCAGGACACCTAGTGTCTGTTGAGGAAGTTTTCACAAAGTTTACATATTCATTGTAACCAGACCTAATGCTGTAACCAAAAGTAAATCAATATGCTTACTTTCTATTGATATGACTATGCAGATAAAAACTCACTTGCTAATTGTGAAAGATATTCTTTATTATTCTGTTGAGTAAAGATTCCCACTGTCATAGGAAAATTTGACAATCTACATTTAAACATATCTGCCAGTGCACGGATTGTATAATCCGTATGATTCTGTACATTTGGTGTGTTATCTTCATCCATTGGCATGTTGTATGAACCTGTCAATATAAAATGGTATCATAAAATTTCATCGTAGGTAATTCTTATTGATACTGTGCAATAAAATTGATAACATACATGAATACAACACTTGGTCATATTTTTAGTATTAAGATATTCGTCCCGAACCAACATCAGTTTCAGAGATAACCAAGAATCAAGGGACACTGAACAGATGTTTTTCCAAGTTTACGACTCTTCAACAGTTCTTACCCAGGGACCGATCCTGCGACCTCCAGCTGAATTCTAACTTTGTCGACTCGTGATATAGCACTGCATCTTCCAATGCCTTCAATGAACATCCACGTAGACATGATGAACCCCTCAGGTCACAACTTCCCATTGCAACTTCAAGAAATGCATCCAGTGGCCATTATGCCAACTGAAAGTATTCTAACCCCCTACCCGCTCCCAGAAACCTTATAATCTGAACTTAGTAATATAAATATTTTCAAGTGTTAATGTGTAGGAGTGAGCCATATTCAGTGGTGTGAGAGAAGTGTGAATATTATGAAAATATCAACAAACAAACTATACATGCTGAAAGTAAATTCAACCTCTGAAAAACAACAAATAAAATGATAAGTAAAGTGGTGAAATAGTGAACTGTAACTAAATAGAGTCAAGATAAGCTCAGTGTAAATACAAAAGGTGACCGATAATAATGATATGAAGTTAACTAGGAGAAAGAAGGACATAATGAGAAGTGAAAATATGAGGTGATTATGCCCTTGATGACTTTATAGTAGGCGAGGGTAAACAAAGAGAATGAACTTGCTTTTATGAACACAGTTTAGGTCTGTTCTTATTGATCCAGAGAGCTTCAGGTATGGCTAGTAGACCTAATCGTACACCTTAAGGAAGATATTATGGTACTCAGTATTATGACGGCAAATGACCCACCTGTTTTGATGCTGTGGTCATCATTCACTGGGTGAGATGAGATAGCACTGTTTTCTGATTTGTCTGATATCATCTGTAATTTGTCAAAGAGGAAAGACTAATAAAACAATGGGCTATCCCTTCAAAGGACTGTTGAATCGACCATCACCTGCAACTCGCCCACAAAGACCCCTAACGCCATGCACAGAACTACCAGTGCCTACTACCAATCCTCCAACAAAAACAGAACTCTTAAGTGCAATCAAGCTACTGAAGTCTGAGAAGGCGGCAAGACCAGACGCAATTCCCCCTGAAGCACTGAAGGAAAGGTGTCTACTAATTAGAAGAAAGCCTACCTTACGTAACTATTAAAGAAGAGCGATCTAGGCCTCTGCAAGCAGTGGCGCGAAATCTTGATCTTGTCAACACCAAGTGGTGTCATCTTGGAGAGAATAAAGGATGAACTAGAAGCAGAAATCCGCATGCCGGAACAAGCTGGATTCAGGAGAGGTAAATCATGTGATGATTAAGTTTCAACTTTATGCATCGTCAGCATATAACAAAGCATAGAATGGCAGTCAAATTTCTACCTCAAATACATCCACCCCGAAAAGACCTTCGACAAACAGCGTTGACTGAGAAGTAATTTGGAAGCTATTTCAACATTGCGGAGTGCAGTGCATAAGTCTTTATTAACCTCATTCAACAGCTGGTTATATGGAAACTCCACGTGTCAGGTGATCAACAATGGACAAATCAGTGAGGCCATTTCTCCTTCAATCTTTTTCCAACCTTGCGTCTGATATTTCGATATGCACTTATGTTTTAAATAGTTTTCAACTTTCTGTATACTTACTTCTTTGAATAACCTAAAAAGTCATCAGATGTGCATGAAATGTTACACATTTAACTTGAGTGAGATTTTATGCAAAAAATAATTGGACTGAGAAGAAATTGATTCATGGAGAAATTCTCTCAGGTCAAATAAAATTTTACATGTCTTCACTGCTAATGTGAAATAGCTGTTAACCTTTAACTAATTAAAAATTTAAAACTTCACACTGCATTCATATGAACTGTGATCAAGATTTGACCGAAAAGGTCAAAGATAATTGGGCGCCGAGTGAGAAGTAGACATTTGTAAAAATTATATTAAAGTGGGTAATTCCAACGTTTCGTTCGGCAAATTACTCCGAACTTATTAAGGGAAATTAATCGAAATTAAAGTAACTAAGGTATATATATACATAAACGACATCTGTTGTGTTTAAGAACTTCGTCCAAACATATGAGTCATAAAAAAGGCGTCATGAACTGTGGTCAAAATTTGACCTCAGACTTCCAATTGTTCTCTAACTGATATCAATCTGTAATCAAATTCGAAAACAATTCAACCCTTGAAAATGATAAATATTAGCCCACTTTTGTCAAAAACTCTTAACTAGTGTGTACTTTTGCATCCGATTTTTAGTAATTACGTTCGACTAAAGTTCATAGTGATAGATAACTGAATATAAAAAAATATATATGTGCATGCGGTATACAGGGGTGTGTGTGCATGTGCGTATGGGGCGACAATTATATGTCATTTATTAGCCTCCTATAAGTAGATACGAGGAATCGGGAATTTAGATTAAGTATGATTGACTAGTGATTCACATTCATTTCTATTTATTAATCAGAACTTGCCACCCGTCGGTCAATACCACAGCTTCACGTTTATTCAAAATTTTGCCATTCACCCATATATGTTGACTTTCTGCAGTCAGTCCTTCTTTATACAAACAAAAACCTTTCTGGAGAAGCTTGGTCCTATCAAAGACGATTTGGTGTCCCGTTTCAATTAATTTCCCTGAAGAAATTCAGACCAGTTTGCCTAGAAGAAACGTTCAAATTACCTATTTCATTTTCGCTGACATTTTACAAATATAATAATTACCTTCTACATCAATAATAATAGCAGGAGGATTTCATCATCAGCTGACATCAGTTAGAGAACCACTGGAAAACCTGGGAGTACTAGACAGCTGTTTCGTCAGACTACTTTGGGACTCTTCAGCAGTACGCACTCACCGCCAGGGTTCGATCCCAGGACCTTAAGGTTACAAGGCAAACATTAAGTCACTGGGACCCGATCCAACAGCCAGCCCATGAATTCTAACTTCTACCAATTCACGACATAGCGTGATCACTTCGCAATGTCTTCTTCGATGAGTTACTGCCCCACCTTCAACCTGGTGTACCCTACTGGTCACGGCTTCCCACCAGAACCCCAGGTAACTGCCTGAATAGGGCCAGTCGCTAGTGAGCATCAGATTAATGACATCAGCTCATGATGAAATCCTCCAACCAATCAAACAAAATCCTTACAAAACAAATACTTTAAAATAATAATAGTAATTACTATTATTGTTATTATGACGAACCACGAAGATTATTACAGTAAAAAAGTATGCGATCGACCAAATAAATTTACAGATTGAAGATATATATATAGTGAAGCTATCCATCCTACTTACTCGCTTTCTCTCCGCTTACTGTATGACAAGCCGGATGTTGATACTTCGTATTCTATTGACTTATTGCATCTAACTATTGATTGTCTTAGTTGAAAATCGAAAATAAAAGCAAGTTTAATCCTCTTTTACTCACTTACTTACCTACACTTATTATCAAGTTTATTTGTTTTGCCAATAAGATTGAATAATGGAGATTCATGGTGTGCGATTTTTGAAATTTTTCTCCTTAACTCTTTTTTTAAACAAAAATATTAGGTTATCGACTGTTTACTCCGAAAAGAAAGGTTGAAAATAATTTATTATTTCTCTTCGTCTAAAAAGGAAGTTATCTGCGGTTAGTGTAAACAACGTTATCTCCTTCTTCTTCTTTTTCTCCTCCACTAGCTTTTTCATCTTCACTTTTTAATTGAAAACTTTGAAAGGTGAATACTTATTAAAAATTTGGTGTAGGTCGATGTGTGCGTATGCATGTTTGTATGTTAAAAAACGATTTAACCAAGTTTAATAAAATATATACATATATATGATGCATATATGATTAGTAATCGGGATAGTATTTCACTATGTGTAGATAATTAATGCTTACACTATCTTTCAATTTCAACCACGAAATGAATTTACTATGGAACATGAAAATGATGGAAAGTTCCATTTCCTTGACACTGCCATGCAACTCCTAGAAGATGGCAGTCTCCAGAGGTCATTTTATGGAATGGACAATACTTACATTTTAATCGTTTTTGTCCAGATAGCTATAAACGAGCACTAGTCAAAACTCTGTACTATAGAGCGAGGAGAGTATGCTCTGCAGACAAACTAGAGGAAGAATTTAATATTCTCAAAAAGGTGTTGAAAAACAACCGTTATCCTTAAACATTCATTAACAAATATAGAAGATGTAGAGGCTCAAACATCAAACAAATCACAGTAAAACTGTCTTCATTCAAATAGATTTTAAAGGTGAAAATATTGCAGCACTGGTCAACAGAAGACTGAGTACGTCACTAGCCACAGCCTATCACTCAGCTAGCTGAGTTGGTTCCCGTCCATCGAACAACACGCTCTTTGGTGGAGTCGAAAGTCGACAGATACCCTTTTCATGTTAACTCCAACTCTGCATACAAATTTACGTGTATCTGCAGGAGCAGTTACATTGGGAGAACTGAAAGAAGGGCACACCTCCGATTTTTTGAACATGTGCCGAAAAGTCTACGTCTCAAGGGAACAAACTCTTATAATAGTGCTATTACCATGAGGTGGAAATCGAGAAATCCTTTAAAATTATCAGTAGACAAAGGAGCTCAATTCTTCTCAAGTTTGCCGAAGCAATTTCTATCAAACGCTTGAAACCAGATTTATATGTTCAGAAAGAAGCAGTTACCAGTCTTTCCTTGCCCTGTTAACTGGATGTCTTTATTCTCTATTTCATTTGATTATACAATCTTTGTCTTTAACCTCACCCCAACCCTTTGATATAGTGTAATTTCGCTTGTCTCTTGTTTCTATGATTCGAGTTGAACAATAATTGAGCGCCGAGTCAGATTGATTCATTATATTATATCATTTACTTTTATCAGTACATTGTTACCTAATTTATTAGTCACTCATCATCTTACGTATCTCTCATCTTTATTACGTAACTCCTTTACCATTGTATGCATATATTTATTTTATTCAAACCTGAACACCTTGTGTAAAAACCATATAAATGGAATTTTCTGAGCACTGTTCACTAAGTCCAGAACCTCCAGTCAACTGACATCATGTAAAATTTGCAAGTATGTCATAGCTGTTATTTACATAAACTTAATAACAATTTCTTTAGGCTGTAAGCAGCTAATGAGAAACCAAAGAAACAGATGATAGTACCATATTATTCTGCACAAACCACTGTTGTTCTTGCTTTATTCAAATTCATTAAGGGGAATAATTGCATGAAATGATTTCAGTTAGAGAACCATTAAATACTAGGGAATTTTTGTCTGGGACTCTTTAGCACTACACACCTACGATCTCACCTCCAGGAGTCGAACCCGGGAGCTTCAGGTTACAGAGTGATCCCATTGACCATTCAACCACTAGGATGGATTCCAATGGGTGGCCCATCAAATCTAAATTCTGCTAAATTATTACAATGTAATATTTAAAAATGATATTTTTGGATTTTGATTTATACCACTTTAATGCTTGAAAACAATGTGTTGAAAGCTGTATTTATAAAGTAGTATGCACAAATTTGAGAG
Organism: Trichobilharzia szidati; assembly: GCA_944472155.2. Classification (NCBI taxonomy): domain Eukaryota; kingdom Metazoa; phylum Platyhelminthes; class Trematoda; order Strigeidida; family Schistosomatidae; genus Trichobilharzia; species Trichobilharzia szidati. The sequence goes on from OX235274.1 coordinate 81,342,911, forward strand.
TCGTAAGTGCTTACATGTTTTTCTTAGGTCTTACATCACACGACTAAAACGAACAACTGAGTGTAATCTATAAAACTATATACGACTAATTGGTTGAGATGAGTGGTCGTATTCCACTTTTATCAACCAGTAGTGCTTGCTACAGCAACCAGAGTGATCTAAACATCGGACGGGTCCAGTAAATCAGAGATGACTCACTTCAAGGACCCAAATAAGTTCAGACTACTCATATCAACCAGTATTGTTACCTTGTAGTCTAATCTACCTAAGATATGAATAAACATTCACTTTTGAGTGTCCCTCAGTCAGTGATATATCCGTTTATTTACAGGCGACTGATGCGTAAACCTCCATGTAAGCCAAGTTTATTTGATATGACACAGTGATATGATGTTGATAAATGGATGCTGTTTCGTGGAAACATTACTCCTCAAATTCATGTGTTTTTCCATTATTATTTATTCTTAATATCATCAAACTTGTGTTCTGATTGGAGGACATTACCGATTTATACTATTCTCTGCAGTACTTTTAAGCTGGATCCACGATCGCCCATAAGCTTTCATCTCCTCCTCACACGATCTCACCACTGTCAAACTCAAACCTATCCCTGACCCACTTGGCTGCTGGCCTGGCATGTGATGTCACTAAAAAGTCTCCTCAACGTGTTTCCAATCGGTCTTCAATTCCTTTTGCATATTTCTTGGTTAGGCAATTGTTTCTGGGTGGGTTCGCCGCTAGAATTCATTGTTGCCAATCTTTTGTGTTCCTCCAACCTTCAGCATCGCTAGAAGGCAGATGTTGATGAAGGCTGGCAGTAACTTGTTGGAAATCCTCTTGCTGGCACGCTCACTAAGTCTGTGAAACATACAAACTCCCTAAATTGTCACCAGTGTCAAAAATTTAGCTCTTATTTCTTTTGTTGAGGTGCAGACTTCTATAGTGATTTAAGACTAATGCTTTATCAATCCCATCTTGACTTTGACAACATGGTCAGGGCTGCCACCTGAAGTTGAAGCAAAGCTGCCTAGATCAGCAAAGTAGAAAAGGCGAATTCCTGTAGATTTTTCTGCTGGTGTAGAGTGCCTCTTGTGGTTGTCTTTGGTTAGGTGTCTTCATCACCTCTGTCTTCTCTACGTTAAACCGAAGTCTTGTGCTTGCTACCCTTTTTGTTAACCTATCAAGTTTTGCTCGTAAATCTTTCAGTTTGTCTGACGCATCGCATCAGTTACATAAATTTATCCATACGACTTTTTACACAGGTTTATATAGTTTCAATTCCTCCTCTGGTTTAGTGAAGTTTTTCATATACTTGAATCTGGTATTAAGTCACCTCTGTTGCATGTGTTCTGAGTTGACTCGATGAACGACAATTCAGTGACTAATAGTTCTCTCCACTTAATGCTGTTATCTTATCCCACCATACTGTGCTACTGCATGCAAATAGATGCATTGCAGTGGCCGGGCATTTTTCTTGACTCATCAACTTACCTGAGATATTCATTGTAGATCTAGTCAAATTCCTACGCTTTGACAATTTATTTGACCTCACTTTACTAGTTTGATCTACGTAACTGACGTCAGAATTACCACATGTTATTGAGTGAGTTGTTCTACATTTCCTGAATGGGTCCTTCGGAATAATTATCCCCAGGTTAAACTACCAAGTGTGGATCAATTAAACTATCAAGATATAAGAATCCAGCTAGATCTAGAATAATTAATTCCTGCTAAGTTGATTAATTCAGAGAAATTCTTGACCATTGCAACGCATCCATTCTCAGCTATGAATAAAATATGATGAGATAGGATAAAATTATGAAAACGTAATGTAATGAGGTGGAGAGAGTGGTTGATCACTGAACCCTTCGCCATTGCACCAACACGCCATACACGCAATCAAGAAAAATTAAAGCCAGTTTGAGGTATGTGGAAAATTTCATTAGAACACAAGTGAGTGTAAAACTGTATAAACTAATTTACGAGGTCGTATGGATACACTGATATGATCAAGAGCAATAAATCCTTCTCGAAACATTATTCATTCAATAATATTAAGTCACTGTTTTGCCATGTCGTATAAGCTTATTTTATCTGCCTACTATCACCAGTGATATTCCTGACTATGGTGAACTGAATCATGAGTTAGACCATGGGAAGGGAGTAGAGAGGAATATGTTGGGAAGGCAAAAAGAATGTAGAAGATTTGGACTTTGAGGTTGATTTATGTCTAGCGTCACACAAAGTTGAAAATCAACAGACGAAAAACCATTAGTTGGAAGAACAGACTGGCAGCGAAGAAAGGAATTCAAATGAGCATAGAGAAGAAAGATGTGGCGAGGATAACTAACCAAGAAGAAGAAGAACAACAAGGACCTATCACCATCAGCGGGAGGGATCTGGACGAGGTCACATCTGCCACTTACTAAAACACTGTTGCTTCAACAACAAAATGTACGGATAAGGACGTCAAGAGCAGGACTTGAAAGCAGGAATGACCTTAGTTAATCTGAAGTCAGTATGAGAATCCCCTGCACTTACTATAAGATACAATAATGGAATTTTCAACATTACCGTCAAGTCAATCAGTGCTTTTTTATGGTTTCGATGCTCACACTTCGCGTCATGAAAACCATTCCCAACAGTCTACTACAGACTTCCATCAACAGCTGCCACCGACAGATACTGAAGATCAGATGACCGGTTGTAAAGGATTAGCAACAAGGAACTCTGGAAACGATCTACCTAAGAACCTACCACCAAGCAAATATTCACAAGGAAATGGAGATGGATTGGACAAACGTTGAGGAGACCACTGAGTGACATTACGCGCCAGATCCTTGATTGTAGCTTGGATGGGAGTGGACATGCTGGGCATGAGTTCAAGTGTGACACAGAGGAGATGGGTTTTTAAGGAAATGACAGCTTAAGAGCAGTTGGGAAGCTGGTTATAAAATGTTATGGAGAGTAGATTGAAAAGGAGATGTACTATTGAAGTCCTAAGTTCTACTCGGAACTCTAATGACTGATAGTAAACGCAGTAACAATCTAGAATTACATTTTACCACAAATCATACTCTAGTATTATTGTCTGTATGCGCGTCCTTGTAAGTTTACTTCGTTGCAACTGTCAAAACAACAGGTATGTATTCTTGAGTAACATATTTTGTAAATTATACAATGAAATAATTTCTTACCCATTTCTGAATATTTTTGACTGGCAATAGGTTTTTGAGTCGCTTGCGACGAATAGGTGATTAATGGTTGTGCTGTATTTCTGACATTCTCAGAAGAATTTATCACCGAACTGTTTCCAAAAATTTTGTTTGAGCGGTCAAAAATCATGTCAGCTATTGCATATCACGCTTCCTTTGTTTCTCTGTTAGCTGAATTACTTTTTCCCCGTTCTAGGTGTTTTTATTATGAAAATAGCATGTTAATCTCAAATCATCATTATTATTTCAACAAACTGAACCGATTCATCACTCTTCTTTTATAGAATATATCTTTTTCCGTAATACAAATTACTTGTGTAGACAGTGTTTCTCCAAAATGCGTTTGTCTACATTCACAGATTTGAAATGAAATACTTCGTTGAGTAAGAAGGCAAAACCCTAGAAAATGTAGAAAAAAGTTAATTTTAAAGGGGTTAACAGCATTTCATTTTCGTGACTGATTATTATAAGGGATTATCCATTTTTTGCGTAAATTGTTTTCAGCCTTAATCAGACAATTTGAGTGCTCTTATACTTCGCCAATTATAATACAGTTAATAGCTTTATCGTAGAAGGAAAGGAAATTGTTGACAGTAAATATTTATTTATGCCTAAAGTACACTGTTCTAACTATCCAGTTTGTTTATGTAAGCAAATACTCTGCTACGACTTCTATTTATCCTTTTGAGAGTATTTAAGAAACATGATAGAAAACAATTACGACCCTCAATGGAGGCCAAGATTCAACGCACAGGCTGACGCACTCCGAAACTGCCTTGTTCACTAGCTTGTAGTTAACTTGAGAAAAAAGGAAGGTTCTGCGTGAGTCTAGCAACTCCACTCCACAAAAGCAACATAATCGCTACTTGAACATCAATGCTTGAGACACTATGCTTCACTTGGAATGCAAACAAATGAGAAAAAAGCGTTTGACTGTAGTTGCACAATCAACAGAAAAAATATAAAGGCAGAAACACTGACAGAATACTTGACAAAACTAAAGTCTACAGTATTATCAACATTTGACAGTCGAAATTAATGAAGATTAACCATTTAAAAGTTATAAGTTATTCACTAGCTAATTAGTTGTGACACAGTACTGAAAAACCAATTAGACTTAAGGTTTTTTATACCTCAGAAATAGCTGTCAATTACACTAAATGAAATAAAATGGAAACTCAGACGAATTTTATAATGCCCTAAAAATATGTGAAATCACATTTAACCTCATTGTGTCTGTGAACCAGTGTGTTTTGAGATTCCCATTAGTTCATCTAGTTTTAAGTGCTGCGTTCATGGAGTTACAATAAAATTTCCCCCCTAGCACAGTACGGAAATTATAACTTTAGAAAAGTGCTGTTATTTTTAGCTGTGTCTTGACTATTTAGTTATAATAAATTAATCTTTATATATACCTAGAAATGACAAGTCGAAAAACATACTGAGTACTGTACTTCAACACGGTGAAGTCAGTGTTTTACTACCTATTTTGTGTTTGAAATTGAAAAAAGTTTGAATATAAATGGGAGACAAATTTCAGGACCTGTTAACAAAACTGTGAACTCTTCCCCTAATACAGAGACTTGGCGATATTTCCTGTCTTATTTTTTATTATTATTGTTCCCTTAGGTTCCCAGTGGAACATAAGGCTATAACAGCACATCTCCAATTTATCCTATTTTCTGTTTTCCTATACAACTGGACGCACGATTGTCCATAATCTATCCTCTCCTCCTCCGCACCCGATCCCTTCCATGTTGTCGTTTCCCGTTCGAGTTCCACTCGAGCACCAGGTGCACGATGTTATCTGATGGTCTTCTGAGTGTGTGCCCAGTTCATCTCCTTTTTTTCCTACATATTTTTGGGGCAATAGGTTCTTGGTTAGTTTGTTTAAAGAGTTTATTAGTGCTAATTCGTTGTGGCCATTTGATCTTCAGTATAGACAGAGAAGGCAGCTGTTGATAAAAGTCTGCACTAGCCTGTTGGAAATGCCTTTCTCGATACTTTTCTTATTCAGCTTCCTAAATATTTGGACAGTAATCACAGGCATGATGTAACAGAAATTCTCAGAGGGAGAAAAACGGAAAGAGTAGCTTATCTACCAATACATTGTCATTTGATGTAAATACATACAATCGGATTTAAATATTTATGTAAACAGTATATACTGTAATCCTTTAACACATCGTGAAATATAAAATGTATTTATCTTATTTTGAAACAGAAATCACTTCAGGCAATATTAAATCTATAATAATCATTTCTCTTATTACCTTCTTTATACCAACATCTCCTTTTTTCTATGCGATACAATAAACATCATCGAGATACATATCTGTATATTCCAGTGAAATCACTTAAGTTCATAACAATAAATTGATTTTTGTTTTGCATTGAGATATCGAAAGTGATGAGATGATCAATTAGTTGCTTTACAAAAACGGAAAAACTGAATCAGACTGCCTTTCTTTTTTTCTTCTATCACACTTCTTTTGTTCTCCATTTTTATCCCACCTATTTATTTATATAATGACAATGATTTTGTAGAATGATAATGATGGTGATGAGGATGATGAGAATGGGAACGATTATTATCTAATTGTGTGCCACAAAATAAAAAACACAATCGGTTCTTTTCATGACATTGATTATGGATGAAAAAAGATTAGAATATTTCTGAAGAAATTATCTTTTCACTAAAGTGTTATTAAATTATTTTTATCCCCTTGAGTTTCAAGTGGAACACAGGGCTTCAGCAGAGCATCAGCATTTCACTCTGTTCTGTGCAGTGAATTTTAGCTGGCTCTAAAACTCCCAAATAGTCGTTGGGTTCCACCTGAGGGCTTGCCGTGTGATATCACTCTACGGTCTTCTCACTGAGCGTTCAACCCATTTCCAATTTTTTAGAATATTTGTTGGTAGACAGTTTCTTGACTGATTTGTTTCCACAGTTCTTTTTGACCAATCCATTCCACCCGGCCATCTTATCTTCACTATCAATCGGAGACAGATGTTGATGAAAGTCCACAGCAATCTTTTGGAAATGCTTCTGGTGACACTTTGAACTATATAGAAGCACTGAATGAATTGATATTAATGTCGAAGTTCAGCATACTGTCTCATAGGCTGAGTGTACTAGATTTCTACAGTGATTTGAGATTATTGATAATGTTTCTTGCTTCTCCGACCCTGGCTAGCTTAGAGATCCTAATCTCTGGCGCATGTAGTTGAAAACGAACTGCTTAGGTAAGTGAAAGAAGTGATTTCTTTCTCTCTACAGCAGCATTCTGTGTCCAGTATGTGCGTCAGTGGCACGGCGGTAGAATGCTCGCCAACCACGCATGTATTCCGGTGTTCGATGCTCGGCCGACGCATTCCTTTACCTAACTAAGCCAGTAACAATTTCGATAAAGAGGGAAGGTTTGTCATGAGGCTAGCAACCCCATCCCGTGAAAATAAATATCACTGCTACGGAAACTTCAAAGCTCTAGCTTGAAGCCCAATGTTCCAATGGGAACGTAAAGGAATACATTATTATTATTGTGTTCGATATATTTTCACTAGAAGAGTATGTGTGCAGAAAGAGAACGACAAAATCAAATTTCTTTTTCCCTTGGTTTGACTAACTTTAGTTACACAAAAATAATTATATGGACGTCTTCTATAGGAATTCTAAGATTCAATTTTTCTGATGAATGCAGTTATTTGGTTTTAGAAATAAAGTTGAGTATACCTTTAATTAGGGGATGAAATAGAAATGACTCATTTTCAAATGGATTAAAATGTTTTCCTCCTTGTCTTTGTCCGAATGAATAGTAAATATACTGCTCATAGGCGTAAAAGCTTTATTTACTCATAGTTATCTTACTGACTCAGCATTCATCAGTCAGTTCCCCAGTGAGATGAAATGTATTGACAGCTTTTTTCAAAAACTAAAAAAGACATTTTAATGGTATGTCAATCGGTATGAATCTCAATGAAATTATACTATTTTTCACAAAACACTTCATGTAGTATGTTACTACAGCACAAGCTATGTTAGGTCTCAGGATCAGTACTGAGTCTTTTCAGTTACAGTTTTGGCAAAGTGGTTGGTTGACTGAAATCTATTACCTGTAATTCTTACATTTTCGCTCAAAAAAATTCTACTAAATGCGCTAAATGATACTTTCTGCAATTAACATTCAAGTCTACGGTATTTAGAAGTTAGTCGGCAAACAGCACGTTCCAGTATGACATATCTCACACGGTGGTCTCTGAAACAGAATAATTGTTTTGAAAATCCCTCCTGAACAATCTCTAATTACAAGATTTATGCTTATTTGGATATTTCCGCTAACTTTGTAATAAATTCCGTCCTTCTGTTCAAGCGTTTGCATACCATTTATTGAATTAATCCGTATTATTCGTCTTTGTCCTTTTGTAATCTGTATCTTAAACGCTTCTTTTTGTGTTTGTGTGATGGTGCTGATAATATGTTGTTTTGTCTAGATTGGCCATGGAAATTTCGACCTTGGACTGTCTGCTGGAAGTGTTTGGTGCGTGATTCTTCCTGATAAAGTTTTGAATCCACCTTGTTGGGTATATTCTTCTTGATCCCCAAGTACTTTTTTTGTTCTACAGTGTATGTTCTGTACCGGAGAATTCTTTGATCTATATAGCTGTGTGACATTGCTGTTGAGGTAATTTTCAGCTTCTGATATCTTATAACTGTCAAACAGTACCACAAATTTTATCGCAAATAACTACCTTTTTGAAGTCCGCGGGGTGCTTTGAAACTGTGTCACTCAAGAAAGTTTTGGTTAACCATAGAGCAGAATACGAAGATCGGTTTCCAGCGTTCAGACCACAGCTCGTCAGTTTCGGTTGCTAAAGTCTGGGTGTGGCATTCTTAATAATGTTAAGTACGATTTATAGATAAATAAATGTGAATCCACTTGTTTTTTTAATGAATGTTCTCACTTATAAAGGTTAGCATATCTTAAGTAAATAAAAGTTACTTGATGGTGTCTAAAGATTTCATAAAATCATGAATGAAAGCGGTTTCATCAAACCAATGTGGTGAGCATAATCCTGTCATAGTCTTTAGGGATGATTCTATAGTAATGAGTGATGCGTAACTTTCCGTCCATTGTCATCACTTTGGCAGTGGTAGTTCACCAAGAATGCCTTTAAGTAGTATTCTGGAAGTCTGATTAAAATCTTGAAGTGACAGGTTTTTACTTCAATTTGAGTTATCAGTTACTGCACAAGTAAAAGTCAACCAACAAATAAAATAATTTTTAACAATCTCACCAAAGGGTGAAATTAGTTGGTACCTGAATGATGAAGAAAGAGCGTTTAGAAGATAAGTTTAAGTCAGTAAGGTTGTATAGACCTTTATTTCTGGAAAAAATACATGAAAATAATATTTAACTGGAAAAGTAATGAATGGTTTGATTTTTGTCTGATATGGCAACTAAAAATTATAATTTCAAATAAAGATATTTCCAGCGAAATTGCAGTAAAATGTATGTTCCTCAGTTAGTGAACATTCATAAAGAGAAGAACCCACAATAAGTTTCACAGTAACTAACATTTTCAATTTTCTTACCCTGAATCATGTTTAATGTGCGACCATTTTAAAACTTACAACTAAGATGTGCGTGATTCAGGCGACTTCAAGATGGTTTCCTTCACAGATCATCATCAGGCAGAGAATCAATTACACCAAGAAAGCAATAAATATCTGCTTCATTTTAAAACTTAATAAACAAAAGTATCATTCCTCTCTTTGGCTCAATATGGCAGTCGGAAATAAATGTCTGAAGTCTGACTTATGCATCCAAAAGGCGTCAGTTATTGTCTTCCGGTTAGTATTTTAATGGCTTTGGGTTTATGCAAAACTATTTAATAAACTTGTTACCATACTGGTATATATTTATGGAATTTTAACGCATCAATTGAGCCTCACAGAGATATTTTATTCATTTATTGATAATCCCCTGGTTTCCTAGGGCTTCAACGGCATATCACCATTTTGTCCTGTTGTCAATAGACCCCAGGGTCGCCTATAAGATTTCATCTTTTCTTCACATGATTTCCTCCATGCTACTTCCGGAAACCTATTCGTCATTTCTCACAAAAGTTCCACTTGATGTCCTGGAGTGGGATGTCATCCAACAGTCTTCTCAGAGTGTGTCTGATCCATTTCCGTCTGCGAAGCAACATGTTCTGGAGTGGTACGTCGCCAGAGTTTCTTGTGACTAATTCTTTCCAGCCATCTTATCTTGAATATTGAAACTGCGAGGTCCAGCTATTGATGAAAATCTGCATTAGCCTGTTGGAAATGCTTTTCATGATAGCTTGCGTCAAGTTTCTGACGCATACAGAAGAAATGACTTGTGTTGAAAATTCGAATTTTGTTTTTTATGCTGCTGAGTGCAGTAGATTTCCAAAATGATTTCAGAGTGATGAATGGGTATCTTGTCTTTCTCATCCTGGTTCTGACATCCTCCACTACTCATTATTACATTAATTAATTACTATCAAGTGAAGTTAAGTACATTAAGCATTGCCATGTTACCCTAGTCACGGTTATACCAAAGTTTTGAGATACCCGCCCCCATTGAGAGATAATTTCTTGCTCTTTGCAGGTTTATAAAGTGTACTATGTCCATGAAAACGAATAAATTACATTATTCATGAAGCATATTACATATTAAATTATTTTGTCATCAAGTGGATACGACGAATTCACTTGACACATTCACTGTGGACTACATAAAATAATGCAGCAATGAATCAGTTTAACTGAGGATTTAACAGAATAAATTGACCATAAAATAAAATTAATTAAGTAAGACAAATCCTTTCTTTTTTAAAAAACTAGCTGCTACTTAATATGAATTCTAATGAAATCTCTATGACTTTTGAAGAACTAAAAAATACCTGACAAGAGAATGAATCAAAGGTTCACTCTGAGCTCTAATGATAAGACTTTCAATTCAGTAATTTTTAATGATGATTAAATCTAATTCAATGAACTAGCAGCTCATCAGACACCTTGAAACAATACAGAAAGTAAAGCTGTAAGTGCATCACGGTGTACATTAGGTATAATGTTTGATAAAATTTTGAAATCCCTCTAGAAAATACTTTTAGTCAGAACAAAAAATTAAGGATGTCACAGACGTAATCTGAAATTAGGCGTTAGTATATATTATGACTGATAGTATTACATCCAAACGTTGGTGGCTCACTGGAAGAATAATCGCCAACCACGCACGTATCCGAAGTTCAACCCTCGACCTACGTACATTTAAATCTCGCTTAGCTGATAGTTACTCTGATAAAGAGAGAAGGTTGGACATGACGCTGGCAACCCAAACTCCTAAAACAACAAACACGACTGCCACTGAAACCGCAAGCCACGTAGCTACACCAGAGTCGTCTTTCAAGATTATCTACAAGGTGGGGCCAAACGGTACAAATGGTGTCAGGTTTCACCATTTTTACACAACGGAAACGTTGAAAATTCATCAATACAACCCCGAACTCTGTATGCAGAAAAGGTTTGTCCAGTCTCTTATTCTACCACGGTCTTAACTTCTTCATTAGTCCTTCCAGGTGAATTTTTTATTTTTTTATTTTTAATGATTCCTTTGCTTCCACTTTAATAATAAATTCACTATTATCGCTTTGATATGTTCCTTTCGTACGTTTTCTAATCCTCTCCACGCTTGTCAGATGGACACTCAACTACCTTTCTTCTCACTCGATAACAATTTCAACCTTGTCAAATTTCTAAACCTTTCTCCCTTTGTGCCATTGAGTATTACGTAATTTACAACTTTTATTTTTGCTTTTGAAGTCAATTCTGAGTAATTATATCAATTATGTCGCCCTCACTGTATTACTCAATAATGGACTACTAAACATTTTTGGTGAATATAAATACGACTGTATAGCCTCTGAAAATGATTTCGTCAATAAAGAAAATTTTCTTCGTCAAATTGTCTTTTATTTTCTTGAGAACGAAAAGACAACATATTCAGCAGTTTTAACTTGACATTATTTCTAATAAACGAAGCTTTTGCAAGTTATTGAAAATGGTTTTATAAAATCAGAGGAGATAACCACTTTCCCACTAATAACTTTAGTAACACTGTTTGCTAGAAATTTTCATTTCGGGCATATTGAATTCCAGAGATGGTCCAATAACAGGAGATTAGGTGTATTGTTTAAACATTTCACTTTTTTCTGAAAATATCATGTACAAGCTATTCACTATACATATATATTCCAATCACGCACGTGACTAATAACAGATTTATAGATGTTTTTAATGGATATATATATGTGTATGACTAAACTTTCCTTTTATCAATAGAAAAAAAATAACTTCAAGTAATAGGAAACCCAATAATTACATTGTCATTAACACTCATAAAATAACTAAGTGTTGATTGTTTAACAAACCACCTATTCTTTGATTCATGTTATCCAATTTGTGGTAACACTGATTTCATTGTCTCATGTATAAAAAAAATTAACAATAACGAGGAAACAATCACTGATATATTTTACATTCTATAGATGTGTCTATTCCTAATTCTCCTAACAATCAACGCAATATATTTACATATATATATGTATGTATACAATCTTTATGTGTTAATAGTGACATATTTCAATCACCATCTCTATTGAAAACAATCATTGATAGTGGTAAGTGTATAACAATACTGACTTTAAAAGTTTCGAGTTTACCAAGATTGGAGTTTCCACCAAGAATTATATTGACGCAAGCAGATATTAGTGACACAATGACTGAAAAATGTAGATAGCTGAGCTAGATAGCCGATTTTGCCTAGCTTAAAAGTCTTTGTCTGAAATAGTCAGGAGATGAGACGGGCACTGAACATATGATCTTCACAATACCAGTAATAGGTTATTGGAAATACTAACCAAACTACTGAGGAGGGTAGTAGTATACCCATTCAATAAGACTATGTCAAAATAACTCTGAATCCATTTATGCAAAGTACTCGCAAATTAGAAAGTCTTTCATCGCCTTAACATTACTGACAAAGTCTGGCTGAAAATATTCTTATATAAAATAATAAGATGATTCTTTTAACCAACTAGAAGAAATATTTTTAATTTAACTATATATCTGAGCAGACTAGTAATCTCTCTAAAAGTTATTAGTTATTTATTTCAGCATTGCTATAAACAAATTCACCGGGGATAGGGATAGCCCTTAATACACATCTCATGTACAAATTTATTGATCAGATAGTACTTAGAATACATTTCTGCACGTTTAATAAAAGTGAATGGAAGAAAAAGAATTATTATTTCCTATAGTTAGTTTTAAAGATGAGTTTTCTTATTTTACGAGTTGATCACGGATTGATATCAATTAGAGAACCATTGAAAACCAGCATCGGAGTACTGATCAGCCGTTTCATCCTAGTTTGAGAATCATCGGCAGTATGCACCCACCGCCAGGATTCGAACACAGGACCTTCCGGTTACAAGGCAAGCTGGCTCGTAGACCATTCAGCCACTGAGATCCAATTCAATGGCCAGTGCATGAATTCTAACTTCTATCAATTCGTGATTTAGCACGACCATCAAACAATGTCGTTGGTGTGAAATCCATCCTCACAGGTGACTGGATGGACCTCACATTGGTTGGAGTCGCGTTAGATCACGAATTGGTAGAAGTTAGAATTCATGGACTGGATCCATTGAATCGGGTCCCAGTGGCTGAATGGTCTACGAGCCAGCTTGCCTTGTAACCTGAAGGTCCTGTGTTCGAATCCTGGCGGTGGGTGCATACTGTCGATGATTCCCAAACTAGGATGAAACAGCTGTCCAGTACTCCCTGGTTTTCAATGGTTCTCTAACTGATATCAATCCGTGATCAACTCGTAAAAAAATTATTATTTCACAAAATTATTATTAATAATAATAACAGATTTATTCTAGACAGTATATTAACACATAGTAGAGAATTTTCAGCATATTTTAACTGAAAAATATATACACTTTGTAAAATAGTATGTCGCAGTATATGGGGTGTGACGTTAAGTTTTTGTCCATCTGAAGCAATATCCAATCGTTAAGGATCATTTCCTTTGAGAAGCGCTCTACGTAACATTGGCATAAGACTAAAGATGTGCTTGTGATCATGTAACCATCCAAAAAAATAAAGCGATTAGAAATGGAGAAGAGTTCATAAAATATACTGAGTAGAAATTCAGATAGCTGTAAATGCTCTGTGTATTCTTCAGATTACCTACAAAAAATACATATGAAAACTTTTCAGGATGCTTGTGGTAAATAAAAGATGGTATTTAATAAACTTTGATTGGACACTAATGAGTAAATAGTATAATGTGTCTAGCTTTTTGTTTCGTGCAGACTGAATTCTATCAATCAAGTTTGTAATGTGTCCACCATACCAATAGGTGGCTCGCCATCATGGTACACTTTGAATTGTTGATATTAGATAGTTGGAGGAAGTCGGCAGGAAGCCTTGGACCTACAGAAGCACAATCGTGAGCTCCAGTAGCTCAATGATAACGTCTCTGACTGCATTACTGAGTAGTGACGCGGGTTCGAATCTCAGAAGGGACATGAGTTCTTTAACGGTTGCAGATACGCCTTGCTGACTGGTGAGTGCCAACTAGCATGAAAGCTTCGGTCCAAGGCTTCCTGCTGATTACCTCCAAACATCTAATATTTTATGAACTTGTTAACGTAGTAATGGATACTATGCATTTGATTGTTGATAGTTCATCTTTTCGTTCACCAATATAAAATAATAATTCATTTTATTTGTAGTAAACAGGGAGCACAATTTGCGTCAACTAGACCAGCTAACACCACTAACAGTAGTGAAATTAGGAAAAAAACAACAAGAAGCAAAAATAACTTGTCAACGATCTCATCCACAAAAGCTATAAAATCACAATTATATACATACGTTTGCATGATGCAGAAGATTTGTAGCTCAGGTGGATGATTTTGATGTGGTTGTGTTCTCTGAGCTGGATAGTTAACTTGCGAAGCTTTCATCGCCCTACTAGGCAACATCTTCAGCGAATACGTCTCCATTGCGTTCGGTTCTCTGCCAACGTTTTCACCTGGCTCCACGTTTGCTCACATGCTTTCATCTCCTCTTCACATGACCTCCTCCATATCACCCTCACACTGACGACCAACTCACCGCTTCCCATTCGGGTTCCATTCAAGAGATGGCCTGGCGTGTGATGTAAATCACTTGATGGTTTGTTTTCTCAGATTATGGCCAATCCACCTCTATTTCTTCCTGCATATTTGTTGAATAACTGCTTCCTGCTGGGTTGCTTCGCTCATTGCCAGAGATCCCTGTTGCTGATCTTTTCTGGCCGGCCATCTGATCTTTAGCAGTATTGAGCGAAGACAGTTGTTGATGAAGATCTGTAGTTTGTCTGAGGTGCTCTTCATGACGCGCCAAGTCTCTGATCTGTATAGTAGCAATGACTTCACATCTGAGTTGACAATCCGCATCTTATTTTCATACTGAGTGCTGTTGACCTCTATACAGACTTGAGAGAAATGAAAGCTTGCCTTGCTTTCCCGATCCTCGCTTTGATATTCTCATCACTTCCGTCGGCCTGTATTTGAAACGATAATTCCCGGGTAGGTGGTAAAGGAGGTTGCTTCTATCAGAATCCTCTCATTTATGCTGATTGTTGTCTGTTGTTGTTGCTGCTTGTGGTGCTGGCCAGGAATCTTCATCAACTCTGTTTTCTCTATGTACACCTGAATTCCTATCCTCTCTGAATGCTTCTTCTGCCAACTTGTTGCTTTCGTTTGCATATCTTCCAGTTTGTAGGAAATCAGACAAATATCATCGGTGAAGTCTAGATCCTCCAAGTTTTTGTGTTTCCTCGCTGCCTGCTGTCTGCCTGTGTTTAGAAACGAAATTACATAGGATTGCAAAATATTTGTGTAACATGTAAAATAGTTTTTGACCGAACGGGTGTGAAAGGGATGAGCATGGGAACAAATTGAAATAAGTTTTTATAAATGAAGACAAGAAAGATGAGAGCAACTGAAAAACAGCTAATGAAAACTAAGGGGTCAAAGAAAACCAGATCCATGGTAAATGTAAGCGTTGGACTGATTTCTTTGAAACACGCAGCAACGGCTTTTTCGATACATATGGTGAGGGCTTCTATGTAGAAAGGAGTCAGAAACACACTGTCTTTGATAGATTTTCGTCCGCTTTTAAAGTAACTCTGAATGAGGAGTTAGTCGAGATGATGTGACAGGTGTTGATGAGGTATTGCATGTTGTATAATGTCGAGCCTCTACATTCACCATCGATCTAGTTCGCTTTGACTGCTTAGTTTTCGTTTACTGTTTTTTCAGTTCACTTATAAAAAATAATATTTCAAACTTTTTCCACACTAATCCCATTCACACCTGCTTTCGCTAAAAACTTCTATTCAAACTACACAACAATTTTCTAGTCCCCTGTAATTTTGTTTTTAAGCCCCTTGTTATCTGCATTCAACCTTCAAACTTTCATATCAAGCTGAAAATCATTATTTCCTTTAATCTGCTTTGTTATTATGTGGAATCAAATAAAACTTGTATAAATGTAAACTTATGCATATAGATGCGTATTCACAGCTTTTTAAGATGAAATCTCAGTGTGAAAAATGGCGAAATTTTTCGAGGTCTTAAGTAATTTTCTTTTTTTTCAGTCTAATCTAATGAGAAATGCTGACTGTTAATGATTGAATAAGAGTAAATGTTGCATGCACAATGAAGTATATGATCACTAGTATGATGTACAGCTCCAATGTAAAGTCAGTGCTACTATACGGATCAGAGACTTGGCGCGTCATAAAGAGCATCTCAAACAAACTACAGACCTTCATTAACAGTTGTCTTCGCTCAATACTATTCAAGATCAGATTGTCGGCCAGAAAAGATCAGCAACAGAGATCTTTGGGAAAGAAACAACCAGGAACCGATTGTGAAACAAATAGGCAGGAAGAAATGGAGATGGATTGGCCATACTATGAGGAAACCATCAAGTGACATCACACGCCAGGCCATCGCTCGAGTGGAACCCGAAAGGGAAGCGGCGAGTTGGTCGTCAGTGTGAGGGTGACTTGGAGGAGGTCATGTGAAGAGGAGATGAAAACGTGTGGGCAGACTTGGAGCCAGGTGAAGACTGTAGCAGAGAACCGAACGCAATGGAGACGTATGGCTGAAGCCCTATGTTCCTCTAGGAATTAAAAAACACAACAACAATTATAATAATGTACAGCTAATTTATGATGACTGAATCAGTTTACATCTCCTACAATAAGCAACTGGTGTGAATATTCTAGAAAAAACACAAAACTGCATTCTAACTCTTCCCGTTATATTCATCTTACATAAGTCTGCATGAAATTTATAAGCATTCAGAGTGAAGGCATATAACATCACCTTGTGTTGAGAAATAATAGAGAAATGATTAATGAAGACCATTAATTAACATCTAGTCACGACAATGGTTACCAGGAGATGCGATTACATCATCATTCATGGAGAATTGAAATTTGGTAGTTTTATTGTAGTGTTCATACCTTTTCCACACTGTTCGTTACAACAGGAAAGCTTTGTTCCTCACCGGTGAACCATGCAAACACTAGTTACATACTGAAATTTATTCATAAAACATCATACACACCAGAAGTCATGTATACTCAATAATCTACTTATCGAATCAGAATTACTGAAAAAAGAATATTCTTTTCGATAACGCCTTCATCATCAGGCTCTACAGTTATATATACACATAACAGTCAAGGAATTAGTGTTATTAACGATATTAGGGTTGTTTAAATAACATCGAATCAATAATAATAATGTCAATGGATTACAGTTCAATAGAATCACCATAACAATACACAGTGAATATCACAGAGATTAGGAAAGATAATAATGCAAATTCATGAATTTATAGTCTCCACTGAAAGGCAGTCAGGGAAGCAATAGTGACTGCACTTGCGAGTTATATTGGCCGTTGGTCTAGGAACTTGATCTTTCGTGTTCAGGAACATCTACCCGTGTAGCTAAGTAAAGGTGAGGTGAAAACCATCAACAGTTCGATATTAGACCACCTGGTCCTTCTCCATAATCTACCGGGTACCAAATAAATTGCCAAGAACATCCAGGTACCACATACTCCAAACAGCAGAAGATATCATGATTCGCCATAAACAACCAGTGCTTTGTGTGCAGAAGAAGCGAATCTAGCCAGTCACTACTATTGCCCTGACAGGCCTTTAGTGGAGACTATAAATTCATGAATTTGTGTTATTATCTTTCCTAATCTCTGTGATATTCACTGTGTTGTTATGTTGATGCTATTGAACTGTAATCCACTGACATTATTATTATTGATTCGATATTATTTAAACAACATTAATGATGTTAATAACACTAATTGAATGACTATTATGTGTATGAAAAAGAGAAGACGTTCAGCTAAGAGACTCTTTTCGGTGAATTCGTCCACATAGCTGTAGAATCGCATTTATATATAATTCTTTTTTGTGTGTACATGAGGTTTGTACCCAGCGTTCGCTATCCAAACGTATCACCGAACACTCACCAGTATAGTTTTACAAAAGAGAAAAAAGATGCCCCCGCAGCTCTATCTTAGAACATCTGACAGGTTTCGGACACCACGCTACACCCCAAACAAACTTCAGCGTCGTCTACAGAATACGAAGCAGTCTTCCTTAAAGTGTACGAGTCAGACTTCTTCGAACTGCAAAAGCAATGGCAATCCACTTGATAAGTCCTGAACTCTGTATACAAAAGAAGTTCGTTCAATCACTATACTTGTAACGAACGTAATCTGTCCTAATACCTGACAGGTAAATTCGATTTCTTTCCGTCTCTTCATTAGTATTATTTTGTCTTTACATTGTAATACTTTACATTTTCAATTTTCCTGTTCTCTACCCTCACCCGATTTAATTTCTACACTTCGTTACCACTGTAAGTGACTTGACCTATGGTCAATTTCTAGTCATTTATGCTACGTCATCCAATTTATTTGCTTAATTTCAGTCCTTATTTAAATGGCATTATTATCTACCCCACCTCTACTTAGTCTCTACCAGTAATTACCTCTGTTGCTATCCTGACCTAAGTTGAAACATTTTAGTCAATTCTACTACGTCATCTAACTTACTAACTCAATCTTACTTCAGTTGCTGTCTAATTAACCTTGTTTCTATATTAGATCATTCTTGTATTACCTTATTAATTATCTAAACTTGACAAACCTCATGTACACACACACGAAACAAATAATTATATATAAATTCGATTGTACAGCTATGTGAATGAATTCGCCGAAAAGAGTCTCTTCGCTGAACGTCTTCTCTTTTTCATATGACTCAATGGGGATTTTTAAGCTATTTTATGTGTATATATAATTGTAGAACCTGATGATAGGCGTTATCGAAAAGAATATTTTTTGTTGAGTAAACATTCTTTTGAAAAAAATTCTAATGAGCATTTCTAATCAATTAATCAGAATCACTTGCCTATTGGCATATTTTGCTTACTCGTTCGGTATGCTTTTATTTACACTCAGTACATCATATTTCGTACAGCATTTTTCCGAGCTTAAGACATTTATGCCATAACTGATAAGAGGTGTGATAATCTACCTACCGTATGCTTAGCATTCATTTTGGCGCATTTTTGATTCACTCAAAATTAGTTTCCGTTTTTATTTCTTTTCGTCAATTGTCATCAAAGAGCCTTTTAAGTACAACTGGATTTATAATATATATATGTGATGGGTTTTTCCTCTTTTATGAAATGGCTTTTCTATTCCTTCTTATTACATCTCTTTTATTTTGAAGTTATTCATTATGACAATTTGTCTTCAAGTAGACTATTAGCAGTTATGTGGTGTACACTGTCCTCTTTTTTTCTGTCTGTTATTTATTGTTTTATGCATAAAATCTAAAATTTCCTCTTACTTAAAGAAGAAAGCTAAAAGATTAAGTTACTCACAAACACACACATGCGTAGTCAAGATGGTGATTTCCGTTAAACATTTTAGAAATGAGTATACTCTGTGTGTACGTCTAACGACAGGGTGGTTAGATGGAGATTAATTTGAACAAGAAACAAAATACGACTCTAGTAATAATAATAATACAAAAGTAATTTTAAGTATTTTGTATACTGTGTATTTCTCTGAGATTCAATGTCCTATTCCTTCAATTTATTCATGTTAAACTAGGCACTTCTATTATGCTTGTTGGGAAAAATGAATAAGTCTCACTCTCAAAAATAAATAGCACATTTTGATTCAATGTTTTATCAGTTTGCTCAAGTAGCTAGCCAAAAATTGAGTTGTCTGAACAGATTTTACCTTCTGAACCAAGTCAAACAGGGTACACCACTAATGAGTTCAGCTCTAGACGATCGAAACGGTCATCTAGCGTTGTAGGTCATTTCCATGTGACTGACTGGCAAGCATTACTAATCGATATCAATGGTATTTAGCCATTCATCTCAGTCGACCACTAGTATACAGTTTCTTTAGGTTATCAAGAAGTTCATGAAACCTTTAAATAAGTTCACTTTATATTGAATTCTTCGCTGAAAACATTGAATAGAAGGGAAATGAAAACTTAGCGACTGAACTACCCAACGCAGAGCGGAGCCAAACACATTGAAATTCAATCAGCAACGAAACATGACTTGTAGCTCAGACAATAATTATAAGGATTATCAGTAGCATATCTGTGACTGATAGATACCCTTCGGTGTATGTTTTCCATTCCATAAGAAATATTTAAGTAAATATTTGATTTATCAAGAAAAATAAAAATAAATAGCATTTCAAAGTCAGTTGAGAAAAATGTTTATTAAAAAAAATCTCACCCACAGTTTTACGCCATCATTTCACCATCAGTATTATCACAAAGTTGTGTAACCTTTTGAAGTACTAGAAGTAGCTTCTGTGTGTAACTGTGTAATTCCTTTCACTAATTAAGTAAAACACTTTCCTCTAATTACTTCATAGTCGTCAGTGTCCCACCTCTGAAAAATATATTTCTGTTAACGAATTAAGTGAAAATATTTTCTTTAGCTCAATTCTGTTCATCCCACTGTTTAACTTAACCGAAAAATTCAGCGCCTCTGTTGACATTTCGTCTCCTAGTGTGACGAGTGCTACTGACAAGGTTTACCAGTAGTAAATAAAGGGAGACGTTCATCGGTATAAAAACGTCAAATAGCAGGGGAAAGATTTGATTTCAGAGAAGGCAACTGATACAGCTCTGTGGAGATACACAGGAGACGTGAAAGGAACACAAAGAAATACAATTTGATGTCCAGAATTACCACAACACGCAGATCTGTTCAAATTGTGCGTTGAAGATAAGGCGTACTTACATTCCTTTACCAAGTCTTCATCTTCTACCGTTTCACTAGTACGGACGCTTCTACTGTGTTTGGGTATTAACGCTGATTTTATTTGGTGGTTGGTGACTTAGACTAGACTCCAGGACGTACGAACCCACTTTATTCCCCTAAATACTTAGATTACGCGAAGTCAAACATTCTGCTTCATTCAGTTAACGGGAGAAAAATAAACTGATTTAATGAAAATTAATAATTTATCCTTGTTGTACAAAAGGTGACACTAATTGTCCAATTGATCTAGTGGATAAAAAGAAGGGTACTGGGTTCGAGTCTTAGTGCGAATAGATTCACTTACTGGGAAGTGCAGATACTATCAGTTGACGAGCCTCAGATAGGACGAAATGCCCATTGTGGATTCCACTGCTAGTCCCTATTCACCAAATAAAGTAAATGTAAGTACTATTCTTTTTTTTCAGAATCTGAAAGCTAATATGAAAAACTGAAAACACTTTGAATTAATCAGCATGACAGGATAATACAACTTCTTCTGCTATGAAGTAGTATACAGAAATGAGAAAATGTGATGCATCTCTTCAAAACGCATGATAAGATAAGGATAGAATAGTGTTATTCTTTCTCCTTCTTTTTTCTAATGCCTGCATTACGTTTTTACATACCTATATACACTCTATCTACATGCCTCAATGGATAAGAAAAATTAGGTAGTAACCTGTTCATTAATTATTTTTTGCCATCAAGTATTGTTAGGGTTAACAAAATATTTTGCCTGTATGCATACCTACATGTATATTAGTATTAACTGGTGTATTGGAATGAAATAATTTTGACCTGTGTATGCATGACTAGTAAAAGTGTTTCCTCTTCTATTTACCTCCATTCTTCCATTCTTATTCACTTGTGGAAGTGATTTAATAATTGAAGAGTGAACACTTCCATTGGAAACAACAGTGGAATTAAAATAAGCAGTCATTACATGAGAACATAAAAGTATATACACCTTGGAAGCATAAAAATATGTAGGTGAAAATAATTTTCTAAACTGTTCTTAAAAAACATTTTTTTAAAATATTACTATGAAGTAGACCATTAAAGCATAAATTTGACTGGTACAATGAATGGATGACCTTGATTTACTTAAAAAATAACTGCAGTTTACAGGAAACAACCATGAGGAAATTCATATTCCATGTCATACTAAGCAAGTAAATCAACATATTATTTTGATGTGGTTGTGTTCTCTGAGCTGGATAGTTAATTTGCGAAGCTTTCATCATGACATCTTCAGCGCATACTTCAATTTGAAGTCAACATATTATTTTTTTAAATTCCTTTGTTTCCCCAAGGGAACATGAGACTTCAAGCTTGAGATTTAGAAGTTTTTTCGAGACGTGACTTACTTTGTCAGCTTCATGCATAACCTACTCTCTTTACTGAGCGTATTACCGCTTAAACAAGGTTGAGGAGCGCGTCGGTTGGGAATCAAAACCGGACCATATATGTGTGTGTAGTGAATATTCTGCTTTTGAACATGTGTGTATAAAGTTTTCACTTATTAAAATGGCAGTGAAACACTGCTGACTAGGGATTACATGAAGTGGGATTAAAAGTTAAAGTAGATAATAAAAACAATGAGTAAATTAGCCTTTTATAATGAAAAGGATTTCCAACAGGTTGCAGACCTTTATCAACAGCTGCCTCGCTGTCCGTACTGAAGATCAAATGGCCAGAAAGAATAAGTAACAAGGAATTTAGGCAACAAAACAAACAAGAGCCGATCGCTCAACAAATATGTAGGAGAAAACGGAGATGGATCGAGCATACGTTGAGAATGCCGTCGAATGACATCGCATGCAGTGCAGGCCATCGCTAGAGTGGAATTCCAATGGAAAGTGACGGGTGGGTCGTCCTAGGGTGACATGGAAGAGATGAGAGATTATGGGCAAGCGTGGACTTAGCTGAAGAGGACGTCAAGAAATAGAACAAAGTGAAGATGTGTTGTTATAGCCGAAACGCAAGGGAATAATATTAATGTATTAAGTTTGTAAATTGTTACTAGATCGCAATATTCTCAGGAAGTACAAATTTCAATAATTTTAAACCTTTACTGATTACAAAAAGGCCGGTTATTTTATTGATGATATCCACTTAAAATTAGAGTGATGAATGTATCTTTAAGCACTCGTTTATTGCTAATTACCAGCATGTGTAAATTAACCAATTAATGCTTTTATAGAACAAATTGGATCAAGTTAACTTAGCTATCGGAGCAATTGATTCCCTTTTCGCTTCGATAAAATATACTTCCAAAACCATTTAGCTTAGAGAAACTCTGAATTCTTAAGGATGAAGAATGCGCAGTAGTTAATAAGATTCTTCATAAGTGAGAATTTCAACTGTGGCGAGAGCTACTGACAAGATTTGTCAGTAGTATATAAACAAATATACTTCAGGATAAAAATGTCAAATAGCAGGGAGATAGATTTGATTTCAGCGAAGGCAAATGATACAGCTTTGTTGACATTCATGGGAGACGTGAAAGGAACACTGCGAAATATAATATGATGTCCAGAAGTACCACAACACGTAGATGTGTTCGAATTGTGCGTTGAAGATAAGGTAGACATAATTTGATTATATAGAGGTACCAATTTCCGAATAAACATTCCTTTACCAAGTCTTTGTGTTCTACAGTTTCATAATGAGCTCAACTGACATCAGATATGCTTCTGTAGTAATACATTAGAAATTTCTTGAATCTACAGCTCTTAATAATGAATGATAATTTAATAAATAATGTCTACACATCTTTATAATTGCTACATTAAATTAGACTGCACACCCCTTGCTTTTTTTGTGATGAAATAACATGTTCCTTTTTTTGGATATTGGAAACGTTACAATACCGCTACACTGTTGATTCTGTCTATTAGTGTAATAATCACATTCGCAACAAAAATTATCTCATTATATAAATATAAACAATGTATCGTTTGAAAATAATTGCTTTATATTAACTTGAAAAAAAATTGAACGGATTTCCAAAAGACACTTCTTAACGGCACAGTCTATTGGAAAAAACATTTTTTTAAGGATGCTTGAAATGACCCGAAAACTGCAATGCCGACCATTAAAATGTCTTGCAGTAAGCGGCTGGAGCACTCGATGACGCAGGTTCGAATCAACCGGTAGACTATAGTCCCATCAAGAGTGCTTAGGTATTAGATACAGCATTCAGTGGATGACGAATGATTGAGAGGTTAAGGATCTTCAGGTTATGAGACTAAGGTCGTTGACCATTGAGCCACTTGATCTGGAATTCAATCAGCCATGAATTCTAGCTTTGTCATCTCTTGATACAGAGTTTCCCTCACCAATTCTTTCAGTGTGCATCCACTTCACACTGACATGGTGAGCTTCTAAGAGCGAAAATCTCCACCGCCACCCAGTAGGCGGCCTCTTTAAATCACTGGGCTACCAGAATTTCCATCCATCAAAGTGCTTAAACTCTTCTGCATCTCTCATTGTTTTTTATCGTGCAGTTATATCAGATGACCACTACATGAACTCGCGTGCAATTTTCTAGGTAACTGAAGAAAAAAATGTACAGCACTGATTTTCTCATCATATGCAGCAACACTACGACAAATGATGTACTTCAGATTATTGCTTCTGTATGAACCAAATATGCTGGAAATTTCTGCAATATATGTTCACATATTGTCTGAAATAAAGCTTTAATACTATTATATTATTAATATCAGTGAGCTAGGGATTAATTTCCAGATTATAGGGTTAGACTGTCGTCCCGAAACAATAGTCATTAGAGTGATCGTTGAAAACTATTCAGTTTTCGATTATGTATGTTGCTGTGAATAAATAAATCAACTACATCTGTAATTTACGAATAACATCAGAAGTAAGACTTTATTCAGGAGACGTTTGCTGAAGATAGGGAAAACTCTCTCAAATTCCCTTGCCTGCATAAACAACCAAGTATTCATTTAATAGAACCATTACAAACTAATTCTTGAAAATTAATCTGATGTTCGCTAGTGAATGGCTACAGGACTAAGCTGCCCGGAGTTCTAGTAAGAAGTCATAACCAGTCGGGAGTGAGGATGGAGTTCTCGCGCTAAAGTCATCAATTGATAGAAGTTAGAATTCTTAAAACAATGAGTCAGGTCCCAGTGGCTGAACGATATACGACCTTGCTTTGTAACTGGAAGGTTCTGGGTTTGAAACCCAGGGGATGCGTACTGCCAATGATTCCCAAACTAGGATGAAACAGTTGTCCAATACTCCAGTGATGGTTTTCAATGGTTCTCTAACTGATATCAATCCGTGGTCGAACCTGATACAAATAGAATCCCTACAAACAAATCCTTGAAAATGAAACATAAATTAATTTTCATGCTGATATTCATTCTTTTCTAAGCTTCGCTTATCTTCATCAACCTCCCTTCCTAAAGTCAAAATTCCCCAGAAAAGTTTTTCCCTTTTTCAATATTTCTTCTTAAAATAATTGTCACATAGATTTTGTAAGCGAAGTGTGACACTAAATTTTTATTTCTATGCAATATGATATTCTGAGGATATTTTGAAAGATGATGCTGGAAAATTCTAAAATTTAGGTTAAGCTTTGATAACAAACGACATTTTATTTTTAAAAAGATAAAGGAAAATTTATCCCATGCAAGAAATACTATCTGCTTTTGTTGACAAGTTAGTTAGTTAGCCTGTACTTAGGTCAATTAAGTCAATTAGATGTAACTTGTTAAGTTACTGTCAAGGTAACCTAGTTTTTGTTTTCATTTTTCTCTAAACCAATTTTAAAATTCTCTTTTAATCAAAACTGAATACCTTTTCTAGTTGTCTTAGTTGCACATAAGTAAATGATTTTAAATTTGTATCATATACTGTGCTTTTATGACTTATGAACTCAAGGATCTTTCTGTAATGGACAGATCGTTTGGAGAATCCCTACTGGACGATCTATTTATAATGCTTATACTTATTTAATCATTTCAACTAACTTTGTAATTAGTTCACGTTTTTCCTGTAGACTGTGTATCATTAATTTGACATTTACACACAACATGTTGATTTTGACCTTTATTATTCGCCTTTGTCCTTGTTTAATCTTTAATTGTAATACTCCTTTGTGGTTGAGTGCACATCGACAATGTGTTGTTTAACGATGTGAGTTTGTCTCAGTTTGTTTTTAAGGTCATTCTGACCTGGGAAAACTTGGTGTGTGACTCTTATGGACAGAGCTCCTGGTCCCACATAGCTAGGAATGTTCTCCTTGGTCCTAAGGTACCTTTTACAGTTGAACTTTGTTTAACTAATATTGTCTAACAGTAATTGTTTTGTATTTAGAAACATGCATTGTCTATATAGTCCCCTCACGACACTTTTTTTTCCTTCACGTTCCCTAGTGGAACATAGGGCCTCAAGCTAGTGGCTTGAAGTTTCTGTAGCAGTGTTTATTTTACAGGATGGGGTTGCTAGCCTCATGCCCAACCTTTCCTCTTTACCAGCATTATTTCTGGCTCAGCGAGGTAAACGTGAGCGTCGGCCAGGGATCGAACCGCGGACTATGTGCATGGTCGACGAGCGTCCTAACCGCTATACCACCAACGCACCTCACGACACTGTTGAGGTAATTTCGATTTTATATTGTTTAATGGAACCGCTAAAATATTGGGGAATAATCATCTTTTCCCTAACTTTGGAACGTCTCGTGACAGAGTTTGTCTCAGGGAAGTTTTCTTAGCTATACAGTAGAACGTGGAAATCAGTTTCTTGCGTTCAGATAATAATCAGATAAATTTGATCACCACAGCTTCTATTTGTTTTCATTATTATATATTCCGCTTTCTTTACATCCAACTAAAATTTATGAATCTTTCACCTTGGTATCCGTTAATCCTGCGCTTAATAATAATACTAATAACTTTATTCTTTACAAGGTGTTCACACAATATAAAGAATTCTAAGCATAGCTTATTGCACAATATTTTCTCTTAGTCCTGAATGTTCGAATAAAATAGCAGTGCACGGTATATTGTATGACAAAGTGTTTTTCACTCTGCAGTACAGATCAATCCTTTTATTATATTTTTCCTTCGTCTCCTTCAAGAAATGTACAGCAGTTGACTGAAATGACTCAAGAATTTGCTTGAATGAACAAAACAATAAGGAATGAAGAAAATAGAATATACTAAGTTCGATAGAAATTAAGGTAACTCAGCAATTCAAACAGGCTGCCGATGGTTTATTGATCCTCTTGCATTTATTATCACTGCACTGATTATTACTGTATGCTTAATGAGGAGAAAAGTCACTTCAAAGACTTCATTGCATAAATCCTATTTCAGTGAAATTGCAGTAATTATTAGTGTCTTCAGATAACTGTCTACAGAGCGTGTTTGAATCCCCGAGGAGATGACAGTCTCTTCCATGGTTGCCTTTCCAACGAGTATCAGTAGGCGGAAAACCTGCATCAAACTACCATCCACACACCTCTTGATCTCCTTCAATCATCAAATAGCAGGTGTTCATAAAGCGGAAACCTATGCCTAAGAACTGTATGCTTTCATGTTTTTAAAGAGTATTTCTTAATAGGACATGAACAACTACTTAGCCTGTATCTCAGGAATGATTGATTACTAATACGACTCATAACAATGACTAGACAGAACACGAATCAAGCATTTCAAAATAAACATTCATAAAACTTCAAAGATACATCGAAAATTTCATCCTCATAAGAATGTCTCTGTTTTCCGTTTTTCTTTAATTTCATTATGTTCCTCTTCTGTAAATCAAATTTGTAACTTCCTAATTAATTTGTAATTTACACAATTAGAGGTAGTGAAATTTCATCATATGTTCCTTTAAAAATTCAAAATTATCCAGATCACAATATGTGATTTACTTCATGCTATAAATGGTAATCAAGAAAGTAAGCATAATTGTATGGAGCTATATACTACTGATTGGTTGAAATAAGTAGTTGTATATCACTTACATCAAATAGTAGTGCTTGCTTGCCAGTTAGCCAAAGCAAAGTGGGTTGGCAGTTTTTCTCCTCCATTCCTCTATATGAATATTACTTTATATGTACATAAGCGACAAAATACGGTTTACTATTCTTTCTTCTGTTTGCAGTGAACTGATTTCCCTTTACTGTCTGCAATCAGAAAGTTTTTTTCTTATGCTTCAATTAATGCTAAGAAAGGTATAAAATCCGTCTTATCTTATTGATAATCTGCTAGATTCAATAAAAACTCCTACAAACATACAAACAAACAAGCGAATTCTCATCATTTTATCATGAGAATAGATGAAATCAAAGCATATTTATTAGTATTACTACTATTAGCATTAGTGTTATTCTCATCAATAAGCTGGAAGCGTGTTATTTCTCTCCTGGAAAAGGTTACTTACTCTCTGCATACATAGTTCACAAGCATAATCTACTGATATCCATCTATATATATTGTTATTTAAAAATCAATTAAGTAGAGGACAGATGATTATACAGAATTATCTCAGATATTCTATACGTCTTTTTTATATTTTGTTGGCAAGGAATTCACACTGATTCAGGTGAACATACGTTTTATGGTGATAATATTAATAATAATTAAAAAAATTCTCTTTCCAGCATGTAGGTAACATTTTAGTCTGTAAAAAAATATAAATACTCACAATGATGACCTTAGATATTCATTCATTCATTCTGTGAGTTGTCGCTTTTAGTGAAGATGGTTTTAATTTGTGAATATACAAAGTGTGGAATGCATTCGATATGCTTCATTCCGTGTAAGATATACAAAAATTATTATTACTTATTATCATTATTATTGTATCCTTTAATTCCTAGAGGAACATAGGGCTTCAGCCGTGCGTCTCCATTGCGTTCGGTTCTCTGCCACAGTCTTCACCTGGCTCCATGTCTGCCCACGCGCTTTCATCTTCTCTTCACATGACCTCCTCCATATCACTCTCACACTGACGACCAACTCGCCGCTTCCCTTTCGGGTTCCACTCGAGCAGTGGCTTGTCTAGTGATGTCACTTGATGGTTTCCTCAGAGTATGGCCATTCCATCTCCATTTCTTCCTGCATATTTGTTTCACAATCGGTTCCTGCTGTGTTGATTCGCTCATTGCCAGAGATCTCTGTTGCTGATCATTTCTGGCCATCTGATCTTGAGTATTGTGCGAAGACAACTGTTAATAAAGGTTTTTGTAGTTTGCTTGAGATGCTCTTTATGACGCGCCAAGTCTCTGATCCGTATAGTGAGTAGCACTGACTTCACATTGGAGTTGAAAATCTGGATCTTATTTTTGATGCTGAGTAGTGATGTTGACCTCCACACAGACTTGAGAGTAGTGAAAGCTTGTCTTACTTTTCCGATTCTTGCTTTGATATCCTCGTCATTTCCGCCTGTAGTTGAAACGATGCTTCTCAGGTAGGTAAAGGAGGTTGTTTCTTTCAGATTCCTCCCATTTATGCTGATTGTTGTCTAAATGGGAGGAACCTGAAAAATACTAGCTACTTATCTATCTTGTAAAATACCATGCTTCAGAACATTGGGAAATATTGTAAGCGCCTGTATAGAGAGTGAGGGTTGGTCTATGTCTTGACTCTGAAAAAGAAGACACTGCTAAAATGATTACCACTCATCACTGAGGCACTCTTCT
The DNA here is from genome assembly GCA_944472155.2 of Trichobilharzia szidati. NCBI lineage: Eukaryota > Metazoa > Platyhelminthes > Trematoda > Strigeidida > Schistosomatidae > Trichobilharzia > Trichobilharzia szidati. The sequence goes on from OX235274.1 coordinate 81,372,302, forward strand.
TCAAATGTGACTAAATTATTATTTCATGGGAAATATTTTTAGAAGAGCAATACTTATAAGCATTTATAGTTATAATCCTTATGCCTTAAATAAACTAGCGGTAGAAACCAATGTATAGTCTACATATTCTTCGTTCTAAGGTATAGATAGATACGTATATATGCATGTAGATATCTACATATGCCTGTCAGTTATATATCCAAACATTTGTTGCGTCTTTTTTCTACTGCTATCCAAAGTTTTAATGGACATGGGAATAATGACAGGTGACCGCGACTGAGAGTATATAGAATTATGAGTATTTCAGAAGAAGATTTCAATTTAAGAGAACTCAATCTAGTGGTTAGTTGATTTTTTCTTTAAGCGAAATACACTTTTCTAATGTATATATATGTATAAATAAAATAGGAAATATTTTAAAAAGTGTAATAACGTTCGTTCAGCGAATGTAAGGAGACAATTTTTTGGTAATAATGATAGAACTTACAGGTAAAATAATAATTTACAGTATATCATGTGATGATACGGTGTTAATCCATATGAAGAAAGATCCAATTCTCTACTATGCTTTCTAATCATGTCCTTTAAAAACTGAACAGCATTCTGTTGAAAGCTAATTTAAAGTGTCCGCCAGTTCAGACAGATAGATTACAGAAGACAAAAATTTCAATAGCAGCAATGTCTGCCCTTTTTACATTTTGCGGTTGCTAACCCAGTGTCCAAACATCCCTCTTTACCAGCCGTACTACCGAATAGTTGAAGTTAAGGCGTACATCAACCGGGAATCGAACCCTGGACCACATGAGGCATGCTTGGCAAGTAAACTACCACTGAACAACTTTTTAAGAAACCACTTTGATGATTTCTTTATTTGAATGCTTATATACATTTATCAAGATTCCATGTGGATGAGGTGGATACCATCGCTTTTTTTGTTTAAACTTCTGGTGTTTGAAATCAAATAGCATACACCACAAGTCTTATCATTGCCTACAGAGTCTAACAGATAATTTTATAAATAATAATTTTTAAAAAAATCATATTTTATACAACACAGATTACGTAAAAGTAAAATTTGTTGGTTAAATCCAACCTATTTAAAACCTTTTTTTCATTACATTAATCTTATTTCCCATACTCTTCATGATTCAATGCATACTTTTGTAAAATAATTGAACAATGTTACTAACATCAGCAACAACGACACAAAAAAAACGCTTTGCTGATACGGTTAGTCTGACAGTTTGACACCCTGTTGTCAAATAACTATTTATTTTTCAACAAATATATACATATATATATATTAAATGTGTTTGTACTAACTGTTACTACCCTACTACTAACACTACGACCATTTACACTACTTACTTACCACTACTATACTCTGAGAGTTAGGAACAGGTGTTTCTGCACATAAACAGGCATACAGCATGCAGATGGGTAGGTGGGTGGTTGGTTGGGTGGTACAAGAAGGCATGCGCTTTATATATTAATAGTAATAGTAGTAATTACGAAATAATCGCTTTTAATTTCACAGAGAAATGTATTGATTGCATAGAATGCAGTAATATTAGACAGATGAGATAAGCAATGCAATTAATTCAGTGAAAAGTTTTTGAGGAAAAAAAAAATCAAAGAGGCTACTAAATTCAAACCGATCTATAAACACAGTTTGAATAGAATAAAAATGAATGAATGTGTTAAATGATGGATTATTTAGTTATTTATAGAGGTGTATAGGATTTAGGCATAAACAACAAAAGAATCTGCACTGCAGTGTTTGTTTTAGGAAAAGTGTTTTTACCGTGAGAGAGAAAAATGTGTTTTGTGTGTGTGGAAAGTCTGGATTTGATGAGTTTTTCACATAATTACCGCTGGTGACTAGGATGTTTTTTTTAAGGCAACAGACTGAGTTGATACGGAATGCCTTCAAAGTAAATTCATGAAATATAAAACCGAGTGTTTTTTCAGCGCGGTATTCAAACATGCAATTCTCACTTATCCCATGCTTGGAATTCCTGACTAGAGGGGTCCACTAGGAAGGGTATGAGGACAAAAACTCATGACATTGTCTGGCTTTTCCGCTATATATCGACAATAAGTAGAAATTATAACTGATGAGCTATTGGAATCTGTCCCAGTGGCTCAGTGGTCAACAAGTTCACCTTGTAACCTGAAGGTCCAGGGATTGATCCCGGGTGAGGTCATGAATACGTACTGCTGAAGACTACTAAACTAGGACAAAACAGTTGTCCATTAATCCCAGGTTTTACAGTAGTCCTCTAACGGAAGTAGGCTGGTCATTAATTCTCAAATAAATCAGATGCCTGCAAACTAACACTTTGAAAATAGAAACCACCTGTAAGCAAGATAACTGTGGTATTTTCTTAGTTAAATAAGAATGAAAGATTAAGTTTTCAAAGTTTCCAGATGTTCAAGTAAGCGACTTGGATTACGAAAACAGAGGGGAATTTCTTACAGATAAATCGTTTCTAAAGTGTTAGTTCTAGCTTATCCAGCTAAAGGGAGATGGCGTCTTAGGCAAGGGAATGATACTGTGATAAATAACCAAGGAAAGGTAAGTAGAATGAGGATAAAATACATAGGTATCTATAACTGCTACTCATTGGTAACAAAATACGAGAGATACCTCTAACTTAATTCCAAATATAAGTAAATTTTGGAAGTAAACGATTTTAAGTAGTTTTTCTCTGTCTTGTCTGCAATCAACAAATTGTTGGTTTCATTTAAGTTTATACAAGAGTACAATAGAACATCAAGTTGATGATTATCGGAAACCGGAAAGCTCTTATCAGCTGGTGAGACCTAATTTGGAGCTCGGCGCCTTCTAATAACTTTAATCAGAGACCAAACTCACAGCCTCTAGATAAAGTGGTAAACACTTTGATTCTGAAAAAGAAAGAGGTTCAGAATATTTCACATTTGACGTACTAAGTGGGAATATGACCCAAATACATTCAGGAAACTTATAACCATTACAAAACATGGAATTATCTTTGCGTAGTACCTGCAGACTTATTTATTATGTAAGGATAAAATCTAAGATGAAGTTTTGTTAGCACACAGGAGCCTCTAGAAATGAGGAGTAAAGCGAACCTAAATTTTTCATACATACAGGGTTGTCTAATTTGAAAAAAAGAAAAAATCGAAACCGAGTGATTAGAGTTAAACGCATTAGAAGTGAACATCATTCCCAACCGTTAAACATACAACATTCAAAGAGACTTATTGCAAAGAGTCAAACAATAAGGTTTTATAAACAAGTAATTAAGATATTACTAAGGGGTGTACAGTGGTGAACATCTTATACAAACACCCTGGAGAAGTCGTTGACAGACTATCATTTGACAATAGATAATGCATCTAAAAATAAATTCCATAATCTTTATAGAAAAAAATCTATGGAATTAGTCGGCGATGACAGTTTTTCACATACTGAGTTCAAGAGAACCATCGTCCGATTAAGCAACCCATTTGCATTGAGAATATAACAACTGTATTAAAATTAAATATTTCAACTATTGGTTTGTAGGGATTTTGTTTGGTTGGTTGGAGGATTTTATAATGAGCTGACATCGCTTAGAGGACCATTGGCAAAACTGGGAGTACTGAACAGCCTGTTGTTTTGTCAGACTAGTTTGTGACTCTCCAGCAGTATGCACCTACCTCCAGGGTTCAAACCCAGGACCTTCTGGTTACAAGGAGGGCCCGCAGACCATTGAACCACTGGGACCCGATCCAGTGGTCATCCCATGAATTCCAACTTCTACCAATTCACGACATAGCGCGACCACTAGCCAATGTCTTTGGCAAGCATTTCTTCTCACCCCCGACTCGGTGAACCCTACTGGTGAAGACTTACCACTAGAATCCCAGGTAACTGCTTGAATAGGATCAGTAGCTATTGAGCATTTCATTGATATTCAAGTATTGCTTTGTCGAGATTTGATTGATTGGTTTCAGCTCAGAAAAGTAAATTTACTGCGCGACTACATTTAAAAAAGATACTATATAACTGTGCTTAACCAATTGGATGAATACACCTTACTGGATTTGTTTATAAGTAACTTATGTGAAGCAGTTTTAATTAACCACAGACTGATTAGTTTCTTGGATTCTCCATAAAATCATTTGTGAGCTAAATAAAAATAATGTAGTGTAAAAATCAAAGCTAATCCTGAATACGAAAGATATATTTTTAGCACAAATATTGACATCCGACTGGTTCAAACTTTAACAAATAATTTTTAAATTACCCTTCTTACTTGACAAGTGCATATTACTCTGTTTATAATGCCCTCATTGACTGGCTTTTTATCTCATATATACAAAGTCCGAGTTGTTATAATGCTTTGTTTAACAACTGTCTTGAAGGATAAACATGGAATTATGTTAATCATAGTGTACTTCGATTTTTATCCCTGCAAGAGTTTATATAAACCAAATGATTTATAAAGCCTTCATCTCATAGGTAGACTGAGTAGCTAGTAAGCACAAATCTTATCCACTTTGATAGGTTATTTAAGCATTATTTGAGTGGAATAATCTGTGCTTCGAAATAGAGTACGTGAAAAAAAGACTGAATATAGTAAGAAAAAAGGTATTTTTACGAATTGATTATGGATTGATATCAGTTAGAGAACCAGGGAGTACTGGACAGCTGTTTCATCCTAGTTTGGGAATCATCGGCAGTACCCACCCACTGGGGTTCGAACCCCTGACCTTCTGGTTGCCTTGTAACTAAGGTGGAGAGACTTATGTACAAAGTACCCCTACCTTACAAGCACATTTCTTAGTTATCACCGTAATGAACGATCCATGACTAAAGCGAGTAAAATCAATTAAAAAGTGATCAAATAGTAGAAAGCAAAAATCGTGATAAAGTTGATCCGGTTGACCACTATCATCAACGCTACGGCGCTTTTTTATCTTAAACACAAAAGTGCCAGTAGTAGTTATAGTAGTAAAACCAATGATATCTAAAATTCAAATTGCAGATGCTAGAGTTCTAACCAGGCCACCAAGAGAATTTGTGAACCATTTAGTACTGTTTAAATAATGCAATTTCAGTGAAAGTATGACTATACTACTGAGTGAAAAACTAAGTTTCTTGAGTAATGTTGTCATGATGATCCTTTCACATGCTGAACACTGCTGCTACACGTTCAAACATAAGAATCCGAAGCGGATTCTTTTAAGTTTGACATCGGGTAGCAGGTTTTCTAGGTTATGATTATTTGTAAATGGAGATAGTCAAAAGAAATATTTTCTTAACATCACATTTAAGCGATTATATACATTTAGCTTGATAAATTATATTTCATAGTATTCACTGTGATTGCCTGAATTCTTTTGCTTAGGTTTAATCCACAGGACTGAGCTTACATCACAAACTTATGCAGAAAGTTGCTTAAGTCAACCAATACTGAAAGATCACAGGAGTTGAACTCTCGTTTTCTTGAAACCCTGACATTTTAATTCAAGAACATCTGGGCGAATCTTTTCAGCAAATGACTGACTGCTTAGAGAACAAAATTCTGAATATGCCCAGTAATTGTCTGGATAACTTCCTGTTAAGTCTCCTGAATTCGAAACACAGTTCAGTAAGTTTGATTCCTAGAAAGACGTTAATTTCTCTAAAGCTTTAAGAAACCAAACTCTGTCTCTCTCTTTCTTCCAGTCACCCAGTCTACCAGCAACATTGCAAACATGAATATCAAGCACATGGTATGATAGCAATACTAGGTAAAAGAATATCAACTTATGATGAATTATAAAGTCTTGACAACAAAGCCTCTCAGTCTATGGGAACATTGCTGCTCTAAAGTCATTTGAGTGCCACCTAGTGGGCTAGTAAATAAGGGAAAACCAATGAATTAGGCCCATTTATTTTCTGAACTTTACACTAATGGATAGGTTAAGTTATAATCAGGGAAAATTTAAACACCTAAAAGAGATAACTGTTGCAGAACTCAATCGTTAACCTGAGAAAATTTCGGTTATATTTTTGGGCATGAAAATGTCAAGTACAGATCCATTTCTTTAGACGAAATAACTTCCAAAATTTACTTCTTCACAGAGTTAGACATTTAACCGGCACTTACAGTCCTTCCTTAATGCACGACTACATGAAAACATGAATTATGCCAAACTCAATTTTTTTTACTGATAAGTTTTAAAAACGGTTGGTTGAGACTACAATTTGCTGTTCCATTGTTCATTTCTTTTGTCTTCGACTTATTAATGGCGTTTTGCGTTTTACAGATTTGATTTAATTTTATAGTACAAGAAATCAGACTTTATTTAAACGCATTTAGTGAGAAACCTATTGAATCATGCAGTGTTTCATTTAAGGAAAACCTGCATTTCATCTGATGCATTTACATTTTGTCATATTTATGAGCAAATATGAAACTCAGTACAGTTTCTCGATAAACGGCATAAAGACATCCGTTTCTGGAAGAAAAACTTTATTGTGAACTGATTGATAAACTATACCTTGATGTGTTACTAGTTCGATTGATCCTGTTTATCACTGCCTATTTTAAACATTTATGAGGACAATTGATAGCTTTGTGTACTATTTTTTTATTATAACTTGATTCCACACCGTATTTTTGATACAAGTATGGAATTTTCAGCATGTGATATAGGTAGCACAAATTTTGCAGGCCGACCATAGATATCGGGTGTGCATCGGCAGGTGATTGAACCCCGGACTATGTGCATAGTCGTCAAGAGTCCCAATCGCTGTGCCACCGAAGCACTTTATGTCAGAAGTATATTCAGCTGTAATCCTTTTAATGAATACTTTGATAAAGCAACTTATTACATAATGATCCATAGTGATTTATGAATAATTATCTAAAACTTTAAAGGATGAATAACTTTCACGTCTTCAAAAGACAATTCCACTTCAAAGTATCTTAGGATGTAGTAATTGATTTCAGGTATCACTGCTTAGAATACAACACTTTTTCAGTGCTTCACATTCACTGAAATCTCTTCAAATAGCTGAATGAATGACTAAATGCTTGAGTTGTATTCATACATAGGAATGAATATAAACGAAGTTCTATTACAGTTTTCAATAAACTAGATATGAGTAAATATACAACAAAGTGTCGAAATTAATTAAGTTGAAATATTATTCGTAATTACAATCGTCCATTTTGGAAAACATCTGCTTCTGCCAAAGCTTACAACACTAAAAACTTTACAATCACAGATGTTCATAACAAAACTTTGAAATACATTTATTTATATTCAGTAACACTTCATTTTTCTTACAATAAATTACAATCAATAATTAATGCGAATTCTGCAGATTGTGTTGCAAACATTCAATTTTTGAAGTTTACAAATTCTACTTTCAGGAAAAGTTTTCTTTTATTCCATATTCCAATTTTGATAACCACACTCGTAGTATTCATTTTCATTTTCACTTAACTGTACTTCAGACAGAAAGCAACAAGTCGAGTCTTAATATCGTCTTCCAGGAAGTTAACTTTTGCATTCACTTCATCGAGCTTTATTACACTAGTGCAGGAGCTCCACTGAACTTCTTGTTCTACCTGCAATGTGCTGATTTTTTCACATACCGTTTCTGGTCTTAACGTTGTTTTTTTTTTTAATGTTAACATTCAGTCAAAATCGAAATTTTAGTGGGCTTAATTGCTCACTGTTCACATCATGTCAAGGCTAAATTTTATTCACTTTATGACTTCAAGAAGGTATGTAATCGAATTCATCAAGTGCACTTCAATGGAAATGTATTATTGTCAAAGCTATAGCCAGCAATGAGACTCATTTCAATGATAAAACTTTATTTTTCTGTCGTTTTACACCTTCTGAATAATAACCAATTTAAAACTTAGCTAAACATTATTATTTTTCTGTACAATGAAGGATGTTTTCAAGTGTTGATTAGCAGGGATTTGAGTGATTTCAAGCTTGAACATTGAATGTCTTCAGTTAGAGAACCAACAGAAACTATGGGGTACTGGTTGTGTCATAAGTGCGTACTGCTGAAGAGAATTCCCCACCAAGACGAAGCAGCTATCCAGTTTTCTGTGATTTCCAATGTTTCTCAAAGTGATTTCATTTGGTGATTCAAGCTTGAAGGAAGTTTCCAAACAGATAATTTCACTCGACTAGCCCATACTATTAGAGTGAGAAGACTCATTAATCATCGTCCCTAGGCAACTCATCACAGGAGTGATCCACATAAAATCATTCAAAACCCAAGTGATTCATTGCCTAAGTTGAATACAAATCTCTCCTGGTGTTTACATCCACTTAAAAAGACTGGCTAGGCACAATTTTTGTCTTGGAAATTGTATGACATAACTATTTCCAACTTCTAAAGTTATATAAATCCTTTAGTCTAAATTTTTTGTACTGATATGTATTTTGCACTGACAACTTATTTTTGTCTCATCAGATAAATAAGTGCCTGACACTCACAAAAATGAACAGAATAATAAACATAGTAAAGTGTGAACAGTTAACACTGTAGAAAAAAGCAAAGCTTACCTTTATAGATTATATGTATTCATTTATTAATGTAATCATTATGTATATATATGCGATGAATATAAGTGTCAGACAATCCGTCTTATTTTCAACAGGTTGAAGAGTTATCTTAAGATTTCATGTGAAAATGTGTCATTAATGTTGCTTTACTCAGTTGCTTTTTTCAGTATACAGATTAAATGTCTTAATAATTTACAGCAGTTCACTGTGTTTTCCTCTAGTGAAATATCTTCAATCCTAAATGACAATGTTTTAATAAATTAAAGAAGTAATTGTCCAGTTTTCATAGTATTTTTTTAAAAATTAACTAAAGATGGATACTTGATTAGAAGAGATATGCTGTATATGCCGAACCCGTTGGTAAGTGAGCAGAGAAATGAGAAGCATTAATAGAGGATAGATGGATGGATGTATGAATGGAGAGATAGGTAGATAGATAGATAGATGGACAAATAGATAGTCTAAAATTATCCAGTAGCCTAAAATTCACAAATAATAAGTAAGCATGAGAGTTTTCAACCAAAAAGCAATTCACTGTAATATGATTGGTTATTTGAGAATATAACTCATGGTAGGTGAAGTTGTGCAGAATTAGTTTTTATTTTCTTTTTTTTTCAATAATTTAAAATAACGGGATTATTGGTTTGTGGATAAAATGAGTAGGTTTTATTGTTACAAAATGAATTGTAGTGTAGTGTGCGTGTATGCGTGTCAGTGTACTCAAGATAAGATAAAACGGTGAAAGGATATAAGAGTGAAAGGGTAAGTAAGGTGAGATAACCTAGGGATTAGTTTTAACAGGTACATATCTATCCATATGATAGACAGGCAAGTACTGATGGATTTCGGATTTTAGGCTTGAAGACAGATGTCTGTGTAGCCAGAATACAACAGTTTCGCATGTAATCCTTAAATGATAATCCGAAACAGTAAATATAAGGAGTCGTATCAAAGTGTTTTTTCAACGTGAACACGAATCATTAAGTGATTACTTGTGTTTCCACACAACTAGGGTCCATTTCATCAATAATAATGTTTATCGAGGAAATATACTCAACATAAGTTCAGTTTCAATAGAGGAGTAGAATCTGGTCAATATGGTAGAATATAATTCCACACTGAACAAGTTTATTTGAGTAGAATTTATTGCTCATAATCATATCAATGTAGCCATTAGACTTCCTAACATGATTTATGTAGTTTCACTCTCTCCTATGTTTTAATATAATTTTTCACATATTCGGCACAGGTGTTGCATCATTTTGACTGCAAGTGTTTGGTGCTGATTCAGTGAACAGGGATTCAGCGATTAACCTCTCCCTCCATTTAAATATCCTACTACTTTTTATTATTTTCACCCTATCGCAACATATTTTCTGATTATAGGCAAGTAAATTCACTGCAATGACAAAACGTTTTCCTAGATTGCTTGACTTAACAGAAATAGTCATCCTGCCTCCAGCTAAATTTCTATGTTTTGATAATTTGTGTGACCTCGATTTTCTAGTTGGACCTATATAACCGACCTTACAGCCATTGCATAGCATTTGGTAAATTGCATTATTTCTCCTTATGAAACCTATCAGGTCTGTACGCAGCTAAAGTATGTCTCTGAGTGACTTGGTTAGCTGAAATGCCACCTTAATCCCACTCTTATTGTTAAAAATCTTACGTGGTGTCCCTGAACTTGTTTCTGTTTAACGTTGAGGTACCGTCGAGGCTTTAAATTCCTTATTATTTATATAATAAAATCTGATGGGTAGTTATTCCCTATTTCTTTTTTCCTGTTTGCTTGATTTTGTTATCTAAATCTTCTGATTTACTAATTAGGCTCCTGGCTCGACGATATAAACATTCAACTAGACCTATCTTTACTAATTTTCGTGGAATGAATTAAATTCTAGGTACATGTCAGAATGCAGCGGTTATCTATAGGTGTTATTGTCTAACTTACCACCCCGTTTTCGTTATGTCTTGCTGTTTAGCTCTGTTCATTTTCTAACTCGAAGGTGAAGTGAATTCCATCTACCACTGTGTTCATATGTGCGATGAACTTAGGGATAAGTTCAGAATATGTTCAAAATAGCGAATGTACTACCCAGATTTCTCCAACGTCACAACAGGATTAAACGTTCTTAGGAATTTATTTCTTCAACTAACTATAAATGTGTCGCCTACTGTTAGGGATATCAATAACCCTATTGTCACCCCCATACAGTTGTTTGAATTTTGAATAAATCAGTGGTCAGATATAACTAAACACTTATTATTCCTTTTTCAAACAGCACCTTGGTTCTGCATACGTGTTCAGCGTCAATCTCCAGTTTCTTCCTGACTCAACCAGAGCTGTTTTGATCGGAATATTAATGCCTAAACTGATTACGTCAGGAAATGGTCAATTTTTTATCCTTTCCTATATGATTTTCTAATATTCATTTTATTTCATACGAACAATGAATTAAGCTTAAAATGCCATCTAGTTGTCTATACTGCATTATAGTGCGTTAAATCATATAAAGTTATCGAATATGCAATGAGCTCGATTATAATTTATATAAGAATGAAACGGCATGATTAATCTGGTTTGGAATAACTTCTTGGACATCTAAAAGACACAAGTGACGAACTCCGGCTGACGTTGCTCGCATGTGTTAGAAAACAATACCTTATTTATCATAAAATTTGAAGGAAACGGAAAAATGTCATACAACACAGGTATCCCAAAAGGGAACATTAATCTGACTTTATAATTCAGTTCCGTTCATGCAACGAATTAAACATGCTTTTATTTGTTGTCGATTTCAGAGTGATATGAATTTCTGAGCATTAGTGTACTTAAGTTTTTGTGATTAGAGAGAACAATAATAACTATAACTGAATGCTGTAGTCCATTGATAGTTTTGAAGCTATATGCTCATATATTTAAAAATTGTCATTCCAACGGTTTAGATGGATCTTTCAGTAGAATTCTACAAATATCCAAAACATGTGAATTTCCTGGAGTAGTCTAAGTACCGAGTCCTAATAAAAAAGTACGAAGTTACTTAGATTAATTTCATTGTATTTATAAAGTCGGGAAAAGTTTCTAAGAATCATCGAAAATACCCATTGAGTCAGGAAGAAAATAAAAGACAATTCAGTGATGAAAATTTTCTGTACTGAAGAAGTCATATTCACAGACTGTACAGTAGTATTTATATTCACCAAAAATGTATAGTATTACATTATTGAGTATTATGGTGGGGGTGACATAATCGATATAATTAATTAGAAGTGGCCTCAAAAGTAAAAATAACGCTGTACATTGCATAATACTCAACGACACAAACAAAGAAAGCTTTAGAAATTTGACAAGGTTGAAATTAAAATAAAACAGAAGATTTGTAGCTCAGGTGGATGATTTGCAATTAATAGTGTTCTCCGAGCTGGTTGGTTTAGTTGCGGAGCTTTCGTCGTCCTTCTGGACAGCATCTTCAGCGCAATATTTAGCATAAACTAAACCAACCAGCTCAGAGAACGCTATTAATTGCAAAAAGCTGAAATTGTTATCGAGTGAAAAGAAGGGCAGTTGAGTGTCCATCTGACAAACATGGAGAGGATTAGAAAACGTACAAAAGGAACATATCAGAGCTATAAAAGTGAATTTATTATTAAAGTGGAAGCAAAGTACTCATTAAAAATAAAAAATAAAAAATTCCCCTGGAACGACTAATGAAGAATTTAAGACCGTGGTAGAATAAGAGACTGGACAAACCTTTTCTGCATATGGAGTTCGGGGCGGTATTGACGAATTGCCAACGTTTCGATGGTGCACAAATGGCGAAACGTGACACCCTTTGTTCTATCTGACTCCACCTTGTAGATAATCTTGAAAGAGGACTCTGGTGGAGCTGCGTGGCTTGAGTTCACCAAGTGCTCGCCAACTGAGCCATTAACTGTCTTGCATTATCCTTTTGATGACCATGCCGCATAATGTTCAGAGATGAGTTTGGAAAATGTGCGCTTTGTGAGGCCAATATAACTAGCTCCACATGAGCAGGTGAATTTATAAACACACACTGAAGTGACCCAAAGTGACACTTTACCCTTCACACTTCCATTGATCACTTGTTGGTTGTAGAAATCGGCCTTCAGCTCAGTCGAAAAGAAGACTTTGTTTGGTGAACTCGATAATAGGTTCTTCAGAATCTCAACTATGGTTTCATGTTTAAATACAACCTTCATGAATAGCAGTTTCCTTGGCACCATCTAGGTTCTTTCAGGTATTCGGTTTACTTTAATGTCGAAGAATATCCATTTCCCATGATGAGTGGTCTTAGTCTCTCCAGTTCACCATCGATTGTATCACTGGTAAATATCCTTCTTATTCCTGAGGTTAGGCAGTGGATCAGATTTCTCTTTCTTCTCAGAGGGACCCAACTATTAAATTTCGTGTATTGACCATTCCATGTTGCTTTTCTGTTGATTGATCTCTGGAGAGAACCGTCAGATCTCTTTTTTTATCAAAACATCCAAAAAATGGAATTTCGAGTTCATCTGTGATTCTGACGTGAACTGGATAGCATGATGGCAGTCGGTGAACTCCCTAGTTAACATTTCGATGTGTCATCTTTGGTATCTTTGGTAAATATGGAAACTATCGATAGTTGGTCGTAACATACTATTCTCTAGACTTGCCAAGAAGCAGTCTGCAAGTAGAGGACCCAATGGTGACCCCATTGCCATTCCATTTCTTTGTCTATAGGGCGTGTTGTCAAACTTGAACTGGACATTGAAAGTGCATCTCAGTAGTAGTTCCTTTAAGTAGTCGGTTGAAATACCCACTTCCAGATTGTTATCTCCGACGAATTCGCATATAAAGCAAATAGTTTCAGTGAGAGGAACATTAGTGAAGAGAAACGTAACATCCGGAGATATCATTTTCTTCCCAGATTCATTAGCATCAACAAAATTAAAAATAAATTTCAGCGTGATGTTAAATATCATAAAACGTGAACAGGTGCATCGTGAAAATGCTCCCTTTCTATGATGGTTGTCAGTGAGTATCCAAGGATAACTGCAGTGGTGAGACATGAATTTTTATTGCAGTAGGGTGCACCGAACTTAGCTCTTTTGTATACATTTTGTCATGCAGTATAGTTAAGTGTTTAAACCTCGATGCATAAGTCTAAAAGACTGACTTTTTATGGTAGTCGTTTGTGATCAGTTAGTTTAATATGGGCCAAAAATCATTCCTTTCTTTTAAAATAATGAAAGTTTGTAATTCAGGTTAGTGTTTTTGGTGTTGTTGAACTCTCTGAGGTGAACAGTTTGCTTCTAAATATTTAGCTATCCTTCCAGGACACATCTTCAACACTAACTTGAAAACGAAGCTAAAGTCAGAATTTTGCTGATGATCTTGACTTTTATTAGTTTTGTTTAGGGATTCTGTTAACTGATCTTCCGAGTAAGCAATGAACTCTTTACTGTTTGATAAGTTCGAAAGACATATACATATTTATCAACTCCAAAATTGATCTTAATATTGCTTCTGTAGGAGTTCCACTGCACTGTTAATGTCCAAGACTTCACACGCTTGTGGAATAGTACTTAAACAATTCAACCACAGTATATAAGAACACCGAACAACTCTAAGTAGAAATAACAACCTTTACTCAGATATTGAAACTAATCATTTCTCATCGATCAAATTCATACTGCTTTTAAATTCCAAATAAGTCCTTCTATGTATAGTAGATAAGGTGAGCTTCCGTATGAGGGAGATCGTGTGAGAAGGAGATGAAAGCTTATGGGTAATCACACGGCCAGCTAAAGATGACCGCAGGGAACAGGATACAGTGAACACACGCTGTTGAAGCCCTATGTTCCCCTGGGAACCCAAGGGAACAGTAATAATCTAATAATAATAACTGTATAGTTGGAAAAGACGTGTCGATATATTTATTGATGTGTGCTGGGTTCGAATCTCACTGGGAACACCACCACTCGCTAGGTGGCCATTATACCCATTTGATTATTCCCATGTGGGTCAAAACGCACGTTCTGAATTCCAGCGCTAACCACAATAATAGAAGTGAAATCATGAATTAATCACGGAAGAGCGGCTGACTTCTAGTAATCCAACAGCTTCAATCGACTAGAATATTCTGGTTGTTGTTTAGGTGAACCTATCTCTGCGTTACTGTAGTGTGATGATATCCACGTGTGTTCGATTCAGGTTCATTATTTCAAAATCTAACTAGATCTTCTACGCTACGTGGTAATATTCTATGGCGATTGGGGTTAACATAACATCGCCAACGTCATGTAGTATACAGAAAAGATATGAATGTTATCTACTAAATAAACTGAGATTGTTTTCCTCAATTGGGAATTCGTTTATGAAAACAAAACAAGTAGTTCAGCGAAGAGTCTCTATTCGGTGAATTCATTTTCATAGCTGTACAATAGCAAATATATATGAGTTATTTTGTATGTATGCGTACATTAAGTTTTTCAAACAAAAAAATAATTGGTTATGATTATTTTAACTAAACAGGTGAAAATTAGTAAGTTTTGGGTAGAGTTACGCAATACAAAAATGGTCAAGAAAAATTTTTTTGATTATAGCTTGATTCCACACCGTATTTGTGGTACAAGTATGGAATTTTCAGCATGTGATATCGGTAGCCCAAATTTTTCAGACCGACCACTGACATCAGGTGTGCGTCGGCAGGCGATTGAACCCCGGACCATTTGCATGGTCGTCGAAAGTCCTAACCGCTGTGCCACCGACGCACTAGTGTAATAACAAAGGTGATGAGTTGTCACAAGCAGTTTTTAAAGGAGTTACGCAATAATATGAATAGTTTGATGAATGAGCTGTACTCAGGATACACATAGGAACAAAGTAAATAATATGAAATTACGTAAGAGTTCTAAATGAATACAAGAATTATAAGCAATTAAAGAAACAGGCAAACAAACAAAATTAAGTCATCAAAAATCAGCAAATTTGTTATCATGATAATAGAAGTGGCTGAGTAATTCTCTTTTGTATGCACAACTCTGGTTTTTCTATGTGAATGGCCAGAGCTTCAGCGATACAAAGAAGACGAAAATGTATTACCTTGGTAGGTAATTCTTGACTCTGTAGATTATTTTGTAGGAGGCGTTTGTTGAGATGGAATGATCAGTGTTAACCAAGTGTTCAATTATCACACTCCTTATAGCACCACCACTGCATTTTCGCAACCATGCTGGATAGTGTTCTTGAATCCTCTTGGACAGGATACGCGTCAAATGATCTATGTACCTGTCTCAACAGCAGCAGGTGAACTGATATATGCACACAGAAATTGTCAGATGAGGGATCTTGTCTTTGAGGCTTCTGTAGATCAGCAGGCGATTAGAGAGCACTATTCTTAGCGTTGCTGCAAAGAATGTTCTTCTCAGGGATGATTCGATCCTTCTCTTGAGAGCATCGCTTGTTAAATTCGTTTATGCCACATAATGCCTCATTACATCCATAGTACTGAGTCTCAACTTTAGTCGTCTGAAGCAGATACTGAAAATAATTCATAATTACTGTATTATCATTATTCCCTTTGGTACCCTAGTGGAACAAAGGGCTTCAGCAACACACTGTTATTTAGCTCTCTTCTTTGAAGTCTTTCCTATCTGGCTCTCATTTCATATTCACATGATCTTCATTTCATCTACGGTTACACGCCCAACTCGTCTTTTCCCGTTCATGTTCCATTCAAAAGCCCGGAGTGTGATATCATTTAACGGTCTCCACAACGTATTTCCAGTCCATCCTCATTTCCATGTGCATATTGGTTGGGCCATAGGTTTTCGACTGTTTCGTTGTCATACTCCTATGTAGCCGTCTGCTCTTCAGTATTACGCCAGTGAAAGCAGTTATGAGAAAAATTATAGTGTAATCCTTCAAAACATTATGTTATACATATTCCTATTGTGTTCTCCTGGCTTCAGAAATGATCATATTATATATTTTTGCAGAACATGTTTTCACTAAAACAAAATTTCAACTCTAATTATTTGCACTGCTCAGTAAGCAAACTGAATGAATGCATATATATATATATATATACAATAATTACTCAGCCTTAACTATATGTGAGCAAAATAACAGAATACGGTTTAGTATTAACTCAACCTTCTTTTATTTCAGTGATGCTTTTTTTTAAAAAAACAAAACATGTCTGAAACCAAAAGGAAAGCTTATACGGTTACCTTTAACCAGAAAATTATTTTTCTTTTGTATTATTATGGTGAAAACAAAAAAATTAATTGGTTGTTTACATTTTCCCTATTCTGTTGACTGTAACAAGGTTTAAAATGGACTGAACATCGTCATTTTTCATGTCGGCATAGATCATATTGATCTCCAACCAGTTTACATACGGCTGAATAGACTTGGACGAAAGTAAAGAAGGACTTCTTAACTTTGCTTACATTATAATCTTCTACGAATTGCTACGTCTAACCACCTTGTAACTAAACTATGCCTGTTGAAAGTTAAGGAGTCCCAGTTTGAGCCTTTCCAAAATTCGGATCCAAGATCGAATCCAAAACCGTCAGGATACAATGCGAACCTTTTGACTAGCGGCTTTCACCAAGTTGGGAGTGAGACAGATGTTCACTAATGACACTAATTTATGGTTGTGTTACATACTGCAAATAAGCGAACGTTGGAATTCATCTGCTATCCGTTGGATCTCGTCCTATCGGCTGAATGATAAACCAGCTCGTCTTGTAACCTGAAGGACACAGGTTCGATCTCAAATAGGATCGTGGATGCGTACTCCTAAATACTCCAAAACCATGATGAGGCAGCTAAACTGCAACCCCTAGTTTTCAGTGTTCCCCCAACTGAAGTGAGTTCGTGAAATCAATTGAAACCCTGCAAACCATCACATGAAAATTAAAGTATACATCTCAACTCTACAACCTAATTGATATACGGTTATTATGTCAGAGGGAGATTTTTGGTAAATGTCAAAACTTCTACTCATGAGACACACTATTCCTATAGAAACCGTATTCCTAACATAATACTTTTATGATAAAAAGTTGAATTGCAGTTAGCGAAACATTAGAAAATCTATAGCAGT
The DNA here is from genome assembly GCA_944472155.2 of Trichobilharzia szidati. Lineage (NCBI taxonomy): Eukaryota > Metazoa > Platyhelminthes > Trematoda > Strigeidida > Schistosomatidae > Trichobilharzia > Trichobilharzia szidati. The sequence goes on from OX235274.1 coordinate 81,389,977, forward strand.
TACTTTACGTTAACTTGAAATTTTTATTCCGTCGCATAATGAGAACTCCGATCTCTCAATATTTCAGTAACGCCCTTCTTCAGTCAAAGTATTGATTATTTGGGTGAATTCCCGATGACGTAGGATTTATTATTTCATAAGAAAGCATAAATGCCAACATGGACCGAACATTTTGGTTCAATTAATCAACAGAGAAATCAGAAGTGAATTAAAGAAATAATAACTGACACCCGCTGCACAAGAGGTGGCTCTCAAAGCGTTTGAAACGATGGGCGCTGGTTTGAGTTTCAGTGATAACAGTCACTGGGAGATGCCGGTACATCCAGATGATGAGTCCCATGTAAGACGAAGTGCGCATCCTGGATTCCACTGCCAATCACCATCTACCTAATTTGTACAAGGAATGTTTCTGAATTATGCTGGCATTTAAACGAGAGCATTTGTTTTTACATTTCTTCAAAAATTATTAGATTTTCTTAGTGAAATCCTAATAAAAGTGAGTTGTAATAGCTTGATTTGCTTATTTGAACATCTCCAAAATGCCTAACTGTACTTGAAACTGACAGTTCACTTTCATCCGATTAGCAAACATAAGCTACTCACCATAAGAATTATCCAAAGTCTCGTCAAGAGAAACTTATACTTCTGTATAGTTTTGTAAATTTAGCACTTATAATTATGAGAATAGAATCAGCGTTTTTGGCAATATGTAAGCGAAGAAAACTCTAAAGCTTCTATACTTGTAACTATGATTGCATAGTATAACAGAAGTGGATACTTAACACTACTAAATCAAACAACACCATTGTTCCACATTAAATAAGTTTATTTGGTTAAAATCGCGATGACACGGTATTAACATCTGGAAATGTTCCATGTATGATTTCATAATCCGTGGTATTTTCCATACATTTAAGTTTCAATTTTAGCTATTCACCGAGTGCCAAATCAGGTAAACTCATCTAGTATGGAATTATATTTCAACATACTGTACAAATCCTATTCTTACAGTAAAAATTATGAAGAACATAAGTGTATCTCATGGGAATTACATAATATTAACAAAAGGTATCTAGATATATCAAAAGAAACGCATGAGTAGATACAAAAGTTATCTGAGCTTGAAACTTATGAGGTTTCAACTAATTAAATCTTATTTCTTTCACTTTGAGTAAATATTTCACGTCATTTCTACATGGATACGACTTTCTAGAAACAGATTTTCAGGATAAATAATGACAGTATGAAACGTTTTTCAGCATCAATCAGTCTAATAATGTTAAGTTTATAAATACGTGTGTAAATTCAATGTACAATGGTAAAGTTGTTGGAGAAATTAGAATACTGATAACTTTGAATATCATTAACTGTGACGAAGTGGAACGAATTGTTTTCAGAATTGTTTTGCTTAAGAAATAATAGTAATTACTATCCCCTTAGATTTTGAGGCCTCAACAGCGCTTCGACCAACGACCAACGAGTAAAGCGTTACTTCCCATTTGGGTACCACTAGAGGGCCTGCGGATGATATCACATGACAGTCTCCTCAGCGTATTTGCAACCAATTTCCATTTTATTGAGTGTATTTGTTGAGATAAGGGTTCTTGGTTGATATAGTGCCAGAGTTCTTTGTCGTTAATCTTTGCTGGCAGTCTAAACTCTAGTATTGAGCTAGCAAGGGCAGCTGTTGTTGAAAGCATGCAGTAGTCTATTGAAATGCTTCTCGTCATTTACCATGTATGTCTCTGAACTATACAGGGACATTGGCTTGACGTTAGTGTTGAAAATTCTAATCTTATCTCCCCTTATCCAGTGTGTAGTAGATTTCCGCATTGATCACAGGTTACTGAGGGTTTTCCTTGCTTTTCCTGTTCTGCCTTTGACATCTTCATACGTGTTGCCGACTGTAGTTGAGATGATGTTGCTTAGATAACTGGCTTTCTTCTGATTTCTTCCGTTAACGCTGACTATAGCTTGTTGTTATTAGTTAGATATCTTCATCAACTCTGTCTTCTCTCTCTTCATTTGAATTTGTGACTTCTCTGTCTCTTCTGTCAACTTAATGGCTTACGTCTGGGAAAGGTCAGCATGAAATTAAATTACTATGTGTTTCTAAATGGATTCCCTAATAAATATAACATATTTTGAATGATTTGTTTGTCTCTGTGAGCAGCATGAGACTTATTGCGTTTAAAGAAAAATAAAAAGACTCAATCAACTTAGTATTAATGATTTCATTTATTCAGGGTTCGAACTCCTACGGGTGCGTACTGATGAAGAGTCCCACACGAGGATGAAACAGCTGTCCAGTACTCCCAGGTTTTCCAGTGGTTATCTAACTGATGTCAGCTCATGATGAAATCATCCGTCCAATAAATAACTATCACTTCTATATTATACTTCGTTTGCGACGAATCATAAGCATGTGAAAATTTGTTGAAACCATGTTTCTGATGTAGCATAAAAAGCTGCGAAAAGTAAACTGTCTTTTCTTAACGATGTTATGTAAAAAAACTGTCCTTCATACAATTCATAAGTTATTATAAGCGCAAATTTAGTCATTGATTCTATAAAAACACATATGAATTTAGTTATTAAAGTTTTTTTTTTAAAAAACATAAAAATTTTAGCAAACAAACTTGTGAAGTGTTTGTTTTAAATGATGCGAAGTTCTGAGTAAATATTAGTTAGATTCGTCTGTTACTGACAGTATTATGATATCAACAGGAATTATAGTGAAATCATTGTCTCCTGTCAGCAGATTACATTTTCTCTTTTCTCGTTAAGTTGTCCACATCTATTTCTGACAAGTAACTATGACGCCGTTTACAAATAACAGATAATCTTATCATACGTTAACTTGTAGTACAAGAAGAAGTTCCTCTGAAGAACAGACTGATGACGAAAGCAGTTTAGGCCTGGAACTCTGTCCATCAAACGACAATGTTATCCCCCCAGTAAATTGGCTTGAATCGTCAAATCTTAAGCTTATAAATATCTTTGACATTGTTAAACAAGCAGTGTGTTAAAACAAATTTGTCATATTTTACCAGGTAGAATAGAATCCATCGATAACCACGTTACATGTAACACGAGTGTTGATAAGACCTTGATTAAGAGTTATTAGTCAGTGTATATTTCCTGACTTCTACATATTGATAAGGAAAAACAAAGGTTCAGCGGAACATTATCTCCAGAAAGCATATTGTCAAAGTCATTACGATTACAATCTTAGAGTTTTTCAATAATACTAGTGAAAAAGATCAAGTTAAGTGGAGATTATGATAATTAAGCATGATGTGAATAATCCCAATTACGACGAAAAGTATTCGTCAATAAAGGACTTAGAGACCAAGCTGATTTACAATTTTGCTATCTGATCACATGAAATGTGGTCTTATAATAATCAAGAAAATGTGATCAAGAGAATCATTAAAACACATGGAATACAACTCCGTTTAGCAATAGTAAAAAATATGGTTGTGAATGTGATTAAAGTGATGAAGGGTTGGAGTAAAAAAAACATATTTAATAACTAAGAAAATGGAGGAGGTTGAGGCTGAATGAATTTCAAGTTCAAGTCAAGGAAACAATCAGTTCCAATACAAGTAGCCTAGAGGGTGCGAAAACACACAAAAACAACCAATCACGTTGACGGTCACCAGGAGAGATGACTAACAAACTCGTGGAGAAATCTAAAAACTCACTTCAAAATGGAATATGCGTTGAAGATGTTGCCTAATAAGGCAATGAAAGCTTCGCAAATTAACTATCCAGCTCAAAGAACACAACCACATCAAAATTTCCTTAGATACAACAATTTCAATTCAGTCATATGAATAGCATGATCTTATAGAGTAGAGACAGGCCGGAGATTTACTACTTTTATCATGTAGATTAACTCAAACGACGATTCACTTGTGTTTCTGTGAGCAGAATCAATGAGATGTTCAAAGGTTGTTTTTTTATTCCATGCCGTTCCCAGTGGCACATAGGTCTTCAAGTTAGGGCTTCCGAAGTTTCAGTAGCAGTCATGTTTTTCTTACGGGGTAGGATTGCTAATCTAACGCCCAACCTCCCTCTTTGCCTGGCTCACTACCGGCTAAGGGAGGCGAAGGATTGCGCCGGCAGGGGATAGCATCCTGGACCACTTGCGTGGTTGGCCAGTGTTTTACCACTGTTTTACTTCTGATAAACTGACTTATCTAACTCTAGAGCAGCAAACGAAGTTATGTACGTACACAGAATTGGTCTGATACTACGGTTCGCCCTACAGGTTGTTGCAGAACATTGAGTGACCAGAAAATACCATCTTTTTACTAACTCTTTGCATGTTATAAACAATATCTTAGTGAGCACGTCCATAAGTAGAAAGAAAACACTTTTCTCGGGCGAAAATACCTTATAAAATTTCAGAAAAATAAAACCAGAATACACCTTTTCATAGACTTCAATGTCTACAGGCACACGGTTTCATTTTTATGCAGTTTCGTTCTCGTACATAATCAGAAGTATTATACTTTGTAGTACTATATAGAATTACATTGAAAATGCTTATAGATCAGTTAATTTTACGTACCACGCTTATGAGTTACACTATTTAGTTTGGAAGCTAAATAGTTCGCTGAAATGTTTGTTCACCGTAGAAACTCTGTATCACTAATTAATTCCATTTTCATCTTCCTAACCATGCTCCTTCGTATAACAGAGAACTTCGGTCAAGACATTAAATCTGAAACTGCCTGCATTTAAAACTTACCATCAGAACAATACCACCTATTGCATAATGTCTTTCCTCCATTCCTGTTACTTAATATTGGTCTGTTTGAGAAGTTCAATAACAAAAGAGGATGATTCATAAAGAGGAAGGAATCTCTACATAAGAAGATAATATCATTTTGGTGATGTTATGAGGAGAATTTATTGATTATAGTCATACCAATATATCCACAAAAAATCCTAAATTAGTTCACACAGTTTTTCTTTCCCCTGTGTTTAAATGTGGTTTTCTGTGTGCGTGAAATTATGATGCGTCATCGCCGTTAAATAGTTGGAAACAGACATTAACCAATGAATCTTTGTTTATCGAGTCAATACACAACACGCACACTGGAAATGACGCAACACGACTTTCAGATACACGGAAAATCATCCTGAAGTTGAGAGGTAATATTGAAGCAGAAGTTCTTAAAAACATTTTCCTAAGTATCCGAAACATAAAGAAAGCATGAAGGGAAAAATCTTGCTTCATCTAAATGAGCAGTTATCATTCGAATTGTTCCTGTGGAACAAAATGTATCGATCATATACAGTGCTGAGTCCATAAGTGCTTTTTAGAATGCTGTCTGTCTTGGCTGGCCAAAGGAGGAAAGAACATTACTGCGTCTATTTATGAGTACCTGATCAACTATGGACAGCGGCCAGCTCATTATGACTGCCTCGCAATGATCCACAGAGACCCCTAAAATCTTCCGAGATGGATTTGAGTACGTAATGTATAAACGGCTAATTCAATTGTAATTGGGGATCTGTAAGCGGACCTGTGCATTGTAAAGCATCACATGCAATCACTCGCCTTGGTGTTGCCAGAGCTACATTTCTGCTACAATTTTTGTTACATTTCAACGTGTGGTATTTAGGTTAATTATTATTTTATCATTGCTGAGATTATTATTATTGTTCACCAATAACACTGCTTTTCTCATAAAGATTATGTCTAAACACGTCATTGATGTTTCCACGAGCTCTTGTCAATTTCATATATGCTAATTTCTTAAGCCAATTATACATTTATTAGGCAATAGCAACTTCCGTTTTCGAATCCCAACTGTTGCATTCTCTTCTAGATTATACTTCACATTTGTTAAAACATTTTCTAATAGGTTTCAGGAATTATCTACTGAATATAAATACGTTTGTACAACTTTTCAAAACGACTCATCGAGAAGAAAATTCTCTTTATTCAAGTATCGGTTTGTAGGGATTTGGTTGATTGGTTACAGGATTTCGCCATGAGCTGACATTGGTTAGAGAACCATTGGAAAACCTGGGAGTGCTAAACAGCTGTTTCGCCAGACTACTTTAGTACTCTTCATCAGTAAGCACCCACCGCCCTGGGTCGAATCCAGGACCTTCTGGTTACAAGGCGAGCTAGCTCGTTGACCATTAAGCGACTGCGACTCAATCCAATGGCCATCCCATGAATTCTAACTTCTGCCAATTCCCGATATAGCGTGACCATTTCGCAATATCTTCTTCGATGAGTTACTACCTCATCTTCAACCTGCTCTACCTTACTAGTCACGGCTTCCCACTAGAACCCAGGTAACTACCTACCTGAATACGGCCAGTCGCCAGTGAGCATCTCATCGAAAATTCTCTTTGTTGTAACATTATCCTCTTAAAACAGGTGGAGGTAATACTGATATGATTATGAGAAGTGATTTATTCTTGAAAGGTCATTCACTTACGGACACTGCACCATAGTCTTATATCGGACAAACTTATACTGACTTATGCTATAACAGAGTGCTGAATTTCTTCTCTTGTATTAGTATTAGTAGTATTCCACTTCAAATTTGAGGCTGGATACAGTGACTGTAAACTTAAATGTCAAGACGCCTCAGGACTAATTGTGGAAAATGGTTAAACATAATATTGACTTATTGACTTATCTCCTATTGTATAACTTTGTCATTTCTTAGTAATAATACCATTGTAGACAATTATTGACATACACTGATAATGTTATTTTTAGCTAACTAGTCATACGCCCATATTTTTAATAACAAATATCTCTTGCAGCACAGATAAAATTAAAATAATTCAGTTTTTGCAATATTCATTTTAAAACAGGAAAGATAAGCGTAATAACTAACTAATAATATTACCCAACTGTTGTCATGGTTATGCTGACAGCAAGTATACTACTCTAATCATTACAACAGTTGAATTTGTGAGGTTAGTTTTAAATGATTTTTTTTATCTAAAAGACAACACTGAGTAGTGAATCTGTTGAAACCCTGAAGTATGTAGAAAGAAGACATTGAAGTGACTGAGTTAACCGACTAGCTTAAATCTCCTAGACACAACACAATTAGGTAAGTAAGAATACTCCAAAAACTAATGCTAAGTAAAAGTTACCAAAACAAACTGAACTGTAGGAGAGAAGAATCCTTGTGGAGTACCTGAGTGTATCTTTATGAAATGTTAAGAGGGTAGTGGCAAACGTATGAGTTAGTAGGTTCAGTGGTTTCTACAGACGGTGGAAATTTTATTCGAAATCACTGAGTCAAACGCATAACCTTCTGTTCAAGCTGAATACCTCAGTACTGCAAATCAATATTCTTTGAAGTTAAGGAAATATTATTCATGTAGATTTCTCTTTGACTAGAGATTTTGTGTGAATGCAGATGATAGGTGAAACTAATTCCACTTATTATTATTACTGTTCCCTCTGACTCATTGTGAAAAATAGGGCTTCCATAACACAACTCTATTTCACTGCGTTCTCTGTAATCCTTTTGAGCTGATTCCTCGACTGTCCGACAGCTTTCATTTCCTCCTCACACAATCTCCTCCATGTCACCCACAGACTCGTACCTAGCTCATCTTTTCCTATTCGGGTTCCATCCAAGCAACGGCTTGTCACTTAACAGTCTCCTTAGCGTGTGCCCAGTCAGTTTCCATTTCCTGTGAGGTATCTGTTGGGTGATAGTTGTTTAGTCGGCTCGTTGGCAGAGTAGCTTGACGCTTATCCTTTCCGGTGGATCATCTGGACAACAGTATGGAGCGAAGACATCTGTAGATGAAAGTCTGTAGTTTGTTTGGAAATCTTCTGGTGACGCTCCAAGCTTATGAACCTCCCCTAAGCCACGGAAAAGAATGAAGGTTACGCATGTGGTTAGCGACCTTATTCCGGAAAATCAATCCAATCGCTACGCAAACTTTAAAGTACCAAACGATATTTATACTTGTTACTGTATAATCTGTATCAACCTTACATGAAAGCATCGTTCTATGTGTTATGATGCGTTGCTGAAGCAAAAAGGTGAATGATAAATGTCAATAAAAAGATATTAAGTGTAAAAGAGAGTGTAACAACTTAGAAAAAGGATACAATAGACAGGTTTTTATTGCGCAAGTAACCTAAATATATCATGATGGAAAACCATTTTTGAGAAATATGCTCCGAAAAAAGTAACACATTAGTTGCAAATTTCAAGAAAATAATACCATACTATCTTTATTTCAGCACTAGTGATTTTTGTCTTCACTAGATATCTGACTTGTAAGCGACCAATCAATCTTAACAGAATTTCTATAAACAGGATAGTTTGCATGATAAACTTTATATTTATTTAGGAATATTATATTATCAATATTAGATGGTTGGAAGCAATCGGCCTCTAGGAAGCCTTGGACCTAGGTTTCGTGCTAGTTGGCATTCACCAGTCAGCAAGGGGTATCTGCAAGCTTGAAGGAAATCATATACCTTCTGAGATTCGAACCCGCATCACCACCCATTGTTGCTGTCAGAGACATTATAACTGGACTGTTCGGACTCGAAGTTGACCTACTGTAGGACTGTATTGGATACTGTTATTGGACATTAGTCAGTTACTAGTGTAGTGTGTCTAGTCCTTTGTGTCCTTTTTCTGCCCATCGCCCACAACAATCTAATATCAGCCACCTAGAATGGTGGCCACACTGCAAATGTGACTGACAGAATTCAGTCTGCACTTAAACAAGAAAAAAACTAACTTTGCGCATTCCCTAACTACAGTTTAACATTGAATGTAGTTATCTTCAGGATATAAAAAGGTGGACAGTCAATAGGCTGCTCACAATTTGTATCCTTACATGAGTGAATAAAATGAGCTACATACGAAACAATACCTGTTCCGACCACCCTTTAAATTATGATGATTATGATGAATCTAGCATCACAATTTAATGTCTTAAAGTATTACTGAATATAGTTGTCAAATATCCAGATCTCAGAGATCCTGGACCTATCAGTGGTTCCAGAAGACCAAGCCTAATACGCAGAACACTAAGCACTACAACCGATTCAGAACAATAGAAAACGATCGGACAACACGATTGTTTATTCTTCAGTGTTAAAGTCTGTAAATAAACGTTAATATAATGTACAGTAATACTTCCGATCGTATTTCTCTAATCTTCTGCCAACCAGTACATGATTAAGCAATGGTAGCCTTCTTGTCTCCCTCAAATAAAGAGATAAGTTTGAACAAACAAACGATTCAATGTTCACCAGCATTGACAATAGTTGATATCTTTGTGTAACGTTACCTTAAAATTTACTATACTTAAACATATTTTTTTAAGAAATTTTTCCCTTAAATTCTTAAGGCGTATAGTAATTTTTTGCTAGCTATTGTGAGCATAGGCAAATTCTCTCGTTAATTTAATTATTCTCAGTACTTTAGTCAGACAATATATATATATTGTATTTTATTTTACAAAATATTCAAAATTGAGACAGTCTAATTGTTATTAGTTGTTTTTCCAAGTGTATTTAGCAGAAATAAACAGGCCACCCCTAAAATAAAGACCCAGAAGTGTCTGGATTTCTGAATACCTTTCAAGTGTGAAGCTCAATAATGTCGACAAATTTCAGATACATACATAGATTAAAATAAATTTATTTCTCTTGATAAAATTTATTTTCTATTCACCTGGAATATTCTGTAGGACCAAGCTTTATAAATTAGTGAGGTGGTGACAAATAGTTTTGTTTGAAGCTGTATAATACAACTTGCTACTCTCATATTTTGAGTCAGGAAATAAGGGGGTTAGCTGATGCCTCGAATGTCGTTTGCTTATAAGTGACAGTAGAAATAATGAAATTTCATCTTTAATACTAATAACGGTAATAAATAAATCTTTTCACTTGAAGTTTTGCACAGCAGTAAACGTCCTTAACAGTAAATAATCTGAGTTGGCAGACACTGCATCATTTCACACACACACAAATGCCTATATCACCACAGTGTCAGCCAAGAACTTCACGACCTTACTTTTCTTTGGTCATATTAACCTTTTTTAGTTTCTTAAATATCACTTTACGACTGTTTATTAGAAATGTGGATAAGTTAATTTAGTTTGGAGGTGACTAGCAGTGGAATTCAGGATAAACATTTCGTCCCATCCAAAACTTGTTAGATGGATGTGCCTGCATTACCCAGTGAGTAATGGTGTTCCCACTAAAACTCAGGCCCATCGACCGTCCTTTCAAACACCAAAGCATTGTCCATTAGGCCAAGACAGCCACCTCTTGTGAAATGGGTATGTGTTATTACTTACCACCAACCAAAATTACCCAACCGTGTTAATCGTTAGTCATCACTGAAACGTCCATATTAGGCGCCGACATGTTAACAGGCATCGAGGATTTCAGTCCAATGTGATCAACCAACCAGAAACGCTTAACTGACCTAAAACACGTAAATTCCCTAAAACCCCATTGATTTCACAGACAAGGGGAATAGTAATGTTACACTTGTGTTATGTACACTATTCTGTTTATATACCATACTATAATAACCGCTTATATAGGTCCTCAACTATTTCACTTCCTAGTTTGCTAGGTTTAAATATAATAGCTAACAAGAAAAACCTATTGGAAAAAAAGTTTGACTGAACAAATGATGATTTTTTGAATAGACGGTATGTGAGCTCTTGCAATAGGTAGTTTTTTTTATGAATTTACTTTCATTTATGTTTTAACATCCGCCAGGGGGACAAGCATTATATACCCTGAAGTATGCGAAATTTCATACATTTTACCAGTCCATCCACAGGAGCGTCCAATTATCCAAAAACCAAAATTTGGTTCTCAAAAGTGCTAAACAAAAATATTTTTCAAGAGTTAATTTGTGGGGATTCGATTTGTTTGAAACCTGATCACCGATTGATATCAGTTAGAGAACCACTGAAAACCAGGGAATACTGTACAGTCATTTCATCCAACTTGGTAACTCTTCAAATGTTCGCACTCATCCGGTTGGCAATCTATAGGCCCCTGAATCGGATTCTATTGGCTGAATGACCGGAAGATCCTTAGATTGGACCTTGGTGTGTGCGTACTGTGGAAGATTCCCTGAAACACCTGTCCGCTACCCCATGGTTTCAAACAGTTCCCTGACTGATATCAATTCGTGATCAAAATTGGAAACAAATATTATTCAGAATTTATTAAAACAGTATGAATAAACACTACTTATTTTTATTATTCAGTCAAAACCCACGATACACGTTCAGTCTCGTCGTCTGAGACTCAGCAGTTATCCTTTCAAACACGGAAGTAGGCCACAAGACCCACCACTTATTCTACAGACCCTAATTATTGTCATTATTATTTGTTAACAAGGCAATTTTTGTGTTTCTGCTTGTTTGACAACAGAGGCTGACCAGTCAACGGGTTACACAGAAATTAACTTAGAAATATCACTTTTCTACAAAACTTTAATAGGGAAACGTTTCACACAGCCGGACACACCAGTGATTACGAAAGACTTCAAACAGTGCATACAGATACTTATCTTGAAGGTGCTATTGCTTTAATATACGTTTTTAATTAAAACTCAAAATAGCCACATTTTTATACAATCAAATTGTCTCGAGAAGAATTCTTCTTGTATGTAACAGAATTAGAACATAATTTATTGATTATGACAGTCTTTTTCAATGCCTAATTACCTTAAGTATCTTGTAAAATGTAGAAAAAGAATAATAAGACAGTTTATTCTGAGTTTTAACTGATTATTCAGTACCCTCACCAACATCAACACCACCACCTCCATTACTAACGTAAAACGGAAGAGAAGAGATTTATAATTAATAATTACTCACTTTTTTTCCCATTTCATCGGTAAAACTAATGAAAACTTTGTCTACTTAAACAAAATTGTAGACAGACGCAGCAGAAGAAGAAGAACAAGAAGAGCATTAATAATTCAATCTTTGCAAGAAGTTAATTTGAAGGCAATGACAACATGATAATAAAAGAACCAGCAAATCCACCCCCCCTCCGGCCCTCGTTCTGTTTTTGCAAATTTTATTAAGATTCCTTTTGGCGTTTTAGATCATAATTAAGTTGATTTCACTAATTAAATTTGATAAAATTGTTAAATAAATTTAGATGAGTATGGTGATTACCTCATAATTTTGGAGACTAAAGTTTGGCGCAGAAAAATACTCTTCCTAATTACCACTTTGAAGTTTTTGTAAAATTAAATATAATGTCCTGTTCAAAGTATAACAGACAGTCTTTTTTCTTCGAGGTATTCATATTCTTATCCTCGTGACTTAAGGCATTTGGGCGTCAGATAGTGTGATGAGTCCGATTGTAATAAAAATAAGAATAGGATTTTCATCATGAGCTGACATTAGTTAGAGAACCACTGGAAAACCTGGGAGTACTGGACAGCTGTTTCATCCTAGTTTGGAACTCTTCATCAGTACGCATCCACCGGGATTCGAACCCAGGACCTACTGGTCCAGTACTCTCAGGTTTTTTAATGGTTCTCTAACTAATGTCAGCTCATGATGAAAATCCTGTAACCAATCAAATCCCTACAAACCAACACTTGAAAATAAGAATAGTTAAGGAATGGTGGGCAGACACAGGTGAGAGTATTTGTCTAATTAGTCGACAGCAGCGTTCTTTACTTCACATAACTTTCTACGGTACATAATGCATAAAATCCTCATTAATCAAGTTATGTCTGACAACATCTGGAGCAGGTGAGTCACATAGTCTCTCGCACGCTTTCAAACTATGGCACCAGTTCATATGCTAGCCACATTTCTTAGTTAGCTGAATATTAGAGACTGATAAACATTGTGAGAGCAACAGAATCCAATTCTCTTAATATTAAAGTATGTATTGAAGGATGACCTATACTTCGTCGAGATACGCATCCAGACCTGAGATATAATTACATAATATCCTTACTGGGTGACCGAAACACACAAAGTCATATCATTTCCTCATTCGAGAATATTCAACTTTCACAAAAGTACGGCTGAAGTACGTATATCAAAAAGTATCTATTCTATCACTAGTAGCCTGGTTTAGGTTGTATGAAAGTCAGAAATGAAACAAACTGGTGTATGGTGATCTGGCTTCAAATGAGAAATTCCATCAAATATTCTTCTGCCAACAACCACAGTACTATTAGTTACATGAACTTCACCACTGAGACTGATGGTCCTGCCCCATGAAAAGCACATATCATATATCGTGATGTCAGCCGATTGTGATTCAGCGCAGTTAGGCAGTATCACCTCAGGGTTGGATGACCTCTTCCCCTCTCCAGGTAACTGACCTAAGTCACTGTTACGCACATCTAGTTTGGTAAATTTTACTGATGGAAGTTTTAAAGATAGAGATTTTGAAATGGGTGATCGTGTTAAATTGAGCTGGTGGTTGCGAAAAGCAGTTATTTATAAGCGGTTATATCACTATACTCTACCTTACTACTTGTCATTCCGTAACACTCTAACTCAGAATGGTTATTCACTAGCATTCGTCAATAAACATATCAGACATAAGATGGATTGTACACAAAAGACAGAAGTATCAATGTAGAAGTTGTGAATAAACCTGAAATTCAAAGGTGACACAGCTACTGAAAATCTTCAAAGCAGCCATTCGAAGAACATTCTTCACCTCGTCTTTACTTCTCACCTACTCCACACGACCTCACCAAAACGTCAAAAAATGTTTCACTGTTGACAACACCCATGTGCATATATCAGTTCACATGCTGCTGTGGAGTTACATGCATATGTAGTACCGGTAGGACACTGTCTTCCAAAAACATCTCCCAAATGGTTGTCGAAAGGAGAAATTAGACAGGTCAACAGTTCAGTTCTTCAGCATCCTATTCTTACAAATCATTCCACATCAATAAGAAAGTCTTTCAGAGTTATACATAAAGTAAAGGTAAGTCGCTCGAAGGGTTTTTGACTGCATCTTCTGTCGACAGCAGAAGCTCTTGTTATACACAAGGAAAACCCATGAGTTGTGTATATGGAAGCAGTTTATACAATCGTTTCTACCACCGTGACCATAAACTTTCATTCTTTAACTTGTACAGTAACTTGGTATGTAATTCCTATTCATTCGGTTTTCGTTTTTGTCTTATTTCAACCTTTCAGACTTCTAAATTTAAATTATACTCCATACTTTATTCTGAATCGCTAACCCTTTTGAACAATTTTCTTGCTTCCTAGCGCCTGTGCTTTTTAATTTTAGTGGTTACCATTTCTGAACGATGTTCATCATTTATTGTTTTTAGACCACATAATTTATTTGTTTTCGTTACAGTAATGACCAGTTATGCGGCGGGCACATTTTCTGTTGAATTCTATCTTATCGAATTTCACAGCATTTTATGTAACGTTTTATATTAGCCTACTAACCCTATAATCGTACACTTCTTTCTGACATCTTTACACCTTATGAATTCGGCAATATATATACGACATTAATTGTTTCGCCACTGACATTTAACTGTGGCACAGTGGTTAGGACTCTCGCCGACCATGCACATGGTCCGGGGTTCGATCCCCGGCCGACGCACTCCTTTACCTCGCTAAGCCAGAAACAATGCTGGTGAAGGGGAAAGGTTGGGCATGAGGTTAGCAACCGCATCCTGATAAATAAACACCGCTACAAAAACTTCAAGCCACCAGCTTGAAGCCCTATGTTCCACTGAGGAACGTGAAGGAAAAAAATTTGAACTAGCCACTCACCTGTCACATTTTATAACCTCGAACTGACTTATCAATCTTTCGTACCCCACATTCTATGAATCTGTTATGACTGATCATCACCATTGTCTCTCATTTCACAAGATTTTGTAACTGAATTCAGCCCAGAGCACGCTTGTCACAAAAATAATATTTGTTTTATCACTCCATAACTAATATGTTATCCAACGTAATTTATTGTTCTGCTCAGTACGTAAATTCATGTTTTTGTTACCAACTGATATGATTAATTGACCTTATTGGCGATTCATTGACGTTCCACAATGCCATATAGCTAAACAGCTTTGAATTGAAGTCACAGGAAAAATATTCTTTGCTGATCTAGGTCTTTTTATGATTTATCTCCCATGATAGGTTTTAAATGAAGAGTGCAAATCTCAGCTACCCATTGGTATTGCCCACTAGAATTGGCAATCATTATATTGTAACCACTAAAGTTATGCAACAACTTGTGTAGGCCTATTCACTCTTAAAATACTTCAGTCAGAGACTGAGCATATTACCACAAACATTCCCAACAGCCTGTTAAAGACTTTCATCAACAGCTGTCTGTTACCCTCCATACTGAAGATCAGATGGCCAGTTAGAAAAGATAAACGACGAGAGACTCTGGCAGCGAACTAACGGACAACCTATCGTCCAACAGAAAGAAATGAAAATGAGTTGGGAAAAGATTGTTGAGACCTCTGAGCAACATCACCTTCCATCCAGATCCTGGAGTAGAACCCGAATGGGAAACCACGAGTTGAGCATCCGTGTGTGATATATGCGAAGGAAATAAGGAGGACTGCAGAGAACAAGATGAAGTGCAAACGACCTCTGAAACCAAGGGAATAAACAGTAATAATTACTCTTCAGGACAAACGTTTCTTTTACTGTAATCTTACTTCAAATGAATTCGAGGCCCTAATGTTTGGGAAAACGTTAATTTTCAGTTATCTATCTATTTCTTCCTACAAGGAATACGATGACAAAATATTTTGCAACACTGTTTCAATACAAACTTGTTACTACACTAATTTATAAACAGAAACCGTATAATTATTCCTTTTGAAATATACATAACAAGTCAGAGAGGGTGTTTGTTAGGTAATTTCTCCCTCCCTCCCTCTCTCTCTCTCTCTATCTATCAAACTTCTTATCCAACAATGCTTCCAATCAACATGATCTGCTTTGACCAACGTTCGACAGATATACAATGAAGATAATAAGAAGTCTATTTTTGGTTGTTAGATAACACAAAAACAAATCAGGCTAAAAAGTAAACAAAGACCTCTCACTTTTCATCTAAGTTTAATTTTTTTTAAATTTCTTTTCCAATCAATGCTGTTGTTTTTTGTTGTCTCGTTGATTGTAATGAATGGTTAAAAAATCGAACACAGTACAACACAGCCATCCATCATTTCCCTACAAAACACAGCTACACACACACACATCATACACACACATCTACATGGAACAACTGTACTGACAAATTAGTCATATGGAAACAGTAATCAATTAATAAATAGATTAATTAATTAATTGAAAGTATTGAATTGAAACTTGGTGTGGACAAAAGCAAATGAATCCTGTTTTAGGATATATTATATATATATATATATATATTGTATTCGAAAAATAGAACTCAATTAGAGTAAGGTGTTTCCGTGTGATCTTGGACTAGAAGTAGTAGAATTCCTCAGAGTTGTCTTTCAAAGTTATTCACAACATGTAAAACTGTGAAATCCTTCAATAATTAGTGGACTATTTTGTGGGAAAATGTTTTTTCTTATTAGGCAATAAAGGAAAACAAACTCTTCATGAGCTGACATCAGTCAGACAACCACTGGAAAACCTGCGAGTACTAGAGAGCTGTTTTATCAGACTAGTTTGGGACTCTTCAGCAATATGCACCCACCGCCAGGCTTTGAACTCAGGACCTTCTGGTTACAAGACGAGCTAGCTCGTAGACCATTAAGCCACTGGGATCCGATCCAATTGCCCATGAATTCTCTCTAACTGATGTCAGCTCATGATGAAATCCTCCAACCAATCAAGCAAAATCCCTACAAAAACCAATATTTGAAAAAACAAACTCTGTAAAGATTCTTTGCAGAGTTTTCATCACCAAAAGCCGTACAATTGCATTGTTATACATAAGTTTAGGGAGATACAACTATTAATGTTTTATTCAACATACTAACGAAGGTGGATTATAGGAGGTAATAATTTTAAACTTGATGCAAAAATTTGTAGGTGTGAATATAGATCACAAGGGCCATGGAAATAAAATTAAATGAGATTAGAAAAGATTTGCGGAATATATCAACGAAGACAGGCATGAATGGGATGAGCGTGGAAGCAAATTGAAGTAATAGTTTGTATGACTGAAAATAAAATAAAAGATGAAGGAACTGGAAAAAAGAGACGAAAAATTAGGAGTCAAACCGAACTAAATATAAAAGGTGGACTAGTTTCCTTTGAACATGTAGCTCCAGCTTCTCAATGCATATGGGAAGGTCTTCTGTAGTACAAAGAAGCTGGAAGCACACTGGCTTTGGTAGACCTCTGTTTACCTTGTACATGACTCTGAGTGGTGAGTCAGTTGAGATTCTGTAACAGGTGTTAACATGGTGTTCAATCACTGCACTTCTGATTAAAGCAGTGCCACATCCCTTAAGCCGTTCTAGATAGTATCCTCTGCCATTTTTTGAAAAGACAAGCATAGAATGACCTACATACCCGGCTCCACAGGAACAAGTGAATTGTTATATAAACACTGAAGTGGTGATATTTGTGAGTTTACCCCTCGAATTGCTTAGATGCAGCCGACAACTAGACAATATCACTTTTAGTGTTGCTGTAAGGAATGTCTTCTTTAGGCAACAAGAAATTCGCCTCTTTAGGACATCAGCTACTAAGTCTCCTCTAAAGTTCAGATGCATGTACAATATTTTCTTCGCAAATGAACTGCATTCTTTCTGTTTTAGCTTTGGTCTCATATCCTTCACAAGTCGTGCCGGGTGTCCTTTTTCAACAAAGATCTTTTTGTGCAATAAGAGCTCTTCTTCTAAATATTCAATTCTGTAGATTTGCCTGTTAGAATGAGCCAGTGAAATGATGGGAGCTGTTTTACGACTCAAAGATATTCAACTATAAAAATTTGTCAGTTGGCGATTCCATGTTGCTTTTCTGTGAATAGATCTTTTCAGACTCCCATCATCTCTTCTTGTTAATTCCACATCCAGAAATGGAATCATTTTCTAATTCCATTGTGAATTTGATTATCCATTACGATTATCTTTCTTCGTTTCTATGTTGTATCAAATAATACACTTATGTATAAAAATGTCATTGTAACACCTGTGTGGATGAAGTCGTTGAAAAAATATCATTGCTGCACTTCTTGTTCTTTTCTCTCTCTACTGTCCCGGTAGGTATGTTCTACGATTTGGAATAGGTATTACGAAAAGCGGATGTAAGCGCACAAATAAACGAAGTTTACATAGGCATAAAACAGCACTAACTTCCCATTTCCCGCGCCCTGGAACACTTGAGTAATTTTATATTATGCAATCAGTGCCCTTGATAAACTACAAAAATGAGAAGTGAACAGCTTTTACGGGACAAGATGAATTCGGAACTATTATTTCATTGAATTTTCGTCAGCTGAATACAACCTGGATTGTCAATCACAGAAAGAATCAAGGTAACACAATTTTCAACATACTCTAACTGACCACACACTAAAGTTAAAGCATCGAAAAAGCAACACAGTGTCCATCTTCTACAGGAAGTTAGAATAAAAAAGGTTATGACGAAGTCACAGACATTCTTACAATGAAACGAGAGAGATTATCTCGAATTTCAAGGTGAAATCAAGTGTAAGTATAAGTAGTTGCGTAATCATGAGATGAATTATCCAGGCAAAATAAATGAGGCACATGACAATACAGATATTATTGAAATATTGGCGCAGTAAGGTTTTTTAGGAGTGCATTTTAAAGGAGAACTGTAATGACTATCTCACAATTAAACTTTAAGTGAACGTTATCAACTAAAGTTTACTAATTATCTTCCTTACCCACTGAAAAATGGGGTGTCAGTAGTTCAGTGGCAGGATGCTCGTCAACTATGTACGTAGTATGGGTTTCCAATTTTGGCCGATACACTCCAAAACTTCACTGACTTTATCAATCGAAAGGCCAGAAACCAAACGCAGTAAAAAATAACACCGAAGCTAATGAAACTTCAGAGCTTGAAGTTCTATATCCTACTTGACAGACAAAAGAGTGGAAAAAAGACTGAAAGATATTCTGCCATCTGAGCTAAACTGATCACTGAAAACAGATAAGTAAGCGGCTTAAATGTGACTAAAAACAACCATTTCACCTAATTTTAAGAATTATCATAAAAGAAACTTTTCAGCTGATGACAATTTAAAGCTGCTATAAAATAGTTGTTTGTACACGTAAAGAATCCAAATGCATCCAGTTTCAATTACTAATGTGATCACTAGGAGATTAATAAATATTCTACAATTACTGTAATTTTATATTTAAACATGGTGCATCGGTGGCATGGTGGTTAGGACGCTCGCCGACCATGCACATGGTCCTAAGTTCGATCCCCGGTCAACCCACTCCTTTACCTCGCTAAGCCAGAAATAGTGCTGGTGAAGAGGAAAGGTTGGGCATGAGGCTAACAACCCCATCCTGTAAATTAAACACTGCTACAGAAACTTCAAGCCGCTAGCTTGATGCCCTATGTTCCACTGGGGAACGTGAAGGAAGAAAATATTTAAACATGAGAAAATGAAGTCGAATCAATTTGCATCCTTAGTCATAGTTTCTTTCTCCAGACTTTGAATATAGGCTGAATAACTTATCGAGGAAGGCATTTGTTGCAGCTATTTTGTAGTTTGAAGCATACAGTATACTAAATATAAGAAACTGTCAGTGGCCAATAATGACAGTTTAAAACAAACAAGAAGCCGATAATCCCAAAACCCAAAGATTCTGATTAGAATGATCCACTATTAACCTGGTTGATTTGACCTCGATTCACGTTAAATTATCTTCATGAAATACTGTTTTTAAATACTTACTATGTTATGTAAAATTTTAAATTTTCTTTAGGATATTTTAATACACGGAGTCAAAATTAATTACAGGAGTGATCATGAGCCAGAACCATTGGAAAATCAGGGAGTACTGGATAACTTTTCCGTTCTAGTTTGGGGGGCTTGAATACAGGACCTTCTGATTTCAAGACGAGCTTGTAGACCATTCAGCGAATTTGAACCTGTTCAATGGTCCATGAATTCTCATTTCTGATGATTCACGATATTTAGCGCGCCTGCTTGCCAATGTTACAGGCGAGTAACTGTTCTCTTACCTGATCTGGTGGACTCCGCTGTGTACGACCTCTCAATAGAACTCCAGGTAACTTTCCGTATAAATTCAATAGGCAGTGAGCATCAGATTAATTTGACTGGTGACTGGAATGATCACGATGTCCTGGATGGGTGGGTACTTACTGTGAAGAGTCCTGGACCGGGACGAAACAGCCCTCCAGTACTCTCTGGTTTTATAATCGCCTTCTACCTGATGTCAGCTTGTTACTAATCCTGTAACCAATCAGATCCTTGAAAACCAACACCTAGTACCTAAATTAACTTTTAACTCCAAGGTAGTCTTTAGCTGAAAGGTCCTTACTAATCCCACACTACTGAAACTCATGTATTCATACTTTCTTATGTGTTTCTTTCCTACTTCATCTTCAACTGAATACACACACTGAAAATATATTTGAACAATATCCTGTAACAAAACTAGGATAATTAATATCGTTTATAAAGCTGGAACTATACACAGATATTGATCTTGACCAAGTGAATTATACTTTCTTGCTGGATAGATAGATTTTGGTGAAAGTATTTGATTTGTCTGACTTTCGCTAATAAAAATAAAAAGTATTAGATTCAAGGATTCAGACATATGTCGAGCAATTAAATCAAGTCTTAACTCTTTTACAATAAAATATAACTTTTTGTATTCTGAAAAAGTGTGAACATGAGGAAGATGCTATGACCCTTAATTATCCTATTCGGTGAACGCTTTCTGTTGATTTTTCGAAATTCCAGTGTCTTCAAACGGCTAATTTTGAAACTTTAGCCTACTGCATAGGATAAAGTGAAGCTGAGTAGAGTATTGAATAATTTTTAAGCTATCAGACATTTCAAGTTGCACCGGAATGAATCATTTTAATTGGCTTTGTCTGATAAAGATAAGGCACTGAGTCAACACAGCATATTTCATCAGCTATCCATATATGCTGATAACAAACGTGGTGAATGTAACCTACTGCTTTGAAATTAAGAGGGATAACAGATATTATGAAACATGTAATAAATACCTTATTGAAACGATTCTTTTCAAACTTACTTGTCCGTTTGTTTAATCTAAGGGGAAATTAATGATAAATGGACTATAAATAAGCATACTGTGAAACGTTTTTGTCATAATCTCAACTTCTAAGCTCCTTTAAGCTTCTGTAATACTCACTGGGTTATCGTAACACACACTGTGATATACGCGATGATTCTTTGTATTGGATAGCTGCAACTATTACAATGTTTTTAATGGCTAAATGATCAACAAGCTCCCCTGGCAACCTGATAGCCATGGTTTACATCCTCAGTGGAGTCATGGATGCATACTACTGAAGAGAGCCCCAAACCAGTACTCCTTGTGTTTTAATGGTTTTAATATCGCCCAGCTTACTAGTTCTCTAATTTACTGGCACGGTATTAAACCCAGAGAAATAGGGAAGGTTGGGCATGAAGCCAGTGACGCTACCCCGGAAAATCAATCTAACCGCTACAGGAACTCAAAAGGACAGAAAAAATAAATAAAAAATAAACTGACGAAGGGGAATACATATAGTTGACTTACCAAGCCATTTTAGCGTTTCTTTAAAATAGAACGGAACAGTTTTAGTAATTCCAGTTTATAGTTAAATATTTACCATACTTCAACATTTCTTATCATTTCCGCAAGTATAGCGAATATAATACTCTTAAAGCGTTTGCATTATTGGTTTACCGGTTCAGGAAATCATTTCGTTATAGTTATTATTACTGTATATCTAAAAATGCCTCAATATTGTAATTAAGAAACTGTCAAGATGATAATATACGTGAAATACTTTTATATTTTGCTGAATCACTAAAATGAACCTAAAATTGATTTTTCGGAGAGAGAGAGAGTTCGACTTTCTTTATTTATCTGTTGATTGATTATTTTGAACCAAGATGTTCCCTCTCTTTTTTAACATGTCGGCTCCCAGTACGAACGTTTCGATGATGTCTAGGGATTAACGTGAAGTTAATTAGGGTCTAAAATGCAACTGTTACTTATTCCATAAGAGGTGGCCATCGTGGCCCTCGTGACCTAGTGGATAATGCTTTGATGAGTACAGGGTTCGAGTCTCAGTCGCCAAACAGAGATATATCCAGCTGACGGACCCCGAAAAGGACGAAATTCCACTGCTAGTCACCACCCACTATCTATCGAATTCTCCTCGAATTTTCGGGGCTTACAGAACACACTTTTTTAAAATTGTCTTATGATTTGAATGGACAATAAACACGTTATTCAATGCTGAATAATTCTCACTTTACCTTAACATTGGTCATAACTTTTCACTAGTACATACATCATTGAAAACACTTCTATTACTGTGAATTCATCTTTAATTTTTGATGGAAACTTATGCATCTGTATACACAGTCAATTATTAAATATGTGAACATACACTGACCATTTGGACGTTTTAAAAGTGAATTTTAATGCTTCAGAATATATTCTGTAGACATCACATAATAATTTACATTTATTCTGTTAACTGTACTTCAAACCACCTGTTCATTAGAATCAGAAAAGAAAAAAACCTGTCTTATATTCTTTGCATAGTAAAACAATCATGCTAACAAGGTTGTACATTTGTTGTCTCTTTCATTCAAAAAAAACAAATAAAATATACTACGTTGTTCAACAGAAACTTTATTGAAATATGATGTAATTACAGTGTTTCAAATTTTCTTCATTGGAAGTCTAATTCATAATTTAGATGATAAAATTAGCAATAAAACGAAGTGTTCAGTTGTTTATATAATATGTATATATTTACGAGATGACAGCTGTTTCATCCTAGTCTGGGAATCACTGGCAGTACGCACTCACCACCAGGGTTCGAACCCAGGACCTTCCAGTTACAAATCAAGCTGGCTCGTAGACCATTCATCCATTGCGACCCGATTCAACGGCCACTCCATGAATTCTAACTTCTACAAATTCGTGATTTAGCGTGACCCCAGCCAATGTCGTCGGTGGGACATCCATCCTCACACGTGACATCTGGATGGACCTCACTGGTCACGACTTCTCACTAGAACTCCAGGAAACTCCGTCCTGTAGCCAGCCACTAGCAAGCATCATATTAATTTTCAAGAGTTGGTTTGTAAGAATTTTTTTAATTCCTTCACGTTCCCAGTGGAACATAGGGCTTCAAGCTAGAGGCTTGAAGTTTCTGTAGCAGTGTTTATTTTTACAGGGTGGGATTGCTAGCCTCATGCCCAACCTTTCCTCTTTACCAGCTTTTTTTATTACTGGCGTACCGAGGTAAAGGAGTGCGTCGGCCGGGGATTGAACACCGGACCATGTGCATGGTCGGCGAGCGTTCTAACCGCTGTGCCACCGACGCACGGTTTGTAAGGATTAGTTTTGTTTCTATGAGTTGATATATTTATGAGACATTTTCATTTAGTCTTAGCTGCTACTGATAGAACTAAAAATAAAAGTGGCACGTTTTGCTAATACCAACTTATCTACCGGATGAGTAATGTTAACTTTACAATAACTGGTAAATCGCATAATTCACTGATATTCACATCCTATAATTTATTCTCCCTAAGACTTTTCTCAAGGACTTCTTTTCAGGCTAAGTTTGAAATTTATTCTCAGCATCTATCAAAACTAATCGTCATTTCATACATACGCGTATTCCCTCTTTGTGAATTTGAATAAAGCAAGAACAATAGCAGTTTTTGCAGAATAATATGGTACCATCATTTATTTCGTTGGATTCTCATCAACCGCCAACAGCATAAATAAATTATGATTGAGTTTGTGTACAGAAAAGTTTTAACATACTTGCAAATTTTACATGATGTCAGCTGACAGGAAGTTCTGGACTTAATGAAAAGTTATAAGATTTAATTGTGTGAAATATTCCCATATCATGAATTAAAAGTCAATCTGAACGAAGAATATTCTTTTCAATAAGTTCTCCTCTTCAGGTTCTTACAATTATAAAATATAATATTTGTTGTCGTTACAATAAAGGCCAGTTATGCGGTGGATACATTTTTAACGTAGAATAACAGATTAGTTATGGGTGTCAAAATAAATAGTCGGATTATTTAAATAATTTATAATAAATAGTCGTATTTGTATGACAAACGTGCTAGACTGACTTGTCACTTTTTCTACCCCACACTCTACAAATCTATTATGACTAATCGCCACCATTGTCTCCCATTTTACAATATTTTGTAATCGAATTCAGCCCAGAGCACTTTTGTCACACAAATACGACTATTTATTTTGACCCCCCCATGACAAATCTGTTATTCTACGTTAAAAATGTATCCATCGCATAACTGGCTGTCATTATTGTAACGACAACAAATATTATATTTTATAATTGTAAGAACCTGAAGAGAAATTATTGGAAAGAATATTCTTCATTCAGGTTGACTATTAGTGAAAAGTGCTCAGAAAATTACGCTTGTATAGTTTTTACACAGACAGTTCAAGTTTAAACAAAATAAATATATGTATACGATGGTAAGGGAGTTACGTGATAAAGATGAGAGATGCGTAAGATGATGAGTGACTAATAAATTAGGTAACAATATACTGAGTTCAACTCAAAACATAGAAACAAGAGAAAAGCAAAATTACACTATATCAAAAGGATGAGGTCAAAGCCAAAGATTACGTAATCAAGTAAAATAGAGAATAAAGATATCCAGTTAACATGACAAGGAAAGATTAATAACTGCTTCTTTCTGAACATATAAATCTGGTTTCAAGCGTTTGACAGAAATTGCTTCGGCAAACTTGAGAAGAATTGAGCTCCTTTGTCTATTGATAATCTTAAAGGATTTCGCGATTTCCACCTCATGACCCATATCAAGCAGATGCCTGCTAATGGCACTATTGTAAACGTTTCTTCCTTTGAGACGTAGACTTTTCGGTTCAGAAAATCGAAGGTGTGCCCTTCTTTCGGTTCTCCCAATGTAACTGCTTCTGAAGATACATGTAAATTTGTATACAGAGTTGGAGTTAACATGAAAAGGGTATCTGTTGACTTTTGACTGCACCAAGGAGCAAGTTGTTCGATGGACGGTAACCAACTCAGCTAGATGCAGGATAGAGTCTGGCTAGTGACGTCCTCAATCTTCTGTTGACTATTGCTGCAATATTTTCACCTTTAAAATCGAGTTGGCTTTTTTCCCACTGTGATTTGCTTGACATTTTACCCTTCAGATCTTCCGTACTTGTTAATGAATCTCTGAGGGTAACCGTTGCTTATCCAGATCTTTTCGAGAAACATAAATTCTCCCTCTAATTTCTCTGTAGAGCATATTCTCCTAGCCCTATAGTAAAGAGTCTTGATTACTACTCGTTTAAAGCTCTCCGTACAAAAACTATTGAAGTGTGGGCATTGTCTATTCCATGTAGGCATTCGGTAAATTGACTTCTGGAGAATACCATCTCCTAAGCGTTGTATGGCAATGTCGGAGAAATGAAACTTTCCATCATTTTCATGTTCCATAGGAAATTCCATATTTGTATGTGCATCGTTGAATAATTTGAGTAGTTAGGAAGCATGACATTCATTGTTGCACACTACAAATATGTCATCAACATATCGACAATAAGAAGTTGTTTCGTCGACTACATGCTTCAACTTTGTTTTCTGATAGTTGGATATGAAGATGGATAACTGCTAAAACAGGGCTAATTGGACTGCCTATAGCTGCACCATCTATTTGGCGGTAAAGAGTGCTGTCAAACTGGAATTGTTCATCCACGGTACACATTAACAGTAGGCGTTTGAATTCTGACACTGGGAGTGGGAGAATATCAGACTGTTGTCAAATGATCTCAATAGTTTCATTGATTGGGACCCTTGTGAACAAGGAGGTTGCATCAAATGATGCCGTCAACTTATTTGAAACGTTCATCTGGTTCACACGAAATAAATGATATTACCATATATTTTTCCGAAAAAGCTGTTGTTCTTTCTTTATTCATAACTTGTTTTGTCAGCCTTTACTCCCACCTGGTATTTAGTGCAATTTTTCAATATACTGTTTATAGGCGTCGCATCATTTCGGCTGCACGTATTTGGTGTTGATTTTATGAACAAAGATTCAGTAATTAAACTGACTCCACCTAACAGTAATACTTTTTATTAATTTCACACTATTCCACCTAGCTGTGTGATTACATGCAAGCGAATACATTGCAATGGCGGGATTTTGTTTTCAGATTATCAAACTAAACAGAGTCAGTCATTATAGGTCTAGATAAAATTCTATGTTCCGATAATCTGACTGACTGTGGTCTACTAGTCTGACCTATGTAACTGACTTTACAGTCATTACATGACATTAAGCGAATTGTATTATTTCTCTTGAATCGATCTTTCTTCTTGTTGTTGTAAATGTTGTCTCTGAGTGAGTTGATTAGCTTCAATGTCATCCAAATGCCAGCCTTATTAGGAATTCTACGTAAAGCCTCCAATATTCCTCCTTTATACTGCAGTCCTTTAGAGGCTTTTAATTCCCTATCATTTATATTATTTTCAGTATTTACATTGCTATAATTTTTCGTATTGATCTTAGTACATTTTTGAATAAAATCTGGTGAGTAGTTATTCAGTGGTAATGTTCTAATCTGTTTAACTTTATCAATAAACTTTCTGACTCCTAGCTCGATTATACAAAAATGTAACTAAATCTGTCTTTGCGATTTTGGATGTGATGAATCAAAGTCCAGGTACTTATTAAAATGTTACGGCTTTCAATGGACCCCAAACTTCGAAATCCAAATCTACTAGCCAACTGAGACACCTGCGACATTTAATTTCCTATGATTTCCGTTGTTATAGGCTTTACAGATGAGCTTCATAAAGATACTATACGTTCCCTATGTAACAACTGGAGACAAAACACGGGAGCCGAGGTATATTTTTCATTAATCGAACCGCTGTTCATATATATACAGTTTATATTCGTTAACCAATCACTGAGCGTGTGATCTTGGCTTACATTGAACGACATGACATAGAATGTTCAAATATACATAGTATTCTGTTGCTAATGCCGTACTGAACTGTTGGAATATATGAGAATCATATTCCGCTGGAACACATTGTCTGTATCACACGACCACACCTTTATTTAATTTACGGCATTCAAGGAACGGCTTACATCTTTATGGATATTTACACTTCTTTTTTCTTGAAAAAGAGTCTTTTTACCTTCATTAAGTCCGTCGGTGGCACAGCGGTAGGGTGCTCGCCGACCATGCAGGTGGTCCGGGATCGATCCTCGCCCAACGCACTCCTTTACCTCGCTAAGCCAGTAGTAAGACTGGTAAAGAGGGAAAGCTGGGCATCCTGTAAAAATATAATCACCACTGCTACAGGAACTTCAAGCCTCTAGCTTGAAGCCCTATGTTCAGCTGAGAACGTAAAGGGAGTAAAACAAAAACCTTCATTTATGTGTGAAGCATATTTTCTTTTTTCAATTCATGAAAATGTTACAAACAGTATTTCTTTGTTTTCAGATTTTTAAGCTAATAATAATTATTTTTCAAGTGTTTCCTCTTATTTACAAAGATCCTCTTTATCTACTAAACTGATTCACTTCTGTGATACGCCTACTTCTTGTTCACAGTATCTCTCTCTTTTAATTCCTGAATGAAATAAATTTCACTTTCACTCAACAACTCACTTAATACACTTATGTGTGTGTATGCACTCAAATCTCAATATTTGCGATAAATAATTTATTAAAGGATTAGAGAGGTTGATAAATGCTCAGTTGATTGGCCATGGTGAAGAAGTATTTTTACAGAGGGTAAGTTTTAAAGATTGATATATATATATTTAAAATGTATATATATATATGAATTTTGTAGATCAGCAAAATATGTAGGCATATGTATAATATATTAGAAAGGAAATGAACAACTGGACGAAATGAAAACAAAACTGAAGTGTACAGATATATATGTATATACAAATATTCACTTCTTTTGTTTATCTCTTCTAACTTCATAATATTCACTTTTGTTTGCTGAATTTTAACTTTTTAGCTGTCACAATATATATACACACACACCGTAAAAATATAATTGAAAGCGTAAATTCTCCTCATTGAATTCTGTTTATATATACATACGTATATATGTAGAAATTATGCATGCGTGTATGATTTTTAGAAGAAACAGATGAACGAATTTCTTCAAATCACTAAAGCGAATAAATGAAGTTTTCTCTCTTTTTTGAGCATCATCATAATCATCATAATCATCGTTGTTTTCGCTGGCAATGAAAATTGTACACTATAATGTGGATGAATTGAAACAACATGGGATAGATAATAATATCAGTACTGTTATTATTATTATTGTTCCCTTGGGTTCCTAGTGGAACATAGGGCTTCAACTACACGTTTCCACTTGCTTCTGTCTTCTGCTGTACTTTTCACCTGCATCCATGTTAGTCCATACTGTTTCAACTCCTCTTCACACGATCTCCATGTCACCCTTCGACGTCCCACTCTCCGCTTCCCTTTCGGGTTCCACTCGAGCGTTGGCCTGACGCGCGATGTCACCCAACGGCCTCCTCAGTGAGTGTCCAATCCATCTCCACTTTCTCCTGCATATTTGTTGAGCGATTGGTTCCTGTTTTGTTTGTTCCCATAGCTTCTTCTTTGTGATTCTTTCCGGCTATCTAATCTTCAGTATAGAGCGAAGACAGTTGTTGATAAAGGTCTACTGGCAACCTGTTGGAAATATTCTTTGTGACCCGCCGCCACGTTTCTGATCCGTATAGAACTGACTGACTTGACGTTTGTATTGAAAATCCGAATTTTGTTGTTGATGCTGAGTGACGAAGATTTCCAGATTGGTTTCAGGTTGATGAATGTGTTTCTCGCCTTCGCGATTCTCGATTTGACATCTTCGTCCGTTCCTCCTGTAGTTGAGACAATGCTCCCTAGATAAGTGAATGAAGTGACCTCTTTCAAATCCCTCCCGTTGATGGTGATTGGCGGTGGATGTTGCTGCTGTTGTTGTTGTTGGTTGGTTGGTTATTTTCATAACCTCCGTCTTGTCTATGTTCACCTGCAGTCCTGTCTTTGCTGCTTCTTCGACCAGTTTGTCGGTTTTCGCTTGTAAATCTTCGATTTTGTGTGACATCAAACATCAGTACTGTTAAGAAATTATTATTATTACTATTACTAATTGAACACAAACCTGTTACATGATGGACACCAAGAGATATGCCATTCAAAATCTCGTAGTTCACGTGAGCACCACAGTACTGTCCGGACGCACAGACCGTCTCAAGTGACCAATCCCATCAAGTCGACAAGGTAGTGGGGCTATATCAGGAACTGAGTTCCCATGGTTCATATTCAATTCGACCTGTTCGCATTCTGGAGCCTATGTACACTATAGTTTCGCGGCCCGCCTAGATAGACCAGTATGTCCATCGGTCCGGTTGTAAATAAGCGCCAGAGATTCGCATTCCCCCTTTCACCTTTGTGGGGAACACCTACGCCACATGGAAGCAATGAATAGGAGTTACCTGGCAGAAGCTCTGAACGCATGCCCGCGTAAGACCCTTGGCCATACAAGGTAAATAAATATGGATAAAAGCAACAAAATACTGGCTTATGATTCGCCGATCTTCTGTACTATTTTCTGCATTTAAAATATATAGAATCAAACTGTTTTCAGTAAACTGCTTGTATTAACTAATAAACAGTTGTAAGAAACTATTAACTACTGGCTGATTGTGGTGACTAATTGTACACCACTCACATTACCCAGTAATACTTGCCAACCCATCCAAACGAAGAGATCGGAACACCATATGGTCGCTTCGCTTGTTTGTGGTCACCAACGGTGTGCTTAGTCTGACTCAGCTCCGATAGCTGAGTCAGTTCAGATCACCTATTCCTGGCTTGCTATTTAGGCAAAATGGTAATACTGCTGGTTCACTGATGATGAGCTCGGCTCTAAAAGAGGTAAACGGCTATCCGGTGTTTAGACCAAATCAATCTGATTAGTAGACACTTCTGGTTGATGTGAGTAATATACAACTACTCACTTCAATCAATCAGTAGTATACAGTCTTATGCATTTGTGTTGGCTCTCCTGGTTACTATTTAGCGTACCAAGCAGATCACATATTGTGACCTGAATAATTTCACTTCCCATGGAAAACTGTGATAAAATTTCATCTAGAACTGCGCAGATTGTGAATTAATTTGAAAAGTGAGAACTTCCTTCAGGTTCCAAGGAACAACACGAATACATATGATTTTCACTACCAGTAATGCATTAAGCTAACCATAACCTTAAGAGGAGCGTTTTTGTGATAGGCAATCTTCATATAATTACAAAGTATTATACAGAGCGTTTTGCTTTAGTGCACATTATTTCAACCTCTGTTTCACGTCAAATGTATAAAACACGAAATTGAATATAACACTATCAGAATTTGTGATTTCTTCATTTTTAGTGTTGATCCTGAGCATTGATGTCACTTAATGGTACCGGCGGATCTTGTTCTAGGAGGTTCAGCAACCTCATTGAGAAATTAATAGACTTAGATGACTTAGATTTTTAATTTCAGTTGTCTACACCTACGACTGAGGGTTACTGCGCGCGAGGAAAAACTACCACTCTCGTTCATGATTTGCTTCGGACACAGACTGCTAGAATTTAAGAGGCATGAATGATCACTGAAGCTTTGACTCAATATCTGCAGTGTAATATAAAAGGTGTGATTGCATGTTCTTAGGTGGGATTATATTACAGTACTGCTCAAATTCAGATGGACTTAATTTTCACAGTAGAAGACTCACTTTGCGGGAATCATCTTCGCTAACCAAATCCGTATTAAAATTCTCTTCATATCGTGTGAACCAAGTATCTAATGTAACATTACAACCAAGATCATAGTAGAATTTAGTAATGTTTTTAGATATACCTTCCAATGAAGCCACAACTACAGCCATAATAGCCTGGGATGATTCGATACTAGAAAGTTCTTAGTGCTTATGCAACTCGATAATCTTTATTCATTGTTCAAGAAATTTACCCAACTTTGAGGAATTCAGTATATAATTCAATTCAGGTTTCATGTTTTCTTGAAATTACTTAATTGATGATAAATCGGATGACTTGTGTGACCACGAAGGGTACCGATAGTGGTAGGACACACACAAAAAGAGAGTGGTATTCACAAGCATGTCAACTAGTACATAATAATATAGTAACGAAGTGATTCCAGGTGAACATTAAGAAGGTGGAGGTGATGAAGATAACCAGCCAACCAACAACAACAAGCACCGATTACTATCAACGGGAGAAATCTGAAAGCAGTTACTTCCTTCGCCTATCTAGGAGGCATCGTTTCAACCACAGGCAGTCGGAATGGATGAAGATGTCAAAGCTAACCAGAATAGGAAAGTCAAGATACACGTTCATCAATCTGAACTCGATTTAGAAATCTTCCACACTCAGTATAAACAACAAAGTTCGGATTTAAATAAACAACAGTTTTTACAGAATAATATAGTACCATCATTTATTGCGTTGGATTCTTATCAGCCGCCAACAGCATAAATAAATTATAATAAAGTTTGTGTACAGAATAGTTTTAACATACTTGCAAATTTAGATGATGTCAGTTGACTGAAGGTTCCGGAATTAGTTAACAGTGCTCTGAAAACTACGCTTGTATAGTTTTACACAGGCAGTTCAAGTTTAAACAAAGTAAATGTATGCATACAATGGCGAAGAAGTTACGTGATAAAGACGGTAGATGTGTAAGTTGATGAGTAGCAAGTGAATGTATGAAGGTTCGGATTTTCATCACAAATGTTTAGTCACTCATTTCTTCTACATCTGTCAGAAACTTGGCATCAGAGTCACAAAGAGCATTTCCAACAGCCACCTGCAGACCTCTGTCAACAGCCACTTCTTTTGATGGCTAAATACTCAAGACCAAATGTCCAGCCAGAAGGAATTAGCAACAAGAAACTCTGGGAACAAACTAACCAAGATCCTATTTCTCAATCAATAATTCGAATAAAATGGATATGGATTGGACACGCACTGACGAGACCGTCGAATGACATCACGCTGTAGGCCCTCAAGTGAAACGCCGATGGGTAACGATGAGTGGCTCGTGAGCGCGAGGTTGACATTGAGGAGATCGTGTGGTGAGGAGGAGATGAGAGATTATGATCAATCGTGGACCCATCTGAAGTGGACATTAGAAAATAGAAGAAAGTTGAGATGTGTTGTTGAAGCCGTATGTTCCACTCGGAACCCAAAGAAACAACAATAATAATAATGGAGTGACAATTATGAATTCACCTCCTAATCACGAGAAATTTACCAATATCTGTGCATTAACCTTCACCTTGAATCAGTTTTGAGAAAGTTAGCTGGTATGTTTTTAACGATCAACTTAAAAGTATAGGATATCTCCAACTAATATACGAGAATTATTGTCATTCAGAAAATGAATTTCACTAATTAAAGTGAGAACGATTACAGCCTTGTGGCTGTAAAGAAGTTATTTCAACAGTAGTCTGCCTCATAATTAAATAACGTTCACATGAAATATTTTAGATAAGTCTAATAAATCTAAACCACGTATTGAGTTCAGTTCAGGCGTCAATATCTGTTTAAAAAATGTTTAAGCCAAATTTTAAAAAAATAGTCTTGACATCTTACTATATCATTATATAACCCTCTGACTAAAATTACAGCCATTAAAAGACATATAAAGGAAACGTGAAAATGATGATGTCAGTATGCAATTAACAGCACTATTTCAAATACACGCCACACAGATAAATATTTCCAGGATTGGGAAAGTAAGATAGACCTTCATTCCTGTGAAATCAGTATGCAAACCTACTATGTTCAGTATAAAAAAAACAAGATTGGGAACTTTAACACCAAAATCAAGTCAGTGTTCATATAGAGTTCAGAGTCTTGGTGAGCGCTTCTCGAAAAACATCTGCTGCAAACTTTCATCAACACCTGACTTCTCATAATTACGAAGATCATTTGACCAATCGAAAAGAATAAGCAACGAGGAATTCCTAGAACCAAACGACAAAGAACCTACTGCCCAACATACATGGAGAGAGAAATAGAGATGAATAGGATACATTCTGAGATCATTGATTGACATCATACACAAGGCTCACGAGTATATCCCGAATGGAAAATAATGATTTAAGCACGGCCGACACTGTGACACGGAAGAGATCATGTGAAAGCCTACAGCCACTCGTGAAACCGTCTAAAAACGACTACTACTTAATATTCCACCGGGAAAGTAAAGGATTAACAGTAAGTATGCATTTAAAAATGACTGAATCTCAAATGAAATCTGTCTCAGTAGATTTCATATCTCTCTAGTACATTTTGATTCAAGCTTAAAAATTCCATCTTCATTAAAAGTTCTTAATGTACTAGTTCTATAACGATTGTCATATCACTTCTCTATTTTTAATCACTAGTTAGTATTGACACCTCTTAAACACCTAATTTTTATTGCCTTCTAATGTATAGTATTATAATTAAAATATGCTGAATAGTGCTTCAATGTCATTTTGTTGTATGCTGCACACTGAGTAACCCTAAAACGGACAAATGCACTTTATTTTGAATGTGTTTTGTGAACTTCGTCGGTGGAACAGCAGTCAGGACCCTCGCCAACCATGCACATGGTCCGGGGTTCAATCCTCTGCCGACGCAAACCTGATATCACTGGTCAGCCTGCAAAATTTGGGCTACCAATGTCACATACTGAAAATTCCACACTTGTATCAAAGGTACTGTGTGGAATCAAGCTATAATCAGAACAAATAATGACTGTATTATCAGTCGATTAAATAGAGTTATAGAATCACTAAAATTTACGCAATTGAACATGCTAAATATTCAACTAGACTACAGGCGACTGTTTACGAAGGCTATTAACAATTGGCTTACTTTAACAGATATCTATATGTCGTACACTGAGATTTTATCAGAGGATTTAGTCAAAAATGTGCCGCTTTATAGAAAGTATGTAGACGACATTGTAATCATAAGTGATAAGCCTTGTTCTGCCACCCCACTTTTAAATCGAATGAATGAAGTTCAGAATAGCACATCACTTACATCTGTAGAAGAGGAAGATAATTGTTTATCTTTCCTAGATATATTGCTTAGTCAACGGCTTGATAGATTGATAAAACGATGTATTTATAGTAAACCTACCTGAACAGGACAGTTTCTTAATTATCACAGTTTCTGCCCTGTTCGGTACAAAAAAGACTTAGTAAGGTGCCTCTTCAGTAGAATCTAACGAATATGCACTGAAGACACACTTGTTGAGGAAGAAAGAAAGTTGACAAAAAATCTAGTTGATAATAATTATCCAGAGAAGTTCATCAGGAGATATAAAGTAGTCAGAACACCAAACTCACTCTCCAACTCACCCCTAAGAAAGACGTGTACATCAAGCTACCCTATGTGGGTGATCACACCAGCTTAAAAACTAGACAAAGATTGAACGCTGCTGTAAAAAGGACTTTTTATGCAGCTAATATCATAATAATTGAGAATGTGAAGCCAATATATCCATCTAAGCCCTTAGAACATGCAAAAAATGATGTTACATCCCAGCGTATTTACCAATTTGAATGTACGTATAGCCATTCATACATAGAGAGGACTCATCGATCTCTGCAAGTAAGGGCTTCAGCAGCAAATAGAATCCCCTGAACCCATTATTGGTGAGAACAGGCAATCTTGCTCCTCTGTTGCGAAACATATTATATAGAAAGGACATAAAATTGACGTTTACACATCTTTTAAACCTATCTATAGAACGTGTTTGGGGGAGGGCGTATCCTAAAGTTTGTGGAAGCCCTAGCTGGCAATTAGGAAGTTTAAAGCACCTTTATGCATTCAAAGCAACAATTCGTCATCACACTAAACCTTGCCTGGCAAACTTTGTTTTGATAACAGCCAGGGTAGATGTACTGTTACCTCTCTTGTTTTGGTTTAGTGATCTTCATTGTTATTTTGACCTTCAGTATGTCCTTTTCACCTGACCTAAATTTATTTTCTCATCTCTTAACTCTTTATTAATTTCATATATATTCCTGTGACAATTCCGATTCAGACAAATTACGTCTTCTTACTGCTTTGTCTAAATCATCTTATAATTTCCTACATTTGGTGAAATTGTACTCCCACTAAATTTACTTGTTATTCACTTAGTGTAATTTATCATCCCTTGAATACCAAGTGGAACATACGATTTCAGCAGCACCTCTTCATTTCACTCTGTTCTCCGGAGTCTTTTTGAGCTGTCTCCACGACTTCACATAAACTTTCATATCTTCTTCACACTACCTCCTCCACGGCACCCTTAAATGAATATAAACTGAATATAAAAACTGAACTGTTAGGTGGCTGGAGGCAATACGTAGGAAGCCTTCAACCTAGATCTTGTGTCTGACGGACCTGAGACGCCAACTGCTGCAGTCAGAGACGTTACTACTAAAGGAAACCTTAGACTCAAGGCTTCCTGCCAATTGGAAGTCTGCACCAAATGAAGGATCCGACGCAGTCCATTAGTTACTACTCAGTGCCTAATCCGAATAAAAGCTGAACCATAAACATTCGTAATAAGAAAATTTAAGAATTTTTAAACAGTAAATTGTGAGAACTGAATTTAAAAGACGCAAAATAGTCGAATACTCATTTCACAGAATCCTAATTATGAATACTAATCATATAATATTTAAAGAGAAATTTATTTATCCTCTAAACACTTATAAAATTTGTTAAATATGTGCTGCTCCAGTGGACTTTTTTTTCAAAATCTATTATTTATTATTCTCTTTAATGTCTTTTAAATCCTTTAATATCTTTCTTGGTTTTATATAAGTAAGTATGCTTTGCAAAAGGATTAAAAATGTTTTATGCTTCTAAGCGTTTGTCTCACATTAATTTTTATACTTGTAGTTAAACACACATGTGTACTAAGATACAAATATATATACACTGGATATAAATTCGAATCATATATCATTTATGACTCCATATTCTGTCGAAGCGCTTTTTACTTATAATTTAGTTCTTTTTTACAATTAGTCTACTTTACTTTCATACTACTTAAGATAATTTATAGTAATTTTGTAAAAAGTCTGGTGCTGCACATCCATATTAATGAGTTGGGGAAGATGCTACTGAAACAAACGACCAAGGATATATGTATGAACACTATTTAATTAATCAGGAAGTTGATGTACTTTCTTCTCAGTTCACCGTCCACGTATC
Organism: Trichobilharzia szidati; assembly: GCA_944472155.2. Classification (NCBI taxonomy): domain Eukaryota; kingdom Metazoa; phylum Platyhelminthes; class Trematoda; order Strigeidida; family Schistosomatidae; genus Trichobilharzia; species Trichobilharzia szidati. The sequence continues at coordinate 81,426,504 of OX235274.1, forward strand.
TGAATGATGTGAACCAGTGAATAACTGAAAATCTATTCACCTGTATACAGTGCGTCGGTGGTTCAGCCGAAAGATGTTCATCAACCATGTGTGTGGTCTAGAGTTCGATTCCTGACCGGCGCACACCTTTCTACCTCCCTTCGCCGGTTGTAACCCCAACAAAGAGGGAAGGTTGGTCGTGGGGCTAGCTAACCCTCTTGTAAAAACACTACTGCCGCTGAAACTTCAAAGCTGAAGCTTGAAGCCGTATGTTCCACTCGGAACGCAAAAGGAATAAAATATATAATAAATGATTTTATTTTTTTTATTACAGCTTGATTCCACACAGTCTTTTTGGTACAGGTATGGAATTTTCAGCAAGTGATAGCAGTAACCCAAATTTTGCAGGCCGACCATAGATATCGGGTGTGCATCGGCAGGGGATCGAACCCCGAACCATGTGCATGGTCAGCGAGAGTCCTCACCACTGTGCCACCGTCGCACTTGTATAGCATAATTTATTTTACGAGGTTATTTCTGTACCCCAAATGTGTAATCTGATGACACTATAAAACTGATAGCCGTCAATGTTTATACCGATCAGGCCTGAATTCCTGCTTGTGCATCATAAGGAGAACCAAAAAATATCTGTTAAAAATACTTATCTTCCATACGTTCTGGTATTAAAATAACCTAGATAATTTCAGGGGTGATAGCAAGACATTTAACTCTTCTAAATTATAAAGTTTCTATAGGTCAGTATAAGAAACAAAGACAAATTTTGCACACACAGAAAGCAAAAATAAAATAATTCCAAAATAATACCGTTTGCAGAAAGCAGAAATTCATTATACATTATGGGTTTCTGAATGCATTTTGGACTAATTTCAATGTAAATCTCTTCATGGACCAATGTGATTTCTGATCATTGAAAACCAAGTTGCAGTGGGCAACTGTTTTATTCTAGTTTGATACTGTTCATTAATGCACACGTATAACCCCACCAGGGATCAGATCCATGGCGTTCAGGTTACGAGATCAAGCTTTTTGACCATTAAGCCATTTAGCCTGAAATTCCATGAAATTATTATTACTATTCCCTTGGGTTCCAAGTGGAACATACGGCTTCAACAACACATCTCCACTTTCTTCTATTTTCTGCTGTCCACTTCCCATATTCTTTCACCCCCTCCTCACACATCTCCTCTATGTCACCTTCACACTGACGACCCACTCACTGTTTCCAATTCGGATTCTACTTGATGAGTCGCCTGGCACTCTATGTCACTCGACGGTGTTCTCAGTCTGTGTCCAGTCCATCTCCATTTTCTCCTACACATTTGTTGAGAAATATGATCTTGGTTAACTTGTTCTCAGAGTTTGCTCTTGTTGCTAATTCCTTCTGGCTGGCGGTTCGGTCTTCAGTATAGAGCCATCAAAGGAGATAACCGCTGTTACAGGTCTGCAGCTGGCTGTTGGAAATACTTTTCGTGACTCTGTTGCCACGTTTTTGACAGATATAGAAGAAATAAATGATTTAACAATTGTGTTGAAAGTCAGAATCTTGTTCTTGATGCTGGCTGAGTGCAGAAGATTTCCACACTGGTTTCAGGTTGTTGAAGGTATATCATGCCTTTCCGATGCTGACTTTGACATCTTCATCTGTTCCGACTGTCTGTGTTTGAAACCCAATTTCCTATATCAGTGAAGGATGTAACCTATTTCACATTACTTCCAATGATGGCGACTGTTGTTGCTTGTTGTTGCGGCTGGTTGGTTATCTTCAAATTCCATGATGCGTGAATTCTAACTTTGTCAGTTCGTGAGATAGCACTAGCTTTAACCAATCTATTCAGCGAGCATCCAGTTCCTATTCGGGTCAGACTCCACCGCCTGTAACTAAAAGGTCTTCTCAGAGTATATCTAATCTACCTCTATTTTCTTCCTTATCTTATTCATTGTATCTTATTGATAACACTAATATTATTTCTCAATATACTTTATCTTATATTGATTTTATTAAAACTTCTGATCAGTTTTACTCTATTTTCTTGTAGATATCTGTTGGGCAATAGCTTCTTGATCGGTTTTTTCCAGAATTCTTTGTTTTCTATTCTCTCTGTCTGGTCATCTGATCTTCGTTGTGATAAAAGTCTGCAAATGCCTGTTGGAAAGGCTTTTTGTGACGTGTGTGCCAAGTGTCTGAACCACTTAGAAGCACTAACTGATTCGACATTAGTGTTGAATTTCCAGATCTGGTTCCTTTTGGGGGATGCAACAGATTTCCACATTGATTTTAAACTGATGGAAGTTTGTGTCACTTTACCAGTTTTGCCTTTGAAATCCTTATCTATGCCACCGGTAAAAGAAAACCATGCTGCTTACATGAGCAAAGTTACGAAAAGAACTGTCATAGACGAGCTATGTCTTCTTAATTTATATGACAAAAGATAATTTTCATACTCTAGAATGACATTAACAAACAAAGGCTTTTGAATGGTGAAATATGAACTTTTTCTCGGTCTGAACTTATCTTCATACAGAAGTTGGTAAGTCTTCCGCTTCACATAGATTTGTTGTTGGCAAATGTTAACATCCCTTCACCATTCATTTAACGCTTAATTCGAAATTTAACACTTACAAATCTAGTTACTTCTATGAGGCGAAGTAAATTGAGAAATGAGAGGAGTTCAGATGGTGTAGAATCCTTTCTTAGTTATCTGTATACTTAAATATGATAAAGATATCATCGATGTATCTTTTAAAAGTGTGCTCAATTGTATGTCATTAGATTTCGATATAAAGAAGAGAACCTCGTTAATGTATTTCATTATCAAGAGGGAATTAGACATTGAAGATATATCCGAAGTTAATTGGTGGATGGTGACTAGAAGTGGAATCCAGGATGCGCACTTCTTCCTATTTAGGACTCGTCATCTGGATGTACCTGCATTCCATAGTGAGTGATGATTTTCTAACCAAAGCTCACACCCAGCACCCATAGTTTCAAACGCCAAAGCATTATCCCTTAGACCACTTGGGCCACGAGTGCCACCTCTTGTAAAACGGGTCATATTAATTATTTAATTCAATTTTAGATTTCACCGTCAATTGATTGGACTGAAGTTCCGAATAGGACGAAATGCGCATCCTGGATTCCACTGCTAGTCACCATCCACCAGTTAACTTCTGCTTACTTGCCCAGACATCGTCGAAGCATCTGCAAAAAAAGCCGACATGTCAACCTGAGACCGAGCACTTCGGTCCAATCAATCGACGGGAAAATTTAAAATTGAAGATATATGTTAGAAAGAGCTTCTGTAGACTGCGATTAGTTTTTCCAGTTTATCAGAATAAAAATGTCTATACATATATATATATATATTACTGTTTTAGTAAATATGGCGTTCATAAACAGGGTGTATCCACCTAATAAGAAAGCTGTTTTGTCAAAGCAATTGGCATCATCCATGTCATTGACAAAAGCTAAGGAATCATAGTGTAAATGCGAAAAATCTGACATACTATTGGGCAATTCGTTGGTAAAATAAGTCGATAAAGGAAACTGCTCCCCTTCATTCAAAATTCACCGAGAACTTGATGTCTTTTTGTTACAAAAGGAAATAGATTCTTTTTTTAAATGAAATTATTATTTTCTTGAATGGAAAGACATTTTTTCCCTGAATGCCTATTATGAAGAAAATAAACTTTCAACCTTTTTGGACTTATGCTATAAGTTACGGGAGGTATGAGTTATAAAACAAAACGCGAGACTATGTCAGCCCACTTCTAGTATTAAAACATTGTTACAATAGTAACTGAGTGATTGAGAATGTATAATAAGAGAAAACTCAACAACAATTATTTCTAAATTAAGTAGAATGAATGGAGATGATAACATTTCATAGATTGTCAATTAATCTACATACATACCTCTAAGATGTTCCATTCTGACATAAGCCAACTGTGTATTTGCGATTCCACGTGAATTATTTATTCATCAGTAGATTGAAAGACTTTAGGAATTGAATTATCAAAGGTGTAGTGTCCTATAAAACCAAAAGGCATCTGAATACATGCAAAAAGTGGTCTAAAACCATACTCTCCGACCCCCAACACCCCCTCTATTCTCAACTTTCGCCTTGTATCTCATCAAGTAGAACCAGAAATCAGTATAAAATATTATATGCTCGTACAACCAATTATAGGAACTCAACGATAGCAGAGACAATGTTAAGTGCGAAACCTATGACTTGCTTTGTTGTTAATAATTTAAGCTCTTTTATTTCTCTCTTATTTGTATTCTATAGTGAACACCTTCTTAAACATACTTAGCTGCCTAAATTATTAATATTGACTTACTTTTTGTACTTTATTCTATTCCTTCTTTTGTATATCTACTGATTCCGACTATGTTAGCACTATGAGTATTACAAAATTTTCCTGTCATTAACCATCATGTAATATTAGTTTTTGTGGTTGTTTTTTGTTCGGCAATATTAACTGACAATCTTGGTTGTGAACGCCATTATCACCATCTTAAAATTTTGTATTATGCAGGATTACTCACACTACCACTACAAACACCGCATTTGAGCTGACAATGGAAACCCTGAAATGTTATTTTATGATTGTTTTGTGTTGTTTCAACCAAATTAACTGATCATCTTGGCGATGAACATTCTTAAATATCATTTCATAACTTCTTGTATGACCATAGCTTTACTGTCACCATGCACAATCATATCATAGCTTCCACTACCCAATACTTAGATATTATTTTATGTTATTCATTTTCCTTTCTACTTCTTGGTATTTTTTAGCATTTTTTAAAATTATTTTTGTGTTTTTTTGTTGTTGTTGTCTTTATATTTATTTTTTGGAATACTCCTTTAAATCTTTGATAAAATTAGATGCAAATATTGTAGATATGTGCTGAAAATTCCACATCGTACCATTAGTACTGTTTCTGGAATAAAAGCAAAAAATTACTATTATTACAACTTTCATTCTATCAACATCTGACTTTCAGATTCAACACGTGTAGCATATACTGGGATAGAGAAACTAAAACAATAGTTGTGTAATAATGGAGAGGCGTGATTTTTTCGTTCACAAGAACAATTGGCTATCGCCCTCAACCATTCTCTTCGGTATGATAATAAAACCCATTTAAATCAATTTCATCTGTTACATGTTCGAATCCAATCACCAAAAGCATTGTACAGTGCGTTGGTGAAACAGCAGTCAGGACGCTCGTCGACCATGCAGTGGCTCGGGGTTCGATCCCCGGCCGACGCACTCCTTTGCCTCGCTAAACCAGAAATAATGCTGGTGAAGAGGTAAGGTTGAGAATGAGGCTAGCAACCCCATCCTGTAAAAATAAACACTGCTACAGAAACTTCAAGCCTCCAGCTTGAAGCCCAATTTTCCACTGGGAACGTGAAGGAACAAAAAAAGCATTGTACAACCTGAGTTTCACGGTTTTTGGGCTTATCATCAAAGCCGATGTGTCAGAGAAGAGGAAATGAATTTACTGGTTACATTTTGAACTAATGAAATCTGGAATAAATTGAATTTTCAGAGAAGAACTTTGCATGAAGTGCAGCATTTCAGGCTGGCTAGCCTCCTCAAAGTACACAGAAAGGTTAAAAAAATTCAGACAAACTATGACAGATGAAAATATTTTGGCGTAATAATAATTACGTGGAGAATAATGAAAATTCGGGGCATATGCGAAGTAATAGAGTGAATTAATCTCCACTACTAAGAAGGATTTTGGGCCATATCACCAATAGTCCCAAGCGATTAGTCCCCAGTGGCACAAGTAACCTAACTGGAAAGTCTACACCCACCTTCGTGACTCACACCGACAGTTGAAGTCTCCATGGATTAATGTCAGGTTTTAATTTGATCAAGTCTGTCTCCTTTCCAAACTAATTTATTGTCAGTTAACATATATGCACAGGGAAGGTATTATTATTATTAGTGTTCGCCTGGGTTCCGAGTGGAATAATGGGCTTGTGCAGTCCTCTACAACCTGATCAGTGGTTGCCCACGGTGTGTCATCTCCTCCCCACACAGTTTCCTCCATGTCACCCTCATTGTAACAACTCACTCACCGTTTCCCATCTGCGTTCCACTTAAGGGCGTGCATTTGAAGCCCTGTGTTCCACTAGGAACCCAAGGGAACAATAATAATAATTACCTGATTTCATCGACTCATTTCCTGTATTAACTCCGAAATACTTAGTTTCCCCTTGTTACAGTTGTCTTAAGTATTTTTCATAATATTTTATCTAAGGAAATACTTATTTGCTGATGTCCACATCATTTGGTTACTTTAGAAACACTTATGTGATGGTTCAAGCATTAAATCGATAAAAAAGAAATAACACTACTAATTAGATTTGTAAACTTCTACACAAGTAATCGAAAATTTGTTTGCTGAAGTTAATTCGATTTCTTTGCATTTGTAAAAATATTTCATACCTACCAGTCATAAGTGTCTTATCATTTAAAATGAGTTGAGCAAACAATTAAATTTATCATATAGGCGAACCAACTACTCAGTTGTGATGGGACTTTGAAGAAATCTGTCCATAGAAAACCATTATGAAATGATCAACTAACAAAATTTTCCATTCGAAAACCTGTAAATCATCATTTCACCTGCTCACTGTATAAGAAGAATCTGCAGAACTGACTACTTAGGAGAAGAGCGCTGGAGAAGAACATGAAACCAAAGTCAGAAACAGGAGAATGCAGTTCACTGCTTAAGAGTATGTGGTGTATATGCACCTGGAGTTCAGTGGAGATTCAGGAACTGATATCCGAAAGAGGAGAATCTCTAGTGCGCTAAAGTAGTATCGTCAAGAGTGATATTCTCTAGCTACTCACTGCTTCTTAGCAATTCGAACGATAAATTCTCGTACATGACCACTCTAATATGCCTAGATGGTTCTACGTGTGGCTTTTCGAATTGTGTTGGATAACACTACCCAGAATGGCTTCAAAGAGTAATCAGTGTTTCAATCAGAGGAGCCATAATAAAACACCATGTCACCACCTGTTACAGAATGTCAACTGACTCATCATTCAACGTCGTATACGAAGTGAATGAAAATCTACCGAAAGCAGTATGTTTCTGACTTCTTTATACTATAGAAATCCTTCCCATATACATTAAGAAGCTGAAGCTGAGTGTTCAAAAGAAACTAGCCCACCCTCTACATTTACCATAGATTTAGTTCGGTTTGCCTCTTAAGTTCTCGTCTTTTGTTTTTTCATTTTTTCTTTTATCTTCGACCATACATACTTTTACTTCAATTGGATTCCACACTCATTCCATTCATATCTGTCTTCATTAAAATCATTTTCACATGTGACGCAGATTTCTTATAATTCAATGTAATTTTGTTCCAAAATCCATTATAATCTACGTTTATACCTTCGGACTTTCATACCAAGTCGCAAATTATTATCATCTTTAACCTACCATTGTTATTGTATATAATTAAATATTACTCTACGTATGAATGAGAAGTTCTGTTTATAATGTAACTGTACAGCTTCAGAAGATAAATCACCTAAAAGGTACCTTTGCACATTGGAGTGGTCGTATGCCAGAGTTGATCCTTCAAATTGCTTTGAAGCAGTGGCTAGTTACAGAATATCACCCTTGGCATTACTTCAAGGAAGGTTTCATTTGGCATACTAGAGATTCTCCTCTTTAGGACATCAGCCTCTAAGTCGCCTCTGAAGTTCAAATTCATCTAAGGTATTTCCTCTGGCACTGAAAGGTGAAACTCATTCATTTTGGACTAAGTGGAACTAGATGGTTGGAGGCAATCGGCCACAGGAAGCCTTGCTCGGCCTGGGTTTCGTGCTAGTTGGCACTCACCAGTCAGCAAGGCGTATCTGCAACCTTGAAGGAACTCATGTCTCTTCTGAGATTCAAACCCACGTTACCACCCAGTGCTGCAGTCAGAGACGTTACCACTGGGATATTAGGGCTCACGATTGACTTCCTGTAGGACTGTAGTGGATACTTTGATTGGACACAGGTAACTAGTGTGATGCTTCTAGTCCTTTGTTTGGTGCCGACTGAATTCTATCAATCAGGTTTGCAATATGGCCACCATTCTGGGTACCTCGACATCACGGTGCACATTGATTTGATGATATTAGTTAGAGTCAATCGCGAGCCCGAATAGCTCAGTGTAACCTCTCTGACTGCGGCACTGGGTGATGTGGGTTAGAATCCCATAAGGGACATGAGTTCCTTCGAGGTTGCAGATGCGCCTTGCTGACTGGTGAGTACCAACTAGCACGAAACCTAGGTTCAAGCCTTCCTGTAGCCGATCGCCTCCAACCATCTAATATCATCAAATCAATGTGCACCGTGATGTCGAGCTACCCAGAATGTTGGCCACATTGCAAACCACACTGATAGAATTCAGTCAGCACCAAACAAAGGACTAGACACATCACACTAGTTAATAGTGTCTAATCTAAGTGAAACTAGTTGTGAAATTTATGCTGATTATGATTACTTAAGGAATTTATCTGGCTTAATTCAGTAAAAGTGAATTGGATGTCTTGAATTACCAGTCAGTTTGTTTTGAGATTGTGTAGAAATATTCTATTTTTCACTTTATAGTGGAAGCTGCTGGGAATAAAGTAAATACCTAATTTAATGACACAGAAATTTTATCTTATTTTCTTTTAGATAATAATATCGCCATTGACTGAACCGAAAGTTTATTTCCTTGTCACAATGCTAAGTTGGTTTTCCTCATAGTATCCGTTACACACATATACACCAACTGAACAGTGTACCTTTCCATACTGCGAAAATTTGAAGGCTGAACACATTACTTTACTTGATGCAAAAGAAACAACAACAGGAAATGGAACCTTCAATTATAATATTATTTTTGACTAATAATAATACTGAACGCCTTCACATAATAATAAAGCGTATTTTATGAATGCAAAATCAATAAACATTCTTATAATTACTTTAAAGATGGGAAAAAACATCATAAGTATGCTCAGTATGCTTTAACTCAAATCCTGTAACCAGCCGACAGTAGTTAGTGCGCCATAAAAATCTGGTAATTACTGAACAGTCGCTTCACCATAGTTTGGAACCCCTTACCAGTGCGCACGCAGAATCTCCAGGCAATATGGAAAAGACCTCACTGGTCAGCCACTAGCCAGTGGTAACATGTTCTTCTCTTTACAAACCAATACTAGATGAAATGTTTCAACGAACTCCTCGGTTCAAGTGCTAGACACCAGTTACCAAATAACACTAAACAGCAAAACTCATCATTCAGTATCGATAATGAATAGGTGCAAAGTATAAGGAATTCTATGGAACCCGTTTCCAGAAGTTAATAACATAACGAAGTCTGTATAACTGCAGTGCAATCGGAATGTCATATATATACATATATATGTCACTACTATACTTCACGTTAAGAATTTCATAGATCTTAAAATGAATATGATATGATTTATGATGTCAGATCTCTAACAAATATCAAACGATGGAAAGACAAAAACACTTTTCCAATCAACGATAATCGAGGTCACTGATCATTCTGATCGAGCCAAACTTCGCTCACAAAACCAGAGTAACTCTAAACTATAGAGAGCCAAGTGAACGACCTCAATAATGACCTTGATCAACCAATCAGATGAGCTCATAGTAAGTACTCAAAATGATAGATGGAGTACACGAGTTACGTTGAAGGTTTCATCGAGATCTAGTATTTCAAAACTGTTTGGATAATAGTCTCATTGGAAGGGATGAAACATGCAAATGTGGAGTAGCATTATATTTACAGAGATATGCAGCGGCCATTGACTAGTATGTGTACAGATTACCAGACTATAGTAGCGGAAAATCTGTTCAAGTAGGTGTGTCGTTGCTATTTTAGGTTTATGGGCTCTTTAAAGCAGTGAATGGATTACTGAACAGCATGATATGTAGTTATCTGCATGAATATATGTACAGAAATTGGTTTGGCTAATCAGTAAATACTCTAGTAAAGAATTAGGAGGTTTTATTTGGAACTCATACAAGAACGTGACCCTGTATAACTACTTTTTAACATTACATTAGATTTCTATAAATTTTTTTCTTAAATTAAGCTGTTTTACTTTGGACTCATCTGACTGACTGATAAAGATTTATCAAGGTCATTATGACCATCGTATGCTTGGGCCACCATAGTTTAGAGTTACGAAAAACGGTCCGCACTCGCCCATTTAGTCCAAAAAGGCAATTTTAAGAGGAAACCAGGCAGACAGTAATATTAACAAACCAAAATCAACAGCTGTCTTCACTCAATACTCAAGATCAGATGGCCGCTCAGAAAAGATCAACAACAGGGATCTCTGGCAATGAGTTAACCAACCAGGAACTGACTGTGCAACAAATATGCAGGAAAAAATGGAGGTGGATTGGCCATACTCTGGGTAAACAAACCATCAAGTGATATCACAAGACAGGCCCTCGAGTGGAACCCGAAAGGGAAGCGGCGAGTTGGTCGTCAATGCGAGGGTGACAAGGAAGAGGTCATGTGAAGAGGAGAGGAAAGCATGTGGGGAGACTTGGAGCCAGGTGAAAACGTTGTCAGAGAACCGAACGCAATGGAGACGTGCGGCTGAAGCCTTTTGTTCCTCTATGAACTAAAAGAAACAATAATAATATAATAAAATCTTCTGAAGAGAATGAAACACTTTTGCTTTCTTCAATCAGTCAAACTGAGTGATACAAACTTTTCTTGTTCACATAAGGGAAGTGTTTAACTTCAACAAAACAAACGCGTCTTATATCAAAACAAATCTCATCAAGTGATAACAACGAAGGGACCTCAAATAAATCAAGCCATCTGGGACAGTTCAGAAACAAATATCAGTCGTTGAGATTCACTATGCTCCCAAACACTATTAAAAACGACAAATAAATTTAAAGGCAGATAGAACAAACATATATTAAATGTTCAATGGGAACCAAGTCGCACAACTTTCTCATTTAGCACTGACGCACTGACAATTATGACATCCAAAGCAAAATTAAAAGATGTGCTAATCAAGCCTGAGCTGAACGAAAGCTTTGCATGAAACCTACTGATTGATTTATACCATCAGCATTCCTTTCGGAAGGATTTTCACCTATGGGATACAATACCTTTTTGTTAAATTTTATAATCAGAAAAATTCAAAACATATAACTTCTGTTGCAAATGGTATAACTCACTTCTAATTAATAAAAACATCTTAATTTATGTTTGAAATCCCTTCATCGAAACCTCTTCTACATAATAAACCACACGGAAATTCATCAGATCACTGATTAGGAAATAGTAAGATATACAGACTAGGTATCCATTTCAATACACCAGGTAGTACTGTAAAAAGCCACAATAAGCAGGAAACCTGTGCTCGAAAATCTCTACTGGTTGACATTAATATTAATTAATCATTGAAAGTCTACTGATTTACGCATCACTCAGTAAATGTACACAGCTAAGGTATATTGGACTTTATATTTTATGTAATCAGTGAATACATAATGCATGTTATTTTTAACACAGTCATGCAAACCACTCGACAGGTGTAATCAGGTTAAGCTTAGATAAAGAAGATGAACTCGAGTGAAATCTTCTACATTCAGAGCGTGAACACAAGGCTTCAATCCAGAGCTTTGAAGTTTTAATACAGGTGATGTTATTATTGGCGGCCTGCTTAAAACTTGGGCTACCAAAAACTTCCATCTCTCTATTGTATATATTTTCTCTCGTTCGATTTGTTTTAATCGATTAAGATATGATCTCTAATGGTATTATCTACTCTTGTGTGTATCTTAAATGTTTACAAGCTCCTGATTCGCAAGTTCCTACTAAACTTGAGGAAAGGCCTGATTGTGGTTGGCAATGTGTTCCAATACATGAGATAACTGTTCTTCAGTTAAGTCCTTGGGTATCAAAATGTGCTTCTGAACGTCTTACAATTGCCTTTCAATTATATATCGTGGATTTCTTGAAGGAATGGTTTGTGCTTCAGATAAGAGACCATTGTGTCCCAGGAAATACTGTCAATTAATATTTTACTTGAAGATATTGTACGAAGGGAAGATATCATGCAATAAACTCCTCTGATGATTCTGTACATTTCATAAATACTGTCCAGAATAAAGATGTTATTATTAATTAACTTTTTATAAGGTTGGGTTGCTAGCCACACGTTGAACATTCTGTATGTACCGACTTTGAAACCGGCAAAGCAAGGTTTGGGAGTACATCGACAGTGAATACCACCCAGGATCACTGGCGTGGCTGGTGAACATTCTATTCCTGAACCATCTGAAACAATAACTATTTGGGAATCTACAAGATATGATATCTTATGGCCACAAACTATGTGGTTATCAAAACAATCACTTTTAATAAAAACAAATTGTTTTCAAGTTATCTTCTACTCCCAGTATTACATGTTAGTTTTGACAAATAGTTTAGTTGTCTGAGGCTCATACTGTTTTCTGGAAAGTCTCCAAATTATTTACGTGGACTATATGAATCAGCTGAAAATTTCTTCGTCTCATGGAATCTCATTGTGTTAAATGGTGAACTGCAATACATTTATATTCAATTATTCAAAACACTGGAATCGTTGTGAAAAATAATTTTCAAGTTTTGGTCTGTAGAGATTTTACTGGTTTCAGGATTTACCATGCACTGACTTCAATTAGAAAACCACTGAGTACTGGACGGCTGTTTCCTCTTTTCTTGAGATTTTTCACAGTATGCACTCACAACTCCCTTCATCGGGGATCGAAATCGAGACCTTCAGTTTACAGGGCAAGACCGCTGACCGTTTAGCCACATGGACGGAATCTAATGTCACATCAGTTCTAAATTCCGCCAATTCACGCTACATAGAGGCCCGTCAAGCAGTGTTATCGTCGAGTATTTGTCCTCACACCCAACTTGGTGGTAGTTTTCAGTGATTCTTTAACCTGAATTAATTCGTGATCAATCTTGAAAAAAGTCTACCAACAAGTCCAAATAGAATAAATACTCAAATAAAACAGTAAATGTAGTATATGTGATGAAATTAATGTCACACAAGAAGGAACAATAAGTTGTTTTATGCCCACTGAGCTGAAACAGAGCTGCGAATAGATCCGGTTTGTCCCTTGCTCAACCATAGAGGATGATGTTTGGAAATTCGATGATGAGTCTACCTAACTACACGCTCAATATAACTAGCTCTATACAAGCAGAAAAACTGATGGTCTAGCTACAGATTCACCGCTAGGTTCAATCCTAACTCGTTTTTTCCTCAGTAAGTTACAGAATGGACCACTGAAGGGATTAATTAATGAATCAGAATTCTATTGCCGATATGTGAAAAACGAGAACTTCCTCGACAAGTTCAGTAATACTCATTCAGCAATGAAAGTATTTCATTCCCAGACGTCTTCCCAACCAGGAAAGAGGATTGTACACTGAAAAGGAGGATACGTGGGAAACCTACAATGACCAGTCAGTACACTCAATTTTTGAGTTTCGCATCTTTGAAATATAAACCCAAGTTAGTAAGGTGTTTTTTTCCTATAGTTAAGATAATATCCTCAAATGACTCTCCCAATTAGAAGCTTAAAATTATCAGAGAATTACTTAGCTAAAATGGTTATCCAGATAAGTTCATTGATAAAAATATGAATTCGTTGCTAAACTCCACAGAAGCTCATGTTCACAAAAAGCGGTTTTGTAGTGATAACATCAATGAAATTATGACAAAGTGCCTGAAAAATACAGCTAAAAGAGCTGTCTCTTCACAACCACACCGACTTTAGACTCGAGAAATAAGTACAAACTGCCTAATTTCTCCCTCGCTATGTGTATCCACCAGTCTGACTACTCCTGCAGGGCTAGTTACATTGGGCGTACAAATCGATAGGTTAATCATCGTATTTCCTAACAACATCCTGCATGTTTAAGCTCTGTTTTAGCACACCTTGTAGACAGTGAGCATGACGCCTATGTTAATCAAACCTTTAAAGTTATTTATCGCATCTCGACTGATAAAGAAATCTCACCAGGTGCAATTTTTTTCTCTTTACCGAATTTCTTTATCTATAATGTTAATTTCCCCTTAATAATTGGAAGACGGAAAAAGATTAAACATATATATACATAGATAAACATTAATATAACTCAGGAAATTAGTTTAAATTCCTTCTCACACTTAGAAAATATCCCTGTGTTTCATTTTACCGCTTCATATTCGTTGTTGTCGCTGTTATTATTATTAGTATTAACAGATAACCTTTAAAGTGTTCGGAAATTGATTTTTTTCACTATATATATATATATATAAAACGAAACATTGTTACTCCTGTTGAAGGTCCCAGTGGACATATCATATGCTTTGTTCACGTGGATTTCTCAGAAAAGATTAGAAAAGAAGTTGAAATGTACAACTATGCATGTATGAGTTAATGTTACGCATAAATGCAATATATATACGCCGTTGCAAGTATACAGCAAATAAATTAAATTAAAAGTAGACTTCAGGTGAAGTGTAAATATTTCTGTATGAATGCACTCGTAGAATATAATTAAGAAAAATAAACTGCTTAATTCTCTTTAGAAAGAAACAATTATTGTTACTATTTCTATTAAATAAACTATATATATATGCATATATGTCTCAGTATAGGGTTTTATGCTAAGATTTAAAAAGTTAGCTAGTATAAAAGTATACATTATCGATTGCATAATCCATGGCAATGTGGATTTTCAGCTTTTTCAAATCTTCGCCTAACTGGTCAATGATTTAAACATACCTTGCCCCTATTATATCTTATAAAATACCGAAATAATAAAAATAAAACAATCGCCTAATGGACAACTATAGATGTATGTAAAAACGATTATGCGTGTTGAGCCTTTAAAAATGTAAGACTTTGTCAAAAATGAGCTCTGTGATAAAGTACAAGATTAGAGAATATAATCACTCATGTTCTTCACCAGTTATGAAAGTTAATGCGATAAATCCATTTAGTAACATTAACGCGGAAAAATTTTTGATTTTAAAAATTTGTGCTTCGGTTCATAAATAAATCTCTTTATTCAGGTATATTGACGAATTCACCCAAATGCTGATATTCTTTTTTTCAACAGTTAATTTGTAGGGATTTCAGTTAAAGAACTGTTGAAAACCTAGGAGTGTTGCACGGCTGTTTCCTACTGGTTTGGGACTCTTCAGTGGTACGCACCCACGATTGCGACGAGGGCAGAACTTAGGGGCTTCAGGTTAACCATTCAGCCACTGGAACGATATTCAGTGGTTCATGAATTCTGACCTCCTTCATTTTGCGAATTTAACGCAACTGTCAGCCACTGTTATCCGCTGAAAATTATTCCATGCTCCCCAGTGAATGATTACAAGACGAAGTTGCATGCAGTCCTAGTGAGACGTTGTAAGCTTCAGAGACCACACCATCAGATATGAGGACTAATAATACCCTCTGGTGACATTGGCTGATGGTTAGCATTTACAGGCCATTGGATTCTATCGTAGTGTCTGGAATGGTCAACGAGCTCGCAATGTAATCAGTAAGTCTTGATTTCCATCTCTGGTGGGATCTTGTGTGCACACTATTGAGGACTCCCACACTCGGACGAAATAGATGTCTAGTATTACCTCGTTTTCAATGGTTCTGTATCTGATATCAACCTGTGATCGAACTTGAAACATCTTTAGAATAGTGTCTAAAATTAAGATATTGGAAGGTGAAATAAAAGACAAACTTAACATTAATAACCATAATGTTACTTTTGTCACTTTCACAGCAGTACATTGTTAATTTATGGATAGGGACACTAAAGACATTTCGTTGTCTTTATCAACAAAACTACCGGTAAAGCTTTTAATTCCTATCAAGACAAAACTTTTTCACTGAAACTGACTACTTGCCTCATCTTCGCGTTAGTGAGTTCCCTTCCCCCCCCTCCACCGACTACCCCAGGTGATTACGTAATGAGTTTGAAAATTACCTGGTAATTGTAGTAAATGCTTGTGTATTGTTTAATCAAATGCCCATTAACTGTTGATCGCGCTAAGATCACGAACTGGTAGAAGTCAGAATTCATGGGCTGGCCATTGAGTCAGTCTACGAGATTGCCTTGTAACCATAAGGTCCTAGGTTCGAACCCTGGTGGGCGCCGCAGGGTCACAGACTAGGACGAAACAGCTGTCCAGTACTTCCTGGACAGTTGTGGTGGCTGTCTAAATAATATCAATCCCTACAAACCAACTCTTAATGACCCATTAACTGCCTAATGAGTAATAAAATACCATGAAATGCAATGCAGTCAACTTCATCCAAATGAAGGGTTTTGAAATAAAGAAGGAATTCGAATCAGTTAAAGTAGAAAATATGTATCAACCGTTAACATTTCAAATGATTCATTTACTTTGATGCTCGTTGTCTTTTAATATTATTAATGTTAACTAAACGTAATGGTTTATCTGCCCACCTTCATTTTGAGAGAAGAAAAATTAACTGTCTGCTGATTTCAAGTTCTTTATTTACTGAATAACTTCACCTAGTTTCCCCGGAAAAAGAGGATCGAGAACAGTATGCTCCACGGAAACGGTGGAAGAAGGAATAAATATTGAGAAAGTTTTGAAATGTAATGGTTACTCTCCGAAATTCATCAAAAAGTATGGAAGATGTGAAAATCGAAAAGTGGAACAAACTACAGTAAATAAGAAACCTATCTTCATCCAGCTCGATTTTGAAGGCGATAACGGCGCAAGAATAATCAATAGGAGACTGAAAACTTTTTTAGCCAGAACCTATCCTACAACCAAAATTGATTCTCGTTTATCAAGCAACAAACTCTTTGGTGCATTCAAAGTTTGATAGACACCCTTCCGTGTTAACTCGAACTATGTATACAAATTTAAGTGTATTTGAGAGGGCAGTTATATTGGGGGAAGGGAAAGAAGAGAATATCTCAGATTCTCTGAACACGTACCAAAAAGTATACGTCTAAAGGGGACAAATTCTTTGAACAGTGCTGTTGCCAAACATTTTGTTGATACGGGTCATGAGGTGGACACCAAGAAATCCTTAAGGAATATCAACTGAAAATATAACTAAACTTCTTTAATTCGCTGAAGCAGTCGCTACCAAACCTTTATAACCTGACCTATGTGTTCAGAAAGATTCAATCTTTAGTCTTTCTTTGCCTTGGTGACTCAACGTTTAATCTTTTCGTTTCAATCGATTACAAAAGCTTTTACTTTTACCCACTCCCCTCGTTTTTGGTATAATTCAGTTATTATTTTTTACTATGACTTGAGTTAAACTCACTACACTATTACCAATCATCAACTTCCCTCTTCTTGTCTTGACTGTGCAATTCAGCTTTCAATGTAACTAACCATTAATTTTGCAGGTGCATATTTTATCTGAAAATTAACCTCCTTCATATGTTATATTATAGTGAGAGTTGTCTGCAGGCCGAAATCGTAGACAAAAATTTACGTCAATGTTCACGTCCTGAATCACAGTCATGAGAAAAACAATAAAAGAGCTTAACCCTGAGGAACTCACCAACCATTCACAGAAGACTCAACGTGTGCAAATACGATTCGCAGATATATGGCTTAACTTTCTAAGAAACGGTTACAGGCAGTACAGAATAATCTTCAGCAAAAAACAACTAATCAGAAGAGGTTGCTTCTCCGCTAACAATAACGCTAATAACAATGCACATACAAAAATTGATGAATACCTCTTGATTTTCGCAATAAACGATCTGATCCCTGACCCTTATCTTCTACCGTTGCAGTATAAATAGAGCTTCTAAACGCTGTCTATTAATACGTGTCGTCGTTGACCAAAATAATGTTGATCCTTGCAAGTTTGACAAAATTCTATGCATGTTTATATAATCAGTTTTTAGTTTCTAGGTAGCCGAATATAATCTGGGGAAATAAATGAGATAGCCTCGTATTATTCTGCACAAACAATTGCTTTTGCTCTCTTCAAGTTCACAAAGGGTAATAAATGCAAAAATTAGGACTGGGCGCGGTGCTAGCCATCCTAACCCTGAGAATCAATATAATCGCTTCCGAAACTTCAAATTACGGAAATAATATTTGAAAAATGAACTTATCCCTCGATGGAATCCGAAAGACAAAATGAAAGTCTGCTAGAAGGCAGTCAGCCAATGTTTTATTTTTCAATAAAACAAGACAGACACGGGATGTGCGCAAAATGATCAAAGTGGAGAATGCTGCTAACATTATAAAAGAAATGACAAGACACGGTGTAGTAGTACTGTAACGACAGAAGACAAGGACCAGGAAACAGATCTTTTATTGAGAAAAACAAGAGGTATTTATAGATTTTTGTATGTGCATTGTTATTCGCGTTATTGTTAGCAGAGAAGAAACCTCTTGTGGTTGGTTGTTTTCTTGCTGAAGATTATTCTGTACTGCTTGTGACCGTTTCTTAGAAGGTTAAGCCATATACCTGCGAATCGAATTTTCACACTTTAATTCTACTGTGATTGGTTGTTGAATTTCTCAGGGTTAAGCTTTGTTATTGTTTTTCTCATGACTCTGATTCGGGACGTGAACATTAATGTAAATTTTTGTCTACGATTTCGGCTTGCAGATAGCTCTCACCACAGTACTACTAGGAATATCTACTGATTCTTGCTTGAATCTCGCCAACCAAATATGCTATTATTCGAATGAAAGCCAAATTACCCAACGGAAATCAAACTCAGAATTTATTGATGAGTTATGATATTGTACGAATAACATTTGTCTGTCAACAGAATACCCTATTTTTCTGTTATTTGTGTTTTTCATAGATTCCATGTTGTAGTTATAAAGGTCACTTGATACGGTCCATTAAACAAAAACCTTGAGATCGACAATTGTCTTCAATTGTCAAAATTATTATCGTTATTTAGAGCCAATTATATCAGCTTGGAAGCAGATTAATTAATACCTCTACATATATTTTTCTCGCACGCACTGACCTAATTACGTCAGTAGGTTACAAAAAAGCAATTCTAAAAGCCATTCATTTTACTGTAGCTAACACGATCTTAATATAATATTAGTACATTCAGATATCTCATAACCCATCCCCAACTATCTAACTAATTAATAACATATCAGGCATAAAAAAGTGCTGTACAGTATAGTTAATAAACGACAGCATAGACAAACACATATATATGTATATATATTGCCCTATCAATGATAAAGTCGCAGGAAAACAAATAAGTTGTCATAGTGATGAACACTGAGGTTGAATGCATCACTGACACGCTCCAATAGGCGATATGTTTTATATCGACTAGATAGGCTTTATATGCAATAGCAACTAATCATTTTGTTTGTGGTTATTTTGGTAGACTACAAAAATAATCTTTCATTCTTTTTAAGTTTTTTTTTAAATTATTTCATCTGACTACGCTGATTAATATTACTCTCATGATTTAAATGGTTATGACTGAAATATTATCGTGTAAAAAGTCTCATACTGGTAGTTTCTCCTGTGTATTCCAATGTAACAGTCTTCCATATAGTCCATTGGAGTAGGAGAAGGGCAGGGAATGAAATTCAATTGGGTTTATTAGAAATCAATTTTCGACAAAAAGCTAACGGCACATTCTGATACAAACAGATATATGGCTGATTTGTATTTATGACATTTGTGAAACAAAGAATACAAGATTCTATCATGAGGTGACATTGGAGAACCAGTAGGAAGTATTGGACAGCTGTTTCGTCGCAGTTTGGGACTCTTCACCAGAACTCGAACCTTGCACTTTCTAATTATAAGACAAGCTTATAGACCTGTGAGCCACTTGGACCTGATCCAATGATCAATGGATTTCAACTTCTTCCAATTCACGATATAGCGAGATGACTAGCCAGTATCATCGGTGAGTATTTGTTCTCACACCCGACATGCTCAGCTCCAGGTTTTCCAATAATTCTCTAACCGGTGTCACCTCACGATGAAATTGTGTAACCTATCAAATCACATCCCTGCAGATCAACACTTGTAAATCTAAGTCACATCTGATTTTTCCTGGTTACCCAACCAACTATTCTACAGAATACACAGTTCTGTAAAATATTTGTTACATGATCAGTTAGGTTTATTATCCGCACATTCTAATTTAGGAATAAGTAAAATTTGTGTGCCAGTATGTAACTAGCAATTGTTACGAATGTGTCACCTACGTAACGTATCCAAATTTCGGGTTTGATTTTTGGTAGGATTATGTTTTCGAATCTTTGCGTCACTGCCTCTGCAATCAAACCTGATTTGGGTGATCCCATGAGTGTTTCTTTAACTTCTTCATATATTTGTTCGTTGAATAGGAAGTACTTTGTTAGGTATAAGTTTATGTATTCCATCCAACGTGTGTGTTGCATTTTCGATTGCTGTGGGAGGTGTTCATCGTTGCTGAGTAATTGGTCCATGGTCTCTTTTGCTAGTTTCCGTCCAATTGAGGTATATAATGCTGTGACATGAAAGGATACCATTATTTCTTCATCACCTTTTTGAATGCCTTTGATTTTCTCTAGAAATTGGATAGCGAAATTGATGGAGTAATTGCAAGAATCCGTTAAACGTTTTAATTTTCTGTATAGTTCTTTGGACAGATTGTATGTTGGGGTTCCTGGGAGTGATACAATTGGTCGTGACGAGATGCTCTGTTTGTGTATTTTGGGTCTGCCATAGAATAGGGGTAGGATTGCTCCACTGGATTTCATTCGCCATTGGTTTTGCTTTGTTATCTGACCTGTTTTGGTGATCTTGTTTAAGGTTCTTCGGATGCGGTTGTCTAATGTTTGTACAGGATTTATCGTGAGTTGTTGATATACATCCTCATCTTTGAGTAGTTCTTCAGCTTTCTTGGTATACTCTTCTTTGTCAATGACTACTGTGGATCTTCTTTTGCCAGCTGGTAAGATGACGATATCCTTTCTATTTTTCAACTAGAGATTGTACAGTGAACTAACAAATGATTTTAAAGGATGTGATGAAGAATATAATACCCTTAGGTGAACGTAAATTTAAGATAACGGGGAAGATTTGTAGCTGAGGTGGATGATTTTCATATGGTTGTGTTCCCTGAGTTGCTTGTTTTAACAGAGAAGCTTTCACTGACCTTCTAAACAACATCTTCAGTGCAAGCTTCATTATGAATTGAATTCATCTGGATTTCCCATGAATGGTATAATTGTATTCCCTGACAACCTTTGCCACTAGAAAAACTGATGTGAATGAAGTAGTCAGCCGTAAAGCCATTAACTGCAGGCTGGATAAAAAAATATATACTTAAAATGTTCATGTTTATCTAAGTAAAACAGTGTTATGGACAAATTACTCATCTTAACAAGGTTCGCTTTGGAAACACACAAAAATAATAACAATAATTAGTTACCTTTAGTGGCTGACTACGATAAATACTCCCACTGTCTCATGCAGATAAAAAAGCCTTTTTCCATTGCTTTACATTTCGAGTAGAACATACAACTTAAAGTGTGAGCTTTGATGTTTCAATAGCGGTTGAGTTGCTAGCCTTGCGCCCAACCTTACCTCTCCAGCAGATTTGCTAGAGGCTAAAAGATGTTTAGGCGTGCGTTGGCCAGGAATCGAACCTGAATCATAGACGCTGTTAAGGAGCATTCCACCACTAGTTTTGATTAAGGCGAAAATATGTTAGTGATGATAAGGCATTTCATTTATTAGTAAAATAAAACTTCATTTTACTAATAATCACATCTTCACTACAACTGGGTATTAGATCTGATTGAAAATAGGAATTTTATGTGGAAATAAAACCTGATGTTTAATGGGCCATGGACAGTAGTCAGTCAATGACTTACCTACCTGTAAGTAATGCCTGCACATCTACGTCTAAGCTCATTAAGAGCCTAGAACGAATAATGCATAGAAACTACACAGCTTCCACTCAAAATCAGTCAACAAGCAGACTGGATCACTTGCGTTTAATGCATCTGATAAAGCAATGACTTCACTGATATTCACATGCATGAGTTATATGAGTTATGCACCCGTGATAACATCATAATTTGAAAGAGGTTACTTCTTTCACTAAACTAAAAAGTATAGTTTTAACTGCAGCCAGCTGGTATGGATGAGGATATCAAAACCAGAATCTGAAAGGCGAGACACTGGTTGTATCGGCGTACTCCTGATGACTCTCAAACTAGGATGAAACAGCTGTCCAGTACTCCCAGCTGGTTTTCAATGGTTCTCTAATTGATATCAGTCCGCGGTCGAACTCGTAAAAACGTATTCATTACTCTAAAACTCTTCTTGAAAATCTTCTGCTCCCAGCGTAAAGAACAAAATTCGTATTTCCAACACCAAGGTTAAGTCAGTTCTTCTTAATAGGTTTGACAAGCATTTCAAGCAGGTTGCAGACTTTTATCAACAGCTGCCTTCTCTCCGTACTGTAGGTCAGAT
The DNA here is from genome assembly GCA_944472155.2 of Trichobilharzia szidati. Classification (NCBI taxonomy): domain Eukaryota; kingdom Metazoa; phylum Platyhelminthes; class Trematoda; order Strigeidida; family Schistosomatidae; genus Trichobilharzia; species Trichobilharzia szidati. The sequence goes on from OX235274.1 coordinate 81,449,053, forward strand.
GGCCACAAAGAACTGGCAACAGGAAACTCTGGGAACGAACTAACCAAAACCTATTGCTCATCAAATATTCCCAAGAAGATACAGATGGATCGGACATACACTGAAGAGACCATCCAGTGACATAGCGCAACAAGCAAAACCTGGAGTGGAAGCCAAATGGGAAACGACAAAGCTGACATGGAATAGATTATGTAAGGGGAAGATGAGTAACTATAGGAAGTCATGGAGCCAGCAAAAGAGGACCGAAGAGAACAGGACAAAGTGGAGATTTGCCATGGATGCTCTATGTTCCACTGAGAACCCAAGGGAAGAGTAATAATAATATCCTAAACAATAAATATATTCCTGAGGTTACATTATGAGGTTTTCATGCAAATTTCGAACATTTACTTACTTTTTCAGAGTTAGCATCCAATTTTATGGCATATGGTTATTATCTATCTCAAAATAGAGTGAAATGTGTAATTGAGCAGAAGTAAATCTGAGTTATTTTTACATTCAACCGATAATATCTGTGAAGCATAAGTGAGGATATGAGCTAGAAGTATAACTCGCAGTAAAAAATGTTGACGGAACTCGTTGAATATTTCGTAATGGACAAAATCTGTTGTCATGATTATTTTATCTTTAGGTTAATCTGTGTTTGGTGGTTACCGTTAGTCAAAATAATACCGCGTTAATCCTCTAACTTCGTCGAAGCGTCCTCTTATGAGAAATAATGTGTTAACAGAGACCGAGCATCTCAGTCCAATATAACCAGTGAATGGAAAATACTACTTAAATTAAAAGCGAAATAATGATAACTGATAGACACTGTACAAGAGGTAGCTCTTTTGCCCTAGTGGCCTAGTCGACAATGCTTTGGCTTTGAAATCAACGGGTGTAAGGTGTGCCTCTCAGTAGGAACATCATCACCCACTGGAAATGCACGCGCATCGAACTAACGAGCTGCAAACAGAAAGAAATCCTCATCCTGGATTCTACTGATGTTCACCACCAATCAAAATAAAAATTGTTGTTAATTATGACTTCTTAAGTAAGCCCATTTGCTATATATCTAACCATAACTTAGTAAATATAGACTCAACTGAGTTTTTGATGCTAAAATTCATTGATGTATATATATATATATCCTCAATACGAATTGTCTATTTAGGATCGCGAAAGTGTGATTCCCGGGAAATAAAAACCAGATAGAAGACAATGTGTGCAAATCTGCTTGAATTACATTTATGCGGTGAGCACATAAACAAATATATTAGTTAATTATCTCAACAATTCACTCGGAAGGAAGAAAAGCTGATTTTTATATAGTTAGCATTACTTTTAAAACACACCTGGATGAAAATTTTCTAAATTATCTTGTTTTCACGATCTCTCTTAGTTCTCCTAAGAAAATACATACATCGCTATGCATTTCATAGTCAAATGACAAAAAGTAGTTGTAATATCAATAGTTTTTAATTCCAAAACAATTCCAACAGTTGGCATGATCACGGGCAGTAATTTTGCTCGAAATATTACCAAAACAAAAAACTTATTATTGTGTGTAAACTATTGAAAAATAATAATAATTAATTTGATCTATTCCACAATGCACACACTTTTTCTACTGATACTAGTTGTAATATCTCCTGATTCAGTGATTATTCCGGCAAGCTGTATCAGCAGATTGACTCTGTACAGAATGCTGAAATTAATATACTAGCAAAACGTTTTCTTCATGTGGCACATAAAAGATGAGATTTAAGTTCTACTTGTAAATTTTAAAGGCACCCGACTGATGCATTCCTAGACCTTGCTAGACCAGTAGTAAGTCAGATAAAAAGGGCAGACTAAACATGGGAAATGGAAACCCCACCCTGTAGAAAAACGACATTAAGGCCACTGAAACTTAAAAGCTTAATGGTTAAAGTCCCATGTTCTACTCAGAGGGCGAAGAAGTGACAAAAAATGTGCTCACCATTGTTTTAACAGATTTACCTATTCAGAAAAAATAGCTAGAGAGAACAACTGTTTTCAGTAAATTCTTCTTCGGGCTCTACAATTATAAATCCATAAGCTTCAGCATACATTAGCCAGTAAAGGCAAATTAGAATTCCAACTCCATTAAAGTTTTATTCTTATAAAATCACACAGTGTTATACAGAAATATTTACTCATGACCACGTTTCCAGCACAAATTATAACCACTCATAATCACATCAAGCTACTCACACAACAATTTGCTTCATTTATATACATGAGTAAACACTGATGATTAGACATATGAATATAATCAATATAAGATAAAGTACATTCAGAAATAATATTAGTGTTGTCAATCAAATACAATGAGATGGAAAATAAGATGTTTTTTATGGTTGAAATAAGTAACTTGTTAGAATGATAAAATGTGAATTGAAATACATTTTAGATTATCTATTGACCTCCAATTTGGCTGGTAGTAATCGCTTCAATAACTGTGGTTTTTACGTTGAGTTACTTTTATTCCATGTGTTGGGTGTAGCTCTGTAAGCTAAAGGACCCGGTGGATCCAATGAAACAAAATTATATAATTTACAAAATACCTTGTAATGACTGTGAGTTAGGCGACCTACATAGGTCAAACTACTAGATTAGGAATAGTGAGATTATCAGAACATAAGAGTTTAGCTAAGGTTAGAATCATTAAGACCACGAAGATAAGTAATTTAGAGAAAAACTCAGCAATCTCACTGCATGCATTAACACACAACCACACAATAGAAATGGTGGGACAGAGTCAAAATTCTAAAAGGTAATTTAGGTAGGTGGAGACAGAGGTGGTTGATTGCTGAATCCTGGTCATCGAGTCTACACCTAAAACATGCAACAGAAGTGACTGAACGCAAATACCAGAGATATGGAAGATATTATTACCAGTCAAATCAGATAAATAATGTTAAAATGTATTCAGTTCACATTATAACATTCTAACAAGTTACTTATTTCAACTATAAAAAACATCTTATTTCCCATCTCATTGTATTTCATTGACAACACTAATATTATTTCTGAATGTACTTTATCTTATATTGATTATATTCAAATGTCTAATCATCAATGTTTACTCATGTATATAAATTGAGTAGCTTGATGTGATTATGAGTGGCTATAATTTGTGCTGGAAACGTGGTCATGAGTAAATATTCCTGTATAACACTGTGTAATTTTATCAAAATAAAATTTTATTCATAATGGTGTTATGCTCTACCACAATGCCCAAGTTTAATCTTTATATCAAATTGGAATTATGTCAGAAGATGTATTGTGGAACAAGTATGAGGCAGGATGGAACAATAGTCTGTTAGTTTTGAATATGCATGGTGGTTGAGGACATGGGATAAGATGAGAAGAATTATTTAATGAAGTATATATAGGGGAATGTATAGGTTTCAAGGGTGAATGCAGTCAGTGATGTGTGAATACTGCAGAAAATAAACCAACAAATGGGATGGACTAGACTTCACTTCAAGGGTGACAAATAATAAATCCTAATAATAATAATAATAATAATAATTTGTGAAATAATATCGATGGCGTGGTGTAAACGTAATAGTATTAATTTTTTTTATTTCGATTACAGCTTGATTCCACACAATGTTTTGGTACAAGTATGGAATTTTCAGCATGTGATATCGGTAGCCCAAATTTTGCAGACCAACTATTGATATCAGGTATGCGTCGACAGGGGCTCGAACCCCAGGCCATGTGCATGGCTGGCGAGAGCTATAAAAAATTTAGTGAAGTGGAATAAACAGGACTGTGTAAATAGAATAACAAATTAGAAAAGCATTACGCAAGGTAATAGAAATAATAAGAAAGGTCATGAAGTCGCAGAATATCTGAAATAAACGTTTGTCCGTGGAAAAAAAGGGAAAAAGAGGTGGAGAAAATAAAACTGAGATAGGAATTTAAGGTGCCAATGTCTATAGAGGATTTGTTTATCTTATTGTAGGCCAAGGTAAATATGGCAGTTGGACACGCTTCTTTGTACATAAAGACCAGATCTTCCGATATTGATTGCTACCACTTCAGCTACTAATAGAAGACGTAGTCGAGCTCCTCTAAGTAGATTACCTGGAATGTAAGAATGCCTGCTCTGGGTTTTATTCAGTGTTCAGTATCTACCAAGTGGGATAAGAGTTATTTATCTCTAACTATTTTAGATATTGTTATATACAAAATTCATTCTAGCAAGAAGAACTGACACCTTAGACAAAAAAAACAGATAAAGTTTCCTTCCATGATTAATCAACAGAAACTTATTCAACTTTCCATTCATACTTTACTCAACAATTCCAGAAAGTTGACCACAGTTTAGCAAATTCTCCTATTCTCCAATAGATACGTCACTTCTACCGTGATTGACATTTTTATTTCTCTATCGACATTCTTGTTTATGCATATATTCTTCGCTTGAAATTTGAGCCCTTTTATTCTCCTCTTACTGTTCACCCGTATACAGTCCTCATTTAATTTTAAACTTCTTGAGAAATTAGAAAGAGAAGATCAAATGACCAGAAAATTCCATCAGGTGATTTCGAAACAACTTACCTTACTTACTAGTGTGACTTTTGAAGTAGAAAGAAACACGCAACTCAAAGTCAAGTATTATCTTAGCTATGTGTTCAAACGTCTACCAATCTTAAGTAGATAAAACAAAATGGTCCAATTTATTTTCTATTAAATCTTTAATCTTGAAGTTGTTTTAATGAAATAAAAATTTATTTAACAAATAATTGTCATTAAAGAGACACGTGTTTCCTACATTTTCAGAACTATTTATTGATTACAGTCTGAATTCAAGAGCTTTTCATTTAACTGTGCAGGGTCATTAAAACAGAAAGGCTACTTTTCTTTAGGGCCTAAAAATTGCTAATCAACCTTTTTGGTTTGGATTCACTGACCCATGACCTGTAATTTCCAATATTTTACTGGCATTAAAACAAACTCCCTGTTGATTCTCGTTATACTACAAGTGTTCTGCATCAGTTAGCTAAGTCTGTTCACTGAAGATGCCAGTTAACTTATGTTTATATATGCTTTCACTTGAAATCGATTGAATTGGTTCTACTATTGACAAAGCAAGAAGAGGAAGAAAAATAACCACACAATAAGTTATCAAAACTAGAATTAATTAAATTTCCTACTTGAGAGTTTGCGAATCCACGCAGAGCAAGCGTATATTACGAATCAAAAATATATAGAAAATCTCTTATAGTAGCTAAGCACTGGATATTTAGACAGGTAACTTTCGTAAATATTACCCTCTAAGTATATATACATATATAGATTTTGTGGACTTCAAGCACTTTGTTTACTCACTTTGTACTTTAAGACCACATAAGGCTGAGTATCCAAGTTTTATTGTTTTTGTCACTTGTTTTTAGTTTTGTTTTCTGCAAAAACTCTCGTAAACACAATAAATAGGAAGTCAAAAACAAAGTGTTATTCCTAGTTTACAAATGAACAGGTGTTTCACTAGAAAACAGATGAACAGCTTCAGCCTAATATATATTTTTATCTTGTTTATTTGCATTGCTAGTGGCGTATAGGGGTTCAACCTTCAGCAGTGGTTGTGTTTTACTGGGTGAAGTTGTCAGTTTAATACCCAACCTCTGTCTTACTGGGATCACCACGGCTTGATGAAGTTTAAGAGTGAGTCGACCAGAAATCGAAACCTGGATTACAGGTGTGGTTGGCGAGATACATATGAATTAACTAACAGATATCAACCTGTGGTCGAACTTGAGACCTATCAGATCCCTACAAACTAACACATGTAAGTTAATCAGCTTCTTATTGCAGACTGAATACAGAACGAAACTGACTGAAGTTCTACTAAGAAGTCGTGACCACTGAGTTCCGCAAAGTTTCAGACTAGGACAAATACTCAACGATGACTGTCACTCTGAGCATTTCGAATTGACAGAAGTGACAATTCATTGGCCATTGCATTCCGTCCAGTAGCTGAATAGTCAACCAGCGCATCTTCAAACCAGAGGGTCCTGGGTTCGATCTCTTTCAGTATGGTCTTGGATGCGTACTGCTGAGGCTTCCCAAACTTGAAAGAAACAGTTGTCTAGTGTTCCCTGGTTTTCAGTGATTCTCTAACTAACATCACTCTGGAACTAAATTTGAAATCAGTCATATCCTTACAAACTAACACTTGAAAGCAAACTACCTAATTTACCTGGCTTTAAGACTTGGGACTAACCAGTATTACAATGAAATACATAAACCTTACTGAGTACCTTCATTGGAAAGCCTGTAAATGATATCATACACGAGCGGTCAGTGTAAAAGTGAGGTTTTTCGCCTTGCTGGAGTCAATCCGTGCATTTTTCACACTTTATGCAATTGAAAAACTTAAATCTTTCACCACTGATGCCAACAAATATGTAGTTATTGAAATTGAGCTTTAAGCTTACAAAATCAAAAGTTCTCTATTAAATTCAAATCAATAAACCTTCTTTCAATCATCAGAAAGTTTTACAATGGCTTATATGATGAGATAAAAAATAACCTGCAGACTTTAAATCAATAAATGGATGTTATGTATGACTGATTTATTGATTACTTTATGCAGGAAAAATGCCCCATACTGCATTCTGACTTGCAGCACTTAGGGAATATCTGTATGAAAAACTGTTATTGAAGGAGCATAAAAGTACTGAGAGGAAATAATTTGTGTATCAGTTGTAATTAATTTGTAAATTATGTTATAAAGTCTTTAAAAGGCAGAACTTCAGCATTTATTTCCATGGTACCCTTTCAAAAGTTTTACTGCAGTGAATAGTGTACTTTATTATCTCAAATAATAATAATAATATCATCAGCTTTGTTATTTCTAGCAACCTGACCAGTCCGATTTGAAAACTTTTGTACTTAAGTGAATGTTAACACCGTTTAAAACAATCGGCATCAGGAGATACATTCATAAATATGCAAACAGTCAAGGTGGGGAATGATTCAGTGTATAATAATTGGGGTGAAGTCTCCTGATTTATGAATGGTTCTTAAGAAATTTTAAAATCAAGAGATGTATACTGTAAAAAGGTGGGAAACTGATATGTGGGATTCTGCCTGATGAAAAATGATAAGCTGAGAGATTATTTATAAAAGAGGAGTGAAAATTCTAAGCATCTTGTGAGGTGAGTAATTAATTAGTGTAAGCAGTATGAGCATCAGTTCTTAATAAGTAGAATAAAAAAAGCAGTATGATAATAGAAGAATGCAAAAATACCAAAGTAAAGTGGACATTCAATTTTAGTTACAATTGGGATCTTTTTTAAAAATCAAATGTCGGTTTAAAGTAACCATGATACTAAGCTAAACTATTCGCATTTAGTTACTACCCACAAGATGAGTACGTCGAACACTGTGCGTCGGTGGCACAGAGGTTAGGACTCTTGCCGACCATCTACATGGTCCGAGGTTCGATCCCCCGCCGACGCAGTGGTCGGCCTGCTAAATTTGGACTACCAATATCATATGCTGAAAATTTCATATTTGTACCAAAATACTGCGTGGAATCAACCTATAATAAAATATAAAAATAAGATATAAATAAATATAAAATTTTAAGGTCGCAGATTCGTAGGACTTCACAACTTTTAAAAGTAAAATGGTCACTCCTTAAATTTAACAACCATGTTTCAATAGTGCTGAACATATGAACGTTAGGCTTTTCTGTGGGCATGTTTTTCTCCAAAAATTATCTTAAGATTCAGTGACATAGATTACTCCATTTCTTCTGATTTACTAACTAGTGTGAACAACATTCATCATTATCAATGAGCTACATGGAAAGTGAATGTAGCCAAAATTTATAGGATAAAATAGCTATTAAATGTTTTGCTGATTAGAACAGATTCTCTTATTGATGTCAGCTTGATGAAAACTGCTCAAGAACCAATTAACTTCTGACAAACCTTCCAGATAAATACACTTTTATTTAACCAGGCATTTGAAGCAAGAAGTGAAAGTTGGTCATTATATATTTGCGGGTGCGTTGGTGGCACAGAGGTAGAATGGTCGCCGACCACGCAGGTGGTCCGGCGTTCTATCCCCGGCCGACTCACTCCTTTACCTCGCTAAGCCAGTAATAAGACTGGTTAAGAGGGAAGGTTGGGCATGAGGCTAGCAATCCTTCGTAAAAGTAAACACCACCGCTACCGAAACTTCAAGCCTGTAGTTTGAAGCCCTATGTTCCACTGGGAACGTAAAGTCTAAAAATGAGAAATTATGGGAACAGGCGTATACTGATGGGAATACAGGCACTGCAGTAGAGCATCGTGCTATTGTATCACGGTGTATGTGTATGTATTATCAAATAAAATTACTCTATAAGCATATGCAGCTATCAAGTATATCTCAAGCTACACGAACAGAGCTTGTGCACTGTATTATTATTATAATATTATTGTTCCCTTGGGTTCCTAGTGGAACATAGGGCTTCAACTGCACGTCTCCACTTGCTTCTGTCTTCTGCTGTACTTTTCACCTGCATCCATGTTATTCCATACTGTTTCAACTCCTCTTCACACGATCTCCTCCATGTCACCCTTGGACGTCCCACTCGCCGCTTCCCTTTCGGGTTCCACTCGAGCTATGGCCTGACGCGCGATGTCACCCAACGGCCTCCTCAGCGAGTGTCCAATCCATCTCCACTTTCTCCTGCATATTTGTTGGGCGATTGGTTCTTGTTTTGTTTGTTCCCATAGTTTCTTGTTGGTTCTGATTCTTTCCGGCCATCTGATCTTGAGTATAGAACGAAGACGGTTGTTGTTGATAAAGGTCTGCAACAGGCTGTTGGAAATATTCTTGGTGACCCGCCAAGTTTCTGATCCGTATAGAAGAACTGACTGACTTGACGTTTGTATTGAAAATCCGAATTTTGTTGTTGATGCTGAGTGAATGACGAAGATTTCCAGATTGGTTTCAGGTTGATGAATGTGTTTCTCGCCTTCCCGATTCTCGATTTGACATCCTCGTTCGTCCGTTTCTCCTGTAGTTGAGACAATGCTCCCTAGATAAGTGAATGAAGTAACCTCTTTCATCAAATCCCTCCCGTTGATGGTGATTGGCGCTGGATGTTGCTGCTGTTGTTGTTGTTGGTTGGTTGGTTATTTTCATAACCTCCGTCTTGTCTATGTTCACCTGGAGTTCTGTGGTATAGTATAATTCCATTATAAAGAAAATCTATTTGATAAAGTTTCATATTGTTGTTCAGTAATATTAACTGTTGAAGTTTAGAGCCCAATTTATTGCTTATAACCCTATCAGGGTCTGTATAACACTGTGAGACTTTATCAAATGAATTTTCTCTTTAATGGAATTAAATGCTAAAATGTTGTATTAAGCCTGATCTTACCTGCTTTCCCAATTGAGAACATCTGTGTATGTGTGCACAAGACTCAATGAATTTTTAAGCCTACGAATTAATCGTTATGCTGAAACTGTACTTAAATATATATATATATATGGTGAAATAAAAGAGATTATTTCAAGTAGTGGATTAACTACGGTCGTAAAGATTGTAATCACTTGACCCTCAAAATTCTTGTTTCCATTTATTATCACAGAATGTAATCTACATATAGCAGTGTTCTCAGTTGCATTAATTCTTTTCTATAATTCAATATGAGATTAATTTACAGGACTTTCAAGTAAACAGTGTAATTTAGTAGTAGACAATTTTTTTCAGCCATCTTGTCATTCATGTTCATAGATGATTTCAAAATTATTGTATTAAATTATCTGATATAATAATATGAAATAGTACTGTATTTCCCGTGTTCCCAACAGATTGACTGAATATATATACTACGCAAATCGTCTATTTTGGAGTCATAATGCGATTATGATAAGCACTGGTAAGTTATATGAAGTTGTTTTGCACTGCCTTTCAACATGTTAATGAGAACGAAGCATTTTGGTGCCAAGCAGGTATAAAACTGACGTTACAATGTAGATTTCGTCAGGAATCATTATCAGTTAAGGGTGAACCGAGGCCAAAGAATACTGGGTAGCTGTTTCATACGCGTTTATGACGCTTCAACAGCGCGTATTCACGATCCCACCAGGGGTCGAACTTGAGATCTCCAGGTTACTAGACCAAGTTCAGCGATCATTCAGCCACTTGCACCAGAATTCAATAACTTATGAATTCTAACTCCGTCAGTTAAAATTCACGGGTCATTGCATTCCACACCAAGCTGCTGAATGGTCAACAAGCCTGATCTCTTAACCTGAAGATCCTAAGTTCAACTCCTGGTGAGGTTATGGATTATCACTGCAGAAGAATCGCGAAACAGGACGAGACAACTACCCAGTATTCCCTTTGACTGATGTTGGTTCGTAACGAATATCTCCACGAAAAGTTGAAATATTGCTTCCGATCAGTGAACCACCGTGCATTTCATTCATAGCTGTCTTCATAGTGTTATCTATGACAAAGTTGAAGAGAAATGGTGAGGTCAACTAACCATCTCTGAACCCATTGAAGTTTGATAGGTACTTGTATACCTTCACTGTACTTGAATTAGCAAGTTAATATTTCAAAAAAGGAAGATAGAGGTAAAAATGAAAGAAACATTCTCTGACTTTTATGTGTGTTTAGGTCTGGTAAGTATTTCTGACCAACAAAAAACATCCTACAATCATTTGTTTATCTTTTGTTCTGCTTGCCTATAACTAAATTCTCTAATTTCATTAATTTTTCTTTAAAAAGAATATTAATAATAATAAAGATTTATTTATAGTTACTGCACCCCTTCTCCTGTCTTGGTTTTTTCCCCTCCAGTGTGCATAGTTTATCCACTAATTCTAAGTGCAAATAAGACAGTAATCAGTGAATACAATAAAAAATATTTAATGAAGTGGATCTACTTTTTTCCTCCGTATTCACTTTCTTCTATTCATTTAATTTCTGAAGAGAAAATATTTTCATATATGTGTATAATATTAAATTTTCAATGAATGATATCAAATAATAATAATTCACTAAATCTATTTATCTCTCTTATATTTATATTGTCTAACTCTTACAATGAATGACTAAATGAATTATATTTATGAACAAGATAAAGTCTAAGCTAAATAAAGAACACATTGAAGTGGGGAGGGGGGAGAGTGTACTATCGGTTAGGTTGAGAAAATAAGGCTTCAGGTGAACAATATAGAAAACAGAAGTGATAAATATGCCTAGCCAACAATAAAAAAAATTACGTCAATGACTATCAGAGGGAGAAATCTTTCACTATCTTACCTCAGCAGCATCCTTCCAACTACCAGCGGTACTGTTGAGTATGTCAAAGCCGGTCAGGATCAGAAGAGTAAGCCAGGCCTTCATTACTCTAAAATCAGATTAAATCAGTGCTTCTGTACGCCTTAGATAGTCTGTGCATTTCAAGAAGCATTTCCAACACCCTGCTGCAGACTTTTATTAATAGCTGCTTGCTTTGCTCTATACTGAAGACTGGATGGTCAGACCGAAAGGATAAGCAACAATGGGCCCTGAGAAGGAGCCAACCAAGAACTTATCACTCAATAAATATGCGGAAGGAAATGTAGATGGACTAGACATATGCTAAGAAGACCGTTGAGTGATATCACACGCCAAGGCTCAAATAAGAAACAACAAGGTGGGTGTCCGAGAGTGAAATGGAGGCAATAGTTGGAGGAGGAAATGAAAACTTATGGACGATTGTGTAGTTATATGAAAAGGAATTCAGAGAAAGGGTTGAAATGGTGATATGTTGCTGATGCCCTTTGTTCCACCTGGAACCGAAGGGATTAATAATAATAGTACTAACTGCTACTCTGATGGTTAGGCAGTCTCAGTATAAATATCCCTAGCTCAAACCTATGTGTTAATGAATTTGTCCATCTACTGAATTTTGATGGAGTATCAGTAAAAATAGTCGGCACGTTCTTCAGAAGTATTACTGAAGTGTAGATCCACTCTAAATTCATTTATTCTGGTATACTCATTAGAATTATACATCCTAGTTATTTCTTCAACATAAATTTACTAAAGGAGTCATGTTTTCTTTTCAAGCAACTTCATTTCTTTAGATTTTGCGGTAGAATTAGTGCTCACTATATTTACACTGTTGCATCCAATATTGGTGAGTTGAAATCAGAATTACCTTACCAAATTAATTATTAAAAGATTTAATTGTGTGAAATATTCCCGTAACATGAATTAAAAGTCAATCTAAACGAAGAATATTCCTTCCAATAATACTTTGATGATTAATAAAAATCCGAATAAATCTGCGGAAGAAGCTGTAGCTTACACAGTGAAACAACGTTCAGAAAAATCTTGTTTTGATTTTTTCTTAAACATGCTGGGATTAATTTAAGTAATTTATAATGAATCCATCTGACTTGGCACTCAAATTATTCCAGGAAGTTTGTGACACCTACGGTCTGGAAACTTATAATCTCTCTTCAGGTTCTTACAATTATAAAATATAATATTTGTTGTCGTTACAATAATGGTCAGTTATGTGGCGGATACTTTTTAACGTAGAATAACAGATTAGTTATGGGGTGTCAAAATAAATAGTCGTATTTGTGTGGCAAACGTGCTAGGCTGAAATTGTTTACAAAATATTGTAAAATGGAAGACAATGGTGGTGGTTAGTTATAATAGATTTGTAGAGTGTGAGGTAGGAAAATTGGCAAGTCAGTTCAAGGTTATAAAAGGTGTCAGGTGAGTGGCTAATGCAAAGTAATATGTTTTAAAGAAGAGATAGTAGGACTGCAATGAGAAGGTGATCATGAAATAGCTAATATGTGAAGTGAAACAGGTGGAGGCATTGATTGAGAGAAAGGAGATAATAACACGAATAATAAGTCCGGATATTATAAATGGAAAATTTGATAGTATCAAGAGAACGTTTGAATGAAGGGCATAAATTATAATGAATAATAATAATTGTAATAATATACAAAGAAAGACAAAAAAACAAGAGGATTAAAGGGAAGAGGAATTCTCGGTGAGAAGAAAAACCATCAATCCAAGTTTGGCCATGGTAGGAACAGTGTCTGGACGTGTCCCTTTTGGATACGAAGTCCCGGTTTAGTCGATCTTATTGCAACAACCTCAGCTACATGTAGCAGACGTAAGCGAACTGTACACGATAACGACTTCGGAATTCTGTATATATTGCTGAAAGTTGTGTTGCAACGACAACAAACATAATAACTTATAACTGTAAGAACCTGAAAAGAAATTATTGGAAAAATATCTTTCGTTCAGATTCACTTTTAATTATTAAAAGTCTGTATAAGTTTACTTGATGTAAAACACATCGACACAGTCTTCATAGCTGGGTGATTTTTTAAGCACTATTTATTTATTGCCAGGCATTAGAAGCGATTTTTGTCTTATATTTATGCATGACAAACATGCACATGACAATACCAATAATTAGCATTTAAATTCATCATTAGTAGTGCTTCCTTACAAACCAGGAATCTCGGACATCTTGCGTGGAATTCTTAACAATGCAGGAATAAAAGTAGCAATCAAACCCATAAACTCACTTAGAAATAAATAATGCTGGTTAAAGGATGCTATGGAACCTTTTAAACAAAGCAGTTTAGTTTGTCTAATACTCCGCAATGATTGTCAGATCAAAGTAGTAGAACGAGATCAGTCAGACCAGCGAAATACAAAACTCTAAAAGGATAAGAAATCTAGAAAATAGAGAGTCTGTAGCACTGTATGCAATCACAAACAAGTATACACTAGGATAGGATAAGATGGCAGTCTTAAAATCTAATATAACAGATTGGAGGGAGAGGTTGACAATGGAAGCTTTATCTATCAAATCAACTGAAAATATGTGCAAGAGAAATGATTCAGCACCTGTCTCGGACATCTCGAAATCTCTACAAACCCTATGACAAATAAGAAGGAATAAAGATGTTACGAAGTTGTGTAGTTATCATTGATATGATAATGAACAATAATGAATTGTGTTCGAAACGTCATCCAGTAAATAATACCGGTTCCATTGTCTGATATATCTAATAGATAGTTGTCCCCTGACAGATTCGAGGATTTCAGCTAACCACCCAATTACTGGATGATAAGGTGATCCAGACATATCCAAGATAGGGTGGAGTGGGAGGCCAGATTTGTGTATCTTTGGTAGACCATAAGGTTTTGGTATTAGAGATCCTGTTGTTCTGATCTTTTCGCACAATTCTTCACGATGTCACACAAAATCAAAGACTCACAGGCGAAAACCGACAAACTGGTTGGTCGAAGAAGCAGCCAGAGAAGACAGGACTCCAGGTGAACATAGACAAGACGGAGGTTATGAAAATAACCAACCAACCAACAAAAACAACAGCAGCAACATCCAGCGCCAATCACCATCAACGGGAGGGATTTGATGAAAGAGGTTACTTCATTCACTTATCTAGGGAGCATTGTCTCAACTACAGGAGAAACGGACGAACGAGGATGTCAAATCGAGAATCGGGAAGGCGAGAAACACATTCATCAACCTGAAACCAATCTGGAAATCTTCGTCACTCAACATCAACAACAAAATTCGGATTTTCAATACAAACGTCAAGTCAGTCAGTTCTTCTATACGGATCAGAAACTTGTCGGGTTACCGAGAATATTTCCAACAGCCTGTTGCAGACCTTTACCAACAACAACTGTCTTCGTTCTAAACTGAAGATTAGATGGCCGGAAAGAATCACCAACACGAAACAATGGGAACAAACAAAACAAGAACCAATCGCCCAAGAAATATGCAGGAGAAAGTTGAGATGGATTGGACACTCGCTGAGGAGGCCGCTGGGTGACATCGCGCATCATGCCGTAGCTCGAGTGGAACCCGAAAGGGAAGGGGCGAGTGGGACGTCCAAGGGTGACATGGAAGAGATCGTGTGAAGAGGAGCTGAAACAGCATGGACTAACATGGCTGCAGGTGAAAAGTACAGCAGAAGACAGAAGCAAGTGGAGACGTGTAGTTGAAGCCTTATGTTCCACTAGTAACCCATAGGAACAAAAATAATAATAAACTGAGACAAGCATTCTATTGATCTAGCCATGATGATCACCGGGAAATTTGTATGGATTCATACAGTTTTGTTATTCAAATATGCATATATTTCTTTCTACTGATTTGTTTAACTTCTGTCTTCAGATCCCATGAGCAACAGTTCTCTATGTACAACATGTAATGATACATTTTAATGCATCAAAAATATTTACAGACTTAAAATATTGCCTGCTTGCCAACTGTGACTAGAAAGTCTGATAAAGTCTAGTTTTTCAACAGCTTTTATCATATGAAGCATCAAAGTGATTGTAATTTTTACAAATCTTCAATAATTTATATGCTCTTTGAACACAGTCGTCTTTTAATAGTGAATAAGCTTTACGTCATTTAACTGAAATAAGAGCAAAGTGCTTGTAAAGAAATTCTAAATAAAATTTGCTACATATCTGCCTATCTATCTATCTATCTGTAAAAGCTCAAAATCGTAATTTTGTATAGTTCTATTTAGATAGATTTATTAGATACATAACACAAGGGAACAATAGGGTTTACTGGATCACCATACAGAACAAATAACTTAAATGTATTTTCTCTATAGCGTCAGTGATAGAATGATGGTCAGCCATGTGGTACGTCGGGTTCGATTACCAACCAACGTTCTCTGAAATGGCCTACTTTTTGACGAGATTAAGCCTGTAAAAGAGGGATGGTTGGGTGTTAAGCTAGTAACCCCACTCTTTTTAAACAACGCTGTGACTGTTGAGACTTTAGAGCTCGAAGATTGAAGCCCTACGTTTCACTCAGAACACAAATGAATTAAAGGTCTATCGCTTAACTAGCATTATGTATTTCATGGAATCGTAAGTGAATTTATTTAACTATGAGAAACAAGGGAAACTTATATAACCGATGTAAACTGCTCCAAGGCATTGCACTTCTACAAACAACGCAACAGACGTTTACGTCTTGATAAGTGTATCCATAATAAACTGTTCTGTCACAATTAGTAAACGTTGATGTATCCACTACTGCTATACAATACGCAACTCAGACATTATCACACTTAGTCCATCTGCATCTTCTTCAGGTAGTTGAAGCTTTAGGAGTCAGGTCGACCAAGCCAGAGCCGTTTCTGTTTTGATTTTTTTCTCCTCTTCTTTTGAATGGATTTGGTTATACTGCTGTATATTTTGTATTCTAACAATGTTTAAAAAACATCTTTTCAAGTTTTCCTCACAATAAGTAATAACAGGCTACTTTGATTTACTGTTAGTGTTAACATTTCGCTTTAGTATGACTCCTCCACTTCATCATCTCAAGTATTGATTATTTCATGAGGAAATATTCACTACAGTTTCACTGGGTTCTGTTTAATTCACACTATAAGCCATTACACCAAACAAATTATCTAATCTTGAAGTAGCTTATCGATTTGCCTTCTGCACACTGCATGAATCCATTACAAATAATGATCATCACCAGACTGTTGGGCATGAGAACACAGGAATATGTTGAACCATCCAGTAAAGTCTTCGCGGATGGTTTATGATTAATGTCACATAAACTCGAATATCTTCAGGTGACAGAGCAGGCTGGCAGCAAAGACAGAACTTCAAAGGAACAAGGAGAAGACAGAGGTGGTGAAGACGCCTAACCAACAATAAGCACTTATCAGTATCAACAGCAGAAGTCCAAATAGAAGTCACCTTTTCACTTATCTACGCTAAATTGTTACAACCGTAGGCTTCATGGATGAGGATGCTGAAGACAGTCAGAGCCGAAGAAGTTGGAAAGACCTTCACTGTTCTGAAATCAGTGAGGAAATCTGCTGCACTCAGCATAAGGAGCAAGATCCGGTTTTCCAACAAAAATGTCAGTCTAGTTCAACATGCTCCAGAGCCTTGGTGAATCAACAAAAGGAATTCCAACAGGCCAACAACCGCCATTGCTCCATACTGAAGATCAGATGGCCATCCAGAAACGATAAGCCACAAGTAACTCTGCGAAAGAACCAACCAAGAATTTATCGTTGAACAAATGTAACGATAAAAATGGAGATGAATGGGAAACATGCTGAGGAGGCCGTTGAACGATATAACGCGCCAGGGAATCTCTTAAGTGAAACCTGAATAGGAAACTGCGAGTTGGGTGCCCTCGGGTGATGTGGGGGAAGTCATATGAGGAGGAAACAGTAATACAGTCAGCTAAAGAGGAATGTAGAGGACAGGAAAAAATGGAGATGTGCTGCTGAAGCCTGATATTCCACTCGAAACCGAAGGGGATGATAACAATAACCACCATCTGGTTCACACTTTTTTGTGATTGTCTTCAGGTTTATTGTATAAGTAGCGTTTATCCTGTCACCTTACAACTTGAAACTTATCTGCCTTCAACTCCACTTTCTTATAATTACAATCTTAAAACTTTTATCTTACAACTGTGACGACTTCGGGCGAATTTGCTGAAAATCGAGTCTGAGTTCACAATATATGAATACTTTAGACTCTTTCAAGATGTAGTTGAAGTACATGAATTTCTTTCTCTTCTGTGTAAGCGATGGTGAGTTCTTTTCACTGGGAAACTTATATTTATGTATTCGGTGGTTAATGAAGTTCAAGTAAAAGGTTCGTTTTAAGCACACCACAGAATTTTCAGCTTGTTTTACTGCTAGCTATGTACTTCTAGTGCAAGTATTATAACAATCGATAATGCACTTCATGAAGCAATAGTGGCTGACCCAAAACATGCTCTATTTCTCCATTTTCTTCTAAATATTCGTAGCTGTAGGTTAAATACTTCCTATAGTTGGTTTGTAAGGATTATTTCTGTTTTTACGAGTTGATCACGGGTTGATATTAGTTAGAGAACCATTGAAAACCATCACTGGAGTACTGGAAAGCTGTCTCATCCTAGTTTGGGAATCATCGGGACTACGCACCCAATACCAAGGTTCGAACCCATGAGCTTCCGGCTACAAGGCAAGCTCGTGTACCTATCAGCCACTGGCACCCAATTCAATGGCCAGTCCATGAATTCTAACTTCTAACAATTCGTCCTTTAGTGTGATCCCAACAAATTTCGTCGGTGGAACATCTATCCTCACAGTGCGTGCGTACTGCCGACGATTCCCGAACTAGGATGAAAGAGCTATCCAGTACACCAGTGCTGGTTTTCAGTCGTTCTCTAACTGATATCAATCCGTTATCAACTCGTAAAAATAAATACTTTCTGAAAATTTACATGAGGATAGGTGACAATTTATTAACATATTCGAGTGGAAAAAGTTTGGTAGCCCAGCGATTTAAGCAGGCTAAGAAACCAGTGCTTTAGTTAAAATGGCACATAAACAGAAGCATTACAGCAGTATATTTACCTAAGTTCTGGTAAATATTCTGAAAAAAATCTAAGTCAAAGATAAACGCCAAAATTAAAAATAGGATGGCGTGAAAAACAGGACAGAATCTTTCGGTAATTTGATGCACAGTTCTCTGGAGTTGAAACACTGACGTAAAACTGCTAAAAGCGGAACGAAATCAATGTTTAGAAGACAAAATTACCGAGCAGAGATTACCATTTTTGATAAATTCAACATCAGATATTACAATTATACATATATATACATAATTGTTAAAGAATAATTTTTATTGAAAATATTGATGTTTCCCTAAATAATATCGGGTTGCTGAAATCAATAAATTACAGTTCAAATGCATGTGTATGTGATAATATGCGTAAAAGTGTAATACCAGAATGAATATCAGATAAAATTAGGCGGAGAATTAATGCGCCCGTTAAAGATACTTAAAACGATAACTAGTGAAAGTCTTAAGGGAGGACAAAACTGGCAGTAATGATGGCTACGGTAAAAAAACTGGCTGTACAGATTTCCTCCAACCGAACCCACAGATTTGACTTCTTCAGCTAAATTCCGATGACTTCAGCTATATGTAGAATACGAACTCTTAAAGCAAAATTAAGATTAGTCAGAATTATTATTATTTTTTTATTATTGTTCCCTTGGATTCCAAGTGGAACATACAGCTTCAACAACACATCTCCACTTTCTTCTATTTTCTGCTGTTCTCTTCATCTATGTCCACGATTGACCATAATCTCTCATCTCCTCCTCACCACACGTTCCCTTCCATGTCACCCTTGCACCAACGACCCACTCGTTCCTTCCTATTTGGATTCCACTCGAACAATGACCTGTATTGCACGTGATGTCATTCGATGGTTTCCTCAATGTATGTCCAGTCCATCTCCATTTTCTCCTACATATTTGTTGATCGATTGGCTCGTGGTTGGTTCGTCGCCTGCCAGAGTTTCTTGTTACTAATTCACTCTGGTTAGCCATTTGATCTTCCATATAGTACCATGGAAGGTAGCTGTTGATAAAAGTCTGCAACCTTTTGGAAATCCTTTTCGTAACATCACACAAGTTTCTGACTCATATAGAAGAACTGACTGACTTCACATTTGTGTTGAAAATCCGAATCTTGTTATTTATCCTGAGGAGGAATGCAGATTTCCAAACTGGCTTTAGGTTGACGAAGGCATATCTTGCCTTTCCGATTCTGACTTTGACATCTTCATCCGTTCCGACTGCCTGTATTTGAAACTATGCTTCCTAGATAAGTGGAGGAGGCAACCTCTTTTAAATCTGTCTTCACTTCTTTATTCAATATAGTGTACATTGAGCTCAGCTCGCCTTCTATTGGCAATCTTTGCATTGAGTTATCTTCTCTTTCACTGTCCTTTTCTCCTCTCTTCTATTAGCTTCCAGGTCGATGTCCGTTGAGAGCCATTCTTTGTCTTGTCTCTTCTTTCTTCCTAGAACACTTGTACACTTCGCCTTGAATATCACCTTCGGAGAGTTGCAATGTTCTTCTACGCAGGTTTCCTTGGTGATAACAAGTAATGTCTCCGACTTTGCTCTGATCTGATCGGTAGTGAAAGTATCCCTTGTGGTTTTGTCCTTCAGTTTCTGAATGTTGAACTTGAATTTCAGTGGCCTGTCTCCAGTTGTATTCAGGGATTTCAGAATATGAAATATAAATTTGCTTTTTCTACACTAACTTTGTGTTGAGCATCTATAAAGTATGCTAACAGGGAGCTACTGATATACATTGTTTATTTCTTGCTTAATCATGAAGGACGCTATTCAGAAATCGGACGATGAACACGAATCATTGTATGCTTAGTCTAACTCCTCAATCTCTGATTCAATAAAATTTGAAAGGCCCAACAACCTTAACTAAAATGACTACAAATTATCTGCTTTCAATAGTTTAGTTATTTTAAAATGCGATAAATACGTTTCACGAATGGAAAATTATCATATTGACTGTTAAAACAAAGAAGACGTAAAAATGGAGAAAATCGTATTCTTGACTAATAATTTCCATTTCACCACAGTGTACATTTATACATTTACTTGCTGTTATTCAGTAAAGTATATCAACCCTCCATAAAAGTAAGTATTGTGAAACACTGTCCAGCCTAACTAGCCGGAATAGAGAAGAATACCAATGGTTCTGTCTTCAAGCATTTTGTCAACTCTAGAAACTGGAAGCCGCTTTATGACTGCTTCATATTGACACACAGAGTTACTAATATCGTACAAAAGGACTATGGATACGCCACTTACACACAGTCAAATCAGTGACCGTTTGGGACCCAAAATAGAACCTCGGTGTTATAAAGTATTACATGTACTCACTAGTCTCACCATGGTCAAATTAATATTCTTGCCGTGATTGTTTGATATTTCAGTTTAATATTATTCTATTGTGATTTTATAATTATTACTACCATTATAATAATAAAAAATAAAAGATCCGGATTTTCAACTCCAATGTGAAGTCAGTGCTACTTTATGGATCAAAGACTTGGTGCGTCATGAAGAGCACCTCACACAAACTACAGACTTTCATCAACAGCTGTCTTCGCTCAATACCACTCAGGATCAGATGGCCGGCCAGAAAAGATCAGCAACAGGGATCTCTGGCAATGAGCGAACCAACCCAGCAGGAACCAACACTTCAACATATATGTAGGAAGAAATGGAGGTGGATTGACCATGCTCTGAGAAAACAAACCATCAAGTGACATTACTGGACAGGCCCTTGAGTGGAACCCGAACGGGAAGCGACGAGTTGGCCGTCCAAGGGTGACATGGAGGAGGTCATGTGAAGACGAGTTGAAAGCATGTGGGCAGACGTGGAGCCAGGTGAAAACGTTGGTGGAGAACTGAACGCAATGGAGACGTGCGGCTGAAGCCCTATGTTCCTCTAGGAACTAAAGTTAACAATAATTATTATTACTATTATTATAACATCATTATTCCTTTCGGTTCCAGCGAAGCATAGGTGTTCAGCAACACATCACCAGTTCATCCTGTTCTCCTTAAATAGCTGCATGATTGCCCATAAGCTTTCATCTACACTTCACACGACCTCTCCCATGTAACTCTTGGAAACTACATTTCTCATGCAAGCTTTCTCCTATTACAAATAAATGGTGATAGTATTTAAACTAACTTGTAATTTTACGTATTAATATTATAATCCATTATTTTATACTTTCTGTACATTTCTGACTTTATTGTCACTGCTAATACCAAAACAGCTCCTAACATCAATCCTATAGAATTATTTTTTTGTTTTTGCTGTTGTTGAGTAAATTAGGTGCAACATTGTACCAAATGTTAAAAATTCCACACTGTTTTGGAATAAAGAAAATCACTATTATTATTTGTACGAATGATTTACTATATTTTTTAATTTTTTGTCCAGCATTGACCAGGTAACCGTCACACTTATTACGTAGTTCCAACTTCCGTTCTCTAATCCCCACTTAGTTATCCTCCCCTGGGATACACCCCACATTGCGTAATACATTTCGTAGGACATGCTTACCAGTCTCCAGTTGGTTTTTATGAATTTAACTGTTAAATGTAGATACTATTGTGCAGCTTCTGAAAATAAATAGTTGAAAAGAAAATTTTCCTCTGTGTTTCGTCTTTTCATTATGAACCAAATTCACATAAAACTTTTTTCAATGTATTACAAAGTAGGGGTATTCAAAATGGCTTGAACTAACAGAAAAACAAGATAAAGCATCGTTGGTACAGTAGTAGAATGCTCGTTATCGACGCACATGTGCTGAGTTCAATTCCCGTTAGGTGCACTAGCAAACTTCACCTAGCAACACCAACGTTACTCGAAGCCCTGTCTTCTAATAGAAACAAAATGGAACAAAAACAAAGACAAATCTTATTAAATTAGTAATAAAATTGTGCGTTTGTGAGCACCTCCCAGTTTGGCCAAATAAAGGAGATCGTAGAGGTATTAATTCATCGATAATGCAACATATTGTAGATACAGACCACGCAGCATTTGACACATCGTTTAATATAGTCTACAAAGTTCGACAGAGTTTGCCGAAAGGGACACGAGTGTATTTGCTTTGTATGGCAGAAGCGTTGGCAATACATAATATTAAACCAGAACTTTGTGTACAAAACACAATTTGTACGATCTCTTTCATTATCATAGTCTTGATTTCACTCTGTAATTCACACAAAAATTTTCTTATCCTTCTTTGTTCCATGTTCTATTTTTGTTTTATTTCGTTTCATTTTATGTTATCATATTCTAACATTTTATCTAGTCTGCTATTTTGACAACATTTCATTCATCCTATGTTTCCATCATATTATATTCACGTATTCACACTTCTGAATGTATTTTATTTTCCGATCATCTATTTCACACTTGTCTATTGAACTTTAGGTTGACCTCTAATTGTTTAGTTATTCATTCATACAACTAATCAATTGTAACTCACAATCCTATACACCAATATTATTGCACTTTAGTATTTCGACTTACTGTCGAAGTTTAACACAAACATAAGAAAACTGATTGTTCAATTAAATAATTAATATGACCCGTTGAACAAGAGATGGCTCACGTGGCCCAAGTGATCTAGTGGATAGTGTTTTGGCATTTGAAACTATGGGCAGTGGGACCGAGCCTATGTAGGAACATCATCAGTCACTGAGGAATGCAGGTAGGCCTAGATGACGAGTCCCAAAAACAGGACGAAACGCGCATCCTGGATTCCACTGCTAGTCACCATCCACCAATTAACTTCAACACTGATTGTTTTTGTCTGTTGTAATTCAGATATATATATACGATTGCACAGCTATGAAAGTGAAATCGCCGAAAAGCGAATTTTCTTCGCTGAATTCTTTGTTTTTATGTCTCAATGTGGATTATTAATTTAAATTAAATTTCTAATTTTCTATAGTTTGGTTTGTAAGGGTTAGTTTTGTTTTTACGAGTTGATCACGGATTGATATCAGTTAGAGAACCATTAGAGAACCATCACTGATGTACTGGACAGCTGTTTCATCCTAGTTTGGGAATCATCGGAAGTATGCACCCGCCACCAGGATTCGAACCCAGGACCTTCAGATTACAAGACAAGCTGGCTCGTAGACCATTCAGCCACTGGGACCCGATTCAATGGCTCATGAATTCTAACTTCTACCAATTCGTGAGCCGTAGAATTAGATCCAAGTGGCTGAATGGTTTACGAGCCAGCTTGTCTTGTAATCTGAAGGTCCTGGGTTCGAATCCTGGTGGCGGGTGCATACTTCCGATGATTCCCAAACTAGGATGAAACAGCTGTCCAGTACATCAGGGATGGTTTTCCAATGGTTCTTTTACTGATATCAATCCGTGATTAACTCGTGAAAATTTCTAATAGTTGCCTATAAATGTTTGTAAACGACACCTCAGTTATCGATGGAATAATCATAATAAGTGAGAATATGTATGTATATATATCAGATTTAGTTTATCCACTGCATTCTTATACCAAATCGATTTTCACCATGTTTACAAAAGTACATAATGAAAAAGCATCTTCCGCAATGAAGGAAGAAAGTGTTTGGTTTTTTTTTAAACAAACAAAACACGATAAACGATAGAGAAATATATTTATGAGTATAACCACAGATTAGTATCAGTTAGAGAACCATTGGAAACCGGCACTGGTGTACTGGAGAGCTGTTCCATCCTAGTCTGAGAATCATCGACAGTACGCACCCACCACGGTGGTTCGAACCTAGCACCTTCTGGTTACAAAGCTACTTGGGCCCGATTCAACGGCCATTCCATGAATTCCGATTTCTACCACCAATTCGTGATTTAGTACGACCGCCAACAAAACTGAGTACCTAGTATCACACACATTATAAAATACACAAGGGTGACAAGAAACCATATGAATAGAATGAAAATTTTTTTCTACATCAAAACTGGAACAGTGAATTTCTTTTTTCACAAATAAATAAGTAAATAAATAAATAAATGGAGAATTAATAAAACAATCTGAACAACAAACATAAACTCCTCTTTTTGAAGTTTCTCTCACTTGACTGATTTGGTAGATAGACTGAATAACGATGATGATGATGAATATAAGAGTGATTTGCTAATGTTTTCTCCTCCTATTTCCCACTTCCTCCATCATCCTCCTTTCATTTCTTGTGTGTGTGTGTGGGTATGCGCGCATGCAGGTGTAGGTCTCTTGCCTTGTATATATATATATATATATATAGACGTACACTTCTAAGTAAAGAAAGGTGAATAGAAGAGATTATAAGCAGTAATTACTTTTTCTGTTGTTTTTTCTTTTTTTTTTCGATTCTTCAAAAAACACAAGGAACAAGAAGCAGATGTGAAGATGCGACGAAAAAGGAAAAAAGACGAAGAGGAGGGGTTAGTAGGAAAAAAAGAAAGATAACGTTCGACAAGTGAAGAAACTAGGTGTATATAGGTGTACGTATGTATGTATGTAGGTAGGTAGGTATATATATGCCTACATATTTATATATGAGTGAGTATACGAGTATGTTTGCGTGAATGAAAAGTACTCAAGTGAAAATAAAGCAAAAGTAAAATGCATCAAATGTTTGATTCATACTTAAACACATACATACATACAAATTACATACGTTGAAAGTGTTCTTCTTTCCTCTCTCTCTGTCTAAAGTGTGCATTTAAGAGAATATTGAATTCGAATACTACTTATGTGTCTAATTTTAGTTACATTTATTAAACTTCTAGGGGAATGAACAATAATGATGAAATATATACTAACTCTACTATACTATATATATTAATATATAACAAAACTCATAAGTGAAACTATTGTAATTTTGAATAAAAAATATATATATAATCTTATTACATAATAATATGTATCAGATACAAAACGTCTACAATTATTTTTCTGATTTTTACTGATAACACTTTATTGTTCAATATGAGTATTTGATTTGAAGATTTCAAAGAGGTGAAAACTATAAACACTTTATAAATCATCTTAAAAATCTATCCAAATAAAAATTTAGAAATAAAGAATAAAAATAGAAAAATTTGTAAAAAGAAGGTTTTTAAAGATAAAGGGAAAATAAACCAAGAAACTACTTATTGTCTCCCTGTCTATATATACATACTTTTTTGTTTTATTTCTTTACTTTCTCAGTGGAACATAGGGCTTCAAGCTAGAGGCTTGAAGTTTCTTTAGCAGTGGTATTGATTTTTTAAGGGATGGGGTTGCTAGCCTCACACCCAACATTCCCTCATAACCGGTTTTATTACTGGCTTAGTGAGGTAAAATAGTGAGTCGGCCGGGGATCGAACCCTGGACAGCATGCATGGTCTGTAAGTATTCTACTGCCGGGCCACTGACGCATATATATATTGCTAAGCTTTCATGCCAACAACTTCAGAGCACACTTCAGTATGAAGTGAACTTATTTGAATTTTTTCATCAATGACATAACTGTATCTCTTGACAATCTTTATCATGACTGTCTGTTAATTTGCCTGAATATTGAACGCTTTTTATTGACTTTCAATTTGACCTTCTCCTTTGTTGTGTGGCTTATTCTTTATTAGTTGGTAAATCTGATCTATAGTATAATATGTCTGTTAATTGTCAACTTGTCTGAGCAAATGGCATTTGGGAATCCTTTGAAATTTCAGTGTTTCCACTTTTTAAAATTTCTACATTTTCTGAGTCAAATCGGTGTTCATAGTTAGTTTATATTCTCAGATTCTATGTTTAAGTGGACGTCCACACTGACCAGTATAATGTCTATCACAATTCATGAAATTTCTTTTTTACACGGTCTTCATCTTGTCTTCTTCTTCCTCTTTACTTTTAGGTCTTTTAGTCCACATACTACTGAATGAAGTGATTGTTTTGAGTTGTGTTCTTTACCTGTTCCGAATGATTTTATTATTCTAGCTGTTATGTCAGAAACATTCTTTATATATAGTAGGACAAATTTTCTCGTTGTTTCTTAGGTTTATTTCTTACTCCTAATTTAATTCGAGTTTGAAAATCTTTTGATGAAGTTTCAAAGATGTTCATTTTTCTTGAAGCCACTTAATAAATATTTCTATTCTATTCTCCATAGCACTTGGGTGTTGCAGTGTGTTTTAGCTCCTTTGAATAATGCATTGTGAAGAGTTGTTGTGCTTTTATTAGATTGTTACCGTTGTAAACTTGTGTCTCTGGATTCCCTGTGTTTGTTCTCATGACTAAGACACCTAGGTAAGGAATTCTATTGTCTGATTCCTCTTGGAATGTCAATTTTATATCATCAAATACGTAACTGACTAATTTTTGAGTTTGTTCTTAATCATTTATACGAGTTACGACAAATGTGCCATGCAGTTTGATTGTGGGTAGAGCTGTCATTTGCAGTCTTTGCATTATAAAAGCTTCAGCAGTAATCCTGATATCATCCCACTGGTATTCGTTATGCCTGTTGGTATATTTGGTCACTGAAATGAAATTAGATTATAAGACAAACTTCTATGAGCTCCATGTAGGTTGAACGTTGTGTTTTTTATGCTCATCACCATGGAGTACTTCATGAATTTATTCCCCTTAATGAACTTGAATAAAGCAAGAACAACAGTGGTTTGTGCTGAATAATATGGTACCATCATTTATTTCGTTGGCTTCTCATCAGCTGCCGCTTACAGCCTAAATAAATTATGAGGTTTATGTACAGAAACATTTTAACATACTTGCAAATTTTTTCGTGGTGTTAGTTGACAGAAGGTTCCACAAATAGTGAACAGTGCTGAGGAAATCTATGCTTTGATTTGAACTCACTATATTGTTACCTAATGTACTAGTCACTCTGCATCTCACATCTCTCGTATTTATTACATAACTCCTTTACCATTGTATGCATACATTTATTTTGTTAAGACTTCAACTGCCAGTGTAAAAACAATATAAGCGCGATTTTCTGAGCACTGTTCACTAATTGTGGAACCTTCTGTCAACTGACACCATGAAAAATTTGCAGGTATGTTAAAACGTTTCTGTACATAAACCTCGCAATTTATTTAGGCTGTAAGCAGCTGATGAGAATCCAACGAAATAAATGATGGTACCATATCACCATGGAGTAGTTGTTTCATAGCCTCATTTTGCCAGTTTCTTTCCAAATAAATTCACTTCACATTGAAGTTTGTGCTGAAGATGTTGTCTGGAAAGACAATGTAAGCTTCAAAATTAAACCATCTAGCCTACAGAACGCAACCTCAACATTCTTGAAGCCTAAAATAATCTAACGTTTGAATTATCTTCACAAGGAATAAGATACTTTTTATAAAATGTGATGAAAAAGTTGTCGGCGTTTTTTTAACAATCGCCTAAACTAATTCAAGCGTAATGAACTGTCTGATATAGTCGTCATTTATGGTTACTGGAGCATTCTTCGTATTAATTAAAGATTTTATTCAACACTTGAAATTTGTTCACATTACTGACCATTTCTTACCAATATTGGATTTAGAAAAAGAGCTAATCATTACTAAGGAACTTATGTTATTGCATTAATCTATGCATTTTTTGCATTGAAATTCACATTTCTGTAACGAAATTACTCTTGTAGCATGCCTAACAAGTTCTAGATGGTTAAGTATGTGAGCATTCACTTGTGAACAAAACTGATGAATAAGTCCGTATAATTAATGATGAGTTAAAAATAGACTCACTACTACATGAAGATTCTCTGTCACTTTCATAACTAATTTGTATAAATAGGGATATATATTAAGAATTATACTGTCAAATACATGCAATACGGAAATACTATTTCAGGCAGAGATACAGACATAACTGTTTAACCATCAAAACTGCTGTACGTAATATTCTTGAAGAAAAATGAAATATCACGACTGCATGAATAACAACATATAAAGAATCCTATTAATCAGAGAAAACCACAAAGAATAAATAATGCGGACTTTAATGTTAGGATAACAGTCGGTAGGGTTAATTTCTCATCGTATTACCTCAGATTTACTTATTTATTATTCCCTTGAGTTCCGAGTAGAACATAGGGCTTCAATCGAACATCTCAACTTCATCCTGTTCTCTCCAGCCGTTGGTTCCGTGATCGCCTATAGGCTGTCATCTCCACCTTACACAATCTCCCCAGTGTCAACCTCAGAAGTGCGACTCGTCCTTTTCAATTCTGATTTCAATCAAGGGGTAGCCTACTGCGCGACGTCACCCAACCATCTCATCAAAGTGTTTCCGATACACCTTCATTTCATTCTAGATAACTGTTTGGCAATAGGCTCTTTATCGGTTTGTTCGAGGAGTTTCCTGTCGTTAATTCTTTCTTACTGGCCATCTGATCTTCAGTATGGAGCCAGCGAAGGTAGCTACTGATGAAAATGTTAGGGCATGCTGGAATGCTTTTGATGATGCGCCAAGTCTCTGGACCATGCAGAATGACTGACTTAACAGTGATGTTGAAAATCCGAATTTCTTTTCTTATTTTGAGGGCAGGAGATTTCCTCAGGTTACCGATCCCAAACCTCGGGGAAAATGTCTACTGAAGTTAAGAGAGATTAAAAGCTTCATTTTAACCATTGCGAATTAATTTTTCTCAAACCCATGGGACACAATGAAATAGACAAAGGAGTATACTATGACAATGTATACAACGATATGAAATGATAGATAAGTAAGTGACCTAAAAATCTAAATTTATCACTTAAATCACTTGAATATGATCGATTTTACAACCTAAGAGATGTTAAAATGTTATGGTATTCGAGTTCGTGAAACCTCAATTTTCTGACGTTGATAATCGTGATCCACAGTAGTCACACAGGGTGGCAATAAATACTAAATAAAAAATAAACCAAAAATATTGTCTGCATCTTCAGATTCAATCAACTAGGCTAACCCATTTTAACACATTTTCACTGAATTTTACTTATATCAGTAAGCAGTCATTCTTACATGATGCATCTGTCAAAAAGTAAAATTTTGCATCGTCAGTCACTACTTCAAGCTTAAATGACTGCCAGCAGCGCTGTATCTGAATATTCTCTTTTAAATAAGAACGATGAAAAATATTCAGTCTATAAAAAAGCTGTAGATAGATCTAGGTATCAAAGGCAAACAGGGAGACAGAACTTTGAACTGATCTGGTAGAAAAAGATCAGTGATGCATGGACTCATCATTTTAGGCGTTGTCATTTTTATGGAATTTATACAATAAAACAAAATTTGGTTGAAGGATTTCATCATTAGCTGACATCAGTTAGAGTACCATTGGAAAACCAGCACCGGAGTACTGGACAGCTGTTTTATCTTAGTCTGGTACTCTTCATCAGTACGCACTCACCGCCAAGGTTCGAACTTAGCACCTTCTGATTACAAGGCGAGCTTACTCATAGACCATTAGGCCACTGGGACCTGATCCAATAGCCAGTCCATGAACTCTAACTTCCGCCGATTCACGACATAGCGCGACCACTTAGAAATGTCTTCGATAAGTAGCTGTCCTCATGCCCGACCTGCAGTGTTCTACTGGCTACGGCTTCCCACTATAACCCCAGGTAAATGCCTGGGTAAATCCCTACAAACCAATACTGGAAAATAAAATTTGTGCAATCTTCAAATTTTTGAATGTTCATACTTAGAAAAACAAATAAGGAGATAGAAATATATGCAAGGCCGAAATCTCAGCCCCTTCAGCCCTTACTAATTATTATGATTATTGTACCCTTAGGTTCTGTGTGGAACATAGTACTTCATACGCCATTCGACCCTTACGGATTACCGGGCGCATAGTTTTGGAATCAGGGTTTTCCGGCTCCCCTGGGCTGACCGGAATGCCCACCAATCCGGTTTTAAACACCATATGCCCTCTTCTGCCCTTTCACTTTTATGAGGAACACCCTCATCCTGTGGTGAGGGCAGTGAGTAGGAATTTTCTGCCTAGACTAGTAGCCACATGAGTGCACTTCGAGAGAAAGACCGAAGTCTACTCACCCTCAGACTTACCAGGCCGTTTAAGGGAGCGATTTCACTTCAATTACCAACCAATTATGGATTATAGAATGACAAATTAAAACACGCAGAAAAATAATTGTACGGATATTCAAACAATTCAGTTATCAGCTCACCTCGCGGTTTATCCGCGCAAATTCTTCAGGCGTTTTCGCTTACAGTGGAAATATCACAGTGTGAACATAAATATCATTATCTGTGACACCTACTCTATTATTATGTAGAAAACTCCGGAATTAATTTTATTGCATCTGAGGTATTAATTTGACAATTCTGTCAATTTTTCGCAGCTGAAAAGAATATTCTGCCAGGATGATCAAATTTACCACCCTTTTGGAGAAGAGAAGAAAAAAATTAAATGAAAGAAGAACACAGTCAGTCGACAGAATATATAGACACATTTCTATTCGGTGTTACATAACTCTCATTATGCTACGGAAAAAACAAATGCATGTTCTTCTTCAGTGTGAAATATAATAATATTATTGTTCCCTTAGGCCGTTAGTGGAAGTTACGACCTCAACAGTCCATCTCCATTGCATCTGGTTTCCTGCAGTCCTCGTTAGCTAACTCTACGACTGGCCATAGGCTCACAACTCTTCACATGATCGCCATTGTGTCACCCATGGACGTCACTGACTAAAGTCAATGGAGGCGAAGTTTATTGATGCAGCCATGTTCTCTAAACTTAGTGGTTTAGTTACAGAGCTTTCACTGTCTTTCTGGACATCTTCAGAGCATATATACTTCAATCGTTCACATTAATAAAACTTATTTTAGTAAATATAAATATGGAAATAATCACTTTCAAAACTCAGAATCTACTGGTGACACCTCAGAATGTAAGATGTCTTTCGAATTTTTCGTTTTGAAAACCGAGTCTTTTAATTTCGCGCGTTATTTTTTACCAAAACACTCAAAGACGTGAACAATTTACGGTGTACAGCATACTCTGTAGTTATGGTCAAATTCATGATGGAGGCGAAAGTATATGCAGTAAGTCAATCTCAACATTTCTCATCACTATTCTACTTCAGACTTCATATTTTTAACATTATGGAAAAAACATTTATTTTAGGTGGTACAAAATATTTGAGGAGAACACTAAAAGCCTGTAAATAATCAACAACATAAGCAGTCAATTCAGTGAAGAGGCTCTTTTTGAAGGATTCATACACTCTCAAATCAATATAATTACGTTTGTATTTGTGTGTACATTCAGTCTGACAAACGTAGCAGAAAAATAAAAATAAATTAATTTGTAATATTGTTTACATCATCAAAATGTTTAAAACAGTGAAGACTAATCAAGTTGTAACTAAGGGTGTGAAGGTTAAAAAGTTTAGACTAGACGTTTATTTGTTTATGAAGTCGTAATTTGAATATAATCATTGCATCGGTAAATCAGACAGCTAGCCATCTATTCGGGAAGAGATCAACGCAGTTGAAGCCTATGAAAGATGGTCAAGGGAACCGAATTACCAAGGAGGCGAAACAAATAAAACAATGGGCTGATCACTTCGAAGGACTCTTGAATCGACCATCACCTGCAACTCGCTCACAAATACCACCATCACTAACAGCATGCACAGAACTGCCTGTCAGTGGGCACCAATCCTCCAATGAAAGCAGAAATACTAAATGCGATCAAGCTACTGAAGTCTGGGAAGGCAGCAGGACCAGACGGAATTCCCATACCTCGAAGCACTGAAAACGGACCCAGTGACTGCGGCAGATGTGCTCACGTCATTATTGCAAAAGGTTTGGAAGTGAGAAAACGTACCTACCGATTGCGAAAAAGGATACCTTGTCAAGTTACCAAAGAACGGCGACTTAGGCCTCTGCAAGAACTGACTGGCGTGGAATAATGCCCTTCCCCATGTCAAGTAAAATACTATGTCGTATCACCCTGGGGAGAATAAAGGATGCACTGCACGCAGAACTCCGCTACCCACCGGAACAAGCTGGATTCGGGAAAGGCAAATCATATGCTGAACAAATCGCTAGTCTGTGCATCGTCATCACAAAACAAAGCACACGATGGCTTTCAAGCCTGTACCTCAACTACATCCACATCGAAAAGGCCTTCAACAGACAGCATTGACCGAGAAGTAATTTGGAAACTGCTTCTGCACCTTGGCGTGCAGTAGTCAAGTCTTTATCAACCTCACTCAACAACTGGCTATGTGATAAAGCCACGTGTCACGTGGTCCACAACGGAAAACCCAGTGAGGCGTCCGAAGTGAATACAGGAGTAAGACAAAACAGGCTACATGTTATCAGTGATGACATTCCTGATTGTATTGGACTGGATTATGCACCAGACTGTGCGTGGAGAGTGAGAAGACAGGAACAACACAAATGTCAAGTCGGTCCTTCCATACGGGTCAGAAACTTGCACTGCGCTTTACAAAAGGCATTTCGAACAGGCTACTTCAAAATTTTATCAACAGCTGCCACCTTCACTGGCTGCATACTGAAGATCAAATAGCCAGAAAGAATTAGCAAGAAGAAACTCTAACTGGGAACAAACCAATCAAGAGCTGATCGCTCAACAAATGTGCAGGAGAAAATGGAGATGGATCGAGCATACGTTGAGGAAACCGTCGAATGACATCGCGTGCAATACAGGCCATTGTTCGAGTGGAATCCGAATGGGTGGGTCGTCGGTGCGAGGGTGACATGGAATAGATAATGCGATGAGGAAGAGATGAGAAATTATGGTCAATGGTAGACACAGATGAAGAGAACAGCAGGAAATAGAAGGAAGTGGAGATGTGTTGTTGAAGCCGTATGTTCCACTGGGAACCCAGGGGGAATAATAATAAAATAATAATTGGTGAATCAATGACGGAATTCTCGTCAACCTCGCATGTTGTCCGGGTTCAATTTCCGTCTGACACATGACTAGTTTACTAGACGATATTGAACCTGAAAAAGAGGAGGGCTCAAGCGTGAAGCTAGCAGATCCATTCGGTAAAAATGAAACCACCACCGCTGAAACTTTCAAGTCTGGAGCTCAATGTCCCACTAGGAAAGCAAGGAATGCAATTAAAGAAGAAAGATAAGAAACAATATAATTCTTAGCATGTCACTGTAAATCTTTTCAGAACATAATTAACCGCCAATCACTACAAATGCATCCATTTGAAGATAAAAAAGCGTTAAAAGTTGACAGAATAGACACGGATCTAGTTAAAAGACTAATAATGAAGGTGAAAATAAAAATTTAGATCAATAAACCCAAAGTAAGGTAATAATAATACAGCTAGCTATCTTGGTATCGAAACAAAGTTTACCAAGGAAGGCTGAATGTGTTTTCAAGTTGTTTTTGAACATATATTGGTGGTTTAAACTATCTAATCACCAGGGCTTACACAAACTTTACGATGCACCCCAAACACCTTTCTAAACATTGATTTTATGCCCTGCATTTATAACATGTTTCGCAACAGAAGAACTAGGTAGTCTCTTTTCACCATTAATGGGTTCGGCGGATTTGATTTGTCTCTGAGACCATTCTGATGGAAATCCATTTTATATGATTCGAAATATTCTTCGGATCACAAAGTTTGACCCACTCAGCACCACAAAAGGTGTGAAGGAAGCGAGGTGAATTTCAGGGCGGTATATCCTACTGTTTGCGACAAACAGCGGGCAATGAGGAAACAGGCATAAAATGGACTCACACAAAAAACTTGGAGGATCTGGACTTCGCCGATGATATATGTCTGATTTCCCACAAACTGGAAGATATGCAAGCGAAAAGCAACAAATTGGCAGAAGAAGCATCAAAGATAGGACTTCAGGTGAACATAGAGAAAACAGAGGTGATGAAAATTCCTGGACAAGAACAAGAACAACAGACAACGATCAGCATAAATAGAAGGAACCTGAAAGAAACTGCCTCCTTTACCTACCTACCTGGGAAGCATCGTTTCAACTATAGGCAGACGGAACTGACGAGGATATCAAAGCAAGAATCGGAAAAGCAAGACAAGCTTTCACTACTCTCAAGTCTGTGTGGAGGATTTTCAACTCCAATATTAAGTCGGTGCTACTCACTATACGGATCAGAGACTTGCACTGCGCGTCATAAAGAGCATCTCAAACAAACTGCAGACCTTCATTAACAGTTGTCTTTGCTCAATACTCAAGATCAGATGGCTGACCAGAAAAGATCAGAAACAGGGATCGCTGGCAATGAGTGAAGCAACACAGCAGGAACCGAATGTGAAACAAATCCGCAGGAAGAAATGGAGATGGATTGGCCATACTCTGAGGAAACCATCAAGTGACATCACTAGAAAAGCCATTGCTCGAGTGGAACCCGAAAGGGAAGTGGCGAGTTGGTCATCAGTGCAAGGGTGACTTGGAGGAGGTCATGTGAAGAGGAGATGAAAACGTGTGGGCAGACTTGGAGCCAGTTGAAGACTCTAGCAGAGAACCGAACGCAATGGAGACGCACGGCTGAAGCCCTATGTTTTTCTAGGAATGAAAGGAAACAATAATAATGATTTAATAATATCCTACTGTTTGTTCTGAATACTTTTAAAAAAATCCTGTTAACAAGTAGATCTTGAATGTCATTGGTCTAAGTACCATGTTTACGTCACTAAAGCTTGGTTTTCAATTACTCATATCAATTAGTAAGTAGTATGTACCATTTTGAGATGATTTCCCGTAAATGTAAGCAGCTTCATGATTAAGAGGTTTCTTCTATACTTAACACTTACCTCACACTCTATAGTCAGTGACGTTTTTTTAAAATCACAATTAACCATAAAAATGGACCTCACAGTGAAAATATGTCATTTAAGTTTTCACTGCAATAAGCTTTTGTTTACCCACCTCATTTATTCCAGTGTTTTCAAAGACTTGAGACATTTATCAACACAATCTACTTGTTAGTAGCACGGAAAATTAGTTATCTTAGTTGGTGGAATTTTCGTCTCGAAATTTTATGGGCTACCAAAAAATAAAATACGTAAATAAACCTAATTCACTCCCCTAGTGTTATACAGCTGTGGGGAAAAACTGAGTGGTAGATAAAATAAACGCTTCCGGTTCGTTACTTTTTTTCAGACATGCTTTCCACTAAAATATATAAAAGTTGACTAATCCTGTCTTCATTTAACTAGCATGGCCAGTCCTGGAGTATCATACAAAACTAAAGAGAATGCTTCTAGAACTGATTCTGAGACTAGACTGGTCATTCATTACTTATATGTTATGAAGTCCTTTAGAGCTATCGGCTGGCAGGTAAATGAAGCTTTATTAGATTTCATCGAATCAACTGTGAATACAAAGACTCTAACTAAAACTCAATGGTCATTAGAAACCGGTACTTATATAACGGGTCTTTGCTTGTCCTTATATTTGGTTAGCATAGATTATTTATATGTCCCTGACATAATCTCTCGCCATGATTTGATTGCTTTGAACATCAATGTTTTCACCCACTGTGCGTCTTTATATGTGCTTTAAGAATGCTTATCCATGCAATCCCATTCAACAGCTATATGACAATGCCACGTCTCACACTGTTCACAATGGAAAAGTCAGCGAGGCGTTCGAAGTGAATACAGGAGTAAGACAAGGCTGCCTGCCTATTATCACCGATAATATTCTTAATTATGGCGGACTGGATTATGCGTCAGACTGTGATTTGGGAGTGAGAAGACAGGAATACGCCAGACGACCGATAAGTAGACTCTGGAAGATCTGGATTTTGCAGAAGATATATGTCTTATATCACACAAACTTGAAGATTTTCCAGCGAAAACTAACAAACTGGCTGAAGAAGCAGCGAGAACAGGGCTGCAGGTCAACACAGAGAAGATGAAGGTGACGAAAGTAACCAACGAACAGCAACAACAACCAGCACCAATCACTATCAACGGGAGACATTTAACAGAAGTTGCCTCCTTCAGTTATCTGAGAAGCATAGTTTCAACTACAAACAGAACGGACGAAGATGTCAAAGCCAGCCAGAATCGAAAAGGCAAGATATGCTCTCATCAACTTGAAATCATTTTGGAAATCTTTCACGCTCAGATTGCATATGGAACAAGATACACATTTTCAACAACAATGCGAAGTCGGACAGTGCTTCTATACGGGTGAGAAACTTGCACTGCGTGTCACAAAAAGCATTTCCAACAGGTTGCAGACTTTCATCAACAGCTGCCACCTTCACTGGCTCCATACTGAAGATCAAATAGCCAGAAAGAATAAGCAACAAGAAATTCTAGCTGGGAACAAACCAATCAAGAGCTGATCGCTCAAAAAATATGCGGGAGAAAGTGAAGATGGATTGGGCACACATCAAACAGGCCGCCGAATGACATCACACGCCAGGCCCTCGAGTGGAATCCCGTTGGAAAGCGACGAGTTAGTCATCGGTGCGAGGGTGACATGGAGGAGATCGTGTGGTGAGGAAGAGATGAGAGATTGTAGTCAGTCGTGCACCCAGCTGAAGAGAACAGCAGAAGACAGAAGAAAGTGGAAATGTGTTGTTGAAGCCGTATGTTCCACTCGGAACGCAAAGGAATAATAATCCATGCAATCCATGACTAAGCGAAGTTATGCAATCCTTTCAACCTTTTTAATTCAATCGTTGTGCCTGTCTTCTTCCAAAAGAACTTATCATCGTAAAATTTACAAAAAGTAAAATAATATTTTCAACTGGTTATATTCTGCAATTTTCTGATTCACATTCTGGTGGTCTGTTTACACGATTGAACTACCTAAATTTTTATTCAGCATAACGTATCCACGTTTCTCTGTTTCTAGATGTTTCAATCTTTCGATTCTATCCTTCGATTACGACATAAACTCTTGGAAATTTTAAACTCTCTTCCAACTTATAATCCATATGTTTCAAGAAGGAGGGAAAAATTAAAACGATTAGGTCTTGTTTCAAATGACTCATATGATGTACTGTCGATAAGTATTTCAGTTGAATATTCTTTTTTTAATTCCCCAGTAGAACATAGAGCTTCAAGCTAGAGGCTTGTAGTTTCGGTAGCAGTGTTGTTGACTTTTTACGGGATGGGGTTGCTAGCCTCACAACCAACCTTCCCTCTTAACCGGTCTTATTACTGGCTTAGTGAGGTGAAGGAGTGCGACGGCCGGGGATCGAACCCCGAACTACCTGCGTGGTTGGCGAGCATTCTACCTCTGTGCCACCGACGCACGTTGAATATTCTATGCAGGAGTAAATAATTTCAAGAAACTACACTGAGAATTCTGTATTGTACTATTACTACTTACAAAATAAATCAAAACTTAGAGAGGGTACACTTAAATCTGCCTGAGAAATTGTCGACCATCGTCAGAAGTGGATGTATTATGTTAGCTATTGATCTTAAACTATTCATAGTACGATTAACACGTGCAAACATAACCGTTTTCTCATCTATGACATCCGATAACACCTCTGATTTAATGTTTGAGAACACTCTTATTCGACTTTTCACCAGCTGGTATTCAATATAATCTGCTGACTATTAAGAAAATTAACCATATGTTACCAGTTAGCCTAAGAAATCTACCTGATTTGTTAATATTGATCTAAAGAATCAACTTTCTTTCTCCTGGTTGTATATAAGTAATTTTAGAAGGCAATCTTTGAAATAGCATTATTGATTTTGAAATATCTACTTAACTGAATCAACAGACAAATTTATATCGCTTGAAAGTCAGAGAAACAATTCCTGGAAATATTATTCTGGGTAGCTCTTTCTGTTGGTTAAAAGCGTAAGCCAAGCCATTACTTCTCCTACCAATGTACAGTTCAGCTTTGTTCACTGCATTAGCTATTTTATTTAAAACATAGACACTGCATTTGTACAACGTGTTTCTGATTATCGATTTTTTGCAGATATCATCTGGATAGTATTTCATAGATTGTCACCGCCTGCAAACGATGATTATAGAAGAAAGAGAACAACACGCTGTAATTGTTGAAGTGGTAATACAAGAAATGCTGCAAATCAAAGTGTATAAAATTCAAAGTACTGAAAGAATGAAAACTGCAACACCTAGAATTTAATCGGTGGATGGTGACTAGCAGTGGAACCCAGGATGCGCGTTTCGTCCTGTTTTTGGGACTCGTCATCTAGATCTACCTGCATTCCTCAGTGACTGATGATGTTCCCACGAAGGCTCGGTCCCACTGCCCATAGTTTCAAACGCCAAAGTACTATTCGCGGGACCACTTGGGCTACGAGAGCCACCACTCGTGGAACGGGTCATATTCATTATTTAACTGAACAATCAGTTTTCTTGTGTTTGTGTTAAACTTTGACAGTGAGTGGAAATACTAAAGCGCGATAATATTGGTGTATAGGATTGTGAGTTATAATTGATTAGTTGTATGAATGAATAACTAAATAGATAGAGGTCAGTAGACAAGTGTAAAATAGATGATCGGAAAATAAAGTACATTCGAAAATGCGAATATGTGAATATAATATGATGGAAACATAGGATGAGTGAAATGTTATCAAAATAGCAGACTAGATAAAATGTTAGAATATGATAACATAAAGTGAAACGAAACAAAGAAAATTAGATATGGAATAAAGAAGGATAACAAAATATTTATGTGAATTATATAGTAAAATCAAGACCATGGTAACGAAAGAGATGGTACAAATTGTGTTTTGTACACAAAGTTCTGGTTTAATATTATGTATTGCCAACGCTTCTGCCATACAAAGCATATACACTCGTGTCCCTTTCGGCAAACTTTGTCGAACTTTGTAGACTATATTAAACGATGTGTCAAATGCTGCGTGGTCTGTATCTACAATAGGTTGCGTTATCGATGAATTAATACCTCTACGATCTCCTTTATTTGGCCAAACTGGGAGGTGCTCACAAACGCGGAATTTTATTGCTAATTTAATAAGATTTGTCTTTGTTTTTGTTCCATTTTGTCTCTATTAGAAGACAGGGCTTCAAGTAACGTTGGTGTTGCTAGGCGAAGTTTGCAAGTGCACCTAAACGGGGATCGAGCTCAGAACATCTGCAAATTATGCAAATTCAATTAAATGATTGCAAATCCAAGTTGAGATGATTTTCAGTTTATGTGTTTCACTAAAAAGAATGATCAACTTTGTATCAATGAAGAATTGGGAAGACAAAGAAAGGCAGTAATTATTACTATCTTATCAGATCACGTATCATTCTGATAAATTACTGTTCACAAGTGTATGATGCAATGTAATACTAATTTACTGACATGCGTACTTCGATACCACTCATATCGACCACTAGTACTTGTCAGGCAGCCAGGTTAAAGTGATCTAAACACCAGAAGACGTTATCACTCGTTTAGGGGCGGGATCATCAACAGTGTACCTGGTTCTACTCAGCTCAGGGAATTCAGTCAGGTGAAACCATCAGAATTTTATCTACCTACTTGAGAAAGAGAGCTGGTATTACGTTTAGTGACATTCGCGATTTGCAGTTCATATGACAAAAATCCACTCGGTGGACCAATATCCTTAAAGTGAAGGATTTTGTAATTAATGAAACCAAAGGAATCATAGGCTAAGTACACAGCAAGATGTTACTTTATTCACCAGGTGTCTAGTAATTAAACATACTGACTAACTACTTCCTTGGGATACGGTCAGAAAACTGGATACAAACTTTCCTATGAATATGATCATAAACTAGCCGTCAAAGGACATGACATCCACTCCCTAATATCGCCTCACTACATATAGACAACCATGGACATCAATTCGACTGGGACAACAAACATCGAAATATTGGACAGAGGAAACACCAAGAATGGTAGAGAATTTTTACAAGCCTGGTATTCCAGTGAATCGTCAATCAATAGACATATCAAGATAGACAAAATTTACCAACCGATAAGAAGGAAATCTCACACACAAAGAATCAAAGTTCAAGTCAAGCAAACATTCAGTACCAATACAAGTAGCCTAGAGGGTGTGAAAACACAAAAACAACCAGTCACGCTCAAGACCACCAGCACAGATGACTAATGAACTCGTGGAGAAATCTAAAAGCTCACTTCAAGAAATTGAAGTATGCGCTGAAGATATTGCCTAGTAAGACAATGAAAGCTCTGCAAATAAACTATTCAGTTCAGAGAACACAACAAAATCATAGGCATCGTAATTATTCAGTACATACTAACTAAATAAATAAATCAACATATCTTCCAATCTGCTTTTCACCTAAAAATAACTCTATGCTTTCATGCTTAATTCACTGCGAGAAATCCAATCATCTTTTTCCGGTCCAATTTAAACTCATCAACAAATGCATTAAGTATGCCTTTGCGGTAGTACATTAAATTCTATAGTCTATCCTGACTATTAATAGCGTCCTTATCACTCGAATTTATTTTGGTTGGTTAAACCTAATGAAATTTCTTCACTTGTATTTACTTCATAAAGGAATAAAAAGGTTTAGACAAAAACGATGACGACAACAACAACAACAACAAAAGAACTAATTCACGAATCCTTTCGATCTAATTTTAGAATGATAAAAATACACACTATGCCTGACAAAAAAGACAGATGAATCGGGAGAATACACCTTAAATACTAAATTAAACTATCAACAGACTGAATATACACTAGAAAGACTTAGTTAATTTAAAATGATTTTTCGATGTCAAGTCTATCACTGACAGAAAACTTTGTGACAGCGGTTTACATGAAAGTATTTAACTTATTTAACAGAGCGATGATACATTGACCAAAAGCATACATCTCCTTTTTCAAAGCTTCTAGCTAAACACTTCTCATTATCTTGACAGTATTATCCTTCTGAAATAATAGAGAAGATTTGTAGCTCAGGTGGATGATTTGCAATTAATAGTGTTCTCTGAGCTGGTTGGTTTAGTTCGATTTGGTCATCAATTTGATTGGGATAATGTCAAAATCTTGGACAGAGGAAACACCAAAAGTGCCAAGGAATTCCTAGAAGCCTGGTACTCAAACGAAAATGCAATTAACAACCACGTTAATATAGACGAAATATACCAACTAATAAAAAGTAAATCAGGTGACCAGAAAGTTTAAAGTCCAAGTCAATAGAAAATGGTCAATACATATGTAAAGATGGTTACCAGGAGACGCAATTATATCACTCATGAAGAAATTTGAATCATTTCACTTTATGCTAAATATTGCGCTGAAGATGTTGTCCAGAAGGACGATGAAAGCTCCGCAACTAAACCAACCAGCTCAGAGAACACTATTAATTGCAAATTATTATCCTTCTTCAAATTTTTCTGTTTTAATATAGACAGAACTGCCAGTTTAGGCATTCAGATGACAAAAAGGACTGAGGGAAGAAATCCTCACATATGGCTATAAACAAATATATACATGGAATTTTTAATACAATACAAAACAAATTATCAGTCTAGTGGTGATGTGTTTGTTGACAATAATCAGTATCACTTATTAGAAGAAAAGGCGGCGAAGTTAAACTATCATAGCAAAAGTCAAGATCTTGCAAAATTTGGCCTTCAAGAACTAATCAAATTAAGGGAACCCCACGAAACGTCACTATAAATCAAGTAGTGTTTGCCCTTACGGTACAGCATTCTGCTAATTCTCTAGGACCTTTCTTCCGTAAATCTATACTTTTTCTTTTTTTCTTTTGATTATAGCTTGAAACCACACAGTATTTTTGGTACAAGTATGAAATTTTCAGCATGTGATATCGGTAGCCCAAATTTTGCAGGCCAACCATAGATATCGGGTGTGCGTCGGCAGGGGATCGAACCCCGGACCATGTGTATGGTTGGCGAGAGTCCTAACCGCTGTGTCAGATAGGATTGGGATTTGGGGTTAGTGTTAGGGTCTATGGTTAGGTCAGTGGTTAGGGGTAGATTAAAGAAGAGAGTCAGGAATATCAATGAGTGAATACACTTATTGCGCATGTTATAACTTGTCTATGGATTATCTTTTAGAGTGAGTGGGAGACATTCTTACAACGCGTAAAAGACAATTAACCAGTGTAATATCATGTTTGCTATGCTTTTTGAATACACTTTTTTGACAATTATGCAGCTACTTTGCATCTGAATTTTGATTGGCTGTTCAAGGATATTGTGAATTTTGCTATGACGGTTTAACTTCGCCGACAAAGCATTCAGTGAAGAGTCATTCTTTTCATTGATATCATTCTCAAATTGTACAATCGCATGTATAGATATTGAATTTTTCTTAACAACAAACAAAAGAAATGTTTCTGAAGTTGTGTCATTAGAATTTTAATTTTCAGATAAAAATTAAGTAATACAGAAAGCGTTAATTAGTTAGAAAATAAAATGAAATTCAATAAGTCAATTACTTAGCGTAATGTAATTGATAGGACTGATTAGAGCTCAACCAAACTGAAAAAGAGTCAAGTTAGGAACAGTAATATACGGAATAGAAATGTAACAGTGGGGGAGGAGAAGAATAATATAATTAAGAAACAAAAGAATTTCTTATTTGGTTTTAAGACAGATTAGGTTCATTGTAGGTTCAGTAACCTAAGAAACTTCTTGTATATTCAAATAAAGTTATCGCCACTAAACTGGTAATTTTTGCGTAGTATTAAAAGTGCTATGTATATATTTTCAACATAGAACTTCACACCGATGTGCAGCAGTTCAATTCGCCACACTCCCTCAGCACACAAAGCAAGAGAAGAAAGTTGAAGAAATGCAAAATAGAAACACTACACAGGTATATGAGACAAAAGGAATAGTAATATGCAAGAACAATATAGTTTTATTGGAAATTATAAGTCACAAGGAGTGGATGCATCTGCGCCAGCCACTCAGGACGATTTCAGCCATATCATCGATTGTCTCCAGCCGTCATTCCTTCTCACCATCCCGAGGAGTTTAACCAGCAAGTATACACCTCCATAACTGACTGTCTTAAGCAAACTATTGTGGACTTCATCGACTGATGAAGACATGTCTTGATTGAACTACCACTAGCTCTCTCTTTTCCAACCTGATCAATCCTATGTCAGCTAACATTAACCGTCGAGGAAGGTGAACGATGGCTAGGCATCCACGCGTAACACATGTCCTAACCATCTTAATCAATGTACTTTCACAACCTCGTCGATTGATTTCGCCTCCCCCCTACACTTACCTGGCACTCTACCGAAGCCTAACCTCAATATTGCTCACCCTATTATACCACCACGTGACACGGGAGATAGAATGCAGGCATATATATATATATACTAGAGTACAGTCTTAGATGAGGTTCTAATTGAAAGGTAAATATTTCCTCGCTCAATCCTTTTGTCCTACAGTTTTGTTTGTTTGTTGTATTTCACCCTTATATATACATATATATATATATATTACACTTCTTCGATATATCTCATCAAATCAAAACAGACGAGTCATGCAATGTTAGACGACGCTACTCTATATCACATACTTTCTCTGAAAACCCTTCAAATACAGTCATCTTAAGGTATGATGACAAAAAGTGGGTAAATAAAGGAAAATACATTTTGAAGTAAATATTTATAAAGTGTTTTAAATAATACATATTTAGACGATCACAAAATGTACCTCAAGTCGTAGTCAACAAAATGCTTTTTCTCAAGTTTAGGACAGAAAATAAGTACTTTTAATAATAATAATTTGCTTTATTCCAAAAACAGTACAAGTGGTACAGTGTGGAATTTTCAGCTTTAAATCTTGGTACC
This sequence comes from Trichobilharzia szidati, assembly GCA_944472155.2. NCBI lineage: Eukaryota > Metazoa > Platyhelminthes > Trematoda > Strigeidida > Schistosomatidae > Trichobilharzia > Trichobilharzia szidati. Next base: position 81,493,269 of record OX235274.1, read on the forward strand.
TACAGTAATAAAGGAAACAGCAAAAAAAGATGTCGTCCAGACAAAGGAAGCATAAGCTGAGCAGTACCGCTATCTGTAAGCCGGGACCATTTAATTTGCTTTAATAAGAGAACCAGAAAAATACCCTCACTGAGTAAATTACATGAGGTATGTTATTGGAAAGCCTCTCAGAATTATTGGATATCTCAGATAAAAGCTTCGATAGTGATAAGAGATTTTTATTGGTACTGCACTCAAACGAGGTAAAGTACTTTAAAAACTAAACAAAAAATCAAAAAAGATTTGAATGGTGGGTAAAACGGTATCCTCAAAAATCCTATTGAAATGGATGTGTTCTACAAGAAGATTGCATCAGTTGTGTATATGAATTTACATGTACTTACGGTATCAAGGTCTATTATGTAGAATTTTATTCAGTATTTGGGATTAATCCTTTTACAAAGATAAATAATTGTTTGACTAATACACAACATGGACATAGTATATTCAAAGTTATCATAATTTGTCTTCCTACCATTTCGACATTTTATATTACTAGAGCCATAGTAATTGCTATTTTGTTACTACAAAGCTTAAAGCTATTATGTTACATATTTCTGAAGCTTCTGGTTGTTTCTGAAGCCATTTAGGAATATGATCTGAAGCCAGCTCTTACTTGCAGAGATCGATGAGTCTCTCCAATGTAGGCGTGTCCACACGTATATTCAAATTGGTAGATACAGTGGGATGTGACATCATTTTTCGCATGTTCTAAGGGCAAAGATGGATATATCGGCTTCACATTCTCAATTATAAGGATATTAGCTGTATAAAAAGTCTTTTTAACCTCAGTGTTCAATCTTTGTCTAGTTTTCAAGCTGGTGTGACCATCCACATAGGGTAGCTTGATGTACACGTCTTTCTTAGGGGCGAGTTGGAGAGTGGGTCTTGGTGTTCTGATTACTTTATATCTCCTTATGAACCTCTCTGGATAATTATTATCAACCAGAGTTTATGTCAACTTTCTTTCTTTCTCATCAAGTGTGTCTTCAGTGCATATTCGTTGGATTCTACTGAAGAGGCACCTTACTTTGTCTCTTTTGTACCGAACAAGCAGAAACTGTGGTAAGTAAGATACTGTCCTGTCTAGGTAGGTTTTCGATAAATAGATCGTTTTAATGGCCCATCAAGCCTTCGACTAAGCAACATATCTAGGAAAGATAAACAATTATCTTCCTCTTCTACAGATGCAAGTGATGTGCTATTCTGAACTTCATTCATTCGATTTAAAAGTGGGGTGGTATAACAAGGCTTGTCACTTATGATTACAATGTCGCCTACATACCCTCTATAAAGTGGCACATTTTCGATTAAATCCTCCAATAAATTCTCAATGTACGACATATAGAAATCTGCTAGAAGGGGCCCTAACGGACTACCCATAGCAAAACCATCAACTTGGCGGAAACAATCGCCTTCAAATGTAAACCTAACATTGCTAGTACATAGAAGTAATAAATCCTTTAAATAAGATATAAGGATTGGGATGAAAAAAATTGTTTGTGGAAATGTAATCACACAAAATGTCAACTGTTTTAAGCAAAGGCACATTAGTGAATAACGAGTGTACATCAAAAGAGTACAAATTCATAATATTAATATCGTCAAGAAAATTAACCAACTCAAATGTATCTTTTAACAGATACTTACAGAATTGTGTTTTGACTGGATGCAATAATTCTACTAACCATTTAGCAAGTTTATGCGTTGGGGATTTGCACATTGATAATATAGGACATAGAGGAATATTGGGTTAATGTATTTTTGGCAAACCACACAAATGCGGGAATTTAAATTCTGATGGTTTTAAAGAGTCAAATTTATCTTTACTTATGGCATTTAGGCCATGAAGCTTCACTAGATTAGCTGTCACTATGCCCTGCAACAGTTGAATATCTTATGAGGAGGGATCACGGCTAAATGTGCTTTCATCATCAAGAATAGACATCATTTTTGATTTGTAGTCACTTTTATTCATAATGGTGACTCCAGAACCTTTATTCGGTTTCGTAATAATTATATTAGAATTTTCCCGTAGCTCTTTCAAGGCTTTGAAATGCTGGGAATTTAAAATGCTTTTCTCATTTGGGTTACTGTTTCATCTTTCATCTTGGCTTTAAACCAGCCTCGATTTTCATCAGATGTTGTGGCAAGAGGTTTGAGTTGGTCATATAGGTTTTCAAACTCAGCATGGATGGCTAAATACATAAATTGCGTGCGAGGAACACAAAATTTAAGTCCAAGGGATAAAGCTTCTTTCTGATGAGTAGATAGAGTAATATCAGAAAATTTGTAACATACTTATCAGGATTCACCGGAGAAAGATCTAGACGGTTTTAATTATCAATTGAACTCTTCAACTTATTTTGTATATTTGTCTTTGTTTTCTGAGTAACATCTTTACAAAAAGACTTTTTACTTATTTCTGCTTTAATAATACGCGTTATTCGTGTATCTGAAGTTTATTTCATGTTATTATTACTCCCTTAGGATACGAGTGGAAAATATGGTTTCCGCAGCACACTTCCACTTATTCTTGTTCTCCCAGTACATTTTAGCAGGCTACACAATCACCCGTAAGCCTTCATCTCCTCCTCACCATCTCCTTTGAATCACCGTTTGAACCTTCAGAGAACACGTCATTTCCCATTCGGATCCACTGAAGAGTTTGCCTGGAACGTTATTTCACTCAGCAGTTTCTTCAGCATGCGTCCGGTCCATCTCCGTTTTCTTCAGCGTATTTGTGGGTTAATATGCTCTTGACTGGTTTGTTGTAGGAGATCCTAGTTACTATTTGTTCAGTCCATCTAATATTAGATGCCTACATGTAAAATTGAAGTTTCGCCCGGTATATGAAGTGCTTTTTCATCTGCTTGAAGACCCTTCGTAGGATTTCATACAGTTGTTTTACAGCTTATGAATCCTTCTAATATTAAAACGGCTTTTATTACGGCTTTCATCAACTCAATTTAAAGAGGTTCCAAAAATGTGTGCATAATGCAACAACAACAACAGACAACAGTCAGCATAAATGGGAGGAACCTGTAAGAAACAACCTCTTTTACCCACCCGGGAAGCATCATTTCAACTACCGAAGGACGGAACTGACGAGGATATCAAAGCAAGAATCGGAAAAGCAAGACAAGCTTTCACTACTCTCAAGTCTGTGTGGAGATCAACAGCACTCAGCATGAAAAATAAGATCCGGATTTTCAACTCCTATGTGAAGTCAGTGCTAGTATATGGATGAGAGACTGGGTGCGTCATGAATAGCACTTCAAACAAACTACGGACCTTCATCAACAGCTGTCTTCGCCAAACATTACTCAAGATCAGATGGCCGGACAGAAAAGATCAGAAACGGAGATCTCTGGCAATGAGCGAATCAACAAAGCAGGAACCGATTGTGAAACAAATAGGCGAGAAGAAATGCAGATGGATTGGCCATACTATGAGAAAACAAACCATCAAGTGACATCACTAGACAAGCCATTGCTCGAGTGTAACCCGAAAGAGAAGTGGCGAGTTGGTCGTCAGTGCAATGGTGACTTGGAGGAGGTCATGTGAAGAGGAGATGAAAACGTGTGGGCAGACATGGAGCCAGGTGAAGACTCTAGCAGAGAACCGAACGCAATGGAGACGCACGGCTGAAGCCCTATGTACCTCTAGAAATTAAAGGATACAATAATAATAATAAGATCCTCTGCATATTAATGCTCTTCATGAACTATAAGTTTACAGCAGCAAATAATTTAATATGCTGAGTTAAAGCTGCAATGTAACTGATAATCAGGCAGTTTCACATAGTTTTCTATTAATCAGTTGATGAATAATGTCCACCTTTTTTAATATTTTTCTTTCTTTACCGAAATTTAAATAGAACATCACACTTCAGCTGAAAATGATCATCATTTTCTGTTATTCTTAGTTGTTAGCATTATAATGTTAATGAGAACTGGCGGCTTGCTTGAATCACTGGGCTAACTGAGTTTCTACCCAGCAAAATTCATCACATGTAACAGAAAAATTATTGGGAAAATCTCTCCTGGACGATTTATTTATAATTTGTATACCTATTTAGACATTTCAACTAACTTTGTAATTAGTTCACGATTTTCCCCTAGACTGTGTGTAATTAATTGGACACCTACACGCCACGTGTTGATTTTGTCCTTTACTATTTGTCTTTGTCCCAGATTGAGCCCTAATTGTAATATATTCCTATGTGGTTGTGCCTATATTAACAGTGTGTGGTTTAACGATGTGAGTCTGAGTTTGTTTTTAAGGTCATTCTGACCTCGGGGAAACTTGGTGTGTGACCCTTGTGGACAGAGCTCTTGATCTCACCTCGTTGAGAATATTCTCCTTGATTCTAAGGTACTTTTTACAGTTGGACTTTGGTTAAATAATTTTGTCTTACAGTAATTGTTTTAGACAAAGCAATAAGAAGACGTAATTTGTCTGAATCGTGTAATGTATTTGCGCAACACATTTCGAACAACCTGATCACACACACGAACTTGTCATAGGAATATACATATGGAATTAATAAAGAGTTAAGAGGTGAGAAAATAAACTTAGGTCAAGCTAAAAGAACAAAGACTGAACGCTGCTGTCAATAAGACTTTTTATGCAGCCAATATCATAATTATAGAGAATGTAAAGCCAATATATCTGTCTAAGCCTTTCGAACATGCGAAAAATGACGTCACATCCCACTGTATTTACCAATTTAAAATGTACCTGTGGACACACATACATAGGGAGAACACATCGATCTCTGCAAGTAAGAGCTGGTTTCATAGCATATTTGTAAATGGCTGCAGAAACAAATGGAATCTTCAGAACCTATTAACGGTGAGAATAGGAGACGTAGCTCTTCTATTGCGAAACATATTGTATATAAAGGACATAAAATTGACATTAACAGATCTTTTAAACCTATCTATAAAACGTGTTTAGACGAGGGGGTATCCTAAAGTTTGTGTAAGCCCTAGCTGGCGATTAGGAAGTTTAAAACACCTTTATGCTACCACAAGAACTCTTCGTCATCACATTAAACCTTCCTTGGTAAATTTTGTTTTGATACCAAAGCAGATGTACTATTACCTCACTTATTTGGTTTAGTGATCTTCATTGTTATTTTTGACCTTCAATATTTCCTTTAAACTTGACCTAAGTCTATTTTCTCACCTCTTAACTCTTTATTAATTTCATATAAATTCCTATGACAAGTTCGTGTGTGTGATCAGTTTGTTCGAAACGTGTTTCGCAAATACATTACACGATTCAGACAAATTACGTCTTCTTATTGCTTTATCTGAATCCATAAGGGGAACTAATTGTTTTAAAAGTAATTGTTTTGTATTTAGAAACATGCATTGTCTATATGGTCACCTCATGACACTGTTGGGGTAATTTTGATTTTATATTGTTTAATGGAACCGCTAGATACTGAAGAATAATCGTCTTTTCCCTAACTTTGGAACGTTTCATGACAGAGTTTGTCTCAGGTGGGTTTTCTCAGCTATACAGTAGAACGCAGAGATCAGTTTCTTGCGTTCAGATGATAATCGAATAAATTCGGTAACTACACCATATTTTCTCTAATTCTTATCGTTTCAATCATTTAATCATGTCCTTTAGTCGCAAAATGTACTTACGCAAATTTTTAATTGGCTTTTAACCTACCGGTGTGTATTTATCGGAGACGAAAAGAAAGTATCATGAAGTGCAAGATTCACCGCTGTCTCTTTCTGTGTACATAGATTTAGTGAATCTTGTACTGACTTGGTGATAACAAAATGTCCTGTTTAGAAAATTTAATTCTTTCATCTAAACATAACAAATCCTATTCTCCCCCACCCCTTATTCCGCTATTTTATAAAAATGTATTTTTCTGTAATTACGTAACCTGTTATATCATTGTACTCTTTCTAGTTAAACTATATATTCTATGCAGAGAATATTTGTTGAACTCTGTCCTTTTGTTCCCAAGTGTATTCATGTAATCATCCTACAAATAGTCAGTTCTTTTCACTTTTAATTAATTAACAAATTACAACATTCTGGAGTTGTGTTGTTCTTCGTTCCTACCAGTTACTCCTTGTCATCATGGAAAAAGGGTGTTCAGATTTTGATTTAATCTACATTTTTATATGGTTCCAGTTGTAGACAGTTGACAGGAATCCTCGAAATAATGAAAGATTAGCTCATATTATCTTATTACATTTCAGGCTCTTGTTTTGCTGAAGTTCACTAGAAGATGAAATTGTATCATTATTATTATATTATTGTTTCCTTTAATTCCTAGAGGAACATAGGGCTTCAGCCGTGCGTCTCTATTGCGTTCGGTTCTCTGCTAGAGTCTTCACCTGGCTCCAAGTCTGCCCACACATTTTCATCTCCTCTTCACATGACCTCCTCCAAGTCACCCTTGCACTGACGACCAACTCGCTGCTTCCCTTTCAGGTTCCACTCGAGCGATGGCTTGTCTAGTGATGTCACTTGCTGGTTTCCTCAAAATATGGCCAGCCAATCCATCTGCATTTCTTCCTGCCTATTTGTTTCACAATCGGTTCCTGCTTTGTTGGTTCGCTCATTGCCAGAGATCTCTGTTGCTGATCTTTTCTGGCCGGCCATCTGATCTTGAGTATTGAGCGAAGAAAACTGTTAATGAAGGTCTGTAGTTTGTTTGAGATGCTCTTTATGACGCACCAAGTCTCTTATCCGTATGGTATGAAGTTTTTTTCCTCTAATTCCTATTGTTTTAATCACTTAATTGTATCCTTGAGTCATAAAGTGTGCTCACTCGCATTTTTTTAAATTGGCTTTCAACCTGCCTGTGTGTATATCTCAGAGATGAAGTAAAGATATCTAATGCTTCAGAATGAATAACACTGAGTCCAGAATAAAGCCGTTGTCATTTTTATTTGAAATCGGTTAATAAACATCATTAGGTTATTATTGATAAGTAAAATTGCCAATCATACTTTCCATAAATATTTACGTGAACTGTGGTTGATTGTATTATTCGTGGACCTGCTAATATTATTTCCAAATTAAAAGGTGCGTCGGTGGCACAGCTGTTAGGACGCTGGCCGACCATGCACATGGTCCGTAGTTCGATTCCCGGCCGACCCACTCCTAAACCCCGCTAAGCCACTAATAAGACTGTTAAATAGGGAAGGTTGAGCATGAGGCTAGCAACCCCATCCTGTAAAAAGAATAAACACTGCTACCGAAACTTCAAGCCTCTAGCTTGAAGCCCTATGTTTCACTGGGAACGTGAAGGAATACAAAAAACAAGACAAAGAATTGCAAAACTTTAATATTTATTTTAATCAAATTACCTAGTAGTATTATAGTCTAGTGAGAAATTGATTATAAGCCATCAACACTTTGAAACGTGCTTTTAGCTGCTTAAAAGCCGGTATAACTACCCAAAAAATATTACATTGAACTCAATATCTTAAGAAAGTATGCGTCAGTCTACATTAAACTGGAGAGAATGAAATTCAGGCTGACGTAGTGACTACTACATTAGATCATCAATATACAGCTAGATGTTTCTTTTTGTAGAATAAATATTATACAAGCTTATGTTAAGCTAACAAAGTTATTCTCATCACCTCATAAATAACTTATCCTTTTTCAGAATGACTTCTTAAATTCTTATTGTAAATATACATAACTAAAGAATTTAGTGGAAAAAAAACACAACTTATAACGACATACAGTTGCTTCTACTTCTTCCCAGTTTAAAATGACTTCCAATGTCAGATAAAAATAATAAATTATTGACTACCTAGCAAAGTCAAAATTCTGAACAAGAATAAGTTAGTTAAACCCCAATCGGTAGTTATGGTAACGCAATGTAAAAGCTCAAGACAGCATTAAACTATTAAGCTACATTTTTTTAAATTTAAATTTTGTTGTTGTTGTTAAAGTGAGCAGTTTAGAACTAAAAGTAGTCAGGAAATACAGAATTTGTTAGGATTGGAAGAGCTTACAGACCTGTAACTTATAAATTCAGGTGCTATTTAGCGCAATATAGTGAGTAGCTCATATGAATGGATTAACCTTTAGACTGAAAAGTTAATTCTTTAAATGATGACGGATGTTTAATACAACCCACCTTGGCGCTTCTGTTAATTGATTTTGAAAAAATCACTGAAGATCACTTGGCCAGTCGGAAAGGCTTAGCGACAACAATAACCTTTGGAGACAGACCAGTTAGCAATTTATGGCTCAATAAATATGAAGAAGGTAATGGACGTGGAAGAGACATAAGCTGAGGTGACCTTTGAGTGGCATCGCGTGCCAAGCACTCAAGTGGAACCCAAATGGGAAGCCAAAGTTTGGGTATCCGAGGGTGACATCGAGACGATCAGGTGATTAGGAAAGAAAGTAGTGGAGCCAGTTGAAGGCAGTGTCACAGAACCGAATGAAACTAAGATGTTCTGCTGAAGCTCTATGTTCCAGCTGAAATATAAAAACCCAGTAATATTAATAATTTATCAAAAGACACAAGCAGACGATAGGGAAGTCTGAAGACAACATACCAATATGATGAATTTATTTCAGTAAATATAAATGACATCTACACACTTGCCATAAAAAATGTTTTGATCCAAATAATATCTGATTACCGTAAGGCTTGTGGATAATGGAAACAGGATTTTGTTAAAGTTATAAATTACATTTTGTCCTTCCAGCACATTTTGTTTACCTCTACTGTGTACGTTTTTTCCGAAATACATATTCCTACGCGACTGACAGCAAATACACGTGTGTTCGTCCATACATCGCGTTCTCATCCACCGTGTCGGCCTGCTTGACATTATAATAATTGATCGCACTTTCTGGAGACTTAGACAATCGTTCCAAATAGGCGTCAACAACCAAACCAATAAGTTCACCTGGGGGGATGGGGAATCATCAAATTATATGCAATGTTGTCATGTGGATTGTAATAGTGAAATATGCGTCAAGCGGACTAAATATTAGTCTCAAGTAATTGTGTATTCATATTATTCTTAATACTTAATAATTGTAAGGTACTGTTTGATTGTCTTACATCATTTTGGGTTAATTTCACATTACGTGTCCCTACCGTATCTAAAGTTAATTTCCCTACAAATTTATTGGTGAGTCGGCTTACAAAAATTTAGATTCGCGCATCTTGCTTCGCATATTTTTATGACATTCTTTTTTGTTATCTTACCTACAGTCGGTCACTTCATCCGTTATGGTACATATTGTAGAATTGAAAGCCAAAGACTTCTTATCATCAACAGTTTCAGTCTTAATTAGGTTTACTGTTCACACTCTTACCAAAAATTTCTCATCTTCCAACAATAAAAGCTAAAAATGAACAACACTCAACAAGGCTGCAAGGAGGGTGCACTAGTTTAATCAGAAACGCTGTAACTCGACACCTCGTCAACATCTGTCACATAATCTCAATTGGCTCATCATTCAGAGTCATATAAAAAGTGAATAAAAGCTTACCAAAGGCAGGGTATTTCAAGCTTCTTTGTACAGCAGGAGCCCTCCGCACATATATCAAGAAGCCGAAGCTAAATGTTCAAGAGAAACTAGTCCAACATCTACATTGAACATGGATCTAGCTCGGTTCAGTACCTTCATTTTTCCTTTTATTTCAGTTGTGAAAACTATTATTTCAATTTGCTTCTATGCACATTCCGTTACACAACTATTTCCTAATCCCATGTGGTTTTGTCTCTAAGGTCCTTGTTATCAATAAACAAACCTTCAGTATTTCATGTCGATTTGAAAATTGTTATCTCCTTTAATCTTCGTTACTGTTTTGAAATAAATAATAATTGTAACCATGTTAGGTCACGTATAAAACTGCCATTGTATAGCTTTTGAAGATGAAATCGCCAAAAAGATGTCTTTGCTAAGCTTTTTGTTCTTTCCTCTCTGAAAGTGAACTACAGCCTTATTAGCCGTTCGTCGAGGCTTTATATGCACATTCAAATTTCATAAGGAGTTTTACGTGTTCAACTTTATCATTCATTAAAAATAATAGTTCTAGTTATCTTGAAAGTCATTTTCATGTATGAGAATGAAAATTTCGGGGGTATTCAGCACTAGTTATCCTTTTATCAAGGCATATTAAATTTTGAATAAGTTCTATATTATCTATATTTTCTCCTTTGCGTTCCCAGTCGTACATAGGGCTTCAAGCTAGAGGCTTCAATTTTCGGTAGCAGTGTTTATTTTGTTACAGGATGGAGTTGCTAGCCTCATGACCAACCTTCCCTCTTTGCCAATTCTATTACTGGCTAAGCGAGGTAAAGGAGTGCGTCGGCCGGGGATCGAACCACGGACCATGTGCATGGTCGGCAAGCGTCTTAACCGCTGTGCCACGGACGCACAAGTTCTTCTATATGCGTCCGAAACTTTCATTGCACGTCACAAAAAGCATTAGAAAAAGGCTGATACCACCATATCAGTAGCTGCGTTCGCTGCATACTAACTAGCCATGAAGGATTAGCAGCAACCACGTGTGAAAATGAGATAATCCAGAACCTATTGACCCAAAACGATGCCGAAGAAAACGGAGATGGATCGAATGCATATTAAAGAGACTGTTGACTAAAGTCACGTGCCAGGCAAGCTCTTCAATGGACTTGAATAGAAAACGACGAGTTCTGCGACAGTCCAATAGTGATATGGAGAAGACTGTGTGAAGAGGTGATGAAAGCTTGTGGTCAGTCGTAGAGCCAGATAAAGAGGCCTGGAGAGAACAAGACTAAATGAATGTGTGCTGATGAATCCCTGTGTTCCGCTTGTAACCCGTGGGAATACTAACAACTTTTCAATGAAAGCTGACAATATATGATGGATATAAAATGGCCTTTGTTATATGAATAGTCATTGAAAAGAAAAAGATGCATAATCACTTGATATCAATTCAACACAACATATTAATAACAAATGATTTTCAGTATATAGATTCAATGTTTCTCTGTAAACATTATTTTTAGGACAATCGTATAACTGTGTGTTTAACGGCCGAAGTGAGTTAAAATATCTTCAACTATTTGCACTAAAATAATAATATTAAAGCTCTATTCTGAACAATGTTTATATTATGTACAGAATTTTCAGCAGAGTTCATTGCATGGTAGTTCCCCTTCGTTCATGGTCTTCAAATACAAGAATAATTGACAGTAGATTGTGTGACGCAGTTCTATCTGACCTGAAGCACAAACCAATCCATTATCACATCTCTTCTTTTTCTCCTTCAAGAAATGCAGGGTATTTTGTCGCATGCTAATTATGAAAGATTCAAGAGTACATTTTGTGGACCAAGGACACCACCTAGAAAAGGTCATCTCATGTACTGGGATAGGCTGACATCTTTTTTTATTCCTTCACGTTCCCAGTGGAACATAAGGCGGCTTCAAGCTAGACGCTTGAAATTACTTCAGCAGTGGTGTTTATTTTTACAGGATGGGGTTGCTAGCCTCGTGCCCGACCTACCCTCTTTACAAGCTTTATTACTCGCTTAGCGAGGTTTAGCAGTGCATGGTCGGCGAGCGTCCTAACCGCTGTGCCACCAACGCACAAGCTGACACTGAGGATAATTTTTTTCTCAAGTTCAGGAGAAACTTGCGAAACTGCAGTTTGTAGATGTTTCATATACTCGCCAGAATAAACAACACTATTAGAAGTCATATTTTACTAGATTTCAACAAACTGAATAAGGGAAACTATTGACAAAGGTTTTCGGTAGCTCAAGTTTTAAACAGGCCACCATTCATAAGGTTAGTGCACTCTTCAACATCAGTGTTTTCACATAACTGTTCAGCTTATTCTAGATAATATCATTAACTTAAATGTATCCGAATTTCTTACTTTCGCGTTTAATTGGAAAATATAAAAGCTACGATGGAATTCGGAAAGGTATGACTAGGTGAAGGAATTTATGTAAATTATACAGCAGAAACCTGCAAAACATTAACTACAAATAAATCTGAATGTTTATTCTATTTTACTTTATTTTATTTATTTATTCATCTATTTCATGCGTAATAGAAATACTAAATTAAATCTTGCCTGCAAATTTTAATTACTGTCTTTTAAGAAGAGTAAAGTTGAAGAAAACATGTTTGTCAACGGAGAGAAGAAAAGCTTAACTAGAAGGGAAGATAATGCGAAAATCATCTATGCAGGAAGATACCAGTTGTATAGACAACTTTGTCAACACGCATTCCTATAAAATGTTTATGTTTACAGGTAAAATACCCAAAAGCTTTAATAGTTAATTAAACACTTTTAACAGCAATGTATAATTGTACAGTGATATTGTGAATGTTATTGTTTCTGGTTGATGTGTTGAGAGATTTGTTGACATTATTTGTGTGTTGTAAATGCTAAAAGATGGATTTCCTACTATGAAAGGTTGTAAACGAAAGACGATCTTTTTTTGTAAAATGCAAGCCCTGTGTATTCTACTCATAATCAGAGTATGTTCACCTTACCTGACAGTTGGAATACAAGAAAACTAGCAGTTGGATGTATGTTACACGTTTTAGGAGATTACATGGTATTGAATTACATTCTAAATGCTGAGAAAGTTTGAATTCAATTTCAGATTTTCCCATTGATTAATTGGACCGAAGTGCTCGGTCTCAGGTTGACATGTCGGCTTCTTGTGCAGATGCTTCGATGATGTCTGGGAATATAATCAGAAGTGAAATGGTAGATGGTGACTAGCAGTGGAATCCAGGATGCGCATTTCATCCTATTTGGGCCTCGTCATCTGGACTTACATGCATTCGGTGGGAACATCATAACTCACTGGGGAGTGCAGGTACATCCAGATGACGAATCCCAAATAGGACGAAATGCGCATCCTGGATTCCACTGCTAGTCACCATCCACCAATTCGCTGGGAAAGTCTGCTTGTAATTCATATGAAAATCTAATAAATATTTGTGAATTATAACCATCAAATTATATACACTATTAAGAGATCTAACCAAACATGCTCAATGATTCAAAAAGGAAAGTTCAGTGAAGTGCTTGAAATGAATACAGAAGTAGGACAAGGCTGTCTACATTCATCCAAATTTCCTGATTGTGATGGACAGGATCATGCTGAAGTCTCCGCTGAGTAAGAAGACAAAAATGCGTTGGACCGACAAGAAAACTCTAGAAGAATTTGACTCTGCGGATGAGTTACGTCTAATGTCATACAAACTCGAAGACTTACAGGCGAAAACCAACAAGTGGGCAGAACAAGTAGGCAGTGAAGAGACCACCTCTTGCACTTATCTAGACAACATCATGTCAATATCAGGAGGCACGGATAAGGATGGTAAAGCCAGTCAAGTTCGGAAAAGCCAAACAGACCTCCATTAATCTGAGACCAGTAGGGAAATCTTCTACACTCGACATAAGGAACAAGATTCGAATCTTCGATATTAATGTCAAGTCAGTCAATGCTCCCTTATAGTTTGCAGAAAAAAATTTTCAACAAGCTGCTGCAAACTTTTATCAAAACCGCTCCATACTAAAGATCGGATGGATTACCAGAAATAATAAGCCATAGGGAACTCTGGTAACGAACCAACCAAGAAACCACAACCCGAAAGATAGTCTGAAGGGAATAGAGATGCATCAACCATACACTGAGAAGACTAGTGAGTGACATCATGTCGCAGGTCCCAGAGTGGAGCTCAAATGGGAGACGAGCAGTGAGTCACGTGTCTGATGTTGACGCCAAGGAGTTCATGTGAAGAGGGGATGAAAGCTTGTGAGCAATCTTTCAGCCAACTATGAAGGACGAAATCAGGCTGAGATGGATATGTTCTTTTAAATTCCCATGTTTCACGGGAAACCCAACGAAATAATAATAATAACTTAGAGATCCTAAAACATTTACCCAATCATAAAAGATTTCACAGTTTCTCTTCATTTAAAAACCTAAACGAAGCATGAATAAGAAGCACATTGTTCTATCCTCTAGACCCTTAGCACTTTATTTTCACCAGATGTTAAGTGAAGTGTGAAAATACTTTGATTTTCTTGGCCTTGTTCAAATTAAATACTGCATGCAATGTGCAAAATATGTGTCCACTCATGATATGTTAAATTGAGAAAGTGTGGTTTCAAGCACAATTTGTTGACTGTATTCAGCACGTGACGTGCACGTGGTTCATAAAGCTGAGGTTCACTGATTTGGCCGTGGACACTTATCGGAGCAGAAATAAAGATTTACTTGAAGCTTCCAGAAAGGGGACCAACTGTTCGAGGTTCGTTAGTCAAAAAAACACAGGAGATTAAAACACAATCTGTATGAGCAAACACGTTCACGTTTCACGCTAACTACATCCAAAATTGTATTAGAAGGTGAAATTTGCACAGTGGATAAACGAAATTGTAGTCTTACAAAAGAATAAGCAAAATGTTTTCAAAAGAACGTTAATTTTAACTTCGAAAAAGCTATACGAAATCGTGTTAACATTCTCCATACCAGGTCAAGAACGAATAAAGGTCCTGAGTCCAGTCCCTGGTAGAGTTAGGGATTCGTAATGCTGATGAGTGTCAAACTAGGACGAAACAGGTATCTAGTAGTCCCTGATTATCAGTGACTCTCTGACTGATATCAATCCATGATCAAACTTGAAGTGAATTAAATTCCTACAAACGAATACTTGAAAAAATCTTATTCTTTTAACAGCATTAATTCAGCATCAGTTTGTTTATCAAGCGTTTTTGTTTATAAATCCACGTAAGTTCATCAATAATAATAATAATGGTACTATATGTGTCTCAAATCTCAGAGACTGTACCAATTGGCATACAATGTGTTCACTGAGCAGAACCACTTTTGTTAACAGTAGACTAGCATAAAATAGTAACGTTTTAATCATTAAAATTGAAAACAAGATTTATAACGGACAGTAATTATTATTATTATTACTATCTACTACTATCACTCAATTTCATTTAATAGTTCAATCAGAAATAGATTTTTTTTAAATTGAAAATTGACAGAAGAAGAAAACTCCAACAATCTTTTCAAAGAATGATACATTAGTCTTTTATGACTACAAGAATAAACAATGAGAATGTCATTAACCCTTGAAAAAAAAACAGCTTTAAAGATTTTCAATTTCTGTTTTAATTCAGCTATGACAATAATTACTAAGAGGGAAAAATTTATCTTGTACATCCTTAGTTTTATTGCATTTTATAAAGTTAGTGTGTATTTTTTCCGTTTTGTTTTAAACTAAAGACAATCATTCATCAAATCAGCGATAAATGAAATAAGCTTTTTCAGTGATTTGCTTTGATAGTTTGAGAGGTTCACAAATCCAATGTAATAGCTAACAGTCAGAAGATTTCCAAGTATTGGTTTGTAGGGATTTGATTGATTAGTTAATGGATTTCATCATCTGACGTCATTTAGAGAACCATTGGAAAACCTGGGAGTACTGGACAGCTGTTTCGTCAGACTAGTTTGGGACTCTTCACAGTACGCACCCACCACCAGGCTTCGAAACCAGGACCTTCTGGTTACAAGGCGAGCTAGCTCGTAGACCATTAAGCCACTGGGACCCGATCCAATCGCCCATGGATTCCAACTTCTGACAATTTGCGATTTAGCACGACCGCTAGCCAAACACTCCTCTTATAACTTAACAACAGCTTAACTTCAAAATAATGCGTATTCTCAAATTTATTAACTTAAGGTGACAAAACGTCACAGGTGTTCGGGAATCTTCACTTTAGATAAGCTCATTAAACGTCCATGGATGCAATCTGACCATATAATTTTGTCTGACAGCTGTTGTAAGCTTACCTCAAATTCCCCTTTAGAATAAGTTAGAAAATACCCAACTAGGTAGTTATTCTGCAAGAACTCAGTGTAATTTTAAAGGTGATTAAAGGTTAGGTTATTGAAATATCTATTGAAGAAATTTTATGATAAATTTTTTTTGATAGAGAAACGTCCTCTTACTACAAACAACTTATCGTAGCATTATATGCTTTAAACGCTTATGAAACAAAGCCTAACATTTGTATGGGAAAAAAGAATCACCAGTTTCTATTTTTCCTGCACCATACTTTCTTTTAAATCAAATAAGTCTAATTTGTTATTTTAATATTACTATCCTCTTACTGTCAGCATAACCGTAACTTAAAAGACAAAGGAAATTTCGAACAAAGAAAATTCTTTTGATGATATCAGATAGTTGGAGGCAATCGACCACAGGAAGTCTTGGAGCTAGGTTTCGTGCTAGTTGGAACTCACCAGTCAGCAAGGCGTATCTGCAACCTTGAAGGAACTCATGTCCCTTCTGAGATTCGAACGCGCGTCACCACCCAGTGCCGTAGTCAGAGACGTAACCACTGAGCTATTCGGGCTCGCAACTGTCCAATATCACCAAATCAATGTGCACCGTGATGGCGAGCTACCTAAAATGGTGGCCACATTGCAAACCTGACTGACAGAATTCAGTCTGCATCAAACAAAGGACTAGACACGTTAGAATTCCTGAGGTGATGTGGGTGTGAGATTTTCGAATTGAATTGACCAACGATCTCACACCCACATTACCTCAGGAATTCTAACACTTTAAATCTACAGTTCTTGATTGCTGTCATCAGTTTACTAGTTCAAAACCTAGCTCAGATAATCTTCTGACCAAAGAGCATATAGACCAACTTAAAGAACTAGAGAAGAATGATGATATTATCATATGCCGTCCAGAAAAAGGAGGGGTGTTGTAGTTATGAATCGCCAGGATTAAAATGATAAAATCTCAGTGATCCCTTCTGACCAAATGAAATTCGTCAAACACGATGGTGAAAAGAACAAGACACATCTAATTGAAAATCAACTGACAGATGTTTTAAAGAACATGAGGAATAAATCTGTAATCTCGTCAGATATGTATATGAACGCATCCTACCAGTAGTCTCCATGATACCACGTTTGTATGGACTACCGAAAATTCACAAGACAGGATTACCCCTCCGTCCAATTCTCGATATGGCGGGTTCTCCTTATCACGGAATTGCTCAATGGCTAGCTGAAATACTGGAACCAGTTAGAAGGCAAGTATCTAAGTTTTCCAATGATGATACGTTTAAATTTATTGATAATATATTACATTTTTAATGCTCATTATAACTTTGTTGAACTGCAATTACATGGATCTTAACAAGTCGGTACTGTTAACGTCAATTATTCAGTAATATATATATATATATAAGAGAAGACGTTCAGCGAAGAGTTACCCTTTTCGGTGATATCATTCTCAAGCTGTACAATCGCATATATATAGTTATTTCTCTTAGCAACAAAATGAATATTCCAAAGATTTGTCATTAGAATCTCAAATTTTAGTTACCAAATTACGTAATGTAGAAAGTTTTAATCGGGTAGAAACTGAAATAAAATTATTAGAATTGTAAGTTTTAGATAACAGATTTAACTGATTGGTTAGAAACTAAAGTAAGATTAAATAAGCAAGCTGAGTGACGTAATCTAATTGACGGGGTTGAGTAGAGCTCAGCTAAGATAAAAATCGAACAAAAGTCAAGTTAACAACAGTGGTAATAAGGGGTGGGGGAAAATATGATACAATTAGGAAACAAACAAGCTAAAAACAGACAAAACAAAATTACGTATTTGGTGTTAATATAGGTCAGGTCCACTGTAGATTTAATGACTGAACAAACTTCTTTTGTATGCAGAGTTCAGGTTTTAATATGTGAATTGCCACCATTGCTTCTGTGGTTTGAAGAAGTTTGATTCGTGCTCTTTTAGCAAGATTCTCACGTATTCTGTAGATGACTTTGAAGTTACTTTGTGGGTTTGCTTGGTACTGCAATTCGATCAGGTGTTCCAGAATAGGACTTCGGGGAGACCTTTTTTCTCCTTTTTGAAGCCATGAGAGTAAGTGTTCGATGATACGTTCGGGTAGCAAACGCTGGGTACGGCCAATATACCTAGCACTACACGAGCAGGTGAATTGGCAGATGTACAATGATGAGGCCAACAGTGGTAACTTATCCTACACGTTCATGCGAATAATTGGTTTGGTGGAGAAGGTTAATCAGAGTTCCGATGCAAAGAAGGTTTTCTTCAGTGAGCCGGACAGGCGGTTTCTCAGTATTTCTGCTGATGAATCCCCATTGAATTGTGGGTCCAGGTAAAGACGTTTTTGGAAGCAGAGAGTGTGAGCGGTTTTAGTGGTTTAGGTTTCATAGATTTTGCGATAAAACGTTCTGGGTAGCTGTTTTCTAGGAAGATTCTCTTCAGAGTGTTTAACTCCTCTTCTATAGTATCAGAGCTGCAAATGCTGCGAATTCTGTGGCTTAGTGAATGGATCAGGTTTCGTATTGTATGTAGGGGCACCCAACTGTGAAAGTTAGGAATCCAACACAAAAACATGTTTTCTGAATGTCCAATTTTATAAGACGTGAACAAGATGGAAGACTAAAAAGATCCATCTACAGAAAGTCTACATGGAACGGACAACTTACTAACTTTGAAATATTCATTTTGTTGCTAACAGAATTAATTATATACATGCGACTGTATCGAAAAGAATCTTCTATGCTTGAACTTTCTTTTGTCTTCGAAATGCCTGAATGAGAATTGTCGCTATAGCTGTAATTATTACTCCTCTATTTAAATAGTCAGATGTTATTTCCCTCAGTCTTCTCAAGCATATTTAATACAGACATTAATTTCGGTTTCACTGTTTGTTTACTTCTTACTCCTATTATTATATTCCATGTGTTTCGTCTGTATATAAAAAATTTATATCTTACATAGTACATAACTCTTCGTCTCCAGTTACAACTATTATTAATACGAGTTGATCACGGATTGATATCAGTTAGAGAACCACTGAAAAACAGCATCGGAGTACTGGACAGCTGTTTCATCAGACTAGTTTGGGAATCATCGGTAGTATGCGACTACCACCAGGCTTCGAACCCAGGACCTTCCGGTTACAAGGCAAGCTGGCTCGTAGACCATTCAGTCACTGGGACCCAATTCAATGGTCAACTCATGAATTCTAACTTCTACCAATTCGTGATTTAGCGCGACCCCAACCAATGTCATCGGTGGGACATCCATCCTCACACTTGACTGGATGAACCTCACTGGTCACGACTTCTCACTAGAACTCCAGGAAACTCCGTCCTGTAGCAAGTCACTAGCGAGCATCAGATTTTTTTAAAATTAATACCATAAATTTAATGTTATTATTTTCATCGTTTATCGGCTACATTTCTTCAAGAGATATGCTGGACAGAAAAATAAGCAGAAATCAATTTCTATTCGCTTATTCTTCTAAATTAAATTTGCACTAACTTATTCTCTATTTCATTTGACTTTTCATATTATTTCTCCGGGGTTATTCACATTATATTTATTGATAAATGAATTAAAAAAACTCAAAGGTCAGTTCAGTTTGTTTTTCTCACTTTTCTATGCACTGATTCATCCAAAAACGAATTAACGAAATATACCTTAAGCATTAAAATAAATAAAGAAAACTAAATCTGAGAATCAATTTGAAAGAGGAGAGATGAGTATATCTTAATAAGGTATATCATTTTATTTTTAAGAAAGTAAACCATTAAATCAATGAAGTCATTTCCCTATTAGGAAAGATACAATAAAGCATTGTGATAATTTTTACAGCCTTGATCATATCAAACTAATGGTAATACCACATAAGATGGTGTTAGGCTGTCAAACTGCTGGTAACGTGTCGGGAGATGAATATTACTTTGATTGAACACTAACTAGTAAGTAACTAATGTAATGCAGCCAAGTTTACAATGTGGTCACTATGCCACTAGGTGGCTCAACATCACGGTGAGGAAATAGGCTACAGGAAGCCTTGGGCTTAGGTTTCGAGCTAGTTGGCAGTCACCAGTCAGCGTAACGTATCTGCATTCTCGAAGGAATTCATTTCTCTTCTGAGATTCGGACACGTGTTACCACCCAGTGCTGCAGTCAGAGACATTACCACTGAGATATTCGGACTCGCGATTTACCTCCTTTAGGACTGTGTTAGATACTTTGATCAAAGTGGTTGGAATCGAAAGAAACCCTTGGACCTACAGAAGGTGAATCGCAAGTCCGAATAGCTCAGTGGTTACGTCCTTGACTGCAGCACTGGGTGGTGATGCGGGTTCGAATCTTAAAAGGGACATGAGTTCTTTCAAGGTTGCAGATATGCCTTGCTGACTGGTGAGTCCCAACTAGTACGAAACCTGTGCCCATGGCTTCCTGTGGCCCATTGCCTCCAAGCATCTAATACCAACAATTCAGAAATGAATATTATTATTATTCCCTAGGTTCCGAGTGGAACACAGGGTTTCATAATGCTCGATCCGTCTCAGTTCCATTTCGCTGTATTTGTTGGGTAATAGGTCCTTGTTCGGTTTATCACCAGAGTTCCACATTGCTTATTCTTTCTAGCCGACCATCTCGTCTTCAGTATGGAGTGATGTGAGGTGTTGATCAAAGTTTGCAACAGCTTGTTGAAAATACTTTTCTCTGAACTCTATAAACGCATTGACTGAATTGACATTAATACTGAATATCCGAATCTTGTTCTTTATGATGAGTGGAGTCGATTTCCACATTGATTTCATGTTGATGAAGATTTGGCTTACTTTTCTGATCCTTGCTTTAACATCCTTATCCCTGCCGCATTTGATTGAAATGGTGCTGTCTAGATAAGTGAGAAAGGTGAATCCCTTCAGATTTCTCCTGTTGACAGTGATTGGTGCTTGTTGTTCGTGTTGTTGGCCAGGTATCTTCATTAACTGAGTTTTCTATACGTCCTCCTGAAGTCATGTCTTCGCTGCCCGCCTCTTTTGACAACCTGATGGTATTCGCCTGTAGATCGTCAGGTTTATGTGACACTGCCTTGCCATAACTTAAATTTGAGTTGAATCTTCAATCCCTACCCATTACACTAATATCAAATTAGACCGAAAATGAAGAAGCCATTTAGTTTTGTTCAACACAATTTATACTCTTAATGATGTTAGCAAAGAATGTAGAGTACGTGAAAATGCCTCAAATACAATATGTTCTTTTTTAATAAACAGTGTGTGAAAAAAACCAGTTTTATTTTCATCATCATCATCATTATCATCACCAATACAAGGATGTTTAGGCTACTTCTTGTATACTTTGGGATAGTTTTTTGTAAGATACAAAAAGAAGGATGACATGCGTAATTTATGAATTCATTGTATTTTATTTCGCAGTTTATGTGTAGTACCAAACAACAACAGAAGAGCATTCCTAAATACAACAAATATGTTAAAATAATCCTTGGGTTGAATTTTAACTGCATAAAACAAGAACTTAAGTAATAAATCTTTCTTTATAAGTAAAACGATATTATCCTAACATTGTTGAGTTGACTTTTATAGTTCGTTGTTATAATTAATGAGGACTAGTCGAAATTTAACTCAGGGTATTAGGACAAGTGAGCTTAAACTTATTATTTAGAAAATTTAATGTTAATGGAAACAGAATGGAGTTGAATACCAAGATACATTAGGTAACAGGCAAATACTGTGTGTATGTGTGTGTGGAGAAGTTTATCTTTTGTGTATAAATCAGGGCACTTCATACTGTCTGATTAGGACTTCAGTAATGTAAAACATACATAGACATAATGCTTTTCAGGACTTCTTTTGACTCTGTGAATAACTTGGAACAAGTTTTCCATTAAAGAGTGAGTGACCAGTATTGACAATATTTTTGATTATAGTACTTTGTATCGACCTACTATGATCTCTTTGTAGTCATACGAGACTTGACTCTTTTTGATAAAACTCTAATTGAACAACTTTTATACGTCCCTTTGAAGGAACGATTGAACTGAAGGATAAGCACAGAAGTGACTAAAATGTCACCGTTTACCTTCTGAGTCATTAGAGAACATTAGTTGGCGACGCAATACTGATCTTGGCGTTAATGGAAAGAATACTCTTTTACGAGTATTTGACACTCTCCCTAATTTAGAGCGTTAGAAAGAAGGTCGCCTTTTAGGGCTACAGTCATGTTCGTCTTTGACGCAGTGCTGGAATTTCCCTTTTAGGTTTTGTCTTTTAAATGTTTCTCTATGAGGCATGGAAGATACTCATTTTCAACTAGCACCTTTCTGAAGAGAGAAAGAGATCTTTTATCTAACCTCTCTGAACTACATATTCTCCAGTGTATTTGCTATCCCCATACCTTGCAAAGAAACGTACCAGACTCTCACTTCACTGTACCATTTGTTCTTATTTCCATGTTTATGTGGGTATTTTTGAGATAGATAATGTCACGTCGTCATTTCATCATCAAAATGCGTTAAATGTCAAACATAAATACACAAAATACACTGTGTAAGCCAGTTAATCAAAGACTACCTTAAGTGTTGTTAACAATTTAAGTAAATAAATTAGTGTTATGGACAGCATTAATGTTGTTTAAATAACATCGAATCATCCACCTGAGCTACAAATCCTCTCTATTATTTCAACATCCAGTCAATAATATTTTGGTGTGGTTGTGTTCTCTGAGCTGGATGGTTTGGTTGCGAAGCTTTCATTGCTCTACTGAGCAACATCTTCAGCGCATACTTCGATGTGAAGTGAGCTTTTAGAATTCACTATGAGTTTATTAGTCATCTCTTCTAGTAAACCTGAACGTCATTGGTTGTTTTCGTGTGACATTTCACCCCCTAGTTTGCTCGTCTCGGTGCTGGCTGCTTCTTTGGTCTGAATGTCGTTAGTCATTCCTTCTGCTAACCTTGAACGTGATTGGTTGTTTTTGTATGACTTCTCACTTTCTAGTTCACTTGTTTTGGTGTTGACTGTTTCCTTGACCTGAAGTTTGACTTTGTTTTTGTGTGAATTTCTTCGTATGGATTGGTATATTTTGTCAATCTCTATGTGTCTATTGACACATCTTCAATCTTCAAATTGAAGTATGCGCTGAAGATGTCACCCAGTAGGGTGATGAAAGCTTCGCAAATTAACTATCCAGCTCAGAGAACACAAGCACATCAAAATCATCCACCTGAACTACAAATCTCTATCATACTAATTCATTCATTCACTATAATGTATATATAACTGTAGAACCTGATGATGAATTTATCGAAAAGAGTATTCTTTGTTCAGTAACCATTCCTTTGAAAATTTTAATGGGTATTTTTAATAAATTTAAGTAAAATAAATTTGCTGATCAGTCTAACTGTTTTGATTAGTTATCTTACATTACAAAATATTACCCAAGTGTCTCTTCGAGGGATTTATGATTGCTTGATCCCTACAAGACTTGCAATCCAAATCCCAAGGAGTTCGAACATTTTTTTATTTATTTATTATAGTCACGAACATTCAGCAAAATATCCTTGTGATGCACTGAAGGGGTAACTATTGTGACTGCATAAAAATGCAATAGAAAAGGTATAACTGGTAAAACCTTAAAACTACTTCATATACCATGTGACTAAAATCTAAAGATTAAAAACGGTCATTATTACTAAGAGGTAAAATTACTTCAAATTTTTCCTCGGTGTTAATTGGCACTTTATGTTGTCAGCTGAAGTATTCTTATGTTATATATATATATATATATATATATGTATGAATTCAGTGTGTAAGTAAAATCGTTTCTTTGCAACTGTTAATCTGTAGGAAATTGATTGGTCTTATCTTTGACCAAGAGTACGTCGGTGGCACAATGGTTAGGACGCTCGTCGATCTTGAACATGGTCCGGGGTTCAATTCCGGGCTGACGCACTCCTTTACCTCACTAAGCCAGAAATAAAAAAGCTGGTAATGAGGAAAGGTTGAGCATGAGGCTAGCAATCCCACCCACTAAAAATGAATACCACTGCTACAGAAACTTCAAGCCTCCAGCATGAAACCCTATGTTCCACTGGAAACGTGAAGGGAGAAGAAATAAAAAAATCTTTGACGAAGTACTGAAATCAGTTACAGAACCACTGAAACTCAAGGGGCACAAGACAGCTGTTTCGTCCTAGTCTGGAACTCTCCGGCATTACACACTCACTACTCTACCGCAATGGATCAAACTAGGGACCTCAAGGATACAAGGCGTACTTGATGACCAATCCCTCCCTGAAATGAAATCCAGCGACCGGTGAATTTTAACTTCTATCATTTCTCGATTTTTCAACACCAGCTAATTTCATTAGTAGGTATTTGTCCTCACCCAACATAACGTATTGCTCTCAAGATAAAGTTATATCAATATTGGTGAAGAGGGTTCAATCATGCTACATAGTTTTGGGATACTACAAAACCTTAGTATGTACAGCAATGAATAAAATAGTCTTAAACCTAAATGATCAGTAAATTTGAGTTTAAATCAATACTGAGTGGAGAAAAAAGCCGCTAAAGAAATCTCTTCTCATATCCCAGGATTATAATTAGTATCTTAAGTTTTTTCGTGAAGATGACTCATTCGGTTAAAGAAAAAATAAATAATAATAAGAGAATCAAGATAAATTTTCGTAAAACTTTTTGTAAATGAAATTAAACAACAAAAATAATAAGGCTATCATACACTTTACTTTAACTGAATAACATGTTTCAAAAAACTACACACCATATAAAAATGTTTGTATTTTTTATTATTTTAAAACAAGATTGAAATCGATACTGTTTAGTGATAAACTTGAAAATGTATTCTCACACGATGTCTACCATATTTTTCCACCAAATTGCTTATAAAACTGCTGATATCCCGACCTTCAAGCAACTATGACGAACTGACTTCAGTTAGATAACTACTGGAAACAAGGGAGTATTTGACAACTGTTTCCTCCTAGCTTAGGACTCCTCATCAGTACGCATCCAGGACGTCATCAGAGATCGAATCCAGGACCTCAGGGGTAAAAAAAGCGAACTTGTATACAAGTCAGCCACCTGAACAGAATGCAGTAGTTCACCAATTTTAACTTCCGCCGATTCACGGTATATGCCATGACCTTTAGCGAATGTCATATGCGAGTATTTGTCCTCAAACCAAACTTGGTCTTCTATTGTCTTCTATTTCCATTGAACTGGTTGTCACTGATGGTTCAATAATAACTACTTGTTATCGGACACGAATATAAATAAACGACGCTATATACTGACGATTGATTGAGATGAGAATTGAACAGCACCCCCATGTCAACCAGGTAGTGTTTACAGAATTTTCATCATGAACTGACATTAGTTAGAGAACCATCGGAAAACCTGGGAGTACTGGACAGCTGTTTCGTCCCAGTTTGGGACTCTTCATCAGTACACACTCACCGGGATTCAAACCCAGGACCTTCTGGTTACAAGGCCAGCGAACTCGTATACCATTAAGCCACTGGGACCCGATCCAATGGCCCATGAATTCTAACTTCTGCCAATTTACGACATAGGGCGACGCCCAGCCAATGTCTTCGGCGAGTATTTGTCCTCACACCCGACCTGCTGCACCCTACTGGTCACGATAAATACTCGCCGAAGACATTGGGTAGGGGTCGCGCTATGTCGTGAATTGGCAGAAGTTAGAATTCATAGGCCATTGGATTGGGTCCCAGTGGCCTAATGGTATACGAGCTCGCCTTGTAACCAGAAGGTCCTGGATTCGAATCCCGGTGGGTGCGTACTGCTGCAGAGTCCCAAACTAGGATGAAACAGCTGTCCAGTTCTCCCAGGTTTTACAATGGTTCTCTAACTAATGTCAGTTCATGATGAAAATCCTGTAACCAATCAAATCCCTACAAACCAACACAGGTAGTGTTTGTTAGACAGATCAAAGTGATCTAAACACTGGCTGGTCGTTTTGCCTGTTTGCTGCCGATCTCATCAGCGGTGTACTCAACTTGGCTCAGCCCAGTAAGCCAGAAGTTAGGTGCTTTGAACTGATTCGCTTCTATGAACTGAGTCCCACTGATGAGTTTTGTCCCAAACAAACAAAACGACCATCCGGTGTTTAGACCACTTTGATCTGTCTAACAAACGCTACTGGTTGATATGAGTAGTGTTCAGCTTCTCACCTCAATCAATCAGTAGTATATAGCGTCATGTATCTACGCTTGTTTTCTTGATTGTCACATATTGTGATCTGAATAATTTCGGTTTCCAAATGGAAGTGTTGTGAAATTCCATCTCCTCAAACTGTGCAAACTGCAAATCGTCAATCAGTTCACCTTGAAATTTGAATATAAAAACACTCTTTCATCTTCATAGGCGATATCATCAAAAATGTTTCTAAAGTGCACAAAATTTGTGATTAGTGTGATATGAGTCACTCATACAAGTATTGATTCCATAGGTCAGATCCCAAAATGTCAATGGTCATCTACAATAGCTTAAATTTAATCCTTTCATATGATGAAACTTTTAAAGAATCTTCATTTCCTCATTTTGTATCACCTAATACCTCATATATGCCTGTTATACACAGCATTATATCTCCATTATGGATAAAATTTTATTCTGGTAAAATCACACAGTGGTGTTATACAGTAATATTTACTGATGACCACCTTTCGAGCACAATTTATTGCTGCTCATAATCATATCAAGGCACTACTCACACAACTTTCTTGCTTCATTTATATACATGAGTAAAAATTGATGACTAGACATTTGAATAAAATCAATATAAGATAAAGTACATTCGGAAATAATATTAGTGTTATCAATCAAATACAATAAGATGGGAAATAAGATGTTTTATAGTAAAAACAAGTAACTTGTTAGAATATTATAATGTGAACTGAAATACATTTTAACATTATTTATTAACCTCTGATTTGACTGGTAATAATATCTTCCATATCTCTGATATTTGAGTTGAGTCACTTCTATTGTATGTGTTCGGTTGGGTGCAGATTCGATGAACCAAGGTTCAGTAATCAATATCTCTCGCTCTCCACCTACCTGTATTACTTTTTAGAATTTTGACTCTGCCCCAATAACCCTATTGTGTGTTAATGTATGCAGTGCGATTGCTGAGTTTTTTCCTAAATTACTTATCTTCGTGGGATCAATCATTCTAACCTTAGCTAAACTCTTAAGTTCTGATAATTTCACTACTCCTTATCTACTAGTTTGTCCTATGTAGCATACCTAACTCACAGTCACTGCAACGTATTTTGTAAATTATATTATTTTGTTTAATTGGGTCCTCCGGGTCCTTTAGCCTACAAGTTATTTATTTTATTATAAAAGCATCCTATTTCCCATCTGATTGCATTTCATTGACAACACTAATATTATTTCGAAATGTACTTTATCTTACATTGATTTTATTCAAAAGCCGAATCATCAATTTTTACTCATGTATATAAATGAAGCAAGAAAGTTATATGAGTACCTTGATATGATTATTATTATTTCTTTTAGTTTCTAGAGGAACATAGGGTTTTAGCCGCACGTCTGTATTGCGTTTTCTCCTCTGCCAACGTTTCCACCTGGCTCCACGTCTCCCCACATGCTTCCATCTCCTCTTCACATCACCTCCTCCTTGTCACCCCACTCTCTCACTGACGACCAAGTCGCCGAGTGGTGTGAGATGTCACTCACTTGACTGTTTTTGATCTTTTCTGGTCGGCCATCTGTTCCTGAGTATTGAGTGAAGACAGCTGTTGATGAAGGTCTGTAGTTTGTTTGAGGTGCTCTTTGTGACGCGCCAAGTCTCTGATTATGAGCAGTAATAATTTGTGCTCAAAACGTCGTCATCAGTAAATATTACTATATAACACCACTTTGTGATTTTATCAAAATAAAATTTCATCTGTAATGGAGTTATACTCTACCACAATGCCCAAGTTTTATCCTTATATCAACTGCATCATATCATTGATGATTTGTCTTTAATTCCTTATGGCATTGCCGTCTATGGTAACTTGAAGTAATACACTTTCATGTTGAGCACTTGACTACTTTTATACGCCTATTTTTTACTCATCACATTGCTTTTCACACTTCAGTCAACTGACTCTATCCTAAGGAATATTCATTGATTCACTTACTCTCTTTTTCTAATATTTCTAGGTTATAATTATAAATATTCTCTTTTCATTCTTCTATTCTGTAAATTATTAGGTTTTCAAAGTTAATTATTTCTGTTTCTTCTAGTGAAAAATGCAAAAACACAAACAAGAGTCATAATTTCACCTGATAAGGAAAAACACCCCAGAAAAAAAAGCACTGATTTAAGTCTTCAAAAATCATAAAAGGGATTGTGTATATTTATCCTTTTATATGCATTGCTTGAAATCCCATGTGGCATATAAATAACTTGTAAATGATGGATTTAAGAATTACCAGATAACTGAGATCTATCTACTCATGATTTAGAATGAGAATGCTTTAACAGGTTATCTATTGATCCGTATAATTTCAAAGGCGTTGTTTGTTGTGTTTGGTTTTTTTCTTCTGCTAGTATTAAAGCAGGAAATAATTTTTAAAACTTTTCGAAAATTGGCTATTCATTGTCCAAAATCTAGTGGGATATATTAAACCACTGAAACCGAACTATGAGAATGCGAATAAGTTGGATCAACTTTAAGTTTAAAAAAAGGGGAAAATTAAAATTTTTTCATCCCAGTTGCACAAGGAGGAGGATGAGGAGAAGGAGATGAGGGATTATGAACAATCGTGGGGCCAGCGAACAATGACTGAAGAAAATAGGATGAAATAGAGATGTACTGTTATAATCCATATGATCTACTTGGAACCCAAGGGAATAGTAGCTAAATATGTAACGAAATTATGTACATCTTATCTACAAATCATCATTTGCACAGATCTTCTTTACTGTGCAAATTCCGCCCTTCGTATAGTGTGTTTCTTTATCTTCTTTCCGTGTCTCCCATGTTTCGTCGCAAGTCGGTTGATGTGCTCTCTATGACGTCAAATCTATCTTTCCGCTGTTTGATATTTTTATGCCAATAAACGTCTCTTTATATACTATTGATAAATCTTATCAGTATCACGAATAAAAGGACGCGCTGCCGAAGAAAGGAGTCTTAGGTCAATGCAAGAACTGGCGCGGCATTATGCTCTTGTTCATCATAAGTAAAATACCAAGCCGCATCATCCTGAAGAGAATCAAACACGCCCTGGATGAAAACTTCGACCGGAACAGGCTAGATTCAGGAGAAACAAGGGATGCATCGATCAAATCGAAACACTACGTATCATCATTGAACAGAGCATGGAATGGCAGTCACCTCTCTACCTCAACTTCATCGACTTTGAAAAGGCCTTCAACAGACAGCGTCGATCGAGAGGTGATTTGGAAACTAGTTCGCTACTACCAAGGGGTGTCGCCAACAATTA
Organism: Trichobilharzia szidati; assembly: GCA_944472155.2. NCBI lineage: Eukaryota > Metazoa > Platyhelminthes > Trematoda > Strigeidida > Schistosomatidae > Trichobilharzia > Trichobilharzia szidati. The sequence goes on from OX235274.1 coordinate 81,522,702, forward strand.
TACACCTCATCCAACAGTTGTACGATAATGCTGCATGCCAAGTAATCCACAACGGGAAACTCACGGAATCCTTCGAAGTGAAGACAGCAGTAAGACAAGGCTGGCTGGCTGCCTACTATCTCCAATGATTAATTTCCTGATTGTGGGTGGTAGACTGGATAATGCGACAGACAGCGGTGGGCAACGAGGAGACAGGAATAAAATGCACCCACACAAAATACTTGGAGGATCTGGATTTCGACGACGATATATGTCTGATTTCCCACAAACTGGAAGATATGCAAGTGAAAAGCAACAAGTTGGCAGAAGAACCATCCAGAGAAGATAGGACTTCACGTGAACACAGAGAAGGTGGAGACGGAGGTGATGAAGATTCCTGGCCAACACCACCAGCAACAGCAACAACAACAGACAACAATCAGCATAAATGAGAGGATTCTGAAAGAAGCAATCTACTTTACATACCTACCCAGGAAGCATCGTGTCAACTACAGGCGGACGGAACTGATGTAGGATATCAAATCGAGGATCGGGAAAGCAAGGCAAGCTTTCATTACTCTCAAGTCTGTGTGGAGATCAACAGCACTCGGCATAAAAATGAAAATAAGATGTGGATTTTCAACTCCGATGTGAAGTCAGTGCTACTATACGGATCAGAGACTTGGTGCGTCATGAAGAGCACTTCAAACAAACTACAGACCTTCATCAACAGCTGTCTTCACTCAATACTACTCAAGATGAGATGGCCGGCCAGAAAAGATCAGCAACTGGGATCTCTGGCAATGAGCGAACCAACCCAGCAGGAACCGATTGTGCAACAAATATATAGGAAGAAATGGAGGTGGATTGACCATACTCTGAGAAAACAAACCATCAAGTGAGTGACATCACACGTCACGCCATCTCTTGAGTGGAACCCGAATGGGAAGCGGTGAGTTGGTCGTCAGTGCGAGGGTGGGGTGACATGGAGGAGGCCATATGAAGAGGAGATGAAAGCATGTGGGGAGACGTGGAGCCAGGTGGAAACGTTGAAAGAGGAGCAAACGCAATGGAGACGTGCGGCTAAAGCCCTATGTTCCTCTAGGAACTAAAGGAAACAATAATAATAATATATCAGTATCACACACCACAATAATATCAATCTTTATATTCCAATTCAACTATAGCACATATTAAAGATCTTTGTTTTGTGTCTTATTGATCATAACTAGATTGTTTCGTTGTCAAATTATCAATAGAAATGCTTCTGATTAAGACAACTTCCTCATGACTGCAGAAATCGAAAAGCACACAAAACAGTGTTTTAAATTAGTACTTTGAATAAACAAGAATACCGTACTATAAGATGCATAAATTCATACACATAAGTCTAATTCAGTTTTACCCTAGCATATATTCTTATTGCTCTCCTTATTCTAATATTGCTTGTAAAAATGAAGGAAGTGACATGACATGAAGCACAACAGATTGTATGTATATGTAGGCTGTATAAAATTCTTTCTTTTATATCCGTGTAAACCTGGATTTTCAAGAGTAGATTTAAAATACTTGAAAAAGGGGAAATAACATATCCTGTGATAAAGCGCAGCTAGTTAGCATGAATTCGACAATGTTACACCAAAATCGCTTAATTGACACTACTGGTCAATATACATATATATACGATTTCAGAGTAGTTTTAAGTAACTTCCTTACCGATATACGAGTATATAGTGATATTTGCCGATATCATTTGTAAATTTTTTTTATACAACATAGATACAAAATCCCTCAACTGAATTTAACAGAATAAAGAAATATAATGCCGCAGAAGACTATATTTGTTGTCAAGTAGTTTAAGTCAGACTGTGAATATAGACGGGATATTTGTCTTCTTTATAAATAATTCAGGTCTGAGCTACCCACAGGGTATTAGTATTCTTCATATCACAGACAGTAACTAGTGTCAAATCAAAAGTATCCAAAACAGTCTTACAAATGGTCAATCGCAGGTCCGAAAAGCTCAGTGGTAACGTCTCTGACTGCGGCATTGGGTGGTGAAGCGAGTTTGAATCTCAGAAGGGAAATGAGTCCCTTCATGGTTGTAGATACGCCTTGCTGACTGGTGAGTGCCAACTAGCTCGAAACCTAGGTCCAAGGCTTCCTGTGGCCGATTGCCTCCAACCATCAGATACAGGCAATTTCATTCATGTGTAAAGGGAAGTGAAGAACTGTGATTTAACAAGTCTTCACTAATAGGTTTTAAACATCAAATAGTTAATAAAGTTGCAATAAACGACGTTTATTATTTTATTTAAATCACTTTTTAAATGACTATCAGATTTCTAAGATATCCCTTTACAATTAATATGAACCTCTATGCACCAAACCGGGACACCAAAAAGTACTCGATAGATTATAAAGTCACCTGCATATACTGACATTTATGTGGTATCTGAATAAACCCAGAACAACAGCTTTTGCAGAATTAAATGGTGCCATCATTGCTTGTTTCGTTGGATTCTCATCATCTGCTTACAACCCGAAGATTTTATTAAGTATATCTACAGAAACACCTCTAAGAAACTTGTACAGAGTTCATTTCTAAGCGAAAATCAATCAGTATATGCATACAACAACAATATATACAATAGTAATAAACACTTTATCGCAAACAATAATAATCATACACAATGGAAACTTTCGGCATTACGTAATCAGAGGAAGGATAGGATGAACATCCTGTCACCACGGTTAGGGAAAGACTGATAACCGCTTCTTGCTGAACGAATAAATCGGATTTCAGGCGCTTGATGAAGATTGCTTCGACAAACTGAAGGAGGATTGAACTCTTTTGCCCAATGATAATGACCTTGCGACGTCCACCTCATGATGCTTGCAAGGAGTTGACTGGCGACTGATGGCACTGTTTGAAACATTTGTTCCCTTGAGACACAGGCTCTTTGGGACATATTCAGAAAATCGTAGGTATGCCCTTCTTTCTGTTCTCCCAATGTAACTGCTCCCGCATATACATGTAAATTTGTATAGACAGTTGGAGTCTCCAACATGAGAAGGATATCTGTCCTATGTGTTACCTGTATTTTTCACACAACATGACCTATTTTAAGATTAATATAACTTGATTTCATAATAAGCAAAAAATAATATAGAGAACTAAGCTAGATATCTAAGTGACTTGGAAACAGATGCTTATTTTTAACTGAAGTGAAGAAAATAAAGCTGCACCTTCCTAGATCACACATCTGCTTTCGACTCAGTACGTAGGGACATTTTGTTAAAGAAGCCTGCTGAAACTCAAACTGGCTGTTGGGTTGTCAAATGGCTCCATTCTTATTTCTCAGGAAGAAAGCAGTACACTGTATGTCCACTACGTTGCTTACTGAGGCTGGTGTCCCTCAAGGAGCTGTCCTTTTTCTTTTTATGTTTTCTTTCTTCTTGCATGACTTGCCCTACTCTGATGAAATAAACTTTGTTAAGTATGTCGATGATCTAACTATTTCAATGTCTGTTAACTCCCAGCTTGACTGTACTAAGATCAAAAGCTTTCTATCAGAAATTAGCAAATGGTCTTCGTCTAACGGCCTTAAACTTAATCCTTCCAAATGTCAGACTGTTAATTTCAGTTTCCGATATAAAAGAAAGTTAAATGAAGACGTTGATTCCTATGACCCTTGCAAAATTGGTGATACTGATATAGAAACCAAGTCTGAAGTTAAGTATCTTGGATTAATTCTCTCTTCTGACCTATCCTGGTCCTCCCATGGCTTAGCGATTTCTAAAAGAATATTTCGTCTGACTTTTTACATTAAGAAGTTAAGGCACTCAAGCATAACCCAATCACTCCTCTTACAGTTTATCAACTCATGTATTTTACCTATTCTTCTTTATTATTCACCCTTATTCTTTCCTGGATTGCTTAAAAAAGACTATGTCATACTTCTTAGAACTCTGAAGACTATCAGTTGGACGAGTGGTATCCCATTGGGCCATATCGTTGACATTGTCACCGATAGGCACTTGGTGTCATGCAACAAATTCGCTAAATGAATTTTTTCAGACTCTGAGCACCCACTCTACCAACAGCTCCAACCTTATGTTTCCTCAGGTAAAACAAGAAGTCTTTTCAGAAGAATTTATGCATGTACATCTAAGTATAAAAATTCCACTATACCATATTTAGCACGTACTTTATGTGATGAAAATAGTGTCAGGCATGAACTAACTAACCTTCTTTGCACCACTAAATAAATTGTTTCCTCCACTCTTAAAGCACCAAAATTTATTGTTATTGTATTTTTAATGTTTATAGTCCTCTCAATTTTTCGTTTATTTTTTCATAAGTGTGGACATAATTTAAGATGTGTTATAGCTGTTAATTTTGTATTTCCCCTCACTATACTATATCAACAGAACATTAGATCCAATAGTCTCTAACATGCTAAAGTTTCCTAAATGAATTGACAATACCGTTTGAAACAAACTCACTGTTATTATTATTATATTTAATAATATCAATTCGTGCTTCGAATATTTTTGACTTTATATAGTAAATGTGGACAAAATCCTCCTGTTAATTTAATTTTATTTATATTTTGAGTAAATCAGATGCAATATTGTGAAAAATGCTGAGAATTCCATTCTGTATTATAAGTACTGTTTTTGGAATAAAGTAGATTATTATTGTTATTATTATTACTAAACAATTCTAGTGACTTCCTGGAAAAGATGCTTTATTGTGCTTTTTTATAAAAAATCTAAATCCTACACAGTCTTACTTTCTTAGAGGGAAATGAATATTTACGCAATTACTAATTACAGTTTGCGGTTTGCATGAACCACTGGGCTACCTAAGATTTCATTCAGCACAGAGCATCAAATCTCCTCTAATTATTGTTGTTTTAATCTTCCAACTATGTCCTTGAGTCGCAAAATATACTCGCGCACATTTTCAATTAGCTTTCAAACTACTGTAGCGCATACCTTAAAGACGAAGGAGAAATATCATAAAGAACTAGTCTATGCTTCAGATCAGACAGCATTATGTCACATAATATACTACAGATTACTGCTTCACTTGAAGATCCTAGATGAAGAGAAAATATCATGTAATACATTAGCGTGAGAATTCTGTGCATTGTACAAACATTCTGTCTAGAATAAAACTGTCATTATCATTATTAATTCATATTTTATCTACACCCAAATACTATAATCCATTGATACAAGACAGCTTCAAGTAAAATAATTACTCGACGACATTATATAAATATGATTGCACGAATCGAAACATCGGGACAGCCTTTGTGTTTTCTCTCTGTGTTAGAAAGTTAAAAACGCATAACAATAAAACAATATTCTAGGCTTCTATGAAAATTACTTAATGCTCATAGTTAAGACAGTTATTTATAAATATGTTACCCCGATTTGGACACAATTTCTTCTAAGCAGTGTCTCAGTAAGATATTAAGTTTACACTGGTTCACACAGAAGAATAAAATCATTCGACAAAGGGACGGAGGTCAAAGAATACTTTAAATTACTTCGGTAGTTAGTAGTCAAAATCTCATTAAAATCTGAGTTCACAATCTCGAGATCATATTCCTAGTATAGTATATATACTTTTTCAGATACGTTTAGTTACGTCATATAAAGGGGTCATCGTTTAATTTCAAGTGAGGGCAGTTATTCCCACTATACACCTGTCTGTTGCAATTTCCCATAGAAACTCAAGGCACATCATCTTACACTTAGTTACCTTCGCATTCGAATGGTATGTACGGAATCAGCTGTCATTACATGTGGCAAGTCACTAACGGGCATCAGTTTCCTGGAGTTCTAGTGATAAGTCGTGACCAGTGAGGTTCAACCAGTCAAGCGTGATGATGGATTTCCCACCGATGACATTGGTTGGTGGTCGCGCTAAATCACCAATTGATAGAAGTTAGAATTCATAGACTGGCAATTGAATCGGGTCCCAGTAGCTGAATGGCATGCGAGCCAGCTTGCCCTGTAACCGGAAGGTCCTGGGTTCGAACCCTGGTGGAGGGTGCGTAGTGCCGACGATTCCCAAACTAGGATGAAACAGCTGTCTGGTAGTACTCCCTGGTTTTCAGTGGTTCTCCAAATGATATATATATATAATAATATAATTCCTTTGTAAGCTGCTCCGACTTATCGTTTCACTGACAAACTACTCTCATTCTTACACGGATCAACATCAAACACATTTATAAAAATTCATAAGACTTTTGCAGGTTTATCCAGTATAGAACTGATGCATCATTCATATACACTAGTGGAATAAATCAGAATAGTAATTGTACATTAATATAAGCACTACTATACGGCATACGTTGAAATAAATGCTCGCCATTCAAGCAAATGGTCAGGGTTTGATTCCTGGCCGAGGTACTCATAAAACCTTACCTAACCGGTAGCAAGTTCGAAAAATAGGGGAAGTTGAATGTTAGGCTAGCAAAACAACCCCTTGAAAACAAAATCGCTGTTATTGCTAAGTCAAAATCTTAATGCTTGAAACCCTGTATTTCACTAGAAATGCAAAGGAATCAAGAGAATACGTTTGAAAAGCCCTACTTCTGTACTGGCTTATATATATATATATGTATATATACAATATTCTGGAATAGTCATCAATACCAATACTGGTGTCTCTTAAATACCACCGATTTGTTAAGTATGATCAATGGAATTACAGTTCAAGAAAGATGCGTAAAATATAACAAGAATAAAAATTTAATAGCAAATAGAATATCAGATAAAATTAGGGAAATTTCCACAAACCTTGACGGCCAAGGTAAGAACAGTGTCTGAACCAGCTTCTTTTGAATACATAAGTTGGGTTTCTTAATGTGGATCCCAACGGCCTCAGCAGTATGTAGTAGACGAACTCTTAAGGTAAAGTTAAGATATGATATGGTTGGTATGCAGTAGGCGATTCTCAAAGCCTCCTTAATATCAATCTTGTGTTCTGTATCCACAAGATGAGATAGAATAGAGCTATGAATGGATTTTGTTCGTCCTTTACTCAGCCTTCATCGGCTGATATATCAATAAGACTTGATGCAAAGCTGATCGTTTTCAAGAAATAAATCACGGGAATTAGAAAAATTTATTCCATTATATATTTACGTTCATCCAACATTTACATTTAGATTTACTGTCACCTGTGTAGATTTCTTCATGCATAAGAAATTCGCAAATTAACTCGCGATTTGCAATTTACACAATTCGAGATGACTGTCCCACTACACTACAATTTTCTTTGGGAACCACAATATGTGATCAGCTTGATACTACAAACGCTGACCAAGAAAACAAGCATAAATACACGGCGCTGTATACTACTGATTATTGAGATGAGTAGTTGGATACTGCTCACCATTGAAATCACATTGTTTTTCTGATTCACATATTTTCTTTTTGTAGTTTTTATCTTGCAACTTCTCAAAGGTAATGGAGATGAACTGGACACACGCTGATCTGACTGTTGAGTAACATCAGGCTCCAGTCCTTAGAGTAGATACCGAATGGGAAACGACGAGCTGGTCAACTGAGTGTGACACGAAGCAGGTCATATGGGTAGTAGAATAAGACTAGCGGACAATCGTAGAGTGATCTTGTGGTGAGAGCTGTCTGCTAGCCGAAATCGTAGACAACAATTTACGTCAATGTTTACGTCCCGAATCACAGTCATGAGAAAAAACACTAGCAAAGCTCAACCTTGAGGAACTCATCAACCAATCACAGCGGACCTAACGTGTGCAAATACTATTCGCAGATATATGGCTTAACTTTCTAAGAAATGGTCACACGCAATACAGAATAACCTTCAGCAAGAAAACAACCAATCAGAAGACGTTGCTTCCCCGCTGACTATAATGTATATAAAAATTTATAAATATCTCTTGACTTTCTCAATAAAGAATCTGTTGCCTGGTCCTTGTCTTCTGTAGTTACAATCTGAAGAAGACAGCAGAGAACAGAATAAAAATGGAGATGTTCTGCTGAAGCCCTATGTTCCACTTAGAACCCAAATAAACAATAATATATAGTAACTGATTACACCATTTGATTTACTTTTTTCAATGAATATAATAAAATTACTGTTTGACTATTTAAACTTCCTAAATAATAAAGTTGACTAACTTCTTAATTTGAACAAAGCAAGAACTACAGTTTTAGCAGAATAAAATGGTACCATCTTTTATTTCGTTGCCTTCTCGTCAGCTGCTTACAGGGCAAAGACATTACTAAATGTATCCACAAAAACAATTTTAACATACTTGCACAGAGTTCATTTTAAACAAAAATCAATCGATCAGTATACGCATACACTAATAATATATACACATATATATGCAATATTAAACACTATTCTGAACAATAATAATCATACACAATTGAAACTTTTCAGCATTTCGCATTCGGATGAAAAATATCCAGTTATCAGGGCAAAAAAAGACTGTTAACCGCCTCTTTCTGAACGCATAAGTCAGGTTTCAGTCGCTTGATGGAAATGGCTTCAGCAAACTTAAAAAGAATTGAGCTCTTTTGCTTATTGATAATTTTGAACGACTTTTCGACGTCCACCTCATGACCCGTGTCGAGGAGATGCCTGGCGATGGATGGCACTGTTTAAAGCATTTGTTCCCTTTAGCCATAAGCAACTTCTTAATAACTTCAATGAAACTAATTATGTGGTACACTGTGGTAGTCCTTTACGGTGGAACAAAATCAGGAGAGTAAGTTTCAACAGCATATCAGTAGACAAAATAAATCTTACAATGGACCCGCCTTTTTCAAAACATATACCTGAAACTGATTATTTTCAAGGCATGGAATACTACAGACTGTAGTAGTTCATTAAAACAAAACAAAAAATAATGATAGCTTGAAACACAGTTTCCATTAATTTAAAATAAGTAATACAAAGAGAGATACAAAATATGAGATAAAATACAAGCAGATACATATAAACCTATCAAGTGAAATAAGAACAATTTTATCAATGATAAGGCATCAGCTCACTTCCTGGCGTTTTATATACAAAACAACTAAATTCAGTGTTGTATTAACTGGACATTAATTATAACAGGAATTTATATGAAAATAAAACTACGGAGGAAAAAAAGAATATCCATATGCCTATATAAGTAGTTCAGGAAAACTACTCCTGTTGTTTCAGATATCTTAGATTAATAATCACAATTAGACAATAAAAAAATGAGACAAGATGAAATCTATACTGGTGACTATTGTCACCATTTGTTTTTTTTTGCCTTTCCATTTTATTGGTTAACAGATTTTATTTAATAAGTCTGGAGAACAAACTTTAAAAAAAATCCCATCTTATAAAATTATCACCAATTTGGTCGTAGTCTGTAAGACAAAACAAAAGTGTTGTTGTTTAGGGAGGCAAAACTGGATGTGAGATGGCTTCATGTTGCTTATACCTGATTTCGCTGTAGTTCTGTCCTCTGAGCTGGATAGTTTAGTCTTGAAGCTTTCATTGACTTACTCAACAACATCCTCAGGGCATACTTCAATTCTAAATAGGCTTTCAGTATTTTCAACGGATTTGTTAGTCACCTCACCACCTGGTAACCCTGGTCTTGATTGCTTCTTTTGTATATTTTATCATCCTCTAGTCAACTTGTATTGGTACTGATGGTTTCCATGACCTGAAAGTTGGACTGGTAAATCCTCAGCTGTGTCAGTGTGTCTGACGACCGCCTTTTCTCCTGAATACCAGGCAACCAGAAACTCTCTGACATTTTTGGTGTTTCTTCTGTCTGCGAGTTCTCTTGTACATGTTGGTTTTGTCTCCTTTTGCTGTTGAGTCTTTCGGTTGACACAGATAAATTCTAAAAGGTTTGAGTAGTCTTGCAGTGATTTCAGAGTTGTTCTTCATATATGGTAGGATAATTTTCCTGGTGCTTTCATATGGGACTTTTGATTTGGTTGGTTGGGTTGACGACAGATGTCTTTTGACGAAGTTTCGTGGATATCCATTTTTTCAGATGACCATGAGATATTTTTCTTCTATTTTATACAGGGCAGGAGTGCTGCAAAGCATCCCGGCTCTTTTCAATAATGTTTAGACGCAGCGTTTTTGTATGTTATTGGGTTGTTGATATTTTAATAGAGTATTTGATCTGTGTCAGTTGATTTTCTTTATACTTGAGTTTCTGATCCTCATGTAGCTATTCGCTTGCCTAAGACGTCTAAAAATTGAATTTTGCTCTCGGATTCCTCTTCGCTTGTGAATTTGATGTTTCTAAAGATGTAGTTAATTAGGTTTTGTTGTCCATGTTGTTTCTTCTGATTATCACAAATGTGTCTTCCATGTAACGGATCGAGGTTTCGAATTTGATTTTTGGCAGGATTATCTTTGAAAGCCTTTGCATAATAACTTCTGCAACCAGTCCTGATATAGGCGATCCTATAAGCGTCTCTTTTATTGGTTCATTTATTTGATCGTTGAACTGAAAATAAGCTGTTGGACATCGGTTTGTGCATTTTATGCAACTTAAGTGATGCATTTCTCATTAGCTATCAGTGTACTGGCGACTATAGGATTTCTTGGGATATGAATTATATTGATTCCAATAGTTAGATTGTCATCACGAACCCCACAAATCTTATGATCTGAACACTAAATTATTATTGAAAACTACTAACCTACCATCTAATAAAACACAAAATCACCATTTTTTTTCAAAATAATCAATAATAAGGAAAGTTCATCAGAAAGCTGGAAGAAACTAACAATTTTCAAATGCACAACAGAGATATGCGAAATCCTGTCTAGAATTCTTAACAGAGACTTCGATAAAAATTTCATTTAAACCTGAAAATTCAGTTAATGGGAAATATTATCGATTGAATTGATTTTCCCTCTCAGTTGGACAAAATGACTTAATCTATGGAATACTATGCGTGATTTCTGAAGAACCAGACAGATAAATCTTACAAACAGGCGACCTGTATAAGTTACTAGTCTGTTTAAATTTCTATCCAGCATAACGCATAAACTCTTCTCCATTTGGTTGGAAGATTTCATCATGAGCTGATGAAAAATTGGAAAACCAGCACCGGAGTACTGGACAGCTGTTTCGTCAGACTAGTTTGGGATTCTTCACAGTACGCACCCACCGCCAGGGTTTGAACCCAGGACCTTATGGTTACAAGGTGAGCTAGCTTGTAGACTATTAAGTCACTGGGACCTGATCCAATGGCTAACCCATGAATTCTAACTTCTGCCAATTTATGACATAACGCGACCACTTTGCAATGTCTTCTTCGGTGAGTTACTGCCTCGCCTTCAACCTGCTGTACCCCACTGGTCACGGCTTCCCACTAGAACCCAGGTAACTACCTAGTGCATATATATATATATATACGAGATCCTGTAGTAGGCATCCAACAAAATAATTTAGTTTACTTAATACTCTGAAATGGCTGTTAGTTCTAATACATGAGTGAACGTAAGTAGACCTACGTTAATTACACTAACCGAATACAAAAACCTGATAAACTCTAGACTGGTTAACCTTAAAAAGATAAGAATTCTAAGAAATAGCTAGGCTACATACAACACTATATACAATTCCATGCAGTCATACAACAGAATAGGATAGGGTAATAGTCCGACCGGAACAGGCTAGATTCAAGAGAAACAAGACATGCATCGATCAAATCGAAATACCACGTATCATCATTGAACAGAGCATGGAATGGCAGTAAACTATCTACCTCAAATTCATCAACTCTGAAAAGGCCTTCACCAGACAGCATCGATCGAGAGGTGATTTGGAAACTAATTCGCTACTGCCAAAAGGTGCCGCCAATAATTATACACCTCATCCGACAGTTGTACGATAATACTGCATGCCAAGTAATCCAAAACGCGAAACTCACGGAATCCTTCGAAATGAAGACGGGAGTAAGACAAGGCTGGCTGGCTGGCTGGCTGCCGACTATCTCCAACGTATTTCCTGACTGTGGGTGGTAGACTGGATAATGTGACAGACAGCGGTGAAAACGAGGAGACAGGAATGAAATGAACCCACACAAAATACGTGGAGGATATGGATTCCGCCGATGGCACATGTCTGTTTTCGCACAAACTGGAAGATATGCAAGTGAAAAGCAACAAGTGGGCAGAAGAACCATCCAGAGAAGATAGGACTTCATGTGAACATAGAGAAGGTGGAGACGGAGGTGATGAAGATTCCTGGCCAACACCACCAACAGCAACGACAAGAGACAACAATCATTATAAATGGAAGAAATCTGATAGAAGCAACCTACTTTACATACCTACCCGGGAAGCATCGTTTCAACTACAAGCAGACAAAACTGACGAGGATATCAAAGCAAGGATCACGAGAGCAAGGTAAGCTTTCATTATTCTCAAGTCTGTGTGGAGATCAATACTCAGCACTCAACATGAAAATGAAAATAAGATCCGGATTTTCAACTCCAATGTGAAGTCACTGCTACTATATGGATGAGAGACTTGGTGCGTCTCGAAGGGTACTTCAAACAAACTACAGACCTTCATCAACAGCTGTCTTCACTCAATACTCAAGATCAGATGGCCGATCAGAAGCAGGGATCTCTGGCAATGAGTGAACCAACCTAGCAGGAGCCAGTTGTGCCACAAATATGTAGGAAGAAATGGAGGTGGATTGACCATACTCTGAGAAAACAAACCATCAAATGAGTGACATCACACACCAGGACATCGCTCAAGTGGAACCCAAATGGGAAGTGGCGAGTTGGTCGTCAGTGCGAGGGTGGGGTGACATGGAGGAGGTCATGTGGAGAGGAGATGAAAGTATGTGGGCGGACGTGCCAGGAGCCAGGTGGAAACGTTGGCGGAGAACCGAACGCAACATCATCAACCACAAACCAAAGTCAACGGGAAAAATTTGAATGTAATCACTTCTTCCACTTATCTAGGTAACACCGTTCCACCGACAAACGGCACGGATGAAGACATTAAAGACAAGATGAGAAAGGTAAGACAGACTTCCAACAACCACAAATCAATCTGGAAATCCACTTCACTCAACATAAGGAACAAGATTCAAATTTACAACATTAATGTCAAGTTAATCAATGCTTCTTGACTTGATATGTCACGAAAAGTATTCCCAAAAGGCTGCTGCAGAATTTTATCAATAGCCGCCTTCGCTACATACAAAAGGTCAGATAGTCATTTAAAGAGGATTAACAATGAGCAACTCTGCGAACGAGCCAACCAACGACCTATCGCTTAAAAAAATATGTCGGAGGAAATGGAAATGGACAGGACTAACGCTGAGGAGACTACTGAATGACATTTCAGGCCAGGTAAAACCTCGAGTGGAACCTGAATGGGAAACAATGAGCTGGGTGAGGAGAAAATGAAACTCTATGGCTGAATCATGAAGGCATCCAAAAAAGACTAGAAGGAACACAATGAAATGGAGACGTGCTGTTGGATCCGCATATTCCACTCGGAACCTAAGGGAATATTAATAGCAATAATAATAATAATACTAATCAGCAAAATGACTATCGATATTCTACTTGATACTTTTGCTGAACTTCTTTTATAACTTGCTATGAGACAATATTCCTTTTTCTTATTAGAACTATCACTCATTTTAACTCCTACTTCCTTAATATAATAAAAATGTGAAGTCTATAAAAGTTTTGAAGTAAAAAGAAACTTTTAAAAGTCAGTCATGTGTTTGAAAGTAACAAAACAGAATCTCTTTCTCTTTTTCAAAAAACAACAAAAAGTCAGAAAAAAAGTAAAAGATGAGAATGCCTAATAGTAATAATGATAATATAAGAATAAGAATAATGATAATGATAACAATCAATCTTCTCAGTCAAGCAATGCATCTTTAAATTCATTCAAGCAAAATGACAGCAAACTGACCACAATTCTTTTGCATACCCTAGTAATAGCAGTAATATAGCAATACTAGTTAAATAGTTCCACTTTCTCCTTTCCTACTTCTCATCTTCACTACCTTATGCTATCTCTATGTGTGTCTTTAATTTAAAATCACTAGAAAATGAAAAAAAGAAAAGAAATGAAATGAAAAGGAAGAACACTGTTGCGAGCAAACATCATACTAGCCAAATCGAGATGCGTAATGCATCTTACTTCTTATATTATGTCACCCCTTTTGTTAAATTAGTCTTCTCTCTCTCGCGCGCGCGCGCTCGCGTACGCGCTCTTTGTCTCTCTGTTGTGGCAACTTTTGTCTGGTTTACACAGGTATGAGGGTGTGTTTAATCTTACTAAACACTATGTAGTATATTCAACTAGGCGAAGTTGTATGTGAGACCGTGTACATTATTCAGTAATGCATATACATCTTGTATACTTGTATGTATGAATGTGTGTGTGATTGTGTGTCAGAAAAACAGCATATGAAATGATAATCTCAAACAGGCTGACTAGAAATTAGGACAGCAATTATAAAGTTAAATCACTCTTCAAAAAAACAGATGAAGTGATTTAAACAAACATTAGAACAAGTGATTTTTGAAATGTTATCCCACATTCACTGCTTGGATGAGAATTATATATATATATATATAGATTTGATACAGGTGTAATAATGATGAAATACAAGAAACTTTTAAGGATGTACAACTGATTCGAATTTCACCTGCGGCATAGATGACTGTCACAGACTTACACGTCTACCGCGTGCGTGTTCGTTGTTCTACAAAATAAAAATAAACTGATGCTATGCAGTGAAGGATTTCACTTCAGGGATTCAAAAAAGAAATGGGGACAAAACATGAGATTATATAGAACACGATTTAAGCAAATACGTATTCTCAGGGAATTCTCATCAGGCTTTACATTTAAATTATATATATCCAAACCAAGTTCACTTTTAACGGTTTGAAAAAATTTGGGCATTGGGTATATGATATTCATTATAATAAAGGTTTTTGTATTTCCCAATGAATGAAAAACAAAACGACATTGTTTTTACTGACGTTTCGCTATTTAATGCTAATAGCTTTATCAAAGTATTATTAAACCGGAATTTACAAAATCTCAGCATATATATAACAAAGAGTTAAGAGGTGAGAAAACAGACATAGGTCAAGTTAAAGGGACATATTGCAAGTAAAAAATAGCAATGAAGATAACTAAACCAAAGAACAAAGGTAATAGTACATCTGTTATGATATCAAAATAAAGGTTACTAACTTCATCATCGTTCGTCTGTCTGGGGTCATTTTTTGTTGTCAAGTTGGTCAATTGGTAAAGATAACAAAATCATGTGTGGATTGTTGGATTTGATCGGTGTGTAAAATTATAAAAGTAGTGTGTGTTTACATAGTGAACTTGCATATCACATTCGTGTTGATTTTGTCACTTCATGGGAGAGGGGAGGGAGGTGTAGTAACCAGGTCAGATTCTGTTTTAGTCCATCATTCCTATTCAGGCAATTTTGATTCCATTTGATATGAAGTGCTTCTGATGTTAGACGTTCTTTGTGATTTCTGAAGTTTTTCTGGATTATTTCAATATTGTCAAAAACAATTTTGTGGCCTGATTCTATAGCATGTAGACCTATGGCTGATGATCTACACAATTCATTCCTGGAGAAAATAAGCTGTATATCTCCGAGAATCCAATTCACTTTGGAAGCAGAATCAGACGTCGGTGAACTACCATTTCTAGACTGCCTAGTTAAGAGAAGGGAAAACGGATATTTTAGTATATCCATATTCAGGAAGAAAACCGACTCAAATAAATATTTAGACTTCAAGTCATCACATCCCATCAGCGCAAAGATTTCAGTTGTTTCAAGTCTTCTCACTCCTCAACTCTTTGTTATATATATGCTGAGATTTTGTAAATTCCGGTTTAATAATGCTTTGATAAAGCTATTAGCATTAAATAGCGAAACGTCAGTAAAAACAATGTCGTTTTGTTTTTCATTCATTGGGAAATACAAAAACCTTTATTATAATGAATATCATATACCCAATGCCCAAATTTTTTCAAACCGTTAAAACAGAACTTGGTTTGGACATATATAAGGATAAATTCATTCAAGGCGGCGGTGAGTGTACAAGTAGAATGTTCATACTAGTAGGGGTAGAGGGGAAAATAACTATTGTAGCATAGAGATTACATAATACAATAATAGTAATAATAAATTGTTACACCGAGAATAAAGTGTACAACTACAACACAGCATGATATTGATAATACACTTAGCATTACAAATAAAAACAAAATAATATTTACAGTTATCCGGTGTCACCGGGAGAGAAAACTGCTTTAGGTTGGGGGCGAAGACCACGGGAGGGAGAGAGATTGAACAAACTTTTTCTGAACACCGAAATTGGTTTGAAAAACTAAAGACGTGCCAACCTAGGAGGGAGTTGAGGTGGTACCTTGTATAGAATTGTAAAAGCTGAATTTTTGCCAATCTTATGCTCCGTATCCACTGGGACTTTTGAATGAATTTACCATGGTAATGCGTTTTACTTATTATTCTACCTCTTATAATTATTATTCTTGATTCATTTAAAACTATCCTTTATCAGTAGCATTGTCTTAACTCACTTCAACATTATTATTATGATTGTTATTATAACTATTACTACTGATATTACTCTGTTTGCGATTCTTCTTATATTCATTAATGACTAATTGTTTATCTAAGTGATATAATTGAAGCGTAAAGCAATTTTCTTAATTTTGATCTCTCATACTCCCTCTCCCCCTATTTATTTGAACATGACTAATTCAATGTAGTTTATTTACTTATCAGTCATATCTCCCAATGCAATTTCAAAAGTATATATACATATCCGTGTATGTAGAGTATTCAGCTGACGAGTTCTACTGAAATTGGATGAATTCATTAAATCCTGCTTTATTAACCTTTATTGCTTGTATTAAATTCGTATCGGGAAGTAAATGTTTTCAATTTCACTTCTGAATGACTTTACGACTCCTTTACCTAACCCCTTTGGACAATGCTCCAGAAGGCGACGGTGGGCTTGCCGAGATGTCCTACCTAGGTAACTGTCTCCACATGAATAGTTAAATTTATAAATGGTCACTGTAGTGACCAGACTCGGTAGTCTATCCTTCACCTAAGTTGGAATTATACAACGATCGGCGAATTTAAACACAGTGTTGCGTCAAATAATGTTTTTGTTATTATTTTTCGAAGTTTCGATGCTAGTAATTCAGTTGCCGAATCTCCTTTATTCGGCAAAGCCATGTATGTACATTCCGTCTGCACCGTTTTCCTCATGGAGAATTTAACAAATTTTTCAGGGTATCCATCCTCAAATAATAAGTTTTCTATTTTCCTTATTTCATCATCTGGAGTGCAGATTTTTCTAGCACGATACATCAAGGTACTGATAAGATTTTCGTTTGTATGCAAGAGGAAAAAAAGACTTGAAATGGGTGTATTAGCTAACCCATGACTTCTTCCCAAAAAATACCCCCCTTAATACTGCCATCTTGCCTTCGTGTTAGCAGGACATCAAGAAATGAGAAGGTGTTGTCTTTCTCGTTTTCATATGTGAACTCAGTTACTGGGTGAGCCATACCGAACTTTTGGAGAAGGATCTCGACATTTATCGTATTGCTACTATTAACTACATTGATTCAAATGCCTATGACTACTAATATTTCATCACTTAAATGAAAAGTCTGATGAGAATTTCTCGAAAATATGTATTTGCTTAAATCGTGTTCTATGGGGATTTTAAAATTATATTTAATCATACCATCCAGACTTTGTTTACAGAACACTTTTCCGAACTATAAAGACTGATTTGGAAACTGTCTGTTAGTAAATAATGACCACAGCCTTACGCGAGGAAAACCAGTTATGTTTACCAAATTATAGTAAAATGATCCATCTTTGTGTAATGTCGTTGATAAGAATCCATGAAGTGTTAAATGAAGAACTCTTTATTTTCCTCTTAGAATCAACGGAACAAACTGGCACTTTTCAACTTTGATTGGACACTGGCTGGCTGGCTGGATTCAACATAGAACTTGGCACCGAAGTGCAGCAGTCCGAGTTGCCACGTTCCAAACAGCACACAAAGGTAGACAAGAAGATGAGTGAAGAGAATCAATAGAGTTTTGACAGGTATAAGAGTGAAACAGAATGAGTAATGGTAGAAAGGAATATGAAAGATTACAGAGACTGAATACATCTGCGCCATTGACAACGATTTTGAGCCATGTCACCTATTGTCTCCAGCCATTGATTCTTAGAGTCCCGACGGCCCCAACCCGGAAGTCTGCATCTCCCTACCTGACTCAGTTTAACTGTCAGGAATTTCATGGATTGATGAGGCCATGTTTTTGTTTGGCCACCACTTACTCTTTTCCAACCTGCACCGATATCAGCTAGTAATGCCCGTCCGTCGGGGGAGGCGATGGTTAGGCATGCGCAGCACATGACCTAGCCATCTCAATCTATGTAAATTCATAGCCTCTTCGATTGATTTTCCCTCTTTGCCCAACACTCTACGCCTAACGTCAACATTACTTACCTTATTATATCACATAACGCGAGAAAGAGATCGTAAACATCTGTGGTCAAAAACAGACAATCTTTTCATGTCTTCCGCTCTCAATGGCCACGTCTCACAGCCATAGAGAAGGACGGAGCGAACTGCTGAGCAGTACACACGTCCCTTGGTTGATAGCCAGATGTCACGCCTACGCCAGAGACGGTGTAAGTTAGCGAAAGCAGCCCGGGCTTTTTGGATCCGTGCTGAGATTTCGTCACCAATCAATCCGTTGGTGCTGATACAACTTCCCAAATAGGTGAAGTGGTCAACATGTTCTATCACTTCACTCCCTATCACTAAGCTAGGAGTTGACGTAGTCCAGTCCTGTAGCAGCATCTTACATTTCACAGGAGCGAATCGCATGCCAAACATACGAAGATTGCTGCTCAAGGTGATTGGACACTAGTAACTAGTGTGATGTGTCTAGTCCTTTCTTTGGTGCAGACAGAATTCTATCAGTCAGGTTTGTAATGTGGCCACCATTCTAGGTAGCTCGCCATCACGGTGCACATTGATTTGATGATATTAGATACGCCTTGCTGACGAGTGCCAACTAGCATGAAACCTAAGTCCAAGGCTTCCTGCCGATTGCCTCCAACCATCTAACTGTTCAACTTTAGACATCCGAAAGGTGATGCTGCACCAATCATCTTGGAAAGAGCACCCTACCCCTGATCTCTGCCCGACTACCACTAATATCTCCCTAAATAGATTAACCTAACCCTAAGCTGTCTCTAGGCTAAACCTAAACTTAATCTTCCCCTAACCTAACCTAAAACTGATTAAGTATCCTCTTCAATATCATTTCACTTCATTCAACACATTTATGTGATTTTAATAAGTCTTCATTGCATGTCAATTATTTTACGAAATTATGCTGTAAAATCTGTATGCACTTAGTATTTAGTGCTAGGAAAGATACAGAAGTAGGCGAATATGTTGGTCAGTACGCTTATTTGAGAAGCTGTATTAACTGTAATGTATTGACTGCTGATAGAATTTCAGCACCAACACAGAAGTTTCGTTTAACATTTGTTAACGTGAATGAATTTTGAAGTCGAAGATATATCTCACTACCTTTCAAAGTGTGTAAATCGCAGCAGTTTACTGTTGATAAAACTAGGAGTTATAAAACTACCATAGGCTTCAGCTGATTGATGCTCGTATTCATTCGGTTACTGACATTAAGTAAAACAGCACGATATGTTAATTAAGTCGCTAGGTGAAGTTTTGAGTCTTCCTCGACTGAGGCTGTTAGGACACCGCCTGCCTCAATGACCAGTGTTAGCAGAAGGAGGATAGGGCTTGGAAAGTTTTCAGTACAGCCACATCAAACCATAATACAAACTCATGAATCATCTTATTGTTGATTTGAGCCAGAATAGAAGGCATTTATTGTCTCGGCGGTGAATTCTTTAGAATGATAAGCATGCTAAACAACTCTATCCAAAGGCCAATATACCGAAATCCAACATGAAATTAGCAATTAATTAACTGCCAGAGCTATGTCTTACTGGTTGGAAAACAAAATCTAGTACGTTCGTTATCCTCAAGGATTACGAAAATTTGTCCGAAAGACACAATAGGGACTATGCGATTTCTTATTAGAAGACAAATATCTACATAGATTAATTAACTCAAATATGAGGGAAAAGCCGGTATCAAAGAAAGTGGCAACTGTTCCTATGAAAACGCTTTTCATGAACCTATGGTTCAAAAGTGTCATGGAAATCGATATCCTTAAAAACTCTCTTTCCAAGTGTTTGAAATAAGCAATTCACGCTGCCACCATAGGAATCACATTCTCAAGAAAACATTTAACCCAGTCATGCATTAAGAACAAGATACCGTTTCTAGCCACTTTAGTATGTATTCAGTAATTTACTCGTTCCCGTGAAGAAAAATATGTCAGCGGTACACAGCGTCAAGTCCAATATTGAAACACTGTCCAGCCTGACTAGCCAAGAAAGAGAAGAATACCAATAGTTTATCCTCAAGTGTCATGTCAACTCTGGACATTTGGCACTCTGTATAACTGCTTCACATTGACATGCAGAGTTTATCAATATCGCAAGCGACAGGGCTATGAATACACTGTTTACACATGGTTGAAAAACTGACTATTCAGAACCTCAAGACGGCCATTTGTCGTCAAAAGCATTAAGATGCACTCACCTGTCTTACTATGACTAGGGTAATACTCCTGCCATAGTTTCGTTCGTTTCATACTTATTTCTATTATGTCGTTATTGTTATCTACTGTCAATACTGCGTTACTCATACACATTTAGTTTAAACACTAGTCCTCTTTACTATTTTGTCCACTTGGCGCATTCAGGTTGATAATGCAGCTTTTGCTCTTGTTATGTAGTAATACTTCCTGTCCCTTGATTTGGACATGTGGATTCTCTTCTAGACTATTCCTAGAACATAATCATCAATTGGTTTTAAGCATTTCATGTTCAACATATATAAAAGAATGTCTAGTTTTTTTAAATGGTTCATCGGAAAAAATTATCTCCTGTCAGTTTCTGTTTTAATGATAAGCATCGATGTTTCTCAGCTGTTGATGAGATGACCTGGAATCGCTCCATCTTTATAATCATAATTATGAACATTTCCATTTTGCCATTCTCTTCCACAGTCTCTAGTTGGTCCTGTTTAAAAGCATGTCAACTTGAACTAATGCAATTCTGTAGAAAATTCTATTTCAATTCGTTAGTCAATCAGTTTGTCCCAACATATGTATAGTGATATGATTACCATTCATTATTATTATTGTTTCCTTTAGTTCCTAGGGGAACATAGAGCTTCAGCCTCACGTCTCCAATGCGTTCGGTTCTCTGCCAACGTTCCTACCTGAACCCACGTCTTCCCACATGCTTTCATCTTCTCTTCACATCACCTCCTCCATGTCACCCCACCCTCGCACTGACGACCAACTCGCTGCTTCCTATTCGGTCGGGTTCCACTCGACCGATGACCTAGCGTGTGATGTCACTCACTTGATGGTTTGTTTTCTCAAAGTATGGCCAATCCACCTCCATTTCTTCCTACATATTTGTTGAACAGTTGGTTCCTGCTAGGTTGGTTTGCTCATTCCCAGAGATCCCTGTTTCTGATCTTTTCTGGACGGCGATCTGATCTTAAGTATTGAGCGAAGACAGCTGTTGATGAAGGTCTGTAGTTTGTTTGAGGTGCTCTTCATAACACACCAAGTCTCTCATCCATATAGTAGCACTGACTTCACATCGGAGTTGAAAATTCACATCTTATATTCATTTTTATGCTGAGTGCTGTTGATCTCCATACAGACTTGACAGTAGTGAAAGCTTGCCTTGCTTTCCCGATCCTCACCTTGATATCCTCATTGCTTCCGTCAGCCTGTAGTTGAAACGATGCTTCCCGGCTATGTATGTAAAGGAGGTTGCTTCTATCAGAATCCTGTCATTTATGCTGATCGTTTTCTGTTGTTGTTGCTGGTGGTGGTGTTGGCTAGGAATCTTCATCACCTCCGTCTTCACCTTCTCAATGTTCACGTGAAGTCCTATCTTCTCCAGATGGTTCTTCTGCCCACTTGTTGCTTTTCACTTGCATATCTTCCAGTTTGTGGGAAATCAGACATATATCGTCGTCGAAATCCACATCCTCCAAGTATTTTTGTGTAGGTTCATTTCATGCCTGTCTTCTCGTTTCCTGCCACTGTGTGTTGCATTATACAGCGTTGTGGATTACTTGGCATGCAGCATTATCATACAACTGTTAAATGAGATGTATAATTGTTGGCGACAACCCTTGGTAGTAGCGAATTAGTTTCCAAATCACCTCTTAGTCGACGCTGTCTGGTTAAGCCCTTTTCAAAGTTGATGAGTTTGAGGTAGAGAGGTGACTTCCATTCCATGCTATGTTCAATGATGATACATTGTGTTTCGATTTGATCAAGGCATGCCTAGTTTCTCTTGAATCCAGCCTGTTACGGTCGAAGTTTTTCCTCCGGGGCTAGTTTGATTCTCTCCAGGATGATGCCGCTTAGTATTTTGCTTAGGAGAGACAGGAGCATAATGCCGCGGATTACCATTCATACTCATAAGGATATTTTGTACTACCGAAAACGACCATATGGAAACGACGAATTTCAGTACACCGAACCTACTCATAAGAAAACTTCAGAGTAATGTACTATCAATATATGTATTTTGAAGCTGTACAAGCAATTGAGATTATATCCGAAATAATACTTAGTCATGATGGCCATCCAACTCTCTCCATCTACCAAGACGAAGACGTCGCTGAGTTTCTTGTTTAACCCACCAACTGGGCATCTCTGGTGGCATTGGAACAGCTGCTGGATATTCATATCTTTTACGACGAGGTTCTTCCTCATTCAGAGGATTTCCTTCACTACGTAGTCGTTCATGAATAATCTCCTCGTACAATTCTTTGCGGTCTCGATAACGGTCCAGGTAGACATCAAATGATACATCGTTGTGTACACCATATCTTTCTCTGATAAGAGGTATTCCATGTGGATGTCGACGCGGTTTACTCCATGTATCAACAACTGGAAACTTCTCCTGTGGTGGTACACGAGGATCTGGCCATTGAATTTCAAAGACAGGTTCAGGGATATCTACATAAATGCGAAAGTGAAAGAAACGTCATAGAATAAGAAATCAGCTGTTACATGGTTTGTTACTGAAATAAATTGAGTAGTTTAAGTCTTATGGAAAAAACTAGCCAAATAGAGTCAGACATCTATAACACACAGCTTCAGGTGAGATTTTATTGGAAACGAGAAATATTCAGATTACGATGTGTCGTTCATTGACACCATGTGTTATCAATATTACAAGCATAAATGCTACGCAACATAAGTAAATACCGTGAGGTGTTTACAACACCCCAATATAGCTTGGGAACACATATTGGTTTGTGAGTTTCTCGATTATTCACATCGACCAGTAGTACACACAGTGTAAATAGCAGAACATCACTTCTTCGAGGCCAATAACAAACATTTACGATGTGGTGATAGCTGGCTGCGAACAAGCCGAAATTGTAAACAACAATTTACGTCAGTGTTCACGTCCCGAATCGGGGTCATGAGAAAAACGATAACAAGGCTTAACCTTGAGGAACTCACCAACCAATCACAGCGGACTTAACGTATGCAAATACGATTCGCAGATATATGCCTTAACTTTCTAAGAAACGGTCACAAGCAGTACAGAGTAACCTTCAGCAAGAAAACAACCAATCAGAAGACGCTGCTTCTCCACTGACAATAATGTACATAAAAATCTATAAATATCTGTTGATTTTCTCAATAAACGATCTATTGCCTGGCCCTTGTCTTCTGTCGTTACAACGACATACCTCAAATAAACCTTCAGAGAATAAATTGACTTCTATGTGAAAAGAAATGAAAGTATAGTATCATATTATTATCTCACATAAATGTGTGAACGAACAACATTCATCTCGATTACTTTCTCAGGTTCTACAGTTATACGTCCATATCAGTCAAGCAAACAACTGTTATTAACACGATTAATGTTTTGTCATAAGATGGAATCATTGGGATCAAAGGATTCAAGGGTTTTATACAAGAGGGATGTATGTGAGTAAACAGCTACTATATTTCAGTGTAAATGATAATAAGCTCAAGTATAAAAATGAATTTTCAAAGTAAATTATCATAAATGGCAGTAAATATAGAAAAGTGGATGTTTTTGATTGACGTCCAATCTTAGATAAGAAGAAGAAACAAGAAAAAGTATGGCTATCCACGGACACATGGAAAGTGACACAGGAGAGAAGAATGGTGAAGCAGAAGACACACCAGTACTGAGATGAGTAAAACTGAATCTACCGAACAAAAGAGTGAAGAAGAGTGCTAGTAAAGACGAAACAATGGCAGTTGAAGCAGTACACGCTGCACATAAGATAGACCGCGTAACAATATATCAAATAACCTAGTCACTATCCAAGAAGCTATCAACGCAGGCGAAACCAATGGAAGATAGTTAAGGAAACCCAATTACCAAAGAGGTGGAACAGAGTAAACGCTGAACTGATCCTTTCAAAGGGCTCTTCAAACGACCCCCACCTACAACTTGTCCAAACACACCACCAACAGACAGAGAACTAATAGTGGACAACAAATTTCCAACAAAAAGAGCAGTCTTAAAACCCTCAATGGTTATGTTCATGCCAAAACTGCAGAAGGTGTGAAGGTAATCAAGGAAAAGTGCATGACGATTGGAAGGTCACCTTATCAAACTCCTCCCAAGCCTATGCAAGAACTGGAGCGGAATCGTGCTACAATTGTAGCCAACCGACAATTACACTATGCACATACAGCAAACTAGCCCTGATACGAATGATTTATTCCTACATTCATTGATATTTACAAAGGACAGAAAGTATTTGGATTTTCAGAGGAATATGACTTTGCTTAAGTATAAGATAATATTCTAACACAATATCACCTTACCAAGTGCATATTTGATTCCATAAAAGCAGAATTTAGAATAAAAATAAAGAATTGCGAAATATACACCACCGAATCGACACATTAATCTGTTTAATGATATGTAGTAATAAGTCAAGTGAGCCACAACAAGGAACTCAGTGAAGCCTTTGGAGTCAAGGAAGCAGTAAAAGACAGGACTATCTACTGTCATCAATGATATTCCTATTTGTGGTGGACTAGATTATGCTACAGACTGTATGGAGCGAGCGGCCGGGAATATGTTAGACCGATAGGAAGATTCTAAAAGATCTGAACTTCACAGACGATATGACGAAAAGCATTTTCAACAGCCAGCCGCGGACTTTTATAGACAACTACCTTGGCTGGCTCTATACTAGAGGTCAGATGGCCAGTCAGAAAGGATTAAAAACAAGAAACTCTGAGAACAAACCCATCCGTAGAAAAGGGAGAATGATGCTCGGGGAGGCTTCGTGTGCTCTTGGAAGTGTGTGGGCGGTTGTTACTTCCCGGCTGTCCACACCGTGGAAGTTGGTTGATTCTTCAGGTACCTGAAACAGAAAGAGGGTTAGTGTTGCGTGACCGCAGAGCCCAGGGGATAACTGCTTGAGGCCGGTCACACACAGCCTGTCTGAACTAACTTTTTGGTTTGGTTTCGTATCAGTAACTTACCGCCAGCTATGGACTACCGTAGGGTAAGTCAGGATGTACAATTTTTGGGGTCAACCTTTTCTAATCCCCCCTCTCCAGAGTTGAGAGACAGCATAGCTGGCCATCTGAGGGAAAGACCTTACTGCTATTACATCCCTATTCCCCAGCAGTACGACTTTGTTCACAGACTCCCAGCATAGTGTAAAAAAACTTACACTATGCCGGCAACTGCTTTTAGTCGAATCGCTATCCTAAAAATCTTCCTGGCATGGTGGGACCTGCAAGAACAATAGTTCCAGCCAGTGTAGCTTGTTGGGCCACTGCGATATGCAAGCCCAACCACCACGTCAAGGTAGCAGCTATCGGTTGGGACAAACCCATCCAGAACCTTTCACTCAACAAACATTCCGAAGAAAGTGGAGACGGATTAGACATACGCTGAGGAGACCATTTAGTGACATCACACGCTAAGCAGGCCATCGAGTGTAACCTGAATGGAGAACGACAAGTTGGACCGTTTAGAGTGACGTGGAGATCGTGTGAGGAGGAGATGAAAGCTTATGGGTAATCACGGAGCCAGTTAAAAAGACTGCAGGGATCAGGACGAGATGGAGATGTGTAGTTGAATCCCTGTGTTGACACTCGGAACCCAAGGGGATAATAATAATGTAAGAGAATCATATTACAGAGGGTAATATTCCAGCATATCAAGAAGGCTGCTGATGATATTGTAACGACAGAAGACAAGGGTCAGGCAACAGATCGTTTATTGAGAAAATCAACAGGTATTTATAGATTTTTATGTACATTATTATTCGTTATTGTTAGCAGAGAAGCAACGTCTTCTGATTGGTTGTTTTCCTGCTGAAAGTTATTCTGTCATCTCTTTGTTGCCGTTTCTTAGATAGTCCGCTAATCGTATCCACCCGCACTAAGTCTGCTGTGGTTGGTTGTTGAGCTCCTCAAGGTTAGTCTTTGTTCCTGTTTTTTTCTCATGACTAAGATTTGGGACGTAAACATTGACGTAAATTGCTGTCTACCAATTTTGACTAGCAGACAGCTCTCCCCACAATATGTATATATATAAGGTTGTTAATCAAAAAGGCTTACCAAGTTTCGAACGATAATATGATCGTACACTATCATCCCATATTGACTGGAAGAATACCAAGCCAGCTGGAGTTAACTCGTCTTGTAAATGCCGATAAAATTCTAATGTACTGAAACTTCGTTCCGATCGAAAATCTCTGAAGTGCAAGATAGAAGACAAAAATGCTTACAACAATATAGTCAAACACTAACAGATATTGATAAATATTACCCAAAACTGACACAACCTAACAACATAAAAATGAATTAATTACAACGACTGAATATTTGAAATACAATCACGGTAACAAAAACTTAACTCAATGAGAAACTGTATAAGTGTACCACAGATTCTACAATTTTACTTCCTTCTATCTTTACACACACACAGTAATAAACATAAAATAATATGGTGCTTCGAAAATGATACCGACTGACTCAGAGAATCTCAGTGGAAGAAGTATCGCTTCAACTAGTGGTATGATAGTTCAAATCAACCGTTTACACCAATAGATCACAGTTAAATAGTTTCAGAGAATGACACTACCTATTTATGAAGCTCATATACAAAAGATAACTGCTTATACTATTGATTGATTGACACGAGTAGTTGAACACACACCACTCATAAAAATCAGTAGTGCTTGCCAGCCAGATTGAAGTGATCGCTGTTTCGCTCGTTTGGGGGCAAACTTCATCAGTGTTGCACCCACCCGATTTGATTCAGCTCAGAGAGTTGAATCAGTTCAAATCACCTGAACTCTGGCTAGCCTACTTGGTCGAACTGGTACTACGCACTAGACCACATATTTTGATCTAAATAATTGCGGTTTCCTGTCAGTCTGTCTGTTTCGACATAGAACTTTGCACCGATCTGCAGCAGTTCAAGTCGCCACACTCCATGTAGCACACAAAGCAGAGAAGAATGTAGAAGAAATGCATAACAGAGACAGTAGATAGGGATATGAGAAAAAATGAATAGTAATAACGAAGAACAATATAGTTTCA
Source organism: Trichobilharzia szidati (assembly GCA_944472155.2). Classification (NCBI taxonomy): domain Eukaryota; kingdom Metazoa; phylum Platyhelminthes; class Trematoda; order Strigeidida; family Schistosomatidae; genus Trichobilharzia; species Trichobilharzia szidati. The sequence continues at coordinate 81,550,558 of OX235274.1, forward strand.
CTGGGTATTATAAGTCACAAGGAGTGGATGCATCTGCACCAGCCACTCAGGACGATTTTCAGCTAGATCAACAAATGTTTCCAGCCGTCATTCCTTCTCACCATCCCGAGGAACACAACCAGCAAGTATACACCTACCTAACTGACTGTCTTAAACTAACTATTGTGGATTTCATTGACTGATGAAGACATATCCTGCTTTGACAACCACTGGCTCTCTCTCTTTTCCAACCTGATCAATCCTATGTCAGCTAACATTGACCGTCGAGGAAGGCGATCGATGGCTAGGCACCCACGCGTAACACATGTCCTAACCATCTCAATCGATGTAACTTCACAGCCTCGTCGATTGATTCCCCACCACACACACACCTACCTACCACTCGACCGAAGCCTAACCTCAATATTACTCACCCTATTATACCACCACATGACACAGGAGATAGAACGCAGACACCTATGATCAAAGACAGCTAGCCGGCGTTTTCACGTCTTCCACTTTCAATGGTCATGTCTCACTCACAGCCAGCCATAAAGGAGGATGGAGCGAACTGCTGAGCAGTACATATGCCCTTTGGTCGACAGCTGGATATCACGTCTACGCCAGAGACGGCGTCAACTGGCATATGCCAAACTAGCCTTCTGTATCCGTGCTGAGATTTCGTTGGCAATCAACCCGTTGGGGTTGATGCAACTTCCCAAATAAGTGAAGTGGTCATCACGTTTTACCACTTCAATCCCTATTTCTAAGCTAGGAGTCAATGTAGTCCAGTCCTGTAGCATCATCTTACATTTGGAGGGAGCAAATCGCATGCCGATTGCAGCTCAAGGTGTTCAGAAGACTCTGCATCTTGTCAGCGTCTTCACCTAGAAGGTTTTCAGGGGAAACTGTGGTGAAATTTCACCTCGAACTGTATGAATGCCAAATTGCGAATTCGATTCACAAGATAACTCTTTCAAGTCCACTACTAAACACAGATTGACTAACTGACTAACTGGCGAATCAACAGGGAACTTTGCACAAAAATGCATCAGTTTAATTTGCCATACACCAGAGAAGCATACAAAAACAAGGACACGCTAAGAGAATGATAACACAGTAGACAATACAACAGGTGTAACGGCATAAAAATAACTGTGTGACTATATTAGTGTGACTTTTCAAAATGAGGAAAGAGTACACATATCTGAGTCACAAAGAATCTCCAACAATTTACTCTTGGCAGCCCGGATACCTCAGACATGAAACTTACACCTGACTACACGGCGCAGAATAACAGTTAGAGACTTCACACACTAATGTGATGCTTTGATATAACGGTGTTTAATACATTTTCCAACGTACTCGTACTTCGTTGGTAATAGATGGTTGGAGGCAATCGGCAGGAAGCCTTCCTGCTTCAAGGCTTCCTGCCGATTGCCTCCAACCATCTAATACCAACAATTCACAGTGCACCGTAATGGCGAGCCACCTAGCATGGTGTCCACATTGTAAACATGACTGATAGAATTCAGTCTGCACCGAAGATAGGACTAGACACATTACACTAGTTACTAACTAGTGTTCAATCAAAAATGTACTCGTACTTCATTAAAGAAGGCAGTGAGCCAACACACTGAGCACATGTCCTGTCTACCTCAATCGACGAAGCTTTATAGCCATACAGATTAACTTGCCTTCTTTGCCTAACACTTTACACCTAATCTAACTATTATTTACCATACTGATCAGACTAACCCCAGTAATCGAATGAAGGTAGTGTTATGCAGTACGCACGACCACAGTTTAATACGAACAGCTTTGGTAATTTATTTTTACGGTAACATGACCTTACATGGACCTACTAGTTCGCAAAACTGGGTATATACATTACATTCTATAGTCCAAATTACCACTTTTTCACTCCTTTGCGCGCGGAGTGGAACATAGAACTTCAAACTCTAGAGCTTCAGCAGCAGTGCTGCTTTTTTACTGGATGGGTTGCTAGTCGCACGCCCAAAAACCTATCCTCTTTTCCACGCTTACTACCGGCTAGAAGAGGTTTAGGAGTGCGCCAGCTGGGAAGCAAACGCCAACCATGTGGGTGGTTGACAAGTATTATACTGCTGAGCCACCGAAGTACAACACTGGCAATACATTTTCCAAAAATATAACAACAATTACTTAACTGACAAATGACTTTTGTTATTTTTTCGCCAAGAGTGTCATCGACCAAGCAGTTGTGAAATTTACTAGTTTACCTCACGTTTACTTACCAACAAACTAATAAGTCACAAAAAATATAAAAATACTCCTACACGACATCTTTTTGACATTGTGACTTTTGCTACTGATAAGATTTGTAAGTAGTATATAGGTGCAGATATAAATATGTAAATCATCTGGTAGAATATCGAACAGCGGAGAAATAGAATTAATGAACGATAATTGTGAAACAACACGGAAAAAATGAAAGGAAGACAAAGAAGCACAATACCGAAGATATGTGCATATTGTGATTCTAATATATGATAGACGTATTTTGTCTATATCTGTGTATCGAGTTGCCAATAAGTAATCCCGTTAACAAATTCTCTTGTTCTGACGTTACAATCTAATATAAATTTATGCGCGTTACGGATAATTCTAACTTACCTACTAGGCTCACCTCTTCGCCAGTTGTCAAGATTAACTTTCCCACGATCTTGTCGGTAAAGAATAAAAATATATCGGTGGTACCCAGTTCCTTGATATGGTAACGGAGGCATATAGGAAATAATTTCATCACCTCCAGTACAACCTTCAGGTGAAGGCTGCAGATTTGTCCTATGCAAAAGAAGAGAAAGGAATATGAAAATATTAATTTATGCAGGACGACTTGGCCACAAACTCAGTCAAGTCAATAATTCCCTGGAGATTCTGATTGCGTTCTTTAGATGTTCATTATGTACTATTATTAAGATACAAACTTGGTACATTATGGACACCAAGAGATATGCCACACAAAATCTCATACTTTGTGTGACGGTTGGGATATTGTCCGGATGCATAGACCGAAGCATGTGGGTTGTCTTAAGGAACCACAATCCGAACCTTTGACTTGAAGTCTAATCCACAGAGCAGTAAAGCAGCGTTGGAAGCCATATTCCCATGGTTTCCGGTGACCAAAACAGCATCATATGTAATGGACCCGTTTAGACTCTAGAGCCCATGTATACTATAGGTTTAGGATCAGGGTTTTCCAACCTCCTTAGGTAGACCAATATGTCCACCAGTTCGGATGTAAGCCATAGACGTTCGTATTCGCTCGCTCGCTTTTGTGAGGAACACCCATACCATGTGAAGGCAGTGAATAGGACTTACCTGATGACAACAGTTATGCCTAGACTGAAATGATGATGAATACGATTGACTTACCTTGCAACACCTATAATGGAGCTAAGTGCCACGTAATCACTACCTATCAGCTCTAACTGATTTCAGCGAAAGCAATATATATATAATATCCTTAAATTGACTTGACACTACATTTGGCAATTCATGAAGGCAGGAATACGTATCAATTTTGATCACCTATGGGTATCAATTAGAGAACCAATAAAAGGCAGGAAGTACGGAACAGTAGTTTTATCCTAGTTCGGGACTCTTCAGTGGTACGTACCCATTATTCTATAGGGGATCAGATCCACGACCTTCAGATTACGAGGCAATTCAGCTGCTTGAACAGGAGTCCAATAGCCCGTGAATTTTAAATTCTATCAATTTGCGGCTTTTAAAGCCACCGACGTATAACTATGTAGTGCTTTTCAGGTCATAACACACCCAGTTTACTCTTGTGTAATTGTTAATATTAAAACCTTTCAAATATTTAAGGATTTTTAAGATAGAATAGCTAAATTCGATGAGCGAGATACATTAAGTTTACCCAATACAACCGCTATATTATCAGATAATGGATACCACAGTAATCGAGGTATTCAAATGTGACACCACAGTAGTATTTTGCAGTCACACACTATCCAAAAGGTAGCACACACATAGTGGTAATAAACTGGAAATGATAACTGATAAAACTATGGCAAAAAAGCAATGGATGCCTTTTTAGTATGTGTATCATCGAAGCAGACCAATTTGTACGTAAGTAAATCCCTCATCTCGACAAATATTAGGAAACTGTCAATGAAAGCAAATGCTGGACTTACACTGAAATAAAAACTATACAACACAGTATGAAATGAGCAAAAAACAACTTACACCATCCAATGAATATATTCATTAGGCGCTTCAGAATCCTCACTACCAACTGGTTCATCTGGACAAGTCATTAATAAAGTCCAGTAGAAATTTTCTGGGACTGTAGACAAGTTGATAAATGGACGTTCCTATTATATGCAACAATAGACGATAGCAAAAAATTAATGTCAATTATCTTAGTGTTAAAATATGTTTTAAAAAAACTTCGTATACTTGAGTTTCAATTCCATTAAAAATCAAGTAATGCAAGGAAATGTAACAAAGCGCGACAAAGTGACTTAAGTCTTTGTATGCGACTATAACGTATACCTAACAGTGATTCAAAATGCTTTGGTTTAAAAAAATTATATCCCATCATATCAACAGAGTCGAGCGATTGTAAGCTATGTAGTAGAAACAACTAATATGTTTAGCAACCTTCGAACTAGCTAGGCTTATCTCATACATTCCATATTTGATTTAAGCGTCGGTGGTTCAGTGATAAAATGTCCTCCAACCACACATGTGGTCGGGGTTCGATTCCAGGCAGCAGCACTCACAAACCTCACCTAGCCGGCAATAGGTACAGGAAAAACAGGTTAGGTATGAGACCAGCGACACCATCACTTCAATGCATGAAGTTCTGTGTTCCACTCGGAATGCAATGGAACGAAAAACGTCTCTTAAGCATGAACCCCAAGAAATGTATCACACAGAATAAACAGATAATTTCAAGAATGTCATTCCAATATCTGTACTATACTATGTGAAAACTACTTGGGTGAGGCGGGAAGACCGCGTTATAATAATATAACTCCATTAAACCTATGTATACCAATGCTGGTCGGTTAAACCATCCTTAAAATGATTTTTGTGGCCTTTGAGTACAATATTAGAGGTTATATTGGTACATCAAACGTAAGTAAATTCAGTGACACTCTTCAAAAAGCATTTCCAACAGGTTGAAGACTGTCACCAACAGCTGCCTTCACTCCATATTGAAGATCGAATAGCCAAAAAGAAACAGCAAACAGAAACTATGGGAACAAACCAACCAAGAACATATCGTTCAACAAATATGTAGAAGAAAATGGAGATGGATTGGGCATACGCCACTGAGGAGACCATTGGGTGACATAACGTACCAGGCCATAACTAGAGTGGAACCCGAATTGGAAACGACGAGCGGGTCGTCGGTGAGAGGGTGACATGGAGGAGATCGTGCGAGAATTAGATGAGAGACTACGGGCAATTGTGGGTCTAGCTAAGGAGGACAGCAAAAAATAGAACAAAGTGGAGGCGTACCGTTGAGGCCCTATGTTCCACCCGGAACCCAAGGGGACAATAATACAATAATAATATCTATGTGATCAATAAATAAAGTTGTCAAGTGTTGATTTGCAAGGATTTGATTGATTTGAGTATCGATCACGAATTTACTTCAGCTACAGAACCATTGAAAACCAAGAAGTACTGAACAGACGTTTCATCACTGTTTGGGACTCCTCAGTAATACGCGCCAACGATTGCATCAGCGATCGAACCCAGGACCTATAGGTTACAAGGTGACATCACAGACCATTTAGCCACTGGGATGGAATCCAATGGCCAATAAGTTCTAGCCTCTAACAATTTGCGATATATAGCGCGACCGCCAACCAATTTCATCCACGAGTATTTGTCCTCCACACCTAACTTGGTGGATCCCACTGATTGCGACTTCCCACTAGAACTTCAAGCAACCTCGTCCTGTAGTCAATCACTAGTCAGCACTAGACTAATTTTCAAGCATTTGGACTATGGGCACTGGGTTCGAGCCTCGGTGGGAACATCACTCACTGAGAAATACAGGTACATCCAGCTGACGAGTCCTAAATAGGATGAAATGCGCATCCTGGATTCCACTGCTAGTCACCATCCATCAATTAAATACTAATTTGGACATTTTGTATATTGATGTTAAAATTATTGGTGGTTGCATGTAGTTGAAAAGAACTAACTAAGTATGATGACGTCATTCCCCTCCCCCCCTCCCGTAAATTTGCTCTTATTGCTTTGTTCAAGTTTATTAAGGCGAATAATAATAGTATGAAATAAACATTTTAATTTAGAAACCACTGACCTTAGCTACACAGGCAGATAGTAGGTTGCCATAGAAAACAGGCTGTACATAAGACAGACTATTCTCACTGTCCGTTTTGTCTGAAATATCAGTTCCTTCGTCGAGTGGTTTAAAATACTCAATATTAAAATCCACAACAGGAATAAAAATATGAGGTGGACCATAAAGTGAACCAAAAATATCATAGTGTTTAGCAATATTGAACCGACGCATTGGAGCTTCAGTATCTTCTTTCGGTGAGTGAATTACATCAAGTGGAACTTGAAGTGTCCTTTTGCGGGCTTGAATTTCTAAATCTAACCTCTTTGGAAATGATACTGACGTCTTAGGTGGTACATATGGAAGACCAATATCAACAGGTTCTAACGATGACATATCTTTTGGTTTAACAGACAATTCTAAAAATTCAGAAGAATAAAATTCACAGGAAAATTTGAATAAATATTGTTTCGATTACAGCTTACAAAAAAAAAGAGATTGGACAGCTTTCGACTTTTCATTTGGTAACCACTACCCTGACCTTTGAATATGACTATTGTTCAAATTTGAAGATATTAAGAAGTAGTTTAAAAAGAAATTTAGGCTATATATTCACACTCCTAACCTCTTAACTAGTAGAACAAAGAAGCTCAATCACCAATGTAAGTGTAGAACTTGGGCACTATAGTAGAATGTAATTCCATATTAGATAAGTTTGTTTTAATTATCACAGTGACGCAGTGTTAACAAATGGATGACGTTTCGAGCATAAATTACTGCTCATAATCATATTAATTTAGTCACACGGCTTCACAATTTGTCTTATATTTATTTTTTTCAAGTATTGGTTTGTAGGGATTTGTTTTGATTGGTTACAGGATTTCATCATGAGCTGACATCAGTTAGAGAACCATTATAAATCCTGGGAGTACTGGACAGCCTGCTGTTTCGTCAAACTAGTTTGGGACTCTTCATCAGTACGCACCCACCACCAGGGTTCGAACCCAGGACCTCCTGGTTACATGGCGAGCTCGTAGGCCATTAAGCCACTGGGACCCAATCCAATGGCCCATGAAGTGCAACTTCTGCGAATTCACGACATAGCGTGACCACTAGCCAATGTCGTCGCTGGCTAGTATTTGTCCTCACGCCCGACCTGCTGTACCCTACTGGTCACGAATTCCCACTATGTATATCATATATATATATATATATATGTCCACTGATCGACAGCCAGATATCAAGTCTACGCCATAGATTATGTAAGTTAAAAAATGAAACACGAGCCTTTTGTGTATGTGCTGATATTTCATCACCAATCAGTCGATTAGGCTTGATGCAACTTCGCAAATAAGCAAAGAGGCCAGTACACTCAAATACTTGCCCTTCGTTCCTCAAACTAGGAGTCGATGTACACCAATCCTGCAAAATCATATTACATTTAACAGGGACGACTCTCCTGTCGAATATGCCAAGATATCCGCCCAAGGTTTTCAGAAGACTACATTTTATAAGCGTCTCCACCCAAAAGGATAAATATCATCTGCATACTACGATTTCATGAGACTCTCCAACTATACAACTCGTTTCCCCAATGAGCGTAAATAGTAGTCTACTGTTACGTACCACCGATGTCTTTTTCATCTGTTCGGCTTTTGTTGCCCACTACTGTTAACAAACATCCTGAAAACTTTTGGTCAGCTTTTACTCTTCATCATGTTCAGAGCCCGTGGGAACTAGTCTTCTTGTATTTATTAGTTCGGATAAAGCAGCACAAATCCACTTGTATTTACTTACCTTTTACTTCGGGTTATCCACGGTCTTTACCACTGTTTCTACAGCTAACTAGATATTATGCCAGACTTCCCCGGGATGTATTTCTGTCAACCACACATAAGTGTTTAGCTACTGTTTTCCTAAGTAGAAACTTCGTATTCTGACTAAAGCCACGTGCTCGTGTCCCTTCGGACACCGGCACATACATGCAAGCACAAGAGCACCACAGGAGTAGTTCTAGTCGCTCAAGGTTCATCGATGATTCGATGATTGAAGTTGCCAGTTCAGGCAATGTCTCTCCTTGTTTTCAAAATAAGGGCTGACGAGAGTTGCTGATAATTTGAACAGAAATGTAGGAGAAGATCACTGTTGTCGTTTCATCGGCATGGAATTCTATAGGTGTCGTCAATACCCTTTTCCCTACTTGAGCAGTGAAATCACCTGCTAAAACGTCTATATCTGGGCATTTTGCCCTCAGCGGCAAACTGGAGAGTTTTTGAAGGAACACATTTTTTACTTCGTACATATTATGGTCGATTGGGGCGTTATTGGAGATTATAAAAACATATCAACGGGTATCACAATCTTCCCTTCTTTTAACCGATCTATCTAGCCGGACAGCACATATACGACTATACGATGGGACCCAGTCGAGTAGTGACTTCTCTACCCTAGCACTCAATGCTATTCCTACATCATAAATTCCTCGCTAACTAATAGAACCCGTAAGGTTAATGTTGTAGATTCATCCCGTTGGCTAGGTGAGACTATGTTTCCAAAACACAACAAACACCTGTGCCTCAAGGTCCCAGAGTTCTGGGTAATGAGGCTTGTCGTCCAATTTGGTAAAGGCATGTATATTTTAATAATATTGTTTGGTGATATAACATGCGGGATTAAATATCGAAGTTTGGGAAACATTAAATAATTTTCGCCTACACCTGCAGTTTGTATCACTCACACTATCTCAAAGGATTGACCGACTAAGTAGGAATAAAAAATTCTTCCTCAAAGATAATTTGTAAGACGCAAGCAGCAAATGATGAAAAATGTGGTGAAATGATAGAGTATAACGGCATACCCATTCTGCTCACTTAATGTAAAATAACCAGTAGATACTAAAAACAGTAGATAAAGAACAAATTCACCAATTCAGTAATGCATGATAAACATGAAAATGCTCACCTTTCATTCTCTCCTCAAATGTTTTCCTACCACATTCTGGTACTTGACGCTTAGGATATGGATACAAACCCGGTTCAAGTATCGGCGGTACATAACCTCTCCTGTACCAATAATATCGGACAGGTATGCAGAGTCTGAGTGAAGGACAAGTGATCAGTTTGAGACTCAACATGATACGTAGAAAACAATATTTTGTAAATCAGTGATGAAAATCTGAAGTTCTTATTACTCTGCGATTACAAGCGAAAATAAACTTTGGATCTCCTAAAATAGTGAGTTAGAAAAAATACAAACAGGTTATAAAAGTAAGTTATTCTTAGTTGAACGGGTAGTGACAGGTAGTCTTAATAGGACCATCCAAACAAACCACACACGTTTTCGTCAGCAGTAACAATGCTAACATACGGTTATCAACATGTTCCGTATGATGTTTATTTACCTATGCATGACAGTAAGACATCTGAGGTCAAAGTCAACTGATCAAACATAAGATTAATGTAGATTTGACATTTATGCTACATAAACTTCAGAAGTGCATGTATCTACATATATACAAAAGAGATGCCAATCAGTTTTTGTTTTTTCAACGTAACTAAGTAACCTTTAGATACAAGTACCAGTTTTGAGCAAAAAGACATTATTTTTAACGATAACATATATTAGGGACAACCAGAAGTTAAAGCATAAATGACATGGCATTAAAGAAAATACTTTTATTTACATGGCATACAATATAGCCCCTCACTTTGGAAAAAATTACGCTATTATAACTTATACATCCTTAAGAACACTAAATTGAACATTCACCTTTTGCCTACTACAGTAATCTACCAGTTCAACAACTGAATATTCAGATACGATCATGTGTAAGGCCTCCAAATGAGGTAATGAATGTCACTTGTTTTATGAAATAACAATGTTGCAAATCATGCATGCAGTGTAAGGATAGATACAAGTAGTCGAACAGCTTGAGAAGTTGCATCAAGCACAATGTACTGGTTGCTGACAGGATTTCAGCGCCGACAGAGAAGTTTCTTCTGACATTTACCAATTTGAACGAATTTTGAAGCCGACGACATATCTCACAACCTTTAGAATGTGTGTATTCCGCAGTAATTTGCTCTGTCCTACTCTACACTGCTGATAATATGGGTAGCTATAGCAATAACCGTGCGGTTGAATTCATGCTGGCATTCATTCGGTTAGTGACGTTAGGTGAAACAGCACAGTAGGCAGTTTTGCGACTGACGATAGCCTTAATTGAAGTCAGTCTACACTGACTGACTCGCGTCACATATGCCAAGCCACCATCTTCCTTAATGATAATGAATTTGATTAAGCAGAGTCAGGCTGGAAAAGCTTTAAGAGTAGCCACATCAAGACACAGCATCAGTGCATGAAGTCGCTGACAGCTGATCTGTGTCACACAGAGGGAATTACTGTCTCGCTGAGTCATTCGTAGTAGTAAGAGTGATACTAAAATTCTATTATTTTGTGTTTACCATTTCATTCGACAAGTCTACTGTTAGCAGTAGATGGACCTACAAAGTAGAGAAATTGTCTGTTGTGTATTACTTCTTATATAACAAATGACCTCTGTCCCCGTCAGTAAGATAATGAAGTTGTAAACTGGATCCTCACAAACATGAGCATTTACTAGGAAGTGCTACACTGTCTGTCAATGTGGAAAGAAGTGAACATAAAACCCTTCATAATAATGCGTGATAATGCCTTTCCATCATGTATGCATACATGGTCATGATTAATTTACCGCTGCATTCCTGCATAGTCTGTGACCACTTCAGTGTTCCTGATAATATCTGTCAATTAAGTGAGGCTGAAAAACCAATTATGACTTTGACGATTCAAAATACAAGGACAAACGTAAAAGTCCTCCACAAGAAATATAAGTACTATACTTACAATAACCTCGCCTAGTTTACTAGCTCGTTAGTTTTATAGCCGGTTGCAAGCCCGGGTAAAGAGGGAGGGTTGGGCGTGCGGCTAGTGACCCTACACCATAAACCAATCAAACTGCCACAGAAACTTCAATGCACAAGAAAAATATTAAAAATACAAAAATACATAAAACAAACTTATTCTTCACTGAAATCGAAGAGGCAAATTTACACAGCTGGCTGGTGAAAGCCTTCAGGAAGTCAGTCAGCCAGGCGATGTGTCTTCTCTCAATGAAAGCGAGAATAAGAATGGGGACGTGGAATGTACGTACAATGTACGAGGCTGGCTGGGAAGGCTGCCCAGGTAGCCAAAGAAATGAGAAGATATGGCATAGAAGTGCTGGGAATCTGTGAGAGCAGATGGAATGGATGTGGACTATCAAAATTGTCAACTGGAGAGTCAGTAATCTACGACAACCACGAGTACACTGAGGCAGTGAGTGGCTATCATGATGTCACCAGTGGCAGCCGAAGTCGTAATGCAGTGGAAACCAATTTCATCCAGGATAATGACAGCAAGATTTATTTCAGAAGGAAGAAATGTTACAAATTTCCACTGCTACTCACACCCACATACAACGCCGAAAAAGAGAAGGAAGATTTCCATAGACAACTGCAAACAGTAATGGACAACATCCCGAATGGTGGCATCAAAACCCTTATATGCGATTTGAATGCCAGCCGAACTGGGAGCAGGCAATACAGGAAGAGAACTCATCATGTGTCGATAGGCTCTGGCAAGGTGAAATGAATAACAACGGAGAACTTTTCGCAGACTTTCGTGCCGTCAATCATTTGGTGATCAGAAGCAGCGTGTACAAGCACAATGATATACAAAAGGTAACATGGATTTCGCTTGACAGACACACCAAAAACCAGATAGAATTCATCTCAATACTGCTCAAGGAAGTGGAGACGCAGCTAGTGTTTTGGACACAAAGTGGAGAATGGGCGAGGCAGATGTGGGCTCAGATCATCATCTAGTTGAAAGGACATTCCAGGTGCAACTGAAATCCTTCAGAACAACTGGAGACAGGCCACAATTCAAGTTTAACACTCAGAACCTGAAGGGCAAAACTACAAGGAATGCCTTCACTACAGATCAGTTCACAGCAAAGTTGGAAACACTACGTGACATCACTAAGGAAACCTGCGTGGAAGAACATTGGAACTAACTCTTTGAATGTGACGTTCAAGGAAACGTGTACAACTGTTCTAGGAAGAAAGAAGAGACAAGACAAAGAATGGCTTTCAACGGACACCTACGTGGAAGCTAATGGAAGAGAGGAGATGAGGATGGTGAAAGAGAAGATGACTCAATGCAAAGATGGGCAACAGAAGGAGAAGCTGAGTTCAATGTACACCCCACTGAATAAAGAAATGACGAAGAGTGCTAGGAAAGACAAAAGACAATTCTACGACACCCTGGCTGGCAACTGAAGCAGAACAGACAGGCCTCAGATAGAAGAGACCTCAGAACATTATACCAGATAACTAGGTCTCTATCCGAGAAGAGATCAACGCAGTTGAAGCCTACGAAAGATGGTCAAGGGAACTGAATTACCAAGGAGGCGAAACAAATAAAACAATGGGCTGATCACTTTGAAGGACTCTTGAATCGACCATCACCTGCAACTCGTTCACAAATACCACCACCAACAGCATGCACATAACTGCCTGCCAGTGGACACCAATCCTCCAGCGAAAGCAGAAATACTAAATGCGATCAAGATACTGAAGTCTGGGAAGGTAACAGGAAGCACTGAAAACTGACCCAGAGACTGCGGCAGATTTTCTCACGTCATTATTGCAAAAGGTTTGGAAGTGAGAAAACGTGCCTACCGATTGCGAAAAAGGATACCTTGTCAAGTTACCAAAGAACGGCGACTTAGGTCTCTGCAAGAACTGACTGGTGTGGAATCATGCTCTTATCCACGCCAAGTAAAATACTATGTCGCGTCATCCCGGAGAGAATACAAGATGCACTGGATACAGAATTCTGCCAACCGGAACAAGCTGGGTTCAGGAAAGGCTAATCATATGCTGATCAAATCGCAACACTACTAATTATCATCGAGCAGAACACAGAAAGTCAAACCTCTACCCCAACTTCATTGACTTCTAAAAGGACTTCGGCAGACAATGTTGACCAAGAAGTAATTTGGAAACTGCTTCAAGACTACGGCGTGCACTGCCCAAGTCTTCATTAACCTCATTCAACAGCTGGCTATATGACAATGGCATGTGTCAGGTGATCCACAACGGAAAATTCAATGAAGCGTTCGGAGTGAATACAAGTGTAAGACAAGGCTGGCTGCCTATCATCACCATTGATATTCCTAATTGCGGTGGACTGGAGAGAGAAGACAGGATCAACGATAAGAAGACTCTAGGAGATCTGGATTTCGCAGATGATATATGTGTCACACTAAAAAACCAACAAACTGGATGAAGAGGCGAGGAAGGCAGAGAAGGGAGGACTACAGATAAGCATAGAGAAGGCGGAGGTGATGAAGATAACTAATCAAAAGCAACAACAACCGGCACCAATTAACATCAACGGGAGATATTTGATAGGTTATTTTCTTCACTTATTTAGGAAGCATTGTTTCAAACAGAGGCAGAATGTGGCATAATCGAAAAGGTAAGATACGCCTTAATAAGCCCGAAATCGGTTCGAAAATCTTCTACACTTAGTATAAACAACAAGATTCGGATTTTAAACACAAATGTGAAGTCAGTCACTTCATCTATACGGATCAGAAACTTGGTACATCACGCAAAGCATTCCCAACAGCGAACCGCAGACTTTTATCAACAGCTACCTTCGCTGGCTCCACACTGAATATCAAATGACCAGCCAGAGTGAAACAGTAACAAGAAACTATGGGAGCAAACTAATCAAGAACTTATCGTTCAACAAATGTGTAGGAGAAAGTGGAGATGGATCGGGCGTACATTGAGGAGGCTGCCGAATGACATCGCGCGCAATGCAGGCCATCGCTCGAGTGGAACCCCAATGGGAAGCGACGAGTGGTTCGTCGGTACGAGGGTGACATGGCAGAGATCGTGTGGCGAGTAGGAGATGAGTCGTCGACCCAGCTGAATAGGACGGCAAAAAATAGAAATGGAGATGCATTGTTGAAAACCTATGATACACTTGGAACCCAAGGGAATAATATTACTTACAATATCCCTGGTACGCATGAATAAGCTAGAAGACTGGATAAATGATGAATATATGACGAATAACCCTTCCACTCGAATGTATGGAATGTGCCTATAAGCACTAGTCGTTTTATTATTGGTATTAAAGCTTCTGTGTGAAACTCGCAACGAAGATTATGAACACCATCAATGTGTAATGCGGAGACGTTTTATTGGTTGATTCAAGGTCATTTGATTTTGGTGTCTATTCTTTACTGTTGCTAGCTGAGACTATATAGATTCCCACTGATGATTCCACAACCACTATAACAGCTAATTGTTGGATGTATAATGCGCCAATATTGACGAAACAATGGGATTAAAAATGCATACGTAATAAGAAGACTCACAACACATTATACGACCTTAAAGTAGCGTCTCAATCAAAATTCCTAACGGAAAGCGAGTATTCAACATGATGATATCTTCATCAAATGCATCTGTCATTGTTTATAAATTCAAAATAAATTTAAATCCAATGTGTCTACAAAGCCTATCAAACATAATTTATGGTTAACTAAGCTGAGAATCGTAACAGCAACCTTGAAGTGGTCAACAAGATCTGACGTAAGTAATGAGTGGAGTTTAGGGATAGAATTATCTCACATACAAGATGGATAAGGTGACTGAAGGTCATTAGGCAACTCTAAACAATAGGAACCCAAAACGAAACGACCTACGAACGTACAAATGACCTTAAGCAACCGATCAGGTGACTGTTTTTTCCAGTAATAGGTTTTGGGGATATATGACACCAGCCTCCAGAAAGGACATATTGAGGCGACCCCTAAGCGCAGTGCATGTGTATTATTGCCTATTATCTAGCGCTTGGTGCTGCCTGGGACAACTATGGTCGTTTTTTGGCCTTCTGATTGGTCCTTGACGAGGTCATTTGTGTGTTTGTAGGTCGTTTCGTTTTGGGTTCCTATTCTTTAGAGTTGCCGTTGTTGGTATAAGATCTTGCGTCAGTATAATCCATACAACTCGCGAACGTCGATACCTGCAACCTCTAAACTGTTGAGCTCAACCACGAACTACATCTTCAATTCACACGCAGATAAACCCGGTGAGTTCGTTCCTTTTTGTGTTTATTCTTGTACTATATTGTTATCGGCATACATTTCGTCATGAGTGATCCTAGCCCTAAGGTTATTCGTATACGCTCAACCGCCAAAACAATTCAGCTAGTACCATATTGGCCAGATAATGCTGAAACGTGGTTTCAGATTGCTGAGTCTGATTTTTATGAACATAGCATAACCGATCAATGTTCACAGTTCCTTGCAGTTATTCACGCCCTACCGCGGGAATTCAGCAGGTGCGTAACTCTGCAGATGTCGGGTCCAGAGGTAAGTAACTCGTACGAGTTGCTCAAAGCATCCCTCCTCAAGAGAAACGTTCTCACGGATCGACAACGTCTGGATGAATTATTTCGTAACATCGAGTTAGGGCATCAGTCAGCCGTGAGCATGCTGGCAAGAATGAAAGAGATCATTGGCCAAAGTCAGTTCGACGAAGGCCTGTTCCGAGAACTATTTTTATCCAAACTGCCACAGTCAGTTCAGACTGTACTTGTGACACTTCAGGGTGTTCTCATGGATGACTTAGCTGTCTCTGCAGATAGAATTCTAGAGATAACGAAACGGCCAGTTACCGAAGTATACTCAGTTACCGAACAGACTTCGAGGAAGGATTCTGCAATGATAGAGTTATGCAACTCCGTCCAGCAGATGCTTAGGTCAAACAATTCCTCCTATCGTCTTTCTAAATCCCCTCAACGGCAAAGTGCACGTGGACGATCTAAGTCCAACACACGCTCTCTCAAAAATCCTGACTGGTGTTGGTATCACAACACCTATGGCCAGGAAGCGAAATGTTGTCGAAAACCTTGTGATTTCGGCAAAGCCTCCAAGTCTATGGGAAGCTACCCCGCCGGCACGCGTTAGCGGCAACCGTCGCCGGTGGCACTAGCCGCTTACTTTACATCCATGATGTAATGAGCCAGACTAGATATCTAGTCGACACAGGCGCCGAAGTCAACGTCCTTCCTGCTACAGCAGCAGATCGACAGAAGGAACCTAACTTCAACTTACAGGCTGCAAATGGACAACCAATTGCAACCTATGGTCGGAAATACGTCTATCTGAACGTAGGTTTACGCAAACCTATTCAGTGGATTTTCCTAATCGCTGACGCTACAATACCCATCATTGGCACGGACCTACTTAATCATCATGATTTACTCGTAGACGTCCGCCGTAAACGACTAACTGACAACACTACTAGTTTGTCTATCAAAGGCATAACTTACGTAGGCCCCAGCTTGTCAATCGTTAAGATGAAAGCAATCCTCGATCCAACTTTTCAACCGATTGTTGACAAATATCCGGAACTCAATTGCCCATCTAACGATCTCCCGTGTATAACCAGCAATGTTATGCACCACATCATAACCTCAGGACAGCCCGTGACATCTAAAGCACGACGACTGGCCCCTGACAAACTGAGAATTGCTAGAAATGAGTTCGATCATATGCTCACCCTTGGCATCATTCGGCCATCGAATAGTCCATGGACATCCCCGTTGCATATGGTACCGAAAAAGGATAGTAACGATTGGCAACCCACTGGTGATTACCGGCGAGTGAACGCCAAACAACTCCTGATTGCTACCCTTTGCCTCACATACACGACTTGATGGCAACGTTACCTGGAGCATCTATATTCTCAAAAATCGACTTGGTTAAAGCGTATAACCAAATCCCGATGGAAACGGAAGATATTCCGAAAACGGCTATCATCACACCTTTCGGACTTTCCGAATTCCTACGTATGCCATTCGGCCTCCAGAATGCGGCCGATGCTTCATCGATGAAGTATTTCGCGGTCTCGACTTTGTATATGCATACTTAGACGACTGCCTCATTGCCAGTCCAGATAAGGAAACTCACCTTAGGCACTTGGACTTGGCATTTGAAAGGTTACGCCAACATGGTGTTACCATCAATATCCAAAAGAGTCAAATAGGCGTTGACTCACTCGATTTTCTGGGTCACACTATTGACTGCCAGGGCATTCACCCACTGGCTACTAAGGTCGAAGCGATACTGAACTTTCCGGAGCCAAAGACAGTGAAAAGTCTTCACACTTTTAACGGCTTGGTAAGTTATTGCCAACGATTTATTCCTAACTGTGCTTCTCTGATTCAGCCATTAACAGATCTCTTTCGAGGGAATAACAAGCCTATCGAACTCGACGCGTCTTCTCGACATGCTTTTACTCAGGTAAAGAAAGCTATTGCGGATGCCACCCTTCTTATGTATCAGGATCCAACGGCACCGTTAAGTATCTCAGTTGATGCATCAGACACTGCAATCGGCGCAGTTCTGCAACAACTAGTTAACAAAGAGTGGCAACCACTCTCCTTTTTCTTGAGGCGCCTTCAATTAGCTGAAACGAAGTACAGCACATTTGGCAGAGAACTTCTAGCTATGTACTGTGCTATACGTCATTTTCGACATTCAGTTGAGGGTCGTGAATTCATCATTTTCACTGACCACAAACCTCTGACGTACTCTCTGAACTCAACTTCAGATAAGTATTCACCCAGGGAATCACTACAACTAGATTACGTTTCACAGTTTACATCAGATATTCGCCATGTATCTTGAGTGAACAACACTGTGGCAGATGCCTTGTCACGTATTTGTTCCTTCACCCAAATCGACGGCATAGACCTTGTAAAACTGGCTCGTCTTCAAAAAGAGGATACCGAGCTTCAGCATGAGTTGTCGAAAACAACTCTACAATTAGCCGAGAAACCCTTAGGTATGGGAAAAGATACTATTCTCTGCGACATTTCCACTAGTACTCCTCGCCCTGTCGTGCCTAAAAGTTATCGCCGTAACGTCTTCAATACGTTGCATGGCTTATCACACCGAGGTATTCGAACTACCGTCAAACTCGTAACTAGTCGGTTTTGTTGGCCTGGTATTAATAAGGAAGTAAGGGAATGGGCACAGACGTGCTTAGCTTGCCAAAAGTGCAAGGTAATAAGACACACCAAAAGCCCCCTTGGCACTTTTCTTATCCCCTATACCCGTTTCGAACACGTCCATATAGATTTAGTTGGCCCCTTTCCAGAATCTCGTGGATATACTTATATGTTAACCTGCATCGATCGTTTCACACGATGGCCTGAAGCAGTACTCATCAAGGATACATCTGCTGAAACTGCCGCACGCGTCTTTGTAGAGAGATGGATCGCAAACTTTGGATGCCCATCTTCCACAACAACTGATCGTGGGCGGTAATTCGAAAGCGGTTTATTCTTCGCTTTGACTAAAATCCTTGGTTGCATGCGTTTTCGAACAACAGCCTACCATCCCCAAGCTAATGGTATGGTAGAACGTCTACACAGACAGTTAAAAGCTGGTTTATCAGCTGCAAATAACACCCATCGGACTGAATCCCTTCCGTTAGTGCTCCTAGGGATACGAAACGCTTTAAAAGCCGATGCTGGTTGTGCTACCTCTGAGCTAGTATATAGCACGACACTATGACTGCCAGGTGAGTTTGTTTCTCCCTCGAGCTTCTCACCAGCGGTAGATCAAACCTCATACGTCAGTAGGCTTACAAACTCTATGCGTTCAGTTAAACCTGCTCCTCTCCGACCACAGTCCATTGATGTTTTCGTTCACCCTTGTTTGAAAACTTCTTCACACGTATTTTTTCGTCGCGACTCTGTGCGTCGCCCCCTAGAACCCCCGTATGACGGACCATTTAAAGTAATTAAACGTACGGATAAATTCTTCGCCTTAGACAAGAAGGGCCGCGAAGACACCGTCAGTATCGACCGTCTAAAACCGGCTTACTTGGAAGGTAATCCTATTAGCCTAGAGCTAAACGTACCCGATAATCCACAAGTAATTGAATCTCCTTTAGTCTTCGGAGAACTCCCTAGCACGGCGAAAGCCACCGAAACTTCGGTCGATCACTCTAAGAAAACGCGTTCTGGACGTCACGTTAGATTCCCAGAACACCTTCACACCTATTTCACATAGCTGAATGACACACCAATTTTTTTATGTTGCATCATTTAACACAAGTAAACGATATTTTTCCTATAACCGTACATTATACATGCACTTATAAAAAAATTAAATTAGATGTATATATTTTTTTCTATATTTTGAACTTTACGTTATTTTACTGTATAGTAGATGCACGTCATTTTTTTGTAAAAAAAACGCCTATTTGGTACATTTTCCTTCGACAAGGTTCTTGGCATTCTTGTTTTCTTTTCCAGGTGCAACGGGCACTGGACAGGAAACAAAGGAAGCACGGGATCCAACGAACAACATCGAGGAAGTTATGTATTGACACCCTATTAGCATAGGCAGACAGACCAGCAGGCTCTCCATCAAGCCGCTCGGAAGATTTTTTTCACCCATCAGGGAACCATCCAGATTTTTTTACTTCCGGCTGGTCACGTCTTAGGTCCCTCACAAACCCACTAGGGGGGGAGTGAGCTGTAACGGTAAATAATTCCCCAAAATTATTGACCACAGCAATCATCACTCAACATTGGATGCTGACCATCACTGTTTAGGTCGACTTGTTTAGCTGAAGGCTTCCGGTCAAGCATCCCCGCCATTTGGTACTCCGTCGTGTCACGTGCGTGCACGATTACTAGCTAGCTAAGCATTCACTTCAACCAGCGATTTGGTCCCGAAATATATTTCGTACTGTGAACGACAAAATCTGGTCTTTTGCTTCATCTTTGGTACTCGAAGTGCGAACACAATAGATGTTGTCGGTATAAGATCTTGCGTCAGTATAATCCGTACAACTCGCGAACGTCGATACCTGCAACCTCTAAAAGACCATTAGACGAAGACCATTTGCTGATTCCTGATAGAAAGCTGTTCATTTTAGTACAGTCAACCTGGGAGTTGACAGACATTGAACAGTTAGATCTTCCGTATACTTAACAAAGTTCATTAGGCCAGAGTGAAGGCAAGTCATGTAAGAAGAAAGAAAACAGAAAAGGAGTAAGAACAGTGCCTTGAGTAGTAGGCACCATTTAAAAAGATAATCAATCCATAATAATTAGACTTCAGTAAGTGGCAGGTATGTACTGTGTGCAGTTTAAAATCACATATCATTTTCATTCACCACCTAATAAACCAGTGTTCCTACCTTCCTTATCAGAAATTACATTTCAAATTACTCCAAAGTTGCCCTCCCACCCGTGTACATTTAAACAGAAAATGAACGCAACCATTTACACCCTTGATGTCACGGGCAGTCATATTGCACATCGTTTTTGTAGTGACGCAACCTGCTTTATCCGATGGGCTTTAATGCGTTTAAATAAATATACCATGCAAACGAGCATTATTTCAGGAAAATTCAGAAATATACTTTTAAATTTTGAACTCGCTGCCTCCTTTAATCCATTATGTTGCTTAGATGCCCGTACTGAGCGGCGTTTTCTGATACAAATGCAGTCAATGTGACGCAGATCAAGTACATTGCGCCACCAATATCATACACGTCAGAAGAACATTTCTCATGTTAAGTTTTGTTTAATAAGCACTTAAAAACATAATTTGCCATTAAACTACCATGGTAATGGACTGCGACTCCACAATTAGCAGAGATGTGCAGTAGAGCCACTCTGATGCCACTGGTTTCCCGTTACAACAACGAGAAAACATCAGATACGATGGAATTATCATAAGTTCATTGTGCACATCCTCTGTCATTGGTATGATACATAGAATCCATGTCAACTCCCACTATAATTAACTACGTTTCGTAAATCCCCACCGCTAATCCATTAGCGGAACACTGGTGAATGCGACTAGTGTGAAGATAAGATATCATCTATTCGTTATCCCGCGACCTAAACTGTCATACCGTTAACCGTCTTATATAAAACCATTGACGCTGTGGGACTATACTGTCTCTACGACACAGGGAGAAGTAGCCACTCATGTGTATCTAGTGAATTAGTGATTCGGAGGTAGGAGGTGAATGAACACACAAGATATCTACGTCTTCTATGATCCCCCTTTATCTATGGAACCAGGAACGCAATCTTGTGTTTTCAACTGCATTTCGCCGCTACAACTACCAACCATTGAGCTTGCGAAATACACGCTAAACGTCGACTGCTGTCTTTTTTTTAAGTATGTCCTATGGGATGAAAGTTTTGATGAATCTTTTGACAGAAGAGTTATGTAATTGTACTAGCTTCAAGGACTCAAGCCACGGATCCTGAAGCTAGACCTGGTTCCAGAAGACCGACAGACACAGCTCAGAACACTATGAATTGCAGCGACTCGACAATATTAGGAAACAAACTAGCGATTCGGAGATTATCTTTATTGTTCCGCTGACAACAAACCAGTGTGACAAGACAACTACAACATAAGTGTTTTCAGTATCAAAAGTTATAGCTTCAAAACCGGTTCAGATGGTAACAGGTTCAAACGTTGGAGCTAAAAGGTATATAAATAAACATCAGTATAATACACGACAACACTTCTGACCATATTGGTCAAGTATCGCTGCTGAAAAACAAGCAACTAGACCAGGGTAAGGATTGTCCACTCCAATGAAAATGGAACCAGTCTGATTGGGCAAGGTCATTAGACACCCCTTAAATATTTAACAACATTGACACTCCCCAGCAGAAAAAGGACCCATGTTTCCTCATCACCACCAGTTTATGTGAACCTGACCTTCAATGGGAATACCTGGACCATTGCGAGGAAGGCTGGAATGGACGACAAAACAAAAAAAGACAAACCGTATGTATACTCACATCACACCCGTGAGCGCTCTCACGCGTCGATGACGACTTGCAAAACTCGGCTAACGTTATAGCTCACACTGGATCCACTTTCAGCTCTGGCTTCTTATTGACACCTTGAAGCACAAACGCCACCCACAACGGCGACTTTTGAAGAAGCCAGCATGACCACGGCAGTACAACACAGCACTATTCGTACAGCCCCTTGTCTTGCGTGAACTGTCCAGCTCCCTTCCGTGAGGGCGACAAATGACGCATAACCATGCTTTGCGCACACGAAAACTGAGTGCATAGCACTTAGTTCCACTATGTAGTCTCACACTCTCAGCCACCTCAGCGTACCTAAATTCATTCGATGATATTAGCTTCAATGCCAGCAGTTCCCACCGTAAATGTAGGAAGCTAGAAATGGTTAATGTATAACAGATTGTATGCAACAGAACGAAATAGAGAACAGAATGAGTAAATAGTGTATGTCCAAGTAGCAACTTCATTTTGTACAAACGCTCCACCCACATGCATATAGTGCACCTTGGTGAACTACCCTTTGGGAACTCAGGACTTTCAGCAGTACGTCTGCAACCATTCTTAAGGTGACGATTCTGTGTTGGCAAATCCTCGAACGGTCCAGTCTTCAACCTCTTCCCAGTATCTACATCTTCAACTCCCAATATTCTCATGCTCACATCATATGGTGGAAGATTTATAACCGTCAAGTAAATGAAATATCTGATCACCCAAGCAACAGCCTTCCATAATTTATACCAAGAAGTGCCGCTGGTTCAAGCACGTCAAAAAGGGATGACAAAACAAAAAATACACCTCTCAGTGTAACTGGATTATTAAAATTCCTGCACTAAATCCAAAGGGATTATAGTTGACATCCCGAAGCAACCCTTACGTGCAACCATGTAATTTCACCATAAACCAAATTTGTGTAATTAAAATTATACTTATCCATGCCTGCCTATTTGGCGTGTCCTACATAGGTAGGAATAAATATGTATTTTATTATATTATTATCATTGAATATGCTAACTAATCGTATGTGTAATTTATCATATTGATGATGACTGTAAACTGGCGCCTCTCATGTACAAAAATGAGAATATATTATTATTATTCAGCTGTTGGCCTCCTACGGCGGGAATCCTGTCTTCTGCAGCCTTATGATTCGAAATATCTACGTTGTTCGAGACTTATTCAGTAAAATGAAAACCAGCCTTGGTCAACACCTGACATGAAGCCAACTGCACACTGATGATCATCAAAAGATGCCTAAGAATCATGCCTTTAGAAATAACAGTCAATGACACCTAATAAACTATGAAGATCTAACGTGGACAAAGCCTTATACAGAGCCAAATCAGCACAAAATGCAAAAGACGCGGTATCAGATGGATAAACCATCACCTTATATTCTGACGCTCCCACCATCAAACTGGAAAGATCTTCAGCAATACCCATCACACTCGCAAAATCATTTCTTCTAGACCCACTGCAATAGCAACTAGAGACTTTCTGAATCTTAGCAGTAGTCCGAATAATGTTCCCAAGGAGTCTGGACCACCACATAAAGCATCATTCAAGGAAACGTCATCATGCTTTTCAGGAGAGTCAAACACTAGAGGGAATTTACCTGGCTTCCTTGAGACAAAAACACGATGATTCGGTAAGTGCCAATTTCCTGGCTCATTTTGATTAACCAGCCTTTCAATGTAACCTTTCCTCATACACTTGTCAAAAACCTCTTAGTACTCTACCCAGAGATCCGAATTCATCACAGACTCCTTCCTTAAAAAAACAAGTCCTTTGATAGCAGCTTCCCTATTAGAAACTTGCCGACTTTCTCTAAACCTCAAGGGCATGCCTATTGTGAAGTGCCTATTTTCGTACTTACGAGAGACCTTGATCATTTTTGCTGCCTTTGTATCTTCGCTGGAGCGCCCGCCTCCTGAGCATACTGTCACTTTAAAACTCTTTGTCGTGCATCTCGCGAACCACAGTTTCTACGCTAAAATCGATGCTCATGACGAGAGATGATACTTGAGCAGCCAATATAGGCCCCGCCACTGTTCAGCCCAGGGGTGCTTTCGTGAAGCACAGGTCCCCTCTGTACCTCTTCTAATTCCTTTGTTTCACTTTATTATCTCGATAACCATTCATCATTCAGGTATGATTTGTTGACTAATGTTTCGTGATCAGATTCTGTGGCTTCACCAAGCCCCCAGACTGATAGTTGTATAAGCAGTTGCCACTTGAATGGTTTTTGCAGTCATCAAGAATTCCAACCAAAATGACACTTGCTCGTGTTATAAGAACTGAACGTATTCATTACTGGGAAATCTTTCGCACCCTTGATAAGTAGCCAGTCGGATATTTGAGCGTCTACCAACGTAACGCCTGGTCTGTTATCTGCTAATGTGCATGTACCAACGGATGACCTTAGCTCTTTCACTGTGACAGGCGTGGATAAGTCATCACTTAAATTATATAAATTTGGTTTGTATTGAATCTGCACGGTTTCTGTTCTTCTTGATATAAGTCAGTCGGGTCATTCTGCCAACTATTGGGTTAATGTGGCACATTAAGAAATACTGCCTTCGTGTCAACAAGAAAGCCCAATTATACGATGGGTGGATCACAAATACCTGGGCGAAAATAAAGTCTGAAGTCATTTCTTCTCTATAAGTTTGCTGTGTGCAGCATCACATCTTATTCCTAATTTGTATTCATAAGGTGTGCTACTGTGAAATGAGTAGTATATTTGTATCACTCTCTCAGCAGTGTCATCGTATGGTAGCATCAGGAGTGAAGTGTATTTCATGCAGACCAACATCGGATATAGCCATGTGGAATTATTTCCCTAATCGAATAGATGACAGCTCTCTAAAGTTGACCATTACTGCCATTTGTGGCTAAATTGTATTCTGTACACGTAGATTGATTAAGGTGTGGAAAACTGTTTTAAAACTAGTTGTGTCTTGATCTCAGATCATGTGAACTGCTCGTAAAGAATGGTATTCAGCATCCTCAAATGAAAGCCCGGCGAATTTTAAAGAATTTGAATGATTACGAGTAGTTCTACTACACTCCGACTTGAACTCCATATTTCAAACACCTGAAACATAATTGTTTCCATGTGACAACTTTTAATCTTTCTGACGAAGACATTCCGAGGACGCCACCACACTATTTACGTCAGTGTATATTACCACCAGCCACTTTTATGAACATCCACCGCCTTGCGAACCCTTCATCACAAATGATTTTGCCTCCCTGACGTCTCACTATCAGGAGTGGGATACAGTATACTGACCGACTTGCCCACTGTTTGATTAACACTTTTACGAACGTCAAAATGTCATCGAATTCTGGCTCCAAGTCTTCCCTCTACATATGTAAACTAGAAGGTAACTACCTGGCCATAGCCTCAATGACAGTACTCGAGTTCAGGTCGTTAGTGCAGGACCCAAGTGTTTAGGCATGAAATCGAAAGGCGAGTTATCTTGATCAGGTCAATACGATCCACAAAATTTACTGCGTTATTGAGAGTTTTCCAGACTTTCATCAGTCACGTATAACCAAAGATTACCTTCCGACCACATACCATAAAATACTGTTCTTTCAAAACTATATAGATACTTCAACAGTGACATCAGGCAGCTTTAAATTCCAGCGGCTTGTACATTACGAAATACACAGTATTTAACAAAATTAATTCGCAAAACGGAACAGTCAAATACCTGGTAATCAAAATGAAATGTTCTCAACATGAGGGGCTCAGACTTCTGTCTGCAAAAGTCAAGTATAACAGTACACTTTTTCGACACTTTTTACAAAGGAGAGCTACCACTCTACGCGGAAGCTTGAGTTCGCACAAATGGACTACGGACCATAATAAAACAGCAATGTTGTAAACTACCCAGTGTCACACGACTGTAAAGTGAAGCATCAAGATCAAGAATAAACCAAAAACAGTGACAAATAATGCTCACTTAAAAGATGACCTACAGACGTTACATGAATGCTCGGAGCTCACATGCGGAGAATGGGCAGATTTATTGGAAATCCCAGCGTATGCACCGACCACTCAGGAGACGTAAATAAGGCAACCATAGCTGTTCGTTTCGTGGACAGATAGCCATTGCATCCTGGTTTTCCATAAAACTCTGCAAAACATGAGTGAGGCTCAACTCTGAATTCGGTAACATTGCACTACCAATATGTCTGTACAAGACTCCTATCTCAAACAGAACATCTGGTGAGCAACTAAAGTCATAGTATAGCTGAAATACCTGCTGTATAACAGTGAAATCAGGAGAACATACAAGTAGACACCCATCTGCTGTAGAATTCAGAAACACTTTATAACGGGCTACAAAACAACAAGCAACTTAAGATAGCTTTGTGCACACATACCGTCGACCACCTTTCCGCAAGTCAGTAGTAGGTGACTGAGAAAATGAACGGTGTACGCAAAACCACTGGAAGAATAGTCCAGCTTCAAGGGCCATATGGGCGCTACAATCATCCATTTGACGCTTTCGTTGTCTCCATTTCCTATTTATTCCTTTTCTTCATGATTCTTCCCTTCTTACTGTGAATATTTCAGCTATAGTAACATCCTTTTCTTATTTTATTCCCTGTCGAATTGGTTAACTTCTCTAATACGATTTTGATTTACCTCTCTTCATGCCTCGCTTGATGGCATTTTTGACAGATCCGGAGAAGTGTCTGGAGGAAAAACAGCTGTGAAACTAGCAGTGGCACTATTTAGCAACACAGCCAGCTGATTATGATAATGAATGGCTTTGAGCCCGTTCTGTCATTTTCTTTAAATGGAAATAACAATTGTTTATATATATATTTCGTATAAACGGGTAAGTTTACATGAAATGCATGCCATTTTTACAGGCACGATCAATTATGCTACGAATTACAATTGTGAATTAGCATACTTTATCACTCTTTTTAAAAAAGTTCAAATTGTTAAATTACACTACACGCAATCGGAACAGATTCTTATAATTGTTAATTTGTAAATCCTTCAAGAAGGTCTCCATCGAAGTTGAGCGACAGCCCATACTTCGTTCCATTTCCTGATGATAGTAATGACCCTTCGATCAACAACTTATATGTGAGTAAGTACTGTGAGTCCACGTGCTTGAACGCTATTTCAGGAAGAGGAGAAAATCCTGCACAGCTATAAATGGGTATAAAATGCAATCATGAATAATACATTATTGGAAGTATATTTACAAGAAAAATACAAGAATAAGTTATACACTACTTAATATGATAGTGCACATTTGCAATGTATGATGCTAACCATATTGGTCTTACCATGGAAAACTATGACGTTTTCCATGAAAATAAAGTTATTCTCAAACATGAGTGTTGTTATGTTTTTTTCCTATCATCAGAGCAACCAAACTTTACGCGAGAAAAGGGTGTAATTGAGAAAAAGGAAAAAATTAAAAAAATAAATTTCAGCTTTGTTAAAGTCCTAGGAAGTTGAGATAAAATAGAGTATAATAGTAATTAGGTAGAAGGATTATCGTGAAGTATATAAGTGACATGTCAGAGAGAAGTGGCTAGAAGGATTAGAACCTGTTGAATATGGTGACCTGTAGGATGTTTGGCGAACTTGTGTATGGCCCATGGGATAGCATCTTGACAAGAAACTGAGCAGGCTTGTAGGTGTTAGGAGCGAAAGCATTCACAGTAAAACGTACCGATCACTCTCTTCTACCTTGAAAATCCTGCTGTATGCATCGCCTTCTTTCATCTTTGCCAGCAAAGATGGACAGATCTATTGCTGAAGACGAAATGACTGGAGCTTAAATAAAGACACAAATTTCTTTGATCCCCTACACATTCAACAGAGCCAAATCAACTGTGGGTGTCAGTGTTAACCCAAACCGATTTCTGTACGTGAATTCATCGAGACGACCTTATCTCGTGCCATTTCATGACGAATTTACAGTCCAAATAAAGTGGTTGCGGTGTCATTCTAAGTAAATGGTGTGTATGCAACCCAGCGGATCAACACAACCAGAAGAATGATATACGATGTTATTATGATAATCCAATTAGGATAACCATCTTAAACCCTTCCATTAGCTAGTGTGATTAATTATTCTGGCTTTCACAAGACGTTGAATGTTTGACCTTTCATAAACACCTATTATCGAAACATTACTGAAACAAGACCATGCTGACAGTTGTATAATGATGTCTGCCTCATTTGTTGTCCAAGATCGTGTTATTCATCATTCACTGGGGATGCTATAGTTTGGTCTCGACGGCGGAATTATCAGGAGAATTAGTCTAAACTCTTTCTGTTCCCGAATCTTGTATTTTCGTAGATGTCAAAGGTGACTGGATAACTTCAAGTGGCATCCACACCAAGTTTGTCTATGCCTACTGGGCACTGTTGAGTGGGCTCGGCCCCCTAACTGGCTTCAGTGAAGACAAGATGAAGGCAGCTGAGTATTTTGTACCAATTTAAAGTTCGCTGAAGATAACGGTCAACCGATAACTGAAGCTGCATAAAGTTATCACCTCTTCTGAAGTTTTGTTGCATTCTTGACACCTCTTTCCAACAAATCTATTGAATTTGGAGGACAAATCCATCGAAATATCATTTCTTTCCCATGCTGTAACAGTATGGGTGACCTGAAACTACGGCAGCCCAAAACGAAACTGCCTAATAAAAAGTCCTTGTCAAATCTCCGTCTACCAATCAGATGCTTCCGAAGTTGAGGTGTGTAATTTAAGAAAAACGTTTATATAAAATGTAATGCAATGTTAAGATGGAGTTATTAAGGATAACGTCCTTGTATATGTTCCAAGAAAACTTCTGAATTTCCCGTAGGAGTCTTCTTAGTTAAGTTGAAGGAATTCCGGTACAAAAATTCGTCGAGATAATTGTAAATCATCACGTTTCTTGGCCCATCCATCTCTGTGGTCCTCTTATTTGGGCGACTCTTCGATGGAATCTGAGTCCCAACGAAAAGGCTAAAGAAATAATCAGGACCCAATCGGACAAAAAAAAGGGGAACGCAGCGTTATGAAGTACTGCTACTCCCTTCTTCACTAAAATTCTCCCTTTTTGTCAACCAGTTCCCAGAAATGTTGCCTCTTTGTTCTAACGTTTGTCCGATTGTGCATGCTTGACCACTTTGTGAATAAACCCTAGGGATAACAGTTGGCTACATGTTTACTCCCTTCCAATGAGCCTGTTGTCTCAGTAGTACCTGAACACTAGATATGGATGAAATTCGCTACGTGGTTCATGCAGAGAACTCATAATTTCTTCTACCCACTAAGGAAATGCCTCATCGCTTGGTCAAGGTCGTTAATCTTTCATTAAGTTATTTCGTTTTGAGCTACTATAGTTTAGAGTCATCATAGTGTATGTTGCCAGTTACACAAATGGCCGAATAAAATAATCATTAGAAATTCGAACTTCACCAAACAGCAAAATGGTGTTTGAAATTATCACAACTCTATTGACCATCTGACTAATCACCATCAAAACTGTCAGTTGTTTATCTCACTGGCGGGCTAAAGGAAATACGTCAACAGGCTATACGTTATGAAGAAATCGTACGGTGATGACAAGCAGTTCGTTTTGGAAGGGAAGAGCTGTACATTGTTTGATGACAAGGAAAAGGCTTTCGAAGTTGAGACTGGCAAACTTCTCATACCTTGGTGGGGAGATGAATCAATTTTAATAGATAGGTTAGCTTTAGTTGCTGTCATGCACTTTGTATAAATGGATTGATTGTATTCTGTTTAGGATATTGCTTTTCTGAAGGTATTTGTGACTTCAGGGAGGTTCCAAGTTTTTCACTCTTATAACCCAAATAAAGTCTCTTGATCTGGTTGTGTGTATGCAACTTAAGTTGCATACGGCAATGGCATTATTATGGGAACATTTGAAAAGCCTACAAAATAATGGTGAATGGTATTATAATTTTGCGTGACAATATCGACTGAGATACCTATATTATCCCACCCGCAACCTAATACTGCACTTCAGACACTTTTTAAATAATGACAATTAGTTAAGGCCTTTAATGTTTCTTTAGGCATTTAGGTGGGTGAGATGGGAAAGTATAACTGAAAAATTATCATTGACAGAAAATTTATGCTAAGAGTTAGGTGATAGTTATCCATGTCAAGTATCAGCCCAAAGACATAATTCGACATTTATATATACATATGTATGCATGTATATTTTTCTTTCTAAACGTTCTCTGCAGTATGTTCCGGTTGTAGAGGGAAACCGATGGAAGTGATTGGAGCAAGTGCTTGATGGGTCAGCTCTATCCTTCAGCTCAGCCATGCACTATGCTGATACTGTGAACTACCAAAATTGTTACCACATTTTGATTATACTCTGCTTCGAGTATGAAAAGCACGTTTCATGTATGCATCTCTGTAAATGCTTGAGACGTATCTCAATGACACTTAAAACTCTCTCGGGGTGTCTTTTATGCTGATGTTTCCTTGTAAAAACCATGTTCTGGGAATGACGTTTACCCAAGTAATCTAAAATCCGTGGAAATATTACTTTGCTGTTAGTCTGTAATGTTATTTTGTGTACCCTGGGTTGGCTTCTTACAAGTATCTTCTAACCAGTTTCTTTTTCCTAAAGCCTATGTTTAATCTTTGTAGACCTACAGCTAATTAATGAAGTTAGTCTCTGGAGGACTATGTTTTAAGAACAGAATATCTTTAAATGTATTTTCGAATTCATTAAGTAAAGCTGGCTAATGTAAGGTCCACTGTCTTATAGCATTGGTTTCAGTAATTTGGTGACGTAGATGTCTCATGTTATATGTCCTCAATATTTTTCGATGTAGGCTGTCAAGTAGAAGCTGTAAGTAAGGCTCATCAGTTCAGGCTGTTATTCTTAAAACAGCGCACAAATTAGAAAGCTACAACCTTTTTACTGCTTACAAGCTGGCGTAACCGAAGTTATCAACTCTTATACATTAATTAGTACCTCATTTAGTCTGGTCGACATTCAGCCATTTTCATTCTTAAAAGTAAAACTAATAGGTCCTACTGGTTTAAGATTGGAGATAGCTCTGACAACGTCAGCTGCATTTGGAAGACCGATGTTTGCATTCTGTTCATTTTGAAGTTGGTCGGTAGGGAAATGTAGTGTAGGTAGAGGCCGGTTGGACTGTTCTCTGAAGTGTTTTGCCCATAATTTTCACAGTCTTCGTTGTCAAGTTATTAGAGATTCACCCTTTTTACAAACTTTCGCTTGTGGCTTTCTGAAGCGTTTCCTTAATAATCCTAAGTAGTCTATGTGTTGCATATTGCTGGTGCTATTTAACACCTGTTTTGTCATGCACCATTGTCTGCGGATTTTACAGAAAATTCCAGTGTGCTTACTCCGTCTTCCAAGAAAGTTTTCGCAACAAAAGATTTGGATGAAGTTACCGAAATCCACTGATATTTACTAACTGTTGACTGTAGACTGCCCATTGTTCTCGCTGTTGTTTTTACAGCAGACTTCATTAGGTTAAACGTTACTGGACAAGTAAGGAAATTTACATCTTACGTTTAATGAGTCACCCGCATATATACATATATATATTCATGAATATACTCACCCTTTCTGACTCAGTCCTCCCAAAAGCGAGGTGGCATAGACAGCTCATTAGCTGCCTATTGTAAACACCTCGTTTCTGCCACATCCAACCAAGTCATCATACCCCCACCATAGTGTAAGCAGTGGCGACAACTTCGCTACTCAACCAACTTTTCTGGCATTGTAGGAGCTGCAGTAACGTTCGTTCCAGCCAGCATTACTCATTAGGTAGTTTCAGCATACATACTTGACCACTACCTTAAGATAGAAATTACTTCATTACGTTACTGAATTTTGTTTGTACCTTAAATTATTTAGTAAACTCCTGTTTTCTGGACATTTGCACCTGTCTTTCTGCATGACTAATTCAATGTAGTTTATTTGCTTATCAGTCTTATATCTCCCAATGTAATTTCAAAAGTATGTATATACGTGTATGTAGAGTATCCAGCTGACGAGTTCTACCGAAATTTGATGAATTCATTAAATCCTGCTTTATTAACTTTTGTTGCTTGTTTTAAATTCGTATCGGGAAATAAATGTTTTTAAAACTCCTGTTTTGTTTGCTGTTAGATTTGATGGGCGTGGATATCTCACTGAGGTCTGCGAGCAGGATCCCGCTTTTGATCTAAAATATGAAGATTATTTATCTGAAGATGAGATAGCAATCGAAAAAATGTGCGATTTTGAGCGTTATTTGGAGATGCAGGTCGACGTCCATGAACTCGCAATTGAAGCTGGTGAGTTTCTTTTAACAATTGTGTTTTAATATGTTCTGCACTTACCATCTTTGCCGATTGTTAATGTGACCTTAGCTTTTGAGTCGATGTCCGTTTGGTAAACGCGTTGATGAGAATTTCGTTCTATTTGGTAAGTTTTATCTGTGAACTGAATAAAGCATATTTTGGATACTTATGACTGTTACTAGATTAACCTGGTATGAATTTTTGTTTGTATTACTATGTGTGCCAATTGTATATATTTTATGCTGCAGAGATTAACAACTTTTACATCTGTTTATACATTGCAGGTTTTTTCGGAATGCAACATGCAATACGAGCCTGGTGAGGCTATGGGAATAAGCATACATTCAATGTAATTAAACATTAGTCATTTTTTTTAAAAACAAACAAACTATTGTACTTCTGTTTTTATCCTCAAACATATATACATCATTCATTTCATTTTTTATTATACAGAAGAGGCTCAAAAACGTGAATCAGAAAAGTATCGTAATCATTATGGAGCTGTTGGTTTTTCTTACGATGAAAATATTCCCGGGTCAAATGGTAATGGATCCAGCCCTAGTAAAGAGTCAGGTAAAAATGAGATTTTACTTAGAAATGGTCGCGTATTTTCAAATAAAATATGTTCCATTTAATTAGTTGTGTCTATTTAGTTTGCAAGTAGTTTTCAGTACGAAGACTTCCATTTCGAATATATTAAAATTGACGTTAACATAGTGACAGCTAGAAACTGTTTACAGTAGCGTTGATGCATCGTGTCATCTTGCAGATCCTGAAAAGCTTCCACAATCTCCATATATTTATTCTCTTCGTTGTACCCACGTTTGTCTATTGTAGTTTCACGTCATCTCTGTTTCCTTTTGTGCTTCTTCTAAGTGTGACAACCTAGACTAATATAATTTAACACGAAGTCCTACAATGACTCGTTAGTCAGCTAGTAATGATATTAAAATAGCATCACATTGCATCACTTACCCAGTGAGAGTTTACAGGTAATGTGCTTTATAAAGAGTGTCTTCTAAGTATCCTCATGATCTTTAACTTCCCCATAATAGATTTCACTTAAAATGCTGCCTTTATCTGTGGCACCATTGCAAGAAAAGCTGCACAAAAGGAAACTTACGAAAAGTCTCCGCAAGGACTGTGAACAGTGGTGGGTGACAAAGGCGAAAGAGGTGGAAAAAGCATCGGCGATAGGCAATACTAGACAACTCTTTAGACTCATCAGGGAAACGGGTGGGAGAAGGCAAATCATAAGTGAGACTATTTGTGAGAAAAATGGCTCCTTAATTAGCTCTCAGGATAAACGCCTTGAACGCTGGAAAGAACACTTTGAGGAACAATTCAACTTGCCTACAGCCACAGTAAGCCTTCCCGCCATCCAGCACACACCCGAATGGGATATATACACTGGCCCCCCGCCGTCTGTAAGTGAGGTCACAAAAGCTATCTGTAATCTGAAACGAGGCAAAGCGGCAGGACCCGACGGAATTATTCCGGTGTTTAAATATGGGGGTGACATACTAGTATATAGTTTAACTAAAGTACTAGGTAGCGTCTGGGAATCAGAGACGGTTCCATCAGATTGGGGTAAGTCACTTATTATACCAATATTCAAGAAGGGAGACAAGTCCTCATATGATAATCATAGAGGAATCAGCCTGACGAACATAGTCTCTAAAATCCTAGGCTCAGTAATCATGAACAGACTAAGCCGAACTCGGGAGGAACAAACGAGGGAAAATCAAGCGGGCTTTAGGCCAGGTAGAGGGTGCATAGATCATATCTTCACTCTCCGACAGATCCTAAAACATAGACACACTTTTAGGCGTCCAACAATTGCCATGTCTCTTGACTTGAAGGCGGCCTTCGACTCCGTGGATCGAGAAGTACTATGGGAATGTTTGACTGTGAAGGGAGTGCCAAGAAAGTACATTGCACTAATCAAGGCACTCTACTCAAACTCACGTAGGCGTGTAAGGGCTTATGGGGAATTTTCATCTGAATTGATAACAACCAGTGGTGTCCGTCAAGGATGTCCACTTTCCCCATTCCTGTTTAACTTCATCATAGATATGCTAATGGAAGTATCCTTAACTGAACTTAACGACTTAGGAATCGACTTGTTACCAGGGAATAGTCTTATGGACTTAGAATATGCAGATGACATAGTCCTTTAAGGGGAGGATACTGACAAAATGTAGAGTCTTCTGAACACCTTGAGCAGCAATCTTCGTATGTTTGGCATGCGATTCGCCCCTGCAAAATGTAAGATGCTGCTACAGGACTGGACTACGTCAACTCCTAGCTTAGTGATAGGGAGTGAAGTGATAGAACATGTTGACAACTTCACCTATTTGGGAAGTTGTATCAGCACAAACGGATTGATTGGTGACGAAATCTCAGCACGGATCCAAAAAGCTAGAGCTGCTTTCGCTTACACTTACACCATCTCTGGCGTAGGCGTGACATCCGGCTATCAACCAAGGGACGTGTGTACTGCTCAGCAGTTTGCTTCGTCCTTCTCTATGGCTCTGAAACATGGCCAATACGAGTTGAAGACATGAAAAGGTTGACTGGTTTTGATCATAGATGTTTACGATCTCTTTCTCACGTTAGGTGGCATAATAAGGTAAGTAATGTTGACGTTAGGCGTAGAGTGGTGGGCAAAGAGGGCCTTAAAGTCCAGTGGTATGTTTGAGGGTGAAGAAATTTGTGAGATTTACTCAGAGAGGAAAACCTTACTGCTGGCTGCCGATAACCGTAGCTTAGGTTGGGATTCACTGTTCACAACAGATCATTCCAGAATTCTGTTTGGAAAAGCTTTAAGGGTAATCACATCAAGCTGTAGTATCACAAAAAGTTTCTGATTATTGATCTAGATCGTGTGGGGGAGATTTAGGCTACTTATATAAAGTCTCCAGTGTATTTAGTATCTTTTGGTAAAGACTTGATAATATGACTTTAAATTGTCTGTGGTGGCATAGCTGTTTTTGCTGTGTCATCGTAATCCTCTGTATTAATACTTTGGGTTTGATTAAAGCGTTTCGCGCAATTACTTTTGTATCAGCATGATTCCACTTCTGTTGCTCACCGCTTTGTACACTTTTAAGATATGAAAAACTGAACTCATGCACTTGTGTTAGTTTGTACGTTGATTTGTTAACCTATCAATCAGTTTGTTCGGTTGTAATGCTTGAACAGTTATGGCACACCCGTATAGAGATGTCGCTAAGAGATCATTGTTCAACGCGTACATCGTACTTAGACGTAATGACTTGTTTTATGGTGTACTTATTAGTCTAACAAAGGTAAGATACTACTACATATATCGTTGACTAGACAGATACACAGCTGTCTCAAGATATTTCGGTTTTCTTTTATCAAAAATTTTCAGGTGAGCCTGACATTAAGGAACAACAAACTGAAGAACCATATAATTGTCCACCTGAGCTGCAGCAATTTGTGTCAAATCTACAACTTCCAGAAACTGATAAACAAGCTCATATCATTGAAAAAACTGCTGTTTTTGTTGCACGAAAAGGAAATCAAATGGAAATCGTTCTTAAAGCAAGACAACATAATAATCCGCTATTTGGTTTCTTAACCTATGATCATGCACTTAATCCATTTTACAAGGAGATTGTAAGATTGGTCTCACAGGGTCGTTATATCCCGAAACCTCGTCAGACTGTAGATAAACCCACTGGTACGCTTTTTACAGAAGCAAATGAATCAAATAAAGTAAGTATACTATTATTTTAAGCGTTTATTCGGTTATATATACACTAAACTTATTAGTGATTCACATTCTTGCAAGTACCATTCTGCGTCATTCATTGCTTGTTTCAGTTTTGTTCTTGCCAGTCAGTGAATGTCCTTACCAACTTTAGGATTTTATAGGCTTTGGAAACGTTCATTACACGAAAATGTAAAGCCAACGAATTACAAAATAAAACGGAGTTGAATAATATTCTTATTTCCCATTTAGAACTGAAGATATCGTATTCGAAGTAGAAGTATTATAATCCCGAGTGAAATAAGAGTACAAGCCTCTTTAAGTAACTTCTCATTTACTTTAGTATACAAAGTGGACAGAAATTTCCACAAGAAATTGTTAAAGTAGGTTGTTAACAAACTAGGAAATGAAACGTGTGACAAGTATAAATACGAGTGAAAAGATGTATCACGGTGTTAACGAAAAGTAGGTATAAGGTTCGTTAATCACTTGTCAACTGTGTTCATTCTGATAGACCACAAATCTTTCTGGACTCTAAACGTACGTAAAAGTCACAATCCCTGTGATTTGTGGGTTTTATTTGATTGTTGTAAGCTTTGGAGATGAAGATAAGTATTTACTGTGAGTTCAGAGTCTGGTGGTTGCACTATATGTATATATATGTGGTGAATTAGCAGAAGTTGAAATTCGTGGACTATTGGATCGGGTCTCAGTAACTGAATGGTCTACGAGCTTGCCTTGTAACCAGAAGGCCCTGAGCTCGAACCCCCCGTGGGCGCGTACTGCTGAATTAGGATGAAACAGATGTCGAGTACTCTCTGGTTTTCCAATGGTTCTCTAACTGATATCAGCTTGTAATCAAACCTGTAACCAATCAAATCACTGCAAACCAACACTTGAAAATTAAAATATACACTAAGCAGATGGCTGGCAAGAAAGAATAAATGATTTCTGATGAAATTTTAGCTTGTTATTTGGTTTGGCACGAGTGTAATATCCTGCTACTCACTATTAAGTATCTGTGAGACAGTCACTGAAGGTAAAAAGGATGAAATATTTAACTTCTTTTTAACGTAGTTTCCCCCGTTCTGTGCCTCACGTTAGAGATGGAACAGTATGAAAAGTGGTAATTTTATTCGGTGCTGTGGTGTTTACTCTGTATTGAGCATATAATGTTCAAAGCATAACTACTTTTCATCTATGTATGTATAGATGACCATCTTTCTGGGGGTTTAGTCGTACCAAAGCGTCGATGTTTCAGTGATAGAACACCGACCAACCAAGCAAGTGGTCCGGGGTTCGATGTCTGGCTGACGCAATAGTTTACCCCGCCTAGCCGGTAGTAAAACTGGTAAAAAGGAAGATTGGGCGTAAGACTATCAACCCCACTCGGTAAAAATGAAACCACTGCTACCGAAACTTCAAAGCTCTCGTTTGAAGCCCTATGTTCCACTCGGCTTATACAATACGAACCATCTGATGAAAAAGGTTTGTTAAATTTTCCTTAAAGGCGATTTACTTGTCAATGCTATTATCATAATCTACCTTAACTTACCTCTTCGTTATTTTCTGTTATTCTGATGCAAAATATCGAGAATTTCGGTACCTCATTTCTGAAGTGTTTTTGTTTGTCGGTTCCTGAATAAACTGATCTCCTAATTTATCAAGTTAAGCAGCGCTTTCATAATTTATTGTCGTATCCATATTAGGAGACAGTATGCCATGTAATATTGAGACCACATTATCCTAGTCACTGTGATTCCGAAAAACTGTTCTTCTGATGAGCATATATATATATATCACTATTTTAATTATATATTTAAACTTTACCTCATGTTTTTTCCCATTATGACCAGACGATTCACGAAGATGAATATGAATTAAAGTTACCCAAAGTTGATATTTCGAATACTCCTTATGCTTCACTTATTTCAAAGTTCAAAAAAATTAATGAAACGTAAGCCATCTGTTATAATATTATCTTCCTATTTTTGGTAGAAATGCAAATATTCCTGTTTTATGTTGTCGTGTTCTAGTGGGTTTTTTTGGCACTTGACAAAGTGTATAGATCACAAGTTTTTCTGTGTCAGCAGGACTAATCACAGTGACTTATTTTCAACTTCTAGTAAATGGCGTTTGTTTAAATTACTGTGTATGAACACTGCGTCTCCACCCTTAGAAGTGTGTAGGCCGCCCTGACTGCTTATACTATGGAAGTTGACTTCTTTTTGAGGTACCTGAAACAGAAGGAGCACTAATGTTGCGTGACCGTGGAGCACAGGAGACAGCTGCTTCAAGCCGGTTGTGTCCTTATGCACTCCTCACTCTCCTTGCTTGTGGTAACAACATTATTCTAGTTTTGTTCGTTTCCTCTCTTTGTGTTGCTTCGAAGTTAACAACTTGAACGAATTCATTCTTATGCTAGGTACTAACTAGGTCGGTATATTTGTCGATAATATCACGATAAAGTAGGACGACTGATAGTTTATTTCAGAATATTTTTTACAGCTTAGTATTGCTTTTTGAAGATGTTTTGAATACATTCATTTGTCCCATTTATTTTGTGAACTCAAGCTAATCACTTATTGTATTTATTAAAACAAAATTGGTACGTTATCGGTACCAAGAGAAGCACCAAACAAAGTCTCATAGTTTGTTCGGGGGCTGGGATACCATTCGGACGCTCAGACCGAGGTATGTGGTTGTCTTATTGGGCACCCCATCGAGCCTTCAACTTGAAGTCTGATCCACAAGCCAGTGGGGCAGCGTTTCCATCGTATTCAGTGACCATAACAGGTTCATACGCCATTCGATCGGTTCGGCTTCTGGAGCCCAGGTACACCATAGGTTTGGAATCAGGATCTTCTTGCTCCCCAAAGTTGACCGGAATGTTCACCAGTCGGATTGTAAGCGCAAGACGTTCGGGTTCGCCTTTCCACTTTTGTGAGAAACACAACCACAGCGTGAAGGTAGTGAATAGGATTTACCTGGCAAAGACTATGAACGTGTGCTCACATGAGAGCTTTTCGAAAGGAAGACCAAAGTCTACCCCCCTCCTCCCACTAGGCCGTAATAGGTTGTTTATGGGGGCCAACTTAATCATTCAGACTTTAAAAATACAACAGGGAAGGTTGTACATGGAAGTTCACGTTAGCTGTTTAGTATTAACCTCTCAAATCATTATTCATGGATTTTGAAACTTACTAGCATGTAATTTTTCACTGAATTATTTCTAATCATTGATTGTTCTGTCATGTGAAATATTTAAGCGGTGCTTATTCCTATTTCGAATGACACTAGAATTATGTTTATTGCATGGAAGGTTTTTCCTGTGTTTGATATGATCATTTTCTGTCTATTTTAGGGCTGCGGCGTTGGCAGCAGCGAATCTTGCTGCTAGTGCTACTTCCGATGCTCAATCTCGCGTGGCCACTCCTGAAGTGCTAAACGAAACAGCAGATCCTCCACCTAGTTCTGATGGGATAGCTAATAATAATGCTCCAGACAGCTTCGAAAACAAAGAGAAAACCGTAGAATCAGAAAATGAAACACCCTCACCTCAGTCTTCCTGTACAAAAGATGAAGTTGCTGTAAATTGTGAAACTGCTACCGCTGCTGCTGATAATGATGATGTTTCAGCCACTACTACTATGGATAATTCTCAACCGGAGTTGACTGATCCTTTATCTCCTGAAGAATATGAACGTATCTATCAAGAATATTACAGACATTACTATGCACACTATTATACGCATTATACCAATCAGTATACTGTGTGTGGTCTAATGAAGGATGAACATGAAGCCAGTATTGTCCAAGAAGCTGCTAAAGCAGCCGCTATAGCAGCTGCAGCTGCTGTCAACGTTGTTCAACAAACCCGTTTAAACACCAGTGCACCAGTGATATTTGAGTAAGTAATTTTATGTAGTCGCGTATATGCTTAAATTGGTTTTTCCATGTTTAAGTTTGTTTTCTTATAGATGCTTCACCAGTTCAGTAACTAGCCAGTTAGTTACGTAAACAACACACTTATTTGTGATAATTTCATTAGGAAGAGGATTGATTTTTATCGTAATGACCATTAGAAAGTACCTCATTGCTTTAACTGCGTAATTGTGAACTAATGAGTTGAATTTTCAGAACAATACAATTATACTTCATTGCGATTAAACAACTTTTGAGCATAAAGTCGCCTGAAATAAGTCTGTCATCCATTTTTCTTTCCGTATGACTGACCAGTTAGATAGTTGGTGACTACTGTATTTCCTACATTGACTCCTAGCTTAAAGATAGGGAGTGAAGTGGTAGAGCGTGTTGACCGCTTCACTTATTTGGGAAGTTGCATCAGCCCCAACGGGTTGATTGCTGGCTAAAATTCAGCGCGGATGCAGAGGGTTCGTTTCGCATATGCCAACTTACAGCCATCTCTGGCTTAGTAGACGTGATATCCAGCTGTCGACCAAAGGGCATGTGCACTGCTCAGAAGTTCGCACCATCCTCCTTTATGGCTGGCTGTGAGTGAGACATGTCCATTGAAAGTGGAAGACGTGAAAACACCGGCTAGCTGTCTTTGATCAGAGGTGTCTGCGTTCTATCTCCCGTGTCACGTAGTGGTATAATAGGGTGAGCAATATTGAGGTTAGGTTTCGGTCGAGTGCTAGGTAAGTGTGTGTAGGGGTGGGTGGGAAATCAATCGATGAAGTTGTGAAGTTACATCGATTGAGATGGTTAGGACATGTGTTATGCGTGGATGTCTAGCCATCGATCGCCTTCCTCGACGGTCAATGTTAGCTGACATAGGATTGATCAGGTTGGAAAACAGAGAGAAAGAGAGAGAGAGCTAGTGGTGGTTAATCCAAGACATGTCTTCATCAGTCAATGAAGTCAGTCCACAATATTTAGTTTAAGACAGTCAGTCAGGGAAGTGTGGACTTGCTGGTTGGGTTTGTCGGGATGGTGAGAAGCCATGACGGCTGGAGACAATTGTTGATATGGCTGAA
The DNA here is from genome assembly GCA_944472155.2 of Trichobilharzia szidati. NCBI lineage: Eukaryota > Metazoa > Platyhelminthes > Trematoda > Strigeidida > Schistosomatidae > Trichobilharzia > Trichobilharzia szidati. Next base: position 81,591,920 of record OX235274.1, read on the forward strand.
ATCGTTCTGAGTGGCTGGCTTAGATTCATTCACTCTTTGTGATTTATAATACCCAATGAAACTATATTGTTCTTACAAATTTATTACTATTCTTTTTGCCTCATATTTCTGTTTATTATCTTTCACTGTTTTGAGTCTCTTGTCACTCTCTTCTGTTGCTTTGTGTGTTACATTGTGGGAGAGTGACAAGTCGAAATGGTACACATCTGTGCACAGTTCTATGTTGAAACTAGTCAATCAGTCACCGTATTTACTGTAACATTATTAAAGATGATTTTGTGACTCTTACATCTTCAGTCGGTAGAAAAACAATTTCTATAGGCTTTCCTACTCGTCCGGAATATTATAACTAATTAATCAACTGATAACTAGTAGTGTTTTCCTGAGTGTGTCTGTTTTTCCGTATTTATGACTTATGATCTGGGTGTATCTACGTATCAGTGTTTCAAGAATGACACTCTCCTTACAATGAATATTTTACAGGAACAAGATCCGAGTTCTCAACGCTGATGTCAAGTCAGTGCTTCTACACATTTCAGAGAATCGCACCGCGGTTCATGAAAAGCATTTCCAACAGGCTTCAGACTTTCAACGGTTGCTTTTGCTCGATACTGAAGATCCAATAGCCATAATAGATTGTGAACAAGAAACTCTGATAACGAGCCAACCAAGAAGGAAGTTGAGATGGTTTGGACGTACACTGACAATACGGTTGAGTCACGTCGCGCGCCACGCCATCGCTCGAGTGAGACCCAAATGGGAGACGGCTAGTTGGGTGTCTGAGGGTGACATGGAGGAGATGAAGACTTGTAGACAGTCGTGGAGCCAGCTATAAAGGGAATTGCAGAGAACGGGACGAAACGGAGATGTGCTTCTGAAACTCTGTGTTCCACTCGGAAGCTGAGGGAATAATAATAGTAATAAAGAATTGTGATACTATTGGTGCACTCAAGTCTGGTAAATTTCAATATTGTGTACTTTATGATTCCCTTCACATCTGAGCCATTGTCTAGAAGACAACCAAATATCTATAGTCTTTTCATTTCGTCAAACCCAAACGTTTTCCAAGCGTATGATTAATAGTGTTATTTACTCCGTAGTGTAGTGCATAAATGATATATTTCTTAAGAGGTATTTAAACTGCCGCATAATATGCCACTATAAGTATTAATACTTTACACTTCGTCCCGATTCCTTGTTGAGCAAAGGTTTGTCAATTGGAGTTGTCACTCTGTAAGTAAAAATCAACGAAAAGGCTTTAAGAAGGCTTGACGGAGGAATTAAGTAATGGTTAAGGATAAGGTTGTACATTCATATGTTAGCGATTCAGGGGCAAAAGTGGAAAACATCAGTGCCACTAAGACCAATTTTTTGAAGACATCTTTATTCTTTTGTATTTATTCTAGTTTACGTAAGTTTCTTGTCTGTTAGCTGAGTAATTATTACAACGATTCACATTTCGTTGTAACCTAATATCATCTGAGATTTTCCAGTTATTCAGTTTATCGACTCTAATCAACATTGATTTTTTATCTAGAGAAATGATATTGAAACATATTTAGAGGGTAATCTTTGGATAACTAGTGTCAAATATTGCCCATAAACCGTTTATGGAACTTAAACATAATGAGGAAAAGACCACCAAAAGTCTTTGTCAGTTTGATATTAAACGTCGAATTCAGACTGACAGAAGTTTGGTGTTGTCGTATTTTTGTATTCTCGGTAATTTGCAAATAATTGTTTATCTGAATCGGTGAAGTTAAACTTTAAGCACCAAAAATTAACAGCACACAAACGTACCAATCACATGAAAAAGGTGATTTTTACATATAAAATGCATATATTTATGAAAATTATGATTAGAAAGTCATGAAACTGTTACACAGGATATCTTTCACTGACGTGTGACAAAATGCCACTCAGTTTTGCATTAAAGTGTGAACAGAGTAATAAAATCACAGTCTACACATGTATTCATCCAGGTCTTCTAACCCTAACGCAAAACTATCCTTAAACTAATGCTAATCTAATTCGAATCTAGCCCAATATCTACCCTAATTAGGTTAACCTTATCCTAACCTGTCCTTAGCCTTAAACCTTAACTTACTCTTTCCTAAACCTAACTTAAAACTTACCAGATATCCCGCTTAATATGATAACACGTCATTAAGCATATTTTATTTCTGATTATTGTGTTACTTGTCTGGTTTGACTAACTTGCTGACTGGGTGTTCCTAGGTCATTAGTGCGGTCACACTTCTTCGATGATTAAGGTTAAACTTAGCCTCTCAGTCTAGAGTACTTGCATGAATGGAATTGTGATTCAGTAGATTAAGCTCCATGTTTCAGATGATGAATGAGTCACAAATTCAAACTCTAATACACTTACTGCATAGAAACACAACCCCTGTACTTGAATCATGGTCTTTTATGTATTACGCATTTTTGTATGTTGTTATTTTACAATAATAATAATAAAGCTTTATTTCAGACAGTATGTGAACACGTATTACAGAGATATTTCCTCTCTATACAGCATTTACATGTAAAGTAATAATCTGGAGTATATCATGTGACGTAGTGTTGTTGCATATGAACGGACAACCAATTCTCTATATTTTTTCTTCATTTCCTTCAGAAATTGCACAGCATTTTGTTGAAAGCTAATTTAAATTATGTACGCGAGTTCATGCAGAGTGATCATTTAATATAATTTCAATTACTAAAACAATAAGAAATGTGAAGGAGCGTAAACATTTAGGTGGATGAAAACCTTAGTAGGTCAGTGATTTAAGATTAAGATTAGATTAGTTGTCTTTGATCATAGGTGTCTGCGTTCTATCTCCCGTGTGAAGTGGTATAATAAGGTGAGCAATATTGAGGTTAGGCGTCGAGTGCTAGGTGAGGAGGGGAAATCAATCGACGAGGCTGTGAAGCTACATCGATTGAGATGGTTAGGACATGTGTTACGTATGCCTAGTCATCGCCTTCCTCGACAATGGGCAATGTTAGCTGATATAGGGCCAGGCTGGAAAAGAGCTAGCGGCGGTCAAACCAAAACATGGCACTAGTCAATGAAATGTACAACAGTTAGCTTAAGCCACGTAGGAAGATGTAGACTTCCTGGTTGGGGTCCTCGGGACGGTAAAACCAATGGTTGAAAACAATTGGTGACATGGCTCAAAATCGTTCTCAATGGCTGGCGCAGATGCATCCACTCCTTGTGACTTATGATTTCCAATGAAACTGTTTTGTTCTCCGTTATTACTATTCCTTTGTCTCACACCTCTGTTTACTGTCTATATTATGCATTTCTTCTACTTCTCTTGCTTTGTGTGGTACATGGAGTGGAGTGTGGCGACTTGAACTGCCGCACATATTTGCAAAGTTCTATGTCGAAAACAGATAGACAGACAGACAGACAGTGACTTAAGCAGGCCATCTTGAGCTCAGCTGTGTATGTGTTTTTAGTAATGTAATAATAAAAGACGACAGCTCATTCTAATAGCACTATGTAAATGTAAACTTATTTTACTGTTTATTTCTTCACCTAATTATTTAATCATGATAAACATTCATTGTACACATTATCTATTTCTTATTATTTAATTTGTACACTTTTTGCAGACCACCAATGAATGATGACCAGCGTGGCATTATCAACAAAATGGCCGAGTATGTTGTTCGTAATGGCTTAGAGTTTGAAGAACTAGTCAGTCGTCAAAAAACCAAAGATCCACGATTTGCATTCTTGAAACCAGATCATCCTTTGCATTCATATTATATGGCTAAACGAAGAGAATTAGATCCTGATGACAGTTTGACTAAAGCTGCTGATAATAATTTCAATGATATTCCTTCTCCACCCAAGTCACCTAAAATACGTTGTTCGAGAAAAAGGCATTCGAGTAATGAAGAGCCTTATGGTCCCAAAGTAAAGAGTAACTCTCATAGTAAGTTTATTCTCCAGTAAAATGTATATTAAAGTGTGCCTGTGTCTACTGAATTTTAGAACTTAACACAAAGTTCCATAGATATGAAATAGTCCTTAGATGATTAAGAGAGCGAGACAGTTACCACATCACTGGCCATTTCTTCATTTTATGTAAAACCGAGTATTGCTTTATATATATATATATATATATATTGTGTTTATATATATATATACCTTTGATGGATTTCTATTAAATTCGAAAATCCGGATTAATTTGATTACTTTCAAAAGTCACAACTAATATCCATTAAGTAGTTGTGCTGATCATTTGACAAATTACGTCATCTCTAGCGTAGATGTGATACCCGACTATCGATCAAAGGACATGTACTGCGCAGTAGTTCACTCTGTCCTTCTCTATGACTGTGAGACATGATCATTCAAATCTGATCCACAAGACAGCGGAGGTGCGTTCCTTTGGTTGCCGTTGTCCAAAACAAGTTGATACGCCATTCGATCGTTTCGGATTCTCGAACTCAGGTACACCATAGGTTTCGGAATCAGTATTCTCCAGCGTCCCTAGGTAGACCGGCATGTCCACCAGTCGGGTTGTTGGCGTCAGATGTTCTCATTCGCCCTTTTACTGATGTGACGAACATCGCCGCAGCGTGGAGGCAGTGAATAGGATTTACCTTGCTGAGGCTATTAATGCGTGGCTACATGACAGCATTTTGAGAGGAATCAATCCATGAAGTCTGTTCATGGTTGGTTTGAGTTATGTAGAGAGATGTAGACTACGTGGTTGAGGTCCCCGGGATGCTAAGAATCAATGACTGGAGGCTATTAGTGATATTGATCAAAATCGTTGTCAATGGCGCAGATCCATTTACTCCTTGTGTTCTCCTATATATCCACTAAGCTCTCATATTGTTTAATCTAGCTGTTCCTTCTCTTGCATATATCGTATTATAGTTCCTTTGAATTTCTTTTCACTACCTTTGAATGCTACATAGGGTATGGCAACTTAATGTACTGCACTTCTGTACAAATATGCTGAGGTTGTGGCTGTTTGTAAAATTAATACCCTATTGTATAAGTAGAAAGGATTTGTTGTTTTACTTAACCTAGCCAGTTAATCCTTATCTAATTTATTACCAAGTGCAGTATCCCTCCTATCTCTCAACTTTCATCCAAGTTAATTTGACAAGTAGACATGTGACCACTAGACTGGTCGAAGTGTATTGCACAAACTCATCATATATATATATTTCAGATGAACTCCGTTTTCTGATAATTTACTAAGAGTACTAATTTTCCTGTTATGCTTGGCTAGATGAGTTTTACTTGTGATGGAAACTAAAGGTCACAATTCGAATTTCTTTGTTTGGGATGCCGTCATACGATTTTTTCAAGAGTTTATCTGATTGTGAAATCGTGTTTACATTATTTAATTCAATTTTAAATTTTCCCGTCGATTGATTGCACCGAAGTGCTCGGCCTCAGCTTGACATATCAGCTCCTTGTGCAGATGCTCCGACGATGTCTGGTCATGCAACTTGAGACCGAGCACTTCGGTCCAGTCAATCGGCGGGAAAATTTAAAATTTGAGCCTTGGTGGAAGGACCATCACTGACTGGGGAATGTAGGTACATCCAGGTGACGAGTCCCAAATAAGACAAAATGCGCATTCTGGATTCCACAGCTAGTCACCATCTATCCATCAGTTGACTTCGTGTTTACATCATTATTTTGTTTTATAAATTAATTCAGTTATCTCCAGACCTTTTCCAACTTTCGTACATAATCTTGCTTCGACCTACATTTTAAGTTTGTCGTATTTACACTTAACATACACACGCTTAGAATATTCAAACTTAGTAATATCAAGTTATTCCTTTTCTAGAAAAATCCCACTCACCAGATTCTCACAAGAAAACGAAAGGTGATTCCGATAGCAGAAATTCAGAACGTCAGACAAGCATCAGTTTTCGGCTTAGTCGTCCAATTCCCCCAGCAAAATCTCAATCTGCTCATAATAATAATGATGATACTTCTACTGAAAAGGCTATGGATATAATTGAATCTGCTGTACGAGAGTACTCTAAATCAGTTTCAAAGAGTTCAAAACGAAGAGAAGAACAACTGAAAAAATCAAATATTCGTGAAAATGATGTCAAATCAAAGAAAAGAAAACATCGGTCACCTAACATTCATGTGATACCTGGTATTCCCAGTCCCAGTTCTTCATCTTCCTCACAGTCATCTCCACTTCACAATGACAGTCCATATTCTGATAGAAGTCATTCTCATAGAAGTTTGAACTCCAACTCTTCATCTACTTCACCTGCCAACTCAAGCCAGTCATCTGAACGACACGATAGATCTGAACGAGTTACTAACTTCCAGTCTCCTAAGTCGTCTGCCAGTAATTCCCCATCACCATATGCGAACAATTCACATTCTCCAGTGGAGTCAGCATCTCATTCGAGTGCTCACCTAACTTCCAATTGGCCTTCTTGTGCTCTTGACGACTTATTAGGTAAGTTCGACTACTCTTAACTATGAATTATGTTAATTTTATGTCAACATTGTCGCTTTTTTTGATGTTTATTTCGAATTTTATAGGAGGGAAAATTCTTAAAATAAGATATTATCCAGAGATGTGAAGGACTGAATATTAATTAAAGTTTTGACTTACCATTATTACTGCCTGCATAGTCGAGGGATGATGGATCACAAAAGGTGAATCGCTTACAGAAGCTCTATTGACCTGATATTGGAAGGCTGAACAACTAACCGTCTAATGCATCTTATGTGTATTCATTCACTGTAAATAAGCTTCTTCTATGTACCAAATATATAGACCTTGGACAACAATTATAAACCGTTTAGTAGTTAATTTAATAGCATATAGTTCCTCGGTGAGGACAAATACTCGCCGAAGACATTGGCTAGGGGTCGCGCTATGTCGTGAAGTGGCAGAAGTTAGAATTCATAGGCCATTGGATCGGGTCCCAGTGGCTTAATGGTATACGAGCTCACCTTGTAACCAGAAGGTCCTGGGTTCGAACCCCGGTGGGTGCGTACTGCTGAAGATCATATAAAAGTCAGAAGGTAGTCAGTGGATTCTGATCATCAAGTGTGAAACTAAACACTTGTCCGTCGTAAATCGCCGTGTCTGTAATGTATCAAGTACTGGTTTCTCCATTATCCCATATATTTCCTAAAGGTTTTGTAACACCAATAATGTAATTATGTCCAGTACCTCATTCTTCATTCATCTCATCACCTGAACATGTGTCACTAGATAAAACTGGTGAGCTTTTGAGCTCATAATAAAAGTATTCACATAGCTTTCAAATTTCGTCTATATAATTTTATTAATTCTCATCCTTTGATCTAGTTGATAGTAGTAGTACTTTCCGTATCTGTGTTTTCTGCGTTGCGCTATTCGTATTGCACGTGTTAGGCGTAAATTTTGACGAACAAAGATTCAATGATCAACATGTCCTTTCACCTACCTATTTTACTTTTAAGGACTGTAGATCTGAATAACTTGTAGAAAAACTCAACAGCTGCATTCCATACACTAACGCAATCACACAATAGGGGGTTATGGAACTTAATGTACTTCGGAAATTGATGTTTGTTTATAGTTTTAATAATGATTTTGTCAGTGTTCGATTTGATATATTTCTTATTTTTAAATGTCTTAATATATTTAAATTCCTGAATCATCGATTGCACTTTTTAGTTTGCCGATCACGTATGTTTTAATTTTTCCAACAGATATTTGGGAAAAAAAAGATAATTGTTTATTTCTGAGGATAAAATATTTGTCGGTATTTGTATATCTAACTTGAGTGTTTTGGGGTGACCATAAAACAGGGTTAAGTTGGTTCTCGTAATTTGTTCTTTACTTCTCCTTTGGAAGCCGCCTATCCAACTTCATCTTGTGTGTATGTATAGCAGACTATTCAGATTCCTGATGAGATCTTTTCGTAGTTTTCAAAAAACTACTGTGTCTTGTAAAGGTTCTCCTGTTTTCGCAATACAATTTTTTCCCACTCATCATGAAAACTCTACCTGTGTTAGGCAGAGTGACCAGTTTGATTTTTTAATTTCCGTTTTGTTTTTGTCGGTTGACAGATTGAGTTCAGAGTACTTTCTCGTCGAAGGTTTGTTGTATTCCCTGTTTTTCTTCATTTTAGTGCTAAGCTTTTAAGCGCTCTGAAGGAGATGAGTTCCTTCAAGATTGCACATACATATGCCTTCCTGATGAGTGCCAAAACGCACGAAACCCAGATTCAAGACTTCCTGCCGATTACCTCCAACCATCTAAAAATAATTTAGAGTGCTTTGTAATGGCAGGCTACTTAACATGCTGGCCACATTGCAAACTTGACTGACAGAGTTCAGCCTGCACCGAACGAAGAGGACCAGACACATGACAATTACTAGGTAGTTTCCAGTTCAAGAATTCCTATGATTATTGGCTGGTGGTCACACTAAAATCACGAATTGGTAGAAGTTAGAGCTCATGGGTCATTGAGTCGGGTCCCAGTGACTGGATGGTCTATTAGTTTGCCTTGTAATCGGAAGGTGCTGGTTTCGAAACCCGATCGGTACGTTCTGCCGAAGAGTCCCGAGCTAGGACGAAACGACTGTCCAGTACAGTACTACCAGGTTTTTAATGGTTCTCTAACTGATATCATTCCGTGATCAAACTTGTAACAATTCTAAATCCCCTTATATAAACAAACTCTTGACAGTTCTGGTTTATTTAAATTTCCCTCGTCACAGTTTAGTTCTTTTCCAAATACTTTTGCCTCTGTTTTTGAAACGGCTTGTGTTTTTGTGTAGTTTGATTGTTTGATCACGAGTTTCTTATCAAATTTAATATTTCATTATCGTATATTATTCCTAAGCTATTCCAGCTTTTCATTTTATCAGGTAGTTTCTTAGATCTTCAAATAGCTAGTTGGATTAATTTTGTTTGGTCTTAAAACAGTATGGCCTATAAATTACAGTTTAAGGAAGGTTTTGCCCCCGTGTTAAGTGAATTAGTAGGATTGCCTATCACTTTTGATTTACTTACTTCGGTTCAAGTTATCACTCTACACAGAGACTTACGAGTTGGTATTCCATGTTTAAATATACAGTTGGTTCCAAGTAGTAAATGATATATTTGTTTCTGTTTTTTTTGATGTGTTAATCCTTCAGTATTATAACATTGGTCCCTGGAAAAAAACCCATAGAGCTTCACTTTGTTGTAACTATTCCAACAGCTTGCATTTTTGTTTTCTTTTTTTGGATCATATGCTATAGTAAACTAGTTGTACAGGTTACATTTCAATAACGGTTTTTTATTTTCAATTTCACAAAATATAGACATACATGAACCTACAAGTCTGCTAGATTTCTCTGCAGATGGCTATCAAGTTACTATCCCCACAGAAAAAGACGAGCGTTTACGGGAAGAAAGACGCAAAAAAGCTGCTCAGTTGGTACATCAACTGAAACTGACAAGTTCTATCATGAAAACAACTTCAGAAAATAATAATAATATCACAGCTGCAAAGCCTGTTACTACAACTGATATTCCCTCGAAGAAGATGACTGAGCGTTCTCGTGTTTCACCTCCCCCAGCTCCTGACTCTGTCCCTGCAGCTGTAGCTCATGCTGTAGTTGCTAATCTTAAACGTCGTCAAGAAGCCCTGGAAGCTGAGAGTAAAGTATGTGAATTTTTCATTGAATTTAACTTTATTTTCTAATTGGCATGAAATTCGTTCATCATACTGACTATAAAGTATTTATTCGTTATTAACTTAATATTGTCGTTCTGTGTTATTATGTTTTGTCAATTAATTATTAACAAAATTAATGTTTTAACTTTTTTTGCCTCCATATATATAAAGTCTCGGAAGAAGCGCCACCGATCACCGCCTGCAGCTTATGCACTCACGCGTAATCGCAATACCGATAGGTCGCCAAGAAGATCACCAACTCCAAAACGGGATTCCTATGACCGTATAGATTTTAGAGAACCAGATGATCAGTATTATAAATCAAAGAGAAAATATCATAAAAAATCTCACTATTGATTATATTAACCAAGATATTATATTACCTTATTGTAAACGCTTGTACATATATTGTATTAATTATTTGTGATACTACAGCTTTTGTAGCTGATGTACAAAAGTTTAGGGTTGTTTTCAGTGAGTTACAAGTTTGTTGTTTTTACCTCTTACTGTAACTTTGTAAGAATTATGCATTTTTTGTGCTAATAAATACTTGCTAAACACTATAAATTGTTGTTCCTTTTAAAAAAATTATCTGAAGGGCAAGATTTTAATTATTTCGATATATATATATATATATATATAATGATTGGACAGAATTACTTCATGTTTATCCTCAAACATCGTCGAAACATCCGTACCAGGAGTCGACATGCCAGTCAATAGGAAAATTAAAAATTGACTTATAAAAATAATAACTGATACCCGTTGCAAAAGAGGGTGGCTCTCGTGGTCTAATAGATGACGTTCGGTATTTGAAACGAAGACTATTAAGTTTGAGTGTCAGTGGGAAAATCATCACTCACTGGGGAATTCACGTACACCCAGCTGGTGAGTTCCAAGTGGGACGAAATGTTCATCCTGGGTTCCTCTGCTGATCACTATCCTTAAGATTATTAAACAGAGGTTTTACTGATTCAGTAGTCTTATAATAATGTAACTCAAATTTGACCAGTCACATCAAAAACAGATGTTGAATTACTTGTGTTCTCTGAGCTGGTTGATTTAACTGCGAAGTTTTTGTCCTCCGTCTAGATAACATCTTCAGCACAGGTTTTAGCAATAAAATGAACTGATTTAAATTCTCCGTGAATGATATAATGGTATCTCCTGACGACCACTGTCGTGACTGGTGGCTGTTATTTCACTTTTGTATTGATTATGTTTTTATTGACTTTCTTGTCATTTGATTTATTTTTTATTAGCTGATAAATTTGGTCTACAATAATGTGTTTGTTTAATTGCTAATTCACAAATTGGCTGTAAAATGACGTGATATGTATTCTTTCATATCAATGCATGTGGATAATTACGGATATCAATTTGATTGGGATAATGTAGAAATTTTAAATACAGGAAACACCAAAAGTAATGCCAGGGAATTCCTAGAAGCCTGTTACTCAAGTGAATTAGCAATTTAAAAAAACATATTATTATAGACTAAATATACCAGCTAATAAATACAAGTAAATCACGTGACAAGAAAGTTCGAATTCCAAGTCACAACAGTGGTTGCCAGTAGATACAGCGTTGAAGAATCCCCTATCATCTACCGGATGCCTAATAAATTGCCGAAAATATCGAAGTACCGCTTGCTTCAAAGACCAGAGACTATTGCAATTCGCGTGAAAAAAACTAGTGCTTTGTGTGCAAAAGAAGCAATTCCAGCCACTACTACTGCCCTTTGAAAATTTTAATGGGTATTTTCAATCAGTAAAAACTGAAGAAAGCCAGAAAAACAGTTCGAAGAAACGTTAGATTAAATATCCTCCATCATTTTATCATCAAATGTGTTCATTTTTAAAAATATCGCTGGGTGTAGAGGTGTGTAAAGGTGACCTAAATACGAGTGTAGTTAACTGCTAGAATACATAAGGGTTCGATGGTAAATGTCACGCAAGTGAAATTGTATTACGACTACGATGTTGAGGTCACCTTGGGTGTCAAATACTTACACTCTAATGAACTAGGAAGCTGATATGAATAAAAAATAAAAATCCATACTAATTAGGAGGACTGAAGGTCAGTTATTCGTAAAACCTTCGTTTTGGAATTCAAATAATTTGGCAGTGTTTAAAAAAAATACACGGAGATATCTCTTTGGCAATTTGAATCCCTATAGATACCATATCTTGAACAACGAAAATGTACAGAGTTGTCGTTGCACAACTATACTAAATGAAATCATTGGAAAGATGTCACTGTTGAACTTCATATTGCTTTTAAAAAAGTGTTCTAGATGTCAACAGTGTCTTGTATATAAGCAGGAGAATTCGAGCTATTTGTTTCATTCTCATGTAGTTGTGTTCTCTGAGCTGGATGGTTTATTTGCGAAGCTTTCATTGCCCTACTAGGCAACATCTTCAGCGCATACTTCAATTTGAAGTGAAGTGAGCTTTCAGATTTCTCCACGAGTTTATTAGTCATCTCTCCTGGTGGGTGACCTTGAACGTGATTGGTTGTTTTTGTGTGTTTTCACACCCTCTAGGCTACTTGTATTGGGACTGATTGTTTCCTTGATCTGAAGTTTGACCCCTTTTGTGTGACATTTCCTTGTTATCGATTGGTAAATTTTGTCTATCTTGATGTGTCTATTGATTGACGATTCACTGGAATACCAGACTTATAGAAATTCTCTAGCATTGTTGGTGTTTCCTCTGTCTAATATCTGAACGTTGGTTGTCCCAGTCGAATTGATGTCCGTGGTTGTCTGTATGCAGTGAGGGATATCAATGAGTGGATGTCATGTCTTTTGACGGCTAGTTTATTCTCATGGATACGAATATGAAGAGGACGTCCATTTCGGCCAACGTAGTGTTTATTGCAGTCGTTGCAATTTATTTTGTAGGTGATTTTGGTTGTATCTTCTTTCGCTGTTGAGTCTTTTAGTTGACATATAGCTGAGTGGCGTGATTTTTTGGGTTTGTGTGTTAAATCAATTCCTAAAGGTTTGAAGGGTCTTGTAGTGATTTCTGAGATATCCTTTATATTTGGTAGGGCGGCTTTCTTTGTGATTTCCTTGGGGGCCTTTGATTTGATAGGTTGGCTTGGGAAATTACGTGGATATCCATCTTCTGGAAGACGTTCATGAGATATCTTTCTTCAGTTTTCCTTAAGGTGGGAGTGCTGCAATGACTCCTGGCCCTCTTGAATAGTGTTTGTATACAACTCCTTTTGTGTGTTATTGGATTGTTGCTGTTGTAATTGAGCACTTGGTCTGTGTGAGTTGATTTTCTATAAACTTGATTTTCTAATTCCCCTGTGGTTGTTCGCTTGACTAAGACATCCAAAAATGGGATTTTGTTCCCGTATCCCTCTTCTCTTGTGAATTTGATGTCGTTGAGGACGTTGTTTATTAAGTTGTGAGTTTTATCTTACTCGTTACTTTTGATTATTATGAATGTGTCGTTTATGTAACGTATCCAAATTTTGGGTTTGATCTTTGGTAGGATTATGTTTTCTAGCCTTTGCATCACTGCTTCCGCAATCAAACCTGATATTGGCGATCCCATGGGTGTTCCTTTAACTTGTTCATATATTTAGCCGTTGAATTGTTTGTTTCATAGACGCATGAAGTATCTGTTGTATATATGGTCACAAACTGACTCCAGTTAGAGAACCATTAAAAGCCAGGGAGAGGTGAACAGCTGTTTGTCTTGCAACTCTTCAGTGGTACTCATCCATGATTCCACTAGGGATCGACCTATTCTAATTTCTTCTAATTCGCGATATATGACGCGACTGCCAGCCAAAGTCATCGATGAGTTTTTGTTCTCATACCCAACTTGATAAACTTCACTGGTCACGACTTCCTGCTAAAACTTCAAACAACTCCATTCTGTAGTCAGCCACTAGTGAGGATTAAATAATTAAAACTCTAGGATCTCATTTCTTAATGCCATGGACAATAAATTGTGATTATTTTCAGTGAGTTCTCTATCGCTTCTTTATTTATAGTATTTCTCTAGTAAATGTTGGTTTGTAATGAAATTGACCTTAAAATTAATCCAGTTCTCACCAATTTTTAGCTGACAGTTGGTATGTATTACTCTGACGATTTGACCCGTGAAAGGAATTTAGAAACTTATGCATCTAATTATACCATCTACATTCTTTATTTCTCTGTGCTATACTGATTTAAACTCCATGTTATGTGCTCTATGCTCTATGTAATTAATTTACACTGTTTAATGTTACTTTTACGATAGGTTTCTGCCTACTTTTATCTGAAGTTATTTTACAACACTTTCACGGATAAATTCTACTAGGATTCTTTTTCATAAATACGTCTTAATTAATGACTCTATTAAATTTAGAAGAAGATATAAGAGTTATGCTTGTATGACAAGATGGCATCATTTTGATTGGACACCAGTTAGTAACTAGTGTAATGTGTGTGTGTGTGTATCTAGTCCTTTGTTTGGTGTAGACTGAATTCTATCAGTCAAGTTTGCAATGTGGCCACCATGCCAGGTGGCTCGCCATCACGGTGCTCTGTGAATTGTTGGTATTACATGGTTGGAGGCAATCGGCCATAGGAAAGCCTTGGACCTAGGTTTCTTGCTAGTTGGCACTCACCAGTCAGCAAGGCGTATCTGCAAACCTGAAGGAACTCGTATGCCATCATTTTGTTTTACTTAACTCTTTTCGCCTACATACAATTCTAAACAAATCAATAAATATTCAAGTATTGGTTTTGTAGGGATTTTGTTTGATTGGTTGGAGGATTTCATCATGAGCTGACATCAGTTAGAGGATCACTGGAAAACCAGCTGGGAGTACTGGACAGCTATTTCGTCCTAGTTTGGGACTTTTCATCAGTACGCACCTATCGGGGTTCGAACCCAGGGCCTTCTGGCTCATGATGAAACCCTCCATCCAGTCAAACAAAATCCCTACAAAACGAATACTTGAAAATTAATCTGATGATTTAACTTTTCAATGGCTGTTAACTCCCAGCTAGATTGTACCAAAATAAATAGCTTTCTGTCGGGAGTCAGTAAATGGTCTGAGTCTAACGGTCTTAAACTGAATGTCAAACTGTTAATTTCAGCTTAAGATGTAAACGACAGTTAAAAGAAGCCGTCGATTCTCATGACAGTTGTAAGATTGATGACAATGATGTAGGAATTAAATCAGAAATTAAGCATCTTGGACTTATTCTCTTTTTTGATCTCTCCTGGTCTTCCCATGTCTCAGCGATCTCCAGTAAAATATTCCGCCTGACATTTCACATTAAGAAGTTAAGGCACTCGGGTATAACTCAACCCCTCCTCTTACAGTTCATAAATTCTTGCATCCTACCTATTCTTCTTTATTGTTCACCCTTATTCTTTCCTGGTTTGCTTAAAAAGGACTATGTCACAATTCGTAGGATGCTGAAGACTGTCAGTAGGATGAGTGGTGTCCCAGTGGACTATATAGTTTACGTCGTTGTCGATAGGCACTTGACTTCGTGCAATAAATTTGCTAAAGGGATTTTGTCTGACTCGGAGCATTCACTTCACCCTCAGCTTTCACCTTGCATCTCCTCAGGTAGAACAAGAAGTAACTTCAGAAAACTGTATGCTCAAACGTCTAAGTATAAAAATTCTATGATACCATACTTGGCACATATTTTATGTGATGAAAATAGTGTCAGGCAAGAACTGACTAACCTTTTTTCATCTAGTAAATAAACAATCTCTTCCATCCATCCTTATATACCTTCAAGTTTTACTTTTATTATTTCTATTATATTTATGGTCCTGTTGCTTCTTTGTTTTTACTTTCATAACTGCAAACACCAACTTATCTCTATGACTGCTGTATTCTTTGTTTTTTCTCTCACCATATCATGTAAAGAGAACATTTTATTCAATATTTTTTATCACGCAAGGATTTGTATACCGCATCGACAATACTGAGTAAAACAAGCCCACGGCAATTTCCACTTGTATTACTATCATTACCTTAGCTGCTATCATTATTATTATTATTTCCATTTTATATGCTGCATGTTTTTGAAATTACCCCTATTGTAAATGTGGAAAATTTTGTGTGACTAATTTTTAATTGATTAAAAATGCCCATTAAAATCTTCAAAAGAATAGACACGGAACAAAGAGAACTCTTTTCGATAAATTCATCATCAGGTTCTACAATTATATATACATTATAATGAATGAATGAATTAGTCTTATGAACGACATTAATGTTTAAATAACATCAAATCAATAATATTGATAAATTACAGCTGAACAGCATCAACATCAATTAAACTGAATGTCAGAAGAATTAGGAAAGGTAATGGTACAAATTCATGAGTTTATAGTCTCTACTGAGGGCCAGGGCAGTAGTAGTGGCTGGACTTGTTTCTTTTGAACACAGAGCACTGGTTGTTTGAGGCGAATTGCAATAGCCTCTGCTGTTTGGAGCATGCGGTGCTTCGACGATTTTGGTAGTTTGTTAGGCACCCGGTATATTATGGAGAAGGATTCGTCTACGCTGGCTTTGTGACCGGTTTGCACCAGATGGTCTAATATCGAGCTGTTAATAGTTTTAACTACACCTTTACTTAGCCATAGTGGGATATGTTCTCGAGTGAGCACGAAAAATCAAGTTCCTAGAGCAACGGCCAACATAACTGGCTCCACAAGCGCAGTTGAATTGATAAATACAATTTGAAGTGGCTAGTCTAGGTACTTCATCTTTCAGTCGAGGTAGCACCATCGGTCTTGTAGAGAATAATACGTGTAGTTCGCCAGCATTAAAAGTCCTTTGAACTGGTTTTCTCAATTTCTTTGTAATTAACTCACTTGGTTTATCGCCCTTGAATTGTAGTCGTATATAAAGGGGCTTCTTGTTTACAGATAGTGGGTAGTCCTTTTCGGCTTTCTTTGTCATATTTTTCTTGATAAATTTGTCAGGATTACCATTCTCGATTAAAGTATCATATACCATGCCTAATTCATCTTTAATTACTTCTTTAGAGCATATAGCTCTAACTCTGTGGCTAAGGGTCTTCACTAAATTTCTTTTGTAATTGATAGGAACGAAGCTGTGAAAGTGTGTATATTGTCCCGTCCAAGCACTTTTTCTATGTAAATTTCTTTTTATGCTACCGTCTGGTTTTCTTGTAAGTAGGACATCCAGGAAGGCAATTCTGTCTTGGGATTCCTCTTCGCATGTGAATTTCATAGCCGAATGTACTTCATTGAATTCAGTAATTATTGTACTCCTATCGGAACCATTATCACAAAGAATAAAGGTATCATCCATATATCGGCAATAAAATGAGAGCTTACTGATAAGGTTTTTCAGAGGTCCATTTTGTAGATTACTTAGAAAGAAATCAGCCAGAATTGGACCTAATGGGGAGCCCACTGTCACCCCGTCCACTTGCCTGTAAAGCGTGCCGTCAAATTTGAAGTTTACATTCATGGTACATCTTAATATCAATTCTTTTAGGATTTCAATATGGATTCCAATGTTTATCGACTGCTTGAGGAAATTAGATGCAATATTGTGATTAATGCTGAAAATTCCATTCTGTATCACAAGTACTGTTTTTGGAATAACGTAAATCAATTATTATTATTATTTTATTATTATTAACGACTAGCCCTATTCAGGCAGTTACCTGGAGTACTAGTGGGAAGCTGTGGCCAGCAGGGTACAGCAGGTTGAAGGTGAGGCAGTAACTCATTGAAGAAGACATTGCGAAGTGGTCGCGCTATGTCGTGAATTCGCAGAAGTTAGAATTCATAGACTAGCCATTGGATCGGGTCCGACTGGCTTAATGGTCTACGAGCTTGTAACCAGAAGGTCCTGAGTTTGAACCCCGTTGGGTGCGTACTGATGAAGAGTCCCAAACTAGTCTGACGAAACAGCTGTCCAGCACTCCCAGGTTTTCCAGTGATCCTCGAACTGATGCCAGCTCATGATGAAATCCTCCATCCAATCAAATCAATAAATAAAATTCCAACGTATAAAAGTTTATTTAGGTTGAATCAAATTCGCCATTTGAAGTGGAATTTAACCACAGTTTCCTCTGGAAACTAAAATTATTTAGACCACAATCTGTAATCTGTTTGATACCACAAATGTTAACCAGGAAAACAATCATGAAAGCGTGAAGTTCTATACTACTGATTGATTGATTGATTGAGATGTATATTTGAATACCAAACACAACAGTCAGTAGTGCTGACTTACCAGCCAGACTGAAGTGATTAAAACACCGAACAGCCGTTTCGATTGTTTCGGGTCAAGCTCCTCAACGATGTAGCCGGTCTAAATAAACTCAGACACCTGAATAAGTTCAAATCACCTGGTTTCTTGTTAGATACTTTCGAGAACTGGTATACAAAATCTACTCACTCCGATTAGGCAGTAGTATATAGTTCCATGCATTTATGCTTTCAGCATGATATCTCAATTTGCAGCGACCATAGATATCGGGTGTGTGTCGGCAGGGGATCGAACCCCGAACCATGTGCATGGTCGGCGAGAGTCTTAACCACTGTACCACCGACACTTCCTTTATTATCATTTATGGTATCAAGTACATCACAATTTGTGATTGGGCGTATTTCTCGTTGGATATCCGAACATCATCCTGCGTGGTTAAGTAAAGGACAAACAAAATCTATTCATAGCGCTATTCTGTCTCATCTTGTGGATACAGAACACAAGATTTAGGTTAACGAGGCTTTCAAAGTCATTTACAGCATACCAACTAATCTTAATTTTGCCTTAAGAGTTCGTCAACTACATATTGCTGAGGCTGTTGGGATCCACATTGAGAAACATAACTTATGTATCCAAGAGAAGTTGGTTCAGACATTGTCCTTACCTTGGCCATCTAGGTTCTAATAATCCTCAATTTTTGTAGAAATTTCTTTAATTTTATTTAATATTCTATTTGCTATTATATTTTTATTATTGTTATAATTTATGCATCTTTAGTGGAGTGTAGTTCCATTGATCTTACTTAACAAATCGATAGTATTTAAAAACACTAATATTGTTATTGACTACTATTCTATAATATTTTATATATATATATATATATATATAATTGTTGAGCCAGAAGAGTAATTTACTGAAAAGGACATTCTTTGCTCAATTTTTTTTTTTTTTTCTAGATGTCTGAATCAATATTCTCGCTGTATTGAATAATTTTAGTTTCTAAAGGAATCTAAGGTGAAATTTCACCTTAAACTGCCTCAATTGCATGTTATTGCCACTTAACCCAAGTACCTAGCCCGAAGTCGGATGGCTTCACCTGATTCACCTCTGTGAGTTGAATAAAGCAAGAACGAAAGTGGTTTGTGCAGAATAATATGGTACCATCATTTATTTCGTAGGCTTCTCATCAGCTGCTTACAGCCTAAATACATAATGAGGTTTGTGTACAGAAAAGTTTCAACATACTTGCAAATTTTTTACATGTTGTCAGTTGACAAAAAGTTCCAGAGTAAGTGAACAGTGCTCAGAAAATCGCACTTATATAGTTTTTACACATGCAGTTCAAGTTTAAACAAAATAGATGTATGCATAAAATGGTAAAGGAGTTACGTAATAAAGACGAAATATGAGTTAGATACAGAGTGACTAAGAAATTAGGTAACAATGTACTGAGTTCAACTCAAATCATAGAAACAAGAGACAAGCAAAATTACAGAATATAAAAGGGGGTGAGGTTAAAGACAAAGATTACGTAATCAGATGAGAGAATAAAGACATTCAGTTACCAGGGCAAAGAGAGATTAATAACTGCTTCTTTCTGAACACATAAATCTGGTTTCAAGCGTTTGATAGAGATTGCTTCGGCAAACTTGAGGAGAATGGAACTCCTTTGTCTATTGATAATTTTAAAGGATTTCTCGATTTCTACCTCATGACCCGTGTCGAGAAGATGTCTAGTGATAGCGCTGCTATAAGAATTTGTTCCCTTGAGACGTAGGCTTTTTGGCACATGTTCAGAAAATCGGAGGTGTGCCCTTCTTTCTGTTCTCCCAATGTAACTGCTCCCGCAGATACACGTAAATTTGTATACACAGTTGGAGTTAACATGAGAAGGGTATCTATCGACTTTTGACTGCACCAAAGAGCATGTTGTTCGATGGACGGGAACCAACTCAGCTGCAGGATAGGCTCTGGCTAGTGATGTTCTCAGTCTTCTGTTGACCATTTCTGCAATGTTTTCACCTTTAAAATCTAGTTGAATGAAGACAGGCTTTTTTTCAACTGTGATTTGTTTGGTATTTGAGTCTTCACATCTTCCATATTTGTTTATGAATCTTTGAGGGTAACCGTTATTTTTCAGCACCTTTTCGAGGAACATAAATTCTTCCTCTAGTTTCTCTGTAGAGCATATTCTCCTTGCTCTATAGTACAGAGTCTTGACTAGTGCTCGTTTATAGCTATTTGGACAAAAGCTATTAAAATGTAAGTATTGTCCATTCCATGTAGGTTTTCGGTAAATTGACCTCTGGAGATTACCATCTTCTAGGCGTTGCATGGCGATGTCAAGGAAATGGAACTTCCCGTCATTTTCATGTTCCATGGTAAATACAATATTTGTATGTGCTTTGTTGAATAGGCTGAGTAGGTAGGAGGCATGACTGTCGTTTTTGCATACTACAAATGTGTCATCGACATATCGACAATAGGAAGTTGTTTGATCGATTGCATGCTTCAACTTTGTTTTCTCAAGGTTTGACATGAAGATATCTGCTAGAACAGGGCTAAGTGGACTGCCCATGGCTACGCCATCTATTTGTCGGTAAAGAGTGTTATCAAACTGGAATTGTACATCCATGGTACACATTAGCAGTAGGCGTTTGAATTCTGACTCTGGTAGTGGAAGTAGATCAGAATGTTGACAAATGATTTCAATGGTTTCATTGATTGGGATCATTGTGAACAAGGAGGTTGCATCAAATGAGACCATGAACTTATTTAAAACGTTGATATGATTTACGCTTTCGGCGAAGTGAAATGAGTCTTTTATGGTATGCACGGCTAGACGTCGGCGAATGGGTTCCAACTTCTCCGCAAGCCAACGGGCAACCTTATGTTGAGGAGAGTTGATCGTCAGTTATAATTTACCGAAAGCCTACATGGAATGGACAATACTTACATTTTAATAGTTTTTGTCCAAATAGCTATAAACGAGCACTAGTCAAGACTCTGTACTATAGAGCAAGGAAAATATGCTCTACAGAGAAACTAGAGAAAGAATTTATGATTCTCGAAAAGGTGCTGAAAAACAACGGTTACCCTCAAAGATTCATAAACAAATATGGAAGATGTGAAGGCTCAAATACCAAACAAATCACAGTTGATAAAAAGCCTGTCTTCATTCAACTAGATTTTAAAGGTGAAAACATTGCAGAAATGGTCAACAGAAGACTGAGAACATCACTAGCCAGAGCCTATCCTGCAGCTGAGTTGGTTCCCGTCCATCGAACAACATGCTCTCTGGTGCAGTCAAAAGTCGATAGATACCCTTCTCATGTTAACTCCAACTGTGTATACAAATTTACGTGTATCTGTGGGAGCAGTTACATTGGGAGAACAGAAAGAAGGGCACACCTCCGATTTTCTGAACATGTGCCAAAAAGCCTACGTCTCAAGGGAACAAATTCTTATAGCAGCGCCATCACTAGACATCTTCTCGACACGGGTCATGAGGTAGAAATCGAGAAATCCTTTAAAATTATCAATAGACAAAGGAGTTCCATTCTCCTCAAGTTTGCCGAAGCAATCTCTATCAAACGCCTGAAACCAGATTTATGTGTTCAGAAAGAAGCAGTTATTAATCTTTGTTTGCCCTGGTAACTGAATGTCTTTATTCTCTCATCTGATTACGTAATCTTTGTCTTTAACCTCACCCCCTTTTATATTCTGTAATTTTGCTTGTCTCTTGTTTCTATGATTTGAGTTGAACTCAGTACATTGTTACCTAATTTGTTAGTCACTCTGTATCTAACTCATATTTCGTCTTTATTACGTAACTCCTTTACCATTGTATGCATACATCTATTTTGTTTAAACTTGAACTGCCTGTGTAAAAACTATATAAGTGCAATTTTCTGAGCACTGTTCACTTACTGTGGAACTTTTTGTCAACTGACAACATGTAAAAAATTTGCAAGTATGTTAAAACTTTTCTGTACGCAAACCTCATTATGTATTTAGGCTGTAAGCAGCTGATGAGAAGCCTACGAAATAAATGATGGTACCATATTATTCTGCACAAACCACTTTCGTTCTTGCTTTATTCAAATTCATCAAGGGGAATAAATGCATGAAGTTTCTCAAAAATCGCCT
Organism: Trichobilharzia szidati; assembly: GCA_944472155.2. Taxonomy (NCBI): domain Eukaryota; kingdom Metazoa; phylum Platyhelminthes; class Trematoda; order Strigeidida; family Schistosomatidae; genus Trichobilharzia; species Trichobilharzia szidati. Next base: position 81,613,979 of record OX235274.1, read on the forward strand.
CCCCGCAGAATCTTTCAAGTCACTGGATCGTTTGGTGACAATTCGTTACAGAATATCCAGAGAAGTGACTCGAATAAAATTTTACGATGAATGCTTGCAGTCGCACTGCTTTCCTCGCCATCTCATGAAGTCACTACGTACTTGCAAATTACCGCCCTCCCTCAGAAACCTTCGACGTATAACGAAATCGCATATTGAATCAACAGAGTCTCTGATTTCAAAATTGAGAACTGAAGCCCGATCCTTTGATGCTGTCGTCAATAATTTAAATTTAGTATGCCGAATCAAATTCATCAATTTCATTCAAGAGCTGCAACAGAAAACATGTGCAGATTTCTATAAAACTCTGTCGAAATCCCTGACGAAGGAGAAACTATGTGACGTCTTCCCAGAAAATCCTGAGGAGTTTGTGTATAATCTGTCGAGTTTGAATTTAAGCCGCATTGAAATGGAAGCACTTTCCCTCGGATTTAACTTCCATATCCCGAATAACTTTATCAACAGAACCGATGTCGCAGCTCAATTCGAAAACCTATTCTATCAGCTGAATGACCTTACTCCAGTTGATGAGGACAGGAAGAGCTGGTTCAAATCTAAGTTGGTCGACGTTGCAAATCAATATCTCATTTCACCAACATCATATTCCAAATTCCTCTCTGAAGAACATCGAAAGGCATTGAAATCTCTCAGAAATAATGACAAAATCGTCATACTGCGACCTGACAAAGGCTCAGGAGTGGTACTGATGGATAAAGATGACTACATCGCAAGAATGAAAACTCTGTTGAATGACCCATTGAGGTTTAAAGTCGACGACTGCCAGAAAGACAAGACAGATGCAACTGAAAAACGCATCACCAATGTACTGAGAGATCTTCTAAAAAAGAATTTGATTGACAACAACACGTACAATAAATTAAAGCCCAGAGGGTCCCGCTTGCCATATATGTATGGCCTTCCAAAGATACACAAGAAAGAAGTCCCTCTAAGACCAATACTTTCGATGATCAACTCTCCTCAACATAAGGTTTCCCGTTGGCTTGCGGAGAAGTTGGAACCCATTCGCCGACGTCTAGCCGTGCATACCATAAAAGATTCATTTCATTTCGCCGAAAGCGTGAATCATATGAACGTTTTAAATAAGTTCATGGTCTCATTTGATGCAACCTCCTTGTTCACAATGATCCCAATCAATGAAACCATTGAAATCATTTGTCAACATTCTGATCTACTTCCACTACCAGAGTCAGAATTCAAACGCCTACTGCTAATGTGTACCATGGATGTACAATTCCAGTTTGATAACACTCTTTACCGACAAATAGATGGCGTAGCCATGGGCAGTCCACTTAGCCCTGTTCTAGCAGATATCTTCATGTCAAACCTTGAGAAAACAAAGTTGAAGCATGCAATCGATCAAACGACTTCCTATTGTCGATATGTCGATGACACATTTGTAGTATGCAAAAACGACAGTCATGCCTCCTACCTACTCAGCCTATTCAACGAAGCACATACAAATATTGTATTTACCATGGAACATGAAAATGACGGGAAGTTCCATTTCCTTGACATCGCCATGCAACGCCTAGAAGATGGTAATCTCCAGAGGTCAATTTACCGAAAACCTACATGGAATGGACAATACTTACATTTTAATAGCTTTTGTCCAAATAGCTATAAACGAGCACTAGTCAAGACTCTGTACTATAGAGCAAGGAGAATATGCTCTACAGAGAAACTAGAGGAAGAATTTATGTTCCTCGAAAAGGTGCTGAAAAATAACGGTTACCCTCAAAGATTCATAAACAAATATGGAAGATGTGAAGACTCAAATACCAAACAAATCACAGTTGAAAAAAAGCCTGTCTTCATTCAACTAGATTTTAAAGGTGAAAACATTGCAGAAGTGGTCAACAGAAGACTGAGAACATCACTAGCCAGAGCCTATCCTGCAGCTAAGTTGGTTCCCGTCCACCGAACAACATGCTCTTTGGTGCAGTCAAAAGTCGATAGATACCCTTCTCATGTTAACTCCAACTGTGTATACAAATTTACGTGTATCTGCGGGAGCAGTTACATTGGGAGAACAGAAAGAAGGGCACACCTCCGATTTTCTGACCATGTGCCAAGAAGCCTACGTCTCAAGGGAACAAACTCTTATAGCAGCGCTATCACTAGACATCTTCTCGACACGGGTCATGAGGTAGAAATCGAGAAATCCTTTAAAATTATCAATAGACAAAGGAGTTCCATTCTCCTCAAGTTTGCCGAAGCAATCTCTATCAAACGCTTGAAACCAGATTTATGTGTTCAGAAAGAAGCAGTTATTAATCTCTCTTTGCCCTGGTAACTGAATGTCTTTATTCTCTCATCTGATTACGTAATCTTTGTCTTTAACCTCACCCCCTTTTATATTCTGTAATTTTGCTTGTCTCTTGTTTCTATGATTTGAGTTGAACTCAGTACATTGTTACCTAATTTCTTAGTCACTCTGTATCTAACTCATATTTCGTCTTTATTACGTAACTCCTTTACCATTTTATGCATACATCTATTTTGTTTAAACTTGAACTACATGTGTAAAAACTATATAAGCGCAATTTTCTGAGCACTGTTCACTTACTGTGGAACTTTTTGTCAACTGGCAACATGTAAAAAATTTGCAAGTATGTTAAATCTTTTCTGTACGCAAACCTCATTATGTATTTAGGCTGTAAGCAGCTGATGAGAAGCCTACGAAATAAATGATGGTACCATATTATTCTGCACAAACCACTTTCGTTCTTGCTTTATTCAAATTCATCAAGGGGAATAAATGCTTGAAGTTTCTGTGAGTTGAGTGAAACCGGATACACTACTGATGGGCTGGTTGCATGCCAGACAGGCGAAAAGTCTGTCCGGTGTTTAGATCACGCTTCAATTTGGCTGGTCAGCCAGCATTACTGGTTGGCGTGTTTGGTTTACAACTCTTCATCTCTATCAATCAATAGTATATGATTTCATGCGTTTATTTAGGTTGCTTGTTATGCCCCATATACTCTTTATAAAAACGATGAATGGCCATATAAAGTAATTAAAAGAATTAAGAGGATTCAGGAAAAAAGTGGTGTGCATTTCGGAATGCTTGACTGATATTCGTGTTCGAAAGTATACAGTAATTTGCATTAGTTTTGTGGTTATGCCAAGACTGAAATATACTTGTAATCATCCGAATGCATGTATTAATGGAATTAACCCTAGCTCAATTCAGTGACTCAGCGATTGACTTGTTACCGGGGAATAATCTCGTTGGCTTAGAATATGCAAATGAAGTAGTCCTTCTAGGTGAGGACGCTGACAAATTAGAGTAGAGTTTTCTGAACACCTTGAGCTGAAATATGCAAATGTTTGGCATGCGATTCTCTCCTGATGTCAAATGTAAAATGATGCTACCTGACTGGACTACATTGACTCTCAGCTTAAAGATAGGGAGTGAGGTGGAAGAGAGTATTGACCACTTCACTTATTTGGAAAGTTGCATCAGCCGCAACGTATTGATCACTGGCGAAATTTCAGCGCGGATGCAGAAGGTTCGTTTCGCATATGCCAAATCTTAGGGGACGTGATATCCAGCTGTCGACCAAACGGCATGTGTACTGCTCAGAAGTCCGCTCAATCATCCTTCATGGCTAGCTGTGAGTTAGACCTGACCATTAAAAGTGGAAGACGTGAAAACGCCGGCTAGCTGTCTTTGATCATAGGTGTCTGCGTTCCATCTCCCTTGTCACGTAGTGGTATAATAGGGTGAGTACTATTGAGGTTAGGTTTCGGTCGAGTGCTAGGTAAGTGTGTGTGGGGAGGTGGGTGGGAAATCAATCGATGCGGGTGTGAAGTTACATCGGTTGAGATGGTTAGGACATGTGTTACGCGTGGATGTCTAGCCATCGATCACCTTCCTCGACGGTCAGTGTTAGCTGACATAGGATTGATCAGGTTGGAAAAGAGAGAGAAAGCTAGTGGTGGTCAAACCAAGACATGTCTTCATCAGTCAGTGAAATCCACAATAGTTAGTTTAAGATAGTCAGTTAGGTAGGTGTATACTTGCTGGTTGTGTTCCTCGAGATGGTGAGAAGGAATGACGGCTGGAGACAATTGTTGATATGGCTGGAAATCGTTCTGAGTGGCTGGCGCAGATGCATTCACTCTTTGTGATTTATAATATCCAATGAAACTATATTGTTCTTACATATTACTATTCTTGCTGTCGCATATTTCTGTTTATTATCTTTCACTGTTTTGAGTCTCTTCTTACTCTCTTCTGTTGCTTTGTGTGCTACATTGTGGGAGAGTGTCAAGTCGAACTGGTGCACATCTGTGCACAGTTCTATGTTTTAATCAGTCAGTCAGTCATTTATTGTATATCATAAGTTTAAGAAAGTTATATTAAATTTTTGAGTTTTTTGATACCATTGTTAAATGTTCCGAATCCTTATCTAAATGGTGATTTAACTATCAAAACGCTTTGCAGATTATCTAATGAGTTAAGAAACTATTCTTCAGAAACTAAGAATGATTTTCGATTGATATGCATACGATATCTAGAAATCAAATGTTGATTCTAAGCTCAGCTTATCTTCTCTAAACACTTACAACAAACTAAAACTGAAAATTCGGGGTGAATTTTGACTTGAACCATTATGCTAGATTAGGGAAACAAGTGGAATGACGATGAATATTGTGTTACATTCTTGTCAAATCGTTAAAGCTCTTAGTATTATGGATCATTTGAAAGAACGCGAAGACGATAACCAGAGGTCGTTGACTTGAACCAGTCTCTCATCCAGATTTCTGCTTGGATTTGACTTATGATCCGTCAAACGGACATATGCACCCTACCGGTGAGTGTGTGCCACTGAAGAGTTCCAAACTAGGACGAAACAACTGGCTGTCCAGTATTCCCAGGTTTTCCAATGATTCTCTAACCGATGTCAGCCCATGATGAAATCCTGTAACCAATCAGTCAAATCTCTACAGATCAATACTTGAATGTCATTGAGATTCTCACTAGCGACTGGCCCCATTCAGGGAGCTGACCTTAGGTTCTAGTGAGAAGTGATGACCAGTAGGGTACAGCAGGTTAGGTATGAGGACAAATACTTGCCGAAGACATCGGCTGGTGGTCCCGCTACGTCGTGAATTCGCAGAAGTTGCAATTCATGCGTGATTGCTGCGAGGTCCTGGGTAAGAACCCTGGCAGTGGCTGCGTACTGCTAGAGAGTCCCAAACTAGTCTGACGAAACAGCTGGCTGTCCGGTACTCCCAGCTGGTTTTCCAATGGTTCTCTAACTGATGTTAGCTCATGATGAAATCCTGTAACCAATCAAAACAAATCCGTACAAACCAATACTTGAAGCGAAATCTCTGTTAACCACTGTCACTAAGCGCTAGTCACAATACTCCTTACTAATATGTTTGTTATTTATTTCGTCATCAGAAAACTAGATTTTTTTCACAATTTAACAGAACGAATGTATTATGACAAAAATGACGACAACAAAACGGCATGATTTGAAAAGAGAATTGAGCTAGAAGAGAAGAGGAGTTTAAATAACAAGTATTTAAAATAAGAAAATTTATCACTTAGAATGTGCGATCTCTTTATTATAATTATCATTATTATTATTACTTTTTCATCTCTTGTGTTTAATAAATCACAGTCTGTGTATCTTTCTGTTATCAATACTGCTGGAGGTAATCTTGAACAATTAAGGTATTATTTCATGGAATTGTAAAAAGATTTCCAGTTCTGATGGTGTAAAGATCCCGTCTCCTAAGCATGAATAAAAATGAAGAATTTAATCAGAATCTAATTTTTGAAGTTAAATAATAATATAAATAATAATGATAATATTAAAAAAAACTAAATCATTCAGTGGAATAAAGTCTCACACTCACTTAAACATCAATTATTGATGTCAACTTGTTGAGTGAGTATTTGAGTTTTAGCAAAATAAAATTGTCGCTCTTTCTTTTCAGCCTACATGAATAGGTAGAACGGAGGCGGTCAATCACGATGAAATTTAGTCAGGTAGCCGGTCTTATGTGGTTTTGTATTTTATGCTTAGAGGAATACTGTAATCATATCAGATCTGTTACTTTCGGCTGTTTTAAGGATGCTTTACAAACGTTTTTAAACAACTGGAATATCTCATGCGGTTCGAGCGAGAATTCGCAACCAGCGGGGTCCAAAAAGTCAGGTGAGAGAACAGTTACTCGCCTATGACACTGGCTGGCGCTTACACCATATATATTGCGAATTTGGAGAAGTTGGAATTCATGAGCGATTGAGTCGGGTCCTAGTGGCTGAGTGGTCTACGAGCTGGCCTTGTAACCAGAAGGTCTTGGGTTCGAACGTCGGTGGTTGCGTGCTGAAGAAGAGTCCCGAACCAGGACGAAACAGTTCTACAGTACTCTCAGGTTTTCCAGTGGTTCTCTAGTTGATGTCAACTCGTAATCAAACCAGTAATTCTATCCTTCTCGTCTATTTGTTGGACCGAAATATTCGGCCTCTGTTAGGGTTTAGGGGTAAACCAATCAATGGGGGAACCAAAATTGACCGATGCACAACAGATAGCTCTCAAAGTCCAAGTGTTTTAGTGGATAACACTTTGGAGTTTGAAACGATGGGTATTCGGTTTGGATTCCATGCTAGTCACCATCCACCAACTTAATTTATGCCAGAATACTTATTATGATATTTGCTATATTATTGTACGAAAGCACGTCGCAACCTACTTTGTTCATCCTATATGGCTAAATATCTCTCTCATTAAGTTATTCAGTATGACAATTTATCTGTTGATTACACTGAAACACTACTTCATGACGGAATTACTTAACTCTTAAATGAAGTAAAGAAGCAGAAACTTTGCAATGAGACCAGAGAACTAAATCACTGTGCTAAATATGTGTGATATAAATGAAAACTTAGTCAGTAATAAACAATATTTAGGAAACCAAAGGAAATCACGGACCTCAAGGTGGTTGTTTCATCTAGTTGTAGAGCTACTCAACCGGAAATCCTATCTGAGGTCAAAGAGAGAACCATTAACCGTCACTGTGAGCGCATTACTCTTAGCCGAATACATCGTTATTCAATGATGATTTAGCTAATGATCATTATCTAAATTCCTTTTCATTCCGAGTGAAACACAGGGCTTCTACGTTTTAGCTTTGACATTTCAGTAACGGTGGTGATTTTTCCGTGTTACTAGCCTCATGTCCAATCTTCTGCCTTTATCAGGCTTTCTAAAGACTAATTGAGGTTTGGAGAGTGTTAGCCGGGAATTGAACCTCAACCATTTGGGTGATTGGCAAGCATTCTACGCCTGAAACACCAAAGAACACTATTCTGTATGGCGGCTTTCATTACAGTAACTTTCATGACTCTTAACTAAAGAAATTAGCAAATTAATGTATATTCACTGAAGATAAGATGATTAACAGCGTCTATACTAGTGTGATTCGATAAATTTCTTCGTAACATACATACCTTAAATTAAGAATTAGCCAGTTTCCTAATACAAATTATTTATACAAGAAATATCAATTTATAACATGTACACACAGGTAACCATAAAACGATTCTCAATTGAGTTATGCCTTCAATGAATTTAGACTTCAGAATTATCTTTATTGTATAAAATATTAACGATCGAGAGGTGCTTTGGCAACTACTTCGCTACTACGGTGTGCCACCGACAATTATACATCTCATCCAACAACTGTACGACAATGCTATATGCCAAGTAATCCACAATGGGAAACTAACGGAATCCTTCGAAGTGAGGACAGGAGTAAGACGAGCTGGCTGCCTACTATCGCCAATGATTTTCTTGATTGCAGTAGATGGGATAATGCGAAAAACAGCGGGCAAACTGGACGATATGCAAGCGAAAAGCAACAAGTTGGCAGAAGAAGCATCAAAGATAGGACTTCAGGTGAACATAGAGAAAACAGAGGTGGTGAATATTTATGGCCAACAGCAACAGCAGCAACAACAGACAACGATCAGCATAAATGGGAGGAACCTGAAAGAAACAACCTCCTCAGCCTACCTACCTGGGAAGCATCGTTTCAACTACAGGCGGACGGAACTGACGAGGATATCAAAGCAAGAATCGGGAAAGCAAGACAAGCTTTCATTACTCTCAAGTCTGTTTGGAGGTCAACAGCTCTCAGCATGAAAAATAAGATCCGGATTTTCAACTCCGATGTGAAGTCAGTCAGTGCTACTATACGGATCAGAGACTTGGCGCGTCATAAAGAGCATCTCAAACAAATTACAGACCTACATTAACAGTTGTCTTCGCTCAATACTCAAGATCAGATGGCCGGCCAGAAAAGACCAGTAACAGAGGGGGATCTCCGGGAGCGAACCAACACAGCAGGAACCGATTGTACAACAAATAGGCAGGAAGAAATGGAGATGGATTGGCCATACTCTTAGGAAACCATCAAGTGACATCACTAGACAAGCCATTGCTCGAGTGGAACCTGAAAGGGAAGTGGCGAGTTGGTCGTCAGTGCAAGGGTGACTTGGAGGAGGTCATGTGAAGAGGAGATGAAAACGTGTGGGCAGAGTTGGAGCCAGGTGAAGACTCTAGCAGAGAACCGAACGCAATGGAGACGCACGGCTGAAGCCCTATGTTCCTCCAGGAATTAAAGGAAACAATAATAATAATATAAAATATTAACAGGAATTGAGGAACATAGGTACACGTTAATTCTTTTATGTACACGTATATATATCAACCTCCTCATTCAATAACGGTTGGGCATATTAATAATCAGTAGAAGTTAAAATTTAATATTTTTTTTACACAGGATACTAATTTTTTTGAAGGTTCTGCATGATTATTACTTAAAATTGGATGATTGTGTTAAAAATAGAGTTTGTTTCATCTAAATTACCGGATTTAATTAGTGTTCTCTAATACATTGACAAAAAGACGGTTGTCATGGATGACTAGTGGTGTTAAATACTGATAAAGTATTAAGAGATAGACCAAAGCAAACTTTCAACGTTTTGTAAAATACTAAACAGACACTAGGTAACAATCGGTTATTAGGTGAACAGTCATTAAATATAGTAAGTTGAGTAGAAGAATAGTGCTTTACAACTGTGTGTGTGTTGCGTGGGTGTGTGTGTAGCAGCTAATGCGTAGGTGGTAGTATAGATTATGGCTGATTTGCATTTACAAAATAATAATCTGGTATGACAATAGAATAGGATGTAATCAGTGTCTAAAATAATAAATAATTCTTAATTAATTTAAATATTACACTCAGTGATAATTGTAGGCATCTGTGGTTCACTGACAGAATGCTTGCCAATCATGCATGTTTCCCGGAGTTCGATTCCAAGCCTGAGGAACTCCTAGCAAATCCCACCTCTTTAAAATACACAACTACTATTAAAACTTATGATAATTAGAGAACATAGTTTAAATGAATACTTATTTTCAGTAAGTTCCCATCACTCTTTACAGTTAAATACAAAACTCATTCAGTATAAATAAATGTAGTTAACAAGACTGAAATTCCAGTCTGTGAATTAGAGGATACTTATCAAGCTAGTTATTATTATTATTCCCTTGGGTTCCGAGTGGAACATTGGGCTTCAACAACACATCTCCACTTTCTTCTGTTTCCTGCCGTCCTCTTCAGCTGGGTCCACGATTGCTCATAACCTCTCATCTCCTCCTCACCACACGATCTCCTCCATGTCACCCTCACACCGACGACCCACTCATCCCTTCCCATTGGGATTTCACTACAGCGATGGCCTGCATTGCGCGCGAAGTTATTTGATGGTCTCCTAAATGTATGCCTTATCTATCTCCATTTTCTTTCACAGATTTGGTGAGCGATCGGCTCTTGGTCAGCTTGTTTCTACAGTTTTTTCTTGCGAGTTATTTCTGGCTAGCCATTTTATCTTTGGTATGAAGCCAGCAGAGGCAGCTGTTGATACATGTCTGCAACCTGTTGGAAAAGATTTTCGTGACATGCAGTGCAAGTTTCTGAACAATATGGAAAAACTGACCGAATTCACATTTGTGTTGGAAATCCGAATCTTGTTCCTTATCCTGAAGCGGAGTGCAGAAGATTTCCAAACTGGTTTCAGGTTGATGAAGACGTGTCTTGCCTTTCCGATCCTGGCTGGCATTGACATCTTCATCCGTTCCCTCTGCCTGTGGTTGAAACCATGCTTTCTAGATAAGTGAAGGAAGTAACCTATTTCAAATTTATCCCATTCATGCTGATCGGCGCTGGTTGTTGTTCCTGTTAGTTGGTTGGTTTTCCTCATCACCTCCGTCTTCTCTATAATCACTTGGAGTCCTGTCTTCGCTAACTGTCAGCGTTTTCTGCAAGTTTTCGAGTTTGTGTGACATTAGACATATATCATCTTCGAAATCCAGATCTCCTAGAGTCCTCTTCTCGGTCAGTGCAATGTATTCTTCTTTTCTCACTCCCAACGCAGTCTGACGCATAATCGAGTCCACCACAATTAAAACTATCATCAGTGATAATAGGCACCCTGTTTTGTCATACTCCTGTATTCACTTCGAACGCCCCTCTGAGTTCTCCTTTGTGGATCACCTGACACGTGACAGACATTGTCATATAGCCAGCTTTTGATTGGGGTTGATAAAGACTTGGGCATTGCACACTGTAGTGTTGAAGTGGTTTCCAAATTACTCCTTGGTCAATGCTGTCCGTCGAAGTCCTTATCAAAGTTGATGAATTTGAGGTAGATGTTACAATAATAATAATAACACTGATATCATGCATTTAGTTATATAATGCAGGTATTCAGTCATACTGAAAGTGTAGATAGATTCTGTCTATTAGATGGTTTGAGGCGATAGGTCCCATGAAGCCTTGGACACAGGTTTTGCGCTAGTTGATACTCGTCAGCAAGGCATATCTGTACTCTTCAAGGAACTCATATTCCTTCTTAGATTCGAACCCGCGTCACCACCCAGTGCTGCAGTCAGTATGTGTATATGAAGAAGTGGAAAGGAAAAAAGAACTATTTACTCATAGAAGCTAGATAACAGCATACTTAGTTTTATAATAAACTACAAAGCTAAGAATAAAGTATTCAATTGAAACAAAGTTATTACATTCAAATTACACCTTACCATTATAATCAATTTCATTAAAAATTGACTGTATCAACTTTGGTTTTATTGAAGTGATGGGTACATCAATTTTATTAAAAACATATTCTGAATATAATTTATTATAAATTGAATTTCTTAGCAATTCTTTCGAAATAGACGACGATGACGAAGACTTCGTGTAAAATTGTTCTTTTGGCCATCTCATTTCATATAATTTTTGTAGTGTTTCTTTAAATTCACAAAAGAGAATAAGCTTAACTCTTTCATAGGCTACATTTATGATGAAATGTGTAAATTTTTCTGTTAAATCGAAAATTTTTGTTAAATTTGTTAAATGAAATAGCTGATTCAACCATTTTGATAAACTTATTTGATTTGATTCAATTAAATGATAGATATTCCTTAAATTCTTGCCTTCTGAATAAAATGATATATAGTTGGGTGCATTGGACACCTTGAAAAATGAATGTTGTTTAAAGTCTGGACTAGATTTATGAAGGTCATACAAGCTGAAATGTTGATATACTCCATCGGGATTTGTTGTTAGCGTTTGTCGTTTTTGTTGTCGAGAGTAGGTTAGAAATCTCATATATTTTCGGAAAAATAGTTTGCCTAAAAAGAGGTTTGAAAATGAAATACAGCAATTAGTAATTTATACCAATAAATGAGAAATAAAATCTTCGAATTACTTATGTCTTTTCTAGGATTCTATAGGACTGATCATTTTTTTTTATTACAGCTTGATTCCAAACAGTATTTTTTGGTACAGGTATGGAATTTTCAGCATGTGATATCAGTAGCCTAAATTTTGCAGGCCGACCATAGATATCGGGTGTGCGTCGGCAGGAGATCGAACTCCGCACCATATGCATGGTCGGCGGGAGTCCTGACCACTGTGTCACCGATGCACACAATACTGATGATCTGTGCTGTTGAAACTAAGTGATTACCATAAGCTTTTCATATAAATACAAAACTTCCAGGCATTGTCAGGCTTCAAACAACCTGAAAGGTTATCTGTCTTTAGCAGTTTAAGCACCAAAAATTCAATGACTAATTTTTTAATTATCATCCTTTCCTTGAATTCTGAGTGGAAAATACGACTTCAGTAGCACATGTGCATCATGCTATATACTCTTAAGTTATTTTTATCTGGCTCCACGTCTACTCGTAAGCTTTCTTTTCCCCTTTACGCGATCGCCGTGTCACCTTCGGATGCCCAGCCCATCGCTGTTTGATGATGTCACTTGAATTTCTTCTCATTGTATGTCCAATCCACCTCTGTTTCCTTCTGCATGTTTGTTGAGTAATAGGCTGTTGGCCGATTAGTTGCCAGAGTTCTTTGTTGTTTATTCTTTCTGACTGGCCAACAGATCTTGACTACTGAGCGAAGGTTTTCGATTGTAATTCTCTGAGTTCGTGAAGTTCATGTAAAAAGTTGACTGCTATTCAAGGCTCCATTCATTGGTGATGTGCACTTGAGCTATTTGGTTCACATATGATTTGTGTTTGCTGAATCCAGCCTGTTCCTGGGGACGTTCTCCATCTATAGCACCTTATACTCTTTCTAGGCTTCATATTTTGCTTGGGATGGACAGAAGCATGATTCTGCGCCGGGTTTCGCATATTATTTATTATTATTTTTTACTTTATGCCTTTACGTTCCTAGCGGAACATAGGGATTCAAGCTGCAGCTTTGAAGTTTCGGTAGCAGTGGTATTTATTTTTACTGGGTGGGATTGCTAGCCTCATGCCCAACCTTGCCTCTTTACCAGTATTATTGCTGACTTAGTGAGGTAAAGGAGTGCGTCGGCCCGGGATCTAACTCCAGAACACAAGCGAGGTCGGTTTTGTATGGGCTTAGGTCAATTTCCTTTGGTATTGCTGTAAGATGGCCTTTTTTTTTTCCTTACTTTCACACCTTCCACATTTTTAGAGTGACCACTGAGGTTTCTGCGTCCATTTCCTGTGCTTCAGGTGGGGATTCCACACCACCCTGCTAGCTCCTTAGCTTTTCATAACTTTATGACATCCAAAAGTACTCATTTTCTCGGAGGGTCGTTGCTCAATGACACTTTTGTGTCTGGCGGTGGTATGTTTGGACGAGTTGTAGGTGGCGGTAGGTTTAAGAGTCCTGTGAAGTGATCAGTCCAGCGTTTCTTTCTTTCAACTCTTCTTAAGTTGGGCTCCTTTCACTCCTTTCATCTGTTGTTCTCTTCTTGGATAGTGACCTCGTTATTTGGTGTACTGTTGTGACGTCTCTCCTACCTCCTGCCTGTTCTGCTTCCGTTGCCATTGTGTCGCAAAGTAGTCTTTTTGTCTTCCCTAGCACACTTTTCTCCGTTGTTCAATGCATTTCAGACTGTACTCAACTTCGCCTTTCCTTGTTAATTTCCGTAATGTTTCATCTTCTGTCTCACCATTCATCTCTGTTTCGTTATTTTTCAGCTGTCTGTAGTCAGTTATTTATTCTCTTACATCTTATTCGTACCTAGGATTTCTATACAAGTTTCCAACCACATATTTCACAGAGAGCTCTAGTGCTTAATGACTCCACACTTTTTCCTGTTGAGTGTAATAAAGGTGTACTTCTTAATTTCGTTCTTCAGTTTCTGAGTGTTGAACTTAAACTGTAGTCTATTTTCAGCTTTTCTGAGGAATTTAAACTTGGTCTTTAAGTTTCCTTGCACTAGATAGTGGTTTGAACACACATCTGCTCCTCTTCTCGGTCTTGCGTCTGGTAGGCCTCGTCTACATTTTCTTGTGATGAGACTCAGCTGGAGTCTATCTGATTTTTGGTGTGTCTGTCTTGTGCATACCCATACTGAATGTACACGTTTCCTTCAATGACTAAATTGTTACAGACAGAGAAGTCATCGATTGCCTCTCTATCCATGTTCAGCTCTGCTCCTTTGTGGTTCGCTCACAGTTCATATAACCCAATTTAAATCTCGACATCGTCATTTTGCTCAAGTCTTTTACATTACTGTTTACAGTTGTTTGTAGAAATCCTCCTCCTTCTCTTGATCCGCATAGTTTGTAGGTGTGTTTGATTTTATTATTGACTTAAATGTTGTTTTTATGATCCTGGAAGAGATTGGTTTTCACTGGCTGACAACCTTCGGAGCTTTTGGTGACATCATGACAGCCACTCTATCAGTGTGCTCGTGACTGTTGTCTAGATGACTGGAGGAAATTATTGAATACCCAGTCAACCAGTCAGGCAGCCCCCTTGTATCGCTGTCACAGATTCCCCACGTTTCTATACTATATCTTCTCATTTCTTCTGCAATCTTAGCAGCTTTGTCAGCCAAGTTGGAACATGGTGGGAACATGCCATGTTCCTGTGGTCACTTTCGTTTTCATCGATAGAAGACATATTAGGGGACTAGATCTGTGGAGACCTTCTCCAGCCCGAGTCATTTCTTCTTTTCGATTCCAGTGGAGAGTAAGGTTGTGCTGATTGTTTGTTGATCTGTATAAGTACCAGTCGTTTTTGTTCATTTAATATTAGACTTCGTGTAGTCATTTGGTTTATTCTTCATTAGTTTATGCATTTGATCTATAACAATGTGTCTGTTTGTCACTGATTTACCTGAGTACTAGGCTTCTAAGAATTCTCTAGCATTTTTTATGTTTCCACTGTTTAAAATCTCCACATTCTCCCAATTAGATCGGTGGCCGTAATTGTCTATATGCGTCGATTTGGAAGAATGTATATATCATGTCTTTTCAAAGCTAATTTATGTCCCTGGATTCCGATTCAAAGGGGACGCCCAATTTGACCAATGTAGCGTTTATCGGAATTCGTGCAATTTATTTTGTAAACGATATTGATCTTATCTTCTTTTACTGTTGGATCCTTTGGTCTGCAGAAAAACATTGAGTAAAGTGATTGTATTGGCTCGTGTACTATGTCTTTTTCAAATGGTCTTTGTATTCTAGCCGTTATTCCAGAGATAATCTTTATATATATGCTAGAACGAATTTTCTTGTGATCTTTGACAATGGTTTCTTCTTGGTATTTCGATTTAAGCTTAAACATTTCCTATAGAATTGGACGCGTAATCATTCTTCTTGAAGACGGTTAATAGATGTTTCTCTTCTATTCTTCTCAACACTGGAGTACTACAGTGTGTTTGGACACTTTTAAAGTTTTATATCCAGCAACCTGATTAAATCACTGGATTACCCAGTTTTCCATCCCTCCGAGTTTATCTTACTAACTCTGCTTCAAGTTTTAAAGATCCAGTTAGATCTCACACCTATTTTCATATAGTTTGCGATCAACAGTTTTGGATTTTCCAAAGGATAGGGAGAAAAAGCATAGCAAATTATTAGGGTGTTCTATAGTTTACGCCGTCTCTGGCTAGTCGACGTGATATCCGGCTGGCTATCGACCAAAGGGCGTGTGTACTGTTCAGCAGTCCACTCCATCATCCTTTATGACTAGCTGTGAGTTAAACCTGGCCATTTAAAGTGGAAGACGTGAAAATGCCGACTAGCTGTCTTTGATCAGAGGTGTCCGCATTCTATCTCCCGTGTCATGTAGTGGTATAATAGGGTGAGTACTATTGAGGTTAGGTTTCGGTCGAGTGCTAGGTAAGTGTGTGTGTGGGGGGGGGAGGAAAATCAATCGACGAAGCTGTGAAGTTACATCGATTGAGATGGTTAGGACATGTGTTACGCGTGTGTTCCTAGCCATCGATCACCTTCCTCGATGGTCAGTGTAAGATAACATAGGATTGATCAGGTTGGAAAGGAGAGAGAGAGCTAGTGGTGGTCAAAGTAGGACATGTCTTCATCAGTCAATGAAATCCACAATAGTTAGTTTAAGACAGTCAGTTAGGTAGGTGTATACTTGCTGGTTGTGTTCCTCGGGATGGTGAGAAGCCAATGACGGCTGGAGACAATTGTTGATATGGCTGAGAATCGTTCTGAGTGGCTGGTGTAGATGCATTCACTCTTTGTGATTTATAATATCCAATGAAACTATATTGTTCTTGCAAATTTATTACTATTCTTGTTGTCGCATATTTCTGTTTATTATCTTTCACTGTTTTGAGTCTCTCCTTACTCTCTTCTGTTGCTTTGTGTGCTACATTGTGGTAGAGTGGCGAGTCGAACTGGTGCACATCTGTGCACAGTTCTATGTTGAAACCAGTCAGTCAGTTAGTCAGAGTGTGCTGTGATATACTACTGATTATTAATTAACCTGTAGGCTGAATATAAGGATTAAGTGCTCTATAATAGAACATGCTGAAAATTCTGTATTGTGTATTAAAGCATTTTTCAATATAAAGCAATTATTATTATTACTACTAAAAGTCTGTCAATCCATACGTTGAACTTAACAAAATAGTAATACTCTTAAGTTATTGATTATTGCTTTTGCAAGTGAAAACTAATAAACTTCTCTCGCGTTGAAATTATTTTCACTGTGTGCGTTGATATACTCACATAATTTAGAAAATATTTATGTCTTTAATGAGCTATTAAAATGAAACAATGAAATATTTATTGTTTTTTATTTGACCTTGGTTGTTCTTCAGGCAACTAGTACTAACCAAAAACACTGGTCTTGATTTATCAGAAATAGTGTTGAGAAACGATTGAGAGATATTTCGCACACACACACGGTTGAGGAGAATAAACGATCTGAAAACCAATACATGAACGAACTATTTAGACCAAGTGATATTTATGTGGTTTACTTTAATTATATATATCATTCTTTAGGCTGAATCTCATTGTTCTAAAGTTTGTTTACCTCCTTCTGACTTGACGCTTATTGTTTGTCTTTGTTTTTGGTTGACTCTTATTTTGAAATGATTCTATTTAATGTTATTGAAAAGCATATCTAAAAGGCTACAGACTTTCATCAACAACTACCTTCGCTCGATGCTGAAGATCAAATGTCCAGAAAGGATAAACAACGGGGAATGAACCAACCAAGAACCTGTTGCCCAACAAATATGCTGAAGGAAATGGAGATAGATCGGAGACACACTGAGGAGACCTTTGTGTGACATCGCATACCAGGCAGGCAGACAGGCCCCTGAGTGGAACCCGTATGGGAAACAGAGGATCGGGCATTGGTCTATGGGTGATATGAAGGAGATGGTGTGAGGAGGAGACGAGAGCTTATGGACAGTTGTGGCACCAGCCAAAGGCGACTGCAGAGAACATTATGTAATGAGGATGTTTTGATAAGTTTCTTTCTTCATCACGTGTGTCTTCAGTGCATACTCGTAGAATCCAACGAATATGCACTGAAGATACACTTGATGAAGAAGAAAGAAAGTTGCCACAAACTCTGGTTGATAACAGACAAGTTCATCAGGAGATATAAAGTAGTCAGAACACCAAGACCCACTCTCCAACTCGCCCCTAAGAAAGATTTGTACATCAAGCTATGCGGAGCATCATAGCAGCTTGATAACTAGACAAAGATTCAACGCTGCTGTTACAAAGACTTTTTATGCAGCTAATATCATAATAATTGAGAATGTGAAGCCAATATATCCATCTAAGCCCTTAGAAAATGCGAAAAATGATGTCACATCCCACTGTATTTACCAATTTAAAATGTACGTGTGGAAACACATACATAGGGAGGACTCATCGATCTCTGCAAGTAAGGGCTTCAGAACATATTACTAAATGGCTCCAGAAACGAATAGAATCTTCAGAACACATTAATGGTGAGAACAGGCAATCTAGCTCCTCTATTGTGAAACATATTATAGAGACAGGACATAAAATTGACGTTAACATATCTTCTAAACCTATCTGTAGAACGTGTTTCGGGGAGGGCGTATCCTAAAGTTTGTGGAAGCCCTAGCTGGAGATTAGGAAGTTTAAACCACCTTTATGCGTTCAGACCAACAATTCTTCATCACACTAAACCTTCCTTGGTAAACTTTGTTTTGATACCATAGCAGATGTACTATTACCTCTGTTATTTGGTTTAGTGATCTTCATTGTTATTTTGACCTTCAATATGTCCTTTTAACTTGACCTAAGTCTATTTTCTCATCTCTTAACTCTTTATTAATTTCATATATATATTCCTATGACAAGTCTGTATGTGATTAGATCGTTCGAAATGTGTTGCGCAAATACATTACACGATTCAGACAAATTACGTCTTCTTATTGCTTTGTCTAAATTCATAAAGAGAACTAATTGTTTTAAATACTTTTTATTTATTTTATTCCTTCATGTCTCAAGTGGAACATAGGGCTTCAAGCTGCAGCTTTGAAGTTCCGGTAGCAGTGGTTTTAATTTTCACCGGATGGGGTTGCTAACCTCAAGTCCAACCTTCCCTCTTTACCGTCCTTACTACTACTACCGTCTTAGCATGGTTTAGCAGTAAAATGAATAAATAATCAATAAATCAATCACAATAATATTGGCATTAAATAAACTTACCAGCTAACTGGTTACACTGGACATGTGATTTATTACAATACTCATGAAAACTAGTGACATGATCGTTGTATATCCTTGATTTGCTATTAGCAGAATAATTGTCCCGCCATAAAGGACGATTGCGATAATTATTATTATAGAAATGATGATATGGAAACCGATGCAGAGGATGGAAATGATTTCCCAGTAAATTCCTCACGTATGTTCTTTTTGCATAATTAAATCCAGTAACACCAGAGTTTAAGAAGAACAAATAGTAAAATAAGAAGACATGTAGGAAAAAAGAAACTTTTCTTCTACATTTACAATGACAGCTTAATTCTGACATGGATTGTCCAGTTGAATGTGTGTAGTAGACAATTAATCGGCGGAAATGTTATCCAAATCTTTTTATCAAAGTTGGTTTTTTCGTAATAGGTGAAAATGACGCTGAAGTTTCATGGGATGACATCAAAATGATTTTAGAAATGAATATTCTTTGCTTGTGGACAAAATCTGCAGAAGGAGAGAAAGAGATAGAGAAGAAAATTTAAAAGAAGGAAAAAAATCATTAGCTCACCAACTACTACTACAACTAAACGAACAAAACCGTGAGTTAATCGGTGGAGACTCATGTAAGTAACGTGGTTTGTACTGATCTTTGAAGGAGTTGATTTTTATAAACAAAAGGCCAGTTTCAGGTAATGCAAGCCTACACTAACTAATGTTGACTAGATATTGTTAAAGAAAAAATAGTTCTCACAGTCCAGTATATAAGTGTTGTCAAGATTATTTTAGCTGAAGTGAATAAAACTGACCATATTTCTAGAAAAGCAAATATTTCAAAAGGTAGAAAATGCTCAATGAACCATAAAGAAAACATTTAGATAATTCAGAGAAGAAAATTTTGCTTTATCGACGAATTCACCCACAAAGGCTGTACAATCGTAATTATATCTACTAAAAACATATAATAGTCTGTTATTGAGTAATAGGAGGCTGACATAATTGATGCAGTTATTCAGAAGTAGCTTCTAAAGTCAAAGTTATTACTTAATAAGTATTTGGAATTTGATAAAAGTGAAAATTTTCAAGTATTCGTTTTGTAGGGATTTTGTCTTGATTGGTTACACGATTTCATCATGAGCTGACATTAGTTAGAGAACCATTGGAAAACCTGGGAGTATTGGACAGCTGTTTCATCAGTCTAGTTTGGGACTCTTCCCAATATGCACCCACCAGGGTTCTAGTCCAGGATCCATTGGTGAAATCCTCCAACCAATCAAAACAAAATCTCTACAAAACCAATAGTTGAAAATTATTCTGATGCTTACTAGCGACTGGCCCTATTCAGGCAGTTAATCTGGGGTTCTAGTGGGAAGCCATGACCAGTAGTATGCAGCAGGTTGAAGGTGCGGCGGTAACTCATCGAAGAAGACATTGAAAAGTGGTCGCACTATGTCATGAATTGGCAGAAGTTATAATTTATGGGCTAGCCATTTGAGCGGATCCCAGTGGCTTAATGGTCTATGAGCTCGCTCACCTTTTAGCCAGAAGGTCCTAGATTCGAACCCTAGTGGGTGCATACTGATGAAGAGTCTCAAACTAGTCTGACGGAACAGCTGTCTAGTACTCCCAGGTGGTTTTCCAATGGTTCTCTTGTAACAACAGAAGACAAGGGCCAGGCAACAGATCGTTTATTAAGGAAAATCAACACATATTTATAGATTTTAATGTACATTACCGTAGATTATTGTTAGTAGAAAATACAGTCTGTTGATTGGTTGTTTCTCACAGAAAGTTAACCTTGCATCTCTTTGTGGCTGTGTCAGATCATCCATATGCTAACTGTGTCCGCCTACGAAAAGCCTTTGTTCTCATTTTCTCACCACCAATATTGGGGACATAAACATTGACGTCAATTACTGTCTACCAACTTTGGCTAGCAGCCAGCTCTCACCACACTCTAACTGATGTCAGCTCATGATGAAATCCTTCAATCAATCAAAAGGGAAAGTTGTTGTTAGATGAGCTGCAGGATAGTTGAGTGTCCACTCGGAAAGTGTGAAGGTTGAAAAATAATTTCATAAGATGTATGAAAAGAACATGTCAGAGTAATGTTGTGGTGAGAGCTACCTGCTAGCCAAAATTGGTAGACAGCAATTTACGTCAGTGTTTACGTCCCAAGTCTTGGTCATGAGAAAAAAGTGAGAACAAAGACTAACTCAACAACCAATCACAGCAAACTTTGCGTGGGTGGATACAGTTAGTAGATATATGGTCTGACCATCAAAGAGACGGCCACAAAGAGATGGCAGAATAACTTTCAGCAGGGAAACAACCAATCCGAAGACGCTGTTTCTCTGCTAATAATAACGAATAATAATGTACATAAAAATACATAAATATCTCTTGATTTCCTCAATAAACGATCTGTTGCCTGGCCCTTGTCTTCTGTCGTTACAATATTAGTGAATTATTTAACAAGTATACAGGCGATTGACTAGGAAGGAGTTTAAGACCATGGTAGATTTAGAGAGTGAACAAACATTTTCTGGAGTTTGGGCTGCCTCAGTCATACACAAGTGCTGAGACCTAACACTCTCACCTTATGAGTAAATTTAAGAGACAACTCAAATGGAGCTTCATGGTCTGAGTTCACCAAGTGTTTGAGACTTGAGCTATTAATCGTCTGCAAATCACTCCAGGTAATGTTCACAGATACTTTTGAAAAGTATACGCTCTGTGCGACCTATATAACCAGGTCCACAGCAGAAAGTGAACTTATAAACAAATAGTCTCTGAGGACGATTTCTTTGATAAGGAAAATTTTCTTCGCCGAAAGGTTTCTATTTTCCACATATATTTCACTAGATATATAATAACTATCACGAAAAAAAACAATCCTTTAAGTGTGAAATAAGTAACCCTTTCAATCTAAGTGTAATTCCCCATTATTTGTAACTTACTGGGTACCGTAATTGTTTTTTAATTTACAAGTATACGCAAATGAATTTTAAATATTGAAAAAAGCGGGAATTTGTTAATAAAGCTGAATGCCTGAAAAAAAAGCAGCAAATCACAGTGAAGTACCAATGAAGTGGGTAAATGAAGCCTCAAGCGAAATTGTGAGTTCTACAAAGAAGTAAAAATTAGGCAATAAGAGATGCCATATCTGTTTTTATCTTCAATTTTTCTATTTAAAATGACCAAAATACCGTCAGCTGGAATGATGAAAAGAAACGGGAAAACTCAGATAAAAGGGATTTTATTTTAATAATTATTTTAATTATTCATGATCTGCTTTAACTATTGCTTAGATGTTTATATTTGTGCTTAACTAATAATGCTGTCATTACTGTGACAACAACTTATTAATAAACTCTGTGAATTATTTACTAAGCTAATTGCCTCTTTTTTAGTGGATAAAAATAGCAATAATATGACATGATTGTTTTTACAGTGTCTATATTCATATATATGTATATATATGCCAAATGTGGTACACGGCAAAGAATGTTTCAAGTAGAAAAAAGTGGTTTAAAAGTAGCTATAATTACCAACAATATTAAGAACTCTTAAGTGATGTAAAAACAAGCAAAAAAGGTTAATAAAGCAGGATTTCAGTAGAACTCTTCAGCTGAATTCTCTACATACAGTGATGTATGCATACTTTCTGAAATACACTGGCAGATATGTGACTGATAAATAAATAAATAAACTACAATGAAACAATCATGCAAAAAGGCAGATATGAATGTTTTACAGGTCAAGTTCAGATAGATAAGGAGGAAGGGGTATGAGAGATGAAAATTAGAATTATGATGGATTATGGTTCAGTTACGTCAATGTAATAAACAATTAATTATCAGGGTGAGAACCTCGACTAGTTTATTAGCTCGTTAGTTTTATAGCCGGTTGCAAGCCCGGGTAAAGAGGGAGGGTTGGGCGTGGGGCTAGTGACCCTACACCATAAACCAATCAAACTGCCACAGAAACTTCTGTGCACAAGAAAAATATTAAAAATACAAAAATACATAAAACAAACTTATTCTTCACTGAAATCGAAGAGGCGAATTTACACAGCGGGCTGGTAGAAGCCTTCAGGAATTCAGCCAGCCAGCCGATATGTCTTCTCTCAATGAAAGCGAGAATAAGAATGGGGACGTGGAATGTACGTACAGTGTACGAGGCTGGCTGGGAAGGCTGCCCAGGTAGCCAAAGAAATGAGAAGATATGGCATAGAAGTGCTGGAAATCTGTGAGAGCAGATGGAATGGATGTGAACTATCAAAATTGTCAACTGGAGAGTCAGTAATCGACTCCGTTCTGGTCACTCAGAAAACAACCACGAGCACACTGAGGGAGTGAGTGACTATCATGATGTCACCTTCAGAACAACTGGAGACATGCCACTGTAATTCAAGTTCAACATTCAGAAACTGAAGGGCAAAACTACAAGGAATGCCTTCACTACAGATCAGTTCACAGCAAAGTCGGAAACACTACGTGACATCAATGAGGAAACCTGAGTGGAAGAACACTGGAACTAACTCTCTGAATGTGATGTTCAAGGAAACGTGTACAACTGTTCTAGGAAGAAAGAAGGGACAAGACAAAGAATGGCTCTCAACGGACATCAACATGGAAGCTAACAGAAGAGAGGATAGAAGGATGATGAAAGAGAAGATGACTCAATGCAAAGATGGGCAACAGAAGGGGAAGCTGAGTTCAATGTACACCCCACTGAATAAAGAAATGACGAAGAGTGCTAAGAAAGACAAAAGACAATTCTACGACACACTGGTTGGCAACTGAGGCAGAACAGGCAGGCCTCAGAAAGAAGAGACATCAGAACATTGTACCAGATAACTAGGTCTCTATCCGAGAAGAGATCAACAATGTTTAAGCCTATGAAAGATGGTCAAGTGAACTGAATTACCAAGGAGGCGAAACAAATAAAACAATGGGCTGATCACTTTGAAGGACTCTTGAATCGACCATCACCTGCAACTCGTTCACAAATACCACCAACAGCATGCACATAACTGCCTGTCAGTGGACACCAATCCTCCAGCGAAAGCAGAAATACTAAATGCGATCAAGATACTGAAGTCTGGGAAGGCAACAGGAAGCACTGAAAACTGACCCAGAGACTGCGGCAGATTTTCTCACGTCATTATTGCGAAAGGTTTGGAAAGAAGGAAAATTATTTTCCGATTGGAAAAAAGGCTACATTGTCAAGCTGCCAAAGAACGGCGACTTAGGTCTCTGCAAGAACTGACTGGTGTGGAATCATGCTCTTGTCCACACCAAGTAAAACACTAAGTCTCATCATCCTATAGAGAATACAAGATGCACTGGATACAGAACTCCCCCAGCCTGGAACAATCTGTATTCAGAAAAGGCAAATCATGAGCTGATCAAATTGCAACTCTGCGCATCGTCATCACAGAACAAAGCACAGAATGGCAGTCAAACCTCCACCTCAACTACATCGACTTCGAGAAGGCCTTCGGCAGACAGCGTTGACCAAGGAGTAATTTGGAAACCACTTCAACACCATGGAGTGCAGTGCCCAAGTCTTTATCAACCCCACTCAAAAGCTGGCTATATGACAATGCCTGACACGTGTCAGGTGATCCACAAAGGAGAACTCATAGAGGCGTCCGGAGTGAATACAAGAGTACGACAAAACAAGCTGCCTATTATCACCGATGAAATTCTTAATTGTAGTGGAGTGGATTATGCATCAGACTGTGCTTTGGGAGTGAGTAGACAGGAATACGTTGGACCAGCGGTAAGAAGATTCTAGGAGACTTGGATTTCGCAGATGATGTATGTTTAATGTCACACAAACTCGAAGACTTGCAGGTGAAAAACAACAAACTGGCAGAAGTTGCAGCCAGCGAAGACAGGACTCCAAGTGAACATAGAGAAGATGGAGGCGATGAAGATAACCAAAGAACAGCAGCAACAACAACAACCAGCACCAATCACCATCAACGGGAGAGATTTAAGAGAGGTTACCTCCTTCACTTTTCTAGGGAGCACGGTTTCAACCACAGGGGGAATGGATGAAGACGTCAAAGCCAGGTAGATTCGGAAAGGCAAGATACGCCTTCATCAACCTGAAACCAGTTTGGAAATCTTCTGCACTCCGCCTAAGGATAAAGAACAAGATTCGGATTTTCGACACAAATGTGAAGTCAGTCAGTTCTTCTATATGGGTCAGAAACTTGGCACACCACGCAAAGCATTTCCAACAGGGCAGTGCAAACTTTCATCAACAGCTGCCTTCGCTGGCTCCACACTGAAGATCAGATATCTAGCTAAAAAAATTAGTAACAGTAAACTGGCAACAAACCAACCAAGAGCCGATTTCTCAACAAATGTGTAGGAGAAAATGGAGATGGATCGGGCATACATTGAGGAGATTGTCGAATGGCATCGCGCACCAGGCCATTGCTCGAGTGGAATCCAAATGGGAGACGACTAGCGGGTCATCCGAGGGTGCGGCATGGAGGAGCTGAGAGATTACAAGCGGTGGTGAACTCAGATGAAGAGGACAGTAGAGAATAGAAGAAAGTGGAGATGTGTTGTTGAAGCTGTATGTTCCACTCAGAACCCAAGGGAATAATAATGATAATATCAGGGAGACACAGAACTTGAATAATAGAATAATAATTGTAATTATGAAACGACAAGAAATAGTTTTAAGTGAGTGAAGAATAATAATAATAAATAAACGAAAACAGCAGTTGACAAGTGAAAGATATTACCACGGTAGATTCAAAGTTATTACTGTTCCCTTCGGTATACAAAGAACAGGTTTATAAACTCTATTTGTACAAGCCTGTGTAAATGCAAGCATCTTTCTGTCAGTCTCTCTACTGACGATAGTGAATGACTTGACAGAGTCAATATCATGTTTTTATTTTATAAGATGCTGTGTTAGTGCATTACTTTTTGATATCTTGACTTCGGTTTTTTCAACCATTTGACCGAATGCTCCATCATACGAGCTTTTCCCTGCGACCTACGTATTTACTTCTACAACCACATTCAAAGTGATATTCGCAGTTGGAAGTGTCAAGGATTTGAACAGCAATAATAAATATGAAGATAAACTCATGATATGTTGAATTAAATGTGGGGAATACTGAAATTTGAGGCAGACAACTGATTCATTAAAATTCACCAGCCTACACTGAGAAATAAATTACTAAATTTGAGGAAGCAGTCATTAAGTGTACTGTGGTTATTTGTTCACAAACTCCCAATCAAAGATGCAGAGTTAAATAAACTGAACTGTTTGACTTGTAGACTACATTAAAAGCCTGTTTCTTTAGTTCCTCGTGTATTTCACGGTTTAATAGGAGTTCGAACTTCAAAAGAATATATATATATATTCAAGACATATCGGGTGAGTGTTTATCTTAATGTACAACACAAGGTGAAGCAGAATAAAGTTGATTAAAAAGAATACCAATAAAAAGCACCATTCCATGAAGTTTCCTCATCGTTCCTAACTATATAGGAAAGTTCATCGTTCTAGTGAAAATCCAAAAGATATTTGAAATTGATGATGACTATATGTAATCATGGCATGGCTTCATTTCTGTACCTGATATATAAAATCCTGTACAAAATGGGCAAAGGCCGTACTGTCAGATCCCCTGCACTCCCTTTATTCACAACTATCTCCTTGCATCTCATCAGGTAGGAAGAGAAGTCAATATAAGAAGTTATATGCTCACACCACTAAGTACAAAATTTCTAAAATACTCTATTTAGCCAGTATTTTATGTGATGAAGACACTGTTAGACGTGAAACATATAAGTTACTATGTAATTAGCATAGTGAATCGACCCTTTCATCGTTCATCTTTCTGTAATTTTATGGTGTCACCCTTTGTATCGTTTAATTATAACTTAGCGATTTTATTTTAGTTGTTATTACTATTATGCATATTTTTCTCCTTATCGCATACTGTAATTGCTACATAGCTGCTATAACAACGTTTTGTTATTATTATTATCATTATTATTAACTTAAACCATAGTATCTGGATCCGAAATAAGACATCATGAATCATCAGACAGTTATGTCAAATTTGAAGTTATTATTACTCGTAACTAATTGCTTATATTACATTCGTGTAGTGGTTCCGATGCCTACAAACATTTCTTTGTGAGACCTCAACAAACATCTCAATTTTCAAGTGTTGATTTGCAGTGACTTCATTGCTTGCAGGTTTTATGATGAGCTGTGCGTCGGTGGCACAGTGGTTAGGACTCTCGCCGACCATGCACATGGTCCGGGGTTCGATCCCCTGCCGACGCACACCCGATATCTATGGTCGGCCTGCAAAATTTGGGCTACCGATATGCATGCTGAAAATTCCATACTTGTACTGAAAATACGGTGTGGCATCAAGCTGTAATCAAAATAAAATAAATAAATAAAATAAATTAGAGAACCATTAGAAATTAGAGAGTACTGGATAGATGTCCCCCCTGGTTTGGGGCTCTTCAGCATTGTGAACCTACCGCGTTTCGAGCCCACGATCTTCCAGTTATAAGACAGGCTGGTTAGCCATTCAGCCACTTGGACCAAATCCAATGGTCCATGAATTCTAACTTGTATCGATTCGCGAATAACTAGTGACAAGTTGTGACCAGAGAGTTCCATCACGTCAGGTAAGAGGTCAGTAACTCGCCGATGTCATTGGCTGGCGGTTGCGCTATATATCACGAATTAGCAGAAGCTGAAATTCATTGGCCACTGGCAAACCATTGTAGCCATTATAAAATAGTGACTTAAATATTAAAGCTCTTCCAACATGCTATGATCAAAATGCTCTTCTTTATCAATATGTACATCCAGAAAATTGTGAGATGAATGTTAACGAACTAAAGAACCTTTGGATTTTATTAACAAGCTGAAGGAATACTTACTGCTTTAAGATCTTCAGTGAATTTAACAACATCAATTTTCACAAAATTCAGCCTTTTTTATTTTCATTAAAATTAACTCCTCTCTACTAGGCAATTTTCTCCAAGTTTATTTTTCCCCGTAACTTATGAGTGGCAAATAGTTACTGTTATCATTAGATTCCTTTTAATGTTCATAACTTTAAAGATTATAGATACTTGCTATTTATAAGGAATATTTCTAGAAAAACAGCTAGAATACTTAAACCATTCAGCAGAGACACAGAACAGAAGCCAAACACAATCACTTCATTCAATACTGTACAGACAGAAAGAGCCAACAGCATAAAAAGACTAGATCAACACCGTCTACAAAATAAATTGCATGGACTATGACAAACCCTATATTGGTCAGAGTGAGCATTCCCTTTGGATCAGAACCCAAGGATGTAAATTAGCTTTGAAAAGACACGATATGTATTTATTCTTCCATATCGATGCACGTAGACAATTAAGGACATCAATTTGACTGAGAAAGTGTGAAAATTTTAAACAGTGGAAACACCAAAAGTGCCAAGGTACTCCAAGAAGCCTGGTACTCAAACGAATCAGTGATCAGTAGATACTTTGTTATAGAACACATGTAAAAGTTAATAAAGAATAAGCCATATGAGAATAAGAAGTCAATTCGCAAGCAAACAAAACGATTAATACTTATTAGAAGACGGAGATTATCTGAAAAATGTGATGTATTTGTGTAATACATTTCGAACAACAAACTGATCACACATTAACTTGTCAGGTCAATTTATATGAAAAACAAAGGCCAATGGAAGTACGTAAAGTGACAAAAAGGATTTAAGAATAATAAGAATAATTAACACAACGTTTGGTTATTTAATCAAATAAGGACTACCAAGGTAGCCAAACATCTAATCGATAAGATCAATACGATTGACGTTAACACAGCTTTTCAGGTCATCTATAAAAATGGTCAAGGGCGCTTACTGAAATACACTGAGGCTGTAGCTATTCATAAACTTTAGCCCCCCCCCCCCCCAGTGTTCAGAAACAATTTACTATTACTCTCAACCGACCTTGGTAGCCCTTATCTGATTGGATAACCAAACGTTGTGTTAATTATTCTGATTATTCTTAAATCCTTTTTGTCACTTTATGTAAATCCATTGGCCTTTGTTTTTCATATAAATTGACCTGACAAGTTAATGTGTGATCAGTTTGTTGTTCGAAATGTATTGCGGAAATACATCACATTTTTCAGATAATCTCCGTCTTGTAACAACACTATCCAAATTTATAAAAGGGACCAACTGTTTTAAATTTTAGATTAATACTTATACAGATTAACTAGCAATCACGTCAGTGGTTGTCAGGAGATACAATCATATCATTCGTAAAGAATTTCATGCATTTATTCCCCTTGATGAATTTGAATAAAGCAAGAATAACAGTGGTTTGTGCAGAATAATATGGTACCATCATTGTTTATTTCGTTGGCTTCTCATCAGCTCAGCTGCTTACAGCCTAAATAAATTATGAGGTTTATGTACAGAAAAGTTTTAACATACTTGTAAATTTTACATGATGTCAGTTGACTGGAGGTTCTGGACTTTGTGAACAGTGCTCAGAAAATTGCGCTTATACAGTTTTTACGCAGACAGTTCAAGTTTAAACAAAATAAATGTATGCATACAATGGTAAAGGTGTTACATAATGAAGACGAAAGATGCGTAAGATGCTGAGTGACTAATAAATTAGGTAACAATGTACTGAGTTCAACTCAAATCATAGAAACAAGAGACAAGCAAAATTACAGATTATATAAGGGGGTGAGGTTAAAGACAAAGAATTCGTAATCAGATGAGAGAATAAAGACATTCAGTTACTAGGGCAAGGAAAGATTAATAACTGCTTCTTTCTGAACACATAAATCTGGTTTCAAGCGTTTCATAGAAATTGCTTCGGTAAACTTGAGGAGAATGGAACTCCTTTATCTATTGATAATTTTAAAGGATTTCTCGATTTCTACCTCATGACCCGTGTCGAGAAGATGTCTGGTGATAGCGCTACTATAAGAGTTTGTTCCCTTGAGACGTAGGTTTTTAGGCACATGTTCAGAAAATCGGTAGTGTGCCCTTCTTTCTGTTCTTACAATGTAACTACTCCCGCAGATACATGTAAATTTGTATACAGAGTTGGAGTTAACATGAGAAGGATATCTGTCGACTTTTGACTGCACCAAGGAGCATGTTGTTCGATGGACGGGAGCCAACTTAGCTGCAGGTTAGGCTCTAGCTAGTGACATACTCAGCTTTTTACCATTGCTGCAATGTTTTCACCTTTGAAATCTAGTTGAATGAAGACAGGCTTTTTTCAACTGTGATTTGTTTGATGTTTGAGCCTTCACATCTTCCATATTTATTAATGAATCTTTGGGGATAACCGTTGTTTTTCAACACCTTTCCGAGGATGGTAAATTCCTCCTCTAGTTTCTCTGCAGAGCATATTCTCCTCGCTGTATAGTACAGAGTTTTGAATTCAAATAAAATCACTTTAATTTTAAGACTTGTACTGACGACGCTGTCTGGATAGACAACGAAAGCTTAGTAATTAAACCAACTGGCCCAGGGAAAGCAACCACATCAAAATAAACAACAATAAAATTTTTCTATTTTAAGAGTGAGAGAGAGAAAAGTTGAGCTAAATACCTAAGCATTCGTAGTTGTTGTTCTGTTTTTTCAATATCAAAGGGGAAAGAAAAGTAGAAGCCTCAGAAACAAGATAATTTGACTATAAAGCGAAAACCAGGAAGCATAAATAAGGGGAGTGGAAATAAAGATATAAAATTCCAGTCATTTTCATGATACTTTATGTTATTTTGTAACAACAGATGGTTGACTAAATATAAGAATGAGGATTTAATTTGATGTGACAAAGATTATCTAATATCATGAAATTACTGATGTTTCGTTTGCATTTTTCCATCTCTTCATATCAGTGAAAGCTTTTCCTATGCCTGATGGCTTTATTAAAAGGCGTAATGATGATAAATTTCCTCTGGCTTTGTCTTATAGATATCTATGTATTCATAAATGTGTGTGCACATATTTTCGTAGAAAGCTAAGCAAGTTTCTATGTGAAGAGATTAATATCTTTGAAATTGCTTTATATTATTATTGTTTCGTTTAATTCCTAGAGGGACATAGGGCTTCAGCCGCACGTCTTCGATGCGTTCTGTTCTCCACCAACGTTTCCACCTGGCTCCACTTCTGCCCATATGCTTTCATCTCCTCTTCACATGACCTCTTCCTTGTCACCCTCGCACTGACGACCAACTCGCCGCTTCCCGTTTGGGTTCCATTCGATCGATGGCCTGGCGTGTGATGTACTATGATGGTTTGTTTTCTCAGAGTATGGTCAATCCATCTCCATTTCTTCCTGCATATTTGTTGCACAATTGGTTTCATGCTGGGTTGGTTTGCTCATTGCCAGAGATCCCTGTGTTGGTGATCTCTTCTGGCCAACCATCTGATCTTGAGTGATATTGAGCGAAGACAGCTGTTGATGAAGGTCTGTAGTTTGTTTGAAGTGCTATTCATGACATGCAAAGTCTCTAATCCATAAAGTAGCAAGTCCTTTCATAAGTTCTACTTGCTTCTTATGTGCTCTTCGTTCACTAAGTTGAGTAACGTATTCTATAAAAGGCGTTGCATAATCCCCTGTGAGTTCATTTACTGCATACTGCCTACGGGCCATATGACTAAGAAAGCTGAAAAGGACTATTCACTATCCGTAAACAAGAAGCCTTTATACATTTCAAGGGCTATGTACCTAGTGAAATAATCCTTAAGAAGTTAAGAAAATCAGTTCGAAGAACTTTTAATGCTGGCAAACTACAAATCATATTTTCTACACGACCGGTGGGGGATTTTCTAGTTGACAGATGAAGTACCTAGACTAGTCACTTCTAATTGTATTTACCAATTAAAATGCGCTTGTGCAGCGAGTTATATTGACCGCTGCTCTAGGAACTTGATTTTTCGTGCTCGAGAACATCTACCTGTGTGGTAAAATAAAGGTGTAGTTAGAAGCATCAGTAGCTCCATATTAGAACACCTAGTCCAAACTGGCCACAAACTCAATATTGAAGAGTCCTTCTCCATCATATAATGGGTTCCGAACAAGTTGCCAAAAAACATCCAGGTACCGCATATTCCAAACATCAAAGGCTATCGCAATTCGCGTGAAACAACCAGTGCTCTGTGTGCAAAAGAAGCCAGTCCAGCCAATTCTACTGCCCTGGCCTTCAATGAAGACTATAAATTCACGAATTTGTATTATTATTTTCCCGATTTTTTCCCTTCACGTTCCTGATGGAACATAGGGCTTCAAGCCTCCAACTTGAAGTTTCTGTAGCAGTGTTTATTTTCACAGGATGGGGTTGCTAGCCTCATGCTCAACCTTTCCTCTTCACCAGCATTATTTCTGACTTAGCGAGGTAAAGGAGTGCGTCGGCCGGTGATCGAAACCCGGACCATGCACAATCGCACTGTAATCCATTGATATTATTGTTGATTCGATGTTATTTAAACAACAATAATGTTGTTATTAACACTAATTCATTGACTATTATGTATACATATAACTGTAGAACCTGATCATGAAGGCGTTAACGAAAAGAATAATCTTTGTTCAGTAAACATTCTTTTGAAAATATAAAACAGACGCAAACCTACTCAGCTACATATCTGCATTATAACAGTATGCTAGTTAGTTGTGTGCACGTGTATATAACCTTTCGATTTCGTCAGAGCAGGTCGATTTTAGTGTCAAGCATTCTCAGTGGCTCAATCTTCTAACCTACTTAATCCACGTATTTTTTAGGTGGACTGAAAACACTTACTTACTTCTAGAACTTTTCATTATAAGTAAACATGATATTAATAGGTAACAGTAACCACAAGAAAAATAGTGAATTTTGACACTGAAATGAAATATTAAACTGGATTTGACCTTATAAACTTTGTAATAAATCATGCCATAAATCTATTCAAAAAAAGCATTCAGTGTAACGTAAAAAAGCCTAGATTACAAGACTAACACTAAACATTAGAATTATAACTATAAATCCACTCTGAATTTAACGTAGAATCAGTCTGTTTTCTTTAAATATTCATCCACCAAAAGTATAAAATCAGACATTAACTCATTGTAAAGCATTTTGAAATCAAGTCACACTACAAAGGCTGACTGTAACTGACTGGCTTACGCCATAGAACTTTGTACAGAAGTGAAGCACCTCAAGTTGTTACACTCCACGTAGCACAACAAAGTAGATAACAGAAAGAAAGAGATTTAAAAGAATTATAATAAGGAGAAATATGAGGGAGCAAGAACAGTAACGTAGAAAAATATAAGGGTTTAATGGGTATCGGAGGTAACAAAGAGTGAATGTATCTTGAAATAATAGAGAAGATTTGTAGCTCAGGTGGATGATTTGCAATTAATAGTGTTCTCTGAGCTGGTTGGTTTAGTTGCGGAGCTTTCATCGTCCTTCTGGACAACATCTTCAGTGCAATATTTAGCATAAAGTGAAATGATTCAAATTTCTTCATCAGTGATATAATTGCGTCTCCTGGTAACCATCTTTACATATGTATTGACCATTTTCTATTGACTTGGATTTTAAACTTTCTGGTCACCTGATTTACTTTTCATCAGTTGGTACATTTCGTCTATATTAACATGTTTGATAATTGTATTTTCGTTTGAGTACCAGGAGGCTTCTAGGAATTCCCTGGCACTTTTCGTGTTTCCTCTGTCTAAGATTTTGACATTATCCCAATCAAATTGATGACCATAATTGTCTATATGCATTGATACTAAAGAATACATTTCGTGTCTTTTCACGGCTGATTTGTGTTCTTGGATTCTAATTCGAAGGGAACGCCCACTTTGGCCGTTGTAATGCTTGTTGCAGTTCATACAATTTATTTTGTAAATGGTATTAATTTTATCTCCTTTTTCTGTTGCATCTTTCGGTTTGCCTAATATCGAATTAAGCGACTTGACTGGCTTGTGTGCAATATCTATATCAAACGGTTTCAGTATTCTAGCTGTTATTTCGGAGATATTTCTCATGTATGGTAGGACGAATTTTCTTGTGGTCTTTGATGATGGTTCTTTGTTGGTGTTTTGATTCGATGTTGTCCAAAAGGACGACGAAAGCTCCGCAACTAAACCAACCAGCTCAGAGAACACTATTAATTGCAAGTAAATGTATCTGAAACAATGATAACGATTTTTAACCATACCACTAATATTCTCCAGCTATTGGTACGTAGCATTCTTAGGGCTTCAACCAGGCAGCCTACAACTCCCTACACAATAAAGGAATAATAATTTTATAGTAAATGAAAACATTATCCCTTCTTAATTTTTACTGCAACAACTTTGTATGCCCAGTATCAGCAGTAATAGTCAATGAATATACTGATCACTTTAAAGGAAGTATACTTCATGCAATTGGCACTACCACATATTGACTTATCCACATTTCTACAAACAGTTCTCTTGAGTGATGGGATGAAACAACTGTTCAGTGCTTTTTGTCTGATTCATGACAGAATCAGTGTTTGAAAGACTCAGATGACTAGCATGATCTGATTTTGTTTACATCTCAATTGCTTTGTAGAAATCTCTTAAGTTTGAAAATTCACTTAAGCTACATTTCAGAAGAAGCAGCAAAGACAGGACTCCAAGTGAACATAGACAAAACGGAGGTTATCAAAATAACCAGCCAACAACAACAGCAGCAGCAACATCCAGCGCCAATCACTATCAACGAGAGGGATTTGAAAGAGGTTACTTCATTCACTTATCTAGGGAGCATTATCTCAACTACAGGAGGAACGGACGAGGATCTCAAACCGAGAATCGGGAAGGCGAAAAACACATTCATCAACCTGAAACCAATCTGGAAATCTTCGTCACTCAGCATCAACAACAAAATTCGGATTTTCAATACAAGCGTCAATTCAGTCAGTTCTTCTATTCGGTACAGAAACTTGGCGGGTCACAAAGAATATTTTCAACAGGTTGCAGAACTTTATCAACAACTGTCTTCGCTCTATACTGAAGATCAGAT
This sequence comes from Trichobilharzia szidati, assembly GCA_944472155.2. Classification (NCBI taxonomy): domain Eukaryota; kingdom Metazoa; phylum Platyhelminthes; class Trematoda; order Strigeidida; family Schistosomatidae; genus Trichobilharzia; species Trichobilharzia szidati. The sequence goes on from OX235274.1 coordinate 81,648,667, forward strand.
GGCTGGAAAGAATCACCAACAAGAAACTATTGGAAGAAACAAAACAAGAACCAATCGCCCAACATATATGGAGGAGAAAGTGGGAGTGGATCGGACACTCGCTGAGAAGGCCGCTCGGTGACATCACGCGTCAGACCCTCGAGTGGAACCCGAAAGGGAAGCGGCGAGTGGGACGTCCAAGGGTGACATGGAGGAGATCGTGTGAAGAGGAGTTGAAACAGTATGGAATAACATGGCTGCAGGTGAGAAGTACAGCAGAAGATAGAAGCAAGTGGAGACGTGCAGCTGAAGCCCTATGTTCCACTAGGAACCCAAGGGAACAATAACAATAATAAATAAGATTTCAGAAGTGCTACTGCTTACCAAATAAATCGCTTTTGTGATGAAATTTAATCATCGCAAGATTTATTAGTGCTGTTTACTCTCAGATGTCGATAATCAATATCAGGGTTGATCACAAACCGACTTCAGTTGAAGAACCGCTAAAATCCAGGAAGTACAGAGCACCTGTTTCCTCCTTGGTCAGGAGTCTTCAGGGAAACTCACCCATGACCGTACCAGGTCAATGAGCTAAACTTGTAACCTGGAAAACCTGAATTCAAACCCCAGTGGGTAAGCACCGTTGAAGAGTCCAAAACTAGGACGAAACAGCTGTCCGGTAGTCCATAGTTTTCCAATCCTTGCAAAATAACACTTGAAAATATAATCAGTCTTTTGAAGAATTATATATTTGCATAAAGAGAAAACAAAACCGCATTTCCTAATAGATTTGTGTATATAAAATTAACCAGCAATCTAAGCAAATAAAACCTGATACTTCAAGACTTTTACTACAGTTATCCTTCATACTTTTAAATGAGAAAGTTTTAAAAATGGGTGCGTACAGATGAAGAGTCCCACACTAGTCTGACGAAACAGCTGTCCAGTACTCCCTGCTGGTTTCCCAAAGGTTCTCCAAGCTATGTCAGCTCATGATGAGATCTTGTAACCAGTCAAATCCCCACAAAACAACACTTAAATAATTTTATGTTAGATTATGTATGAAGATATTTTTAGCCAAAGTACGTGTATCAGTGCATGACAAGCTGTTAATATAACACAATTTTTCATGATTATAAAAGTTTTTGTATTTCCCAATGAATAAAAAAATAAGTCGATATCATTTAGACTGATGTTTCGTTATTTAACATTAAATAGCGTTATCAAAGTAATATTAAGGATACTTTGATGTTACCTTCGCTGTACTAAAACAAGACCTACAAGCGGACAGTCAATCTTCCAGCATTTATTTTACTTTGGAAACACAGTTACACTTTAGTGAGTTGCCTCTTATAAACTGCCTAGTTAAGAGGAAAGAAAATGGATATTCTAATCTGTCTATAATCAGGAAGAAAACACACTCCAACAAATATTTAGACTTTGGAACATCCCAAACCATCAGCGCAAGGGTATTAGTTGTCTCAAGTTTTCCCAGATATAAGTACAGTCTTTGACGACAGATGAAAAGGAAAATAAAAGAGAATATACTAAATAATAATCAGATTCTTTCGATTACTGCGCTACATTTGCATAGTTACCTAAAACTCTGATTTTTGTGGAATATCTTGTCAAAACGTTGCAGAAAACTATTACAATTATTTGACTTTGAAACACTGAATCCTTGGATATAATATTGTATATCTATTACACCTATAACTATCTGTTTGCCACTCTGCTTATTTAACACTAACTAATACCTATGATTGTATATATATATTGATGGATTTACATGTTCAAGTTGGCTCAAGTCAGTGAGTCTATGATTTTGGTATCATTTTGGTTAACTGTAATTTACTGTGATATTATTATTGTTGTTGTCGCTTGTTACCCTTCTTGTTGTGAATTATTTTCCCGTGCTGGTGTTTTTCTGCCTGTTTTATTCCCTGTTTTCCTGGTTTTAAGCGGAGCAACCCACAAGGTCGCTTCTCTCTAAATTATAAATTAATGTAACAATCCTTCTTCTCAGGCGTGAGGCTAGCAACCCCACCCTGTAAACAAACCTGCTACAGAAACTTCAGCACGATGTATCTCCTTGAGACAAAAAAAAGTCTTTATGGGGACATGGAATGTTCGTGCTATGTACAAGATTGGCAAAGCTGCCCAGATCGCAAACGTGCACCGATGAGCAACAAAAACAGGATTTGAATGCAAGCTACAAGACACTGAACAAATGAGTAAAGAAAAGTGCCAGAGAAGACAAAAGAAAGTACTATGAAACCATGGCAAGGGAAGCAGAACAATCTGCAGGCAAAGGAGACCTCGCAACACTCTACCAAACTACTAGGTACCCATCGGGCAAACGTTTGACACAAATCAAGCCGGTGAAGGATGACAACGGAAAGTCACTCACCAAAGAAGTGGAGCAAAGGAAACACTGGACTGAACACTTCAAAAGACTCCTAAATCGACCACCACCTACAACGCGCCCAACAATACCGACAACGGAGACACAGCTACCAGTGAATAGCAACCCCCTCTAACGAAATCAGAAGTCCTGAAGGCAATCAAGATGCTAAAAGCTGGAAAAGCAGCAGGACCAGACGGAATCCCAGCCAAGGCATTGAAAACGGACCCAGAGACGACAGCGGACTTGATGACGCCACTACTGGAGGAGGTGTGGAAAGAAGGTAAAGTAACCGAGGATTGGAAGAAAGGATACTTATTCAAACCACCAAAGAAAGGAGACCTAAGTCAATGCAAGAACTGGCGCGGAATTATGCTCCTGTCCATCACAAGCAAAATACTAAGCGGCATCATCCTGGAGAGAATCAAACATGCCAACCTGGATGAAAAACTTCGACCGGAACAGGCTGAATTCAGGAGAAACAAATCATGCATTGATCAGATCGCCACATTACGGATCATCATTGAACAAAGTTTGGAATGGCAGTCACCTCTCTATCTCAACTTCATCGACTTTGAAAAGGCCTTTGACAGCGTCGATCGAGAGGTGATTTGGCAACTACTTCGCTACTATGGGTTGCCACCGACAATTATACATCTCATCCAACAGCTGTACGACAATGCTGCATGCCAAGTAATCCACAACGGGAAACTTACGGAACCCTTCGAAGTGAGGACAGGAGTAAGACAAGCTGGCTGCCTACTATCGCCAATGATTTTCCTGATTGCAGTAGATTTGATAATGCGACAAACAGCGGGCAATGAGGAAACAGGCATAAAATGGACTCACACAAAGAACTTGAAGGATCTGGACTTCGCCGATGATATATGTGTGATTTCCCACAAACTGGAAGATATGCAAGTGAAAAGCAGCAAGTTGGCAGAAGAAGCATCCAGAGAAGATAGGACTTCAGGTGAACATAGAGAAAACAGAGGTGATGAAGATTCCTGGGCAACACCACCAATAGCAACAACAACAACAGACAACAATCAGCATAAATGGGAGGAACCTGAAAGAAACAACCTCTTTTACCTACCTGGGAAGCATCGTTTCAACTACAGGCGGACAGTAATGACGAGGATATCAAAGCAAGAATCGGAAAAGCAAGACAAGCTTTCACTACTATCAAGTCAGTGTGGAGGTCAACAGCACTCAACATGAAAAATAAGATCCGGATTTTCAACTCCAATGTGAAGTCAGTGCTACTTACTATACGGATCAGAGACTTGGCGCGTCATAAAGAGCATCTCAAACAAACTACAGACCTTCATTAACAGTTGTCTTCGCTCAATACTCAGGATCAGATGGCTGGCTAGAAAAGATCAGCAAAAGGGAGGGATCTCTGGGAGCGAACCGACCAGGAACCGATTGTGAAACAAATAGGCAGGAAGAAATCTAGGTGGTGGACTGACCATACTCTGAGAAAACAAACCATCGAGTGACATCACTAGACAATCCATTGCTCGAGTGGAACCCGAAAGGGAAGCGGCGAGTTGGTCGTCAATGCAAGGGTGACTTGGAGGAGGTCATGTGAAGAGGAGATGAAAACGTGTGGGCAGACATGGAGCCAGGTGAAGACTCTAGCAGAGAACCGAACGCAATGGAGATGTACGGCTGAAGCCCTATGGTCCTGTAGGAATTAAAGGATACAATAATAATAATAAATTCTTAAGAAAAATGACTATCCAATGATATTCATTTCCAGAATCAACACCGACATTAAATATCGTCGGAAACGTATTACGAAGACATAGGCCTCAATGGTTGTCATTCTATATAGATCAAAAACGTCAGACGATATCAGAAGAGTACTCAAGAAGCCCAACATCAGAGTTTTCTCCACAAAATCAGGCACACTACGAAGCAACTATGTCCATGTAAAAGACCAAATCCCTAAGGATTCTCAATTTAATTGTGTCTACAAAATAAAATGCTTGGAATGTGATGCGATATACATCGGACAAACATCATGAGAAATCAAAATCAGAAGAAATGAACACCACCGAAAAATCGATCAGAGTAAGAATATCTTGAAAAATCATCAACCGTAGGTGTATACGCTATAAAAGCAGGCCACAAAACAGGTTATGAGAAGACTGAAATCAGCAAATAAAAATTTCAGAAATCACAAAGAATGTCTCATATTAGGCTCACTTCACACTAATTGGAATCCAGATTGTCTGAATAGGAATGAAGCGTAGGACGGAGTTTAGCCTGGTTCCAATATTACCACCCATGAAGTGACAAAATCAACACAAACGTGATTTCTCTATGTAATCACATGCTGTTTTTATAATTGTATACACTTATCAAATCCAGCAGTGTGCATATAATTTGTTATCTTCCCCAGTTTACCCAAATGACAATGAAAAAGTTACTTTCTACTGAAGAACTGTGATTAAGCTAATTTTGTTAATTTTGGTTTAATTTCACTTTGATATAGCAATTAGCATTAGACGGAGAAACATTAGTTAAAACAATATCATTTTGTTTTTGCATTCATTGGGAAATATAAAGCCTTTTATCATAATGAATTCTGTATGCCCAACGCTCAAATGTTTTCCATATGTCAAATGTAAATTTGGTTTGCAAGTATTAGATTTGTTTTCTTTTGAGTTTGACCACAGATTGATATCAGTTAGAGAACCATTGAAAACCAGCACTGGAGTACCGGAAAGCTGTTTCATCCTAGTTTGGGAATCATTGGCGCTACGCACCCACCACCACTGATCGAACCTAGGACCTTCCGGTTACAAGGCAAGCTGGCTCGTATACCATTCAGCCAGTGGGACCCGATTCAATGGCCAGTCCATGAATTCTAACTTTTACCAATTCGTGATTTAGCGCAACCATCAACCGAAAAGTTAGAATTCATGGACTGGCCATTGAATCGGGTCCCACTGGCTGAATGGTATACGAAGCTTGCCTTGTAACCGGCAGGTCCTGGGTTCGAATCCCGGCAGTGGGAGCCTACTGTCGATGATTCCCAAACTAGGACGAAACAGCTGTCCAGTACTCCAGCGCTGGTTTTCAATGGTTCTCTAACTGATATCAATCCGTGGTTGAACTCGAAAAAACATACCTTTTATTAACATACTGAGAACGGAATGAAAAGTTGGTTAGCAGTTTGTCAGCGTAACTTAAGTAGCTTAGGGTTAAAAACCGACAATATGTAAGAGACTTACTCTTTCGACCTACAAATGCACTTTCCAGACTATGTATTTCTTTTTCTAGAAACGATAATCAGCGTATTACAATTCTTACTATTGATATTTTAAGTTTTTGATGTAGTTGTGTTCTATGAGCTGGATAATTTATCTGCGCAGACCATCAGAAAGCCTTGTCTTAATAATACTTTTTGTCAGTAATTTTTCCCCTCGACGCCAGCTAACCTGATCCTTTCTCTTCCCATACTACAGTCCATTATATATGAAAAATACAATTTGCAACCTGCCTACCTACCTACCTATTCAATGAAAGCACTAGACAGATTGCGTGCTCAAATTTACCATAATTTAATTTTTATTATTATTATTTAGTGGGAGTAATTTTAACCTATTATTTCTTATTTTTTATAAGAAAACAATAAAAAAATATTAAGCAAATAAAATGATATCCTTGATATTATTTAAATAACAATTATTAATTAGTAGTAATTAGTATGACTTAAACTATTGTTTTCAGATGCATTAAAATCTAACCAATTTTGAAGTCTGTAGGTGTTAAAAAATGAACACGATGGAAAAGACAGATAAATGTTGAAATAATAATAATAAAGCCAAAGGAAATCTTCTATTAATTATATCATAGTCTGTAGGATTTGTAAGAATCTTTCATTCATTCATGTTAGATTTTGTTTAAATCATAACTATTTAATATAATCCAAATAAGTAAAATGTTCTGATCAGTTTTAATTTAACTTAATTTACTTATTTACTTGGTCTGACTGATTAAAGGTTAAAATTTAACCGAAACTGTTGGGGAGATGAAATGGACACACGCCAAGGAGACCGTTGAGTGACGTCAGACACATCAATCTGTCAAATAGGACACGAATGAAAACGACAAGTACAGTGTCCGAGGGTGATATAGGAGATAGACCGAAACGAGTTAATCACTTAGATACTGATACTGAATTTGAAAACCTATTTAGTCAAACAAGGGATCTAGTTCCAACATCCACCTTGGAACTAGAACGCTTCAAATCCAGTCTAATGGATTGTTGTTATCAGTACGAAAAACTCAAATGCGACAGTAAACGTTTCGTGACAAAGGAGCATAGAGAGGAACTAAAGAAACTTATAAATGATGAGAGACTGATAATCAAAAAGCTTGATAAAGGATCAGGAGTAGTCCTCCTTGATAGAAGTGACTATATTAAAAAGACGAATGATATATTGAAGGACACACAGAAGCTTCAGAAACTTGAGGAGAAGAAAGATTTCAATAACAAAATAGAGAATGAATTAACCAGACGTTTGAAGAAACTGAGGGAGGAGTAGATATTTTCTGAAAGTTTGTATGAAGAAATCAGACCAAAGGGAACGTATACGTCAAGATTGCATGGCCTACCTATAATGCATAAACCAGGGGTACCGTTAAGACCAATACTTGAAATGCAAAATTCGCCCTTCCATGCTCTAGCTAGATGGTCAGTAAATATTATCAAACCTTTGCATGAGAAGATAGTGAAATATAGAGTCAAAGATGTATTTCAATTCGTAGATAAAATCAAAGGTATTAATATCAAGGACAAAACAATGATATCTCTGGATATGACATCTTATTTCATAAATGTACTTCCAGTAGAAACAGTTAACTACATATATAAACAAGTGGATAACCAGTCGATAAACATTGGCATCCTTACTGAAATCTTAAAAGAATTGTTATTAAAGTGTACTATGAATGCAAATTTCAAATTTAATGGCACACTTTGCAGATAAGTGGATGGGGTGGCAATGGGCTTTCCACTAGGGCCGATTTTAGCAGATGTGTTTCTAAGTAAACTAGAGAATGAACCTTTGACCAACCTTATAAGAAAATTCTCATTTTATTGCCGGTATATGGATGACACCTTCATTCTTTGTGATAATGATTCGGATAGGAGTACAATAATTACTGAATTCAATGAAGTACATTCTGCTATAAAGGTGAGAAAAGGAATCTCAAAACAGAATTGCCTTCCTGGATGTCCTACTTACAAGAAAACCAGGTGGTAGCATAATAAGAAATTTGCATAGAAAAAGCACTTGGACAGGACAATATACACATTTTCACAGCTTCGTTCCTCTCAAGTACAAAAGAAATTTAGTAAAGACCCTCAGCCACAGAGTTAGAGCTATATGCTCAGAAGAAGTAATTGAAGATGAATTAAGCATTGTATATGATACTTTGATTGAAAATAGCTATCCCGACAAATTTATCAAGAAACACATGACAAAGAAAGTGGAAAAGGACTACTCATTATCCGTCAACAAGAAGCCTTTATACATAAGACAACAATTCAAGGGCTATGTACCTAGCGAAATAACTACGAAGAAATTAAGAAAATCAGTTCGAAAAACTTCTAATGCTGGCGAACTACACGTATTATTCTCCACACGACCGGTGGTGATTCCTCGACTGAAAGATGAAGCACCTAGACTAGCCACTTCAAAGTGTTTCTATCAATTCAACTGCGCTTTTAGTGGAGCGAGTTATATTGGCCATTGCTCTACGAAATTGGTTTTTCGTGCTCGAGAACATCTCCCACTATGGCTAAGTAAAGGTGCAGTGAAAACCATTAACAGTTCGCTATTGGACCATCTGGTGCAAACCGGCCACAAAACCAGCATTGAAGAATCCTTCTCTATAATCTACCGGGTGCCAAATAAATTGCCAAAAACATAGAAGCACCGCATGCTCCAAACAAAAGAGGTTATCACAATTCGCCTCAAACAACCAGTGCTCTGTGTTTAAAAGGAGCAAGTCCAGCCCTTACTACTGCCCTGGCCTTCAGTAGAGACTATAAATTCATGAATTTGTAATATTATCTATCCTAATTTTTCTGACATTCAGCTTATTTTATGTTGATGTTATTGAACTGTAATCTATTGATATTATTGATTCAGCATGTGACATCGGTAGCATATATTCTGCGAGCCGACCATTGATATCAGGTGTGCGTCGGCAGGGGACCGAGCATGTGTATGGTCGGTGAGAGTCCTAACCACTGTGCCACCGACGCACAGGAGGAGATAAAAACTTAAAGACTTCAGAGAACATATTGAAAAGATATACTACTGAAAAAATATTTTGCACTCGAAACCTAAGGGAATATTAACATAACCTTCGGATCTAAGAAGTAGTTGAAAAGAAATTGGAATTCTAATTGTTTCATCCACTGTAGAAGGTTGATGATGATTGAAGGCTAAAAATAAAACTTGGACTATAAGAGATTCAGAACAGTGTTCACCGTATTAGTTTCGATTTTATCCAGCTAATGTAAAAGAGAATAAAATCTACAACATTTGCTGTCCTGACACTGTGGTAGAGAAGCTGAACACCCTGAAAAGAATCCTCTCTGAAAATGCCTACCTCGAAAGTTTCATTACAAAATCCACGAAATGTAACCTACTAAAACTACCCACACTTTCTCCTCCTAAAAGACTTTTCTACTTGAATCAGCAATTTACTGATGACTCATCGGCAGAAGTACTTAGAAACCGCCTTATCCATTCACTGAAGAAAACTTTCTTCGCAGCCGAACTTGACTGAATTTCTTCACAAAACTACTGATTCTCATGAATGTGATAGATAAACTACCAATTTCGGACTCATCAACTGACCTGCTTGTGTTGAGCTAGGTATGGCGACTGTATCCAATGTTTGCTATCGAAAAGTATCATCGAACACTTACCCTGATGGTTTTATAAAAGATGCCCCGCCAACGCAGCTTCATCCTGGGACACTCTGTCGAACGTGGATACCAAGCTAACCCAAAAACCAACTTCAAAGTTGCCCACAGAATACGCGGGAATTTCGCTAAAAGAGTAACGACCAATTTTCTTCAATCTGCAGAAACCTTTTCAATTCACATGTTAAATCTTGAACTATGCACACAAAGAAAGTTTGTTCGGTCACTAAATCTGCAATGGATCTGATATGTTTTAACACCGGTTGTTTAATTTTTGTTTTTTAATTGTATTATTTTCTTCCCCCACCTCAAATTAAATTTCCACCCCTTGTTACCACTGTTGGTAACTTGACTCTCATTCAGTTTTGGTTGGATTTTACTCAATCCCGTCAGTTTAGTTACGCCATTTTGGATTCTGCCCAACTAACGCTTTTTATATATTGCATAATTTGTCATCTAAAACTTACAATTCTGATGACACACCTTTGAAATATCTCCTTTATTGTTGAGAAAATTTACCATACATATGTGATTGTACAGCTTGAGAATGATATCGCTGAAAAGAGTAACTCTTCGCTAAATGCCCTTTCTTCCTATTCTCACTGATGATCATCTCACTTTTACTTAAAAGGAACTTACATTTACACGTCCTTCATTTGTATTAATCCTGCGTAACACAAACTTTATATTATTATTATTGTTCCCTTAGGTTCCTAGTGGAACAAAGGGCTTCAACTGCACGTCTCCACTTGTTTCTGTCTTCTGCTGTACTTTTCACCTGCATCCATGCTAATCCATACTGTTTCAAAACCTCTTCACATGATCTCCTCCATGTCATCCTTGGACGTCCCACTTGCTGCTTCCCTTTCGGGTTCCACTCGAGCTATGGCCTCACGCGCGATGTCACCCAGCGGCCTCCTCAGCGAGTGTCCAATCCATCTCCACTTTCTCCTGCATATTTGATGGGCGATTGGTTCTTGTTTTGTTTGTTCCCATAGTTTCTTGTTTGTGATTCTTTCCGGCCATCTGATCTTCAGTATAGAGCCAGCGAAGACAGCTGTTGATAAAGTTCTGCAACCTGTTGAAAATATTCTTTGTGACCCGCCAAGTTTCTGATCCATATGTGTAGAAGAACTGACTTGACGTTTGTATTGAAAATCCGAATATTGTTGTTGATGCTGAGTGACGAAGATTTCCAGATTGACTTCAGGAAATCTTTAGTGACAATGAAATCTAGTTAGCTAGCTAATATGATGGGAAATCGGTTAAAAGTATCCCCTGCGCAAAAGACATCTAATAATGCAGAGAAGTTATAAAGCTGTGAATTCCCCACATACTCCTGTAAAATGTTTAGAAGAAATCAAAGAGGAGTGGTGAGACATCATCCCACTCATTTTGAAATCGTCTGATGATAATAATAAAAATAACTTATTTGTTTTCCTCATCTGAAACAATGATATGATAACGAGTGGTTCGTAGGACAAACGACCATAAGTATCACCGCCTTGTATGAATAAATCCATAGTGAAATATATGTTAGTTTTTGAATGGCACTTGCAGCAGGTATCACTCACATGAGTATAGTAAACTGGAATTCCTATGCATATACTTTCTGTTAAGGTGAAAAAGAAGAAAAGATAATCGAAGTGTAGAATTTGAGCACTGTGGTACAATATAACTACACATTAGATAAGTTTATACTGTACTCAGAAATAGCATTAACTTCTCGGTTGATGAAATAGTATTAAGTGTACAAATACTTACAGTGTATTCAAACTTCAAATTGGATGGCAGTGGGATTACTGATATCCCTAATAGTTTCAGACACATTCATGGACAGCTGGGAACATAAAATCGGATCATATCGCTCAGGTCTTCAAACATAAAAACTCAGTGTTAGATGGAATCCAATTCACTTCTGAGTTAGAAAAAGAAACGGGGTGAGTTGGCCTTGCTAGACTGCTGAATAAGACGAAAACAAGATGGTGAGTTAGATGCTAGCATTTACAGGAAACCAACACATTCTAATAAGTAAATGAACTTTGATTCATCCCACCCAAAATCTGTAAAGTTAGATTTAGTTAACTGTGTGTATAATCGAGCGAGAAGCCCAACTATTAAGTCGAAATATTTAAATAACGAAAACAAATAAATAAGAGAAATATTTGTAGTAAATAAATACCCACCAAGTTTTGTTCAAAAGTTCTTGAAGACCCATAAAGTAAACAAGAGTAGCAATGTAAGTAATGACAAAAATATAAGTAATAAGGAACTCAAAGCCTCGATAGTACTACCATATAAAGAAGAAACGCCACAGGACCTTCATAAGATCCTTAATGAGGCTGGAATTAGGGTAGCTTTTAAACCAAACAACTCTCTCAGAGATAAGCCTACTAACTAGCATAAATAGTATAAATTACCAAATACTGTTCAGTGACTATGAGGTCAACTACATAAGTCAAGCAAGCAGATCGAGGTCAGCTGGGTTGTCAAAACATGGAAAGTTAGCCTGACCGTGCTAAGGGTGGGATAGGGTGGAGGTAATAAGTCGTAATGCGGTTAGGTGGGGAGAGAGAGAGGTGAATCACGGAGTCTACGTTCATTGACTCGACACTGAACACTCGCAATAGAAATGTCGAAACGCCTATACCAGATATATAGAACATAGCAGTAAATAACAGGGGAGAGAGAAGAAATGTATGGAGAAAATTACGAAGTCGTGTGAATTCAGTGATATGACTATGATCAGTAAGTTGTTCTCGAAACGACATCCAGTAATCAATACTATATCAAATAAATTCATCTAATATGGAAGGAGAAAAGATAATTTGTGCCTGATGACAATCTGAAATTAAGAGATAAATATTTTTATTCTCTTAATTTATTGAAGATATAAAATAATGTTTAGACTTTATGTATACCTTAGTGATAGTAAACAAGTGAAACAGATTAAGTGTGGGGGAGGTGGCTTTCTTCAGCCATAAAATCATATCTGATTCCCTAAAGGAAAATATTTACTTTTATACTATGATAACGCATTGCCGAATTACACTAATCGTCAATGAACTAACTTTATATATACATATATATACTGGTTTATTTTTCAGACCGAAAGTTTACCTCAACGAATACGTTTCATAAATTATATATATACATGGCTGTGCGTAAATGCGTACGCTTGTAATCTAGCTTCTTGGAGGCCAAAGTGCCGAATTTAACGGGGCCGAGGTTCCTGTTGACAGGTTTTCCAAGTTAATCACAGGGCCAATATGAAATACTTGTCAAGTGAGTTTCCCAAGTCGACTAAGAGGGGATTGACCGGCCCAGTTGGAATGCCCATCAGGCTAAAGTCCTTGCACAGTGTGGTAGAAAGATAGTGCCTGTAAGTGGCAACCTTGTGACACCCTGGTTGGCGCATGGAGATAGCCCCCGCTTTTTGTGCGTCAATGGTTATCTGACCATGAACTTGGCGTGTGGTTCGATTCTCGGTCGATGTACTCCTAATGCTTTCTTAGCCCGTAGCAAGCCTAATAAAGAGGGTAAGTTAGGCGTGAGGCTAGCAACCCCACCCCGCTAAAAAATACCAGTGATGCTGAAAATTCAGAACTCAAGCTTGAAACCTTCTGTAGTGGTTAGAACGAAAAGGGGTGATATATGTGTGTATATATATTCAGTCGCTTGATCGATATATGCAGTATCAGTGTTTAAACAACATTTACTGTAACTTCTTTTCAAGCAGACTTTTGACTGAAATGAGTGGTAAATTCAAAGTATTTCACCGTTCACTTTCAAGTGAACTAAGACTTGATAATTCCAGTTGTAATTTATTTGTTCACTATACTTCTAAATGAATCGAAGTACGTTTGAGCAATACTTTAATTTTCAGATAGAATGTATAGCTAGCCGGCATCGAACGGAAACAAAAAATTCATATTGTTTCATTTTTATGATTATTTAAATTTTTTTTTTAATAATGACCATCCCATCGCCTTTCTTATCTAAACTTCCTGTTTATTCATGTTATTTTAAGTTTTCTTAATCCCTGTGTACACTACCATATTTTCATATCCACACTTCCTGTTTATTTTGTCATTTTATTATTTCTACATATTTAATCCCTGATTGCATAAACAATTATTCATCACACTAGTTTTTTTATCCAGACATCCTGTATATTTTGTTATTTTTACATTTCTAACCCCCAATTGCACAATGTCAATCTTCTCAGTTATTATGCTACTTTGTTTGAGTTTTACCCATCCCCCTGTTAATATGGCATTCTAATTCATAATTGTAATTTTTATTAATTTAACCCCTAACCAGAAATTACTCTGGAACTTTCCCAACCATTTGATATAAATACACGAATGTACAGCCTAGATGATGACTTCGTCGAAAAGAAAATTTTCTTCGCTGCAAGTGTCTTTTTATTCCCTATGATCAAATGTGTATACTCCGTGATTATTTAAATGATGTCACTATGAAAATAGATATATTCCCGTCTGATCTTAACTGTTCAGTAAGGAAAGTAGACAAAGCAACCCATTATAATCTACAAGATATTCAGAAATACAGTTGTATTGTCATAAAATATCCCAGTTTTTTTAACTAAGAGGTAGTTTTGTGAACCCCATGGAAAGACTTCGAACTTTACAAATGTATTAGTGTTGCCTAGTGAACAGTTTTTGAGAAAGCTGTTAGACAGTTACACACGCTTCAGAAAATCATACTAGTTGAATTTCTGTCTATGACACAATTTTGAGATCGAAATGTTTATAAAATTCTGCTAATTATTCACAAAAATTCTCTAATAATTCTTAATACCTGTCATTCTGACCCAATTCAGCGTATATTTTTCAAAAGATAACCAACACGGTATGACATATTGAGAATTAGCACGAGGAATCGCAATCAAATGTAAACCCTTCGAAGTTATAGGAAAATTAAGTATGAAAATAATACGAATACTACGAGATCAATATTCAAGTTGTTTACATGTTTTTGAATGCATATAGTTCCTCACGAGTGAATAGTTTTGAAGTGTCAATATGTAGTGATTTGATCTGTTTCAAGTTTGGTTACGAATCAATATCGGTTAGAGAACAAGTGAAAACCAGGGAGTACTGGACAGCGATTTCATCCTAGTTTGAGACTCTTAAGTAGTATGCGCCCATGAACCCACTAGGGATCGAACCTAAAACGTTTAAGTAACAAGGTGTGCTCATTGATGTTTCAGGTATTGGAACGGAATCCAATGGCCAGCCCATGAATTCTAACTTTTGTTAATTACACAATTACTTTTTTATTAGATATGTCAAATTGTGAAAGGATATTATTTATTATTATTTACTAGATTACGTTTCGTACACAGTTCACTATTCATAATCGTATCGGTTGTGTTCAAAACATTATCCAGTAAATAAAGACTAATCTGATGTGATACATCCAATAAAAAAAAATTATACGGTATCATATAGTACCACAATGCCTAAGTTTTATATACATATGAATAGATTTCTAGTTGCTTGATTGTCCTACTAACGGTGTTTCCTATAGATATTATGGAATAATGAAAAATACTTTGAATAAAATGAACAAATAAACAATCCACGTGATGTTAAGGTAAACTGCTGGTCTTGATGAAAAAGACAGAATAGACTGTCCATCACCAAGATGTATCTCATATTGACGAGATTATCTGAGGTAGTCTTAAGTTTGCATTCTGCCAGTGATGTGGCGGATGATAACTGTAAGTGAAATGAAAATCTATATCCCTGGAAAATTCAAACCAGCTGCTGATTTATTATTATTATTGTTTCCTTTAATTCCTACAGGAACATAGGGCTTCAGCCGTGCGTCTCCATTGCGTTCGGTTCTCTGCCACAGTTTTCACCTGGCTCCAAGTCTGCCCACACGTTTTCATCTCCTCTTCATATGACCTCCTCCAAGTCACCCTTGCACTGACGACCAACTCGCCACTTCCCTTTCGGGTTCCACTCGAACAATGGCTTGTCTAGTGATGTCACTTGATGGTTTCCTCAGAGTATGGCCAATCCATCTCCATTTCTTCCCGCCTATTTGTTTCGCAATTGGTTCCTACTGCGTTGGTTTGCTCATTGCCAGAGATCTCTGTTGCTGATCTTTTCTGGCCAGCCATCTGATCTTGAGTGGTATTGAGCGAAGACAACTGTTAATGAAGGTCTGTAGTTTGTTTGAGATGCTCTTTATGACGCGCAGTGCAAGTCTCTGATCCGTATAGTAGCACTGACTGACTTCACATTGGAGTTGAAAATCCGGATCTTATTTTTGATGCTGAGTGCTGTTGACCTCGACACAGACTTGAGAGTAGTGAAAGCTTGTCTTGCTTTTCCGATTCTTGCTTTGATATCCTCGTCAGTTCCGCTGGCCTGTAGTTGAAACGATGCTTCCCAGGTAGGTAGGTAGGTAAAAGAGGTTGTTTCTTTCAGGTTCCTTCCATTTATGCTGATCGTTGTCTGTTGTTGTTGTTGTTCTTACCCAAGAATCTTCATCACCTCTGTTTTCTCTATGTTGACCTGAAGTCCTATCTTTGATGCTTCTTCTGCCAACTTGTTGCTTTTCACTTGCATATCTTCCAGTTTGTGGGAAATCAGACATATATCATCAGTGAATTCCAGATCCTCCGAGTTTTTTGTGTTCTTCTTGGCTTAAGAATCTTAAATATAGTTGGAGATTACTGAGGAGCACTATGAGACACCTCCAGTTACCTGTGCCGCTTAGCAGCATGACTCGGAAACTATTTAGTCAATTTCAGCATCTGCCGAATGATGTAATTTTACTACTATGCCAACAAATTTGTGTCAGTTAAAATCATAAGATGCGCCACCGGTGGTTCAGTGTTAGAATGCTCGCCAACAATACATTGGGTCTGGTCAGTGCATTCCTCCTTGTCTCGCCTATTTCACGAGCCCATGGTAAGTTCAGAGAAAGTGGGAAGTTCGAGTGTCAGACTAGTGATCCAACCCTTTAAAAATGTAATACCATTGCCACTAAAACTTCACAAAAACTCAAAGCCCCATGTTCCATTTGCAACACAAATGAATGGGAAAAATCACAGGTTAATAATCAAAGAACTGATCTTATTCATTTATTTGCGAAATTGGATTCTAAAGTCATCAGTCATTAGTCAAGTAATTTAAGCTACACTATGAATGCATTGAGTATTTTTGCTATTAAATGACATCTTCTGTAAACTGATCATCTTTCTTGGCAATTATAATCACAAAAAACATCACATTTCCTATCATAATTAATTATCTCTCCGTGTAGCGCATGAAGTAGTGTATACTTACAAGTGAAGCTTTAATGAATTCACCTCTTTCCTAATTTATGCAATGAAACAAGTGAAAAGCAAAGTTTGAACAGTAAAATTCTTTGTACGGCTACCAACTAGTTTAAGTATCAAATAAAACATTTTCATATCAGACATACTGCGTGAGGAAGCTTAGTGTTCAGTTGGTTTGCAATTTTCAATTACTTGTAGGACATAAAACATAACTAATAAATTAGAATTACTTTGACATAGGTTAAACACATACCTATAATGAGCTCACAGTCTAGACTGTGGTTACATAAATTAGAAGGATTACATATCTGGTTTAGTTGAGAGTTTAGATGGTTTACAGCTAAGACAGCCAAACTAAAAGCTGTTTTTTGAGCAGTTTTATTTGTGCTTAAGTGGTTAATGAATAAACCTAAAGAATATAATCTTCCTTTAGTATATGACACTTATAAATCAAAATTTGTCTCAAAATTTCGGTAAAACTGAATATATTATGATAATATTTAGTTTTGTTAGTTGCCTGAAAGATCATAATGTCTGGCACGAGTTTTGCAGTAGTAGAATATGCTGGAGAAATTGTAGTGAATCATAATGAGAAATTTAGTGTTACACAAAAGTTCTACAGACAAAAGCCAACAAGTTTGTGGAAGAGACAGGCAAAGAAGACAGTACTTCAAGTGAACATAGGGAAGACACAAGTGATTATTATTATTAGTCCCTATTAACGGGAGAAATTTCAAGTAGGTCACGTTTCTGACTTATCTAGGGAGCATCATCTCAATTACAGCTTGTGCGGATGAGGACGGTAAAGCCAACCACGATTGGAAAGGCAAGACAGACCCTCATTACTCCGAAATCGGTATGAAGATCCGGGATTTGGATTCCCAATAAATGCTTTTATATGGTCTAGGTATCTAGTGTTTGCGTCACCGAAAGCATTTTTAACAGGCTACTGCCGAATTTTACCAGCGACTGCCTTGCCTCCATACCGACGATCAGTTCAGCAAAAAATAACTCCAGAAACAAACAAACCAACCAAGAATTTATTGCCCAACAAATATAACAAGAAAGATGAAGGTGCACCAGGCACAGGCCGAGGAAACTGTTGAGTGGCATCATGCTCCTGGCAGGCCGTCGAGTGGGACGGCCGAATGGGAAACGACCAGTTAGGTGTCCGAGCGTGACATAGGGGGAATCGTGCACGGAGGAGATAAGAGCTCATGGGCAATTGTAGAGCCATCTGAAAACGACTTCAGAAAATACGATAAAATTGAAATGTACCGTTGAAGTCATATATATACCACTCGGAACCCAAGGGAATAATAATAATGAGACATCTTAGTATACAGATGTAGACATTAAATTATAAAGCGAAGAATTCAATAAGGAGACTTATTCAAAGGGTTCATTTTTGTAAGTATATTATATTCCTATTCAGAAGTTATTGCTTAAGCATGTGTGGGTGAGAAAAATAGCTAATATATATTGAGTTATGATTGTAAAAGTAACATGCTAGCCGTACATGATGATACGCCCACAAGAGGTGACCATTTAATATGACTATTGATGGAGAGATAAAAGTAATAGTGTTAAACAATAATACACATTCACCGTCTTCATATGCTCTATGAATCGTTCAGCAATACTTGTTCTTCTCCACAATTGAAATCACCCCTAAGTATCAGTGAGTAGAGCAGACCAGTCAACTAATTTTCTTTGTCTAGTTTTGTTGAGTTTGACTATTCAGATTCAAATGTCATCTATGATACTGTTTACTTTGCTGAAATAAATCAATAATCCGTAATATGCAGTCAGAATCAAGCAGAAAAAGCAATTTCTTAAATCACCTTCGTTATCATAATTGTAACACGATTAACTCAGCGTGTTAAGCGCTAACTACTCTTCAGATAACTTGAATTCAGGTATATCTTAAGAAGTATTCCAGCAGTTGGTGTGTTCATGGGCAGTAGTTTTGCTCAAAATATTGCCGAAATACCAAAACATCATTGTGTGTAAGCAACTATTAAAAAAGAATTATAGTTAATTTAAGGTGTATCTTTTTTATCCTGGTTTTATTTATTTTATATCATTTCTATACCTTATGTTCTCATTACTTTTCTTAACAATTCAAGGCACTTAAGCTTAAAAGTTGGCTTTTATATCTGTCTGTTAACTCTGAATAAACCATGTGTATATTCTGTAATCATAATCCAACTTGATAACATTTTCCTCCATTTGTAATGCACATAGCCACTGAATTCAAAAAAGGTAATATATGGATACAGTTGTGTACTCTTTGGATATATATATGTCTATATATATACCAGTAGGGTGCAGCTGGTCGGGTGTGAGGACAAATACTCGCCGAAGACATTGGCTAGCGCTTGCGCTATATCGTGAATTGGCAGAAGTTAGAATTCATGGGCCACTGGATCGGGTCCCAGTGTCTCAATGGCCTACGAGCTCGCCTTGTAACCAGAAGGTCCTGGGTTCGAATCCTGGTGGGTGCGTACTAATGAAGAGTCCCAAACTAGGACAAAACAGCTGTCCAGTACTCCCTGCAGGTTTTCCAATGGTTCTCTAACCAATGTCAGCTCATGATGAAATCCTGTAACCCATCAAGACAAATCACTACAAACCAATACTTGAATATATCAAATTATTTAGTTCAGAGACTGAATTAAAGCATTTTCTACCAATGAAAAGAGTCTCACTAAAGATAAGTATCATAGCACAATAAATCGCCAGCACCAATGTTTATTCTATCTCTATTCACATTTAGAAAGGAAAGAATTCGTGTATGAAGTTTGTCAAGAAACGTCTCGCTACCAATTCATTCAAATCACTAGATCAATTAGCGACCATATGTTGGAATTCGTGTATGAAGATACATCATAACGCCGATTGCCTACCACTCATTGTAGAAGGTATTGGTTGTAAAGTTAGTAACACAGATGAGTCATTAAAAAGCAAATATCTTGCCGTTCACACCCTGTTACCGTGCAAAGTCTATTGATAATGTTTTTAGTGAAATCGCCAATCTACGCGGTTTGTAGATTCTAAGGAAAGATGTTCCTTAGGATTAAAAGGTTATACATAAACATGATACAAGAATAAGTAATATATAATGCCTACCATTGAAGGACAATTGCAATCCAGAAAGTTATCCTACCTAATGATATAAAATAATCCATGCCATTGACTGGTAAAGTTAGAGAAAGAATGGTTGTAATGATTGAATTTTTATTATTATTTTCCTGATTGTTTTAATTTTCTTACTTTTTCAAAAATTCCATGTTTCACTACAAAATATTTTGAAATAAATTTTTTTTGTGTTCGTGAATTGGAAGAGGTTAGAATTGATGGACCATTAGATTCGGTTCCAGTGGCTAAATGGTCATTAAGCTGACATTATAACCTGAATGTCTTGAGTTCAAGCCCTGGCGGGACGATAGGTGCGTGCTGTGAAGAGTCTCGAATAGGGACGAAACAACCACCTGGTTTTCTCTGGTTTTCAATAATTCTCTGACTGAAATCGTTTTGTGATCAAACTTGATTATAAGATTTATTAAAACAGACATGCACTAGTATACTATTAAATTGACGGATTATTGTAATTAGTTATTTCAATTTTTGGAAATTGCATAAATATTACTGAGGATTTATCAGCCAACAACATTATAACTATTAATTCACTAATGCGGTTTAATAATAATAATGTTAAACATTTGGAATATTTATGATTATTTGTGAAATGGCGAAAGATGTTTTAGCATGAAACGTGAAATGTTTGACTCTTATTGAGATTCAAATTCACGCGCCAGGTAGCAAATAAAATCAAACACCAGGGTGACTCTTCATTTTTAACATGTGATATTAAATTACCCCAGCACATTACATCAACAACAGGTTTCAGAGTGAAGCAAAATTTCCTGGGGATATGATGGAAGCTCTGAGGCAAATGCTGAGTCATCTCATCTGATATATCTATAACCAGTCACATAATGGGGAGTAATTTCGCGTCTCATAAGAACTAAAATAAGCTCTGTTTATGTTCACTGGCCTTTAATTTCTTGTCTAAGAAAGAATGATCCTAAATACTCCAATTCGAATGAGTACTATTTAAACACAAGCAAAAACGAAGTATTCCTGATGCAATAAGTTGAATATGGAAGCAAAAAAAATCTTGAAAATAAAATTCTCTACGTTTACCTTTGAAGCCTTAGGCCTAGACAATGTCTATGAAGCAATATTCTGTTGTTACAGACTAGCAAATACTCTGACGCTGTCCAGATAAATACACCTCATAAAATCTTTATCTAATGCATAAGTTAAGGTCAGTTATCTACAGAACACATATTAATTAGGTCATTTCACATGAACATCAAAATGGACTATGTGGCTACAATTAGCGTCCTGTGTACGGTATGCTCCAAATCTATTTCATTTTTCCCGCAAGTATAATTCCGACCAAATGTCTTGTTACTGAAATCGATTTAACAGAAAAATTCATTCACAGTTATGAGAAATATTTAAGTTGATTAAATGGCGAGGTATTTTCACGCATAGTAAAACAAACGCTGCAATAGATATTTATTTTTTTTTAAATCTTTTTTTATTATAGCTGGGTTTCACACTGTATTTTTTGGTACAAGTATGGAATTTTCAGCATGTGATATCGGTAGCCCAAATTTCGCAGACCAACCAATTGATATCAGTTGTGCGTCAGCAGGAGATCGTACTCCGGGCCATGTGCATGGTCGGCGAGAGTCCTAACCACTGTGCAGCTATGTAAAAAAAAGAAAGTTCCCCATACACCTTTAAAACAGTCAAACCTACCTAACACCTCACATGATTACAGCATTTTTCTGTAGGCATGTAATACAAAATCGACTACTTGAAGTTAAGCAAAAATATTCATTCAGACATCTATGAGACACAAAATAATCGAGCGAAGAATATTCTTTTCGATAAATTCCTATTCCGGCTCCACAATTCTATATATGTTTATATACATAGACTATTTTAAATTAGTAGTTAATAACAATATTAGCGTTTTTTTAAATAATATGGATTTGTAAAATATGATCAATGGAATTACAGTTCATTAAAGATGATTAAACTATAATAATAATAATAATATAATAGCGAATAGAATATCAAAAAAAAATTAGGGAAATTCCACAAAAATTCTGGATTATTCAAACCTGGATGGCCAAGGTAATGATAATGACTGAACAAACTTCTTTTGGATGCATAAATTAGGCTTATTAATATGGATCCCCACAGCCTCAGCAATATTTAGTAGTCGAACTCTTAAAGCGAAATTGAGATTCGTAGGTATGCGGTAAATGACCCTGAAGTAACCTTGAAGTAACTCAAATCGTGACTGCCTTATTTCTACTTATTCAAGTATACTGAGAGATGAAAACGTAGCAATTTTCATTTGCCATAAGATATATCCCCACTTAGGGTGAAATACTTTACTAATCCATATTTTACAGATCATGAAGATCAGGTGTTTTTTAAGAAAAAAACATGTTGAGTCAAATATTCATATTGTACTCAGGTTAAAAATACAAAAAGCATTAATTGTAAACTCAAAAGTGGAAAAAATTATTTATAATATCACTTCGATTAAACACAGTAAAAATATTTGAATAAAGCAAGAACAACAGTGGTTTGTGCAGAATATTATGGTACCATCATTTATTTCGTTGGCTTCTCATCAGCTCAGCTGCTTACAGCCTAAATAAATTATGAGGTTTATGTACAGAAAAGTTTTAACATACTTGCAAATTTTACATGTTGTCAGTTGACAAAAAGTTCCACAGTAAGTGAACAGTGCTCAGAAAATTGCGCTTAAATAGTTTTTACACAGGCAGTTCAAGTTTAAACAAAATAAATGTATGCATACAATGGTAAAGGTGTTACATAATAAAGACGAAATATGCGTTAGATACAGAGTGACTAATAAATTAGGTAACAATGTACTGAGTTCAACTCAAATCATAGAAACAAGAGACAAGCAAAATTACAGATTATATAAGGGGGTGAGGTAAAGACAAAGATTACGTAATCAGATGAGAGAATAAAGACATTCAGTTACCAGGGCAAGGAAAGCTTAATAACTGCTTCTTTCTGAATGCATAAATCTGGTTTCAAGCGTTTCATTGAAATTGCTTCGGTAAACTTGAGGAGAATGAAACTTCTTTATCTATTGATAATTTTAAAGGATTTCTCGATTTCTACCTCATGACCCGTGTCCAGAAGATGTCTGGTAATAGCGCTACTATAAGAGTTTGTTCCCTTGAGACGTAGGTTTTTAGGCACATGTTCAGAAAATCGGAGGTGTGCCCTTCTTTCTGTTCTCCCAATGTAACTGCTCCCGCAGATACACGTGTATCTGTTCACTTATTGTGGAACTTTTGTCAACTGACAACATGTAAAATTTGCAAGTATGTTAAAACTTTTCTGTACATAAACCTCATAATTTATTTAGGCTGTAAGCAGCTGAGCTGATGAGAAGCCAACGAAATGAGCAATGATGGTACCATAATATTCTGCACAAACCACTGTTGTTCTTGCTTTATTCAAATTCATCAAGGGGAATAAATACAATAAAAATATTTATTCATTTTGTAATATTTCAATACAGTGAATAATGAACATACCTTGAATTATGCCTTCTTATGCATGTAAGATATTTTCCCGAAATTCAACATTACTACTGGTATATCTCAAATAATAGCATACATCAATTTAGCATAGAAATTAATTAACCTTATATATATATATATATATATATATATATGAAGGCAAATTCGAAAGAAGCAACCAATACAATCTGGTTATTTTGAGGATTTGTCTACTTGTCTAGTCTACTTTCGTTAATTAATTCATTTATTAGTCCAATCATGTTTAAACAAAATATTTACGCCATTTCGTTGCTCAGCCATTTACACTTGTTATTACTATTATTATTATTATTATTACCACTAACATTATTATTTTTATTATTACTATTTTGACTAATGTCATTCATTACTCATAGAACAAGGCTTCCATATTTCTTCAGACACAATACTAATAAGTTTTGTGTGACATAAACAAATATAGAATACATTTCAATATATATATATATTATTCATCGTAAATACACTCTGAGGTAATCATTTTGAGGTGTAAAACTAATCGATATAAGGATAGTAGTAATGCTTGATAATCATAAACGTTCATATGAATAAATTAACCATAAATCTCACTCAGGTTTTTGATAGATTTACATTGACTAACCACTTTTGTTTTCCTAAATGAAACAAAATCAATAATAATAATGTTTAGAAGAGAGTTAGGTGGGAAAAATGAAGTATATTGATTTAAAATTGAGTAAGACGGGGAATTATCTAATAGTTTATCATCCATCGTGCATAAATTAATTAGTCAAGTTTCAATTCTACACGGTAATTATAAGGGCATCATTTTTCACTGGAATCTGTAGGTGAATTCATCAAATTGTGAATATATTAACAAATACTATTTACTGATCGTGATTCTTCTCAGAAATTTGTTGGAAAGAAGAAATTAATTTCACATTGGGCAGTAGAAATTCCTAGTAGTGATGAATGGGGTACGATTTCAGATACACTTTGTTCCTACAGCAGTTTTGAAGAAGCCAGTGTTTTGTAGTGATATATACATATTCAATTGTTTCAAAATGTGTTTTCAAAACGAAATAGTACAAAGATATTGGATATTATCATCAGTGTGACGTCAAGGTCTGGATAGTATTACGAATCTAGCATATTTCATCAGTTACTTTGATTGATGGTGATCAGCAGTGGAATCCAGGATGAAGTTTTCGTTCAACTAGTGACTCATCTCAACCACCGATGGTTTACCCTGTGAGACCTGGGCCACACACCCTGTGTACTAGGAGCCAACACGTCGGCGGAGAACGAGCATTTTGGTAGCACATTATCAGTCAGCGGGAAATACTAACTAAAGTAAAAGCAAAAAAAGTTTCTTAGCTTTAAAGAAATTTTGTTAGAAAAATAATTTTCCAGAAATGACATGCTATTTAGATGGAAAAAGCGTTAAATTATCAGGTAACAGAAGTTTCTCTCCTCATCGACCTAAATCAGAGTACGATAAGATTCCACAGACTCAGTGATACGCAATCTACAAAAGCTTTGTTTCACTGAAAGTAAACTTGAATATCTGATTTAGAAAAGATATTCTTTGACTCCATTTAATACTGACTGACTGACATAAGCATTTGTATACTAAACACATCGACGAGTAGGGGTTGGTAGATAGATCAAAATGATGTAAACAATGGACAGCCATATTGCTCTTTTAGGATCACGCTATTCAGCAGTGTATCCAGTTCAACTAATCTCACAGTTAGAATTCAGGTGGTTTGAACAGGTTTGGCTCTCTGATCTGAGTCTAACCAGGTACACCACTGATAAGGTCAGCCGCAAACGAGAGAAACGTTCATCTGGTATTTAGGTCACTTCAATCTGTCTAGCAACTACTACTGGTTGATGAGTTTGGTGTAAAACTACTCAGGTCAGCCAGTCAGTAGTATTTAGCGTCATTCATTGATGCACGTGTCATGGAAAGCATTCCCAACAGGCTATAGCAGAATTTCATCAATAGCTGTCTTCTTTCCATGGTAGTGAAGATCAGATGGACAGTCAGAAAGGATTAGCAGCAAGGAGCTCTGGCAACATTTTGCTGGTTCAACAAACGTGCCAACGAAAGTGAAGAAGGATTGGACACACGTTATGGGTGCGTGCTTTAAGTGATATCACGCTCCAAGCAGCGCTGCTAGTGGAACCCGGACAGGAATCGCGAGTTGAGCCTCCCAGAGTGACATGAAGTAGATCGTATGAGGAGGAGTTGAAAGCTCATTAGCAATTTTGGAACGAGACACAAAGGAATACAAAGAACATGGTGAAATTGAGGTATCCAGTTGAAGCCCTGTGTTCCCCTCGGAACCTAAGGGATTAATAAAGTAGTTATATGCTCTCCACTACATATATCCATGCATTTTTGATGAATACAGGACAACTTTTTACATTCTCCTTTTAAGTAGTTTGTAAAATACAACTAACAATGTAGGAACTACTTATGACATTAAATTGTATTCTATGGTAAGTAGTACATTTCACTAGATGAGCAACAAGATATTTAATACATATTACTGAAATCCCAAAGTTCAGGAGTAATCACAATATACAAAGAAGTATTCCTAAAGACACAAATATCTCGGTGGTAACATCACTGTCTGTAGTAGTTAATAACAAGGGTTCATATCTTCAAGGTAATATCAACTCCTTTTAGATTAAAGATTGCCCTTGCTGACATGTACCGACAAGCAGGAAACCTAGTGTAGCAGAATAATTGATCTGAAAATCCCTCCATAAAAATTCTACTTACATCATTGATACTTACTTGAATATTTCAACTTATTCTGACACGTTCACATCTCCTTTCAGATTAATCCTTATTGTTTGACTTTGGTTTTTGGTTGATCCCCATTTTTAATGCTTCTCTTTGCTGTTGTCTGATGGTGTTGAGAATGTTGCTTTACGGCTAAGATTATGTCTGAGTGGAGTCAAGGTTACATCACGTAACTTTAGACTGTCTTATCAAAACGTATCGTGTTCCGTTTGATTCTGACAGACAAAGTTTTGATCTCATCTTGTTGAGGATATTCTTATTGATTCTCAGTACGCATTTCGTGCCTGAGAAACTTTTGAAGGTAGTATTTTTTATTTCTGATGAGTTTTTATTGGTGAGTAGTACCCCATAATCTATCAAATCAGACTGTGTATTTGATATGGCTGGCATATAATTTTGGAATGTGTATCACTCGACGAAGTTTGACGAGCCACAAGGAAGAAAACATTGGATGACTCCCCACTAAGACCGAAGTGCTTGGGTTTCTGTTATAACAGCTATGTCTAGAGTTTCTTTTCAATAACTTAAGATCATACTGGAGTGCACTGCAATTACTGGTTACTTAGTTTTCTTACGGTATTGCAAACGTGACTGCTAAAATCCAGCCAGCATCAGTACCAAGGATTAGACATATGACATTGGTTACCTCCAAGAGATCAATCAGTGCAGAGGATAGAATATCTTCATACATAAATTTCTTTCTCATTTTTCGTCAAAGCAAGTGGAACTATATTCAAAGTATAAAATGCTGGTATTTTACTTTAATGTTTCTTTATAACTAGTAAATGCCTTCATATACGTATATATATATATATGATTCAACAAATGTTCTGTAGTACAGAATCATGCCCAGAATCAATTCATGCAGATATCTATGGACATCAGATAAAACAAAAGAAAGGCCAGAAAATTCCTGGAAGGCTTGCACTCAGACTAATGTGCAATATGAAAGGACATGTTGGTATAGATCAGATTTGCCACGTAATGATAATAAAATCACATGGATATTAGATTGAATAGCAAGTAGACAAAATAAACAACGCCAGTGCAAGTGAAGGAGAGGGTTAGGAAATCTACCTAGACAACGAACTGCACTCAATATCACAAGTAGAGACGGTTAAAAGTAATAAGATTGGAAAGGCAAGACAAACCTTCACTAGTGTGAAATCAGTGTGAAAATCTGCTGCACTCAGCATAAAGAAAAACATTAGAATTACCAACAGTAATGTTAAGTCAATCCGCTCCACCACATTGCTTAGAGACTCACATTGCGCCTTACCAAAGGCATTTCCAGACTTTTATCAACGACTACCATAACTAGTTTCATACTGAATATCAGCTGGCTAAAAAGGATTAGCAACAAAAACACTGACAACAAACCAACCAAGAACTTACCGCCCAACAAAAATATGCTGAAAGTAACAGAGACCGATTGAGCACATTCTGTGGAGACTGTTGAGTTATATCATACCCCAGGAAGGCGTTCGAGTGGAACGCAATTGGGAAAGGATAAAATCTCGCATGCAAGGGTGACATCTAGGAGGTCAAGTGAAGAGGAGATGAAAGCTTATGGTTAATCATGGAGTCACCTGTCACAGACCTCTGAGAAGCGGATGAAATGAAGATGTACTGTTGACGCCCTATGTTCTACTTTGAACCCAAGAGAATAATGATAAATAGTAATCGTATGAGAACTGATGAATGCATTCGGCCGACCAAATTTCACTAGATGAAGCAGGTTTCCTACCCTTGACTCATTAGCTCGAAGTTAATTTCTCATTCCAGTAAGTAATAGTTCATTCAGCGACAAACAAACATTGACTAACTCACTTGTCCAACACAAGTAATCAAGCATACTCACTTGCATCACGTGAAAATAAAAACACATTGGAATTAAGTTTCGCTTCTATTCGTATCAAATTAAGTGATTTATTCTAAATTTATTATCACCTTGATTTGTTTGTTATTTGAATTTTTTAGGTTCCCTTTTTGTCCATAGGATACACAATGCCATTTGTGAATTCTTTCTAGGAATAAGACAAAATGAAAAATTCTTACTGTTACTACTAGTGTAACGCGAGAAGACAAGAGACTCAGTAACAAACTTTTTTGTTAAGGAAAAAAACACAGTAACGACAGAAGAAAAGGGCCAGGCAACAGATCGTTTATTGAGAAAATCAAGAGACAATCATAGATTTTTATGTACATTATTATTAGCGTTATTGTTAGCAGAGAAGTAACGTCTTCTGATTGGTTGTTTTCTTGCTCAAGGTTATCCTGTCATCTCTTTTTGGCCGTTTCTTAGAAAGTCAGGCCATATATCTGCGAATCGTATTTGCACACGTTAAGTCTGCTGTGATTGGTTGGTGAGTTCCTCAATGTTAAGCCTTGTTATTGCTTTTTCTCATGACCCCGATTTGGGAAGTAAACACTGATGTAAATTGTTGTCTACAATTTTGGCTAGCAGACAGCTAGCCAAACTAATGGTCGGCTAGGTCAACGGGTAATAGTCTATTCTGATTGGTTGCCGATTTTCTGAAGGTTAAACCTTGAGATTATTTCTTAACCACAACGCAAGCTAAATCCAAATTTGAGAAATAAACACTTCTGCTCCTGTAGTCATTGTCTTAGAATGTTGTTTTCAATTTTGGCTACTTCCTATTAATCTGCGTTTACATACTGCTGATAAATCTCGTCAGTAGTAAGCTTCTATCCAAAAACAATGAAATATGTAAAATCTATTTTTATATTTTTATCAACTGATAAAATACCTTCATGTTTTTCTTCTTACTCCTCTTTATCCCAAAAATAGTAGCAGTATTTCCGACTTTTTCCTTAAATATGTATAAAATGATAAACTCCCATAGGTAATGTCTATGCAGAAAGGCAGGTTGTTTATGATGTACCACTGTTAAAATATATAAAGACGAAAAAATTTATGAAGAAATTCTTAACCTTCTTATCGTACAATTTAACACCATCTGACACATATTTTTGGTACAAAAAAAGAGGCAACTAGAGATTACAAAAATAGCTTATCTAAATATGTCGCATACTTACTTAGTTAGCTACCTACAGTATTTAGGTTGCAAGACAATACAGCTACCTGTACACTTGTACATTCATTGAAGAATTAATTTACACTCACCATTTAATTTATTATTACCTACCTACCTACCTACTCTATTGTCATTATCATTCTATTCAAGTACTTTTTGATTCCGTATTTAATTTACCATGGTAACGAACATCTAATTGTATCGAACAATCAGTCTATCACCTTCTATAGTTAATTCAAAAATAGTTCAACTGACACC
Organism: Trichobilharzia szidati; assembly: GCA_944472155.2. Classification (NCBI taxonomy): domain Eukaryota; kingdom Metazoa; phylum Platyhelminthes; class Trematoda; order Strigeidida; family Schistosomatidae; genus Trichobilharzia; species Trichobilharzia szidati. The sequence continues at coordinate 81,678,117 of OX235274.1, forward strand.
TACAAGTATAGTTGAGATTATTTTTAGATAGCTACTAAATTCTAAAAAGGGCATTCAATGCAGTTTTCTGTATTGTAACTAATCAAATTATTACCTTAAGATTTCCGTTTACTAAGTTAGATGGCCATATCACTTCTTTCAGGGATCATGGTTTGGCTTATTGGCTTAAGCAGTCAACATTTAGTCAGTGAATATCTCAGAGTTGGCCAGATAGTATTATCAGCCTTTGTACATTAAGTTTGGCTCTCAGAGGAAGAATTTGTGAGGTCTGGCAGAGATTTTATCAACTCTGTAAACCTTTGCAAATGTTTGATTTGTATAGATAGCCATGTTTTATTTCCACTAGCTAGTATGAAGCTTGACTTGTATTATAATGTGATCAGATTTCAAAATAATTCAACTCACTACATAAAGCCTCATCAATGAAAATCGGCTATTTTAAAGCTAAACGTCCCTATTTGAATCACTGTTGTATACTGAATTTTAGTATGAAGTCCTGCATGCAATCTACTGGTAAGCTTTGATAAATACAAGGTGTAGTTTATTGTAAACTGGTTTTAAAACATGTGCCAACATTACCAGTACTGTCTGACTGCACAGAAATACATCAGTCCAAACTAGCGAACTTTATGTAACATAAAAAGTTAGAGAAATGAGAGAAAAAGGTGATTCAAAAGAAGTATAATAAGCAGAAATGTGCGGCATAAAGAATAGTAACATGGAAAAAAGCATGAGGGTTTAATAGATATGGGAGATCACAAGAAGTGAATGTGTCTGCGTCATTGACAACGATTCTAAGACGTATCACCAATAGTATCCAGCTATTAGTTCTTAACGTCTCGTAGACCCCATCTAGGCGTGTCTCTCAAACCAACTGCTCTAACCACCCTAAACCCTTTTCCAACTCAACACTATGTCAGTTAACACTACTGATCGAGGAAGGAGATAGCTCAGCATGCAGGACATGTGTCATAGCTATCTCAATCGATATAGCTCCACAATCTCATAGATCAGTATGTAACAGATCTTAAATTTCGATAAAGGAAGGAAGACGAAACTTGCAGTATAAAACGATATCATTCTATTTCACAGGTTCTCATCAGTTGCAGACTACCTGAAATTGCAACGGTAAATGGATACCCTAAGGGATTTATACAGAGAAAAAGATAAGGAAGAAAAACACCCAACTGCAGAAAAGAAAAAAAAATGTTTATTTGTCTCCCATTCAAAGGAGATGCAGTGTCACAAAAGATTGACAAAAGACTGAAAGGTGCAATAAAAAGAAGCTTCCCGGCAGCAAAACTCATAACAGTATGTAGCACCACTCCTTCTATAATCCACTCAAAACTGGATAAATACCCTACTGATGCCATCTCCAACTGCGTTTATGAATTTACGTGCACTTGCGGGAGCAAGTACATTGGAAGGATAGAAAGAAGGGCTTCTATCCGGTTTTATGAACATATTCCAAGAAACCTATGCCTGAAAGGAAGCAAATATTCTCAGAGTGCAATTACCAGACATATCGTTGATACCGAACATCTCGTAGAGATTTCTAAGTCCTTCAAAATATTAAATAGACAAAGGACAGCAAATTTACTACGATTTGCCAAAGCGATAGCAATCAAACGATTTACACCAGACTTATGCATACAGAAAGAGAATGTGATTAACCTCTCACTCCCTTGGTAACTGAATTTTGATTTTGATTATATTAATTAGTCATCTAATTCAGTGAGTGATCTCAACTCACTGAACAAATCTTAATCTCATAAACTGTAACCGCTTTTGTTTTTTGAGTTGCTGAGTGAACCTGCGAGCTAACACTGTTCTGTTAATTGATTTTTTCTGTTTTCTGTCTTACCCCTCCCCCCACCCCATCTTTTCAACCTTAAAAGCGTTTAAATTCGTGATGAAAACTTAAACTAAAAATTGTAATGCTTACATTTTGGATGCGTCACTTGTATAGTATTTCTTCTCTACTACTACTTAAACATTAAAGTATGTTATTATCATCTATGTAACTATTGTAATTTCAGGTAGTCTGCGGCTGATGAGAACCTATGAAATAGAATGACGATATCATTTTACACTGCAAATTTCGTCTTCCTTTCTTTATCGAAATTTATCAAGAGAACCAATTGTATGAAGATCTTAAATTTTTTTCTCCTCAAATTATCCTCTACAAAATCCCAAATATGCTTAATAAAACAGACTTCAAGAAAAATAACTCAGTTAATTAAGTTCGTTTAAAAACTCAGGGTTGTTATTAAACTTTATTAGCATTTACACATAAACTATTAAAAAGCCGGTAATTTTTCTCGTTCCGAATGGAATATAGGTCTTCAAGCCTTAGAATCTCAGTAGCGCTTGTGTTATTTGTACGGGGCTAGGTTTCCCACCAAAAGTTCCCTCTTTTCTGGGGTTAATAACGACTAGGCGATGTTTAAGAGTGAGTCGGCTGGGAAATAAACCCTGGACTATGTATGTGGCTGGTGGAAATTCTACCCCTGAATTGCAGACGCATCTAGAATGCAATATAATAATCAGCAAAAGTGCATAGCGCCTATATTCAAATGATATGGAATTTACTTATGTTTACATGGATTCTAGACTGACTAAAAAACTACTCCTTGGAAGTGATTTTCTCTAATTTAACAAACTATGCCTCAACATTGCATATTGCTGTTATACAAATATTTGTTCACTGTGATTGACTTCATGAAAGAGAACTTCGACATGACAAAATATTTATAAATAATTAGACAGAAATAATCAATACAAGGAACCAAACGAAATAGAGTATAACTTATCAAAAAAAATTCTCCTTTTATAAAAAAATTACTTTTTTTATTATTAAAACACAAACTTGATGCATTATGGTTAACAAGAGATCAGCTACATAAAATCTCACAGTTTGCACGATGGCTGAAATACTGCCCAGACCGAGGTATTATTATTATTATCATTTCCTTTAATTCCTAGAGGAACATAGGGCTTCAGCCGCCCGTCTCCATTGCATTCGGTTCTCTGCTAGAGTTTTCACCTGGCTTCAAACCTGCCCACACATTTTCATCTCCTTTTCACATGACCTCCTCCATGTCACCCTTACACTGACCACCAACTCACCGCTTCCCTTTCGGGTTCCACTCGAGCAATGGCTTGTCTAGTGATGTCACTTGATGGTTTCCTCAGAGTATCACCAGCCAATCCATCTCCATTTCTTCGTGCCTATTTGTTTCACAATCGGTTCCTACTGTGTTGGTTCGCTCATTGCCAGAGATCCCTCCCTGCTGCTGATCATTTCTGGCCATCTGATCTTGAGTATTGAGCGAAGACAAATGTTAATGAAGGTCTGTAGTTTGTTTGAGATGCTCTTTATGACGCGCAGTGCAAGTCTCTGATCCGTATAGTAGCACTGACTGACTTCACATTCGAGTTGAAAATCCGGATCTTATTTTTGATGCTGAGTGCTGTTGACCTCCACACAGACTTGAGAGTAGTGAAAGCTTGTCTCGCTTTTCCGATTCCTGCCTTGATATCCTCATCGGTTCCGCCTGTAGTTGAAACGATGCTTCCCAGGTAGGTAAAAGAGGTTGTTTCTTTCAGATTTCCCTCATTTATGCTGATTGTTGTTGCTGTTACTGTTGGCCAGGAATCTTCATCACCTCTGTTTTCTCTATGTTCACCTGAAGTCCTATCGTTGATGCTTCTTCTGCCAACTTGTTGCTTTTCGCTTGCATATCTTCCAGTTTGTGGAAAATCAGACAGATATCATCGGCGAAGTCAAGATCCTCCAAGTTTTTTATGCCTGTTTCCTGATTACCCACTGTCTGTTGCATTATCCAATCTACTGCAATCAGGAAAATCATTGGCAATAGTAGGCAGCCTTGTCTTACTCCTGTCCTCACTTCGAAGGGTTCCGTAAGTTTCCCGTTGTGGATTACTTGGCATGCAGCATTGTCGTACAGCTGTTGGATGAGATGTATAATTGTCGATGAAATACTGCCCAGACGAGGCATGTGGTTGTCTTATGGGGCACCCCATCTAGCCTTTAACTTGAAGTCTAATCTACAAGCCAGTGGGGCAGCGTCTCCATGGTATTCAGTGACCACAACAGGTCCATACGCTATTCGATCGGCTCGGCTTCTGGAGCTCAGGTACACCATAGGTTCAGAATCAGGATTTTCTCGCTCCCCTAAGTTGACCGAAATGTCCACCTGCCGGATTGTAAGCTCAAGACGTTTGGGTTCGCCTTTAATAATAATAATAATTTGCTTTATTCCAGAAACAGTACTAGTGGGACAGTGTGGGATTTTCAGCACATATCTACAATATTTGCATCTAATTTTACAAACATTTAAAAGGAGTATTTAACAAAAAAATAAATCTAAAGACACCAACAGCAAAAAAAAACACAGGAAAAACAGGATAAACACAAAAATAATTATAAATGCGGAAAAATACCAAGAAGTAGAAAGGAAAATAAACATCATATAATAATAACTCAGTATTGGCTAGTGGAAGCTATGATATAATTATGCATGGTGACAGTAAAGCTATAGTCATACAAGAAATTATGAAATGATATTTAAGAATGTTTATCGCCAAGATGGTCAGTTAATTTGGTTGAAACAACACTAAACAATCATAAAATAACATTTCAGGGTTGTTGTTTTGCTTTTTATTGTCAGGTCTAATGCAGTGTTTGTAGTGGTAGTGTGAGTAATCCTGCATAATACAAAATTTTTAAGGTGGTGACTATGGCGTTCACAACCAATGATTGTCAGTTTAATATTGCCGAAAGTATAGAAAATAAGAAAAAACAACCACAAAACTAATAATCACATGATGGTTAATGACAGGAGAATTTTGTAATACTCATAGTGCTAATATAGTCGGAACCAGTGGATACACAATAGAAGGAATATAGTAAAGTACAATAAAGGAAACCAATGTTAATAATGTAGGTAGCTAAGTATGTCTGAAGAAGGAGTTCACTATAGAATACAAAATAAGAGAGAAATAAAAGAGCCTAAAATTATGTTGTTAATAACAAAGCAAGTCATAGGTTTCGCGCTTAACATTGTCTCTGTCGCTTAGAACACGGGCCAAGTATGGTATCGTTAAGTTCCTGTACTTGGTTGTACGAGCAGAGATTATTTTATACCGACTTCTGATTTTACTTGATGAGATACAAGGAGAGAGTCGGGAATAGAGGGGGTGTTGAAGGGTGGAGAGTATGGTTTTTGACCATTTTTCGCATGTATTCAGATGCCTATCAATTAATGTAGTGACGAGCTGACTGAGTTTTACACCACTAGTCCTACTAACTACCTTCAACATCCTTCTCAGGATGGTATAGTCCTTTTTCAGTAGACCACTAAAGACTAACGGGGAGCAGTAAAGTAGAACAGGTAACATACAAGAGTCTACATATTGTGAAAGTAGATTTTGGGTGATTCCAGACTGTCTAAGTTTCTTAATGTAGTAGTTAAGACAGAACACTTTCTTAGAAATCGTTAGGATATGAGATGTCCAAGTAAGGTCGGAAGATAGAACTAGACCGAGGTATTTTGCATTAGACTTAGTTTCAATTTTAGTCCCCTCAATGCAACAGTCTTCATGAGAACTTACTAGTGTTTGTAGATCTCGTTTATACCTTAAGGAGAAGTCAACAGTCTGGCATTTTGAGGGATTCAGCATGAGACCATTTAGTTTGGACCACTCACTGATGTCCGACAGGAAGCTATTTAATTTGAAACAGTCTGACGGAGACTTAATAGGAAACGATACAGACAGGTCATCTGCATATTTGACGAAGTTGATTTCATCTGAGAGAGGTAAATCATGTAAGAAGAATGAAAAGAGAAACGGAGAAAGAACAACACCCTGAGGAACTCCAGCTTCAGTAAGCAAAGGAGAGGAAGATACACCATTATATACCGTGTACTGCATCCTATTAGAGAAGTAAGAGTGTAGCCAGTTGATAGCCCAGGGCTCAGTTTGTGTAAGGCTAAGCTTGTTTAACAAAAGGCCTCTAGGTACAGAGTCGAAAGCAGATGTATAATCAAGGAACGTACAACGGACAAACTTGGCCCCTTTGTCTAAGGAGGATACAATGTTGTGATGAAACACAGCAGCAGCGTCCAAAGTACTTCTACCCTGTTTGTAAGCAAACTGCTTTGGATCGTTTGAGAAACTTAGGGAGGGAACAAGTTTTAGTAACAATAATTTCTCCATTAGTTTCAAAAAAGGAGAGGTAATAGCGATAGCTCTAAACTTAGCATTATTACCGGAGCCTTTTGTGAGAAACACAACCACAGTGTGAAGGTAGTGAATAGGATTTACCTGGCAAAGACTATGAACGTGTGCTCACATGAGAGCTTTTCGAGAGGAAGACCAAAGTTTAACCCCCCTCCCTAGTTCATAATAGGTTGTTTATGGGGGCCAACTTAATCATTCAGGCTTTAAAAATACAACAGGGAAGGTTGTACATGGAAGTTCGCGTTGGCTGTTTAGTATTGACCTCTCAAATCACTATTCATGGATTGTGAAACTTATTGGAATGTAATTTTTCACTGAATTATTTCTAATCATTGATTGTTTTGTTATGTGAAATATTTAAGCGGTGCTTATTCCTCTTCCGAATGACACTAGAATTATGTTTATTGCATGGAAGTTTTTTTCCTGTTTGATATGATCATTTTCTGTCTATTTTAAGGCTGCGGCGTTGGCAGCAGCGAATCTTGCTGCTAGTGCTACTTCCAATGCTCATTCTCGCATGTGACCATTCCTGAAGTAGCCTTTTCACTTTTACGAGAAAGGACCCTACCACGTGAAAGCAGTGGTAAAGCTTATGCACGTGTGTTCACATAATAGCATGTCAAGCGGAAGACGGAAATCTACCCACTGTCGCCCACACCAAATCACTTATGCGAGCGTATCGAGGAAACAATAGTAAAGTACAGGTATTTCTTCGTTGTGAAGTGAACCGCTTCACACTATTATTCTTTAAACTCAGATTCACACAAAAACGCACACTGCTATTTGTAAAAAAAAAAACGGATGTAACAGTCTAGTGAAGGCACGATTTCCCTGATTAAATTCATATGCTGAATTTCTCTAGACACAATACAGTTATATGAATAACTGTCTAAATATTAATATTCAAAATGAGACTAAGATCCAGTTTCCTTCCGGGTTTATTTTTGCGAATGGGGATTCATAAAGAAGAATGTCAAATGAAATTAACACGAAATGACTATAAATAATGGTATGTCGCCCATCAGAAAAAAGCAAAGAAAGTTAGAAGAGTCTGTGGAAGGTGAAAATGCACACACTGGAAAGTACGCTACATAAGATAAGATAAACTTTCGTTAGTGAATTACACAGAATTAAAGTGAAGTGAATCGATGGCTTAGCGGTTGAATGCTCGCCAACCACGCAGACGGTCTGAGGTTCGATCCCCAGCCACCAATGCACTCCTCTACCTCACTAAGCCAATAATAAGACTGGTAGAGAGGGAACGTTGGGCATAAGGCTAGCAACCCCATCCCATGAGAATAAACACCACTGCTACTGAAACTTCAAGCCTCTAGCTTGAAGCACTATATTCCACTGGGAACGTAAAGGAATAAAAAAGAAGTTTACAGTTACCTTCAACAGACGTCTACACCAAATCACGAAAAATAATTAACGTGAAAGCCTCGAATTTTGAATTCCTTGTCACACACACCTCAGAGACTTACTTACAAAATCCTGATATCAAGTAAACTACAGCCGAATTTTCCCTAACCGCTTCCGTCTAGTGAACAATAAACGCTTTCCCTTTATAGATTTGTTTCATAGGGAAATTCATCGCTTGCTGTACATTCAGTACAGCTGAAACGAGAGATAAGATGCGTAATAAGCTAAACAGATTAACTTGGGATGAGAAAAACTTGCGACACCTTCCCATGTTGATCCTCAGTTATATGTTGTTAATCCATCTTCCATAACATTGTGCATATTATTTGAAATTAGCCTTATCATTGCGACCTAAAGTTTGTGTTCTTCAAAAGTTGACTACAGAATTGGAATTTCAAGAACAATTCGAAGATTTATATGACCAATTGAAGTGTCAACAGAAAAACGGTTGATCACCACGGTTAGTTGAAAGTTAAATTAGTTGATATTGTCCTGTAGTGGTGATGTAACGCTGATAAGTATCTTAACTTCTGAACACTTCAAAGCCCTAAAGAAACTTAAGCACATCGCTGATATCGTTATTGTCAAACCAGAATAAAGATTCAAGTGTGGGCATAATGGACAAAAGTGAAAATAAAAGTAATACGCAATTCATTCTCCAAAATGAAGACAAACTTATCAAAGATTCTTCTTCAGATGATGTGAAGACTTTACAAAGCAAAGTAACCAACAATCTAGTAAAGTTCCTGGGTATCATTATGAACAATAAACTGTGTTCGAAACGTCATCGAGCAAGCCAACTAAAATGGAATTACATATTACTACAGTATCCAAGGGCTTTTTTGACATAATAATGCTTTCAGTCATCTTTTTCTCGCCTGTTAGTGTGATTTTGACGTAAGTTAATTCACTTTCGACCATTTAAACTCTGTTAACTCTTATATAAATATGTATGATGAGTACATAACGCATACCAATTAGCGAATGACCTCGAATGCACCAATCACGTGAAGGAGGCACTTTTGTGTATGGAATAAATATATTTATATTAAAAAAATGCATAAAAACTGTATAAAAGTGTTACAGAGGATACCTTCCTCTAACATGTGATAAAAATAGATCTCAGTTTTAGGTTGGAGTATCTACAGGGTATAATGCCATTGCGGGTAAAATTTATTTTGATAAAGGGTCATACAGTAATATTTACTGAGCAATAGATTGTGCTCGAAACGTCATCAGTAAATATTACTGTATAACACCGTCAGACTTTATCAAAATAAACTTTACTCACAATGGAATTATACCCTACCACAGTGCACAAGTTCTATTCTTATATGAACGGAGAAATTTAACAACATTCTATGCATGTAATTATTTAGGTATTCTAACCCTAACAATAACCTTTATCTTTCCTGAACCTAACCCTACCGTGAAAATATCCCCAAACTGTTATCTAACTCGGACCAAACCTACTGACGCCTTTGTTAGGTTAAACTAACCTTAACTTGTCCTTGGCTTAAAGAGTAACTTAATCTTTTTCAAACCTAATCTGAAACTTCTCAGATATCCCATTTAATAGCATAACACTTCGATGAGCATATTTTATCGACGATGACAACACTATTTGCCACGTTTCACTGACTTACTCAGTGGGCGTTTCAAGGTCATTGGTGCAGTCACACTCCATTGGTAGTTAGTGGCGCCTAAAGTTTAATTTGGCCGTTTATAATTGTTCGCATGTGATAAGAATGTCCAGAATGTGTTACGCAAATACATTACACATTTTAAAAAAATGCCATCTTATCGTTTTGTAGAAATTACTAGATACAAATGTTTTCATGCCCGTATCATACAACGAACACTGAGTCACAGTCACTAAAGACGAAAAATATTCGTGCTTTAGCTGAAAGAAGCGAACACGAAGTTCAGCAAAGATAGTGATCTTTTCGGCGATTTCATTTTCAAAAGATGTACAACAGCATTAGGATACACAAATTTACATAGACACAATTTTTATTTGATTCCACATAATTACGAAGGCGAATATAAAAGGTGACAATTATTTTCGACTAGATAGGGTTCACGAGAGGCTTAGAAACAAAATTACACAGGATTAGAACGAATTACAGGTGTGTGAAAACAAAATGAGCATGGAAACAAATTGAAATAATAATTTTCAACTTGAAATGGAAGTGAGGAGGTGTGAATACATATTACAAGAGTCAAAAATTACACAGGAGGCACCAGTTCAACCAGAAGTGCCACCACTGAACATCTTATCAACACCTCCCACAGCATCTCAACTGATTATTCAAAGTCAACAGAAGCCTATCAAAGGCAGTATGTTTCTGACTTCTCTGTACTGCAGAAGCCCTCGCAATATGCATCGAAAAGCCGGAGCTGTGTGTTCAAAAGAAATTAGTCTACCCTCTACAACTACCATGGTCCTAGTTCGGTATGTTCCCTTATCCTCCGGCTTTTTTTTGGTTTTTTCTCGTTCGCTGTGTGGTTGATTTTTATTTCTTTGTCTTCATTCACTTCATCCCATTTTTTCAGTTATAAGAACAGTTAATTTTTAAGTCTGTTTCCATGCTCCTCCTGATGACATTTGTAATTCGTTTAAAATAACTATTTAACAGTTATATTCCATTCCTTTGTAATTTTTGTTTCTAAGGCTCTTGTAATCTATATTCACACCTCCTAACTTCCATTTCAAGTTGGAAATTATTATTTCAATTTGTTTCCATGCTCACTTTGTTTTTACACACCTGTAATTCATTCAACTCCTATGTAATTTTGCTTCTAAGCCTCTCGTGAACCATATCTGGTTGAAAATGATTGTCACCTATTATTCGCCTTCGTAATTATGTGGAATCGAATAAAAATGTTATCTTTGTAAATTTGTATATTTCAATGCGATTGTACAGCTATTGAAAATGAAATCACCGAAAAGATCACCATCTTTGCTGAACTTCCTATTCTCTTTTTTCTTTAGCTGATAGGCTAAGCTCAAGGTATTGTTTCACAAACACACAGGTTATACTATATTGCTATAAGTCACCTGGGTCCCCGGTGGAACATGCAGCTCTAACAGACCGTCTTTATTTCACTGTGTTTACTGCAGTCCTTTATCACTGGCTACATGAGAGCCCATAAGCTTTCGTCTTTCGCTGATACGACCTCCTCCACGAGAACGTCAGACGTCCAACTCGCCAAGTCTACTAGTTCACTAGTCAATCTGAAGTCTGGAAGAAGAGGGAAGGTTAGGTGTGGGACTGGCGATCCTAACCCTCTAGAAAATAAACCCAATAGCTTCAGAAACTTCAATGCACCTTGGTTGAAGAAAATCACGCGATAGAAATACCTGAGAACAATTTTTAATCTATATCATAGCTAGACTGTTTGTTGTTTAGCCCATATGATGACGTAATCGGAAACAAGAGCTTCAAGAACAGTGAACAATTTCCACCCTTAGTACACCCTTAATAAACACCGCTCTTATAATAAGTTGGTATGCCTAGTCATCGCCTTCCTCGACGAACGGGCAATGTTAGCTGATACAGGGCCAGGCTGGAAAAGAGCTAGCGGCGGTCAAACCAAAACTTGGCACCAGTCAATCAAATCCACAACAGTTAGTCTAAGTCACGTAGGAAAGTGTAGACTTCCTGGTTGGGGTCCTCGAGACGGTAAAAACCGATGGTTGGAAACAATTGGTGATATGGCTCAAAGCGATCGTTCTCAGTGGATGGCGCAGATGCATCCACCCCTTGTGACTTATGATTTCCAATGAAACTGTTTTGTTCTTCGTTATTACTATACCTTTGTCTCACACCTCTGTTTACTGTCTATATTATTATGCATTTCTCCTACTTTCTTCTCTTGCTTTTTGTGCTACATGGAGGGAGTGTGGCGAATTGAACTGCCGCACATATGTGCAAAGTTCTATGTCGAAAACCGACCGACCGACCGAAGTTGGTATGGGATCTTTAGAAAAATTATATTTAGAAAAAGAAGTATACTTTTATTCCAGAAAAATCAGATTATATGAAAATACAAATCATGCTCAACCATAATATGGAGTGAATGAATACACACACGCAAACACACATACACACATGAAGTAGAAATCAAATCAACGCCCGGTTGACTTTGAAAACTCGTACCAATCCATCATCACCAGCTGTAGATAAATGGATAACTGATTTATTAATCTTTTCACTGGTATTATTATTATTACTATTCTTTTCTGGTAAAAATGAAATTCTTCTCAATCGTTTACCTGGAACATGACACCAATTTGTTGGAAAGTTTAAAACAAGTGACCATGTGAAGAAACGTTCAGTTGACGAGTGTGACTCAATCAACTTTAAAAGAATTATACTTCCAGATTCTAGACCAACAGCCATTAAATACGAATGATTAGCATGATGATGATGATGATGTGATCAGATGTGTCCTGCAGGTTAACAGTCTCACAAACATCCAAGGCTGTAACAGCATGGCCAAAATCTTTGTAAGTATCTAAGCGACGAAGTACTTCAGGAGGAGGAGGTGTATTGTCATCATTATCTGTCTGCGTTTTAACACTGCCACTCCAACAACATATTGTTGTATCACGAGATCCAGTGAAAAAGTATCTGAAAAATAAATTTTTTTAAAAGGAGAAAATGCTGATTTATTCAGTGTGTCAATGCAACTATATGAACAATCAAATGATAACCACTAAACTATATGGCTGTATCAATCCTACATCAATCAAATAAAAAGAATCATTTCTAACGAATGGGACGCAGGTAAAATTACACTGTTTCTAGTGAAATGTCCACTGAAAATGTGAGGCATAAAAATGGTGTATAACACTCCCATGTATTCATTAGAGCTACTGAATGAGCACTGATGAATTGGCGATGAGTGTGTGGTATTGCGGTGGGTGCAACTGAAAAGGTTTTGTAAGCAGTATATTGTGTGCGTGTGATGTCTTCTGCACAAATATTGAATAGTGCAGGGATGGATTAAATAACGAAGAGGAGAAATGAGAGATCCTTGTGAAACGACAAAGAAAGCATGTAAGGAAGAAATAATTTTCTAATAAACAATTCCCGTACGAAATACTACCATTTTCTACAGGTATTGCTGCCTAAAACCAAATGATGATCTTATATATACTACAGTCTTTGAAGAGGGAGACATACAGAGTTTTTTGTAGGATTTCGACGGCGAAGACGTTGTGTCTGAGACTCCGCCAAGTGGTCAAACGAAGGCGGCTTTCGATAGCGCACAAGTGAGAAGGAGACCTGGAAGTTTACTGGTAGAATGATTAGTGGAGAAATTTGTTTATTCGTAAACTGATGTACAGATATATGGGACAATGCATAAACAACACATTGAAATCTCTATTTGCACATGTTCTCTACATTATGCTTCTACTGTCTTCCTTTCATGTTTAATATGCTGTTTCACAAGGACCTCTTATTTCTCCTCTTTGCCAATTCATCGATCCCCCCCCCGCCACACTATTCAATATTCTTTCAGAAGAAATCATACACAGTATACGCTACTTGTCAACAGCATCTCGTGAACAGTTTAAGATTACGTGAAATTAAATATATTATAGATAATAAAGATAAGTGGTTAACTGTCTAATCAGCTCATTCTGTTGAATATAAGATTGAAGTCTTAACTGTTGCATTATACACCTATCACAAGATTTCTATCTGACAACTTCGTAAATAGAGAAACAGTGAAATGAAATCAAAACGACGAGAAGTTAAATAAGCTTCTGTCAGTTTTCAGTTTTTCTTCGAAAGTGGTAACACACTTAACGGCATGATAATAAATAACTTCCTTTAAACATCCCTATTAAAGGTAAGGACTCACAGGCCATGTGTGTCTCACTTTTGTGTTAAATTTTGTAAGACCACAGAGGGGTATCTCTGCCTCAGGGAAAGTCATATGTAACATCTTTGTAAGTATTAGAAATGATGTTCCATCTGTACAAAAAGTCACATAATTTCATAAGGAGTGCTGCAAATAAAGTCAGAGTGTTAAACTTATGACGTCATCTTTTCTAATTTGTAGATATTTCTCTTCCAATACAATAAATGTTAATAAAGCAGGATATTCATCGAATTAAAATAGAACCCATCACCTAAATACGAGAAACAAATCATTTACTAATGAGGCTTCAGAATGGAAATGTGTATGGTCAGTTGCAGGATAGACAGAGCCAAGTAAATCAAGTTATAACATTACACACCAGTTACCCTTGCCACACTTTGAAAAAGAAAGTACAATGAAACAAAAGTATACAGCAAATATTCATAATTCAGAAGATGAGGATTTTGAGTCACTTCATAAAGGGACTTCAACCAATATTTCTCAGACTTCGAGCAACCTACATTAAATCCTAGTTGTATGAGACCAATTAGTTGGAGACTCTACGTATAGATTTCATACCTTAGTCAAGCCACCTTTAACTTTGTCTAACCTAATCCTACATTAGAAAACAATGCTCGAAGGCAATGGCTTAGTATACCTAACACATGTCTCAGTTCCATAAACTGAAGTTCCGAACCCATTGACTGACTTACCCTAGTCACCTGACACTGCACTTAACCTCAATACTGCTCATCGTATTGGTCTACCTTGTCATCGAATAATCAAATAAACGAAGATATTAATGTCTTCAACTTCAGTGGCCATATGTCGGCTGTGAAGGGAGACCGGGAAAACTATAACACAATACATACGCTCTGCGTCAGGTAAGTATATATCCACCAGTCACTGGATAGCAGTCAAACTGAAAAGATGCTACCATCATTGTGTAAATTACTCACATCATGGTGACCTTAGGACAAATCCGCAGTGCAAGTTGACAAGTAAACAGCATCTCTAAGATGTTTCTCTCGAGTGATCGATTAGGTTAGTCTCCTAATGAGGAGACAAAGAAGTTAGTAAAGGTAAGGTGCAATAAATGCATATCCCAACTTACGCTATAGCGATTAGTACCCGGCAGTAAGGTTTTTGGAACTTTATGATTTTCACCACCTTTGAACATGACAGGTATGACTGACCTTAAGCTGTCGTTTCTAAGTTGTATTGACGAGAAACTAACCGTTTTTCATTTACTCCTAAGATAAATAAACATTCAAAAGGTGGATGACTGGTAACTACTAATTACCTACACGTCTGTGTAAGCACAGAGTTCTTCGGTTCATCATCTATTCTGCTCTTCTTTCTTTGCTTCTTGCTGCTTCTGATATTTTCCTCGCAACTTCCTGATATTTTCTTAACTCTATAGCCACTGTTGGCGACTAAAGTCAGAGAAATGTTGTTCTATCTAACTTCATGCTAATAACATCACATTAGGGTTATCAAAGTTCGAATCTTCTACTGAAAACAATCGCAAGCCTAAATGGTGAAAATGTTAGCATTTCGAGCTTTTTTGATTGGACACTAGTAACTAGTGTGATATGTTTAGTCCTTTGCTTGGTGCAGACTGAATTCTATCAGTCAGGTTTGCAATGTGGCCACCATTCTAGGTAGCTCACCTTCATGGTACACATTGATTCGATGATAATAAATGGTTGGAGTCAATCGACCACAGGAAACCTCCGACCTAGGTTTCGTGCTAGTTGGTACTAATATCATCAAATCAATGGGCACTGTAATGACGAGCTACTCAGAATGGTGGCCACATTGCAAGCCTGACTGATAGAATTCAGTCTGCACCAAACAAAGGACTAGACACATCACACTAGTTACTAGTGTTCAAGTCAAAGTATCCTACAGAAGGTCACTCACGAGTTCGAATAGCTCAGTGGTTACGTTTCTGACTGCAGCACTAGGTGACGCGGGTTCTAATTTCAGAAGGGACATGAGTCCCTTCAAGGTTGCAGATACGCCTTGCTGACTGGTGAGTACCAACTAGCACGAGCAAGGCTTCCTGTCGATTGCCTCCAACCACCTAATATTCGGGCTTTGAATGAATGTTGTATCTCAAAGATTAGCACAAAGACCCGACTGCAGTAAATTACTGAGCCCTATCTAGTCAACTTGATGAATATACCACATTCACATGATGGGTATCTTCTCAACGTCCCAGTTGTCCCACCCCAAGCACGATTAAAGTTACACCCTTCCTAGAGGTCAGTGGCCTCACCATAACATTTGTGAAGAATGTTTCCTTAATAATCCCAAATGGATGATACTATGCTACTATTGATGATACTTATGCACCACTTTCGCTCTTGCTGCACCCTACAGAGTGCCGTCTTTGCGTAAGCCTTTAGTCAGCAGAAGTCGCTGATTAGTTCAGCAACCCAATAGAATAAGTCTCTCTAAACCGAATGGCTTCATGATGTCACAGCAACACACCAGTTTTTACCAATATCTAGATGACGGTTATCACCGTCTCTTCAGTAGACTGATTAGGATACCATGTTTTTTCTTCAACATGAGTTTCTTTATCAAGCTAAAATGTATAGTTAACTACGAAATGAATACGAAGATCATGTTTTCATTGGAAAGCTAGACAACTAAAGATTTCGCTGTCACTTGTTTTTTTAAATGTTAATCCATGTTATGGCACACAGGTGTATGGATTAACAACATGTCTGAGTAAACGCAAGCAGTCTAGAAGAAGCGTCAATAATCCATAGATCAATAAATTATTGCAAAGTGATGTATCCATGTCCGCCGACAGCTTGCATTGGACTCCATAGATACCTTAAACATACTTTTATAACTAGTAGCTGAAAGCTTCTGAAAATGACCGCTTTTTTTACTTCATTTAACTGTAACTATTAATACAAATCATCGAAGCATATCACGATTTTACACTGTTTTTATGAAACAATTTTCCATGGAAGTTTAGGTTGGTGGAAGTTGTGAAGTTTTTTTTCCTTTTGTGGGCATCCATTGAATGCTACATTCAAAAGATTATTTGTATGCTTTACTGAACTAATGTTTGGTGATTAATGATAGCAGAAGCTGAAATCAATGAGAACTGTTAATATGTACAAAACGTCATCTTACAAAGTGACTTTCGTGACTTCAAGAGGATATGTGCGATTTTAGCAGTTATTAATTAATAGTGCGTTGTTAGTTTAGCCATGCACATGGTCCAGATTCGACCCCCGACCGAAACACTCCTAAAGCTCACCGAGCCGGTAGTAGGCCCGGAAAAGAGGGAGGGTTATGTGTGAAAACATGAAGTCTTATGTTCCAAACGGAACGCAAAGGAATGAAAAATTCAATAATAATAATACTTTAATAATTGTAAAAAGAAAAGAATTACTTTAAAACTCTTACTTGTCATCCGGACTCCATGAGCAAGTCCAAATTATTCTCGAGTGACTTTGTCCTTTCATAGGATATGCTGCTAAATAATAATTTGGAATATGATTCATCATATCCCCACCACTATTAATACTAACAGCCTGTTCACACCACAAACTCCAAGTCCGATCTCGGGAAACAGCCAAAAGTCGAGTGCCATCATGACTCCAGGCCAACTGACTTACAGTTAACTGGTGATGTTGTAAACGCTAAGAAATGATAAACACAAATTAATTCATGAGTACAAAGACTGTTGTGCAAATCTGTACATGGAAAGTGATTTATTTTCTTAAAAGGTTGGGTTTGTGATGTTTTAATTGATTTCAGGGAAGATTTTGTAACGAATCGACATCGATTGAATAACTGAATAACACTGGACAACTGCCTTTTCGTAGATTAACACTCAGTAGAGTACACCTACGACTGCCCTCGGGCTAATAAAATACGCCATGAAACAGACATCCACGTTAAAATAAATTTTTTTTAAATTTTCAAGTATTGGTTTTGTAGGGATTTTGTTTGATTGGATGGAGGATTTCATCATGAGCTGACAACAGTTAGAGAACCACTGGAAAACCTGGGAGTACTGGACAGCTGTTTCGTCCTAGTTTGGGACTCTTCATCAGTACGCACCCACCGGGGTTCGAACCCGGATTAGATTATTCATAAAAGTTCTACTACTCAACGATGATAGAAGAAGCAGATAAGTGTATTAAAAATCACAGCATGACAATACTGCTGACAAGCACTTCTGACAACGAACCAAATGTTCAACAGATAAGCCGAATGACATGGAGGTGGATCGCAAAAACGCTGAGGAAACCTTTAGTGAAGTCACGAGCCAGACAAATCTTCCAGTGGGATTCATATGGTACACGACGAGTTGAGCGTGAAGGGGATGGGAGGTTATGGGCAAACGTGGAGCCAGAAAAAAATACTGCAGAGAACCAGATGAAATGGAGATGTTGATATAAGAATAGAACTTGTGCACTGTGGTAGAGTATAATTCCATTGTGGGTAAAATTTTATTCTGATTAAGTCTCACAGTATTATACAGTAATATTTACTTCTCAAGGCGGCTGTAAATAACGGAAGCAGATTGCAGTACATTCGGCAGAGAACTTCTAGCTATGCACTGAGCTATATGCCATTTACGACATTCGGTGAAGGGTTGTGAATTCATCATTTTCACAAACCAATCACCCTCTGAACTCAACTTCAAATAAAAATTCACCGAGAGGACCACACCAACTGCAATGAGTTTCACAGTTTGCTTCGGACATTCATCACTTATCTGGGGCTAACAACATCGTCGCAGATTCTTTGTCTAGTATCTGTTTCCTCGATCAAATAGATACCATAGATTTTGTGAAACTGACTTGTCTTCAGAGGAGACTGAACTTCAGCGTGAGTTGTTTACAACTCTTGAACTCCACAAGAAACAACTGGTCATAGGTAAGAATTCTATTGATATAAGAATAAAACTTGTGCACCGTGGTAGAGTATAATTCCACTGTGGGTAAAATTTTATTCTGTATTATACAGTATTATACAGTAATATTTACTGATGTTTCGAGCACAATTTATTGCTCATAATCACATCAACGTACTCACACAACTTTCTAACTTCGTTTATATAATTCCATTGTTTTTCATTTCTTGATTTGATTGGTAGTAGTACTTCCCTTATTTCTGGCATGAGTGATGAGTCATTCCTATTGCACATGTTGGGTGTAGACTCAATGAACAAGGATTCAGTAATCAATCTCTCTCTTCACCTAACTATATTACTTCTTGGAATTTTAACCCTCTCCCATCCACCCTATTGTGTGGTCGTGTGTTAATGCATGCAATGCAATCGCTGAGCTTTTTTTCTAAATTACTTATCTTCTCAGAGTCAACCACTCTTACCTTAGCTAAATTCTTATGTTCCGACAATCTGACTACCCCCGATCTACTAGTTTGACCTATGACTATGAGGAACTGCCTAATGTATAGTACCCCATTAGATTAAGAAAACAAAGTTGACTAGTTTTATAACGACAAAGTGGTCAACAGGTGAATGACTACCACTGCACACAAAGAATAACTGAACGAATATTAAAAGATAATTACAATACGTTTCAAATGAAGTAATAAGTAGCAATGTTAAGTAAAAATTCTCACTTAACAACTTTTAGTCACAGCATTTAACATTTGTGTATTATGATAGCAGAGAAAAATGTTTTTCAACTTATATACAAGTAATTAATACCTGATGTATAGACCAATTTAAATTGCCATTCCATAATATGATATGAGCATACTCTGGTTTCGATGCTGAACACGCAGAGGCCACTAGAAGTCTATGTGGGTGGACTGCCAAACAATATATCTAAAACAAAGATAGAGAAGGGAAATAGGAGAAAGGTTTGCTTGGTCATATTAATAATAGTAAGAAGAACAGCCAACACTTGATGATAATAATAATAATCACTTAAAGTGTCTCTTAGTGACGTATATTAAGTGACTTTCCCTAGGAGCGAGACAACTAATTAATTTGGTATTATACAGAAAGTGGGTTTTTCGCTATTTGTTGAGCTCCCTTTCGAATTGATTTTCTCCAATAGATTTCCTGTGAACCCATGTAGTTTTGTAAAACACTTTACTTGTACACCAATAGGTGGCTAAACGTTGGTACGGTTGACTATATATAAATTACTGGTATATATTATTATTATTGTTTCCTTTAATTCCTAGAGGAACATAGGGCTTCAGCCGTGCGTCTCCATTGCGTTCGGTTCTCTGCTACAGTTTTCACCTGGCTCCAAGTCTGCCCACACGTTTTCATCTCCTCTTCACATGACTTCCTCCAAGTCACCCTTGCAATAACGACCAACTCGCCGCTTCCCTTTCGGGATCCACTCGAGCGATGGCTTGTCTAGTGATGTCACTTGATAGTTTGTTTTCTCAGAGTACGGCCAATCCATCTCCATTTCTTCCTGCATATTGTTTCACAATGGGTTCCTGGTTGGTTCTCTCATTTCCAGAGATCTCTGTTGCTGATCTTTTCTGGCTGCCCATCTGATCTTGAACAGTATTGAGCGAAGACAACTGTTGATGAAGGTCTGTAGTTTGTTTGAGGTGCTCTTTATGACGCGCAGTGCAAGTCTCTGATCCATCCGTATAGTAGCACTGACTTCACATTGGAGTTGAAAATTTGGATCTTATTTTTGATGCTGAGTGCTGTTGACCTCCACACAGACTTGAGAGTAGTGAAATCTTGTCCTGCTTTTCCGATTCTTGCTTTGATATCCTCGTCATTTCTGTTCGCCTGTAGTTGAAACGATGCTTCCCAGGTAGGTAAAGGAGGTTGTTTCTTTTTGGGTTCCTTCCATTTATGCTGTCTGTTGTTGTTGCTGTTGCTGTTAGTGGTGTTGCCCAGGAATCTCCATCACCTACCTCTGTTTTCTCTATGTTCACCTGAAGTCCTATCTTCTCTGGATGCTTCTTCTGTCTACTTGTTGCTTTTCATTTGCATATCTTCCAGTTTGTGGGAAATCAAACATATATCATCGGCGAATTCCAGATCCTCCAAGTTTTTGTGTGAGTCCATTTTATGCCTGTTTCCTCATTGCCCGCTGTTTGTCGCATTATCCAATCTACTGCAATCAGGAAAATCATTGGCGATAGTAGACAGCCTTTTCTTACTCCTGTACTCTCTTCGAAGGGTTCCGTAAGTTTCCCGTTGTGGATTACTTGGCGTGCAGCATTGTCGTACAGCTGTTGGATGAGATGTATGATTGTCGGTGGCCCCCCGTAGTAGCAAAGTAGTTGAAAAGCACCTCTCGATCGACGCTGTCGAATGCCTTTCCAAAGTCGATGAAGTTGAGATAGAAAGGTGACTGCCATTCCAAGCTTTGTTCAATGATGATCCGTAATGTAGCGATCTGATCAATACATGACTTGTTTCTCCTGAATCCAGCCTGTTCCGGTCAACGTTTTTCATCCAGGGCTTGTTTGTTCTCTCCAGGATGATGCAGCTTAGTATTTTGCTTAGGATGGACAGGAGCATAATTCCGCGCCAGTTCTTGCATTGACTTAAGTCTCCTTTCTTTGGTAGTTTGAATAAGTATCCTTTCTTCCATATATATATATATAAACTACATGAGGTCAGTCGCCAGTTTGAATAGTTCAGGGTAATGACCGCAGCACAAGAGAATAAAATGGATTTGAATCTTCGGAGGGACACTATACTGACAGAAGATAAGAGAATTCGTAACGGAATTATTTATTGGCGACTCGATACACAGATCTAGGTGAAATTCGTCTACCATAGATTAGAATCACAATTTGCTTTTATCTGCCTATCACGTTTTCCATGTTGTTTCTTAAGCATCGTTAGTTAAATCTGTCTCTCCGTCTCTCTCGATATTCTTGCAGCTGATTTACATATTTATATCTGCATTTATATACTACCTATAAAATTTGTTAGTAGCACACGCCACAACATGAGTTTCTTCAAGATTTCAGATACGCCTTGCTGACTGGTGAGTACCACGAAACCTAGGTCTGTGGCGTCCTACCGATCGCCTTCAACTATCTAACAACAATTCACAGTTCACCCTGATGGCTAGCTATCTATTATGGTGGCCACATTGCAAATTTGACTAACAGAGTTCAGTCTGCACAAAACGAAAGACTAGACACGCATGACACTAGTTACTACATGCAATGAAAAGAACAATTCATAAATAGATAGAATCTAACTGAGGTTTTACCTATCATTTTCTAACCGAAACCGCAACATATTTGCACAAAAAACCTAAGCTGTTACTGAGGTGTAATTGAATTGAAAACTACATTGAGGAGACGCCTAGCTTTTCCACACTTCTAAAGATTTTCTTTAAAAAACAAACAACATAAGATGTGGATTTATTATCACATGAAGTTCACTGTTCTAAACACTGCAAGAAACGTACGATAACAACTAAACAGAACCCATCACGGACTAGTGCAATTAACCGTACAAACATGCAAGCCACCGAGTAATTCCAAATCTCCCCGATAGATTTGGATCAATAATTAAAAAGACTCGAATGCACTGCATACTCGCTGATGACCAAATGGCCGTTTCGCACCACTTTCACAGAGAGATCCGAGTGACTGACAGTCAACCACATCGTAGGTCCATTTAGTGTTTAGCTTAGGCAACTATACAATATGACAAAATATCGTATAATGTTTTGAGTAAGTAGAAAACAATTCAATCTTTAGAACAACAAAAAAATACTAAATACAAAAAATGAATTTCCTCTTACTTCATAAGGATGACCATACAACTTTTTCACTTCTGGCCATAAAGTTGCATGCTGTAATCGATCCTCCGTAGGAATTTCATCATATATAGACTGAGAATTTAGAATGAAAAAAAGAAAAGTGCTCAGATAATTTAGTGCAATTTAAGTGCAATTAATAGATTATATCTGTCTTTGTTTCCAGTGCACAAAATATCCCTTAAGTGCATATATATATATATATATATATCAGTTAGAGAACCACTGAAAACCAGGGAGTATTGGACAGCCAGCTATTTCATCTTAGTTTGGGAATCATCGGCACTACGCACCCACCACCAGGGTTTGAACCCAGGATCTTCCCGTTACAAGGCGAGCTCGTATACCATTCAGCAACTGGGACCCAACTCCTCATTTGGCCAGACCATGAATTCTAACTTCCACCAATTCGTGATTTAGCGCGACCACCAACTAATGTTGTCGGTGGGACATCCATCCTTACACTTGACTGGTTGGATCTCACTGGTCACGACTTCTCACTAGAACTCCAGGAAACACCGTCCAGTAGCAAGTGACTAGCGAGAATCAGAATAATTTTCAAGCGTTGGTTTGTAAGGAATAGATTTGTTAGCGAACCATTGAAAACCATCACTGGAGTACTGGGCAGCTGTTTCATCCTAGTATTGGAATCATTGGCACTACGCAACTACCACCAGGGTTCGAACCCAGGATCTTCCCGTTACAAGGCGAGCTCGTATACCATTCAGCAACTGGGACCCAACTCCTCATTTGGCCAGACCATGAATTCTAACTTCCACCAATTCGTGATTTAGCGCGACCACCAACTAATGTTGTCGGTGGGACATCCATCCTTACACTTGACTGGTTGGATCTCACTGGTCACGACTTCTCACTAGAACTCCAGGAAACACCGTCCAGTAGCAAGTGACTAGCGAGAATCAGAATAATTTTCAAGCGTTGGTTTGTAAGGAATAGATTTGTTAGCGAACCATTGAAAACCATCACTGGAGTACTGGGCAGCTGTTTCATCCTAGTATTGGAATCATTGGCACTACGCAACTACCACCAGGGTTCGAACCCAGGATCTTCCCGTTACAAGGCGAGCTCGTATACCATTCAGCAACTGGGACCCAACTCCTCATTTGGCCAGACCATGAATTCTAACTTCCACCAATTCGTGATTTAGCGCGACCACCAACTAATGTTGTCGGTGGGACATCCATCCTTACACTTGACTGGTTGGATCTCACTGGTCACGACTTCTCACTAGAACTCCAGGAAACACCGTCCAGTAGCAAGTGACTAGCGAGAATCAGAATAATTTTCAAGCGTTGGTTTGTAAGGAATAGATTTGTTAGCGAACCATTGAAAACCATCACTGGAGTACTGGGCAGCTGTTTCATCCTAGTATTGGAATCATTGGCACTACGCAACTACCACCAGGGTTCGAACCCAGGATCTTCCGGTTGCAAGGCAAGCTCAACGGTTCTCTAACTGATCTCAATCCGTGATCAACTCGTGAAAACAAAACTAATTCTTACAAACCAACTATAGAAAAATATATATATATATATATACTGCCTGAAAAAATTAAAGTCTAACATATTTGAAGACATCAAATTCACAAGAGAAGAAGAATTAGATAACACAATCCCATTTTTAGATGTCTTAATCAGGAGAAACAACACAGGAGATTTAGAAACACAAGTATATAGAAAATCAACGCACACAGATCAAATATTCAACTATAGTAGCAATAATTCAATTACTCACAAACGAAACTGTGTGCAGACATTGTTTAAAAGAGTTCAAACACATTGCAGCACTCCAGAGTTGAAAAGTATGGAAGAAAAGTACCTACAAACGGTCTTCAAAAAGAATGGTTATCCACAAAATTTCATCAAAAAGTGTTTAAAGTCGAATCACAACACCAACAAAGAACCATCATCAAAGACCACAAGAAAATTCATTCTACCGTACAGGAGAAATATCTCTGAAATAACAGCTTGAAAACTGAAACCGTTTGATATAGACATAGCACACAAGCCAGTCAAATCTCTTAATTCGATATTATGCAAACCGAAAGATCCAACAGAAAAAGGGGATAAAATTGATACCATTTACAAGTTTGATTGGGATAATGTCAAAATCTTAGACAGAGGAAACACCAAAAGTGCCAGGGAATTCCTAGAAGCCTGGTACTCAAAAGAAAATGCAATTAACAAACACGTTAATATAGATGAAATATACCAACTAATAAAAAGTAAATCAGGTGACCAGAAAGTTTAAAATCCAAGTCAATAGAAAATGGTCAATACATATGTAAAGATGGTTACCAGGAGACGCAATTATATCACTCATGAAGAAATTTAAATCATTTCACTTTATGCTAAATATGGCGCTGAAGATGTTGTCCAGAAGGACGACAAAAGCTCCGCAACTAAACCAACCAGCTCAGAGAACACAATTAATTGCAAATTATCCACCTGAGCTACAAATCTTCTCTATTAAAGTTTAACACTGTCAGCGGTGTCTAAATCTTAAAGCAGAAAATGAATGACATTCCAAAGGAGGTTTGTAAAGAAGAGATTTTCGAAAAATACAGAAGACGTGTCTTGTTCAAAAGCTTCTTAGTCATCCTTTGAGTTTCGAGCGGAACATAGGGCTACACAAGCTTGAACATTAAAGTTTCAGTAGCAGTGTATTTTACAGAGTAGATTTACTAACCTCACGCCCAACTCTTCTTCTTTATCAAGCCCACTATCACCAGCTAGGTGAGATTTAGGAATGCGTCAGGCAACAGTCAAACCTGGACCACGTGCCTAGTATCCTTGTATCCTTGATCCACCGACGCCTCTTAGTGAATGCATTCAAATTCAGACCACATCAACCTTAGTAGTTATAAATCTGAAAATATGTTGGATAATACCGGGAGCTTATCATTGGTACGGTGATAACACGGGATTTATTTCGTAGAATTGAGAAATCTTGATGTCAAATTAGTGCTGCACATAGACACTAAAAGTTTTACTATTGGATTAGTGAGTAAACTTCACAGAAAAGGGTTACAGATTAAAACTCTGATCTACACCCCGTGGATTGTACAATCAAGTAGTATTGTACAAACATAAACACAATACATCTAATTGGCTAGTAAACAGAGATATGAATGGACACTCATTTGCAGTATTGCTACAACTCAGGTTATCTGTCGTCCTGGAGAATAGCAAATCAATTTTTGTGGACTTAACATTGGGATTGAAAAACTTCATTCGTCTTTTGATCCTACCTCTAATTAAAGCTTATTTCAACAAGGCGACTGATTTAGCTAGTACAGAAAACATTTACAGAAAAACTGACTGAGTTTCAACATAGAACTAACCTTGCACAGAAGTGCAGCAGTTCAAGTTGGTGCACTCCATGTAGCATACAAAGGTAGAGAAAAGGGATTCAAAAAAGAACTATACTGAGCACGGAAAAACCTGATGCTTTAATAGATATACGAAATAGAAAAAAAGTGAATGCGTCTAAGGCAGTTACACTAATTGTGAGCCACAACATCAACAGTCTCAAGCCATTGATTCTTAGCATCCCGAAGTTGAACTCAACTAGGCAGCCTTCACCTACATCCCTACATGACTGGCTCAAACCAATGTTCAGAGACTTCATCGATTGATTCCATGTTTCGGTTTGACCACATCTAACCTAATCCTAAGTCAGCTAACACTACTCGATAAGGATGGCGGAGGCTCAGAATGCGCAACATATGCCCCCTAAGAACCTCAATAGATGCAGAGTCACAACCTATTCGATTGACTTACTTTCCTTACCTAACTCTCCAAGCTTAACCTGAATATGGCTCACCATATTATACCATTTGAAATTTATGCACAAAAGTCAATACAACTGCGACGAGAATAGTAATACTGAACGACTGAAAGGAATACACACCCACCTCTTCATTGATAATTCCAGCTTTTCCACCATTCACATATTCATCATGGTTTACATCGTATTCATTGTTAACACTATTATGATTACCATTAGTGTTCTCCGGTGTTGCATTAACAATTTGATTAGAAAGACCAAGTGGTGGTTGTACAGCACCTGAATAAAAACAGCAGAAGTATTATTAACTACATCTAATTGATAAACGTTGACTGAAGAAAAAGATGAACACAATATTTTCAAGTGTTGGTTTGCAGGAATTTGATTGGTTACAGGTTGAATCACGAATTGGATCGGGTCCCATCAGTGGCTGAATGGTCTACGAGCTTGCCTTGTAACCGGAAGGTTCAGGGTTCAAACCCCAGTGGGTCCGTATTGATGAGTAGCCCCAAACTAGGACGAAACAGCAGTCCAGTACTCCTCGGCTTTCTAACGTTTCTCTAGCACAATATTTCCCCTTTAATGCTTATCATGACCTCTTCAATGACCATTCTTTATGACTGTGGGTGAAACTAATGCTTGTCAAAAAAAATTGAAGGCTGAGTATATAAGTTACCGCCAAAATGAATTTATCACCCTTTCGTGTATCCACCTACTTGAATGGGCAGAACAGAGTTGGTCAAATACGATTTGAACTTCTTCACCGAATTTGGTCTTATGTGATTTTGTATTATACGCTTAGAGAAATTCTATAGTCATATTAGATGTTAAGTCTGGCAGTTTTAAAAGTGTTCTATCGATTTTTTAATGTAGTTTCAGTATCTGTTGTGGTGTTTGCTATCCTTATATCACAAAGTGACCCAGCTATCTCGACAATCTAATTATGAAAAGACAACAGGATTTCGGAAATTAGGTGAAACCATTTCTTTCAACGACCAACACGTTAAAGTTTCAATAAATATTAGGCAGAAAAAAATAATATATTTCAACTAATGAGATAAACGGACAAAGTTCTGATTGGATGGAAGATTCCATCATGAAGTGACATCAGTTAGAGAACCATTGGAAGACCTGGGAGTACTGGACAGTTGTTTCGTCCCAATTTGGGACTCTTCAGAAGTACGCACCCACCGGGGTTCGAACCCAGGTCCTTCTGGTTAAAGGGTGAGCTCGTAGACCATTGAGCCACTGGAACCCGATCCAATGACCCATGAATTCTAACTTCTGTCAATTCATGACATCCTCGCTAGCGACTGGCCCTATTCAGGCAGTTAATCTGGGGTTCTAGTGGGAAGCCGTGACCAGTAGGGTACAGCAGTTGAAGATGAGGCAGTAACTCATCGAAGAAGACATTGCGAAATGGTCGCGCTATGTCGTGAATTGGCATAAGTTAGAATTCATGGACTGGCTTTAATAGTCTACGAACTCGCTCGCCTTGTTACCAGAAGGACCTAGGTTCGAACCCCGGTGGGTGCATACTTCTGAAGAGTCCCAAACTAGGACGAAACAGCTGTCTAGTACTCCCAGGTTTTCCAATGGTTCTCTAACTGATGTCAGCTCATGATGAAATCCTCCATCCAATCAAACAAAATCCCTACAAAACCAATACTCGAAAAATTCTGATTCACTAGAAAAATAAGGTAGAAAATACAGAGATGATGAATATACCCCTGAAACCAACAACGATAACAGGCATAAATGCATTATCAACCGGAGAAATCTAAAGGAAGTCAAGCCTTTCACTTATTATATAGGCAGCATTGTTTCAACTATAAAGATGGTACAGATGAAGATGTCAAAACCAGCCAGGGTCGGAAAAGCAAGACAGACCTTTATTGCTGTGAAATCAGTGTGGATATCCGCTGCACTCAGCATAAGAAACAAGATCTGAATTTTGCAACATCACTGTCAAATCAATCCTTCTATGCAATTGACAGACTTGGCACGTAAAAGAAAGCGCTTTTAACAGGCTTTAGACTTTCATATACAGCTATCTATGCTCCATAATGAAGATCAAATGTTCAGCTAGAAAGGATTAGCGACAAAGAACTCTGGTAAGGAACTAGTCAAGAACCTTTTGCTCAATAAATATGCAAAAGAAGATAGAAACAGATTGGTTACATGCTAAAGAGACCGTTGAGTGACATGACGTGTAATGCAGATCCTTGCAGTCGAACCCCAGGGGGAAACGACAAGTTGGACGTTCGTAGGTGATATGGATGCGATCATGTGAGGAGGAAATCAAAGCTTATGGACAATCGTGAAGTCAGAAAAAGAGTACTGAAAAGAACAAAGTGAAATGGCGATGTGCTGTCGAAGCTACTTGTTCTACGCGGAACCCAAAGGAAAAATAATAGTAATTATTATTATTATCATTGTATAGACAGTCACGGTAAAGATAGGGGTTGTACAAATTGATTTTGAACACATATTTGGCTCATTCAAATGAATTCCGATTGCTATTGATGTATGTAAAAGACAAATGCATAGAGAACTAGTAGGTTTGTGGTGAGAGCTGGCTGCTAGCCAAAGTTGGTAGACAGTAATTGACGTCAATGTTTATGTCCCCATTATTGGTGATGAGAAAATGAGAACACAGGCTTTGCGTAGGCGGATACAGTTAGCATATGGATGATCAGACACAGCCACAAAGAGATGTAAGGTTAACTTTCTGTGAGAAACAACCAATCAAAAGACTGTATTTTCTACTAACAATAATCTACAATAACGTACATTAAAATCTATAAATATGTGTTGATTTTCCTTAATGAACGATCTATTGCCTGGCCCTTGTCTTTTGTTGTTACAGGTTTACATGGAATGCGACAAATAGCTTTAAAGACTCAGTTAGTGCCGACCTAATTTCCCATAAGAATAAAGTTATGAAATCATACACACCTAATTACCGCTTTCATCAGTCATCGCCTAACTAGGGATTGATGGTAATAAGAAATTCTATGATGAACTCACTTAAATCATACGCTTAATGCGACTACCTTTCTGCAGGAGCAGTTAAACTAGTAAATGTATAAAGTGCCTAATTTCGTTTGCTCTAGGTGTATGTGTGTGTATGTGTGTAGTAGGATCCTCCAGATAACCAGATCACGTGTTAAACAGTTCTGTTTTGCACATATTCATTGTTGAATGATAACACAACCACACAATAGGGTGGGTGGGAGAGGGTTAAGATTCTAAGAAGTAATCTATGTAGGTGGAGAGCGAGAGAGGTTGATTACTGAATCCTGGTTCATTGAGTCTACACCCAACACATGCAACAGAAATGACTCAATACAAATACCAAAGATATTGAAGATATTATTACCGCCAGTCAAAACAAATCAGAAGAGGATAATAAATAATCTCAAAATTCACACATGACTATAAAAAACACTCGTCTCATTTCCCATCTAATTTTTATTGATCAATAACACTTAAATTATTATTTCTGAATGTACATTATCCCATATTGACTTTTATTTCAAATATCTAGTCAATTCCACATGTGTATATAAATGAAGGAAAAAAGTTGTGTGAGTAGTGACTTGATATGATTATGAGCGGCAATTAATTGTGCTCGAAACTTGGTCATCAGTTAATATTACTGTATAACAACACTGTGTGATTTATCAAAATGAAACCTTATCCATAATGGAGTTATACTTTACCACCACAGTGCCCAAGTTTTATACTTATATCAACATAAACTTCTTTTTAGGGAATCAACAGCAAAATAATGTACAAACAGGCATGATTTAACACTTCTACCAGATATCTGTAAAACCCCACTACTTGTATGACAAAACAAAGAAGAGAAATTAGAATTATGAATATTTACTTTCAAAGTTTAGTAGACTGACATTTAATCTAATTATGAAGAATAAATTGTATTTTAGAAAGGCAAAGCCGATAAAATAATACTGTGTTTCACTGTGTGATATATCTATCTAATGAACAAACTAATAATGGAATGGTAATAATAACAATACTATAATCCCTTTTTCGACTAACAGTGTTCAGTTAGATGTTTGAGGGGAAAAAATGATTTTTTGGAAGGGAGAGAAACTAAAAATAGAACTTTTAATCTGTTAGCAAAACTTTTGACAGTCGTAAAACGTATAACAAACATCAAAGTGTCATACTTTTCATTGATGAAAATGACACCTGAAATAGATCAAATTTATCTTCTCGCATTCATAGGTGTTGTCGATTATGCCAACATTAAATATTTTTTTGTGTAGATAGTATTGTCTGTCTAGAATTATAGATTAATAGAAGTAGTGAATTTGTATTTCAGGGAATGATATGTACTTATTATTATTTATTTGATTCCTTTTGCGTTCCAAGTGGAACATAGGGCTTCAAACTTCAACTTTGAAGTTTCAGTAGCAGTGATGTTTTAACGGGATGGAGTTGCTAGCCCCACGTCCAATCTTCCCTCTTTGTCGGGGTGAGCGCCGACTGAGGATCAAACCCCGGACTACATGCATGGTTGGCGAGCATCCTGCCGCTGAACCATCGACGCACAATACGTATATTAATCGCCCATAATGATTGTGATATTAGGAGTGTAGAGTTCTACGTAATTCACTGGCACAAGATAGGGATCTAAAATCCACTACATCCACTGAGATTAAAGCAGTCTCATATAAATAACATTTGATTTCGTCGATTCAATTAAGAATGTCAATCTGGCAGATAAAAAGATGATCGCCTTAGATGTCATTTACCGCTTCACCTAATGTTGTCCTGACAGAAACCATCTGTTTTTTATGATGTCTGCATAACGATTCATCATCTAAAAAAGCTGTTACTCCGATGTACATTCAACATTTATGCCAGATTCAACAATGAGATCTACAGGCAAATAGGCGGTGTGGCAATAGGACTCCTCCTTTTGGCCGACTGTTTTATGGAAAGCCTAGAAAAAAAAACCATCTTATCAAGAACAATCAGTGAGGTTCATCTCTCTATAACATTGATGATACTTTCATTATTTGAGATGAAAATTTGAATTTCTGGAACTCGCTCAATAATGCCTATCCAAACACCGATTTCCTTCTAGAAGTAGAATCTGACTCAATGTTCTCATTTCCTTGATGTTCGATTATGAAGAAATGTTGATAACTCGCTGAGATCTATCTACAAGCAGGCTACATGGAATTGACGATTCATTAATTTTCAAGGAGCTATCCCTTTAGGCAAAAAGAAGAATTTCATCTATTCACTTTTCTCAAGGATCTGAAAAATATGCGCCGAGGAATCTGTTGAAGAAGAGCTGAAAAATCTTCGAAGAACCTTGACTGAAAATAACTTCCTACCCAGATTCATAGACATGGATCTAAAACCAAAGAAGACTGCTGAACAGGTTCAGGTTCGCCCCCAATAAGATTCGCCTGTTGAATCGGGTTTAAACATGATATTGAGGCAGGAATTCACCAAAAACGGCTTACAAGATGCCTAAGTAAAACATACTTCGTTGCCAACCAACCGTTCGGTTAGCAAATGAAAGACGAGCTGTCATAATGGCTTACATTAACATGCATGTGCCAGTTTACTAGCTCGTGTGGAGCTGAGTACATGAGTCTACTTGTAAAACCTACTCAGGAAGACTATCCAGACTGGGTAAAAAAGGAGAACGTAGGTGTGTTTATAGTTCGGTAACAGAAAATCATGTGAACTCAGGACACTCAGGGCCATTTGAGAAATCCTCCAAAGTCCTATATAAGATCTGATCAGACCGCTCAAAGCAGTAACAACAAGACATCTGGGCATGGCTAAGGTAGTAGTGATACAAAAATTCAAGCCAACACTATGTATTCCAAAGAAGTCCGTTCAACTTTAGTCTTTACCATGGCTGTCATAAACAGTCCATTTTCTCAATAATTTATTATCCGATTATGTTTCCACTTTTGATCGGAAAGACTTCTGGAACTTTCCCACCGCCTTTTCGTATACTCACGAATGTAAAGCCTAGTTGATGACCACCTCGAAAAGAAAAGTGTTTCTTCGCTTCAACCACCCTTTTGTCTTTTCCTATTGATCTAATGTGTATACTCCGCTGATTTTGAGTTGTATTTCTAGTGGTCTCGACAACCCCAGCTAGGCAATCTATACCTACTTGGGTTAAACAGACCAAGGGTCAGTGATTTCATAGATTGATGACCAGTATATGTTTAACCTAATCATATTTCAGCCAACATAGGTCGTTGCTATGGAAAATGGAAATATTGCAGTGCATGCTGACATGGGACAATATTCAACCTTCCAAGGATATGTTTACTGATTTAGTTTCTCCAGTCTTGAATCTGCTATTCAAGTGTAGTTTTTAATTACTTATCAGTACAAATAGTAAATTTATACATATAAACCATGTCTTTGCAAAAATTCAGTTGTATCTGCTTTGTAATTTATGCAGAATATTTGTATGGTTATTTGTTAAAGGCTTCCTGGTAAAGAGGTGGTTGAAAACACTAGTCAGAAGCAATAATAGTAAATCAATTTACCCAATTAAAATCAACTACAGACTCACTCACCAAAACAACTTCGTCATTATTAGCGAATGTCAATAAGAAATAATATAATAATTTTACTGGTGTCCGAAAAAAAAGTAAGTGTTTGAGCAAAACTATTCTCTTATCATAAAAAATCAGGTTTTTAAGAGAAGTTAATGTAAATGTAGAACTTGAGCACTGTGGTACAGTGTAATTCCATGATATTAGATGGTTGGAGGCAATCGGTAGGAAACCTTGGACCTTCTGAGATTCGAACCCGCGTCACCAACCAGTGCTGCAGTCAGAGACGTGACCACTGAGCTATTCGGCCTCGTGATTGACCTCCTGTAGGACTGTATTGGATACTTTGATTGGACACTAGTAACTAGTGTGATATGTTTAGTCCTTTGTTTGGTTCAGACTGAATTCTATCAGTCAGGTTTGCGATGAGGCCACCATTCTAGGTAGCTCGCCATCACGGTACACATTGATTTGATTATATTAAATGGCTGGAGGCAATCGGCCACAGGAAGCCTAGGACCTAGGTTTCGTGCTAGTTGGCACTAATATCATCAAATCAATGTGCACCGTGACGGTGAGCTACCTAGAATGGTGGCCACATTGCAAACCTGACTGATAGAATTCAGTCTGCACCAAACAAAGGACTAGACAAATCACACTAGTTACTAGTGTCCAATCAAATGTAAATCCATACTGGATAAGCTTATTTCAAATATTACACATTGATACAGTATTAATAACTGGATGGTGTTTCGAGCACAAATTATTGCTTATAATCATATCATATTTAGTTACTCGGCTTCATAATTTGCCTTACATATATTTTCCTCCCTCTCCCCATTTTTGTTTGTTGCAACTTTTTATACCTCCAGTATAGGCGTTGTGCCACTGCGACTGCAAGTGTGAGGCGTTGAATCTCTCTCCACCTAACTATATCACCTTTTACTACTTTGAAGAGAAGGACAGTCTCAGACAAAATAGCCTCGAGATATTGATCAGAAACCTTTAGTGTTTGAATTCCAATATATAGCATGTCTGATACAGTAGGTGTCGTCAATATCTTGAACAAGATGTAGACGATGAATACTGTTAACTCACAGGAATAGTGAAAAAACAATTTACAAGCGCCTACAACGGTCCTGATTAAATCAAGGTGATCTAAACACCAGAGAGATATTTATCTATCATCACAAGTCCGCTCAAAGTTCATGATCGAGTTGC
The DNA here is from genome assembly GCA_944472155.2 of Trichobilharzia szidati. Lineage (NCBI taxonomy): Eukaryota > Metazoa > Platyhelminthes > Trematoda > Strigeidida > Schistosomatidae > Trichobilharzia > Trichobilharzia szidati. The sequence goes on from OX235274.1 coordinate 81,712,063, forward strand.
TTATGACTTCGATTAAAAACGTGTTTGACATCCTAATCAAGTTTCACAGTACTGTGATAACGAGCAGTGAGTGTCCGATTACAACTACTCATTTTAGTTATTAGTATATACCATGTATCTCTAGCTATTACCCCTTAATAAAGTAAATAGTCAAACAGTCTGGTAATACTATACTTACTTGTAGGTAAAGAATTATCAGCAAGTATAAGATCCAACTTCTGACGAACAGTTGAAGATTTATACAATTGTTTAAAAGATTTTAAAAATGCTTTGGTAGTTTTAAATACACGAACTACTTTTTCATCACCGGCTGATGCATACAAGACTGGTGAAATGCTTGCAATTGCATTCATATCATAACCATGAATTTGTGGTCTGGCTAGTTCATACCAAAATCCTAAATAAGATTAAAATAAAATAATAAGAGGTATTTTAATAAGAGAGATAAAGATAAATGGAAATATTTTTAACTGAATGATATAACAGCTATGTATAGAATATACTAAATATAAACCGGTAAATAAAGTCAAGTGTGCCAGTGGTTCAATTGTAGAATTCTCGCCAATCACGCATGTGACCCGACTTCGATTCCCAGCCGATGCAATCCTGAACTTCGCTCAGCTTGTAGTAAACCGGGAGAAGAGGAGTGGTTGAGCGTGAAGCTAGCAACTCCACCCCGTATAAACAACACCATTGCCGATGGAACTTCAAATCTCGAACTCAGAGCTCTAGTTCTACTCGGAACGGAAAGGAACGCACACCAGCCTAATGTTTACTACAGAGTCAAGAATAACCTACCAAAAGCAATACGGTTTTGTCTTCTTTGTATCGCTGAAGTTCTGGCCATTCACATAGAAAAACCGGAGCTGCGCGTACAAAAGATGATTACTCAGCCACTTCTACTGTCTTGGGTAACAACTTTTTATTTTTTTATTTTGATGACTTAATTTTGTTTCTTTGCCTGTTCTTTAATTGCTTGTAATTCTTGTATTCATTTAGAACTCTTACGTAATTTCATATTCCCTATCTTGTTTTTATGTATATTCTGAGTACAACTCAATCATCAAACTATTCATAGTGTGGTGAGAGCTGGCTGCTAGCCAAAGTTGGTAGACAGTAATTGACGTCAATGTTTAGGTCCCCAATATTGGTGGTGAGGAAATGAGAACAAAGGCTTTGCGTAGGCGGATACAGTTAGCATATGGATGATCTGACACAGCCACAAAGAGATGCAAGGTTAACTTTCTGTGAGAAACAACCAATCAAAAGACTGTATTTTCTACTAACAATAATCTACAATAATGTACATTAAAATCTATAAATATGTGTTGATTTTCCTTAATAAACGATCTATTGCCTGGCCCTTGTCTTCTCTTGTTACAATAGTATTACGTAACTCCTTTTTAACAACTATTTGTGACAACTCATCACCTTTGTTACTACACTAGTTTCATTAACACCCAATTTTCTTGACCATTTTTGTATTACGTAACTCTACCCAAAACTTACTAATTTTCACCTGTTTAGTTAAAATAACCATAACCAATTGTATTTTTGTTTGACAAACTTAATGTACATATGTATATGAAATAACATATATATATATATATATATTTGCGATTGTACAGCTAAGAAAATGAATTCGCTGAAAAGAGACTCTTCGCTGAACTACGTGTTTTGTTTTCATCACTACAGAATATACTAAAAATTGGTAATTGCTTTAAGCGAACCTGTCAAAGATGACAGAGATATCAAAACAAATTAGGTGTTTTGTTGAATAAAACGACTAATCATATAACAATGATTTTGAATACAGTTCCTCTATCCAAACGAGAATGGTTTATATAGGAAACCATCTACGACTTAGTTTGGTAGTGACTGTGTGTCAGAAAACCAGCTTCAGCGCAATTCTTATTTAAACACCTTGATACCATACAAATTATTGTACCTATTCTTATTGACATCATGTCCCACAGAAAGTCAATGGGTATCGTTCAGAATCCAAAGGAACAATAATAATTAATAACATTAACAACTGCTTAGTTTAGTTTCTATCAGAAATCATCGAAAATTTGAATCATGATTACCGATATCGCTGTCTGAACTTATGCAAAGAAATGCCCATCAGAAATTGCTAAATAACTATTGACTGATACTGTTTACTGAAACTTTAAACTCCTCCTGACTAAGACAGACTGCAACATAGTTTGCGCTTACCTGTCTGTTAACAATGTATGCGATAGAATTGGTTCAAAAAGAAGTTAAGAACGACCTATTCAGGACATATTAATATAGTGCATAGAGCCTATGATCAATGATTTGAGCCTAGTAACCTTTTATAGACTACCTAACAACAGCACGTTAGATATGTTAATTCTTTGGTTGAAGTATTTTAGAGGTGCTTCTCTTAATCATTACCGACGACATATACTTCTGTAACAACAGAAGACAAAGGCCAGGCAACAGATCGTTTATTGAGAAAATCAAGAGATATTTATATATTTTTATGTACATTATTATAGGTTATTGTTAGCAGAGAAACAGCATCTTCTGATTGGTTGTTCTCTAGCTGAAAGTTAATCTGTCATCTCTTTGTGGCCATTTATTTGAAGGTCATACCATATATCTGCTAATCGTATCCGCCCACGCAAAGTCTTTGTTCTTGTTTTTTTCTCATGACCAAGATTTGGGACGTAAACATTGACGTAAATTGCTGTCTACCAATTTTGGCTAGCAGACAGCTCTCACCACACTTCGACCTCCTTTTCTTGTAATGTATACCAATTTCTCTTACTGGTGCTGTACGATGTTTTATAAAACTCAGTCTCATCATTTCTCAATATATGTTAATTTCTTACTGTTTTGTAAGTATGATAAGCGAATCGATGCACTATAATCTTTTGTTCCCACAAAAGTTATCTGAGTTAACGAATAATTATCAGATCATAGAATGGAGTTTGAATATAGTTTCCATGATTATAGTGTAAATACTGTTCTCTTTTCTCCATTTCAGTTTTGAAAACTGAATGTTAGTTGTCTTACAAGCTCATTGAGGATTGTTGTTATTTAGTTAAGGCTGGGAGTTGGAGTTGGCAGTAACAATATGTTTTCAACGGTATTAACTGATATATGCCTATAGACTGTGTCTTTAACACATGATTGGCAGGTACTGCAAAACAGTCATGGCGTCTTCAATGACTTCTATCCACTCTTATCTGTCAACGACGTGGGGATCTGAATTAAGCAGACGATCTTGTCAGAGAATATTGTTTAATTACTACTGACGATTTGTCACTCAGTGTACAAGATTAAAATTCTTCAATTACTTTGAAAAAAGCTTAATTTTTTATGATAACGAACACTTAAAAATTATTCTGATTCTCGCTAGTGACTGGCTACGGGATGACATTGCCTGGAGTTCTCTAATGGGGTCCACCTCGGTCGGGAGTGAAGACAAATACTCGACGGTGACATTGGCTGGTGGTCGCGCTAAAATCACGAATTGGTAGAAGTTAGAATTCAAGGGCCATTGAGTTAAGTCCCAGTAACTGGATGGTCTACGAGCTTGTCTTGTCTTGGGTTCGAACCTCGGTAAGTACTACCGATGAGTGCCAGAACAGGATGAAACAGTACTCGCTGGTTTTCAATGGTTGGTTCTCTAACTGATATCAATCCGTGGTCCAACTTGACACTTCAATCAAGTTTAGTATGACTAAGCAGTGCTCAGAAGGAACAAACCCGTGAAAGCCGGCCAGTCATTAGGCCAGGAACAGGGTGTATTGATCATATCTTCATCCTTTGACAAACTCCGGAACATAGACATACTTATCGGCGTCCAATACTTGCTATATTTCTTGACCTGAAGGTACCGTTTGACTTCGCCGACCGAAAGCTGCTGTGACATTGTTTGACCATGAAGGAGTGTGGGAAAAGTATATCATACTAATGCAGGCACTCTACTTCAAGTCGTAAACCTTGAATCAATCTAAGAAGTCGTTGACTGTTGATTTCAGCCACAGAGGGAAGTGTCGGCTGCCTGGTTAGGGTCTTTTCAAAACACTTAGAACCAACAACTTGAGATTGTTGGCAATATGGCATGGATGCATTCACCCTTTGTAGTGTCCTAGATTCCATAAGTCCTCATGGTCTTTCATGTATTTCTTCTTCCTCCCATACATTTATGCCCATTATGGTTCTGATGAATACTTTTCATTTTTTTCTCTACCTATATGTGCTATAAGAACTGCTGCCACTTTTGTGCAAAGTTTCACGTTGAAAATCAGTCAGTTAGTCAGTCAATGATAATATTATCTTGACTTGCGGTATTTTCTGGAAATAAATTAGCACATCTGTTTCGGAGTAACTGAAGTGGCCCACTAACTGACCGAACCAGTCAACACTTTACAGGGCAAAACTCTTTAAAGCAAAGTCTATGATACGTTAAACATTAATCAGGTGAAATGTCAAGTCAATAAGGTAAAAAGAAATTTCACCAACACCACCACCACCCACCTTCTGGAATACTGCCGCCTTGTGATTGACATGCGTGTAAACGCACTGTTTGATCAAAGCCTGCTGTGAGAAGATAAGTGTACGAATCATTGCTCTCAGTAATCTTCTCATCATGGTATAAAGACATCCAAGTTAAATCTGCCACAGGTCCAACATGTCCCGTTAAAGGTAAGGCTGGAAGCCAGAAGCCCTTTTCAGATTTACACCATATAGAAATACTTCCCTAAATACAAAAAATAATAATGACTAAACAGTTGAATCTCCGTGCATTCGAAAAAAAACTAGCTTCCGTTTGCTTCAACCTCAAAACAGACCAGGAATGACGGCAAGTAACTAAATACACCACACCAGATTATGAACTACTAGCTTCCTTAAGATTGTTGATAGTGCAACTCAGCCAGTTTAATAAAAAAGGTGAACCATTTTCAAACCAAATGATGAAAGTTGAGGAGCGGTTTATTCTGATCAGCTGCAGATCCAATCAAAAATGCTTCAGTTCTATTATGCTATAATAACTCTTAAAATAGTCCTCATAAAGCTTTAGACAAACCATGAGTGTAGTCTGAATATTCGATTAAAACGTTTAAAGATTGCTTTCCTAAAGATAAATTTTTAGTGATGCACCTACGCACAGAAAGCCATAATCAAAACGTCTTACGGCACCTGACTGACTGAGTTTTCAACCTAGATCTTTACACAAAGTGCATCAGTTCAAGCTTACACACTCCATATACCGCACAAAGGTGAATGCATCCGCTTAATTGAGAACAGCTTTGGGTTATATCACTAGTCTCAAGCCATTGGTTCTTAGTACCCCAAGGACTCCAACCAGACAATTTACACCCCCCCCCTACGTGGTTCAAACCAACTGTCAAAAACTTCATGGATTAATTCCGGATCTTGGCAAGTCCACTCCTAACTCTCTTCCACCCCATTAACACTGACCGATAAGGAATGCAATGGCTCGACTTGAGTAAGGGTTGGACGCCAATAAGTATGTATATGCTCCAAAATTTGTCAAAGGTTGAAGATATGATCAATACACCCTCTTCCTGGCCTAATGACTGACTGGTTTCCGCAAGTTTGTTTCACCGGAGCACCACTTAGTCTAAGCAAGATTATTGAGTCTAGAACTTCAGATACTATGCCAGTCAATCTAATCCACGTTTGATTATCACAGAAAACATTGGGTCGAAACTTCCTGAAGAAGTTTGGAAAAGTTTGATGGAAAAAATGATGGAGTTACTTATTTCCATTTCGATGGAACTCATATGAACAAAACGTCTACATGTGTTTAGATATGTGTCTTTATGTAATATGGTAAGCAAAGCGATAAGGCGGTGAGTCTTCATCGACAGAGGTGGCTGAGACACGTGTTATGCATGCTGAGTCACCATCTTCCTTCACGAGACATGCTAACAAAATAATTAGGTTGGACAGAAGTCAAAAGTGATTAGACGAAAACATGAGACTAATCCATAAAGTCACTAACCGAAAGCAGGTGTAAGCTAACTAACTCAGTGGGTTTCATAAGATGAAAAAAATAATGGCTTTGAGACTTTTGAAGATATGAGCCAGAAACATTCACAGTGGTGACACATACGTTTTGATTTATTATCTCTGAAAATTCTTCGATCTTCACTATTCTTAATCGAAATATACTTCTCCACAGACATCTCCGTCCATCACAGTATCATTAAATTTCTCCTCAATTTTTACTGCTTACGTTTTCAAACTGTGGCAATAAAAACTCTACATATCGTCGAATACCACGCTGCATAGTTTCATGAAGGTCATACGTTGCACCGATGAGAAGACTCTAGAGGATTGAGATTTCGCAGATAATTTATCTCCAGTGTCACACAAACTTGAAGATCTACAGGTGAAAACCAACAAGTTGAAAGAAGAAATAGCGAAGATCTAAAGGAAGCCAACATTACAACTACAGGTGACATAGACGACGGTGGCAAAGCCAGTCAGGATGGGGAAAGCAAAACAGGTGTTCATTACCTTGAAATCAGTGTGGAAATCTACTGCACTTAGCATGGGGAACAACACCCGAATTTTCAACACTCATGTCAAGTAAGTCAACGATTCTATAGAGTTCAGAAACTTAGTGCGCGCGTCACCGTATGTGCTTCCAACAGACCACTGCAAACTTTCATAAATAGGTGTCTTCGCTCCATACTGAATATCATATCGTCAGCTAGAAAGGATGAGCAACAAGGGACTCTGACAGAAAACTAACCAAGAACCTACTGCTCCACAAATATGCAGACGGAAATGGAGGTAGACTGCATACACACTGAAGAGCCTGCTGAGTGGCATCACGCGCCAGACCCTCGAGTGGGAAGCGACAGTTCCGAAGTTTGAGGGTGACATGAAGGAAGTCATGTGAGGAAAAATGAAGACCTATGGGCAATAGTGGAGCAACAGCCAAAAATCACTCCAGAGAACACCGTGAAATGGTGATGTTCCATTGTTCCATTCGTAAACCAAGGGAACAATAATGATGATTTAATTAATACATAACCTAACTCTCAAAATGTATGTTCAACCCTACAAAATATCTAACATTAAAAGGTTTAACGATACAATGAAGCATACCTGAAAAGTATGTCCAAATATTTTGCTACCATCACTAGGCAACCAGTGACAATCCATTATACTCAATCCTGTATCACCAAAATGTCCAAGTCGAGCTTTTTCTTTCCACAAACTGCATACATCTGATGATGGTGATGATTCCTTAGAATTTTCACTAGGAGGATCCCAAACAATCAGTGATTTGTCCATACTGCATGTAAGTAGATTTGGAGGGAACAAGTGATCCGTGGTAGTTGACGACCAAGAGATACCAGTAACCCAATTTTCATGACCAGCTAGAACACTTTCAGATGTCAGGCACAGGTTGAGATTGTCAGCTGAGAAGTGTTCTGGAAGTTGAAGACTGATGTTCTTGAAAGGAAATAAACAAAAGATTTACTCATATATGTATACTTATAGATTCTTCAAACACTCTAGTTCCAATTTTTCTTCTGAACACCAAAAGTCGTTGGTTAGGACACTAAGTATAAGCATATCAAGTGTAGTAAAAAGATGATGTATATCCTTCTAAGAGATACTTGTGTTGACAGAAAATCTAATCTATCATTTAACCCTTAATATTTTGAAAGTGATCATTTCAACAATTAAGAAAATTATTCTTTGCATTATACATAACTTAAAAGTGTTATTACGTTATATAACAGTGTTACTAAAATGCCAATTAAGTAGTTTATTGAAGAATATGAAAAAAAGATGTTAAGTGAAAACGTGAGTGACAGCACTTCCATAATATGATATGTTCACACACAATCTGTTGTCGTAGAGGGCTACTCTGAAATCAAAATAATCTAATTCGTTGGCTAAACGATACCTTCGTGATATTCGGTGGAGAGTAACTAGCAGAGGAATCCAGGATGCGCATTTCATCCTATTTCGGACTGGTTTTCTGCACAAAATCCAGTGAGTAGTGGTGTTCTCACTGAGGCTCTAACCCAGTGCCCATCATTTCAAAAGCATTCTAGATTCCACTGCTAGCTGCCAATCGGCAAATAACATTATATTAGTCCTCAGGAATCGTCAAAACGTCAGTAATAGGTAACAGAGATCGCACATTTCGCTCCAATATATAATCAGTCAACGAGAAATACAGAATTAATTTAAACAAATACCTTTGTATGCTCATAAACTGGCTTATTTGTATCATTCACCATAGAAAACAGACGCCATAATCGAACAATACTGTCTTGACCGCCTGTAGCAATTAGTATAACAGGCATTGCTGGCACTTCATCAATACAAACATCCATACATCTAACCCAATCTTGATGTCCAGAAAGAGTGGCGCCCAGTGTGAAGTTTGCACCGCTTTCTTTATCATCATCACCATCATCATTAAAGAGACCCATTGACCATACTTCTGTCTGTCCATTGTCAAGTCCCAAAAGGATAAAACGAAGCCAGTGGTGCATCTTATCCTTATCCTCATTAGTCGTAATATTATATTTTACACAGAAAGTTTTGAGACACAAACAAAGCGATGGATTTCGTGTAATAGTATTGGTCAATTTGGATGGTAAGAGTACAGCAGTATTTTTAAGCAAATCTTCTGGAATATTAACACGCCAATTATACACTGAAGTATCAGATGCAGCTGATAAAAATAAAACGCCAGAACATGACTGATCATCATTGTGCACTGAGGAATTTGACGCAGGAAAAAAGAAACCATCAATTGAATTTATAGTTGAATTTTTCGGTACTTGAAATTTGTTTATCATGATGAACTGACTGTTGTTCAACTGATCAGAATGCAATAAATGATTAGTAGAGCATGCCCATACAATTATTGTACCAGAATTATCAGCAGACATTAGAAAACATATTGAATGCGAGTAAATTTTTGATATGCTTGAACAATGCCCACAGCTATTCAACCAACGTATACACCTTACATCAGAAGTGTGACCAAATAATGTTTGATAAATGCAAAATTTATCCATGCATGGCTGCTTTGTATTCACTTCAATCATCATTTCATCATTTAAGCTTGGAGTAGATAACTTTGATAAGCATATCGTATGACTTGAACCAAATGCTAGAATATTGTATAGTCTTGATGGATTCAAAGGTGGACTGACTGCTAGGATAGAACTACAACCAGAGAAATGATTGACGCCAACTGATGTGTAAACACAACACACCGCCTTATTATCATGTGATACTTCATTTTTATTGATATCCATAATTAAATAAAATGCTGAAATAAAGAAAACAAGAGTCTGTATAAGGCAATCATTGATCTCCTCATTTCGAAATTATAGCTCATAACTAAAATGACACCGAGTGTCACTCAAGTTAAGTTAGAGTAAAATAAACTGAACTCACTTCGGATTCTTTCAATATACTATTGGATAGATCAAATTGAAATATCTTGTTTCCTACTAAATGCATTGATAAATGAAATCGTGATGTAACGATATTACTCGCTAACTGAACCATTAGTGTTACCCAATAGGAATCAATCGGTACCACTCTGTTAGCTAGGGCTAGAAAGAAATTCTAAGTTTCCGGAGAATCAGAATCACAAACAACTGCATAGACAGTTATTATTTATCAATTAGATTCTAATTAGTGGTTCTACAAAACGCACCTGGTTCATTAGCTGGATCAACAGCTGTACAACAACGGCACATGTCAAGTGATCCACAACGGAAAACTCAGCGAGGCGTTTGGAGTAAACACAGGAGTCAGACAAGGGAAACGAGAAGACAGGGATATCCGACATGAAGAACCTAGAAGACCTGGATTTCGCGCGTGGATGATTTATGTTTGATGTCACACAAAATCGAAGACTTACAAGCGAAAACCGACAAACTGGTCGAAGAAGCAGCAAAGACAGGACTCCAGGTTATGAAAATAACCAACAAACAACAACAACAGCAACATAGAGCGCCAATCACCATCAACGGGAGGCATTTGAAAGAGGTTACTTCATTCACTTATCTAGGGAGCATTGTCTCAACTACAGGCAGATGGCACGGACGAGGATGTCAAATCGAGAATCGGAAAGGCGAGAAACACATTCATCAACCTGAAACCAATCTGGAAATCTTCATCACTCAGCATCAACAACAAAATTCGGATTTTCAATACAAACGTCAAGTCAGTCAGTTCTTCTATACGGATCAGAAACTTGGCGGGTCACAAAGAATATTTCCAACAGCCTGTTGCAGAAATTTGTCAACAGCTGTCTTCGTTCTTTACTCAAGATCAGATGGCCAGAAAGAATCACCAACAAGAAACTGTGGGAACAAACAAAACAAGAACCAATCGCCCAACAAATATGCAGGAGAAAGTGGAGATGGATTGGACACTCACTGAGAGGCAGCTGGGTGACATCGCGCGTCAGGCCAGTGCTCGAGTGGAACCCGAAAGGGAGGCGGCGAGTGGGACGTTCAAGGGTGACATGAAGGAGATCGTGTGAAGAGGAGCTGCAACAGTATGGACTAACATGGCTGCAGGTGAAAAGTACAGCAGAAGACAGGAACAAGTGGAGACGTGCAGTTGAAGCCCTATGTTCCACTAGGAACCCAAGGGAACAATAATAATAATAAGCTCAAAAAATGGAGATGATGCAGCTAGTAGCCCTACCCGGCAAAGAAAAACAGCCTCATCATTACTGAAAGTTCACAGCACGGAAGAAATAAGATTATTCTCCACCGAAATCGGGAAGACTCCTCCATTCAGGAACAGATGGCGTCAGTGCATGAAAGTCTTTTTGAAGCAAGTCAGTCAATAAGTCTTTCTTCGATGAAATAAAAAATAAGCATGAAGACATGGAATGTCTCCACCATGATTCAAACTGGCAAAGCTGCTTAGATTGCAGAACAAATGAGAAGTTATGGTAGAGAACTGTTGGGAATCTGTGAGAGCAGATAAATTGGACGTGGGCTCTCAAAATTGTTAACAGGAGAGTCAATAATCTACTCTGGTCACCCAGACGAGAACCACGAGCACGTTCAAGGTGTGATTATCATAATGTCACCAACCACATCAAAGGCTCTTATGCGATTGGGGCCAGTCTCTACCAGGATAATCACAGCAAAATTCAACTCGAAAGGAAGAAATGTTGCAATCGTCTAATAATACGCTCCTACAAAAAAATGTATACCCAGCAAAGAAAAAGGAGGACTTCTACAGACAAATCCAAACACTAATGGACGAGACCCAACTCAGAGGGTGTCACCAAAACCCAATAAATCATATGAATCCTACCCAAACTGAAGCAGACAACACAAGAAAAGAACTCAGCATGGATTGAGAGGCACATGGAGAAATAAATGAGAACGGAGAACTATTTGAAGACTATTGTGCCTTTAATTGCTTGCTAATCAGAGAAGTGTGCACAAGCACAAAAATATACAAAAGGTGACATGCATTTCAACCGGATCAACCAACCAAAAATCACACTTCATTTCAATCTCAAGAAAATGGAGACGCAGCCTGCTGGACACAAAATCGAGAAGAGGAGCATATGTGGATTCAGATTACTATCCAATGAAAGGAAGCTTCAAAATCAAGTTAAAAGTCTTCCAAAGAGGCTGGAGATAGACCACAATTCAAATTCAACACTTAGAAACTGAACGACGAAACTACAATGGACAGTTTCACTTAAATCAACAAAAGAAAGTCCGAAACATTAAACACCATCACCTAGGAAACCAGCATGGATGAACACTACAACTGGCTAGAAAAAGAAGTGGTAAGAAACCTCTACAGAAATCTTAGGCATACAGAAGAGACAAGAGAAGGAATGGCCCTCTACGGACACCTGGAAGCTGACAGAAAGAATGGCGAAACCGAAGATGAACTAGTGCAGAAATGAGCAACGAAAGAAGATGAGTCCAGTGTACAACGCATTGAACAAAGGAGTGAAGAAGGGTGCTAAGAAAGATTAAAGACAATTTCACGACACACTAGCAACTGAAGCACAACAGGCTGCAGGTAAAAGAGACCTCACGACAATGTATCAAATGACCAGATCGCTATCAATGAAGAGATCAACGCAGATGAAGCCAATGATAGATAGTGAAGGAAACAAATTAACCACAGAGGCAAAACAATGGAAACGCTGGGCTGATCACTTCAAAGTACTCTTGAATAGATTACCACCTACAATTATTCAACAGATGCAGAACTAATAGTAAACACCAACCCTAAAACAAAATTAGGAGTTTTGAGGGCTAATAAAGTTACTGAAAGCCACGAAGGTAACAGGGTCAGATGGAATCTCCGCAGTAATACTGAAAACTGGCGGAAACACCCACTGCACTATTGCAGAAGGTTTGGAAGAAAGGCCACCTTGTTAACCTGCAAAACGGAGTCTCAAGCCTATTCACAAACTGGCACAACATCATACTCCTGTTCACCTAAAGCAAAATATTAGGTCACAGTATCCTGGAGAAACTAAATGATGCTCTGAGTGAGACATTTTTTTGCCAGAACAGGATTAATTCAGGAAAGACGAGTTATGTACGAGTCAGATTACTACACTATGCATCATCATCGAACAGAGCATAGAATTACAGCCCACTCTCTACCTCAACTTCGACGACTTTGAAAACGCCTTCCACATCGACCGTAAAGTAATTTGGTAGGTGGAGTATAGTGGCGCAAACATTTATGAATCTTATCCAACAGTTATTTAATGTTGATGCCACATGTCAAGTAATTCACAACGTAAAGCTCATCGAAGCATTCGAAGTGATGATAGGCTAAAGACAATACTGCCTATTGTCTCCGATGGCCTTCCTGATGATGCCGGAGTACATTATGCAGCCTACCGTGGGGAGCGAGAAGATAGGTATACGTTGGACCGATAAGAAGACCACAGAAGAACTGGATTTCGTCGCACGAACTCGAAGATTTACAAGTGAAAACCAACAAGTTGGCAGAAAGGGCAGCATAGGCAGGACTTCTGGAAAACACAGAGAAGACAGCGGAGATGAAGATACCCAATGAACAACAACAAGCATCAATCACCATCATCGAGAGAAATCTGAAGGAAGTCATCTCCTTCACTAACCTGGCTGTGAAGCATAGTTTCAACTACAGACAGCACGGATGAGGATGTTAAAGGCAGAATTGAAAAAGCAAGACAAGTGTTCATTACTCTGAAAACAGACCTACAACACTTAATGCAAGGAACAACATCCGCATTTTCGACACCAGTTTCACGTCAATGATTCTGTGTGGTTCAAAGACTTAGCGCGCATGTCATCAAAAGCATTTTCAACAGATTTTCACTAACAGATATCTTCGATGGATACTGAAGACCAGACGACTGGTCAGAAAGGATTAGCAATGTGGGACTTTGGCGGAACAGTGAATCATTATTATTATTATTGTTTCCTTTAATTCCCAGAGGAACTTAGGGCTTCAGCCACGCGTCTCCGTTGCGTTCGGTTCTCTGCTACAGTCTTTACCTGGCTCCAAGTCTGTCCACACGTTTTCATCTCCTCTTCACATGACCTCCTCCAAGTCACCCTTGCACTGACAACCAACTCGCCGCTTCCCGTTCGGGTTCCACTCGAGCAATGGCTTGTCTAGTGATGTCACTTGATAGTTTGCTTCCTCATGGTATGGCCAATCCATCTCCATTTCTTCCGGCCTATTTGTTTCACAATTTTTATTTATTTTTTTTATTTATTTTGATTTACAGCTTGATTCCACACCGTATTTTCAGTACAAGTATGGAATTTTCAGCATGGATATCGGTAGCCCAAAATTCAGGCCGACCATAGATATCGGGTGTGCGCCGGCAGGGGATCGAACCCCGGACCATGTGCATAGTCGGCGAGAGTCCTAACCACTGTGCAACCGACGCACACACATAATCGGTTCCTGCTGTGTTGGTTCGCTCCCAAAGATCCCTGTTGCTGATCTTTCCTGGCCAGCCATCTGATCTTGAGTACTGAGCGAAGACAACTGTTGATGAAGGTCTGCAGTTTGTTTGAGATGTTCTTTATGACGCGCAGTGCAAGTCTCTGATCCGTATAGCAGCGCTGACTTCACATTGGAGTTGAAAATCCGGATCTTATTTTTGATGCTCAATGTTGTTGACCTCCACACAGACTTGAGAGTAGTGAAAGCTTGTCTTGCTTTTCCGATCCTTGCTTTGATATCCTCGTCGGTTCCGCCTGTAGTTGAGACGATGCTTCCCAGGTAGGTAAAAGAGGTTGTTTCTTTCAGGTTCCTCCCATTTATGCTGATCGTTCGAACCCCAGTGGGTGCGCAGTGCCAATGATTTCCAAACTAGGATAAACCAGCTGTCCAGTACACTCTGTTTTTCAATGGTTCTCTAACTGATATCAATCCGTGATCAACTCGTAAAGAAAAATCTAATCCTTACAAACCAACTATAGATAATAAATCTCTTCCAAAAAGAATATCACTCAAATTCATTCTGCCAGAAGATGCATTTTTTCTCAAATGAATATTAACTAATCATTGTACGTACTTTCTAATAACCATAATCACCTTTTTGAATAGGCACATTCCATTTCTTCATACATTTGGTTCCCTTGATAAATTTCGATAAAAAAAGAAGAAATTTGCAGTGTAAAATGATATCGTCATTCTATTTCACAGGTTCTCATCAGCGCAAACCTGAAATTACAATGGTTATATGGATGATAATAACATACTTTAATGTTTAAGTGGTAGTAGAGAAGAAATACTATAAAATTGACGCATCCAAAATGTAAGCATTACAATTTTTAGTTTAAGTTTTCATCATCAATTTATACGCTTTTAAAGTTGAAAAGATGGGGTGGGGGGAGGGGTAAGACAGAAAACAGAAAAAATTAATCAACAGAACAGTGTTAGCTTGTAGGTTCACACAGCAACTCAAAAAACAAAAGCGGTTACAGTTTATGAGATTAAGATTTGTTCAGTGAGTTGAGATCACTGAATTAGATGACTAATTAATATAATCAAAATCAAAATTCAGTTACCAAGGCAGTGAGAGGTTAATCACATTCTCTTTCTGTATGCATAAGTCTGGTTTGAATCGTTTGATCATGAATTCATGATTCATGAATTTATGTGCACTTGCGGGAGCAAGTACATTGGAAGGACGGAAAGAAGGGCTTCTATCCGGTTTTCTGAACATATTCCAAGAAACCTATGCCTGAAAGGAAGCAAATATTCTCAGAGTGCAATTACCAGACATATCGTTGATACCGAACATCTCGTAGAGATTTCTAAGTCTTTCAAAATATTAAATAGACAAAGGACAGCAAATTTACTACGATTTGCCAAAGCGATCGCAATCAAACGATTTAAACCAGACTTATGCATACAGAAAGAGAGTGTGATTAACCTCTCACTGCCTTGGTAACTGAATTTTGATTTTGATTATATTAATTAGTCATCTAATTCAGTGATCTCAACTCACTGAACAAATCTTAATCTCATAAACTGTAACCGCTTTTGTTTTTTGAGTTGCTGTGTGAACCTACAAGCTAACACTGTTCTGTTGATTAATTTTTTCTGTTTTCTGTCTTACCCCTCCCCCCACCCCATCTTTTCAACTTTAAAAGCGTATAAATTGATGATGAAAACTTAAACTAAAAATTGTAATGCTTACATTTTAGATGCGTCAATGTTATCGTATTTTTTGTTTACTACCACTTAAACATTAAAGTATGTTATTATCATCCATATAACCATTGTAATTTCAGGTAGTCTGCAGCTGATGAGAACCTGTGAAATAGAATGACGATATCATTTTACACTGCAAATTTCGTCTTCTTTTCTTTATCGAAACATTCCATTTCTCTTTCTATCTACATGTGGTACCCAAATGATCAGAGTATGTTTACGCATATGGTAGCTTACAATCACCATCACCGTTTATGTTCAAGCAATTTACAATCAAACAATACAATCGAAGCAATAAAATGAAATCAGAATTCAAGACAACTAAAAGAAGTTGATATTTATGCATAATATCTTATTTTCTATCTCAAAGTTACAAAAACAGAATGATGAATGAATGAGTATTGACTGAATAATGAAGAAGAAAATGATGAGATCATTACGGACAAAAAGTCACATAAATTGAAGAATAAAGGGATACTGAAATCAGTGTCTGAAGGAGAAAGTAAAAAAAAAACATGGGTACAATAGCTAAAAAAAGTTCAATATTTACAATTAAAGTGTCGATATCTCTTTCTCTAGCTTTAATGTTTATTTAATCGGAAAGCAAGAAAATGCAAAGTGATTAAAACTGAAGCATGTTATAATCATTCGCCGACATTGTCGCTATGTGTTGCACTGGATTCAGATATCCACTTCTTTAAATACTGTCCTAAGAGATCCCGGATACGTTTAATACTTCCAGATGGTAGCCAACCATCGACTGGATCAATTTCAGTTCGCTTAGGCACCTCTTTCAACAAATCCTGCACCTCAGGAATATCTATATCCATGAGACAATAACGAACTTGATGCGTAGTTGGCCAATTATTCGGTCCAAAATGATAATCTGTACACTGAAGAGAAATCAGTTTTACAAGATAAATTTAACTTAAAAAACCAGTAAAAAAAAATTAGCATGTTTAATAATACATCTTGTTTGAATCATTTGATTATAAACCGTATATCGCTAATGTCAACCGTAATTTCTGCGTCTAAATTCCTTAGTAAAGATGAACATTCAATAACCATAGATTAGAGTGTACAGTTCTATTTTACTTATGTAACGACAGAAGGCGAGAGTCAGGCGACAGATCGTTTATGGAAGAAATCAACAGATATTTATAGATTTTTATGTACATTATTATTCGTTATTATTAGCAGACAAACACAGTCTTCTGATTGGTTGTTTCTCGCTGAAAGTTAATCTTTCATCTCTTTGTGGCCGTTTCTTGAAGGTCAGATCATCTATCTGCTAATCGTATCCGTCCACGCAAAGTCTGCTGTGATTGGTTGTTGAGTCAGTCTTTGTTCTTGTTTTTCTCATGACCTATATATTTGGGACGTAAACATTGACGTAAATTACTGTCTACCGATTTTGGCTAGCAGACAGCTCTCACCACACTTAAACAAGGAGGGCAGCATTACAGCATACATAATGGATGATTAGAACTCATATAGAAGATGAATAGATCTACTCAACTGAATTGAAGAGAAGTCACGTTCGTTATTCTGCAGCTCACAAGAACTGTCATTCAATCAATTTATTTATGGGAACTTAGAATGGGTCTTAACACATATGTTTATTGGCCAACATAAAACTTAAACAGGTGAAACACTGAAGCAGTCTTCTGCATATGTGTGCTGAATACTGATTTATTTTATTCCTTCGACTTCCGAGTGGAAGAAAAGGGTTTCAAGCCTTAAGCTTCGAAGTTTCAGTAGGGCTTGTGTTGTTTGTCTCACGCCCAACTTTTCCTCTTTTCCAAGCTTACTCCTGGTTGGTTGAAGTTTAGGGGGGCCTCTGTCAGCAGCCTAACCTAGACCACATGCGTTGTTGGTAAGCATTCCACCCCTGAACCACTGACGCAAAGCGTTCCCGAGCCGGGACTCGAACCCAGGCCAACTGGGTGAGAGCCAGGAATACTAACCGCTAGACCAGGCGGGACGCTATGTATTTAGCCAAACCCAAATTGTGTTAACAATATCAGTCATTCTTAACCAAGGCAACCCAAAGAAAATTGAAGAACGATCCACTAAGTCGCCTAGATCAATAGTTTAACACAATTTGGAAATTCTTTTGGCTATACAACATCTCCACTAATGATGAAGCAATAAACTGCATTAGGATGAATGACTATCTGACTTTTGAAATCTCGGTAAATGTCACTAGTTTAGAAAGCAAAATCTATCGAATGATAGTCTAGCATCAAAGACAATAAACCATACACTTGGAACATTTATGCTGCTGTTAAAAGTAACAGAAAGTGTCTTCATCCTAAGAACAAATGACTAAAGTGCACAGCAATATCGTCTCACTTAGCTTAATAGAGAAATAGAACATTTGGTCAATAGATTTTGATCAATAAAACATAAGACAAAATAGCTACACTGATCAACTAACAAGCAATCCAGAATACAACTCAGAAGCAAAGATAGCGATGCGATTATTCCCACTAAGTCAGCAACGAGAACAAATTATATGTAATGAGATGAAATCTTCATCAGAAACAAAACATTCGACAGTATAATAGGTGATTTGCTCAACTACATGGATGACATCTAGACAAGGAGCATGAAAAAAGGACGATAAACACTACTGACTGGTGAGTAGCAATGAAACTAATGACTCATTTGCCCTCCACTGCCTACTTGCTGTACATCTGGGGATGAGAAGACTCCAGTTTTCTTCTTAAAATGCTCACATTTAGTCACGCACATACAGCCTTTGTCAGGTAAACTTTATTCATTATTTCCATGCAGAAGCAGTGTGTATTACAAAGGTGGGAGGGAGAGTGAGAAATTCCAGCATTCAACAACGGACTGGTGGCGGACATCGATAATCCAACTAGGGGCGGTTGAAAAATCCTGATTCAAAGCAAATGGGTTCCAAGATATGAAAAAAATAAATAGTCCATGAATCTGTTATAGTCACCGACAGTCATAGGAATGCAAGTCAGGATTTTGCACCACCAGTCGAAGGCTCAGAGAGCAACTCCTTATGACAACCACTGCCTTCCATCTGGGAGTTTGAGCAATATCTCTGAAATCATGCAAATATGAAGGGACCAACATAACTTAAAACTCTCATAACTTATCGCATCTGTTACTTCATGAATCATATATTCAAATAATCAATATGTTGTGGTTGTTACACTTAAATTTTATAATCTTTATATTCCTTTCTATCTGTAGTTTTACCAGCTCGAAATATTATCAATAACAAAACTTATCATTGAGTGTAAACTATTGAAATATAATTATACTTTATTTGATTCCTCGATACTACTTGAAATCTCAATCTACTTATATCGTTCTTATACTATAGATTGTTACCTCTAGAAAACTGGTCTTAAATGCGATATCACACACAAAGGTTTTAAGTACAATGTATATCCATAAAAAACTAACTACTGACAACGTTCACCAGTCAATGCAACTAGGACATCACACAGATTTAGTCACACCCTTAGAAATTTTCGAGATGGATGTCTTCTGAGCCCAGGAGAACTGCATACAAGATCCTACTGAATGGCCCCAAATAAACGCTCAATCTTTAGCATTAGAGAGTATGTTTCATGTGAGTTTGTCAGGGATTACTGTGTTATCGACATCCAGTTTGATTGGTGTCTGTATCACAGAAAGCAATGAAGCCGAAATTGCATTGTGGAAATGTGCATACACTTACTTAAAAATGAGTCATTGAAATAACTAATACCATTGTGGATGTGCTTATTAATTATGCTAACTTGTCTTAGTTTACTATCTCTTGAGTGTCTTGTTTCTCTTCAGTTGTAAAGTGTGGCAAATCACTTGGAGCTCAAACGGCACCCAGCTTATTTTCCAAGCAAAAAATCAATATTTCAAGTTTATTCAGGGAGTGATATCAGTTAGAGAACCACTGAAAACTAGAAGGCACTGGAGAGCTGCTCTCCCTAGTCTAGGACTCCTCTGCAGTACACACCAGTGACCCCACTGGGGATCGTTTCCAGGTTACCAGGTGAGCTTGTTGGTTGGCGGTGGTGCTACAAATCACGGATTGACACAAGTCAAACTCCATGGACCGACCACTGTATTCCGTCCCAGGAGCTGAATTGTAAACGACCTACCCTCGTAACCTGAAGGTCCCTGGGTTTGGACCTCTGGTAGGACCATGGTTGCGTACTGCCGAAGAGTCCCAAACTAGGACGAAACAGCTGTCCTGTAATTCCTGGTTTACAATAGCTTTCCAACTAATATCAATTCGTAATCCAAATTGAAGCCGATCAAATCCCTACAACCTAGCACTTGAAGAAATCAATAAAAAAACCACTCACGTAATCTAACACAGCTTGTCCGTTAAATCTAAATAATAACTGTTTACTTTCTCTGGGTTGAGGGCTCATCTTTCGACCATTAGGTGAATCGGGTCCCAGTGGCTGAATGGTATACGAACTTGCCTTGTAACCGGAAGGTCCTGGGTCCGAATCCCAGTGGGTGCGTACTGCCGATGATTCCCAAACTAGGATTTAACAGCAGCTGTGCAGTACGCCCTGGTTTTCAATGGTTCTCTAACTGATATCAATCCGTGATCAACTCGTAAAAACATGACTAACCCTTACAAACCAAACTATAGAGAACACACTGAACGCCAATACTTTAGACGAAAATTAAAACAATGATTTCATTGGAGAAATTTAGTACAAACTGCAAATATCAATAATACTATCTACAACATTCCATACACTAAGACAAAACGGAAAGTAACAAGGAATAAGAATAAAGCAACTCCCGGTATCTGCCTCCCCGATGAAAAATACAATAAACTATAACATACCTTGTTTAATGTTTTCTGTATTTTATCTTCATCCTCCTCCTCTTCGACATCCTCAGTTGGATCCAGTTCATCTTCTTCATCAGAATCTACATTTTCTTCTTGAGGGATTTTCTTGGTACCATTCAAAATTTCATCAATAAAACTGTCTTCTCTGGGACGTACAGATTCATAAGACTTGCGGCAATCAGATAAGAATCGTTTAGTTGCATCCGTGGAAAGCATACGTTTCTTAGCTGATGAATGGCATAATAATTTGCGTACTACCATGTAAGCTTGCACTCGAAAATCAATTACCTAATAAAATACGGTATATTATATAAAATAATTAATTAAAAATAAACGGGGTTAAGCCATTACTGTAATATTTGTTTGAGTCATTTTTGATTTCCCCGATGGCTGACTGCACTAAAATGTTCGACCTATGTCGACCTGTTGGCTCATAGCCCAAATGGTCTGGTGGATTATGCTTTGACGTCTAAAACAAAGGGTACTGGGTTCGAGTGTCAGTGGGAAAATCATTATCCACTGGGGATTGCAGGTGCATCTAGCCGATGAGTCCCAATACAAGGGGAAATCCACATCCTGGATTCCGCTGCTGGTCACCATCCACCAAATAAATGCTCTAATAGTTTACGTTGTAGATTATTATTATTATTATTATTATTATTATTATTATTGGGTTCCAAGTAGAACATAGGGCTTCAACAACACATCTCTACTTTCTTCTATTTTCTACTCTCCTCTCTAGCTGACCACACGACTACCCATAACCTCTCATCTCCTCCTCACACGATCTCCTCCAGGTCATTCTCGCAGCAACAACCCACTAGTCGTTCCCCATTCAGGTTCCACTGCAAGGGCTGCATTGCGCATTATGTCCCTCAACGGTCTCCTCAGCATGAGCCCAATCCATCGCTAGTTTCTCTTACATATTTGTTGAACGATAGGTTCTTGGTTAGTCTGCTCCCATAGTTTTCCGTTGCTAATTCACTTTGGCCATTTGATCTTCAATAGAGAGAGTGAAGAAGGCAGCTGTTGATAAAAGTCTGCAGTTGGCTGTTGAGAATGCTTTTCGTGATGTGCAGTGCAAGTTCCTGACCCATATAGAAGAACTGACTGACTTAACATTGGTGTTGAAAATCCGAATCTTGTTCTTGATGCTGGCTGAATGCAGAAGATTTCCAAACTGATTTCAGATTGATGGAGACGTATCTTGCCTTTCCAAATCTACCTAGCTTTGATATCTTCATCCGTCCCCAATGTGGTTGAAACGATGCTTCCTAGATAGATGAAGGAAACAACCTCTTTTAAATTTCTCCCGTTGATAGTGATTGGTGCTGTTTGTTGTCGTTGTTGGTTGGTTATCTTCATCACCTCCGTCTCCATCTTCTCTATGTTCACTTGTCTTCGCTGACTGCCACTTCTGCCAGTTTGTTGGCTTTCGCTTGCAAGTCTTTGAGTTTGTGTGACACTAGACATAAATCGACCGCAAAATCCAGGTCTCCCAGAGTCTTCTTATCGGTCAAGTGTATTCCTTTCTTCTCACTCCCATGCACAGTCTGACGTATAATCAAGTCCACCACAATTAGGGATATCATTGGTGATAATAGGTAGCCTTGTCTTACTCTTACGTTGTAGACAGTCATTTATTTCCCGAAACAAGCATATGTAAAAATACATTTAGTGTGTATAAGCTGGTAAGTCTCACGTAGATTAGATGATTTTTAACGAAATGATGAATGACAGGTGAAAGAGAGCATACTAAAACCTGCGTACAGCATTTAGACAAGGTCTACTAACCTTCTTCTTCTGTATT
Organism: Trichobilharzia szidati; assembly: GCA_944472155.2. Taxonomy (NCBI): domain Eukaryota; kingdom Metazoa; phylum Platyhelminthes; class Trematoda; order Strigeidida; family Schistosomatidae; genus Trichobilharzia; species Trichobilharzia szidati. The sequence continues at coordinate 81,734,454 of OX235274.1, forward strand.
CGAATTTATTTTTAAATCAATTGATATAATAAGTGGTAGTAAGCGATGGCTTATTTAGAATAGAACACAACCTAGGTCCCATCAATTGTTTCTCGACTATATTTACATATGGAGAACATTTGACCTCCGTCAACAACCTAGAAGGCTTTCTAAGCCCCCAAACATTTGTCGAGCGTGCTTAGTTACAATCTTTCGGCTAATGTTCAAACAAATCCCGCAATGTGATTGCTTGTTTTTAGGTTCATGAACGTGCTTGTTACTACTAAATCACATACATACACAGAGTGTAGTGTTATATAACTAAACACCTTTTCTAACCATCATATATATATATATACCACACGCTTTGCAAACATGTTTATGGAAATACGGAGCTTTGTTTCTGAACTCCGAAAACAGTGATAGTTTGGCGGGTTTTGAAAAAGAAGGGTTTCGAAAAATAATATGTTCTTTTTCAATCGGTTAAGGAATAAGAAAATTATGACCAATAACCATGGCAATTATGGTTATGAATAGTACCATTATCTTGGCAAGGAAAACGTTTATTACCCAAAATAGAATTAAATATATTCAAGTTAATTTTTAATAGAGATAATACACACACACATACCTGATAATAACGGGCTTCAGGATCTTTGCGAGGATCATAACCATAACGAACCCAGGCCCGACTCCATGGTCCACGAACCATGTAGTAGGCTAAAGAAGGAAGTACTTGGGTGAAGTAAACCAACCGTGTATCTGCAGGCATATGATATGCCAAAGCTGGGCGCATCCAAACTGGTCTTTCATCAAAAAGCTACCGTGATAAAAACAGCTCTGAATTAGTACCATAATCAATAAAAACTATTTATAATACCACTCAGTCAGTAAAACACATGACAGAGACAGAATTGATCTCTAGGGTTTTGACATAAAAACCCTGGAAACAGTGCGTACAAAGAGAGCGAGTCAATATATTGTTTGACTCTATACACTACCGATTGGTTGAGAAGATTAGTTGTATAACCCTTATGTCAACCAGTAATGCTTGCCGGCCAGATTGAAGTGATCTAAACGCCAGGCGGCCATTTCGCTCATTTCGAGTCAGGCTTTCCAGCAGTATACCCCGTTTATTACTGCTCAGCGGTAATGTGTGAGTCTTCTTAAAGTAAACACACTAATTTACGTTCTTACCTGTTGAAGAATTATAGAATTTTCAAGTTTAAAAAAAATATAATACCTTTTACATAAAATGATTGCTCTGGTTGATAAAAGTTGACAGAAACTACAGCAATATAATAAGACCCACTTTTTGAATCCCTTCTTTTACTGGTACTGCAGCTGGTCCAAGATTTAATACACGTTGTACTGCTCCTGGCCTTGGAGATGCGGGAGCTTTATCGTCCAAGTTTATAAGGTATCCAAAATTCGGTCGAGCTTTCCTTGCTAGGGATGAAAAGAAATCTCGTATACGAACACTTCGATAGGAATATTACTAAGTAATAGTAATAAAAAGGTGAGTGAGAAAAAAAGCTTCTAAAAAATATAAATTCGAAGTAGTTGCAGCAAAACATTTTCACCCGAAAATCACACGCCTAGCAGTGAATCAAATGTGTTGTATACAGGCTAATGACAACATCTAGGTGTCCAAAGCACGATTTTAACTCCTAGGTCACTGGTTTAAAGTCGAGTGTTTAGAAAGACGAGCTACAGATCCACATTATAGTGGCAGTATGAGGGTGACAACGATTCTGGAGTTAGGTGTATCGAAAAACTGGAAAGCTAGCCGACATCACACTTGGTGGGAAAAGAGGTTAGAAGGGGTCAGCTGATAACACTGCATACCCTTGACAGGCGTAGCAGTAAATCAATGACTTAGAAATTGGATCAACACCAATATTTGATACAATAGTAATTTATACCACTTCACCTAATAAATTCTGTGTTGTGCCTAATTCATTAAAATTCCAGTACCCTAATTTTCAATCCGCTACAGTGTATCAATCAAATTAATGCCAACAGATTCCTGTAAGTAATTATTAAAACTGATATTAAAGGAATATAAGAAGAATAAAAAGCATCTTCTTGAATGAAAATACATTTTAGCTAGGAAAAGCTTTTGTTAGGCAGTATCATAATATTTAATAAAAGTGATCAGTAATAATATTGTGTATTCGATACTTTATAACTGTGACGAGTGAATATAGCAGAGTAGAGCAACAGACAAAAGTTAGATGGTAAATATTGACACACGGCAACACAAAGAGGTGACACCAACTCAAGCAGATCTTTAACTAAACAAAAATGATACTCGAAGCAGAGGAACGGAGAAATACAAGCAACAAAGCAAGTAGATAGGCGAAAATCAGATATATTTATGCTTCACTTTTGATCGCTTATGCACCATATTCCACCTGATACTGTGAACTGGGACAAACGACTGCTCATCACTGAACACACTACTCTAGCCACTTCGACAGACGAAAGTTAACAAACTGATTCGCTTTTCTTGACCGCTATATTAGTTCAACGCGTCGGTGGTTCAGCGGTAAAATGCTAGTCGATCATGTATATGGTCCAGGGTTTGATTCCCGGTCGGAGTACATCTTTACCTCCGCTAACCGGTTGTGAGCCCGACAGGGAGGGAAGGTTGGAGTGAGGCTAGCAACCCCACCCCGTAAGAAATACCACTGCTACTGAAATTTCAAAGCTCAAGCCTGAATACAATAATGATAATAACATTACTTCAACACCACTGTTAGCTGTTGAATGAACGAGATAGTTTACTAAACAAACTAATAATATGATAAACTCAAGCGAGACGGTAAACGACATTTTTAGAGTCCAACAGAAAGAATGGAAGATTCTCAGAGATAAACATTTCAATAACTTACACACTGGAAGTTTATGACCTTTTTCTTCAAGTTGAATATACTCAGTTGTACGATAACGAGGTGCGAAATTATAAACACTTGGAGTATCTTGACGGCTAAACAGTACTGGTGGTAAATAAAGCGGCATATCACGGGATAAATACTCATCAATCATTGTTGTGGGTTCCTTGATTATAAGGTCATTGTAAAATATTTTGTAGTTCGTATCAGTTGATTCAGGTTTGTTATTTTTCGCTGAGGTGGGAACACGCTCATATGGACCAAACTGAAAATCGGCCATTGCTTTATTTTGAAACAAGAAATAAAAGCACGATATACACAACATCATATCAAAATATAGAAAGTAAACCGAGATAAGTAACCATTTCACATGAAACTGTGTGCCAGTAAATAACCACATAGACACACAAAGCACCAGCTCGTCCAGCTGCAAACATTGATTGCGATATTGCCAGATGCTGTTTGAACGTACTGCTAACACGCAACCGTTTAAGTCAACGACACCCTGATAGTCAAGTACCAGCATTAACCTAAACAAAGTCTCCCAGATATGTATAGTGGCACTAAAACGCGTTTCTCATCCCTCAAACAATTGGTTTCCACTGAACGGTTATGTGAGTTTTATCTTACTCTGCATATGAGAAACATAACCATTAAAGTTGAACGATACCCAGTGACTTTAATTATTTGCCCATCTGTCTTCATGCCATTGTTTTTCTTTTGTTAGATCACCATATAAGGGCTATAGAGTTTTAGGCATGACAGGTCAAACAAATAATACCTTAAAAGCACAGATGACTGCATTATTCACTGCACATGCGTGAACGGGCGAGTAGGAAGAAAATGAGTAGTAGATAAGCCTATTTCTTTATTTTATTTTCTTCTTATGACGAAAGGATTTTTAGCAGTACGCACCCAACGGGGTTCGAACTCAAGACCTTCTGGTTACAAGCTCGTAGGCCATTAAGCCAGTAGGACCCGATCCAATGGCTAGCCCATGAATTTTAACTTCTGCCAATTCATGACATAGCGCGACCATTTCGCAATGTCTTTTTCGATGAGTTACTGCCTCATCTTCAACCTGCCGCACCATACTGGTTACAGCTTCCCACTAGAACCCCAGATTAACTGCCTGAATAGGGCCAGTCGCTAGTGAGCATCAGACTAATTTTTAAGTATTGGTTTTGCAGGGAATTTTGTTCGATTAGTTGGAGAATCTGATGCCCTTTTTTACGGTTAGACAGAACTATAAAACTGTTTGTAATGATGCTAAATGAACAATTTTCAGATGCATACTATCACGACAAAAACTAAGACTGTACAAATAAAAAGTACAACATAAAAGATTCTGGTCTTTTATAGCAAAGGTTAGAAAAATAACTAAATCCACTCCCATGCAATTGTTGAATAGCCGCGCGTACTACATCTTAGTTGTAGAAAAAAAAGTCTTAAGTGATAAAAGATAAAATGAAAACAGAGTTAAAAACCTCCGCTTATAAACTACTTAACCGCAACTCTATTTAAAACAATAACCAGCAAAAAATTAATATCAAGCAAAAAGGAAACCATACCTTCAAACTTATAGACCCGAGTAACTCGTCCTAAAATTACTGAAAAAAGCTTAATTTCTCCCGTCTTTTTGTTTCTACAGCGCTGAACACGAATAACAAAAGCGTTAGCCGATCGACCATCTCCACAGGCAGGTTTAGCATACAACATATGAGGGCGAAACGATAGATTCAAACGTCGCTTTTCCTCTGCAAATACCTATAATTAATAGCAACAGAGTAATGAATGGCATTGATTAATGTGGTTAGCACTAAATCAAGAAACCATGACTACACACGTCACATTTAAAGTCGGCCATCTAGCAATGCATAATATGTTTAGTGCTCATGAACGTAGACAGAATTCCTGATAACATTTAGATGAAACTGATCCTGCAGTGAAGTATGGTTTACAAGCTTCGGTACTTAAGTTACGGGTGGGCTAAAAGACGACTCCAGATGCTTTGATTTCAGCCAACCAATACTGCAGTCATTCACCAGATAATGAATGTGGATAAGTTTCATGCATACGACCTGGAATCAAGTATATGATTTTTACTTGATCTTCTAATCCCTCATCCGAATGTTATTTACACATTTATCATTAAGTATAAATCTAAACCAATGTAAATATGCTATAACGGACATCAATCTGAGACCTTGGCTACCAGTTTCAATAAAATTAAGAATTAATCTCCTCTGCCCTATTCAGAAAGTGATTATGTACCAGCTTCGTGGGACCAGCATTCATGGTGCATTGGTCATCGGATAAACATCCCCAGAAAAACTATGCGGTTATCACTGAGCAGACGAGCACCAAGCAAGATAATTTTAAATGTCACGAAAACTAGTAACTGTCTACAAAGTTCACATATGGTATAGTACTAACAAAAGTTGACTTCAAAGCTAAATAATGAGCTGATTCTTACTTCGTTTGAATACAAAGTGAACAGCGTAAGTAATGCATCGCGTCAACTCGTATTAGTCGAAGGTAATCAATTATTAATCTGTCAGAGAACCACTGAAAACAAGGAGTACTGGACAGCTGTTTCATCCTAGTTTGGGAATCATCGGCACTACGCACCCACTACCACGGTTCGAACCCAGGACCTTCCGGTTACAAGGCAAGCTCGTATGCCATTCAGCCACTGGGAACCGATTCAATGGCCAGCCCATGAATTTTAACTTCTACCAATTCGTGATTTAGTGGGAGCATCAAACTCGTAAAAACAAATCTAATCCTTACAAGCCAACTCTTGAAAATTATTGATCTATTTAAAGACAAACACTTAGGCCAACTAACCATGAAGTTTTATTTAAGTTCCATTAATTCGCATGTGATGAAAGTAATTTTACGGCAAACATAAATCGCCACACATAGTGGAACTTGAGTGGGTAGAATGAGCGGTTTAAAAGACCACTCAATGATGAGGAAGTGTACAGTTATACACCTGTCACAAAATCGTCTCACCAAATGCGGAGTCATTAGCATAAAACTAATTAAGCATAGCAAGGGATCACAGAATGTTTCAAGAGCATTGTGAAGTAGAACGGTGACCATCCTAATAATAGAAATTTTAGTAACACCACAAACAAACGACTGTGTAATTGCAGTGTGCCCGAAGGAAATGTTAGCTGGGGATATGCAACATATCAGTGTAGAACAAGTTAGAAGTAAGTGGCGTAGTTTCCAGTGTTACTTTGAGTCCAAAATCCACTCATGTAAGTATGTATGATGGATATCTTGAAGGTCGGTAGAAGACCAAAAGAATTAGATGTAAACATGAAAGTACAAATCGAAAGTTAACACTAAGTCATCACTCTTAGTCGACTAAAAAAGTGTATACCAGATAACTGTTCAAGAAAATGCAAAAATCCTCATACATGGTAAATACTCTAAGAACAAGTCAAATTAGCTTGTGTTACGAAATCAAAATAACTGTTCTTAAAGAACCAGTACAAAATAGGTATGAAACGTACCTCAGATATTTGAGACAGTCCACCAAGCATTTCAATAGCGGTGTCAACGTTCTTCACTACAGCTGGGAACTCAATCCCATAGAGCTCTTTGTTTGGTAGTGTGAGATCCATGAGGTGTACTAAATCAAATCAAACATGTAACGAAGACGATGAAATAAAATTGAAAAATAACTGCGTTCGCCAAGAATGTACGTGATAATTGAACACACAGTTTAGCTAAGTGGTACAAGAGGTCGAATTTCGAAAAGCAATAAGAGTACAAAGACAGTTGCAACAAAACACGAGAAATATGGCCTTGAGAACGAACCCCCCAGTATGTTTCACCTCCTTCAATATTCAATATCACTTTGCCGAGCTCATATAAACATTATCATTTTTGCTCCCGCTTCTTGCTGTTTTGATTAAAACGATTCTAGATTTTCAGCAGATTCCATTATAGTTGCAGCTTAGCTGAAGGGAGTAAAAGAAGACAGACTGGTTTATATAAGAGAGAGCATATGGATTTTACCAGAGCATTGGCACTCCTTTGACTCGTGAATCTTGTTTCACCGGGTGATCCTCCAGTTATCTAGGCAAATACTCTAAGGATGATAGTAGGAGAGTTAGGAAGTTTTGAGAATGTGTAGAGTAGCCACACAAAAAGTAAGGTTAAATAACTGTAAGACAGGTGAGACAATGACAGCATATGTACTTAACAGAAATGGAAGAAATTAAGAGAATGAGAAAAGGGGGTAGAATAATAAGGCACACAAAGGTAAATGGGGCATTAGCAGTATTGGTGCATCCCCGTCTAGCAACTCCACCCTCACTGGGTATTCAGGCAAACCCATATATTCCTCATAATCGTCTGACTTTCTCTTTAAGCTATCAACTGTTGGAGTTTCTACGACGCCAGAGGACGGTGAATTCTGTAGGCGACGAGCCCTAAAGAAATATAAAATTACCCCCACCTTCACTGCTGCTTTTTGATAAGCGATGTTGCCTGGGTTACCCCGACGGGGTACCATTTTGGGGCTGGTGGTGTGGTGACATTTTGAACTTCTAAGTTTGGTCGCACTTGCATTTCTCTCAACTCTCTAAAAATTCAGTGCTAAAGTGCTGGAAAAGGTTTATTTTGGCAGTTGCGGCGTTTCACTCCCGACTCTTCTGATGTTGGGGAGAATGCATTTAATTGTTTCCCTTGACACTTGAGCACCTAGAGTTTGCTTCGTGGATGGTTAGTTTCCCAGGTTGAAACATTCCTCTGGAAATCGACCCGACAGTATCTTTTCTTCTATGCCTACGGTTTCTACTAAGCGTTTCACTGTATTACCCACTGTCGACACAATTTCAAGTTTATGATTCAAGTTTCCTCTCATGTTACCAGAAGGCCTTTGACTTGCACTCACAGTGGTGGACGTCACTGTTGTGTTATTTTCCTACCATCCACCAGCTACAGTTCACTACCGTAAGTTTTGGTGCACCATCTTCAAAGATGAATTGGCTCAGCTTGTTCAAGGATTCTCTTTCACGAGGCCTCTCAGATTTATCTGTGCAGATAGCCACTGTTGTAGTTACATATCATTCAGGCACCTATCGCCCACACCGTTCGTTGCTACCCCATGGCACGATGTAATAATAATAATAATTTGCTTTATTCCAGAAACAGTACTAGTGGTACAGTGTGGAATTTTCAGCACATATCTACAATATTTGCATCTAATTTTATCAGACATTTAAAAGGAGTATTTCAAAAAATAAATATAAAGACAACAACAGCAAAAAAACAGGAAAAACAAAATAATTTTAAAAAATACGAAAAAATACCAAGAAGTAGAAAGGAAATGAAACATCATATAATAATGACTCAGTGTTGGGCAGTGGAAGCTATGATATGATTATGCATGGTGACAGTAAAGCTATCGTCATACAAGAAGTTATGAAATGATATTTAAGAATGTTTATCGCCAAGATGATCAGTTAATTTGGTTGAAACAACTCTAAACAATCATAAAATAACATTTCAGTGTTGTTGTTTTTTTATCAGGTCTAATGCGGTGTTTGTAGTAGTAGTGTGAGTAATCCTGCATAATACAAAATTTTTAAGGTGGTGACAATGGCGTTCACAAACAATGATTGTCAGATTAGGATTGCCGAAAAAAATGAAAAAATGAAAAATAAGAAAAAACAACCATAAAACTAATAATTATATGATGGTTAATGACAGGGAAATTTTGTACTACTCATAGTGCTAATATAGTCGGAACCAGTGGATACACAATAGAGGGAATATAGTAAAGTACAAAAAAGGAAGCCAATGTTAATAATTTAGGAAGCTAAGTATGTTTGAGAAGGAGTTCACTATAGAATACAAAATAAGAGAGAAATAAAAGAGCCTAAAATTATGTTATTAATAACAAAGCAAGTCATAGGTTTCGCGCTTAACATTGTCTCTGTCACTTAGAACACGAGCCAAATATGGTATCGTTGAGTTCCTGTACTTGGTTGTACGAGCATAAATTATTTTGTACTGATTTCTGGTTCTACTTGATGAGATACAAGGAGAGAGTCGGGAATAGAGGGGGTGTTGGGGGTCGGAGAGTATGGTTTTAGACCATTTTATTGCATGTATTCAGATGCCTTTCTACTAATGTAGTGACGAGCTGACTGAGTTTTACACCACTAGTCCTACTAACTACCTTCAACATCCTTCTCAGGATGGTATAGTCCTTTTTCAGTAGCCCAGGAAAGACTAACGGGGAGCAGTAAAGTAGAATAGGTAAGATACAAGAGTTGACAAATTGTGAAAGTAGAGGTTGGGTGATTCCAGATTTTCTAAGTTTCTTAATGTAGTAGGTTAAACAGAACACTTTCTTAGAAATCGTTAGGATATGAGATGTCCAGGTAAGGTCAGAAGACAGAACTAGACCGAGGTATTTTGCATTAGACTTAGTTTCAATTTTGGTCCCCTCAATGCAACAGGCTTCATGAGATAGTATAGATGGTTGGAGGCAATCGGCAGGAAGCCTTGGACCTAGGTTTCGTGCTAGTTGGCACTCATCAGCAAGGCGTATCTGCAACCTTGAAGGAACGGATGTCCCTTCTGAGATTCGAACCCGCGTCACCCAGTGCTGCAGTCAGAGACGTTACCACTGAGCTATTCAGGCTCGCGACTGACCTCCTGTGTGACTGTATTGGATATTTTTGATTGGTTGATTGATTGGACATGAGTTCCTTCAAGGTTGCAGACACGCCTTGCTGATAAGTGCCAACTAGCACGAAACCTAGGTCCAAGGCTTCCTGCCGATTGCCTCCAACCATCTAATACCAACAATTACAGTGCACCGTAATGGCGAGCCACCTAGAATGGTGGCCACATACAAATTAGAATTCAGTCTGCACCGAAGATGGGACTAGATACATTACACTAGTTACTGACTAGTGTGCAATCAAAAATAGTAGTTACTAGTGTTTGTAGATCTCGTTTATGCCTAAGGGAGAAGTCAGTAGTCTGGCATTTTGAGGGATTCAGCATGATACCATTTAGTTTAGACCACTGACTGATGACTGACAGGAAGCTATTTAATTTGAAACAGTCTGACTGAGACTTAATGGGAAACGATACAGACAGGTCATCGGCATATTTGACGAAGTTGATTTCGTCTGAAAGAGGCAAATCATGTAAGAAGAATGAAAAGAGAAACGGAGAAAGAACAACACCCTGAGGAACTCCAGCTTCAGTAAGCAAAGGAGAGGAAGATACACCATTATATACCGTGTGCTCCATCCTATTAGAGAAGTAAGAGTGCAGCCGGTTGATAGCCCAGGGCTCAGTTTGTGTAAGGCTAAGCTTGTTTAACAATGTATTAGCACGCTTATGGATTTAGCCTCACCCTGCACTTGCCGAGAGACCACTGCCCTCTACGTTTGGACTGATAGACCTCATTCTTAAATCCGATGATTGGTAGGTTGCGAGAACACCAGAATTTGTTTGACTTCATGTTTTCAGTGCGAAGTTACTTTTAGGAATTTAGCTCTCCTGCGAACCAATTTTTCCCTCTGTAAAGCAGATATGAACGGGCCTGCAATTTTTTATTCCAGGTATGTGGTATAAAGCATTCTATCATTTCTTGTCACGAGGGACTATGCTTGCTAGTAAGCTATCGTATCAAATAAATACGCCTAACGTTAACAATGATTACCCCCATGTGTTCGCCTCATCACCGTTTGATTGTGAGGGCTGTCTACCCAGGGTGACGGGCAGTTTCATACCACAAATGCCTCCAGGCTAGTAAAGTACACTGATCGAACGAGTTTCATTCCGTTTGCTCGACCTCAACAACAAAATAACACCCGTGGTTTTCATGGAAACGTCTGCCTTGCTACACAGGTCTTTCGGCCATATGGTCGAACCAGTTCCTAGCTTGGGTCACTCTAACATGGCGATCAAGCTGCCCTTAAAACTGCCTTCAAAGCGGAAAGACAGCACATAATATATACAGAAGATGAAAGACTTGTATGGGTACCGATACTACTGAGGAACACCACCTCAAAACCGCTTCAAATAAGTAAAACTATCTTATTTTTCCTCCCTTTTATGTATCTTCCACTTGGACCGCTTCAGTGGGGTTTGTCATATTGGGTGAACAAATAGTCGTGTTCATTTCAGGATTTTTGAACATCTCCCCTCATGGTCAAGCGAGAAAAAAACGAGGCCTATTAGTGGTTCTATTTGAGGATACTGCTTAGAGAGCATTTAGAGTTAATTATCGTATTGTCACTAATCTTGATTTTGTCTAAGGAGTTTGTCCTTCATTTACATCTGGAGTTATTACAATTCATCTCAAGAAGCGAAACCTGTGTCCGCGAAAAATTGTGTCGTCACTTTTGTTAACTTGGTTGTCATTACGTGAGTGTACACATATGAAAGTGTTTCCAGCCCCACGAGTCACTTGCAAATTATTATTCTTTTAATTATGTTGTTTTGCTTACCTCATCCCTAATTGCTTCTTGCATAATCAATTTCAATAGTCGTTTCATCCCCATTTGCCCTTCTTCCCGCCAAAATCAGGCATCATGCAGCCACTTGTGCAATTTCCACAAATTTTGAAACAAATTTCCCAATTTAAGTTGCCAGTGTCCAGGTCTAACTACACTGGAATTAATGCTGTCCTTAGAAGACCTTCAGCAACAATGTACAATAACCAACGCGAAAAAACAGAACACAGATTGATGACTCGAGAATCCTTTATTCTTGCACCAATATGGAACCAACAATAAGGTTATTATACGCAAAGTCTTAGAATAAATGTTATGACAATTAATCACAATCATACTTCTGATAGTATTTCTCCGTCTTCTAACGAACAGAGTACGATGGAACGACGACTTCAATATCGGTGACTCCCGCCAAAATATGAAGGTGGTTTCGAGTAAACAACCATGAATCGATCGTTCATTTTTCAACTACATTGATATAAGTATTATTTGACCTATGTGTATTGTCAGATAGAGATAATCTAAATTACAATGAAGTGATCTTAATGACTCCATGTTATTGAACAGCCATTAATGTTATCAATGATTCCTTAACTATTATGAACATAAACTGCAGAATCTGATGAGGACGCCGTCGAAGAGAACTTTACTGGCATTTTTTTACTATTTTTCACCTTCTAAGTTTGAATATGCATTACCACAGTGCAACGCAGCGAACGCAGTCTTGTCAGTCCTCTGCATTCCAGCCGGCTCATTCTCCTAAAACATTCATCGAAGAGTGTATAATCATCCGGGAGGAAACAAGCAGATATATTGGTACTTGAAAGTCACATAAATTTCCTTCCGAAACAGTAAAGGAGACTTTATTTTTGATTGCACACTAGTCAGTAACTAGTGTAATGTATCTAGTCCTATCTTCGGTGCAGACTGAATTCTATCAGTCATTCTTGTAATGTGGCCACCATTCTAGGTGGCTCGCCATTACGGTGCACTGAATTGTTGGTATTAGATGGTTGGAGGCAATCGGCAGGAAGCCTTGGACCTAGGTTTCGTGCTAGTTGGCACTTATCAGCAAGGCGTGTCTACAACCTTGAAGGAACTGATGTCCAATCAATCAACCAATCAAAAATATCCAATACAGTCACACAGGAGGTCAGTCGCGAGCCTGAATAGCTCAGTGGTAACGTCTCTGACTGCAGCACTGGGTGACGCGGGTTCGAATCTCAGAAGGGACATCAGTTCCTTCAAGGTTGCAGATACGCCTTGCTGATGAGTGCCAACTTGCACGAAACCTAGGTCCAAGGCTTCCTGCCGATTGCCTCCAACCATCTAATACCAACAAAGGAGACTTTAAAAATTATGATGACCATGGTCACTAAATTCTTTGACTTTCAGTTCATATTTCATCATAAATCGAAATCAGCCAGAGCTTGGTAAACAACTGTTCTGTCAAAATAGTCACCCAAACTACCGGCCTGTTAGGAGAATAAGGCACTTGTGTGGTATGAACGTATATTTCGAAGACAAATTGGTGAACAGGCGCTGCGGGAGAACTTGGTCAAATACAAAGAAGGGCATTTCTCACTCAATATTCTTCAGATGACAAAGAGGACACTACTAACATGAGTAAGACATACTTCATACTCGTTCACTCGTATCGTCTTTCTGAATTCCTTGACCACTAACTACTTCTGAGTGACCATTACGTTGTGAGTTGAATAGGCCCTATAAGGGGACTATCAAAGACCAGGAAGTTCTGGAGAGCTGTTTTTGCTACAAGTTCTGGATTCCTCGGCAGTACTCATCTATGATTTCGTCGCGTACAGGACCGATCATCATCAGGTTATCGGATAAGCACGTTAACATTTGGTAACTGCGATGAATTTCATAGTCGTAGCGTGCATAAGGAAGCCTCCAAGCTGCGCATTTGTCTTAAGCTGTTGCCGAGGTACTTTTGTGTGCCTAATATAAATTACACCGTAGTACCACAGATTGTATCCGGCCAAATTGTTCTTTGATATATTTTGAATATGATCTGTGACTGTAGGATTCAAGGAGGCTTAACAAACAATATAGAAAAGCACAGTGATAACCCAGTCCTCCAACGTCATTTACTAAGTTAAACCCCCAGATAATTAGACTTCGGTATTTTTAGGGACCTTTTATTTTGATAAATCACACAAAGTTATACAGTAATATTAACTGATGACGTTTCGAGCAAAACTGTTGCTCATAGTCATATCAAAAGTTGTGTGAGTAACTTGATATGATTATGAGCAATAGTTTGTGCACGAATCGTCATCATTTAATATTACTGTATAACACTGCGTGATTTATCAAAATCAAATCTTATCCATAATGAATATCCAAGAGTTAAACCGACTACGATGCATACCTGTAACTCAGGAACCGGTGCAGCACAAGACCCAGGAGTGACCGGTCACTTCAGTTTCACATTGCCAAAAGACTCCTGGCGAACCATTAAAGCCCGTACCGATTCATGTTGGAGAGAAAACCAACCATGCGCCTTAGTAGGTACAAATGGCCAATACCTCACTAGTCTGGAAATGGCTGAAACATTCAGTTCAGCCCTCGCCAAACAGTTAAACAGCAATATGGGTATTACTGGTGCAGACTAAATTGGCGGCACTACCACTTCACCGGAGGAAAACCCAGCAATAGTACTGAGAAAGCTACAGTGACACATCCGAAAAGTCCTCAGATTGTGACGAAATCAGCAGGGGAGTGGAAATGAGACATCCCTTCTCCGATTTTCAAGGGTGGGGACAGGCAAAATGACGCGCTACTCCTAGTGGTATCAAACACTGGAAAGGATATTTGATGTTCACCTCATGGAGCACCTCGACAGGATTAATGGACTCCATGAAGACCAACATGGTTTCAGGAAAGACAGATCCCGTGTAACAAACCTACTACCAGCTTTGGACGATTGGACATCACGGTGGGATATGAATGTTACAGTTCATGTGGTCTCCCTAGACTTTGAGAAGGCATTTGACACAGTTCACTATGACCTTGTCCTACACAAAATAAGTCAGGCAGGTATAAGTAAACCACTTCTGTCATGGTTAATGGACTACCTAGCTGAAAGGAAATTTTTCACTTAGGTCAGTAGAGTCCGATCATCTTGGCATGTCTCCTCGTCAGGAGTGTCACAGGGTTCTATCCCAGGGCCAATGATGTTTTTGATTTTTATCGATGACCTGTCATGCTTTCTAAGCTGCCTGACTCTTCTCCACCACAACAACGCAAAGATATGGGGAGCAATAAAGTGTTCGGAAGACTCAGATAAGCTGCAGGCAGATCTAAAGCTTCTGGAAGACTGATCGGTGGCTAATGGTATGACATTCAACCTGGAAAGTGGCGAAATTGCGCAACTGTTGGCTGCAGAATGCAAGTTACACTCTGTGCGACGAAAGCTTATCCTGCACAACGTCGAGCGTGACTTAGGTCTGGTTCTAACGAAAAAAATGGACACAAGCGTAAATTACACGGGGGTGTAGCGAGGACATATGCGATCATATACTTTACACATACACAGTTAGGTGCACTCACTCCTGAGCTCTTTCTAAGGTTGGACAAAACATACGTCAGATCACACCTTGAAGTGCATAATATCACTGCAACCCCACTACTTAGAAGAGGCCCAAACCTCTTGGATAGAACCAAAGGACTGACGACAAAAGGAGTGGTGGGTCTCCAAAATAAGTCGTATGATGAAAGGCCAAAGATAACAGGCCTGTTCACATTTAGCTACCGTCTGCTTAGGGGGGACTTAATTGCTGCATACAAGATAACAAAATAACCAGAATCACCCAAACAAAGGTGTTTTGCCATTGAGTGGGTATGGGCTTCCTCGCGGAAATCCCAGAAGGATAGCTCACCAGAGGACAAAGACTCGAGTGCGTTCCCACTTCTCCACACTGTGAGTTTGCCATCCCTGGTACTTCTTACCGACTTTTGTACCTGTGGACACCTTTAAACGAAGGCTGGACAATCATGGAGTGACACAAGGACTGAGTTTCCTTAAAATCCCATACACTACACATTCCCTCCCGTCTTATTCTCCCGACAACTCCAAATACTACACTTACACTTCCTAATATTGATATTATACATATATATATATATCAACTTCAAATTTAGTCGGCTGTCTGTTTTTACGTTTTCTTTATTTCTTTTTCTGTCTTTTAGTCTGAATAGTCTACACTAATTAAATCTGTTATTATTATTATCTGTTTTCTTATGACGACGATACCAGAGGAAAAACTGGTGAAAGGATCAACTCCATTCACAGAAGTAACAAAGTCTTAACACACCACATACTACAAACCACATATAATTAATCCCAGCACCACTCTTTTTGGAGTCAACCAAAGACACGACAGTCGAGTGGCAGGACGGACTACGCAGAAGTTTATCGAAGATCAGGAACCTTTACCTGAGAATCAAGAAGCGAGCACGGAGAAAACAAATTGGTTTACACTAGCTCGTAAAATCGATATTGGATACTGGATACCCTAGTCGTTTGCGAATGATATATACTTCGTCCTCAAAGGTGTCTTGAATATATCGATTTTCGGCGGAATACTGCCAAGTTAAAACTTAGACACTTAAGAGGGACGACCACACCAGTGACCCTGGAAACATCAGTAGCACTGAAAGGTGAACTTGACCTCCTAACCACAATCTTTCCTTAGTCTAACCCTGATATGTCTTGAACCTAATCATAACCCTAATCTATCTCTAACGTC
Organism: Trichobilharzia szidati; assembly: GCA_944472155.2. Lineage (NCBI taxonomy): Eukaryota > Metazoa > Platyhelminthes > Trematoda > Strigeidida > Schistosomatidae > Trichobilharzia > Trichobilharzia szidati. The sequence goes on from OX235274.1 coordinate 81,750,609, forward strand.
ACCTCAATTTAGTCTGAAACAACCCTGATACCTCCCTAACTTCATTAATCTAACCTTAATCTGCCCATGGGCTAGGCATGACTTTAATCCTTCCCAAATGCAGCCTGGAACTTAACAGATACCTTGTTTAATATCACAACACCTCGTCAAGCATATTCATTTTATGTGGTGTTATTAACCTGGTTTAACTTACTTGCTGACTGAGCATCCCAAAGTCATTGGTATGTTTACACATCCACGGTGCCTAGAGTTTAATTTCAAGCGGGATACTTCAAAGTTGTTGTGAAAAAAAACCTGTGAACTGCAACAACTAATTCTCAGCACTGCAAATGGTGCGATAACTTTGTCATATCTAGCCATACACTGATCGTCCTGATGATACACATGTAATTATTCCTTTTTTGTATATCAATAACAGCAACATAAACGGCGTTTTTCAACACAGAAAGTTAACATTTCTCATGCAACTGGTTATTTCGATTATTTATAACGTGGATTCCTAATATTCTGCTAAAGTGATACAATTTCGAATCAAACACACAAGTTTGACTAATGGAACTCACAAACCATGTTATGTATGCAAAACTTGTAGACTGATTCTGAAACTCATATAGGAATACCAGAAGAGCTTATCACCTCAAATTGAAATTAGTACGTGGTATTATTCATTCCCAGTGAGTTCAAATTTTTGTGAATTTCATTAGCAAAGACAACTGTTTTACTCTACTTACCATAACTTAATATACTACTTTTGAACGCTCACTTTTATAATAATATACATAGTTTAAACACATTTTCCGAATAAATCTTCGCGAATACTTCCTTGGGAGATTGTTCTGATGTTCTACCACTAGTCTACCGACACATTGCTTTACTGCGTGTGCCCTTGCTGCTGCGGATGTGGAGTACTAGGTCACTTATTGACATCAGTTGATACTACAAGGACAACTTAAACTGAGAGTATTAATCTGGTAAATCTAAAAAAATCAGTATAAGAATGCAATCTTCTGGTATAAGTATCTATAATGCATCGAAATGAAATCTTGTCAAGCTTATTCATGTTGTCAGTTGATTCATTAACACCAACAAATTTCTCACCACACTTCTATATGATAGTTATTTGATTGACTGAAACATTTTTGCATATACTTGACAGTAGAATGATATACACAGAAGGTTCCTTCAAAGACATACGGTAAGGTTACAGGTGATTAGACGTTTAAAAGGGTCAGTACAATCGCGAAGAAATGGAAATAGAAAACAATACGGATAAACTGTTGCCTATATCTGCCCAACGATCATATGTTTTTTGTTTGTGAAGGTCTCAAAGGTGCCACTTATTAAGTGTGGGAACCCCTTTGAAAGTATTCCCGGCATTTACATATATGTATGCACGTTAACGACATGTCTTTAATTCATCTCTTGGTAAAACTGCACAAGGAAATTGATGTGTCACTTTGGTATACAAAATCATTCAAATATTCTGATGATTTAAATGATACAAAAGACTTAGAGTATTCTGACGTTTGACTTCATTCAACAATGAAATCTGATAACCGCATCGATAATATTCCCAAAGTTAACAATTGAACAAATATATCATAAAATCGAAAAAATAAACGGAAAACTTAGATTTGTCAAAGTCGACATTTGTTTGGGACTTACTCAGTTAAAGTGTATCCATACAGAAGTCTACAGAATACTGAAGTAATATAGAAGTTACATTTTAGTTCTTCGAAGTAATATAAATATATTTTTTGATTACATGAATAACATAAAAGTGTACAAATATTTTGAAGCTGTTGAAGTCACATTGACTCAATTCTTTACACCTGATGTTATAATTATTGTTATTATCATTATTATTATTGGTGTCAGTGATAGCTTTGGTATTACTTCGGTATGCTTACTATTATTCTTTAGCATATGGTGCAGTTATCGCTGTGGTACGTTTCCACAAACCTGGATTGTAAGGATTATCATATAAACCTTTTGGTGCATCAGCTCTACGTATCTTTTCCTTTAATTTCTCTTCTGCAGTTAAGAATTTTCGTGTATTTGTTGTAAAATGTTCAGGTCGACGCATATCATCGGTCAACACACGACATATTAATTTACATTCAGGACAATCTCCATAATATCCATAAACTGGTCTACTGCCTTTTTTGACCATTTTTCGACAGACTAAAATGTATCCAAACGAGATTTCATGCAACCAGAGGATTGCAATGATAAGTAAAATAAATCGAGTATTTGTCATTATCAGTATAGGATAGACAGATTGAAAAATGAGAATAAAAATGAATTATAGTATATATTTCAGACTGGAGTACACTAATAAATTCGCATTTCTTTTGTTGATTACATGAATGCACTATTGATTAAAAGTGCATATCCTGTTCAAATATAGTAGATTAGATTATTTGTAAGTATAACTGTTTTGATGTATCTGAAGTGTATGAATAAAAAAGTAATTAAAATTGGAAAATAATAATAATTTATTTATTTATTGAACTCTACAATCATTGTCCAAACTTACAGCACATCGAATGCAACTGTCAGTTGACAATAGCTAATCTATGATTGGTAGGTGGAAGTGTGTATGATAACAGAACTCCAGCTCTAGTAATTACAAGTTTGGAAGATGTGTTTGAAACTCCCAGTTCGGTGGAGGGAATAAAGTGAATGTGATGTGAATAACTCGATTTATACAACCATGTAAATTTAAAAAGAAAGAAAAAATAAGGTAGGCATAAGTTTGAAGAATAATATAAATGACTATAAGTAATGCTTACAATGTTATGAATGTTTTATGTGTAAGTTTACACCCGGTAGAATCAACAGCCTGACAATACATTGACTAATCACAAGTGATTGAACAGCTTGTCATTACAAGTAAACAGAAATTATCCTGAAATGTTTGCTTATAATATCCAGTTTTAGCATGAACAGAATGAACACGCAAAAGACAAAAATAATAAACACCTCTGTCAGGTTTTATTTTGTCATTGACGGCTAGCAGTGGATTAATCCAGGAGATACACGCCTCGTCTTATTCTGCCCAATAAAATCAATAAACAAGAAATTCATAATAATGGCTTAAAGCCATTGAAAATGAGACGGCTCTCGTGGTCTAATAGTCTGATGGATGACACTTTAAAGTCTTGGGCAGTGGTTGATGAGCATAAATCTTAGTGAAGATACCGCCACTCAAGGAAGATGTATGTGCATCTAGCTGACGGTTGTATTTACGATGAAAGGCGCGTTATAAATTCCACTGCTAAACGACATCAACCAAATATCATCACTTTAATCTCAAGGCATCGTTGAAGTGCTTGTAAAAAGGCGGACGTATCAATAATTAACTAGGATCCCGCTTCAGTCAGATCAATCTAAGCTAAATTGAAAGCAATAATTTCAGCAAATAGCCTCAATCATATATCTATATAGATCTTTGTTTTATTTGATTTCTCACAGCATTCAACTTTAAAAATCCTAACCAAACAAATGATATCCAAAAAACTATACTTTTCACTATCTTATATTGAGGAACTCAGAACAAACTAAGCTACTATTTATAAAACTATCGGTCATAAAACAGAGCTCATGTTTTTCATTGACTATATTGATGAAGAAATGGAGGAATTAGAGAGTACTTAGTTGCAAAATGAGTATACCTCTAAAAACACCGATAAACTGAAGCGGGACATAGTCACTAAGAAAAGGCTTTACTTAAGAATGAGGTTCAAAGGCGGTATACCTACTGACCTGTAGATCTGGCGGGAGATTGTTACACACCTCAAAATTATGTATCATTATCTCAAACAGACTTATAGCTACACAGTGCACTAAAGTCTATTTACCACCTACAACCGAACCAATGTTTGTATTCAAGTTTCACTGCTCCCATGAAGCTATTTATATATTCTCTGCATTAAGAGAGATTCATCCTTATACACTGTTGAATATGTACTAGTCTGATTCGAAGAGGGAGCTTATCAACTATGCTACCTTATCTCATTCAGTAGATGGTTAACATCAGATCGAAACAGAAGAAGCCTTCACGGTCAAATATCACGTGTTTTACAGTCAACATTAACGCACACAATTATCTTTTATCTGTGGCAGAAGTAACAGACATCAATAGAAATAGGACTATGCTATGTACCAAAAAATGTATATTCTACACTGATTACTATGAAATTAATCACTTCATATCATCATGTCTTATTGTGTACCTCTATACCTTCATTGTCTTTTCTCTAACTTTATTACTCTTATTATATCACACCATTATTATTATTATTATTAATGTTAGCTACCTTTTGAATATTCATCCTATTTGTTTCTTTAGTGTGTCAGTTGTTCAGTGGTATAATGTTCGCCAACCATGCAAGTGATCTGGGGTTCCATTCCCGGCCTAAGTACTCCTAAACTCTATTCCGCCGGTAGTAAACCCGGTGAAAAAGGAAGGCTGGGCGTGAGGCTAGCAACCCCACCTTGTAAAAAATAAACACCAGTGCTAATGAGATTTCAGTGTTCTAGTTTGAAGCCCTATGTTTCACTCTGAACTCAAAGGAGTAAATGTTTTAAAAATTTTTTCCTGCATTCACATTTTTCTCAATTCCCATGATTATAAATCACCCCTTGGAAGCTCTTTGGTAGGCTATAAATTCAAAAACACGTCAATTAATACTTTTATGTCAAATCTCTGTTGCCTATACATTTAACTCATAGTTAAAGCCAACTGGCAACCATTCTATCTGTTAATTCAACTATATTTTACAGTCTCCAGCAGATAATTTATCCAGTCTAACGTTAAGCTTTCGGCCATCTCAGCGTGTACTTATCAATTTACTTGTTCATGTGGAGCAAAGTATATCGGCCATACGCAACACCAAGTATTATTATTATTGTATCCTTTAATTCCTACAGGAACATAGGGCTTCAGCCGTGCGTCTCCATTGCGTCCTGTTCTCTGCTAGAGTCTTCACCTGGCTCCAAGTCTGCCCACACGTTTTCATCTCCTCTTCACATGACCTCCTCCAAGTCACCCTTGCACTGAGGACCAACTCGCCGCTTCCCTTTCGGGTTCCACTCGAGGGCTTGTCAAGTGATGTCACCAAGTACGCAAACATATTCTGGAACATTGTCTAGCTTGGTTAGCCAGAGGAGAAAAGAAGAATAGCAGCAGCTGCATCCTCGAACACTTTGTCATCTCCGGACACCGAGCACCCCCAAATGAATGCTTCTCAGTACTACACAGAGTCCCTTAATATCGTACAAAGGGACTTCACATACGCCGTCTGTACATAGCTGAAGCATTAGCTATTCAGCATCTGAAACTGGACCTCTGCATTCAAAAGGGCCACATACATTCCTTCTCCCTACCGCGGTCAGAGTAACGTTCTCATTATAATTTTACTTCCTTCTATTATTTAAGTTTGTTATTGTTATCATTATTATTCCCATATCTTATTTTATTATCAGTCTACTACCGTTTATTAACAACATTGCGTTTTCAGATAGATTTTATAAAAACACTTTATCGTCTTTCCACTGGTTCTTATCCACTCTAAACAAATACAATGATTAGTGATTTTCTTGCACTGATTACGTCATGCCAACTTCTGCCCCCTTTTCTAATTTCCAATTAGTCACTCCTTCTAGACTGCACCTTACATCACGTAGCACGTTTTCGAGGACAAATTTCAACCAGATTTGATTCTGTCCACCATATTACTGTTTCTATACCAACCTGAAAAGGATGTTGAAGGTAGTTAGTAGGACTAGTGGTGTAAAACTCAGTCAGCTCGTCACTACATTAGTAGAAAGGCATCTGAATACATGCGAAAAATGGTCTAAAACCATACTCTCCGACCCCCAACACCCCCTCTATTCCCGACTCTCTCCTTGTATCTCATCAAGTAGAACCAGAAATCAGTACGAAATAATTTATGCTCGTACAACCAAGTACAGGAACTCAACGATACCATATTTGGCTCGTGTTCTAAGTGACAGAGACAATGTTAAGCGCGAAACCTATGACTTGCTTTGTTGTTAATGACATAATTTTAGGCTCTTTTATTTCTCTCTTATTTTGTATTCTATAGAGAACTCCTTCTTAAACATACTTAACTACCTAAATTATTAACATTTGGCTTACTTTTGTACTTTACCGTATTCCTTCTTTTGTGTATCTACTGGTTCCGACTATATTAGCACTATGAGTATTGCAAAATTGTCCTGTCATTAACCATCATATAATTATTAGTTTTTGTGGTTGTTTTTTTATTTTTTTCGGCAATATTAACTGACAATCTTGGTTGTGAACGCCATTATGACCATCTTAAAATTTTGTATCATGCAGGATTACTGACACTACCACCACAAACACTGCATTAGACCTGACAATAAAAAACCCTGAAATGTTATTTTATGATTGTTTAGCGTTGTTTCAACCAAATTAACTGATCATCTTGGTGATAAACATTCTTAAATATCATTTCATAACTTCTTGTATGACGATAGCTTTACTGTCACCATGCATAAACATATCATTGCTTCCACTACCCAATACTGAGATATTTTTTATTTATTTTCCTTTCTACTTCTTGGTATTTTTTCGCATTTTTTTAATTATTTTTGTTTTTTGTTGTTGTCTTTATATTTATTTTTTGAAATACTCCTTTTAAATGTTTGATAAAATTAGATGCAAATCTTGTAGATATGTGCTGAAAATTCTACACTATCCCACTAGTACTGTTTCTGGAATAAAGCAAATTTTTATTATTATTATTTCTGATATAAGATATTGAAGACACTTGACAGCTGAAATCTTTTTTTCTTCTGAACATTAGAATGAAATTTTTAAAAAATTCTTTTGATTAAAAATGTACAATATATTTGTATTTTAAGAAATGTATGTATATTTGCTTTGACGATTTTCGCACCAAAAAAGTCAATTTCTGTGATCCGAATGTTTCAAGTCTATAAAGTAGACCGCGCTGAATTTTCATTTTGAACTATAATTTGAAAATAGTAAATTTAAAACCCTTTTCCACCACTGAACAGAGCTGAAATTTTTTCTATCGCAGTATCAAAGAGTATTGTGATAGTAGATTTGCTGCATGCAACACTATGCACTGACTAAGCAGAATATGAAGGAACTATTTGTAATGGAAATCAGAGCTTTAACGGATATAATTCTCATTTTCGATCACAAATTGAGCTCAGTTAGAAAACCACTGAAAACCATGGAGTTCTAGACAGCTACTTCGTCCTTGTTTGAGACTGTTCAGCCGTACGCACCTATGACCTACAAGGGATATTAGCCAGGACCTCCAGTTCACAAAGTGAGCCCATACACCATTCAGCAACTTCCTCCTGTTTGATATCCTAGTGGGAAGTTCTGATCAGCAGAGAATACCAAGTTGAGAGTGAGGACAGATACCCACCGATGAAACTGGCCGGCTGTTCCGCTAAAATCACGAATTCACAGAAGTTAAAACTGATGGACTACCGGATTCTGTCTCAGTAGCTAAACTGTATGCAAGTTTGCTTTGTAGCCTGAAGGTCCTGTGTTTATTTATTGGTGGGGTAATGGAAGCGTACTACTGAAAGGTCCTAAACAAAGACGAAAGAGCTAGTCGGTACTGTCTGATTTTCTCTTACCTAAGTTATTTCGTGATCGAAATTGAAATCAGTCAATTCCCTACAAACAAACACTTGAAAAAAGTTGTATACACAGTTTTAATCACCTTATTAAAAGGGTATGCGCCTTACTTATCAGTTATGAATTACATCTAAAGCCGAAACTTGCAGCAGCTGTGGGAGGCGAAACGGAACTAGTTAAATTTTATTCAATTTGTTTAATTTATTTTATAGTCAAACAGGATTACATACAACATAAGTTTTTAAAAGTAATCTATTATTTGGCTGTATAAAAAAGTAACTCTGAGCCCTTAGTTTCTTGCAACTTCTCGTTGTGGAGGTAATAGAGTTTTCCAGGTATTGACAACAATCATTGTCACTTTTCTCTTCTACACTTTTGACTCAGTTTCTCTTTATTTTACTCTATCCTACTTCAAAATAATGCGTAACTGTATGTATGATGTTCAGTAACTGAGATAAACTCAAATTTTGGTCTCCCATTGCCAATGTTATTTGTCTACTCCAACGTCATAATCTTTACATGGTGTCTATTAAACGAAGACTTCTGACGCGTGTTTTGGCTTCTGTTTCAGATATTTCGTGGTAGAAGTTAGCTGCTTTGCTAGCAAAACGTTTTACAGAGTCCACTCTAATTTTCTTAGGGTTACGTAACCTAGTTATCGAGTGTGAATTGGAACATGTTGACCTGCAGAGTATACTAGTATCTGCGTGCTTAGTACATACCAGATTGCGATTGGTTTTGGTGTTTGAAGATCACAATAGTGCAGTATTCTTTCTTCAAAGTGTCTGAATAAATAGTTATACTTGAAAATATTGAGGTTCTTAGTAAGCGATGACTTCCTTCCGCTTCATTACGACATGCAAAACAGCAGAAAATATTATTTCAAGGATTTTATTGTGAAGTTAAAATGTAAAAAGAGACATAGATAATACAAACAAAAAAAACAAAGTTATTTGTAAAAAGAGATCAGATATAGACTAAAAATATTTTAAACTTTTAACAGTGTTTGCGAACGATACAAAGGTCCAATTGTCGAAGGTATACTAGTGAAAGTTGGAGGCGGTAACTTTCCAAGGACATACTGTTTTGGATAAACTTCTATGTAGTTGTTAGTTCGAATAACACAAAATACAACCAAAGAAAACAGGAATAAAGGTAGACCGACGATAGCTACCAGAATCCCTGCTATCCAAACATCTTCACGTACTCTTGCTATTCCAACAGCAATCATCAAACAACTTAATATGCATAGAATCATTCCAGCAGCCAACATTGGGATATCTATTTTAGTTTTTCTGTATAAATCTATTTCGCACATTCTACAAACCTTTTCTTAATAATGTTAACTGGTCCTAGTGGAATATAAAAACAGTTCTGGTTAAGAGATTACAGAGGATATGGATAAAATGTTAGAAAAAGGAAAGATGGAACTAGATTTTCACACACAGTAAATTCACCAAGCGTCCAGTAGTATATTCATTTAATTATTATCCGTTTGTGATCACAACTGATTATCTACAAAAGAGAGATAAAAAAGTTAATATAATTCCCAAAATTGAAAAGTTTCATAATCTAAGGAATCTTAAGTTGATTCGTATATACTGATGCATATAGTAGCAAAAATTGAGATAGTATACATGAATGTCTTCCAGAGGGAATTCGAGACGATAATACATCGATTATTAAAACCACACGTAGAGTGACGCGTAAAATCCGAAATCACAGGATTTTTCTAAAATACGGTACTATACTGAACATTAAAATATGAAATATGATATACAAACCTTAACTGTGAGGTGTATGTGGCTGAATGCCGTCAAAACGCACGATCAATGTGGGTCAATAAGTAAAAATAGTAGAGCTGTGTCAAAGGCAATTAAAGTGTCATTCAAAAAGCGCGTGAATGCCAGACACAGTAAAGGGTACACGAATGAAGCATATACAGCACATAATGTTCGATTATAAGAAAATTATTAGTATCCATCTAATAGATTAGCAATACATCGAGTGAAATAAACTTCAATAGTATATAAAGACATGACTAAGAATTAACAAATACAGCGACACTACTTACTGTAGAAAAGTAGTATAAATTTAAACACAAAAGAAGGACTGACAAAAGGGAAATAGGAAAGGAATTAACAGCATAATTATGCTGTACAGCATCCCTAAATAGTAACAAAACCGCTCATTCATGAAATTGAATATATAATAGCTATATGAAACCAGTGGTCAGTTTTTGTCCTCTACTACAAATTAAGTTTAATCATAATAATTCCTGGTTGGGAAACAAGCAAATATTGACTATTGAGAACACCGAGAAACTATCAACTATTTGGTAAAGGTTTGGTTCACAAGTGAAAGAGAAGAAAATGAAATAAGCAGATGTACTCTAGAGTTCTTTATGTGCTGCCATTTCTCACGCTATGGAGAGATGTTTATAGTTAACAAAGGTTCTACTTAATTCCTGATAATATGGACTGATATTCACAGATACAAAACAAGAACATTTCCGGAAGGAAAATATGTGAGTATCCTTCTGACAGACAAAATGCATTAAGGTTTACAATCAGGTCATTCTTATTTAAAACGTCCTGTATGAAAAGAAACACACGTTCTAGATTCCACTAGCTAAAAAACAAAACAAGCTGGAGGCAGAGATATCATCGAAGCATCCTTTCATGCACACACGAACTGATCATGCCAACTCCTTCTTCGAAGAAGGAAAGTCAGCACTATTCAATTTTTGAAAGTTTCTTGAAAAACTGATGACATTCCATTGAAAATACATAACCTTTTGATAGATAGGGAATGTTTAGATATTTGTCATAGAAAAACAGAATTAAGTCATGTGCAGAAATGCTTGTCTGAAATTCAGCCATAGACCATTTAAAATATCTTACTGTTCGCTAGTAGCGTCTTCTTCAGCAAGAGATGGCGTAGAATACATTTCTCAATGTAACTTGTAAAAAGCAGTACTAATATACACCTAGATATTTCCACTTATGTTGATACGCTTCACTTATAGTACTAGACTGATAATGCTGTTCCACTTATAAATAAAATATCGCCAATTCAAGATTTATCATGCCAAGCTGGGAAAGAGTTTGAGGCTATGCATCAGATGAATAAAAGTTTACGGACAAATGCCCACAATGGTTCAAGAATTCTATAAATTAACAATCTAAGTAGGTACTTAAAGCAATTAATAGTTCCAACAAACTGCCACTGTCCTCAGATAGCACAATGACCAGTCCACGTCAGTGGGAATGTCATGCTGATGTCAGTTGCTGAGGTCATATAATCCACACTTTCTAAGTAGGGTTATGAAATGTTTAGACAAGCATATGCCTTATTGACGTACAAGACCCTTGTTCGTACCAGAAACCTGGTAATAAGCGAAGTCGCTTTATTTTCAAAAGCAGTTTTTATCTTAATTTAGTGTAAACAACAGAAACCTCCTTCGTTCATTAGAGAGTAATAAAAAATAATGAGTGTGAGCGTTTCATATGCCTCAATTATTACTTCTTGAATATTCTCAATATTTATTCGGAATAGAAACAATTTAGGCAAACAATTGTTTACAATAAATTCTTCTTCAGGCTGTAAAATTATAAACCCATTAATTTAAGCTTACAATGACCAGTAAAGGCAAAGCAGAATTATATCAGAAAGTGTATTGTGGAACAAGGTGTAATAATAGTCAGTTAGTTTTGTCCATCACTTAGAATATGCACTGTCAATATGAATATGAGACAAAATGAGATAAAACAATTCAGTGATGTGTGTATGAAAACTGTACTTTTGCTGACTATATATAATGGTCTTTACTGGCTATTAGCAGTTCTGTTATGGATCTTCTCATGCATACATTTGGAAGTACATCACTCCACACTAATAAAGTTCAAGTATAGTAGATTAATCAAGGTTGTTAATAAGTTTGACCGATAATTTCAGAGAAGACAGAAAAAAGTAAAGCACTTAATTAACAATCCATGGGTGCCAGTTAAGGACGTCTTTTTACTATCTACCGGCAACTCTACACGCCACAGGGAAGTAGAATCCAATAGTAGCACCGTAAAATTGCAGGATTTGTCTATTAATTCGCTTATTTTAAGCCACTTCTCAGCCTACAGTGAGGTGAATTACAAGTCAAATAGTCAATTCATGATATAATGAACACTTAGTTGTACTTTGCTTCGCAGATATCCTGTGTTATAAATGAAGACAAGAGGGACATTTTTGCGTCCTCAAATAAAACCCTAATCAGAGGTCAGTTTCCCATGCATGCTTTTTATTGATGCTGAAATAAGACACATTGAGCATGGAAGACAGGTCAACCGGATGTCCTAATATGATTCCTAAAATAAATATCCCAATTATACAGGGTCGTTGTTCCATAACTCGGACAACCACACCGAAGCTGCAAGAGGTGCAGAATGTTTGCGAATTCTACTTCGCGAGTTGCAGACTACTTAGGCTGTAAAAGCAGAATGTACGAAGTGCAGGATATCTGTCGATGCATAAGAGCTTTCTAATTTTACCTGTGATGACTAATGAGTTTGTTTCCACCAGTAGAATTAGAAGAAAATGACTGTGAACATCAAGTTTTTGAAGAAACATTAGAGTGGTGGTTTCATTGTGCTGCAGTTGCCTATTCCTAGGTTTTCTCAATATCCTATAGGATATTACAACAATTCTAAACTTATTCTAGCCTATGCGTTGATAATGCCTTTTTATGGTAAATGAATATTTTGTCTACCCACTATGCACTGAGATAACGCTGGTCGTGCTTTAAAAAAGCACCGGGTTCTTAATTAATGCGACAAAAGCGTAAAAATTAAATTAGCATCTGAAATAATGCTAGTCAACGCTGAGTATGGCCTGAGAGGGCTGGAAAAAAGCTGGTAAGCAATCCCAGTAGGTTCTGATCTACTCCTGAAAATGCCTGGAAAAAGAACAGGGTGCTAAATTATTACCAGTCATGCTGAAAATCAGCAGTGAGTTCTAGTTTGAGCGCTTAAAAAAATCATTTCAGAATAGATTCAGAATTTACTCAATATGGAATGTTATGGTTATTTCAGAATTAGCGAGTTTTAGTTCAGCACTATAGTAAGCTTGGCTGCCTAAAAGCATCCTTTAGCAGGCCTAACTGTTATAGTATATCTCCACTACCCGGGAATTCCCGGATACTGAACTTCTGGCTTAAGCCACATATTTACTTCTAGATGAAACGAAAAACCAATTCAGCATACAGTGTTTCAGGCGACGTTGGTTCTCGGTTAAGTATTTTTTCCACGAACATGGGTAAGATGGGATAAATCAGCATTTAAAGTGAAAAGACTAATCTTTTCAATGACTACAATTGTAGTCATTTAATGAATTCAGAACAAGTTAACTTGTTCGTGAATGTAGAAAAAAAGTGGATTTAGGTGAATACGTATTCACTGACACTTTTCGCCACTAAAGTAATGATACATGTAGCCAATTACGATAATACAGTGTTACGTATGCATGTATGTGGGAGCATAAAAGCACTGATGACTGTGAAACGACCAATGCATTAGTCATGACTATAACAACAAAACTGTTTATCTAGATCCAGTCAAATCCTAAGCTCAACCTAATCCGCTAAAGTTAAAGGATTGCTACACTTTGTACTGACATTTCTGAGTACATTTCCTTTGTGTCAAAGGTAGTGAGGCATAGAATGTAACAGGATCTTACTAACCAATTTTAACTTACCACTATTTACAACACACACTTAAACAAAATTTCAAACCTATTTAATCTTTAATCATTTGACATCAATTCGTTTAGTTATTAGCAAGATTTGTTGTTGTCTAAGTCTGCAAAATTTCTGTTGACGCAAGGTTTTATTGAGATAAAGTCAAATGTTTCTTTAGAATAACATTTGAGAAGCCTGAACAAGTGTGACTATAACAAGATATAAGTTTTAGATATAAAGCTGGTTAGTGGAATATAGCAATTTATCTTTCTGACCTTCTCAAAGGAACTAATTCTTCATTATCTCGAGGACGTTTTAATTCGCAAACGATATCAAGCTTTGATAAAAATAGGTACCAATATTGTACAAAGTGATGTTTCGGAATAGAGCAAATTATTACTAATTTATAAGTTCAGACCTTAATGTATGAATTTTCACATTAAAATTAAGGAATCTGGATTTGCCCGGAAGTTTGGATTCAAACTCGAAACCCATGTTATAAACGTTAAGCGAATATTCTAGGAGTGGTCGCTATGAGAAGCAGTAGGAAAATTACGGCACTATTTAGCAGCATGAATATCTAAGAGGCAAGAGGTCTAATTTATTTTAGGGTTTCGGTGGCAACTGACTTCTCATTATTGGCTAGAAACAGCACAGACTACTGTTATGTGGTGTTCTGTCCTGTGCATATCGATGTCTCACTATACAACCGTTTGACTAATATTAATTGAGTAGTTAGCTGCTAATATCACACTCAAATCTCAAAAATGCTTTAGTCAGGAAGGACATCTGAGAAATCATAGGAATACACGATCACCGGAGATTGTGATAGCCACAATTCAGCTCCTGTAAACTCCAGCTGTCTGTAATATGTTCTGTTATTGCAGTTGTATGAGAAGAAATTAAGGAGTTGGTTGTTGAGTGTGATTTATCCGAAATCCAAGTGGATATCTTCAAAACCCAATGTGTTAAAACCTGTAAGAAGCTTCCAACAAATACATACAAGATGGCAGATCTTGTGCTATGCCACAACATCCCGCCTATTTCAATCCTTCCACCCAAAATAAAAAATTATATGATCACCATGAGGAGGGCTTTGCATTGTCATCTAAGTGAGTAGTAAAGTAATTGCCTAGCAGAATTTACATGAGTGAGAACAATTGAATCGTAAAACTTCCATTATTCGCCAATAGTGGTGAGGTAGAAACGCAATATTTGTCAACAATAAGCATCAAGGTAAGTTGTGAATAACTGCGGGATAAACGTGAAAGCCAAGGTTTGAATGAACGGTTGAGGAGCGTCAATCCATCATGGCCGACTAAAGTGGAGGAAAGTGGCCCTCAGGTGCCTAACCCTAACAGTGACTTTGAGCATGCAGGATAATTTCAGTTATGGAAGACTGCAACTTGTGAAATCCACCACGGAACTCCTTATTTTCACACTGGACTATGTTATGCATTTTGAAGACCCCACAGTTATTATTTTAGTGTATTAAGGGTAAATCAGACCAAGATAGAGTCCTCACAAGCCGATATCTTGTGAGACTGACTTACAAATATGAGAAAGTGGCCTTAGAAAAGGCACTAAAACACCATACTCTGTGGTCACAAGGGTTCGGCCAGAGAAGGAAAAACCCAGGGACATCAACCCCTTCCCACATACCGATCCTAAAGACTCGTGCAGGTCTCGTCTTTGCTGATACTGTGGTGAGTGCTACTTATAATCCGATATAAGTAGCATATCAGAAACGAATTCAGAAAAGCAACAATATGTTTGGGACACTGGAAAGAGCAATCAAAGAAGAGAACCATGAGAAGAATGTTGCCATATGATGCAGAATCCAAGAAGCTATCGAATGTGACGATATTCGACCAATTCGGCAAGGATGTGGTAAATGACGTGCAAATGGCAGGTTGAGAATATGATATACCAAATTTAGCTATATACCATACGTTTCACCAAATAAACATTCCTTTCAGCCTCCTCGCTCGTTTCTTCTCTACATTTGGTGTCGCTGCCTCTGCCGGAAATGAAGGTGCCGTGGCCGCAGGTGTTCGAGGGGGAGATGTGCGGACGTTCCTCAGGGATTTCGAAGCTGTCACGGAGCTGGTTGGAGTGCAGGAGCAGAAGGCGAAGCTGGTTGTCTTGGGAACGCTGCTGAGGGGCCGCGCGAAGGCTGCGTACGACAACGCTCGGGAGCTGGAAGGTGAGGTGGCGTGGGACGAGGTCGTCGAGAGGCTCGTGTGCGAGTTCGACAGACCTGTGGACAGAGAAGAGGCGCTGCAGAAGTTTCGGACACTGAAACTTGGCCAGGATGGGGATCCGTTGTTTCTTGCAGTAACGCTCACAAATCACCTGCGACGCGCGTTACCCACCCTAGACGAAGATTCACGGGAGCAGTTGCTTGCATCTCAGTCCCTCGAATGCGTTCCGACGGATAACGCTCATCAGTCGCACCTAGTTAACGCAGCTCAACCAATGGATGTCTATGAAATGGTTAAGGTGACAAGGCAGATAATGACTTCAAATGTTGCTCCAGTGATGACGGGGTGCCAAGATTCCACGAAGATTGAAGAGTTGAAACAACAGGTGGCGGCTTTGTAGATAAGGAAAAGAACAAACAACAGATGCTTTGCTTGCGGAGGAACCGGTCACTGGCAGAGAAACTGCCCGAAACGAAGGTAGAAAAACTTTAAATGGTACAGTCTTCCTTCTTTTTCTCGCTCGCGTTTGGAGGTGGTCGGATTAGTCGAAAGAGTTTCAGTGTACGGCAGTTTACGGGTGAACCAAAAGAAACTATTTTGTTTGATCGACACAGGGGCCGCAGTTTCGTTGATAGATAGAGAACAGTGTAAGGAAATAAGGCCGTGCACATTAGCAGTTCAGACGGTAGGAGGACATCCGTTGCACATTCTTGGCGTTTCAGACTGCGTTGTAGAGACTGGAGCAGGAAAAATACGATATCCGTTTATTGTAACTTCTGATATCAGACGAACGATTTTGGGAGCAGACTTTCGCAGAGAAGTAGGAGCTGTAATCGATATGAAGAATAGAAAAGTGGTCACAAAACACGGAGAGTTAAAGATGCTACTGCAGCAAAAACATAGACTCAAACTTAACGCTGCCGGCGTCCTAACTTGGAAAGACAGTGATGGTAGCTGGGTTACAGTGATACCAAAAAGCCTACGTCGTGGGGTCATTCAAGAATGCCACCAAGTAGCCCACACAGGAGTTGCACGAACATACGACCTAGTGAGCCAAAGTGCGTACTGGCCAAACATGAGAGGCGATATTGCGAACTACGTACTCGCTTGCCCACAGTGTCAATTGATGGAGGGTGATCGGTGCATTCGACCACAGCTACAAACTATACCCGTAACGGTGGTTGGTGACTTATGGTCCGTGGACATAATGAGTCCTTTCCCTCAAACAGCCAGTGGAAATCAATACATTTTAATGATGACGGAACACGCCACGCGGTGGGTAAATGCTGTAGCGATTCCAGATCAGCGCGCCAAGACCGTAACCGAGGCGGTTATTCGACATATTGTGGCGGATCATGGTGTACCAAAAATGATATTGACAGATCAAGGCCCCTGTTTTGAAAGTGAGGAGTTCAAGACTCGTCTGGAGGCACTGGGTATCAAGAGAATTAGAACGACTCCGTATCATCCGCAGACAAATGGCTTAACCGAAAGGAATAATCGTACACTCAAGGAATGGCTGGCGGCGAAAAGAGGCAACTGGGAAACTGACTTACCGTTGGTATTACTGGCACATCGTGCCACAGTACAAGGGACAACAAAAAAATCGCTTTTCCAGCTGATGTATGGGAGGAAACCATGCTTAAGATCTTGCGTTAGTATACTCCATACTATTCGCGAACGTCGATACCGTCAGCCTCCAAAACATCAAGCCTAAATATATCCCTAGTCGTAACCCTAACCTAGATCCTGACCCCAAAACTAACCTCAACCTTAATCCTAACCCTAATGGTAACCCTTATCCAAGTCGTAATCCTAACCCTAACCCCAATACTTACCTTTACCCCAATCCTATCCCTAACGAGTTATTAACACATTGTCCAAAAAGTACTTAAAAACATTATTTGACTGAGATATGCTGCTTAGCAGATGAATAACGTTGATATTTCAGCTATGATAGTGACAGGTTCCGTTAGCCAACGACTGGCATGCGTTCATGGTCATCGGAGAGTTCGCACTCCTGGGACCCTACTGCTGAACTTCGCCTTAATTTCAATATACTGGATAGTGAAAAAATAAAAGAATATACAAACAACGCAAAATGCAGTGTCCCATCAAAGGCTGTAGTACAGTTGCATTACAGACACTTATGGACAATATGAACTGCTGAAACTTGATGCCAGATGTTGACGAGCGTTACCTAATTAGAAACCTTAAACCTAGGTTGCATGGTTATAACCATGCTTTGAGTCGTCCACAGAGCCACATCAGAGAATAGTAAATTTGGGAAAGTATAGAACCACGCAAACATAAATTCCAGTGGCACATTTAGGCATTTAGAAGTGGAAATTGAAAACGAGTAATGGATCTTATTTCTTTTCCTATAATTAGCTTCCTGAGTACAACAGCATAGCTCCACCTATTTAAAATTTGAGCACCGATCACCATGATGGCGACGAACTGAGGCTTTTTCTAAGCTTCAATTACGGTAACCGTTATTATGAAACTATACAAAGAGTCATATACAGACTGGCACCATATGTTCTTTGCTAAGATAAACATAACAATATAATCACGAGGTTTCTTACTTTGCTAATTTCATCGGGGTAATAATTAACTGCCTGTAATAATCCTTGATATTCTTCATCCCCTTGAATGACGGTGTGGTGTGTTCCAACATATTTTTGATGTAGTTTAATGTAGATAGGGAGCTAATTGTTATAAATTTTGTACTTGTGTTGAGTTGTCTGTAGCTCCTTAGTTTTTATCTTTTAAACAAATATGACTCCATTTATTTCAAAATCAAAATAGCTTTCAGTAGTCCATACTTACTTTCATTACTAGACACATTTCTGCTCTATCTTGAGAGAAGCGGAGTGTATCGAACTTGAATCTTTTTGAAATGAAGCATATTAATTTTTTTTGTTACAACCTTCGTAATAATTCTGTATTACATCAGCAGTTCAGCAGTAGATCTCTCGCCAACCACGAACGTGGTCTGGGGTTCGCTCCTCGGCTACTGCACTCCTAAACCTCACTAAGCCGGTAATAAGGCTCGTAGAAAGGGGATGTTGAGCGTGAGGCTAACAATCCCACCCTATGAAAAACTCCAGTGCTACTGAAACTTCAAAGCTCTACCCTGAAGCCTTATGTTCCACTCGGAACGTAAAAGAATAAAATAATTATGTAATGGACTGATTATGTCAAAGTTGTGAAAAGTATCATCATTAAGACTCATTCATCCTCCCTTTCACTTTCAAGAAGACAAACTTAATGCCCTCGTAGAGACAGCTAAATGTATTGTTGAATTGTATGCTGCAGTGAATCCATCCTGACTATGACTCAAAACAAGGTTGATGTGCTAAATTGGTCTCATCATTGATAATGCCCCAAGTGCAAAGGAAAGGTAGGATAGTAAGATGTAATGTATTGTGATATATTCTTTTATTTGAAAACTATTAAATAAAAATAAAAATATTTTATCAAAATGACCTCATTTCTGTGTTCATGATTTCATTTCAATACTACTTATGAAGTCTGTCCTGTTAACACACTCAATTCGAAACCAATAATTCTTTCCAGATTTTACAATCTCCTTTCTTTTTAGAAATCCACTGATTACAATGAAATATGTGAATCTGATTGGTCAGCTGATTTGTAATTAATATTTTATTCAAATACCAATCGGGACTAACACCAGTATTGTCATGTTCAATTATAACACGCTGAATAAATTCTGTGAAATAAAACAATAAATAGTTAACACAATGAATCACATTTGTGAGCAATGCAAGGGTTGTTAAATTACACAACACAAAAGTTAAATAAGTAATTCAAATATAAACCAATCATGGTGTTTGTCTATAGGATAATAAGATGGTGAATATAAATTGTGCAATTAGTCATAATAATAATAATGATAATAATAATGGTTGTCTTGCTAAGTAGGCGAGAAGATGGGTCACTTGAGAGAAGCGTGTATAGAAAAAGCACATTCACAGGGCAGTACACACACTTCCTTAGTTACGTGCCCATTAAATATAAAAGAAATGTTGTTCAATATTTTACGAGCAGAACAAGAAAGATATGTACAGATGACCTCTTACAAAAGGAATTTGAATATATTCACGACTCTTTGACGGAGATGGGCTATCCGAGTAAATTCGTAAAGAAACATATGAAAACATCAGAGAGAAAACCTGAGACTATGACTGCACGTGAAAAACCTCTATTTGTTAAGTTACAATTTAATGGTGACTTATCAAGTGAGATTTTATTCCAGAGACTTTCCAGGAGTATACGAAGAACGTTTTACGCAGCATACCTATGTTTGTCATTCTCTAGCCGACGAATGATTGGGACGCAAACGAAGGATAAGCTAGAGAGTTTTGCCACATCTATCTGCATTTATCAGTTCAACTGCACCTGCGGTGACAGTTATTTTGGGCGTACTACAAGACAGCTTAGCCAACGTGTTAGTGAACATCTCTCATCGTGGTTTGGCAAAGGACAGACAAAAACAATCTGTAGCTCAATTTAATTGATAGTGGTCATGTAGTGGAGAAAACGAGAGCTTTCAAGGTAATTCATCGTATCCCATCAAATCGTTCCAATAGACTTCGTATTCTTGTACAGCACACAGCTGAGGCGATAGGCATTCGAACTATAAAACTTAAACTAGGCATTCAAAAGAAGTTCGTACAGCCTTTATCCCTCCCTTGTCCAATTAAGACATAACCAATTGATAACTTCTACACTATCCCTTACTTATATTTTCAACCCCTCTCTTATTATCCCTTAATCTTATCACATCTTCATTGAAAACGTTTTTCACTTACTTCCCTTACAATCTAACATTACTTAATGAGTTCATTTGTTTCTACTAGCCTTTATCGACTACTTCCACCTGAACATTTATTTGTTAAATAAGTAATTATCGAAAGAAACTTGTCTGTGTCTGATACTAAGACGCCTGCGCTTTTTCAGTGACATACTTGAAAGAATCATCAGTCTTCAAGTTGCATAACAATCATTTTTATCAAAAAGGATGTAGTTTAAGTACACTACAGCTAAATAAATTACTGAGATTTAGCATTTGTCGTCTAGTTCAGTTAATCTCACAACGGAAACGAAGGGTAGTTAATAATCTAATTTTTTGGAGCTAAGTGATAGGTCTCCGAAAGGATGAAGTTCGAAGAGAATGAACACAGGATAAAGAATTTAAAAGTACTGAATGTTCTTTTACTAATAAAAATTCGAATTGTTTCATTCTACCTGAGGATCGATAGGATCTGTACATAAGATCCCAATAAGTAAGGTGCTTAAAAGACTTTTCTAAAGTGGAAATCAAAGGGTAGTAAGAAAAATTGTTAAAAAGACAGTTCTTGAACATTAAACTCAAGGAGCATACTGCAGAAAAAATTATTCAATATCTGACTTTCTAAAACACTTACAAAAGCCCTATATATTGAATTCAGTTTAGTGCACTACGAAAAATAAGGAATTCAAGAAGGTCTGGAGAGGATCATGATATGATTATAAGCAATAGTTTATGCTTGAAACGTCATCAGTTAATATTACTGTACAACACTGTGTGATTTATCAAAATAAAATCTTATCCATAATGGAGAGGAAACTGCCTTTTCCAATCTACTTTACACTTATTTAGCTATTTACCTTCAAGGGTGAAGTTAAGTCCGTCGGCTGCCTGAACGGCGGTCTTTCTGAACATTTTTTGAATCAATATTTTGTTTTATTATACTCGAGAGGATATAAATCAACCAGCTGCTCAATTTTTGAAAATTTATCCAACGGTAGTGTCACTACCTGATGTAGTTTGTTTAAAATCAAATCAAATAGATTTAAGGCAGTGTGTTTGTCTTCAGTGCATGATAGAGTCGATAGAGATACAAAAATGAATGACTTCGTTATAAGCACGAAATTAACATCTTTATTTATCATGTTTTGGTCTTAATCTCACCCCTACCCACTACCTCCATGTGTTTATTAATAGGTCTATGCATCTATCAGTTTGAATGCTCATGTGCAGCTACTTACATTGGATATACAATTAAACAAATCAAAGGCCTCCAAGGAAACCACAAAGAAAATCGACCTACCATACTTAAAGGACATCTCAGAAATCACTACAAGGCTCTTCAAACCCTTAGGAATTGTTACCACTTCTGAGTAATTATATCAATTATGTCACCCCCTATTACTCAATAATAGACCACTATATATTTTTGTAAGTATAAATACGATTGTATAGCCTCTGAAGATGATTTTGTCGATAAAGAAAATTTTCTTCGCTGAATTTGTCTTTTCTCTCTCCTTAGGAATTGATTTAGCACACAAACCAGCAAAATCATGCCACTCAGCTGGGTCTGTGTCAGTCAAAAGACTCAACAACGATAGAAGATAAAACCAACACCATCTACAAAATAAAGTGTAACAACTACGAAAAACACTACATTGGCCAAAGTGGACATCCCCTTCGTTTTCGTATCCATGAACATAAACTAACCGTCAAAAGACATGACATTCATATCGCCTCACTACACACAGACAACCACGGACATCAATTCGACTGGGACAACCAACGTTCAGATGTTAGACAGAGGAAACACCAAGAATGCTAGAGAATGTTTACAGCCTGGTATTCCAGTGAATCGGCAATCAATAGACACACTGACACAGACAAAATTTACCAATCAATAAGGAAGTCTCACACACAAAGGGTCAAACTTCAGGTCAAGGAAACAATCTGTTCCAATACAAGTAGCCTAAAGGGTGTATAAGCACACGAAAACAACCAATCACGTTCAATGTCACCAGGAGAGATGACTAATAAACTCGTGGAGAAATCGAAAAGCTCACTTCAAGAAATTGAAGTATGCGCTGAAGATGTTGCCTAGTAGGGCAATGAAAGCTTCGCAAATTAACTTTCCAGCTCAGAGAACACAACTACATCAAAAACGTGTTCATCTTCGGATTTCTGAACATTCTCACTCATGTTTGACCACGGGAAAAACGTAATCTGTGTGTGGATCTTCTCGGACACAACTTGTATATAAAGAGAATAAAGTTAGTGATAATGGAACACCTAAAGTTATCTGTCGCATTACGGCTAATATAAATTTTGATTTACAATTTTGTCTTGCATATAAAGCTGAGGCTATTGGAATCCACTCAAAGAAGCCAGATCAGTGCAAGTTCAAAAGCAATTTGCGCAGCCACTTTCCTTATCTTGTCCATCATTACATAAGCATAAAAAAATTGTCCACTTTTTCCCCTAAACCATTTACAAGTTATCACTGTTCTAACTATTTTATTATTCTGATTACTTCATCTTTAGTTGTTTTTTGAATATTTAATTTGAACACTCATTTACTTCCTTATTACTCTTTCTATTTTTCCAAAATGATGCATTGTGAGCAAATATTTCTACACTTTAACTGTTGTATTAAAATACTTGTTGTCATTGTCACTAACAGATTTACAGAATAAAAACTGATGGCGGTAATTATGCATCTATTTATAAGCCACATGACATAGTAATAAGTATTAACCTATATCTAGTTGTATGTTAGTCAAGATTTTCGAGTTCCCATGAATATATTGTTAATGTCTTCCTTAAACAAGGAGGATTTAATCGGAAGAGACAACTTTTTTACATCCTCACTTAAAAGTTTATCAAAATATTTTTAATTATTGTATTCCATACTTCCATCGAAAACCACTGACAGTGAAGCTAAACTTAAGACACCCAACGGGCATGAACTCACCAATGACCTTGGTCAGAGCAGGATAGTGAAATCGGGCAAATAATAGTATATCCATGAAAAGAGTGTTCAATAACGTGTCATGATGTTAAGCAGGATATTTGATCAGTTTTAAGTTAGTTTAGGGAAAGATTAAAGTTAGGTGTAGACTGAGAACAGGTTAGGGTTAGGTTAACCTAATTAGGAAGATATTAAGATAGGTTAGTGTGGTGTGAACATTTTCATAAACGTTTAGCATTTATATTATACACTATTCACATCTTTCATTTTTGTTTAAACCAGATCCTATACTGGAATTATAAAACGAATAAAGCCTTTATTGCGGGCCCTCAGTATTCTCACTTGATCGGTGAATGTTTGATTAACTCATAAACACTACAGTTAGGAGTAGATTAAGGTTAGGCTAGGCACAGACTAGGATTACGGTTAGGTTGAGGAAACATTAATTAAGGGTTGAGTCAGGAGACCAAATTCGCTTTCAGAGTTATCGCTCTTTCCAAGGTCATTAGTGTGTGCTCGCGCCTCTTGGAAGTTTAAAGTTTAACTTGACCCAAATGATAATTCCATTAGCTATTTTACAACTGTTATCTCTACTAATGTTTTATGGGAAAAAAAACTATCGGCTCGTAAGTGATACTATTTTATGTAATCATCAAATAGATATGCTAAAATATTTTTCATACAGCAAAACTAACCTAAATCTATAGACTCTACGAAAAATTCCTCCAAATGTTTTCTATCAAATAAACTTCTGTTATCTCTCCTCAGTGCAATTCTTCCAGAGTTGAGGGCTGGTTTATGACTAAACATAGTTATGAAGATATTAGCGTCCGTAATTGAACATCCTTTTGTCCCTGTATAGACTGATATTTTATACATGACACTTCGTTTATCTGAAATGGTATACAACAAAATTCTAATCAGATATGTCTGCTGAGAAATACTGAATAAGTACTGACAATTATTCAATAAAAACTCCTATAAACGTTCAGTTTGAGTGCTAAATCTTCACAGCCTTTCATAGGATATCAGAAAAAAAAGCAGATTTTGTTTTAATTTGAGGTGAATGCAGTAAATATGTTGCTGTATCAAAATGTTTAATTTGTCGTAGAAACTAGATAACTATTATTATTATTATTGTTCCCTTGGGTTCCTAGTGGAACATAGGGCTTCAACTGCACGTCTCCACTTGCTTCTGTCTTCTGCTAGTCTTTTCACTTGCGTCCATGTTATTCCATACTGTTTGATCTCCTCCTCACACGATCTCCTCCATGTCACCCTTGGACGTCCCACTCGCCGCTTCCCTTTCGGATTCCACTCGAGCTATGGCCTGACGCGCGATGTCACTCAACGGCATCCTCAGCGAGTGTCCAATCCATCTCCACTTCCTCCTGCATATTTGTTGGGCGATTGGTTCCTGTTTCGTTTGTTCCCATAGCTTCTTGTTTGTGATTCTTTCTGGCCATCTAATCTTCAGTATGGAGCGAAGACAGTTGTTGATAAAGGTCTGCAACCTGTTGAAAATATTCTTGGTGACCCGCCAAGTTTCTGATCCGTATAGCAAAACTGACTTGACGTTTGTATTGAAAATCCGAATTTTGTTGTTGATGCTGAGTGACGAAGATTTCCAGATTGGTTTCAGGTTGATGAATGTGTTTCTCGCCTTCCCGATTCTCGCTCGATTTGACATCCTCGTCCGTCCCTCCTGTGGTTGAGACAATGCTCCCCAGATAAGTGAAAGAAGTAACCTCTTTCAAATCCCTCCCGTTGATGGTGATTGGCACTGGATGTTGCTGCTGTTGTTGGTTGGTTATTTTCATAACCTCCCTCTTGTCTATGTTCACCTGGAGTCCTGTCTTTGCTGCTTCTTCGACCAGTTTGTCGGTTTTTGCTTGTAAGTCTTCGATTTTGTGTGACATCAAACACAAATCATCCGCGAAATCCAGGTCTTCTTGGTTCTTCACGTCGGTCGGTGCAGGATATCCCTGTCTTCTCGTCTCCCACTGTCTGATGCATAATCCAGTCCACCACAATTAGGAATATCATTGGTGATAATAAGCACCCTTGTCTGACTCCTGTGTTTACTCGAAACGCTTCGCTGAGTTTTCCGTTGTGGATCACTTGACATGTGCCGTTGTCGTACAGTTGTTGAATAAGGTTGATGAATATTTGCGGTACGCCGTAGTACTCGAGTAGTTTCCAAATTACTTCGCGGTCAACGCTGTCGAAGGCCTTCTCAAAGTCTATGAAGTTGAGGTAGAGATTTGATTGCCATTCCATGCTTTGTTCGATGATAATGCGTAGAGTTGCAATTTGGTCAGAACATGATTTGCCTTTCCTGAATCCAGCTTGTTCTGGTCGGAGTTCTGTATCCAGCGCGTCCTTGATTCTCTCCAGGATGATGCGACTCAGGATTTTACTTGGCGTCGACAGGAGCATGATTCCTCGCCAGTTCTTGCAGAGTCCCAGGTCGCCCTTCTTTGGTAGTTTCACCAGGTAACCTTTCCTCCAGTCAGTAGGCACCTTTCCCTCTTTCCAGATCTTTTGCAATAATGGAGTCAGCATATCTGCCGTCGTTTCTGGGTCCGCTTTCAGTGCTTCCGGGGGTATTCCATCTGGTCCAGCTGCTTTTCCAGCTTTCAGAAGCTTGATTGCATTCATGACTTCAGTTTTCGTTGGAGGATTGGTGTCAACTTGCAGTTGTGTACGTGCTGTTGTTGGTATTACTGGACGGGTTGTAGGTGGTGGTCGGTTCAAGAGTCCTTTGAAGTGGTCCGCCCATTGTTTAATCTGTCTTTCTTCTTTGGTAATTGGGTTCCCTTGGCTGTCTTTTATAGGTTTCACTTGTGTTGATCTCTTCCCGGATAGAGACTTGGTTATCTGATATAGTGTCCTCAGGTCCCTTTTGCCTGCTGCCTTCTCAGCTTCAGTAACCAGGTTGTCGTAGAATTGTATTTTGTCCTTCCTGGCACTCTTCTTCACTTCTTTGTCCAGTGCTGTGGAAGTTGAGTTCAGCGTCTCTTTCTCTTGTCCATCTTTGCATTGAATCATTTTCTCTTTCACTTTTCTCCTCTCCTCTATTAGTTTCCAAGTGTCTGTTGAGAGCCATTCCTTGACTTGTTTCTTCTTTCTTCCTAAAACCGTTGAGCACGTTTCGTTGAAAATTACCTTCAGAGAGTTCCAATGGTCTTCCACGGATGATTCCTCGGTGGTGCCACGTAGTGTTTCCTGCTTAGCTCTGACAGTTGCAGTGAAAATGTCCTGTGTGATTGTGTCCTTCAGTTTGTGAGTGTTGAACTTGCATTGTGGCCTATCCCCAGGTATCCTCGAGGCTTTCAGCTTCACCTTGAAAGTCTCTTGTACCAGATAGTGGTCTGAGCCCACATCTGCTCCTCTCCTCGATCTTGTGTCCAGTAGGCTCCGTCTCCACTTCCTTGAGATTGAAATGAAGTCTATCTGGTTTTTGGTGTGTCCATCTGGTGAAATCCATGTTGCCTTGTGTATATCCCTGTGTTTGAACACACTGCCACCAATCACCAAATCATTGAAGGCGCAGAAGTCTGAGAAGAGTTCGCCATTTTCGTTCATTTCACCGAGGGCCTCACGACCCATGGTGAGTTCTCTTCCTGTATTGTCTCCTCCCAGTTTCGCATTCATGTCGCCCATCAGGATTTTGATATCGCTCTTTGGGACGTTGTCCATTACTGTTTGTAGTTGACTGTAGAAATCCTCCTTCTTCTCATGTTCTGAGGCGTTTGTAGGCGCGTAGCACTGAATGATTGTAACCTTTTTTCCTTTTGAGTTGAACCTGGCTGTCATTATCCTGGAGGAGATTGGTTCCCACTGCATGAGAGCTTTAGCCGCTGTTGGTGACATCATGATGGCTACTCCCTCGGTGTGCTCGTGATTGTCCTCTGGGTGACCGGAGTAGATTATTGTCTCTCCAGTTGATAGTTGGCTCCTTCCACATCCGTTCCATCTGCTCTCGCAGATTCCCAACACTTCTATTTTATATCTCCTCATTTCTGCGGCTACCTGAGCAGCCTTCCCAGCTTCGTACATTGTACGAACATTCCACGTCCCCATCCTTATTTTCGCTTTCATCGAAAGAAGGCACATCGGCTGACTGGCTTCCCGAAGGCTTTCACCAGCCCGCGTCATTTCACTTCTCCGATTCCAGCGAAAAATAAGGTCACTATTTGTAATTTTAGAATTTTGAATATATTTGTGCGTTGAAGTTTTAGTAGCAATTTGGTTAAGTTTTGGGGGTGGAGTTGCTAGCACCACGCCCCAACCCTCCCTCTTTATCCGGGCTTGGGACCGGCTAGAATACTAGTGACCTAGTAATCTAGGCGAGGTTTAGATAACTATAGATCGTGATTATCATGTCTTTACTTGTAACGACAGAAGACAAGGGTCAGGCAACAGATCACTTATTGAGAAAATCAAGAGATATTTATATATTTTTTTCTATAGTTGTGTTTATCGATATAAGAATAAAACTTCGGCACCCATAATGGAATTATAGTTTGGTTTGTAAGGGTTAGTTATGTTTTTACGGATTGATATCAGTTAGAGAACCATTGAAAACCAGCACAGAGTACTAGACAGCTGTTTCGTCTTACTTTGGGAATCATCGACAGTACGCACTCACCACCAGGATTCGAACCCAGGACCTTCCGGTTACAAGGTAAGCCACTGGGACCCGACTAAAATGGCCAGTTAATGAATTCTAACATCTACCAATTCGTGATTTAGCGCGACCCCAACCAATGTCGTTAGTGGGACATCCATCCTCACACGCGACATCTAGTTGAATTACTATTCGTTATTATTAGCAGAGAAACAGCGTCTTCTGATTGGTTGTTTTCTCTCTGAAAGTTATCCTGTCATCTCTTTGTAGCCATTTCTTTTAAGGTCAGGCCAAATATCTGTGAATCGTACCCGCCCACGCAAAGTCTGCTGTGATTGGTTGTTGAGTTCCTCACGGTTTGTCTTTGTCCTTGTTTTTTTCTCATGACCAAGATTCGTGACGTAAACATTGACGTAAATTGCTGTCCACCAATTTTGGCTAGCAAACAGCTCTCACCACATACTGACTAGTTCTAATCCACCGAAATGAATAGTGTATGAGTTGAGAATTTTAACCAACAGGAAGAATTAGTGTTTCACTGCATACTTCTGAACATAAAACTTTCTAAAAGTTATATATTTTGGCATATTAAAAGTTGCATCAGTCATTTCAATATTTAAACGATCACAGATTCATATAGTTTGAATCTTCATCCTTCTGAATGGATTTTTAAAAATTTTTTTATTCCTTTACGTTCCCAGTGGAACATACGGATTCAAGTTAGAGGCTTGAAGTTTCTCTAGTAATAGTGATTATTGCTAGCCCCATGCCCAAACTTCCCTCTTTACCAGCCTTAATACTGGCTTAGTGAGGTAAAGGAGTGCGTCGATCAGGGGTCGAACCCCAGACCACCTGCGTGGTCGGTGAGCACTCTACCGATGTGTCACCGACTCACTTCTGAATGAATGATGTACACAAACTTGCCACTCAAGAGTTAATAGAGTACACTCGAATTCTGTATCTGCTGACTGAAATCTACCAAGTAACTTCATAGTATGACTACCAAAATTGTTCCTGTCGTATTAGGTTAACCGGTTACTTTTCTTTTTGTTTCACTTACGATCGTTATATTTAAGAGTATTCATATAGTAATAATGCTGACGCCTGAAACTCTTTTTGAACGAAACTGATGAAATAAGGTGACTTTTATTTAGTGGATGATGAGCAGCAATGCAATCCAGGGTGCTTATCTCATATCATTTGGATATCTTCAGCCGGGTGCACCTTCAATCACCAGTATTCCTTCTGAGATTCGAACCCAGTTTCCTTCGTTTCAGAAGCCCAAACTCTGTTCACTACTAGTCACCATCCACCAAATATAAGCAGTGTTAATTTTCATACATCCTTGAAGAGTCCATACCAGGAGCCAATATGTCAACAGAAACCGAATATTTTGGTTCAGTCAATCAATGGGAGAAGCAGAAATTGACTTATGGTGAACAGTCTTCACTTTGTTAGCTTTTTATACAAGTTAAACATGGTATTCTGTCTTACTCAATGCTGTAATTTATGCAGCTAGTGAAGGATTCACAATAGAAAGCTATTTAAAAAGTAGCTATCCTAACAGATGACTGTATTGCACAGTGTTGCGTAGTCACTGAGCGACCACGCTTACTTTATGTAAATCAATTCGAAGTTTGAAAAAGCCGGAAATACCCACTGAGTCATGAAAAACATGCGAGACAGTTCAGCAAACACAATCGTTTTTGTCGATGAAGTCATCATCAAGAGCTCTACAAGAGCACTCAAAGATGGTTCCTGAAGATTAACGCATTTGTGAAAATAATCGGGCATGGTTAGAGAGAGGACAATGCAAGACAATCAACAGTTCAGTTTTTGAGCACCTGGCAACCTCAGACCACGTGACTCCATCACTGTTGTCTTATGAAGACCAAATGGTACAAAGGGTGTCAGGTTTCCACCCTTGTGGATGGCAGAGGTGCTGGCTATCTGTCAATATAATCCCGTACTCTGTGTGCATAATAGGTATGCTCAGTCTCTTATTCTACCTTGATCTTAGACTCTTTCCTATTCGTTCGCTTCTAATTTTAGTGATTAATTTCACTATTACCCTTCTTACATTTTCCTTTTGTGCATTTCACTAAGTTCTATCTCATCTTCTTCACATTCGCCAAATAGACACTCAAATACTTTGCTTCTCATTGAATAAGAACTTTCATCTTATCAAATTTCAAACTCTTACTTCCATTGTATTGTTGATTATTAAGTAATATTTTATCTTTACAAAATACGTCTGATTAATTGCATGAATTATGTCACTCCCCTAATGCTCAGTTATAGATCCCCATAAATATTTGGTAAATGCAAGTATGACAGTGCATCCCTTCACGATGACTTCGTTGATCAAAAGGTTTCCACTGAATTGTCTTTTAGTTTCTTCATAATTCAAAGCTGTATTCAGAAATTCTATCGGTGACATCACATTTTCCGTGTTTCATTTCACTAATCATAATTAAGATTCGAACCCTTTTTCAAGGTATGCAGTTAGAAAACAAATCAGAATGTAACTGTTTGCAGTGGTTTAACATACTAACATAAATTTAAGAGGACTTGCACTAAAGATCTAAGAAAAACCTTTATCACAACAGGAAATAATCCGGATTTCTACAATCAAACTTTGTGGTGGTGTGATACAGACAATGGGTTCCAATGGAATATTATTCTCATATTCAATACTGCATTAGCAACGGAATAGTATTATTAGTACTGTTTCCTTTAGTTCCTAGAGGAACATAGGGCTTCAGCCGCACGCCTCCATTGAATTCGGTTCTCTGCCAGTGTTTTCATCTGGTTCCCAGTCTGCCCACATGCTTTCATCTCCTCTTCACATGACCTCTTCCTTGTCACCCTCGCTGTGACGACCAACTCGCCGCTTCCCGTTTGGATTCCCCTTGAGGGATTGTCGTGTGATGTCACTTTATGGTTTTATTAGAGTATAGCCAATCCACCTCCACTTCTTCCTGAAAATTTTTGCACAATAGGTTCCTGGTTGGTTCGCTACCAGAGATCCCTGTTACTGATCTTTCTGGCTATCTGATCTTGAGTGGTATTGAGCGAAGACAGCTGTTGATGAAAGTCTGTAATTGGTTCGTAGTGCTCTTCATGCTGCGCCAGGCCTCTGATCCATAAAGTAGCACTGACTTCACATTGGAGCAAAAGAATACTATATGAGTATTTCAACATTCTATTTCATGTCGTTTAATGTAAACCAAAATCACACACTTAGTGATTGGTTAAAGAATATAAACTGTATAGATATAAATAGCTGTTTGATCAGTCGAAAATATGCCTTGGCTTCCATGTCTTGCCTTCGGCTGTTACAACTCTAGAATCCTACAGAAATGCACTATTTTCAAATACAGTCGGCATTTTATGCCTAAAATGTAACATTAGGGTAATATTTTACATTTCAATATATTCTTCTGTTCATTAAATGTTAATACTTGAGGAGTTTTAAAGAGATAGACATAGCTTTATATCAAGCGCAAGTTTTCTGTGATGCTGTGTGTCATTAACTTATGACTAATTCTAAATTTTTGTGTAAAACATGTATATAACAACTTACTTTTAAATTCATTGAATGCTTGTTTCCGAGGTTCTTCAACAATTTTACTATAGTTGACTAGAATATCCTTCTTGAAATCTGAAGTTTGAATAACGCTTAACCACTGATTAATCATAAATATATACATGCGTTTGCTTATTGGATCTTTTATGCTTATTCGTTCACAATACCACTTGAGTGATTGCATTTCTTTTAAATTAGTCTGTTTGCTATCAGGTATTCCGTGTATACCTAGTCGAACAGTTTCAATTTCACCTAATGGGAAACTTGATAATCTTTAAATACAAAATAAAAGAACAGAACAAGATAAACGTGTTAAGATAAGGATAAGAAAATACCTGTGCTGATCTATAAATATTCTTACGCTCACTCATTTGAAGTCCTGATGCAAGCGGTTGGTCTATTTAACACCTAATTAACGTATACAGGTAAATGTAATGACTAAATTCATGATTGTAATTCCTCTAGTTGTTCCAACTCACCTGTCAGTGACTAATTGTAACTTTGTTATTCTTGTATGCTTCAATGAGCTTCTGATTACATTGCAAGCTTATATCCTAGATGTCCGAATTTAGTCCATTTGACAATTTTTAAAAATGAGCACTACAGTCCTTGTTCTTTTTCCGTAATTCAACACACAAGTTTTAGTTACAGGATTTCATCATGAGCTGACATTGGTTAGAGAACCATTGGAAAACCAGCTGGGAGTACTGGACAACCAGCTGTTTCGTCCTAGTTTGGAACTCTTCAACAGTACGCACCCACCTCAGGGGCTCGAACCCACGATCTTCTGCTATCAAGGCTAGAGAGCTCGTAGACCATTAAGCCACCGGGACCCGATCCAATGGCCCATGACTTCTAACTTCTGTAACCAATCAGTTAAATCCCTACAAACCAATATGGATGAGATGCTCACTGGAGACTTGCCCTATTCAGGCAGGTAGTTACCTGGGGTTCTATTGGGAAGTCGTGACCAGTAGGGTGCAGCAGGTCTGGTGTGAGGACAAATACTCGCCGAAGACATTGGTTAGCGGTTGCGCTATGTGGTCAATTGGCAGAAGTTGGAATTCATGGGCTGGCCATTGGATAAGGTGGGTCCTAGTGGCTTTATGGTCTACGAGCTCACTGGACTTGTAACAAGAAGGTTGTGAGTTCGAACCCCTGTGGTGGGTGAGTACTGATGAAGAGTCCCAAACTAGGACGAAACAGCTGGTTGTCCAGTACTCCCAGCTGGTTTTCCAATGGTTCTCTAACCAATGTCAGCTCATGATGAAATCCTGTAACCGATCAATCAAATTCCTACAAACCAACACTTGAACACAAGTTTTAATTAGTGCTTTAGGCGGAAATTACTTCTTAACTCAATAAATAAAAAAATTCAGTAATAAAATATACTTAACTGCACAATTAATGTGAGACGTTTCACTCACTGAGGACTGCAGATACATCCATCCAATAACTCCCAAATGGGACGAAATGCTTTTCCTGGATTCCACTGCTAGTCACCATTCACCAGAGAACATGGTGTTGCGAATTTTTACTAGAGAAAAGTAGTTTACTCGTTGTTCATCAGTCCTGTAACAGTCATCATCGACCGGGTAACTACAAGACTTCATGTGTCTGGGATTTATATTTTTTTGATTTCACCACAGGAAAACTTTGATTGGTACTTGATTGTTGGAAAAAATATTTTATTAACACTCCGAAGAATTATTTTCTGCAGTGGACAGTTATGCTTTACACTTTAATATCTCTGATTTGAAAAGTGAATAACCAATCTTTAAGTGAAGGAGGTTTGTTTCAATGATCTCAAGTTAAGTATGCAGAATGTTCACTAAATCCAATTATCTTATATTCATGGACGTATTAGGCGAACCATGAACCTACTTCTCAATAAATATGCCGAAGAAAATGGGAATGGATTGGGCGCACGCTAAGGGGACCCTTGAGTGACATCATGCGCCAGACAGTCCCTCGAAGGGAACCCCACTGAGAAGTGACGATTTTGGCGTACGAGGAGATTGTGAGAGAAGATGAAAGCTTATGGGCAATAGTGGAGACAGATAGAAAGGAATTCAGAGAACAGAACGAAATGGAGACGTGCTGTTTAGGGAGTATGTTCCATTTCGAACACAAGGGAACAGTAATAATAAATCGGTTAAACAAAGAAGACAATGATATATCTTGAACAAAAATGCAGTCACACTTGAGAAACTGCATTTTGGAAACCAACTGGAAGTTTTCCATTAGCTATTAGTATTAATAAATTCAAAATAATGTTTTAATGATTCCCAGTTCTATGTAACGTTTTCAATTTTATTTACATTTGTCTCCTCAGTTGCATAAGCTAACAGGTATAATAAATAAAAACAGGAATTAATGTCATCCAGTTTCTATATCACCAATGTTTTGCTTGATAATGAATGATGAATGGTTCATCACTACACTTTAGTATGATTATTTTCCAAAATATCAGTCGCATTCCTTGTAGATCGGATGACGATTTCTGTCCCACTTCAATTGTATGACTTCACGTAGAAAAATAGTCAACTAAAAGTAATAATTAATGTCACTACGTTCTATTCATAATCACTAAAAAACAATCAAAGAATCTTACTGGAATTGATTAATTTGTCCGGTTTGAAGTATTGGCTTTTCTGCTTTGTTTATAAGCTCCAGTCTTGGACTACGACCATTTTTACCTTCTATAACTACCCAAGCATTGCAAGTTGTGCCTGAATCTTTCAATTTCCCAGTTTGTATTTCTACATCGTAGACTAAAATAAAATAAAGTCATTGTAAGGAACAGAGTTTAAATAACGCTTGTGAACTTTAATTCATTTTGGACTTTCCCGCCGACGGATTAGACCGAAACGCTCAGCCTCTGTTAACGTGTCCTCTTCTCGTGCGAACGCTTTGAAAATGTCTGAAGATTTAGCTTGGAGTAGTTTGGTGAGTAGGGACTAGCAGTGGAATCCAGAATGAAATGCACATCCTAGATTCTACTGCTAGTCACTATCCACCAAATTAACGCTTGTAAACGCCTGAAAACTCCCGAATTCCACTGTCACGACTTCTCTGTATTCATCCACCTAACACTCATACTCTAAGATACATAACACAGTCATTTATAAGTCAATGAAAAATACCTGTGACAACACTTAGCTGGTGATCTCCAGCTAATTATTGACTAAATGACTTCTTCTGGTTATTCGTATCAAACGACAAACTAAGTAGGAACAAGTAAAATGGACAGGTCAATTAATAAAATTGAATACAGAGATCTTCCGACAAAACAAATCAGTAGATACCTCACATTTAAGTACAGATTCATTGAAAACAATTCATGTTAATTTTATTATCACACACCAATAGATGTTTCCTGGTGGATGGTGGTCGGCTCTCATTCGGACTGAAAGCACTCACCTTCATAAAGTTTTCAATTTTATTTGCAAACAAACCTCAAAACAAACGGAATTCAATCTTTTTCACTAACCAATTATATGAAGGGAATTATCTTAACATGTACAGAAAATATCAGATTCAAATTTCAAGGAAAAGCATACAAACACTGAGAAATCTCATTATACCCCTATCAGCAGGCGTATTTATGTTCAAATTAACGGAAGAAATGGAAGGTATGTTGGGAAAATATACTCTGTATGCATATTATCTGATACACAGATGAAAGTTTCTTTGGTGAAACGTCTGCTTTCACTGGCCCCTAAAATTCGTGCCAGCTACACACTAATCAAAGAACTACAAGACATATGTTCAACTCTTCACGTTAATGAGTATCTTCGAAACATCAATATATTTCACAACAAACTAGTGTGATGAAGATACTACTGACAACTTAAAGGCTTCAGTCACCTATGAAGTGCAGATTCTATAGTGTCTTTATTTCCCTAACCACTGGAAAACGTCCCCTTGTTATGGCCACAAAAATGAAAAGAAGCTCTGTGAGCTCTACTCTACAGGTTCTTTTGCAGTTGCCAGGACATATTTATCTGTGGAACTATAAGTATGTTCCAGTGTCGTTTGAAAGAACATGTTGTTAAGTGGTTACTAATTCACATAGAACATCCAATTGCACTTAATCGATAATTAAATGGAGACTAATCGACAGAAATAACGAGAAATCGCTTGTCCCGTTCCCTGTAGACAACCCTCTTCTCAGCCGAACTTCGATTTGCTTTCTCCAAAAAAACCAATAGTTTGTATGGACACGAAAGATAAGCCCCTACTGCTGGCCTCATCACTGTGTACCTATTCGTTAACCTGTTCCTATGAAGCTAGATATGTGGGCCATACTCAGCGTTTGCTGCAGAATGTAGACATCAAGCAAATTCTCAAACCAACTTCGGATTCGTCTATAAAGCACACGGAAATCTTGCCAAAGGAGTAGGAATCAAACTTCTCCAAACCACAGAAGCGAAAGCAATTCACATGCTAAATCCTGAACTCTGCATATAGAGGTTTGTTCAGTTGCTAAACTTGCAACGGAGCTTATTTGTCTCACCCCCCCCCCCCCCGGTTATGTATATTTTCTTAATTTGTTTAATTTTAATGGTGTTCCACCTTCCCACTATTACACTTCAAATGCTTATGATACTGATCCCAACTTGACTGTCTTTCAATTTTAGCTGAGCTCTACCTAATACTGACAATTGTATTATGTCACTCAATTTCTTTATTTTAGTATGTTTCTGTTTCTACCTCATTAACGCTTTCTGCATTACGTAATTGTTATGCATGACAGATCTTTGAGAACTTCCCTTTTATTGCTACAAAAATGTGGCATGCAATTATGCATGACACTGTAAAGCTTTGAGGTGATATCTCTGAAAAGAGTAACTCTTCCCTGAAGCCCATTTTTTCCTAAGTAAATAAGCCAATTCAAAAATACAAAGGAAGTTAAATCGACCACAAATTAAGAAAGCAATTTTTAAAAATTACAAAGCCAGAACTGTGCAGGGAGATGGCACAAATCTATTTACCAAAAGTATGACAAATTTTTAAAGTTTGAGTGAACTTAAAAGTAAATTAAGAAAAAGTGTACCACTATGTACTTTATCCGCAAGTAAAAGTGCGTTTTCTTTTTGAAAAATAACAAAATAATTATCAACAACCACATATGATATGCTTATACTACTCAAAATAAATTATGGTTGAAAAATCTTGACAGCAACACAATCTACACAATGTTTTCTATTGACTGTCTTCTTTTCAAAGATAAAGTGAGAGATTATCAAAAATAACTTAGATTGCTACATAACAGTTTATAATGATTAATTGATAAGGCGATTTACTGAACACTTCACTTTTGTTCAATAATATAAACGCTAAATATTTTTATTTCCATAGGGAATATGACATGATTTAGTAACATACTGTCTGACAACACCCATAATTCACACTTGTAATCATTGCTTTGCATAATCAAAACACCTTTTTGTTTAAACTAAAAGCTATTCTACGAAGTTTATACACTTAAATTCTTGTTCCATGAAAAGTCATTTCAGGATAGGAATGAGGGTAAATGGGATCTCATAGTTTCTTATATGAATGAGGTCCAAGTACTATAGGAAACGGTTGTTAAGTTTTACAAAGATCACGCTGTACTCCCTCTAAATGTCTGTAAAATATACTTTGAATAAAGGATAAATAAGGCTTTGGAACCCGAGAAGTAAGCAACCCAGTCAAGTAACAATGACAGTAGCAACAACATTACAGAATTCCCAGCGTATTTTACTGCATAATACTTTCCCTTCCTCTAGGATCTTCAATTAAATTAGCAATCTAGAGTATATCATGTGACGAAATACTTTTCGTTCTGAAGCACAGGCTAACCGCTTATGATAATTTCTCTTCCACTCCGAGAAATGTTCACTGGTAGGTAGAATGCCATTTAAAAATGTGTGTGTGAGTGCCTTTCGCCACCCATTGATATAGTTGGATGATTAAAAAAACTAAGTAATAGGGAAACTTTGATTTACTGTGTTAGATGAGTACTTAGGTAGCACAGTGATCCAAGTAGGCTGTCAAAAGGCATTGGGAAAAATAAAGTGTATCTCAAGCATGACACAGTATTACTGCTCCTATGACTAAGGAAGCCTAGTTTCACCTATTAATATTAAAAAGTAGTACATTAGTTTCGATAAAGAAAGGAAGACGAAATTTGCAGTATAAAATGATATCGTCATTCTATTTCACAGGTTCTCATCAGCTGCAGACTACCTGAAATTACAATGGTTATATAGATGATAATAACATACTTTAATGTTTAAGTGGTAGTAGAGAAGAAATACTATAACACTGACGCATCCAAAATGTAAGCATTACATTAATTAGTCATCTAATTCAGTGATCTCAATTCACTGAGCAAATCTCAATCTTATAAACTGTAACCGCTTATGTTTTTTGAGTTGCTATGTGAACCTACAAGCTAACGCTGTTCTGTTTATCAATTTTTATGTTTTCCGTTTTAAACCTCCCCCCTCTTTTCTACTTTGAAAGCGTATAAATTGATGATGAAAACTTAAACTAAAAATTGTAATGCTTACATTTTGGATGCGTCAATGTTATAGAATTTCTTCTCTACTACCACTTAAACATTACAGTATGTTATTATCATCTATTATATAACCATTGTAATTTCAGGTAGTCTGCAGCTGATGAGAACCTGTGAAATAGAATAATATCATTTTATAGTGCAAATTTCGTCTTCCTTTATTGATCCAAATTTATCAAGGAAATCAAATGTATGTAGCACACTAGTAATTTTGAATACTACGGTTTCTACATTCGGTAGTTTTTGATAATAAAATAAATTTCATGGTACTCAAATTCATCAAAAAAAGAAAAGAATTTACCTATTTGTCCTCTGTCGTTTAAAGTGACCATACTTGTAGAATTAGCCAATAACATTTTAGTTTCAATGAATTCCTGATCGTTAATTTTTTCGCCTTTGGAATCGGATAAATAGACTTCAGAACATGAAATATCTCGCAACAACTGTTTATTACCATCACCTGTTGATAGCCATTGGTTACAGGTGAATTTCCAGTGACATGTTAAACTGTTCTCGCCTTTTTCAATAACTTCTCTTACTTCAAGCCATTCACAATACCAATTCGGTGATGTTCCTCTATTATCATGCCATATTCGACAGCGTGCTAAATTGCCAAGTTTTAGAATAGATGGTATTTTGAAATGATCGGTCTAAAATAAACAAAAATGTTGTTTCATCATGTATTCATTGATCGCTGGGAGCAATAAAAATGAACAGCATTCCCTAGGGTCGCTGACAGAAAATCGTGTTAATTTAAATGTGTCTCTGTCAGCATTGATTGAGGATGGTAACTATTTGATCATATGAAATTTTACAAGATATAAAGTTTGTGGTGCCAGAAGGGTATTGAGATGCCTTTCACCAGTTGAACAGACTGAAGTTTAATCCACTTTACAGTATGTGTGAACGGTATGACCGACAAATACACGTGTGTAGTCAGCAATGTTTCCCAAGTTCTCATGTTTTGGTTCAAGTAGGTAAAAGACACCTAAGTTAGGAATGTAGTGTTTCGAAATAAAACGAGGTATTCATTTTGATTATATCAAGTTTGATGGTTATTATTATTGTTCCCTTGGGTTCCTAGTGGAACATAGGGCTTCAACTGCACGTCTCCACTTGTTTCTGTCTTCTGCTGTACTTTTCACCTGCATCCATGTTAGTCCATACTGTTTCAGTTCCTCTTCACACGATCTTCTCCATGTCACCCTTGGACGTCCCACTCGTCGCTTCCCTTTCGGGTTCCACTCGAGCATTGGCCTGACGCGCGATGTCACCCAGCGGCCTCCTCAGCGAGTGTCCAATCCATCTCCACTTTCTCCTGCATATTTGTTGAGCGATTGGTTCTTGTTTTGTTTGTTCCCATAGTTTCTTGTTGGTGATTCTTTCCGGCGGCCATCTGATCTTCAGTAAAGAGCGAAGACAGTTGTTGATAAAGGTCTGCAACAGGCTGTTGGAAATATTCTTTGTGACCCGCCAAGTTTCTGATCCGTCCGTATAGAAGAACTGACTGACTTGACGTTTGTATTGAAAATCCGAATTTTGTTGTTGATGCTGAGTGATGAAGATTTCCAGATTGGTTTCAGGTTGATGAATGTGTTTCTCGCCTTTCCGATTCTCGATTTGACATCCTCGTCCGTTCCTCCTGTAGTTGAGACAATGCTCCCTAGATAAGTGAATGAAGTAACCTCTTTCAAATCCCTCCCGTTGATGGTGATTGGCGCTGGATGTTGCTGCTGCTGTTGTTGTTGTTGGTTGGTTGGTTATTTTCATAGATGGTTATGATATATGCGAATAATAACGGGCTACCATCAACCGTGACTTGCAAATAAGTAACTTGTGTGACACAATATAATTGATCGGAATGAGTAGAATTCAACTTAAATTGCATGACAGCCAAGTTAACAACAGTGGTAATAAGGGGTAGAAATTTAATAGTGGGGTTGAGGTAAGAAATAATACAATTAAAAAACGAAAATTACACATCCGTTGTTAAGATAGATCAGGTCCATTGTAGATTTAGGAGCGATTATAAGGCATATTCCTTTTTTGAAGTGGCGCCACCTGCTTTATCCATTGGGTATTAGGGCATTTCAATCAATATAAATAGGCCAAAATATTCCAGCGTGAATGCATGAAAATTCAATAATATACGTTTAACCTTTGAAAGTACTACCTCCTTCAATCCACTACATTGTTCAGATATCAGTATCAAGCAACATTTTATAATAAAAGTGCAGTAAATGTAACTTAGATCAAGAACATAATGTCGCCGGTAATATGTACACCAGAAACAATTTTTAATGAAGAATTTCATTTAAAAATTATATTAAAAAAATATAACTTGTCATTAAACCACCATAGCACCGGACTTCGATGCTAAAATTAGCGGGCACATGTAATAAAGCCACTGTAGATTTAGTGACCAAACAAACTTCTTATCAATACAGAGTTCAGGATTTAACATGTGAATTGCTCTCGCTTCTGTGGTTTGAAGAAGTCTGATTCGTCCTCTTTTAGCTACATTCCCGCATATTCTGCAGATAACTCTGAAGTTGGTTTGTGGGTTAGCATGATGTCCAGATTCGACCAGGTGTTCCAGGATGGAGCTGTAAGGGGATCTTTTTTCTCCTTTATAGAATTATAAGTGTAAGTGTTCGATGAAACGTTTGGATAGCAAAACTCGACCACAGACAAAATACCTAACTCCACACGAGTAGATGAACTGATAGATACACATTGATGTGACCAGCAGTGGTAGCTTATCCTTCACATTCATGCGAATCATTGGATTTGCGGAGAAAGTTAGTCGAAGTTCAGCTGCGTAGAAGGTTTTCTTCAATGAGCATGGCAGATGGCTTCTCAGTACTTCTGTCAATTAGTCTCTCTGGTGAATTGTAGATTCAGATAGAGAAGTCTTTTAGGGGCAGAAATTATGGGCTGTTATAGTGATTTTAGTTTCATGTATATGGTTGGATACAACTGGCATAAATGATAATTCTGCCAATCGTATTCGACATGGGAAAGTAATGAGTAACTTATTTGAGGAACAAATAACAAAACTGCTTTGTAATCACTTCTGACGCGGATAATTATTTTCGATTTTATTGCCTTGTATTCCTAGTGGAACAGAGAGCATCAGGCTTTGAGATTTTAAGTTTCAGTAGCATCCGTACTTTGTTAAGGGTTGGGGTGATAGTCTAACGCCCAGCCTACCCTATTTACCTGGTTTACTACCGGTTTGTCAGGAATTTAGAATGCGTCGGTCAGTGATAGAACCCAGGACCACATACATGCTTGACAAGCATTCTAGCACTGAACCACTGACGATGTGACCCGAACAGCCCACGCAAATAAAGGCGGAAAGCGGACTGGTTCGAGGCAATAAGAACAATTGGTCTTTATCATGCAGAAATACATTATATACAAGTACTATGTACCTCAGAAAGTTAGGGCAATACATAACTAATGTAGTTAGTTGCATAAATTCGGACTGTAAGGTTGTCCAACTGCATTATAATAAATATATATTCTGCCTCAGCCCAACAGTTTAAATTTATCCAACAGGGTTTTAGCTGGTTTTGATCTGTTTTACCGGGTTCTAATATAAGGCGAAATCAGGGGCATATAACACGGAATTTGTGGTCTGGACTTCAGTATATAGGTGGTAACATTTCTGTCCCTTTCTATATTTGTCAATGGAAGTTTGTTGGTGGAAAGGTGGATGTGTGTAAATATTTCAACGCAAATGAGAATTAAGGCTAACTCCTGTCATCGGATCTACAGTATTAGTGTCTTTACTATCATACAGTTCACCAAACAAATATTAATTGTCAAAAAATTTGTGTTAAATCGCCAAATTGCAGATAAATTAGCTTATTACCAACGGAAACTAGTGTGTGCATAAACACTTCATGGAATTATTTCTGATATGTGACATATGTGTTTAATAGAAAATATTGAACCAAAGCTATTAGAGGAGTCGGTGGCACAGCAATAGGATGCTCACCAACCAAGCAGGTGGTTCGGAGTTCAATCCCCGGCCATCGACGCACTCCTTTAAATCGCTAAGCCAGTAATAAGCCTAGTAAAGATGGAGGGTTGGACATGAGGCTAGCAACTCATCCCGTAAAAATAAACACCACTGCTACCGAAACTTCAAGCCTCTAGCTTGAAGCCCTATGTTCCCCTGGGAACGTAAAGGAATAAAAAAGCTGTAAGACTTCAATAAGCATCTTGTTCATATTAGACATAATACCATAAAAATAGGTTGATATACTTACTGCATTATTTTGAAATGGTTTCTGATTGGTAACAGTCTGTTTCAACGCCAGCTCTCCAGAATCACCATACTCACCAAATAGTTGTATAAAAATATTGGCATCTGTAGAACTGTCAGACATATTTCCAGTCTTGACGAAAATATCCAAACTTGTTGCTTTTAGTTGGTTAAAATTAAACATAAAGTTTAACGTTACCTTTATTTTGTAGCTATATACTCAAAACAAAAGTTGGTCACTGACAATATAAATATTTATAGCTCACTTTTCCGTAGGTGAAGAGTATGACATGACATATAGATCGAGTACTCTGTCCTTAATTCCTGAAGAATAGCAAAGCTATAGAACTAGCTAAACAGTGGTGACTTCCAGGAAACATTATAGTTTCCACATTAGCGTATTAGCTTTCGAAGTTATTTACTCTATGATTTAAAAAATTAATTGTTATTGAGTGTGTCGCCATGTTTTCGACTTGGAAAGTTGTAAAAGTCATAGATTCTCATCAAAACTTTGAGGAATAAATTAGCTAAGTTTTGAAAGAATGAAAAGATTTAAATTTATTTCTCTTTTTGGCTTACTAGATTTGTTGTTCAATAATACAAATATTACTTAATGAATGAC
This sequence comes from Trichobilharzia szidati, assembly GCA_944472155.2. Taxonomy (NCBI): domain Eukaryota; kingdom Metazoa; phylum Platyhelminthes; class Trematoda; order Strigeidida; family Schistosomatidae; genus Trichobilharzia; species Trichobilharzia szidati. The sequence goes on from OX235274.1 coordinate 81,793,691, forward strand.
ATTCCGAATACAATCTTTTATTGACATTTGTTGTCATCTCTTAAATTATAAGTTTTCATTTTTTATTCCTTCACGTTCCCAGTGGAACATAGGGCTTCAAGCTAGAGGCTTGAAGTCTCTGTAGCAGTGTTTATTTTTATAGGGTGGGGTCGCTAGCCTCATGCCCAACCTTTCCTCTTTACCAGCTTTATTTCTGGCTTAGCGAGGTAAAGGAGTGCGTCGGCCGTGAATCGAACACTGGACCAAGAGCATGACCGGCGAGTGTCCTAATCGCTGTGCCATCGACGCACATATGGAGACTTTGCTGAACACATTTAACAAACCGTGTGATACGAAATCACATGTAGTTGAAACCCCTAAACTCTACCTATATGATATGACCGTAAATACAACCAGATAGTCTCTTGGGCTAAAGAACTTCCTAACTGGTAGATTTGTGAGCATACCGGTCTAACCTTTATTCACAACAAGAACCACCAGAACATGATACCAGTAACGTGTGAAGCAAAGAAGAAAGGAATAAAACAGACCGCTGAGTATAGAGCTTTAACTATCTCGGATGAACAGCAAAAAAACTTAACATATATATGACAACGAAACAGTGAGGGATCTCTGGGAGCGGACCAACTCAGCAGAAACCAATTGTGCAACAAATATGCAGGAAGAAATGGAGGTGGATTGGCCACACTCTGAGAAAACAAACCATCAAGTGAGTGACATCACACGCCAGGCCATCGCTCGAGTGGAACCCGAATGGGAAGTGGCGAGTTGGTCGTCAGTGGGAGGGTGACATGGAGGAGGTGATGTGAAGAGGAGATGAAAGCATGTGGTCAGACTTAGAGCCAGGTGAAAACGTTGGTGGAGAACCGAACGCAATGCAGACATGAGGCTGAAGAACTATGTTCCTCTAGGAACTAAAGGAAACAGCTATATATATATATATATATATATATATATATATATGTAAAGGCTTAAATGACTTTGATTTAAGTGCTCTTTATTTCGTCTCAACCAACAGGGCCCAGAAGTCATAAATGAAAAAATGCAAATATCTATACAGTAAAAATAAATGTAATATTCATGGAAATAACGTATATATTACACCTTGTATAAAAATATTTAGGCTTGTGATCTTGAATCAACAATAAACCCCATCAGTGTCAAAAAACTCTAAGTCTCAGTTCTATATGCATTGGAGGCTAGAAACTGATGGAACTTTATTATTCCATACTAAAGTTGAGGCTATTTGAAAATATATTTCTATTATCTATCTAGTCTTATTCCCATTTTAAACAGAAAGGTATCGCAAATGTGACAGAAAAACGACTGATGCCTACTGTGTAACAAATTCAAATTCATCTCCAATCCACCATAACCTAATGACTTTACAATACTGTGATAGGTAGACGAATCCTTAGGAGTTATTTATGATACTTGTCAGTTGTTTTCCATTCCTTTGCATTCCGAGTGGAACATACGGCTTCAAGCTTGAGCTGCGAAGTTTCACTTGCAGAGGTGTTATTTTTTTATGTGGCGACGTTTGCTAGCCTTACTTCCAATCTCCTCTCTTTAGTGGGCTTACTACCGGGCTAAGCGACGTTTAAGAGTTCGTCAACCGGCAGTCGAACCCGGACCACGTGTGTGGGGTTAGCGAGCATTCTACCATTAAACCACCAACACCAAAAACCTTTATATGTAGCCATATTAGGCGACAAATGATAATCCGTAAATATCTAAACTACAAATCTTGAAATAATAGAGGAGATTTGTAGCCTAGGTAGATGATTTCGCAATTAAATCAACCAGTTCAGAGAATACAATTAACTACAAATCTGTAAAATACCTTTCAACTGAACAGTATTACCAACCGTTGCAGGTATATCAGCCCACAGTGTTTTCCTTTTCCCATAGGTCAAACTGAACCAATCATTATAATCAAAACGGTACAGTTGACTTGAATTGCTGCACGTTATTTCCACATAGCTCAAATTCCAGTGTTTATGTTTACCCTGAAAAATAATAAAGGTGACAGTTAGCCTGAGCTTTACATATCGGTCATTCATTACTCTGATACCTAAAAGGCTTTTGGAGATGAAGGAGCTCCAAGCTATCTATCGACGACAGACAGAGTTCTACAGGGCAAGACTGAGTCTTGACGTACTAAGAAGTGCGATTATTGTTATTATTATGATTATTTAGGATTGATATAGTGTTGATATATTCATATAAACAAATGAACAAGATGTTTTCTTCTTTCACGGAATATATGTCTGAGGAAATGGACTCTTAAGAAGATGGAGTAACACCAAGATACTAGACACCAACATCTTGGTAGGAATAATGGTTTGGACGTCAACTTGGCCTTTAATATATCCAAATAATCATGGGGTACATCAGTAAAAACACCTAATCAAAATAAAAGTTATAGTCGAATTGACCTGTAGACTTCTGAATATGTACTGTTGAAAATGAATTTAGAAGTAGATGGTGATAGCATATTAATTCCAACGTAGACAAAAATTTCTCCGTTTAGTCGTCTAATTCAAGTGTACCACTGAAGAGACCCAAAGTAGAACGAAACAGCTGTCCGGTGCTTCCTGTTCTTCCATGATATCTAACTGGTTCCACATCCCTGCAGAAACGCATAATTTAAATAAATAAATGTCTGCATACCAGAAATGGAGGTATCCAGCTAAACATCTTAATTTAATTATGAAACTTGTTATAAAACGACCAGCTAATCGGTATTCCGATTTCCGGTTATTTCAAAAATATCAGTTGTCCTATAAAATGAGTTGTTTACCAAGTGAACTTCTCAAAATCCTTTGCATATAATAATTGTGAGCAATGTTTGTTGTGTTATAGTTTTCATTTTATCTATTTGTAGAGGCATTCCTTCTGGTCACTGACTAGAATCCCGTGCCCTAGCTAGAACCAGCTTTAGTTACATTAAGTATTTACTGACTAAGCTCACGCGTAATACACTACTCTAAATTTTTATGCCTTTTTAATCTAGTACTTGTTGACTTTAATTAAACGAAGTTAGTTCAATATGATGACTGGTTGCGGTAACCTGTTAAGGAATGTGATGCTAGACAGTCTGACTAAACAATTATAACATTATGAGCAATTCACTGCATCAGGCTGTTGCACAAACACGTCGTAATTACACATCTTCCTAAGACTAAATAGTATGAACTAAGTTGAAATATTTTTTATCCAGTGTTTGGAAGTAGAATTTCTTCGGCACTAACCGGTACCCTCATCAAAACACCTCAAACGACAAAGTGGATATATTTCACTTTTTAGATAGTTTGAAAGATCGTCATATGCTAGAAGATTTGTAAACACAGTGTAGGATCTTCGTCATCAGTAGTTTCATGTAAAATTTGCCTTAGACTATAAACCTATCTTGAAGACAGGTATCGAGACTTTATGTGTCTTAAATACGATTACTTCAGCGATTACTTCTGAGTAAAATATATGCATATATGTATTTGAATTCGTAGACAAAATCAAAGATATTAATATCAAGGACAAAACATGATATCTCTGAACATAACATCTTTATTCACAAATGTACCTCTAGTAGAAACAGTTAACTGCATATATGAACAAGCGTATAACCAGTCGATAAATATTGGCATACGTACTGAAATCCTAAAAGAATTGTTATTAAGGTGTACCATGAATTTAAATTCCAAATTTGACAGCACACTTTACAGAAAAGTGGACGGAGTGGCGACGGGCTCCCCATTTTGGCTGATTTCTTTCTAAGTAAGCTAGAAAATGGACCTCTGAACAACCTTATCAGTAAGTTCTCATTTTATTGCCGGTATATGGATGACACCTTCATTCTTTGTGATAATGATTCGGACAGGAGTACAATAATAACTGAATTCAATGAAGTACATTCTGCTATGAAATTCACGTGCGAAGAGGAATCCCAAAACAGAATTGCCTTCCTGGATGTCCTCCTTACGAGAAAACCAGATGGTAGCATAAAAAGAAATTTGCATAGAAAAAGTACTTGGACAAGACAATACACACATTTTCACAGCTTTGTTCCTCTCAAGTACAAACGAAATTTAGTAAAGACCCTCAGCCACAGAGTTAAAGCTATATGCTCAGAAGAAGTAATTGAAGATGAATTAAGTATCGTATATGATACCTTGATTGAAAATAGCTATCTCGACAAATTTATCAAGAAACATATGACAAAGAACGCGGAAAAGGACTACTCACTATCTGTAAACAAGAAGCCTTTATACATACGACTGCAATTCAAGGGCGATATACCAAGCGAAATAATTACGAAGAAATTAAGAAAATCAGTTCAAAGAACTTTTAATGCTGGCAAACTACATATCTTATTCCCTACACGATCAATCATGATTCCTCGATTGAAAGATGAAGTACCTAGACTAGCCACTTCCCACTGTATCTATCAATTCAACTGAGCTTGTGGAACGAGTTATATCGGCCGTTGCTCTAAGAACTTGATTTTCCGCGCTCGAGAACATCTCCCAGTATGGCTAAGTAAAGGTTTAGTAAAACAGTTCGATACTAGACCATCTGGTTCAAACCGGCCACAAAGCCAGCATTGAAGAATCCTTCTCCATCATCTACCGGGTGCCAAATAAATTGCCAAAAACATTGAAGTATCGCATGCTCCAAACAGTAGAGGCTATCGCAATTCGCGTGAAACAACCAGTGCTTTGTGGGCAAAAGAAGCAAGTCCAGCCACTACTGCTGCCCTGGTTTCCAGTAGAGACTAAAAATTCATGAATTTGTATTATTATCTTTCCTAATTTTTCTGACATTCAGTTTATTGTTATGTTGATGCTATTGAGCTGTAATCTACTGATATTATTGATTCCAGGTTATTTAAACAACATTAATGTTGTCCATAACAGTAATTCATTCACTACTATTATGTACATATAACTGTAGAGTCTGATGATGAAGTTATCGAAAAGAGTATTCTTTGTTCAGTAACCATTCTTTTGAAAATATATCAATTTATTGACTTAACATTACCTGATTGTCATGTCCTATGCGTAACTTTAATATATTTCCAACATCCTCCATTTCTATGCTAATATTATCAATTACTCCTCGATTGAATCGATTACTAGTCTTTTCTAATATATAACTGTTGGATGTTCCATTTGTTCCGAAAATTTGAATTGTAACTGAACAATCTGTACCAGCTTTTTCTATATCAGCTGTAGATATTTTCAAGTTGTATGTCAGTTCTGTAGATTAGAGAATAAAGTACTTAAAAATCAACAAAGTGAGCATATTGCAACACAAATTCAAAGCAACTTAATATGGCAAATAAATTGACAAATACAAGATTTTATTAAGTGTTTGTCAGACAGAGCTTAAAAGAACACCAGGCAACAACATTAGTAAATATAACAAAGAAGGTAAAATCAAAGTAAAATAAACCTTAATCTCATACTTTAACATTCGTTCACTTCGAAACTTTCACCTTTACAACATAAATAGCATTTCAGTTGTTAGATATCGTCAACAACAAACTTCAGTTATAGATCACTGAAAACCAGGGAGCACTGGACAGCTGTTCCGTCCTAGTTTGAAACTGCTCCACAGTACACACTCACAATACCACAAAGGACCTTCAGGTTTCACATCTTGAAATCAGTCCAAATCCCCACAAATCTCATAATCTCAAATATCAGTCTCCAGCTCAGCGACAGCTACTGGATGGATGTCCTGAAGATATACGGAAAAGTCTTGGCCGGTAGCATCCAGAATGTCATGGTGAACTGTATGCATACCGGAGACAACAGTTGAGGGTAGTGCTACATCACAAGCTGACAAAAGTAAGAATTCACAAGTGTAGTTGTAACGACAGAAGACAAAGGCCAGGAAACAGATCGTTTCTTAAGAAAATCAACAGATAATCATGGGTTTTTATGCACATTATTATTAGCGTTATTATTAGCAGAAGAAGCAGCGTCTTCTGATTGTTTGTTTCCTTACTGAAGGTTAATCTGTACTGCTTGTGGCCGTTTCTTAGAAAGTTAAGCCGTATATCTGCGAATCGTATTTGCACACGTCAGGCCTGCTGTGATTGGTTGGAGAGTTCCCCAAGGTTGGTGTTTTTTCTCATGACCCCTATTCGGGACGTAAACAGTGTTGTAAACGTCAATTGTTGTCTACAATTTTGGCTTGCAGACAGCTCTCACCTCATGGTGAATTCTGGCCCAAGTGACTGAAAAGTGAACGAGATTGATCTCGTAACCTGAAGGCTCTTCGCTTAACTCCTGGTGAGGTAGTGAGTATGCACTGTTGAATAGTTTCAAACTAGAGTAAAACAGCTGTCCAGTGCTCTCTGGTTTCCAATCATCTCTCCAGATGAACGAACGACTGAAACCAATCCAAATCCCCACAAATCCCTTAATGTGATTTTAAGTGGTATTGCCTACGAATGGACAATCTGGCTTTAGATATTCATCTGTATTTCAAGTAATTAAGATACTAGATTATGAATGTTTATATATGAGGATAGATGGGTTCCTCTATATGTGAAAAATTAACGTTTTACTTAAAGTATTCATCGAAATTATTTATGACTGGAATTCAGATAAGTGTGCTATGAACATCATGTGGATAACTTTGACTGACACACCCCTGAAACCTAAGTAGATGTGTGGTGAGAGCTGTCTGCTAGCCAAAATTGGTAGACAACAATTTACGTCAATGTTTACGTCCCGAATCTTGGTCATGAGAAAAAGAAAAACAAAGACTTTGCGTGGACGGATACAGTTCGCAGATATATGGTCTGACCATCAAAGAAACAGCCACAGAGAGATGACAGATTAACTTCCAGTGAGATTACGACCAATCAGAAGACGTTGTTTCTCTGCTAGTAATAACGAATAATAATGTACATAAAAATATATAGAAATCTGTTGATTTTCTCAATAAGGGATTTGTTGCGTGACCCTTGTCTTCTATCATTACGGATGCAGTTTCGAATCATTAGTACGATATTTGAAAGCAGAATATTTCAAAAGGGGAACATAAATCCCAAATGCTTGTTGCTTGAATCCACTCAAATAAATTAGTAATTCAACAGATGTTCATTGCTAAAAACCATAATTTTCCATTAGTTAAGTTCCATTCTCTGCTAATAAACTGACAAATCGAAAGTCGAAATATTCAGTAGGTGACAGTTAAATCACCCATCTAACTGACAGAGTTTCAACTCAATCTAACGTTCACAGGCATCTAAATTCCGAAAATATTATTCAATAAATTCTAATGAGAATCTATTATTATTATATCCTTTAATTCCTAGAGGAACATAGGGCTTCAGCCGTGCGTCTCCATTGCGTTCGGTTCTATGCTAGAGTCTTCACCTGGCTCCAAGTCTGCCCACACGTTTTCATCTCCTCTTCACATGACCTCCTCCAAGTCACCCACCCTTGCACTGACGACCAACTCGCCGCTTCCCTTTCGGTTTCCACTCAAGGGCTTGTCTAGTGATGTCACTTGCTGGTTTCCTCAGAGTATGGCCAATCCATCTCCATTTCTTTCTGCATATTTGTTTCACAATCGGTTCCTGGTCGGTTCGCTCCCAGAGATCCCTGTTGCTGAACTTTTCTGGCCGGCCATCTGATCTTGAGTGGTATTGAGCGAAGACAACTGTTAATGAAGGTCTGTAGTTTGTTTGAGATGCTCTTTATGACGTGCAGTGCAAGTCTCTGATCCGTATAGTAAGTAGCACTGACTTCACATTGGAGTTTAAAATCCGGATCTTATTTTTGATGCTGAGAGTTGTTGACCTCCACACTGACTTGAGAGTAGTGAAAGCTTGTCTTGCTTTTCCGATTCTTGCTTTGATATCCTCGTCAGTTCCGCCTGTAGTTGAAACGATGCTTCTCATGTGGGTAGGTAAAGGAGGTTGTTTCTTTCAGGTTCCTAATGAGAATCTATACAGAATAAAATTATTATTATTAAGAAATACACTACAGATACTTTCAGTAAGATTGTTGTGAGAGCTGTCTGCAAGACAAAATTGTAGACAACAATTCACGTTTACAATACTGTTTACGTCCCGAATCGGGGTCATGAGAGAAAACAACAACATAGTTTGACCTTGAGGAACTCACCAACCAATCACACCAGACTTAACGTGTGCGAATACCATTCACAGATATATCACCTAACTATCTAAGAAACGGCAACAAAGAGATGACAGAATAACCTTCAACAAGAAAACAACCAATCAGAAGACGTTGCTTCTATGCTAACAATAAAGCTAATAATAATGAACATAAAAGTCTATAAACATCTGTTGATTTTCTCAATAAACGATCTTTTGCCTAGCCCTTGTCTTCTGTCGTTAAAAGATTATAATAGCTGAATTGTTGGATAATGCCTATCCAGGCGTTAATGAAAACAAAACAAAACGTTCAACAAAGAGGCTCTTTTCTTTGAATTCATTTTCTTTAGCTGTACAATCACATTTATATACAACTTTTTACAAAAGAGAATAGTAGCAAAAGTGATGAGTTGTCAAAATCATACTTGTTCATATTATTCAATGGATAAAAGGAGCAGAATAAGTGTATCAGATCAAGATGCACATAGAAACGAAGCAGACTGTGATGTTGCTCAAGAGTTCAAAAGAAATACAAGAGTTATAGAGAGTTAAAAACAAAGACATAAAATTCAAGTCAGTAGAAATCAACAAGGTTGTTACCATGGTTGTATACAGTTGAATAATTTACTTTCGTGTGCATGGCTCCAATTTCTCTGCCTGAATAGATAGAGCTTCAGCAATACAGAGGAGACGAAAGCATGTTGTCTTTGGCAAGTTGTTCTTCACTTAGCAGATTACTTTGAAGGAGGCGTTTTTTGGGATAGAATAATTAGTGTTGACAAGGTGTTCAGCTATAGCACTCCTTATAGAGCCAATACTGCCTTTCTACAACCAAATGGGATAGGGTTTTTGAACCCCTTTAGACAGCATACTCGTCTAACATATCTCCACAGTAACAGGTGAACTGATTTATAGGCACAGAAGTGGTCAGATGCGAGGTCGTGTCCTTCAGTCTTCAGCAGACTGACAGATGACTGTAGAATACTGCTGCTAACGCTGCTAAGAAGAATACTCTCAAAGATGATGAAATCTTCCTGTTAAGAATACCTCAATTCCAACCTCCATTGAAATCCATGTCTATGGACAGTTTGTGTCTTGATGTAAGTAATGCTTTGCTTGCCTGAATTTTTGACTCAATATTTTGTGAATCTTGTTGGGTATTTATTTTGAATAAAGATTTCCTTCAGAAGGTCTAGTTCTGCTTCAAAAGCATCAGGGTCGCAGATGCGAGTGGTATACGAATTAATTAAATTTCTTTTTCATTCAACAGGCACCCAACTGTAGAAACTCCTCAGCTGACCGTTCTATGTGTGTTTCCTTTAATAACTGACCTTGTGAAATATATGGTAGTGTAATGAAGTCCTGATAATTAAATATTAACGCGTAAAGACTCCTAAGCAGATCTCGACCACTAGGATGACATTCTATTGTGTTTATAAAAACTTTATTTGGCTGAGGTAGTTAATTTAAATGATAGTTCTGAATTTATAACGTAATTTCATTGTTAAAAACACGCGACGAATATAGTAGAAGGTTTCTCATAGAAAAAGTTGACAGAACAAATCGAACCAAGCATAAAAACTGACCTTTTACTTCCTTTACAAAAAATGAAACTCTCAGTTAACTGTGTTGGTGATGACAGCGCGTACAGTAATTGCTCAAGTGTAAACATCTGAGTAACGAAAATCAATGTCAATTTGAGATCAGCTTTTGCTGAATAACCACTATCAAACAGACTCCCAAATAAAGGAAACTATTTAATTAATCTATTCTCCTAACAACCACAATGTGTGATACAAGCAGTATGTACTGCAGAAGTAATTCGACATGAAAGATTGAATGACTTTACCTCTTTAAAATTACTTGGCGATTCATCTGGTCTTGTCCATGTCGTTGATAATAATAATAATAAACCTTTGTACGCATTTTAAATTTTATTTTATGTACTTTAACCTTTCTTCTTGTCATATGAATAAGTCGTAAGTAAGTCGAAAATAATTTCAAGTACTTGTCCCAAAAACCTCGCCTAGATTACTAGCTCGCTAGTTTTCTAGCCGGTCACAAGCCCGAATAAAGAGGGAGGGTTGGGGCGTGGTGTTAGCTACTCCACCCCCAAAACTTAACCAAATTGCTACAGAAACTTCAACGCACAAATATATATGGGGACGTGGAATGTTCGTACAATGTGCGAAACCGGGAAGGCTGCCCAGGTAGCCGCAGAAATGCGAATATATAAAATAGAAGTGTTAGGAATCTGCGAGAGCAGATGGAACGGATGTGGAAGATGTCAACTATCAACTGGGGAGACAGTAATCTATTCCGGTCACCCAGAGGACAACCACGAGCACACCGAGGGAGTGGCCATCATGATCTCACCCAACAAATATGCAGGAGAAAGTGGAGATGGATTGGACACTCGCTGAGGAGGCCGCTGGGTGACATCGCGTGTCAGGCCAGTGCTCGAGTGGAACCCGAAAAGGAAGCGACGAATGGGACGTCCAAGGATGACATGGAGGAGATCGTGTGAAGAGGAGCTGAAACAGTATGGATTAACATGAATGCAGGTGAAAAGTACAGCAGAAGACAGAAGCAAGTGACGGCGTGCAGTTGAAGCCCTATGTTCCACTAGGAACCCAAGGGAACAATAATTATAATACTTGTCCCAAAAATCTACAGCGGGAACAATTATAGAATTTCAAGAAACTACATTGCATAGTGAAGCGATAACTCTTAGGATTTACAAATTTGTTTCCAGGGACAGATCAAAGTTTGCTAATTATTTTCATAGGAAACATTTTATTCTAATACAAATACATTTATTACCAGGTCAAATGTATTCAAACCAGGTTAGTGATTGTGATTCACCTTGAATTCAGTCTGTTTAAGCTTAAAGGTACTAGTAAAAGTACCAACTAGCCGCTTAAACTTACTTCTAGGGAATTGATAAACATTTTGATCTGATATTTTAAAACTTTGTGTTCTTCTCTTATCGCTACGTGTCACTGATAACCATTCATTGCATTCAAACTGATACATTTTACCAAGTGTCGGCAATGAAACATATAAGGACTGTAAGTACCAACCCATAGTAGGACTCTCTGGAGCATCATTTCCAACCTATAAGCAAACAGGAAAAACAGTGGCAGTTAGAACAACACTACAAATGGAGCAAATTTATGAAATTTCATATTATTGATTAATAAATCCCATTTAGAAAAAAAAAACACTAAGGGAAGAAATATATTTTCTTTTCAAATAGTTCCTCATCAACCGCTCCACACTAATACATATATATGCATCAAAATATACCTACCAATCATGTGGTGATGCTAACCGATAAAATCTATCAGTTTTAAGGTATAGAAAGAGGGAAAAATAATTTAAATAGTTAATTAGTAAACGTTATCTGCAGATTATAAGTCAACAACACATGCAAATTTTGAAGTGTAGGAGAGGTAGAAGTAGTTACAGAATTTAAGATCAGTTAATTTGTAGGGATTATCAATAAGTTATTAGATAATCGACAATTTGCAAAATTATTATCATTAAGAAGTCTAGAGGAATGAATCACGTAAGAGTACCAAGATACAAAAAGGTTAGCTGAATTAGTTAGAAAAGCAATCATAATAAAAATAGTAGTTACAAAGATAGGGAAATATCGTTTAGAAGACTGTATATATTATGTGGATGGCCAGGGCAAAGAAAGGGGCTGCATGAATTTGCTTCGAACATACACATTTGGCTTGTTCAGATGAATTCTCACTGCCTCACTGACTTATATATATATAAGTCGCTCTGTTATTGTTGACTTGGTGTTCGTTATTGAACTACACACCGCTTTATTTGGTCCTTTGCCTAACCAAGATGAGAGGTATTTAATTGTTGGATGGTGACTAGCAGTGGAATCCAGGATGCGCATTTCATTCAGAAATTCGCCCGTGAACTTGCTTAGCGGTAGTCCCAATTTAAATAGCTCTACAGAAGCGGTTAAACTGGTGAATACACAAAGAAGGGGCGAGATTAGGCAGTTTATCTTTGTTTTGTGAACTAAATATTGGTTGGCAGGTGAACAAACAACATAACTTAAAAATCCTTTTGAAAGCCCTTCTCGAAAGTTGTGATACAATTTCACTACTAAAATTCCACGTAAATTTCAGTCTTAAGAATACTGATTTCCTTGGAACTGTAGAAGCCGGGACTCTGTGCTGGCTATTCAAAAATTTAATCGGATATCCATTCCTATTAACAAATTATGAATTTTACCGAGTTTTTCTTTGAATTTCCCGCACCAATAACAACTCTTGCTTGGTGAATCGAACATCTGACTAGATTTCCTTTATATTGTACACGAACGAAACTAAGGAAGTGACTACATTGACAATTTAAGATATTGAACAAAGAATATTCTTTTCGATAATTTCATCATCAAGTTCTACAGTTATATACCCATTATAATGAAAGACTGATTGCTATTGGCAACATCGTCGTGCTCGCGAACACCTACCAGTGTGGCTAAGTAAAGGTGTAGTGAAAACCATCAGCAGTTCGATATTAGACCACCTGGTCCAATCCGGCCACAAAGCCAACATTGAAGAATCCTTCTCTATCACCTACCGGGTACCAAACGGCAGAGGCTATTGCAATTCGCCCAAGACAGCCGGTGTTCTTTGTACAGAACGAACAAGTCCAACCACTATTACTACTCTGGCCTGCTGTGGAGTCTACAAATTCATAAATACCTTATTACATAGGCCTTTTTGATATGGCCATCCATTCTATACATGTGAATTCCCCTAGTACTGGACAGCTGTCTCATCCTAGTTTGGGAGTCATCGGCACTACGCAACCACTACCAGGGTTCGAACCCAGGACCTTCCGGTTACAAGGCAAGCTCATATACAATTCAGCCACTGGGAGCCGCCTTACCCAATGGCCAGCCCATGAATTCCAACATATGCCAATTCACTACATAACACGGCAGCTAACCAATGTCTTCGGCGAGTATTTGTCCTCACACCCGACCTGCTGCACCCTACTGGTTACGACTTCCCACTAGAACCCCAGGTAACTACCTACCTGAATAGGGCAAGTCACCAGTGAGCATCTCATCGATATTCAAGTGTTGGTTTGTAGGGATTTGATTGATTGGTTACAGAAGTCAGAAGTCATGGGCCATTGGATCGGGTCCCAGTGGCTTAATGGTCTACGAGCTCTCTGGCCTTGTTAGCAGAAGATCGTGGGTTCGATCCCCTGAGGTGGCTGCGTACTGTTGAAGAGTCCCAAACTAGTCTGACGAAACAGCTGCCCAGTACTATCAGTTAGTTTTCCAATAGTTCTCTAACCAATGTAAGCTCATGATGAAATCCTGTAATCAATCAATTAAATCCCTACAAACCAACACTTGAATAAGACAATCTTCGGTCAGTGTTACCACTGTGGTGTCGCGATACACACAATGGGTTCCAATGGAATACTGTTCTCACATTCAATACTGCATTAGCAACAGAATACTATACGTGTATTTGAGCATTCTATTTCATGTCGTTTAATGTAAACCAAAATCACATGCTCAGTGATTAGTTAAAGAATATAAACTGTATATGTATAAGTAGTTGTTTGATCAGTTGAAAATATATCTTGTCTTCCGTGTCTTGCCTTCTACTGTTAGTAAATGCAGAGACTAAATATCCACACTAGAGAAACCAATAAATACGTGATTCTGATCTTTCTTATAACATTGATTCGGTTATTGATTACAACTGAAATCATATTTGAATGGGTCAGAGTGCTACTTAAGTTTTATCTAACGGGCTATTAAGATATATGAGAAACCTCTTCAGAAATGTGTAATGTTCATTAGTTATTAAAACTGTAGAATTTCTCATTCTTTGCTTATTTTTGATTAGATATACCTCCGGACAACTTCTAGAAGAGACGAAACGCGCTTCCAGCATTCTACTGCTACCCACTACTTATCAAAGCAGCATAAGGTTTAATTCAAAAACATTCTCAAAATGTTCTTACTAGAAGCTTATAAGCTATAAGAGACTTATAATATACTTATTGGAATTATTTAATGTCTGTGAGCTGGAAAAAAATAAAATTTATGTTATTTAAAAACAGGCGTTATGAAATAAAATTCAAGATAATAATTGTTTATCTCACTTGTATCTCAGCTAAATCATTAATTTTAGCACCCATTAGTCGAAAGTGTCGTGTTGTTCCTCGCTTTAGTGCTACTTTGTTATAACTGTCACATAAAATGAACTTTTCAGAGTTTGACGGATTTTTACTGATACAACAGATCCAAACTGGGCCAGGTGTACCAGCCTTTTTGTCAGATCCAGTGATCACAGTAATCAAATACGGTATAGCTATTGGTTTGAAAAAGACAAATAAATATAGTACTTTTCATCAAGATATAAGCGAAAACTGTGTGTGTTACCAGTAGAGCATATTTAGTAAAAACAAAACTGTTGGTAGTATTTCCATTTACAGACATATCTCTTCTATTGTAGATATTGCATTAACTTATATTTCCCAATCAGGACTTTCAATGGAATATTGTATTACTTTCTTAGGAACTATTTCTGCAGAAATTCCCAATGTTTACCGGCACTTCATCCAAATAATTTTAGTGACTCAGGTGAACATACCCTAATTCCTAGGTTTCAGGATTTAAATGATATATTATCTGAGCAGAAGGACAGATAAAATCTCGTAGTCCTGCTCATTGGAACTCCACTAGCCAAGAATGAAAATGAACGTCCATAAATCACACACTTCGAGACCAGATCTCCCCGTGATTTCAGAAAATAAACAGAAGCAATCAGACTACAGATTGTAATCTTCTTACCAAAACAGGTGAAGGAAAGATTACGAGTATAAAAGCTGTATAGCATATAATAATGATTGGTATACACACAAAAGCCACTCGAAGAAATCATGAAATCTGGCAGTGGAACGCGTATTTCGTGCATACTTGATTTCATTATATGTATTCAGTCCAATCATGTAGGTTACCGAAATCTGGCCTAGGTAAATCATTCAGCCTTCTAAGCTTAGTTTATCTAGTTTCACTTGTGCTGTTCTTGGCCTTAAAATGCCTAAGTAGGTATTAAGTTTTCAGATCATTTTCAAATTATTGGTTACACTTGTTAGTTAACATTAGTGATTCTTAACTATTTATGTCATTTATCGTCACAGTAAAAAGAGGTGAAGATCAGAATATTGTTGCATTGACTTATACTTTAAACTCTATTAAATAAGTGCAGATGCATTCATAAAGTAGATAAATTGAAAAAGACGAAGAATTAACCTTCCAACTGTCATTAAAATGCTAAAATAATCTGAAAATATTTGTTATTAGGTGAACACCGTAATCATAAGGAAAAAGGTGGAGACACAAATCAACACTAACAAAGAGACCAATGTTGAAAAACACTGGAACAGCCTGAAAGCGGTGTGGAGTCAAACCTGCATGGAAGTTCTAGGCAGAAAGAAGAGACAGGACAAACAGTGGCTCACTACGAACACATGGAGACTAATAGAAGAGAGTAGGATGGTGAAACAAAAGATCATTCAGTCCATCGGCGAGCTACAAAAACAAAAGTTGAATGCAAGCTACAATACACTGAACAAAAGAGTAAAGAAAAGTACCAGATATTATGAAGCTATGGCAAGTGAAGCAGAACAAGTTGCAGGTAAAGGAGACATCGCAACACTCTACCAAGCAACTAGGTTCCTATGGAGGACATGTTCACCACAAATTAAGCGAGTGAGTGATAACAATGGGAAGTCAATCACCGAAGAGGTGGAGCAAAAGAAACACTGGGCTGAACACTTCAAAAGACTTCGAAATCGACCGCCACCTACAACGCGCCCAATAATACCAACAACGGAAGCAGAACTATCAGTGGACATCAACCCTCCGATGAGAACAGAAATCCTGAAGGCAATCAAGATGCTAAACACTGGAAAAGCAGCAGGACCAGACAGAATCCCAGCAGAAGCATTGAAAATGGACCCCGAGACATCAGTGGACTTGATGACACCACTACTGGAGAAGGTGTGGAAAGAGGGCAAGGTACCTGAGGATTGGAAGAAAGGCTACTTATTCAAACTGCCAAAGAAAGGAAACTTAAGTCAATGCAAGAACTGGCGCGGCATTATGCTCCTGTCCATCCCAAGCAAAATACTAAGCCGCATCATCCTGGAGAGAATCAAACAAGCCCTGGATGAAAAACTTCGACCGGAACAAGCTGGATTCAGGAAAAACAAGTCATGCATTGATCAAATCGCCACACTACGGATCATCATTGAACAGAGCTTGGAATGGCAGTCAGCTCTCTATCTCAACTTCATCGACTTTGAAAAGGCCTTCGACAGCTTCGATCGACAGGTGATTTGGAAACTTCTTCGCTACCACCAAGGGGTGCCGCCAACAATTATACATCTCATCCAACAGTTGTACGATAATGCTGCATGCCAAGTAATCCACAATGGGAAACTCACGGAATCCTTCGAAGTGAAGACGGGAGTAGGACAAATCTGGCTGGCTGCCTACTATCTCCAATGATTTTCCTGATTGCGGCTGGTAGAGTGGATAATGTGACAGACAGCGGCAAGAAACGAAGAGACAGGCATAAAATGGACCCACACAAAAAACTTGGAGGATCTGGATTTCGCTGATGATATATGTCTGATTTCCCACAAACTGGAAGATATGCAAGCGAAAAGCAACAAGTTGGCAGAAGAAGCATCCAGAGAAGATAGGACTTCAGGTGAACATTGAGAAAACAGAGGTGATGAAGATTCCTGGACAACAACAATAACAGACAACGATCAGCATAAATGGAAGGAACCTGAAAGAAACAACCTCTTTTACCTACCTGGGAAGCATCGTTTCAACTACAGGTGGAACTGATGAGGATATCAAAGCAAGGATCGGAAAAGCAAGACAAGCTTTCACTACTCTCAAGTCTGTGTGGAGGTCAACAGCACTCAGCATCAAAAATAAGATCCGGATTTTCAACTCCAATGTGAAATCAGTCAGTGATACTATACGGATCAGAGACTTGGCGCCGCACAGCGTCACGAAGGGCACTTTGAACAAACTACAGACCTTCATCAACAGCTGTCTTCGCTCAATACTACTTAAGATCAGATGGCCGGCTAGAAAAGATCAGAAACAGTGACGAATCTCTGAGAGCGAATCAACTCAGCAGGAACCAGTTGTGCAACAAATGTGCAGGAAGAAATGGAGGTGGATTGGCCACACTCTGAGAAAACAAACCATCAAGTGAGTGACATCACACGCCAGGCCATCACTCGAGTGTAATCCGAATGGTAAGTGGTGAGGTGGTCATCAGTGCGAGGGTGACATGGAGGAGGTGATGTGAAGATGAGATGAAAGCAATTGGGCAGAAGTGTAGCCAGGTGAAAACGTTGGCTGAGAACCGAACGCTATGGAGACGTGCGGCTGTAGCCCTATGTTTTTCTAGGAACTAAAGGAAACAATAATAATAGTAGATGAACAGTGTTATAAACCACAAAACACTTTTTGATATAATTCTTATTTGATTCCATCATAAAATATTTTAACTTCATAAAAAGCATACAGTGATATTGTGTTATTTACTGGTGATGTTTCAAGCACAATTAGTGTGACGTGTGTTGCTAATGTGACTTATCAGTAGTATATAAAGAGACATTCATCAGTATAAAAATATCAAATTGTGGAGAGACAGATTTGACATCAAATCGGGCAAACAAACCAGGGTTTCAGCTAAAAATAGGAGACACGAAAAGAAGACAAAGAAAGACAATATGTAGGGCAGAAGTAGTACAGCCAGGGAGATCTTTGCAAATGACGACTTTCAGATAAGGTAGAATAAAGAGACCAAATTCCAAATAAACATGCCATCGCCAAGTCGCTTGTCTTTTACTTGTTACTCATACTGTTTCTCATAATCATATCAAAGCACTCACTCAAATCTCAAACTTTGTCATATAGTTCCGTTATTTCTTATCCTTTGGTGTTAGTGTTAGCAAGAATCAAGGTAACGCTGTGGATTGGCCTCTCGTCCTTGGACTACCTCAGGGAAACATGTTAGAGTCTAGGCTTGTGAAGAACAAGTCTGCAAAGAGTGATGCTAAACGGCTTCTTATTGCAACAAAAAGAATCACAAAGAGAATTTTCTTCTTCTCTGAAATCTTTGTTTCATGTCTGAATAGAGATTATTCATCCAAATAAAAGACTGTTAAACATTTGTTAAAATTCTAACCCAACTGATTATGTATAATCTAAGTTGAAGATAACCAAGAATTGTAGAAACTGTCAGAACTGATCAGACAGTAAACTACTCAAGCCTAAAGTTTAAACTTACTCTCTACTGGTTTCACATCCTTTTGTTGTAATTCTGCTTTGTAGTTAGTAAGGTTGGGTATACTTTTATCGGTCACATCATGCGCAATTTCTTCTGATACAGTATTCGGTAACTTCTTAACAGTTTCTTGCGTTTTAACATGTTCAACAAGAAAGATTCTATCTAAAAGTTTATCATCATGTTCAGTTGACAGCCATGCTTCACAATTAAATGTATAATTCACTAAAGTGTGCATTTCATTAGCCCCCATTTGTGAGTTGTGTAGGCTCTTAGATTTCGTAACATTGAAAACTTCGATTCGTGATAAATACCATGAAGGATTAACACCAGAGTTATCGTGACGGATACGAGCCTTGTTTATTTTTCCCAGATCCACTATGTCCAAATGAAACACATCTGTCTATTTTAAAAAAATTAAATTCAAAGAAATAAAATCTCGCAAGATTAGATTTTAAAAAAGAGAATGGTTTAATAGATAATTAAGAACAAGATATATAAGCAAACAATATTGTTTTCAATTAGATCTTCTTCTGGCTTTACTCTAATTTACATAGATTTATATATAAAAATTTTAACCAATGACAGTGAGTTTGTGGATCAAATAATAATAGTAATAATAATGTGGTAAATGTTTTGAACGTCATTAATAACGATGATTATATTGATAACAAAATATTGATAATAAGGTTTATGCAGGTGGTGATAAGAATAACGAGGGCAGTGAGTGATATGTGTATATGTAGACAATTCAATAAATAAATAAAAGTTACGTAATACTAAAGATGAAGTGGACAGATAATCAGAGTTTTAAAAAATATCATAAAAGTTCAAAGGAAATGGAAAATAAGGAAGGGTGGGAGAACGCTGACAATAATAAAAATGTTAATAAAATTTAATGATGCACAACCTTCGCTTATCTTCACTTGTGAAGCATAACATGATGGTAGCCTACACTTCCTTGATGTCTAATTGAACACAAGAGAGGATGCTTCCCTCAAGGGAGATGTCTTTAGAAACCCTACATCTGTAGGACAATATACACATTTCCTTAGTTTTGTATCAATCCGATACAGAATCAATTTGGTGAGATGCCTCACGAATAGAGCAAGACGGATCTGTATAGATGACTCTCTAGAAAATTTGTGAGGATACATCCAAAATATGTTGGTCCAAATGGGTTATCCTGGTAGATTTGTAAGGAGACACAAGAACACCAGGTATAATAATGGGAAACTGACAATAGTTAAAAAGAAACAGCTGTTCCTAAAATTGCAATTTAATGGGGACGTGGCTAGTGAAGTCTTACATCTAAGATTATCAAGAGCAATAAAACCGACTTATACTGCCTGCATCCTTTCTTTGTCATTTTTCGGCAGACCAATTATGTTTGACTCAAACGGAAGACAAGGTACCTAGCTGTGCCACTTCTATGTGTATCTAAAAATTTAACTGCTCCTATGGAGAGAGCTATATATGGTGAACAACTAGACAGCTTAACAAACGCATTAATGAGCCTGTTCCTTCATGATTCGGAAAAGGCCAAATAAAATCCAAAAGAAGTTCTATTTTGGATCGTTTGATTGATAGCGGTCATCAAGTGGACAGAAGAAGTGCCTTCAAAGTTATCTATCGCATTCCATCGAGCCTTTCGAACGGAATTCGAACCCGCCTTTTACACATAGCCGAAGCTATGGGAATTCGAGAGAACAATCCTAGTCTTTGCATACAAAAGACGTTTGTTCTACCTTTGTCTCTCTATCGGCTTACGTAAATTCTAATCAAAACCCTCCCACCCTTTCTTATTTTCCACCTCCTTTGTACTTTTATAATATTTATTTAAACTCTGATTATCTGTCCACTTCAGCTTCAGTATTACGTAGCTTTTAAGATTTGACCTAATTTATTTATTGAATTGTCTATATATACACATATCACTCACTGCCTTCGTTATTCTTATCGCCACGTGCATAAACTTCATTATCAATATTTTGTTATCATTATAATCATCGTTATTACTGACGTTCAAAACATTTACCACATTATTATTATTATTTGATCCACAAAATCACCGTCATTGGTTAAAATTTTATATATAAATCTATGTAAATTAGAGTAAAGCCTGAAGATCTAATTGAAAACAATATTGTTCGCTTATATGTCTTGTTCTGACATTAATAATGGAAATAAAGATAATCAAGAAAACAGTATTCAGAAAAGATATCCTTTTCAATGAATTTAATAACAAGTTATACAATAGTACCTATTAACATGTGCGGTTTTTTCAAGAAACTATATGTTGGGAGGAAATTTTTATGAGTGCAACTGGCAAGAAAGAAAGGAAGGGTGTGAGGAGGTCTAATCTAAATCACTTGATTGGCTCTTTTCACTCAAACAACCTCGACATCGTCTCTAAGACCACCTGTCGAGTACATGTTCTCTTTTTCTTAAGTTTTCAAATACAGTGGAGGGCAGGAAATTGAGCAAGATCTTTGTGTACAAAAGATATATGTGCAGTCCTTATTTCTACTGTGACTTTATAATATAAAACAGGGATAAAAAACGACCATATATACATATTCTTTGTCTTGTTTAATTAATCTACTTCCCTTTCTGTTATGATTGAGATTGCTATTTTCACTACACATAATTTCTGGTATTATTTCACTTGCGTCCGTTTATTAGGTTAATTGAATATTTTTTTGCAATGTTAAACTCTATAGTTTTTATGGAAATTTCACCTTACTTAACAAGCAATAAACATTAACGAAGAACAAGCTACTTTTCATATTCTTAAATGGTAAGACCGATGGAAAACAGAACTAGAATGTGCTGATGATAACGTCGTATAATCACCAATCGTTCATTGTCTCCATGCTGAGAATAATAAACAAGATACATTTATCTTCACCCATCCATTGTCCGACAGCTACCTCCTTTATACCTGGGCAAGTCACGAGACTTACTAAAACGGAAGTACATCCATGTGATGAATTCTAAATCAAACGAAACTTGATTTTTATGCCATTTTAACTATAAAATTTGACATATATAATACAGGATTAATCACGAGCTGACGTCAGTTAAAGAACTATTGGAAAACCTGGGAGTACTGGACAGCCGTTTCGTCCTAGCTTGGGGCTCTTTAGAGGTACGTACCTACCGGGGTCTGAACCCAGGACCCCACCTTTTATGGGACGAGCTTGTAAACCGTCAAGTCACCATGGCGCGATCCAATATTCCATGAATCCCAACTTCAGCCAATTCGGGATATATTTAGCGCAGCCATCGGCCCGTGTCCCAGGCGAGTAACTTTCCTCGCGCCTGACTTTATGGAGTCCGTTAGCTATGAAATCTCAATAGAACCTCAGGTAACTTCTTGTACAGCGCCAGTTTCTAGTGAGCACCAGATTAATTATCAAGTGTTGGTTTATAGGGATTTGTCTGGTTACGTGATTGATCGCGAGCCGACATCAGATTATTTTGTGATCATTATATAAGGTTAGTAAAAGTTAATGGAAAACATATTGATACCTACTTGTCCACGTTCAAATTTATTTCGATGTGTAAGTGATTTCACCAATTTACGTTCACCACTATCACCATTCTCACCATATAATGTAAGGTAAACAGAAGCATCAGTCCCTGCAAATGCCTTGTCTCCAGTGATAATTCTAACTTCATAAGTATTAATGGACCATTTTGGTATAATCTCTTTTTCCACTTGTACTATACCGTTTTGATCTAGTCTCATTTGGCTTGGTAGAAGTTCACGTTCTAATGCTCCATTGTCCATATTACGTGAAAGCCATTGATTGCATGGAAATATGTAGGTAACAAAACTCTGAAACAAATAAAGTGATTATTTATTCTACACATTTTATGTATATAAAAGTTAGAATAAGCAGCCACAAGGTTCGAACTCTCATACTGTATGCACAGTTTAAATATGTGCGTCGGTGGCACAGTGGTTAGGACTCTCGCCGACCATGCACATGGTCTGGGGTTCGATCATCTGCTGACGCACACCTGATATCTATGGTCGGCCTGCAAATTGGACTACCGATATCACATGCATAAGATAATACGTTTCAGCTGTAATCAAATATTAAAAAAATATGATGGAGAAGATTTGTAGCTCAGGTGGATGATTTTGATGTGGTTGTGTTCGCTGAGCTGGATAGTTAATTTACGAAGCTTTCATCACCCTACTAGGAAACATCTTCAGCGCATACTTCAATTTGAAGTGAGCTTTCAGATTTCTCCACGAATTTATTAATCATCTCCCCCGGTGACCTTGGACGTGATTGGTTGTTTTTGTGTGTTTTCACACCTTTTAGGCTACTTGTATTGGAACAGATTGTTTCCTTGACTTGAACTTTGACTCTTTGTGTGTGAGATTTCTTTCTTATCGATTGGTAAATTTTGTCTATGTCGATGTGTCTATTGATTGATGATTCACTGGAATACCAGGCTTCTAAAAATTCCCTAGCATTCTTGGTGTTTCCTCTGTCTAATATTTGAACGCTGTCCCAGTCGAATTGATGTCCGTGGTTGCCTTTATGCAGTGAGGCGATATGAGGGAGTGGATGTCATGTCTTTTAACGGCTAGTTTATGGTCATGGATACGAAGATGAAGGGGACGTCCACTTTGGTCAATGTAGTGTTTATTGCAGTCGCTGTAACTTATTTTGTAGATGGTGTTGGTTTCATCTTCTTTCGCTGTTGAGTCTTTTTGTTGACACAGACGCAGCTGAGTGGCGTGATTTTGTTGGTTTGTGTGCGACGTCAATTCCTAAAGGTTTGACGAGTCCAAGGTCACCGGGAGAGATGATTAATAAACTCGTGGAGAAATCTAAAAGCTCACTGGAAATTGATGTATGCACAGTTATTCTACAGCCCATAAAATGTTATTTAAAGCAGTTTTCTCCCTGTTTTATTTGTCATCAGACATCATTACCTTTGATATTTATACAATTCAGTGGGTACAAGTTTCCTATAGTTTTGTTTCTGTGCTAGACGTCATCGAAAATCATGAAACATCTTTAACATTCTGCAGATCTTAAATACCTTACCGTTACTTTATTGTAATCGTAGAACCTTGGCACTGTGGTAGGATATAACTCCATATTAGATATGCTTATTTGATTTAAAACTCGGTGATATACTATTGACAACTGGATGACGTTGAGAACACAATTTACTGTGACTCATAATTATATCAATGCATTCACACGGTTTCATAGTTTACTTCATATTTGTTTCTCCCCCACCCCTTTGTTATTCATTGTAGTTTTACATATATCCGACATAGGCACTGGATCACTTCGACTGCACTTGTTTTCTGTTGATTTGATGAACAAAGCTTCGATGACCGACCTCTTTCTCCATCTAACTATATTACTTTTAATACTCTAACGCGATCATACCACATCATGTTATTCCTTTCAATTAAGTGTATTCCACTCACTGGAATTTTCCCCATATTACTTCGTTTATTAAGGTCAGTAATGTTTCGATAATCTAACTGACCCCTGTCTATTGGTATGACCTTTATAACTGACCTCACAGTCATTACATGGTACTTAGTAAGTTATAGTACCTTTTTAAACTGGATCTATCGGTCCCTTAAGCCGACAAAGTCTCTCTCTGAGTGAACTGGTTAGTTTGAATAACATCCTAATTCTAGCGTCATACAGAACCTTAAGTGGGTCTTCCGATGTTCCTTCTCCACACAATAGTAATGTCAAGGCTCAGAATTCCTTATCATTCACACTGTTACTTTTATTTTTCTTCTGAGTTTTCATATAATTTTGAACAAAATCTGGTGGATAGTTATTCACTATTAATGTTTTCTTTATTTGTTTGATTTCCTTATTTAAATCTCCTGACTTACTAGTTAGGTTCCTTGCTCGAACAACCTATACAACTTTCCTAACAATTGAATCGATTCTGAATCTTGAAAGAATATGCCTTGTAAATATACCTCTTTGATGATGGGCGATAAGCGGGATAAGTAAATCTACCGAGGATATTTGTCTGTTGTCAGCTGACATGTAGTCTGAAACATGAAGCAAATGAATATATCACTTGGGTCGATGATCATATTGCACAATTGATAAATATTTTCCTGTGCTCACTACATATTGCAAAAACATTGGTTATCATCTAATGATCGACTGGAGCAGTTAATTTTTATGGAATAATGGACACGCATTCACTGAGTAATTGATATTCTACAAAACATAAAGTTTTTTACAGCATGTGACCTAGAAGTCTCCAATTTCACCTTTCGACACTCAGTTATACTACTGTGGTGATAGCTGTCTGCTAGCCAAAATTGGTAGACAGCAATTTATGTCAATGTTTACGTCCCGAATCTTGGTCATGAGAAAAACAAGAACAAAGACTATGCGTGGGCGGGCACAATTAGCAGATATATGGTCTGACCTTCAAAGAAACGGCCACACAGAGATGACAGATTAACTTCTAGCGTGAAAACAACCAATCAGAAGACGCTGTTTCTCTACTAACAATAACCTGTAATAATGTACATAGAAATCTATAAATATCTGTTGATTTTCTCAATAAACGATCTGTCGCCTGACTCTTGTCTTCTGTCGTTATACTTCGAATTTAAAAACAAACAGACAAACACGGATTTAAACAGAAAGAAAATGTGCAAATGAAAATTATTAGAAAGTCCAGGTAGTGATTAAAATATAAAAGAATAAAAATTTGGAAAACAAACGATAAGAGGAAATTTTTTTTCTTACTTACATACTGACGTGTTCTCACTTTTCTTATCTCAACTTTATTTAAATGCCAATCTGTTGACACGCCTTTATCATTATGCCATATCCTT
Source organism: Trichobilharzia szidati (assembly GCA_944472155.2). Classification (NCBI taxonomy): domain Eukaryota; kingdom Metazoa; phylum Platyhelminthes; class Trematoda; order Strigeidida; family Schistosomatidae; genus Trichobilharzia; species Trichobilharzia szidati. Next base: position 81,819,081 of record OX235274.1, read on the forward strand.
AATTTACTATAAGGCTCTTGTAACTCTTCTAATTCCACATAGAATGTATCTATTCTATTCCGTTGAAAACATTGTTCACTGTCATCATCCGGCTGTAAACGTCTTATTGTACTCGGGGAACCATCATTTCCGTACAATTGGATATAGACATTGGATGTTGTTTCTGCTCCAGAAATGTCACTTGTAAACGTTTTAATTTGATAGTTGGTCACTTAAAAATGTTTTAAATATTTACATTAATTGATTAATTTGAATTCTTTTTACTATTATAAACAAAATGGTCTATGTTGAAATCATTTCTAAATGGAATAGAAATGCTATTAAGGGATGCCTACTAGGAGAAAATTACTTCATCCCGATAACTACTCATATACAGGAGAAGTGAATTAATCAGTAAATTCCTACTTCCAAAAAACTTCAAACTTTCATCAGTAGCAGCCGCCTTCGTTCCACAATGAAGATCACATAGCCGGAAAGAAAAAGCAACAAGGAACTCTAGCTGGCAGAAAAATATGCTGAAGGAAGTGGGGCGACGTACAACAATAGCGTCCCAGGAGTGTGAACGCTCCAATGACCTTGAACGCATGCTAGTCGTTGGGTAACGGCGTCTTTCATTATCATAGCTAAAATATCAATGCTATTCACCAACTTAGCAGCAAATTTCACCCAGATCACGTTTCTAAGTGCTGTTTGGACAACGTTTTAGTAGCTCGTTAGGGTTAGGATTAGGTTTAAGGTAAGTATTGTGGTTAGGATTAGGATCAGGGTTATGATTAGTGTTAGGACTACAGTTAGTGTTAGGGTCAGGATTGAGCTTATGGTTACGATTAGGGATAGATTTATAGTTGGTGTCATTTATTTTAGTTTGTTTTATTATCCACGTTTTCCTGCTAAGCAGTCGTCTATCCTCTTGCTGGAAACCATAATAATTCAAACGAGGGCTGTTTTAGAAGACTGCAAGCAGGATGAGAGAGATAAACGATTCACAAAAACAGTTTATCTGTAGCCATCTCAGTGAATGCATATACAGGAACTAGTTTAACTTATCAACTGATACTCCTCGATATAACTAGGACGTATTTTTAAGCCATGTCAGAGAAAGATAACCTGTTTAATGCCTTTTCAAGAATTTTCTTGTCAATATACATCATTTTTTGAGCAAACATTCCTCATTTTTATGATTGGTCGGCTGAAGGTCACTTGTGCGTTCGCACTCCTGGGACGCTATTGTTGAACTTTGCCGGAAGTGGAAATGGACTGGAGGTATGCTGACAGGGCTGAGTGGAACAACAAGTTAGGCATCCGGGAGCGGTATGGAGGAGATCGTGTGAGGAGGAGATGAAGGCTTGTGGGAGATCCTGGAACCAATTAAAAAAGATGTGCCACTGGAGCTACATATGCCACTCGTAACCAAAGGGAACAATAATAGCAATACTCATACTATTCATTTTATTTACATCTCTACTTTTATTGCCATTTCAGAGTATTATTCAGGCTGATTGGAAAGCCAAACAGAAACCTTTCACTGAATAGCCAATAGTTTTAACCCATTTTCTTAGTCGACAATCGAGCATAAAAGTTACAACTACTCAGTTTAAAAACCAACTGAATATTTCTAGAACCAACTTCAAGGAGATTTGACTTTCATTAAGATCGGAGTGGTTTGAAAGTGATATACATTAATAAATATAATACTCAGATGATGTTTTCGCAAAATTAAAGCAAGACCAGTCTTTGTATTTAAACTTTATGGACAGATTAGAAGATATGAATATAGTTCCAAAAGTATTTTAAGTGTGATCTTTAGGCAAAGAGAGAAATATTAAAATTAAAAAATATAATATGATCTAAGGTGACAATAGCAGTTTAAAGGAAGAGATTTTGTAGGAAATGGTGATTAGATAAGTCATATCTGGACATAATCAAGTAGCAAGATGAAATGTTTCCATAAGCATCGCTAAAGTGGTTAACTACACACACACACACACACACTTTTCACGGTATTCAGAGACAATATGTAATTTTAGTCTAATTTAATGTATGGTTCATTCTCTTGACAAGAATAGATGAAATACTGCAATTGAAAGCATCTGTCCTATCTTTCAAGGTGTCAAGACTGTAAATGTTAGGGGTTATTTGACTCTATGAAATAAGCAGATTTGTTTTCAAGCTTGAATTTAATTCACTATGGAAGTTCTATGTCTGTCGATTTGTTGTGGATTTGCTGTACTTAAATAGTGATGGGTTTTGTCAGTTGTGCTTGCCTAAGAGTGTTATGAATGAGATCCATTTTCGAAATTAAATTTAAAAGTTGAGTGACCATTGTTGAAAATATGTCAACCGTGTTAATTATTTGTTGCGTTTGGGACAGCGTCACTAGTGTGTCTCTTTAAAAAAACCTGAAATTATTCTCCCCCAAAATATGTTGTTAAGCTTCACTGCGAACTGATCACGCTATGTCATGAATTGGCAGAAGTTAGAATTCATGGGTTGGCCATTGGATAAGACGGGTTCCAGTGGCTCGATGGTCTGCGAGCTCACTGGCCTTATAACCAGAAGGTCCTGGGTTCGACCCCCTGTGGGGGTGCGTACTACTGAAGAGTCCCAAACTCGTCTGACGAAACAGCTGGCTGTCCAGTACTCGCAGCTGGTTTTCCAATGATGAAATCTTCCAAGCAATCAAACAAAATTCCCTACAAATCCAATACATGAAAAAGACCTCTTTACCTCAAATGGAACATTTCATTGATGAATGTATGCAAACAATTTCGATTCCACAATGAAACATTCTTGAGTTATATTCATAAACAAACTCACTCGGTTTGACAAATGATGTATATTTTGGTTCAAGGAACAATTCCACTTGTGACTGTTGTGGACTAATCCACTGGTTACACTCGAATTTCCATAACAGTCCTAATTTTTTAGCTTCAACTTCAACACGCTGAAGATACCAGTTTGATGATACACCAGTAAAATCTCTTCCAATTCTAAAAGGAAAAAAGAATTTAGAGAAAGGTAACTTTCCAGAAAAGCCTTACCTGATTTTTTTAATATTGCCAATATTTATCGCTTTGACGATATAGCTTGCTACCTCACCAGCTTCGAACTTATTGACTATTGTTTCTTCTATTTCACTGAATGCTTTATGCAGTGTAATGTTTCCAGAAAAATCTTTGTCTCCAAACAGTCTTATTTGTACATTTGCATCGGAGGCACCTTTAGACTGAGATCCAGTATAGGTACGAATGTGATAAATTGTAATTTGATCTAAAGAATATAAAACATCAGAAAAAGTATTTATGATTCAAGCAACAATAAAATGCGTTGACATAAAATGAGGATTGTTCAATAAATGAATGAGAAATAGATGAAGACTTCAAGAGAACTAGTATGATAACAAAGAACCTGATACGAAACTGTACTGGCTTAGGTCCTTACTCATTCTAATAGAACACAAATAAGACAAGTAAATGTTAAAAGGACACTCGGAATGATGATAATATTACAAATGTTTTGTAATATTTGTTCTAAATAATGACAACCATAGGCAAACATTTTGACTAAGAATCATGTTTGTTAGACATCTTCAAGGAAATAATCAAAATAAATAAAGACCTCTTTAATTGGTTGGAGGATTTCATCATGAGCTGACATCAGCTAGAGAACCATTGGAAAACCAGCTGGGAGTACTGGACAGACAGCTGTTTCGTCGAACTAGTTTGCGACTCTCCAGCAGTACGCACCCACAACAGGAGTTCGAACTGTATTTACCAATTTGAATGTAATTGTGGACACACATACATAGGGAGGGCTTCAAAGCATACTCCTAAATGGCTCCAGAAGCAAATTGAATCTTCAAAACCCATTAAAGATGAGAACAGGAGACCTAGCTCTTCTATTGCGAAACATATTATAAAGACAGGACTTGAAACTGACGTTAACACATCTTTTAAACCTATATATAAGACGTGTTTGGGGCGTAACCTAAAGTCTGTGGAAGCCCTAGCAACTAGAAAGTTTAAACCACCTTTATGCGTTCAAAGTAACGATTCGTCATCACACTAAACCTTCCTTGGTAAACTTTGTTTTGACACCATAGCAGATGTACTATTACCTCTGTTATTTGGTTTAGTGATCTTTATTGTTATTTTGACCTTCAGTATGTCCTTTTAACTTGACCTAAGTCTATTTTCTCACCTCTAAACTCTTTATTAATTTCGTATATATATTCCTATGACAAATCGGTATGTGATCAGATTGTTCGAAATATGTTGCGCAAATGCATTACACGATTCAAACAAATTACGTCTGCTTATTGCTTTATCTAAATTCATAAAGGGAACCAATTGTTTTAGATGATTACAATGATAACAAAATATTGATACTGAGTTTTGTGCAGGGGGCGATAAGAATAACGAAGGTGAGTGTGTATGTAGACCATTCAATAAATAAATTAGGTCAAATCTCAAAAGTTACGTAATACTTAAGGTGAAGTGGACAGATAGACAGAGTTTAAATAAATATCATTAATGTACGAAGGAAATGGAAAATAAGAAAGGGTGGGTGGAGGGTTTTATTAGAATTTACCTAGGCCAAGGGGAAGACAATTTGCGTCGGTGGCATAGCGGTTAGGACGCCCGCCGACCATGCACATGGTCCGGGGTTCGATCCCCGGCTGGAGCACTCCTTTACAAAGAGGAATTTCAGGTCAAGGAGACAATCATTTCCAATGCAAGTAGCCTAGAAGGTGTGAAAAAACACAAAAACAACCAATCACGTTCAAGGTCACCCACCAGGAGAGATGACTGATAAACTCATGGAGAAATCTAAAAGCTCAATTTAAATTTAAGTATGAGGTGAAGATGTTTCCTAGTAAGGCAATAAAGGTTTGTAAATTAACCATCCAGCTCAGCGAACACAACTACATCAAAATGTAGTAAAAAAATCGCCATTTGGACATTTAAAAAGCAAAAGGACTGAGGGAAGAAATATTTACTTTTCAATTAAACCGGACTACTTCGACCTCCTCCCCCTAAACCTTTTAAAACTTATAATTGTGCACATTATTTTATTATTTCTTTTGACTACTTCACCTCAAATTACATGTCATCATTGTCCAAATAGTTTTATTTTCCTTTAGTTATCTGTTACGTAATCAACGTGAGTACTCGCTTATTCCTTAATTACTCTTCATTTTTCCTAAATTAAACATTTTGCAATCCACTTGTTGTAACCATTTGTAACCTTTAATTGTGTGTATTAACTTTCTTCGTTAAGTATCACCTGTCGCCTTGACATGTTGACACTGACCAATTATTGTTAACACAAATATCACCACTTGATAGGTAAAATGTTGTGCTTTGTATTAGAAATGTCATATATGTATGTATATATATGTATATATATATATATATATATAAGTAGAGCGAGAGATAGGATCTAACTGAAAAGTAAATATTTTTTCGCTGAATCCTTCCGTTTCATTTAGACAGACTTATCATGGGAAGGAAACAAATACACTGCGTACAAATCATATTACTCTCTGTTACTCAAACTTTGTCTCTTTTTTCCCTTTATTCCGGTGAATCTTGTTTCAATCAAGACAATGTTTTTACCTGCCGACAAAGAAAGGGGAAATATTCGCTCTAATCAATCTGAGATTCCTACTAGATTTTCCTAAAATCTGATCATACTGACGATATTGTAGAAGTTTACCTGTGGTGAGAGCTGTCTGCTAGCCTAAATTGGCAGACAGCAATTTACGTCAATGTTCACGTCCCAAATGTTGGTCATGAGAAAAAAACAAGAACGAAGACTAACCGTGAGGAACTCAACAACCAATCATAGCAGACTTAGCGTGGGCGGATACGATTAGCAGATGCACGGCCTAACTTTCTAAGAAACGGCAACATAGAGATGACAGAATAACCTTCCGCTAATAATAATGTACTTAAAAATCTATAAATATCTGTTGATTATCTTAATAAACGATCTGTTGCCTGGTCCTTGTCTTCTGTCGTTACATACCTAATTCCTGTAGTTGTAAAGTTAATAAACCTCCACCACAGACTTTGAACTAATCAACAGAGCACACCTAAATAATGTCAGTGTTTAGTGGTAGGTATTAACTAAAATTCAAATAAGCATGTTTAATATTCCGCTGCCCACATGGTAGATTTCATGTTTTAAATTACACTACTACTGCCATCCAAGCGGATCAGAATAAATTATACTATTACTAACGTACGGCTATTTTACGCTTATATATATGCAAATAGTTCTTATAGTACCAGACGTATCTCCCTACTCAGATATTTTCGCGGTTTAATGCTGAAAGTATCCATTGAGAACAATTGCTTTTTTACCACTTCGTACACATTTAAACAGTAATTAATATTGTCCTATAACCTAAACAAGATTACAACCTCTCATCCATACTGTTATAACTGCAATAATGTCATGAAAACAAGGATACAAACATGTGGGTTTATATATTCGAAAATTATAAGTAAAAATCATACCTTCTAGAATAAGTCTAGAATCATCGATAATATCATGACCAGACTTCCATCTTTCAAGAATGCTTGAAGATGCAACGCATAGTTCACGACTAACTAGACCATCTGAAACACTAGCCGACAACCATTGGTAACAAGGAAACAGATATTCTGCAGTTTTCTGTTGCACAGTTTCACGTATTAGAATGTAATCCAAAAACCAACCAGCAGCAATACCTTTATTTGTATGCCTGATTCGAATTTTCATAAGAGGACCTAAACCTAAAGCAGTTAACTGAAACAGTTAAATAGATAAAAAAAATCAATAATTGTATGTAACGTATACCTTGACTTATACAAACATTTACTTAAATAACAGACTTAAGTTATATCTCTTTTAACAAGTGTTTATAATCATCGAAATATATTTTTTTCCGAGGATTATTATCGATTGACTACTACTGAAAACATCATATCAAATACTTTACTGTGGTTACCTACTGTGAAGAATTCGTGTAGTTGAGCCTTAGAACCACCGAATCCCTGTAGTGTTTCAATCACCAAGACCTGCTGTCATAAAATCCCCGTTTACTTATACTTTGACCTCTTATTCTTCTATTCATAATATTTAAATTTCTTAACTCATAGTAGGATGACAACTAGAGATGAAAGTGAAACCTCAGTCGTAAAAGAGTTTAGATGAGCGAACTAAAAGCTACCACTGTGATGTTACGTTGACTGAATTTAGATAATTAAATCCTATTAAAGACCGATACAGTCTAGGTAAAAGACGGATAAACTTATGTATGGATATTATGGAGAGCGGTACTCTCTCAAGTGCTATAAAAAGAGCTTAATCTCTACAAAAGATACCTGGATGACATGTTCATTATATGAGATGAGAACTGCAACTTGAATGGCATCCCGAAAGTATTTAATGACAGTCATCCTGCTCTCCAGTTCACCTTGGAAAAAGAAACTGAAGGAAAAGTATCTTTCTTTGATGTGATACTCACAAGGAGAGCTGACGCGTCTTTGAAAAGATCGATTTACAGAAAATCGACGTGAACAGGACAAATGACCGGTTTTTACAGTTTTGTCCCCAGACACAAAAAAAGGAATCTAATCCAATCTCTTTCAACACGGGTTCGGAGAATTTGTAGTGAAGATAGTGTTGATGATGAACTCAAACAACTAAAAGATACCTTCATAGAGAACGGGTATCCACCACGCTTCGTAGAGACCAATAGCAAATTACGTAGAAGAAATACAGAGATTGACAAGATAGCCAAAAAAGTGTTGCACCTAAACTTAGAATATAGGGGTGACACTGTGAGTGAGATACTTAAAAATCGTCTGACGAGATCATTGTGAAAAAGGTTCTTTTCTGCCACTTTACGAATAACCTACTCTAGCCGTCCATTGGTGCACCTTAATGTCAAGGAAATGTTACGTCGATTGTCTAATTTCATGTGTATTTATATGTTCACCTGCTCTTGCGAAGCTAGGTACTACGGAGGTTCATCGAGAAACATATTCCGTCGAGCTGAAGACCACTACCCAGTTTGGCTGAGCAAAGGAGAACGTAGAGGTATTAATTCATCGATATTGCAACATATTGTAGATGCTGACCATGCAGCATCTGACGCATCGTTTAATATAGCCTACAAAGTCCGACAAAGTTTGCCGAAAAGGGCACGAGTGTATTTGCTTTGTATAACAGAGGCTTTGGCAATGCATAACATAAAGCCAGAACTTTGTGTACAAAACACAATTTGTACGATCTCTTTCATTACCATGGTCTTGATTTTACTATGTCATTCACATAAAATGTTTGTCATCCTTCTTTATTCCATGTTCCATTTTTGTTTTATTTTATTTCACTTTATGTTATCGTATTCTAATATTTTATCTACTCTACTACTTTGACAACATTTCACTCATCCTATGTTTCCATGATATTATATTCACATTTCCGAATGTACTTTATTTTCCGATCATGTATTTCACACTTGTCTATTGAACTTTAGGCTGACCTCTATTTATTTAGTTATTCATTCATATATCTCATCAATTGTGACTCATAATCCTATACACGAATATTATAGTACTTTAGTATTCCCACTCACTATCAAACTTTAACACAAACACATAAGAAAACTGATTGTTATTGTCAACTGTAATTCACATACATTTACGACTGTACAGCTATGAAAATGAAATCGTCGAAAAGATAATTTTCATCGCTGAATTCTTTGTTTTTATGTCTCAGTAGAGATAATTAATCTAATAATAAATTTGGAAAGTATTACGTAAACCTGGAGTAATGCACACTATTAGAAAGAAAATGAAATTGCAAAAATGTCTCATTGAATCAAGGTGGGAAAAAAACCCAGAATGGAATAAGGATTTAAAGTATTAATTATTAATGGTTATGGAGGATTTATTGACCTTATAGTAGGTCAAAGTAAACAAAGTCTTCCAACGTACTTTTTCTGGATACTACCGGACTACTTTTCAAGAATGATAAATATCTCCTGATCAATGGAAAAAAATGTACTTTTGAAATGTCAGAAATCTTGTGGGATTCATATGTCAAACTGTAACCGTGTCAACATGTCCACAGAACACATCGATAGTACGGCTGATTTTAAGCGTCCGAATACTAATAATAAATAAAACAATACTCTTCATTACTTATAAAGCCTTCAAATGATTACCAAATAAATTATCTTAAAAATGTTAACCCCTTTCATCTGTAAAACGTCGCCTTCCTCGACGGGCAATGTTAGCTGATATAGGGTAAGGCTGGAAAAGAGCTAGCGGCGGTCAAACCAAAACATGGCACCAATCAATGAAACCTATAACAGTTAGTCTAGGCCATGTAGGAAGGTGTAAACTTCCTGACTGGTTGGGGTCCTCGGGACGGTAAAAACCAATGGTTGGAAACAATTGGTGACATGGCTCAAAATCGTTCTCAATGGCGCAGATGCATCCACTCCTTTCGACTCATGATTTCCAACGAAACTGTTTTGTTCTTCGTTATTACTATTCCTTTGTCTCACACCTCTGTTTACTGTCTATATTATGCATTTCTTCTACTTTCTTCTGTTCCTTTGTGTGCTACATGGAGTGTGGTGACTTGAACTGCCGCACATATGTGCCAAGTTCTATGTCGAAAACAGACACACAGACAACAAAATTATCATACACTTCACAAATGAAAAGTGACTTACACTAAATATGTCTTCATGATTTTGTTCAAATTTATTGGTATGTGTTTTTGAGCTTGATAAATGATATTCTTTTGATTCTCCATTTATCCCAAACATTGTTAAATAAACACCAGAATCTGTACCTGCGTACTTACGATCACCAGTTTTCACTACAACTTCGTAAGCAGATTCTGTTATTGGTAAGAGAAAAATAGAAGTTAAAAAAGTCAATTATAAACATGTTTATATATAGAACATTCTAGAATAGTAGTCATTAACAATATTGGTGCTTTTAAATACTACCGATTTGTTACGTAAGATCAATGGAATTACAGTTCATTAAAGATGCGTCGGTGGCACAGTGGTAGGATGCTCGCCAACAACGCATGTGGTTCGGGTTTCGATACCCGGCTGACGCACTCCTTTACCTCGTCGAGCCAGTATTAAGACTGGTAAAGAGGGATGGTTGGGCATGAGGGTAGCAACCCCATCCCGTAAAAATAGACACCACTGCTACCGAAACTTCAAGTCTGTGGTTTGAAGCCCTATGTTCCACTGAGAACGCAAAGGAATAAAAAAGATGCATAAATTATAATAAGCATAAAAATGTAATAGCAAATAGAATATCAAACAAATTTCCACAACAAATTGGAGATCATTAAAACCTTGATGGCCAAGGTAAGGATAACGTCTGAACTAGCTTCTTTTGGACGCACAAACTGGGCTTCTTGATATGGATCCCAATGGTCTCAGCAATATTTAGTAATCGAAAACTTAAGGTGAAATTGAGATTTGTTGGTATACGGTAAGTGACTCTGAAAGCCTGGTTAACATCAATCTTGTATTCTGTATCCACAAGATGAGACAGAATAGCACTACAAATAGATTTTGTTTGTCCTTCACTTAACCAGGCAGGATGGTGTTCAGAAATTCGACGAGAAACACGCCTAATTGCACGGCCTATGTAAATGGCTCCATAGGAGCAATTTAATTGGTAGATACACATGGAAGAGGTGAAATTAAGCAGTTTGTCTTTTACTCCCGAAAGCAAAATATGGGTAATTTTGAAGATACAGTGTAATTCGGAAACACTGAATGCTCCTTTTACCGCATTCCTAAGGCGTTCTGTTAATATCTCACTGATGTTTTCCCCGAGGAACTGAAGTTGTAAGAATAAGGCCTTTTTGAAACTGCTGGTACTTTGGCCTGTCTTGTCTTTCGCTTTGTATTCTTATCGATGAATTTTTCTGGATAACCGTTCTCACTCAGCAACTGTTTAATAATGTCAAGCTCTTCATTAAGACATTCTTCAGAGCAGATTGCTCTTGCTCTGTGCTCTTTGTATTCCTTTGTATTTCAAAGGAATGAAGCTGAAAAAATGAGTGTACTGAGCAGCTGATGTAGGTTTTCTGTATACACTTCTTCTTATTCTGCCGCCCTCATTTCTAGTCATAAGTATGTCTAAAAATGAAATACTAGAGTCTCTTTCTTTCCCGGTGGTAAAATTTATTGAAGGATGAACATCGTTAAATTTGTCCAGGACGTATTTTGCTTCATCTTCATTTTTCATATTTCATATTTCCAACAGTAAAATTCTAGTACATCTTTCAAAGGCCCATTCTCTAGTTTTGCAAGGAAATTATCGGCTAGAATGGGTCCTAGTGGTGACTACAATGCCATTTCTAAATGTCTGAATGAATGTTTTAGCTATATACAGATAAATTATATGCACAGACTTCTTGGTATAAAGTATATATATACTCAAGTGCTGTCAATTATTTTCACTATTGATACCGGACAGTAAAAGCTCTCCACATCAACAGCCAGTCTTCTCTTCTTGTCTCCTTGCGCCACGTTTTCCGTGACATCGTGCCGTGTTATTGTTGTCGTTGTTGTTGCTAATATTAGTCAGAACAATAGGCTCACGAATCCACTAGATAGAAAATTCGTTGGCGCAACTACCAAGTGTATTAACGGTCATACCAAAATTGGTGATGGGTCATATAAAAATACAAGCACATCCAGATGACGAGTCCCAAACAGAATGAAATGCTCTTCGTGCACTCCACCGCTAGTCAGCATCAATAAAAATTAGCTCCATATTCAGTGATGCAATAAATATGTCTGAAATACGTCCGAGATAACTGTCATTTAAAATATACATATTCACTTGTAACTATCATCTTCCATGTGATGAAAATGGATGCATTTCATACAGAGGTGAAATATGGCTTTTTATTAGGTTTCTTCAACCTACCCATTAGTTTTTGTAGATGTGTTCCATTTTCAGTAGATGAGACTGCTTCACAGCTCATTTGTTTGTCACCCTGTTGTTTTGATAACCATGTATTGAAATGAAACCAGTAGTTTTCACAGCCTTCTGCATCTTTAATGCCTTCGGGAATAACTGCTACAGTAGGCGAATTATGCTGTTGTCTGTTAACTGATGTAACATTTGTCGGGTTGAATTCTTTCTGCGGTGATATTTGACCTGTGGAAAAACGTTTATATAAGATAAAAGTACTATTACATCATTTAATTAAAGGGATAAATTAAATTTACCTACAAGTTAAAGAAATGTTTCCTATCAGTTACTTCCGAGTTGTGTTTCAGTATGTTAGCCAATGTAATGACTATTATTAATGTTGAGTCATGAAGAAAATAAAAGACAAATTCAGCGAAGAAAATTTTCTTTGGTTATAGGATTTCATCATGAGTTGAAATTGTTTAGAGAACCACTGGAAAACCTGAAAGTACTGAACAGCTGTTTCGTCCTAGTTCGGGGCTCTTCATCGTAATGCACCCACCACAGGGGTTCGACCCCACGACCTTCTGGTTACAAGGCCAGCGAGCTCGTAGACCATTAAGCCACTAACATCCTATCCAATGGCCGAGGAATTCTAACTTTTGCCAATTCAGGATATAGCGCAACCGCTAGCCAATGTCTTCGGCGAGTATTTGTCCTCACACCCGACCTGCTGCACCCACCTTGTAACCAGAAGGTCCTGTGTTCGAACCCCTGTGGTGGGTGCGTGCTGCCGAAGAGTCCCAAACTAGGACGAAGTAGCTGTCCAGTACTCCCAGGTTTTCCAATGGCTCTCTAACCAATGTCAGCTCATGATGAAATCCTGTAACCAATCAACCAAATCCCTACAAACCAATACTTGAAAATTTTCTTTATCGACGAAATCATCTTCGGAGACTGTACAGTCGTATTTATATTCACCAAAAATTTATAGTAGTCTATTGTTGAGTAATAGGGGGTGAGATAATTGATATAATTACTCAGAAGTGGCTTTAGAAGTAAAAAATAAAAGTTGTAAATTACACTTGTTAAATTGACACTCAACTACCTTTATTCTCACTCAATAGCAATTTTAACCTTATCAAATTTCTAACCATTTCTTCCTTTGTGCCGTTGAGTACTGTACAGCCTCTGAAGATGATTTCGTCGATGAAGAAAATTTTCTTCTCTGAATTTGTCTTCTATTATTAGTGTGATTATTTCCTTAGATTCCTAGCGGAAAATAGGGCTTCAACAACACATCTCTACTTCATTCTGTTCTCGACAGTATTTCTTAGCTAGGCTCCATAATTGCCCTTTTACTTTCATTCTCTTCTCACATGATCTTCACCATATCACCCTCAGACCTACAACTAACTCATCACTCGCTTCCCATTCGGGTCACATCCGAGGGCCTGATGTGTGATTTCACTCAAGAGTCTACTCAGTATATGTCAAATCCATCCTCACTTTCTTTTAATATTTTTTTTGATTATAGCCTGATTCCACACCGTATTTTCAGTACAAGTATGAAATTTTCAGCATGTGATATCGGTAGCCCAAATTTTGCAGGCTGAACATTGATATCAGGTGTGCGTCGGCTAGGGATCGAACCCCGGACCATGTGCATGGTCACTGAGAGTCTTAACCTCTGTGATAGATTCCTGATTGGTTTATTGTCAGAGTTTCATGTTGCTTATCCTTTCGGGTCTGTCATCTGACCTTCAGTATAAAGCAAAGGTATTTTATGGTCAAATAAGCTGTTGTTAACTTTTCTAACGGAATGAATTTATAATGTCTATGTACATCAGTCAGTATTAAATAGATAATATGAAAACCAACAATTAAAATATTCGTAGAATGTTCCTGTTATAAGGCAGTAGTGCTCATGAATGTTTGTTAAATATTGTTTCGTATAACATTCCTCTTAAATAACCTGGTCGTTAATGGTCATCCTATCTCTATAGCCACCGCCTTCAAAGTCATCTACAAGGCAAAGAGTAATTTACCCAAATCCCTACGTACCCGATTCATCTGTATTGCCGAAGCTTTGGCTATCGAAACAGAAAAGCCAGATCTCTGTGTACAGAAAAAGTTCGTTCAACCCCTCCAACTCTCTTGGTCTTAATCCCTCCTCTACGCTAAAGTATGGTAATCCCCAATCATATTTTAGCTCCACCAATTTTTCATTTTTCATTTTTGTCTATTCATTTTGTATACTCTTCCTTATTAAGTCAATTGTTACTATTACTACTCTCACTTTGAACTGTCCCCGGTATTATTTCACTTGTTCCACTTGTCATTCTAAATCAATTCCTTTATGCAACATTAAATTCTATGCTATCAAATTTCACACAATATTACGTAACGTTTTTATTTTATTCGATTTGTCTACTAATCTTATAATTGCACATCCTTTTTTCAAGTTCTACCCATCCTATGAATTATTCTATGTATGACATTAATTTGCTTCGCCACTGGACATTTAACTACGATTATAATCACAAACATTTTAGTTTTGATTGCATTTCATATTATTATTATTTTATGCATTCACACCTATGTTTCAATTTCCCTCACCGGATATAACTTCTTATAAAAAACCATATATATACGGTTGTACAGCTTGATGATAAATTCGTTGAAAAGAGTCTCTTCGCTGAATCATTTGTTTTGATTTTCTATATTATTAAAGACACATTGCACTGATAAGCTTTATGATATAGAATAGACAGCCCGTTTGTAAACATCTACTTAAACTGTTAGTATATTGAAGTCTGCACTGATGATGCATAGGAGGATAACGGAAGCCTCGCGATTGAACTACCCAGATCAGAGGATGTAACCGCATCAAAATCATACACCAGAGCTACAAATATTCCCTTTATTATATTATGGTTTAAGATGACGGACTATATGCATATATATATGTGGTAGACTTATTGCAATCTGATAAATCGTTTAGAAAATCGAGTGTAATAAATTTCAATTAGGCGACTAAAAGGATCCATCACTTATTCTTCTTTCATCTGGTTTTGTGTTGTCCGTGATAACCGCATTTAACAAGCTGATGTGAAAAGTATTCGTTCATTGAGTAATAAAGTTCGGACTGAATGGCTCACAGCAATCTTTACCTTATTTCAGTTAGGTTTTGGAAAAGGAATTTAAAAAAATAATTTTTTAAATTTAAAAAAATAAAATAAAAATACCTCCAATCACTTGGCCTGTTGGTGTTCTGGTGGGGCTCTTAGCAGGAGAACTATTCGTTGATTCAAAGTAATTAGATGGCTTTCTAATAAGAATTTTCTCTAAGAACCATCCATCAGATATACCTGTTCCATCACGTTCTACTAATTGTTTTTGTAATGGACCGATATCAGGCGCGAATATCTGTTTAGAATAAGAATAAAACAGAGCGAATTGCCGTTATAATTCATGGGTAATTCGATAAAAGCAATTTGTATGCATTCAAAAATTTCGTTCCGTATCTCTCTTGCCCTTCATCTTCATTCGTAGTTCAAATAGCGTGAGTACTATCTTTATTCTTATCATTAACTCAGTAATGCATCTTAATAAAAAAACAGTTTATTATTTAGTTGCTAAAAGGTGATTTTGGTTTTACCCCTCTATCTCTATACATACAATCTACTTAGCCTGATTTAGTTGATTGTAACCAGAAGTAGAATCCAGGATGCTCGTTCCGTCCCATTTGCGATTCCCCAGCTAACACACCTGAGTCTTAGCCCCGATAACTGTTTTTTGATTTAGTAGCATAGTGGATAACATTCTACAAATTGAAACAGTGAATTCTTAGTTCGAGTTTCACTGTGGATATCACCATTTTATGCAACATATGGACCTCCGACCGATGAGTCTTAAATGACACAAGATATACGTTCTGGCTTCCCCTGCCAGCCCTTAACAATCAGATAACATCAAGTTACCCTCAAGTCATTATTACAATGTCTATAAAGAAGAAATATGGCAACTACGACTGGTAACCTTGGTAAGTTGAAGTAAAAGAACGGGAAATTCAAAAGTTGTAATAAATTCTATCTAAATGATTCATTACTGAGATTGTATAAGCACTTGTATTGGTTTGTTATTTATATTGTCACCTTGGCCACTACCCACTTTATATTGTTGCACTGACGTGTTTCACAATGTGATTTCGAAGCTTGTCGGTATCATAATATGAATACTTAAATAATTTCTCTCAGAATTATGCTACTACAAGAAGTGTATTTGTCCTATAAATAGTCAAGGGATATTCGGCTTTCGTAGAAAATTAAAAGCGAACTTTGCCTGCATGTAATACTGTACACCTTTGTCAAAAGCTAATTTATATAATATGCTACTTGTCTTCCAGAAACTAATTTCTAATGCACTACCAAGACGAAATAATCAGTTTTGCTCTAGGAAGCTAGTTTCTCATGCTTGGCAACACCTTCCAGTGTGGCTACACACAGCTGCAGTTAAAACCATCAAAATATTCGATATCATACCACCTGGTCCAAACAGCTAACACTGGAGAATCTTTTACATTATTCACGGGATACCAGATAAACTGCTAAAAGCCTTCAGGTACTCAATGTTCTAAGCAGCAGACGCTATTGTAATTCGCTAGAGGCAATGGCAGTTATGTTTACAAGAGGAATAAGTTCAGCCATTATTGTTACTGTAGCCTTTCATGAAACCTATAAACTAATTAATTCTGTACTATTTTTTCTTAATTTATTTAATATTCACTTTTGTGTTCCTTTTTATTATTTTGTTTCCCTACGTTCCCAGTGAAATATAGGGCTTCAAGCTAGAGCTTAGAAGTTTCAATAGCACCAAGTTTGTTTTATTTTTACAGGGTAGGGTTGCTAGCCTAACGCCCAGGCTTCTTCTTCAAAGGCCTTGCCGGCTTAGCGAGGTCTAGGAGTGCGTCAGCCTGTGATCAAATCCCGGATCACATGCGTGGTTGGCAAGCGTTCTACCACGGAACCATCGACGCACACTTTGGTGTTATATTGATGTATATATTGTCACTTACGAATCCTCCTGAAGTGCTATTCACTAATATTTCTGATTCTATATATTTTAAGCATTAGTGTTACTTTTAATAATTCTTTAATTATTATGGACATATAACTGTAGAACCTAATGAAGAAGTTATCTAGAAGAATATTCTTCTCCAACTCCAACTGTATATACAAATTTACATGTATCTGTGGGAGCAGTTACATTGGAAGAACAGAAAGAAGGGCATATCTACGATTTTCCGAACATGTACCAAAAAGCCCATGTCTAAAGGGAGCAGATGCTTTAAACAGTGCCATCGCCAGGCATCTCCTTGACACAGGTCATGAGGTAGACGTCGCGAAATCGTTCATAATTATCAATAGGCAACAGAGCTCAATTCTCCTCAAGTTTGCTGAAGCAATCTCCATCAAGCGCCTAAAACCTGATTTGTGCGCTCAGAAAGAAACAGTTATCAGTCTTCCTTTGTCCTGGTAACTGGATATTTTCATCTCTCTTTCATCTGAATACGTAATGCCGAAAGTTTCCATTGTGTATGATCACCATAGTTCCGAATAGTGTTTAATATGACATATATATATATTATTACTGTATGCATATATTGACTGATTGATTTTTGTTTAAAATGAACTCTGTGCAAGTATGTTAAAATTGTTTCTGTAGATATACTTAATAATGACTGTGGCCTGTAAGCAGCTGATGAGAAGGCAACGAAATAAATGATGGTACCACTTTATTCTCGGAAAACTGTTGTTCTTGCTTTATTCAAAGAATATTCTTCGTTCACTACTTAGTCTTTTGAAAAGCTGCTTACATTTACAAAGTGCTTTTTGTATTTTTCAGATGATGGAGTCATTTGAAACACAATTATTCGTTAAATTTTCATTATTTATGCTAACCAAATGACTGTGGCTAACATACTTCCTTAGTCAGTTATCCTTCTTGTAACATTTCAAAATTTCCTAATATCCGTCTGAAGACTTTACACATAAAGTACAAAAATCAGCAAAAATACATCCAAAAGAGAGCAGATTTTTACTTACTCTAAATGCTTCTGGTTGACCAAATTTGAAACAGTGTGGTTTATGCGACAGTTTAATAATTTCAGTTTTTCTCTGCATAGGTGTACCAAACAGTTGAATACTGACATTGCATTTTGCTTCACTGCCACTTTTATCACCGGTGAATATCACAACGTCATACGGCATCACTGTTATATGTGTTTCAATAAAATAACAGTAACTGTTAGTAATGCGGTAGTTCTTAACCTTTTAATTACTAAATATGATTATGATTAGCTTGTTTTATTGAGAAAAAGTTGGTAAATGAAACAAATGTGTAGAATTTTCTTTTGTGTAAAATGCTAGTTTATATTGTGGAAAGCACTTAAGGCTATGATAAAACAGTCCTGAATGAATTTAATACATTTCTATAGTTTCTAAAAATTAGATATAGAAGAGATATTGGCAACTTTACCTAGTATATGCAATTTATGTTACCTTTCTTGTTATAATGCTCTAAATCTTTAAATGTCTGTATTACATGTGCATTTTTGATAACTTATATTACAATAAGGAATCAGTGGTAGAGGATACTGACCACTTCACTTATTTGGGGGAAGTTGCATCAGCCCCAACCGGTTGATCGCTGATGAAATCTTAGCACAGATACAGAAGGCTCGTTTGGTACTTGCCTGACAACTTACGCCATTTCTGGGTTAGTGCACGTGGTATCCGGCTGTCAATAAAAGCACATGTGTACTGCTCAGCAGTTCCCTTTGTCCTCCTTTATAGCTAGATGTGAGGTATGGAAAGTGGAAGACATGAAAAGGTCAGCTGTCTTCGACCATTGGTGTCTGCGTTCTATCACCCGGGATGGTAAAAACCAATAACTGGAGTCAATTGGTGATATAAGTATAAAACTTGATGATATGTCTAAAAATCACTCTCAACAGCTGAGATGCATTCACTCTTTGTGATTTATAATATCCAATAAAATTCTCTTGTTCTTCCATACTGCTTTTTTTTGCCTCATATTTATGTTTATTATCTCTCGCCGACGATGCACATGGTCCGGGGTTCGATCCCGGCCGACGCACTCCTTTACCTGCTTGAGCCGGAAATAATGCTGGTAAAGAGGAAAGGTTAGGCATGAGACTAGCAACCCCATCCTGTAAATAAACACTGCTACAGAAACTTCAAGCCGCTAGCTTGGAGCCCTATGTTCCACTGGGAACGTGAAGGAAAAGAGAGATCTCTCTTTTGAATGCCTCTTTAATGTATTCTCTTGCTTTGTGTGTTACATGGAGGGAGTGTGGCAACTCAAACTGCTGCACATCTGTGCAAAGTTCTATGTTGAAACCAGTCAGTCAGCCAGATCGCCAACTACGTATATGTTCTAGAGTTCGACACCTTACTAAGCTTCGTTTAATTGCCTTCCGATAATAAGCACGGAAAGCAAGGGATGTTGGGTGTGAGGCCAACGACATCACCAGTAATGAAACTTCAAAGCTCCAAGTTTGAAACCCTGTTTTCCACTGGGAACTCAAGGAATGAGAAGGAAAGATGAATATTATTATAAGCAGAAGCTTAACAATTTTTTGATAATTGTGCTGTATCTCTCGTACTCCTTTAGAATGATTAGTGACCAGCTTAAAAAGCAGTGATGACTTATAATGTCTCACAAGAAAATAAAACGCTTAGAAATAGAAACTTCGACTTCAAAGTCAACTTATTCTGAATTTCAGAGTGTACCAATCTGAAAAATATTTAAGAATGCATCAGCGGTCACAATATATCTTATTCTTCTGTCCACATCATATGATGCAGAGAAAGTTCTATCAGAAATAGAATAAACATTCGTACAGAATAATATGGATCCATCTTATTTCGTCCGTTCTTGTCAACTGTGTACAACACATAACATTTAATAAAACAAGTTATGATACAATCTCGAAATACACTCTGTTTATTATAGATCAGTCCTCTAGTAAGGATTATCGTAAGAAATTCATAGTCAAACAAAACATAAGGATAGTAGGATTATCTCAAATTATTACTCTAAATATATATATATATGTCAGTGATAATTGCGTAAACAGCGATAGTACAGCGGTTAGAAGTCATAAGATTGGAAGATCAAAATCTGATGTGTATGAAGTCGAATGAAAAGATGATGGTGTAATACAGTGACTAGAATTCAAAGGATCAGAAATCAATTCTAATGTGAGAGTAAAGTAAAAAAAATGTAGAAAAAACAAAGCTATGAGGTCAGGAAACAAAGATTTACTAAAGAAAGAGTTACTAAGGTAACTGAAGTCCCACGGTGGATTCCTTTTGAACACATAGGTTAAGTTTCAACCGTTTTATTGGGACAGCCTCAGCAAATCGAAAAAGATTAGGGCTGTTATGTCTGTTGCAATGCGTCTACTCTGTGTCCTGTGTCCATCAGGTATCTGTTAACTCACAAATTCAAACTACTCGGTTCCTTTGATAGAAGAATTTGTAGTACATGTTCAAAGAATCTGAAAAAGGATCTTCTTTCTGTTCTCGCAATGTAACTGCTCCCGCAGTTGCAAGTCATTCAATAAACACAACTGGATGTAACATATGAAGGGTGCTTGTCCATTTTTCACTGTGTCAACGACCAGGATATTCGGTAGAGAGGGACTAGTTTCTCTGCAGTATACTTCCTGGTTGATTCTATACTTAAACACTTATTCATTATTCCCATCATAGCATCACCTTTGAAGTCAGGCTCAATCAAAATCCATTTCTTGCTGACTATAATTATATCTGAATCTTTACATTCTTTCGTGCCGTGTTACCTGACCAAACCTTTTGGGTAACAACTTTCTCAAGTAACATAAGTTCACTGTCTTGTTTATCTGCTGAATATATTCGTTCCATTCTACTGGACAGCATCTTCACCAGTGTTCTGTTGAAACTGACTTGAGAGAATCTGTTGAAATTTAAGTATAGTTCATTCCATGTGTCCGTGTGAAAAAATCGATCTCCAAATCTATGTTAAAAATGTATTAAATCTTGTTTTACTAAATGTTATAGGTTGTGCGCAGTTGACGAGAATCAGCGGAGTAAAATGGATCCATATTATTCTCCATAAATGTCTATTCTATCTCTTTACTAATGTACCATTGATTAAGACTGTTGATATTCTTTGTGACTATATATCTTCTAGTTGTTTTTTATTCCCTTTTCCTTTAACTTATTTGAAAGATTTATTACTATTGGATACTCACAACGTCCATTTCACGTTTGAAGGTGAACATTTTCGACAAGTGGATGGCGTTGCTATGAGGAGTCCATTAGGACCTTTGTTAGCGGACGTAAACATGTCTTATGTTGAGAACTTGTCCCTTGATTTAATTTCTAAATTACCCTTTTATTGGAGATGTGTAGATGATATCATTGATATGCGACAATCATGAAGATGTGAGTCGTCTATTAGAGAGACTTAACTCTGTACAGAATCATATTAGTCTTACATGCGAGGAAGAAAGTCGCAACCAGCTTGCATTTTTAGACATACTTCTGAGTCGAAGAGATGATGGTTCAATAAGAAGATCAATCTACAGAAAGCCCACTTAGACAGGGCAGTACCTTAATTTTCACAGTTTCTGTCCATTACAGTATAAGAGAGGCTTGGTGAAATGTCTATTTAAGAGGATTCAACGTATTTGCACGGCTGATGTTATAGACAAAGAAAATGAAATATTGATGGATACTCTTGTTGAAAACGGATATTCTTTAAAATTTTTAAACAGGTGTATAAGTAAATTAGTCTTTACACCTACAATCTATACCTCTCCTAAGAAAAATGTTTTCATCAAATTACCATATAACGGAGAAATAAACAGTAGGATTTTGAGACAAAGGTTGAATTCGGTCATCCGTAGAACCTATTATGCAGCCCAGGTTGTAATTGTCGAAAAAGCTAAAAATTGCTCCACTGCAAACCTCAAAAGTGCACAAGTGATTATGTCACACCCCACACAATCTTCGTGTGTGTGGACACATACATATGGAGAAGTAATCGTGAGGGTGGGAGAGCATATCCCAAAATGGTTAGAAAAGCAAATGAATTGTGGAAAACCAATAGACGCAGGTGCCAGACTGCCAACTTCGTCTATAGCTAGACATCTAATCGAGATGAACCATAAGATTGATGTTAAGTCAGCCTTTAAGGTCATCTATAAAAACGGTCAAGGGCGCTTATTGAAATACGCTGAGGCTATAGCTATTCATAAACTTAAGCCCCCCCCCCCTGTGTTTTCAAAAACAGTTTATTATTACTCTTAACCTACTTTGGTAATCCTTATTTGATTGGATTACCAAACGTTGTGTTAATCATTCTTAAATCTTTTTTTGTCACTTTGTGTAATTTAATTGCCCTTAATTTTTTCATATATATCGACTTGACAAGTAAATGTGTGATCAGACTGTTCGAAATGTATAGCGCAAATACATCACATAACTTTTCAGATAATCTCCGTCTTTTAATAACGCTATCAAAATTTATAAAAGGGACTAATTGTTTTAAATATTCTATCTCTGTTCAAATTTATAAAGACGAACTCGTGTTTGAAAATTTTATCAAATATGATTTTCGGTTTATTAAATCTAGTCTGAAAACTTGTTTTCATAAATGCATCTACTCAGATATCATATTCAACCTAAATTGTCTGTATTATTTAATGTCTAAGTATGAACTCCAATAGAAAATTCATGAAAAAACAACTCAGAAAACAAAAATTACAAATGCCTACTTCTCTCTGTATTGATAATACTGGTAGGTTGTAAGTCTAATGATAACAATCCATCTGCTTCATTTTTAGCTAACCATCGGTGTACACGAAATGCATATCGACGTCCAAGATAGTAATCAGTGACAATCACTTCGTCTAAAAACCAACCTGAATCTGGTCCAATACCATCGTGCCATATTTTGACTTTTTTAATCTAAAATTTATGAAAATTTATCTGATGAACACAGTATGAAAAACATAGTTGAAAAAACAAAATTAGCTCCATTTATAAACACACCAATTTCTCAAACTGTAACATGTATTTATTTTTTATTTTCGATTTATTTTCGATAACAGCTTGATGCCACACCGTATTCTCAGTACAAGTATGACATCTTCAGCATGGATATCGGTAGCCCGAATTCTGCAGGCCGACCATAGATATCGGGTGTGCGTAGGCAGGGGATCGAACCCCGGACCATGTGCATGGTCGGCGAGAGTCCTAACCACTGTGCCACCGACGTAAAAAGTCATTTAGATTTTGCGAAAACACAAAATTATTCCTTTTAGTGAGCCTAAGTGATCGAATAATTGTAATAAGCCACTCAATGTGTTAAGAGGTCATTAAGGTGTTTATGGCGTTGTAATGGGCTCATACAAATCTTGTCACCCTATTGATAATTTCAGTCTTGAAACCATGGCTAATTCATTATCATACTTCTAAAACGAAGGAATAACAAATATCGTCTGCTTCAAATTCTCCACAAACGTAATGAAATCAAAATTACAGGATTTCATCATGAGCTGACATCGGTTAGAGAACCATTTGAAAACCTGGGAGTACTAGACAACCAGCTGTTTCGTCCTAGTTTGGGACTCTTCAGTAGTACTCACCCACCAGGGTTTGAACCCAGGACCTGCGAGTTACAAGGCGTGTTCGTAGACCATTCATGGGACCCAATTGAAGCCCTATTCTGGTAGATCCTAGTGAGAAGTCGTGACCAATTGGGTACAGAAGGTCGGGTGTTGACAGGTTGGGCCGTTGACATTCGCTAGTGGTCGCGTCATATCGTGGATTGGCAGAAGTTGGAATTCACGGAATGGCCATTGGATCGAGTCCTACCGGCCTAATGGTCTACAAGCTAGCTCGCCTTGTAACCAGAAGGCCGTGGGTTCGAACCCCTGTGGTGTATGCGCACAACTGAATAGTCACAAACTAGTCTAATGAGACAGCTGGCTGTCCAGTACTCCCAGGTTTTCCAATGGCTCTCTAGCCTATATCAGCTCATGATGAAATCCTGTAAAAATGAATCACTTGAAAATTCGTTGAAGTGAAGCACTTAGATGAACGTATGTAGACACTTGTAGACAAAACAAAAAAAGTAAGGTCACTTGTTTCTGGAGTCCTGATTAAACTATTGGGCCAGCTTAATTTTTTTCCAGCACAGTGCACATACTTTCCTCCGTTTCCGATTATTTTAATCTTCCAGTTATATCCATGGATTGTCACAGGGACTCGACCGACATACTTTCAGTGAATATTTCGTTTAAGATGCTATATGCGAAGTAAATATTTTGCAACAAACTACGTGGGGAATTCTGTACTGCATCTAAACATGACTTCTAGAATAAAGCTAGTAGTATTATTAAAAGTAAAACTTATTGGTGAAATGGAAGTCATATGGATAGTTACTTTTCCGGCGAATTTCACCGATAAGTATGAGGACGTTTCACTGTATACCTGCTAAGCGGCAAACATGTCAGTGTCTAATAAGTTTTTTATATATTTTTTTATATATTTTTGATTACAGCTTGATGCCACACCGTATTCTCAGTACAAGTATGGAATTTTCAGCATGGATATCGGTAGCCCAAATTTTGCAGATATCGGGTGTGCGTCGGCAGGGGATCGAACCCCAGACCATATGCATGGTCGGCGAGAGTCCCAACTACTGTGCCACTGACGCACAGAGATGGGAAAAATACTTGATCATACACCAAATACGCTTTCTCATGAAGCAGCACTAAGGGTGTGCTTATGACTAATAAATAAAACCCGATTCATTATTTACCCGAAGTCGATCAGCAAAACATGTATCATGCCATACCATGTAATACAACAACTCACACAACACAAAGTAATTGGGAGTAATTAGCCATGAAACACATCTCACAGAAAATTTACCTCACCAAGTTTCCCACAAGTTAGTAAAAATTCCTCAGATTTTCCTGCTTCAAATTTAGTAATCTCAATGCCTTTGTGCTTAAGTGGCATATCTTTGCTATCACCTTGCGTTCCGTATAGGTGAACGTACACATTTGAAGTAGTGCCTGCATTTTTACACATACCGGTTAACACTGTCACATTGTATGCGACAGCTATCAATAAAACAGAAAAAAGATAAGAGAGATTATGTTTATTACAATCACGTAAACACTTAATCACGAAAACAGGTTAGTTTAGTTTATATAACATACACTTGACTTTCAAGCAACCAATCCATTATTACCTAATCGCAATAATCTAAAACAGTCTGGAAAGTCCGTATGGCTAATGCTGACTTTGGAATTTATTTATTATTATTGTTCCCTTGGGTTCCTAGTGGAACTTAGGTCTTCAACTACACGTCTCCACTTGCTTCTGTCTTCTGCTGTATTTTTCACCTTCGTCCATGTTAATCCATACTGTTTCAACTCCTCTTCACACGATCTCCTCCATGTCACTCTTGGACGTCCCACTCGCCTCTTCCCTTTCGGGTTCCACTCGAGCGTTGGCCTGACGCGCGATATCACCCAGTGGCCTCCTCAGCGAGTGTCCAATCCATCTCCATTTTCTCCTGCATATTTGTTGGGTGGTCACCAACAAGAGACTTTGGAATTTAGGGCCGGGAAATAAATTATAGGTACACAAATCTTCGAACCTATACTGATGCAACCTGTTCACTGCCGGCGATACCAAATGGCATTATCAACACACTAAACGTATTGTCTTGATGCTAGCAAAATCAAAACTTCAGTAAAAATTGGTAACGAAGAACTATGACGACTCACAGATTTCGCAACCCCATTAATTTAAATCCCCTCAAAGTCAGTGTTTTCTACAGATAGGTGACTAAGTCACTAGGAGAATTCTAAGGAGCTTTTTACCTTATTGAGCTAGTTATGAAAACATTTAGAAAATGTTCACGATTTGTGGCGAAGTAAACGGTGGATGCACCTGATTATGTAACATCCCCCAAGATATATCAAGTATAACGTCACTGTCACCTGAGTTTTCTATCCCAGCTCAGAAGTTTAAAGATTTCTTAAATGAACCAAAATTACGGACAATTCAGTCAAATTTAGACTGACATGCTAACTATTTCTGTGCTCTAAATCGAAAGTTGTATTAACGCACAACATAAAATGCTCTCATCCATAACCAAAAACATTGATCCTGAATGGCACTGAATCTGTTAATAGTGCGTTAAAATGATTTATTTTCGTCCTGTCGGAATAACGCAAATCAGAAGCTACGTAGAGATAAGTTAACTAGCTTAGGCGGCAAAGGTAAAGTGGCACGTCCTATAGAATGCGAACGAACGAGTGATCTTGAGTCTACCAATCAGGGAATACAGTGGTTTCCGCATAAAACTGACGTTTATTCATAAAAGATATATAGAGCATAATGACAAAGCACACTAAACAAGATGTTTTTTCCGACATGACTTAAAAATAGCCACCAGTTTTAATGAGGAGTATCAGTTTTAAAGTTAGACCAGTTTCCGTACAAGTATTCCCTGAGGTGACTGACGATGAACTATTTTCGTTATCCGTTTATATCTCTTATTCTGTTTTGCAGTCTTCCTGGAAAGCCCTAGATTAAATTACTATGATTTCCAGTGAGAGGATCGACGACTATCTACCAAGAAAATGTGGATGATAAAACGCTAATCGTAACCCTGATCCTAACCCTAACGAGCTATTAACATATTGTCCGAACAGTACTTAAAAACGTGATCGGGGTGAAATTTACGCCTTAATTTGTGAATGGCATTCATATTGGCGCTATAATAATGGTAAGTCCCGTCATCCAACGACTAGTATGAGCCTTCACACTCCTGGGCTGATATACTTTAACTTGGCCACTTAATTATTATTATTACGGAATATAGATTAACTCTTGTTATCGTAAAAGGTTTTAGTGAAGTGAAGTAAATTTCAAAACAAACAGTTATCTGAATTAGTTTATTGTGAAAGGACTAAGAACATGTTGACCATTATATTTATTTTGATCAATTCGAACAACATAATACATTTGTCATCTTATAGATTAAGTTGGAGAAGGTAAGGTGAGGAAATTAACTGTATTTTTTAACCGTACTCCGACTGTTGAACAGTACAGAAGGCTAGCCAAAAAGGCGTCGGATTTTGTGTTGGATATGAAAACCTCTAAATACAACCAGTGGATGGTCAGCAGAAAATGTAGGCAATCAGGTAAACACTTAGTGACTTTGAAATGTTTCTTAAATTATGTTAGTCGGCGGTGAATTGCACATTTAGCATAATCACTCGACTCAACACATAGTGACAGCATTATTAATTAGATGACTATTCAAGTACAAAGTACTTATTAAATCTAAAGCTTATCCCTTCGTTCGTCCATCTATGAATGTTCTTAGACGTTAGTGAAGTCGTTGCTATGATCACATACTGATCTCCATAAAAGTGAGTGGCATTATTTGACATATACTAATGTTATACTGATGTGGCTCATTGGCTTGAGAACTTTACTGTCAGTCAGTGAGCTTGATACTGGAATCTCGGTCCACCAATTTCAATTTGGGCAACTAGGTAGTACTCTCTGCCCTTTTAGCCTGCTTGGTACATGGAAAATCTGTTCCGAAAAACTGAATTCTAACCAACAGTTATTTTTCATCTGTTAATCATACAAATTATGTTTATCAGTGGTTTTGAAGCCGATTTCACTTTAATTGAATGCATCTAATTAAAGAATATTAATTGTAAAGGTGAAAACATGCATTACCGTATAGTGAACTATGTGGAGTTAATTCCCTGATGATCTGTCCATCATCTTCTCCAGTGTCAAACCATCTGAAAGTACATGACAAAAAATAATCACGGATTAAAAAGACACCCATAAGCTTTAAGTTAATATGTAACGACAGAAGACAAGGGCCAGGCAACAGATCGTTTATTGAGGAAATCAAGAGATATTTATATATTTTTATGTACATTATTATTCGTTATTATTAGCAGAGAAACAGAGTCTTCTGACTGGTTGTTTTATCGCTAAGAGTTAATCTGTCATCCCTTTATGACCGTTTCCTTGTAGGTCAGACCATATATCTGCTAATCGTACTTGCACACGTTAAGTCTGCTGTGATTCGCTGTTGAGTTAGTCTTTGCTTTTGTTTTTATCTCATGACTAAGATTTGGGACTTAACCATTGACGTAAATTGCTGTCCACCAATTTTGGCTAGCAGACAGCTCTCACCACAAATACACCCACTTTTCCATGTGACTTTTCCGAAGAACATGAAAATCCACTTGACTAACTTATTTTCCATATTAGAATATAATATGCATACAAATATATAGTAATAACGATAGATTAGCATGAGTAGCTGCTAGGCTGATCAGGGGATCTAAGCATTATTTATTGTATCAAGTATGTCACAAATTGTGACTGGAATGATTTTGTTTCCAAAGAAAACTACGGTTGAATTTTACCACTAGAACTGTGTAAATTGCGAATGTGATTTATGGCATGACCAACTTGACCAAGTAGATAGTCCGAAATCACCCAATTTCAACGGTTTTGGCTCTCTGAAATAACGAAAATATTCATTCACACATCTATAAAACACAAAATAATTGAGCAAAGAATATCCTTTTCGGTCATTTTCTCTTCTGGCTCTACAATTATAGATATGTTGATATACATAGAATATTCTAGATTAGTAGTCAGTACCAATATCAGTGTGTCTTAAATAATATCGATTTGTGAAGTAAGATCAATGGAATTAGAGTTCATTGAAGATGATTAAATTACAATAATAAAGGTATAATAGCAAATAGAATATCAACTAAAATTAGGGAAATTTCCACAAAAATTGAGGATCAATTGAACCTAGATGGCCAAGGTAAGGATAATGTGTGAACTAACTTCTTTTGGACGCATAAATTAGGCTTCTTAATGTGGATCCCAACAGCCTCAGAAATATTTAGTAATCGAACTCTTAAGGTGAAATTGAGATTTGTTGGAATACGGTAAATGACTATGAAAGCCCAGTTAACATCAATCTTGTTTTCTGTATCCACAAGATGAGATAGAATAGAGCTATGAATAGATTTTGTTTGTCCTTTGCTTAACCACGCAGGATGGTGTTCGGAAATTCGGTGAGAAACACACCTAATTGTACGGCCTATGTAACTGGCTCCATAAGAGCAGTTAAATCGGTAGACACACATGGAAGAGGCGAAATTAGGCAGTTTAACTCTCGAACGCAAAGTAAGGGTGGTTTTGAAGACACAGTGTAATTCAGCAGCAGGGAATGCTCTTTTACCGCATTTCTAAGGCGTTGTGTTAATATCTCGCTGATGTCATCCTCGAGGAACTGAATTTGTAAAAATAAGGCCTTTTTAGGAACTGCTGTTACGTTGGGCTGCTTTGATTTTAGATTCATATTCTTATCTTTGATGAACTGTAATTCCATTGATCTTACTTCACAAATCGATATTATTTAAGACACACTGATATTGGTACTGACTACTAATCTAGAATATTCTATGTATATCAACATATCTATAATTGTAGAGCCAGAAGAGAAAATGACCGAAAAGGATATTCTTTGCTCAATTATTTTGTGTTTTATAGATCTCTGAAAAAAGTCAAACTGAGCACACTGCTGATGAACTCGGTCCAAAACGAGCGAAACGGCTGTCCCGGTGTTTAGATAATCTAGACCTGACTGGCTAGCAAGCACTGCTGGTTGATGTGATTGGTATGCATCTAATCGTCCCAGCCAATCAGTAGTATATACTTTTATGCCAATTTGCTTGCTCTCCCAATTATCATTTAAGGCACCAAACAGACCACACATTGTGATAAGAATAACTTGGTTTCCAAAGGAAACTATGGTGAAATTTCACCACTCGAACTGTGCAGACTGAAAACTGCTAACCAATTTGCGAATTATGAATTTGGTTTAGAATAGATTAATCTTTTTTGCTACCATGAATTCTATGACAGGTTGTACAGATAATCAGTGTCAGACAGTGTTGCAATGAATCAACAGTCTCCCTTTTTCAAAACTGCTCAATTTATCAAATATTATTTAACCTTTCAGATACATTAGACAAACTATTGTATTAGTTTATTTAAGAAAACACTTTCAAGAGTTGATTTGTAGGGATCTGATTTGTTTATCGAGTTGGACCACAGATTGATATCAGTAACAAATATTGAAACCAGGAAGTTTGGGACTTATCGGCAGTACTCACCCACTGCGTTTCGACGTACAGAATTTCCTGGAGTTCTAGTGAGAAGTCGCGACCAGTGAGGTTGAGTGTGAGGATGGAGTTCCCACCTAAGACAGTGGTTGGTAGTTGCGCTAAAATAACGAATCGGTAGAAGTTAGAATTCATGGGCTGGTCACTGGATCGGGTTTCAGTGGCTGAATGGTATCCGAGCTTACCTTTTCACCGGACGGTCCTGGGTTTGAAACCCAGTGGGTGCGTACTGCTGATAAGGAAATACTACCTTTTGAATTTGCTTAGACAATTGTTTGAAGATTACGTAATAGACTAATATGACAGTGTGAACTCATTTTGTTTACAATCAATTTTTCCTTATCTGAATTTGTAGAGTCAGTTAGTTAAAGTAGATCAGTCTTAAGATATTTATATCAGAACATTAACCCTGACTACAGAATCAATCACTGTTAGTGGGAATTTCGTGAAGAAACGGGAACCTTTAGTCGGATGCAGTTAAAATATTCAGAAAATTGACAGCACTAGTGAGGACACATCCAGTTAATAATATTGATTTGAATAAATCAAAATGATTAACTCCTAGGACAATAATAATAATTTTTATTACTAACGATTTTCTTAACCCTGTTGGCACTTATATGCTGATAATCCCGATATTAATCTTAGCACATTTTTGAAGTGCTGTACAAGGAATAGATTTGGGAATATTTATAACAAAAGAATTACGGAACTCTTCCAGGCCCTAATTTTAATTTGCACAAGGAGGAAACTTCAACTGACAATGATGCCGTCAAATACGGATCACTGTGCTTACCATTAGGTAGGCTATAAATTTGTTGAAACGCTTATTTATTTATTTATTTTTTGACACCGTGATACCATTGCGATTAACACTGCTAATTCATTTATAAAAACTATTAGTGTTAAGACATTAAAACGTCAAGCTCTCATCAGAAATCCGTCTCCTCTGCAACTCACATCTCAACAAAGATCCATTCGATCTTGAGATAAAAATGAATTAGTTTATCTAATCCCATGCAGCACATTGTGAAAAGTATTCAGTTATTGTTTAGATCAAATAGCTCAGAAATTGAGAGATTAGCCCTTCTCCTTCAAGAGTATTGAGAAAATACTGAAACTGAATTCTGTCTAAAGTACACAGGTAATGAAGTACTTTGTAGCTTCATATAATATTTACTAACAATGAAATATTTCTTAAAGCATAATTTTTAAATACAGTGTAATATGTGTTTCTCTTGCAAGCCTTTAATTTATTAATAAATACGGAGGTATTTTAGTCCTTCAGGACGAAAACTATCTACACTTCATGTGGTTATAGGCAAGGTTTTATAGTATTTTCTCCTGTGTATTCAAAGAAAATTAAGTAAAACTTCTAAGGATAACTAGGCGACACTGTCATAAGTTTGTTTACAATCATATAACACTAAATAATCTAACAATACTTGAATACCGATGAGATGCTCACTGGTGACTGGCCCTATTCAGGTAGGTAGTTACCTGGATTCTAGTGGGAAGTCGTGACCAGTAGGGTGCAGCAGGTCGAGTGTGAGGACAAATACTCGCCGAAGGCATTGGCTAGGGCTCGTACTATGTCATGAATTGGCAGAAGTTAGAATTCATGGTTTAGCCATTGGACAAGGCGGGTCCCAGTGGCTTAATGGTATACGAGCTCGCCTTGTAACCAGAAGGTCCTGGGTTCGAATCCCGGTGGGGTGCGTACTGATGAAGAGTCCCAAACTAGGACTAAACAGCTGTCCAGTACTCCCAGGTTTTCCAATGGTTCTCTAACTAATGTCAGCTCATGATGAAAATCCTGTAACCAATCAAATCCCTACAAACCAACACTTGAAAATCTGACAACGTTTATGATAACATTCATTCAAGCGGTAACTAGCTGTCTTGAGGTCCTCTACCAATGTACTTGTAGTATACCGAACAACTTTTAGAGTTAGTGGCTATACTGAATTACTCTATCAGTTAATCGATTAAGGTTAATGATAATAATCATAACAGCTTTATTCCAGACAAAATGTTTACACAATGTACTGAATTCTCAGCGTAATTTACTGCATAATGTTTTCTCTTTGTCCACGATCTTCAAATAACGCAGCGCTATTCGATCTGAAGCATAGACTAATCCCTTATAATATTTTTCTTCTCTGATAGCTTGAAAGCCAGTTAAAATGTTCGCGAGTACATTTTGTGACTCAAAGATATAATCGGATAGTTAAAACAACAGGAACTGGCGACAATAAGGTGCACTGGGTTGGATGGAAATTCAGGTAGCCCAGTGATTCAAACAGACCGCCGATCTAGGTAACTGATAAAATGTTGTATTCATAAATTTAAAAGAACTGTAAGCTAATTTCTTGGGTTCACCAAACTCAACAGGATATTCTTTATGTTTAGTACGCTGGTATCTTTTTATTTTCAGGATTACGTTTGATAAACAATTCATCAGTTATTCACAAAAATGTTAAGATTGACAATTAAATCTAATATTGCTTTGAAGATTTGTGTCAAGTAACTGTTTGCTAAATTTACAAAATCAGAACATGTTCAATATTAAGTTAAAAGACATCTCATCAAGTGATAATCATATCCAAAAGATATAATACTACCTACTATCTTTGTTGACTTACCGATAACATTCAAATGTCAGTCTATATTTAGGATTCTCTTTGATGGTCAGTACAACTTTCGCTAAATACCAACCATTCCCAGGTGATCTTTCTTCATGGCCAATACAAATTTTTCTAATTGCACCGAGTCGAACGGCTTCTATGACAAATTCATCCATCTTATTGAAATGAATAAAGCATTAGGAGGTAAAAAGTACCAAATACAGGTGAATAGAACATTCATCCCATTCAATTCGTGATCAAAACTGTAACCAATGAAATCCCTGCAGTGAACACTTGATAATTAATCCTATCCTAACTAGCAACTGGCTCTATGCTGAGAATTACCCGATTATGGAAGACTTAACCAGCAGGGACCATCAAGTCAGGTAAGAGAATAGTTGCGCTCGCCAATAACATCGGCTGGCGGTTGGGCTAAATATTGCGAATTGGCAGAAGTTGGAATTCATGAGCTATTGGATCGGGTCCCAGTGGATGAATGGTCTACCAGCTGGAAGATGCTAGCTTTAAACATCGGTGGGTGCATAGTGCTGAAGGGTCCCAAACAAGGACGAAACAACTTTCCAGTACTCCCTAGTTTCCAATTGTTCTCTAACTGATGTCAGCCCGTGACCAAACCTGTAAACAATCAAATCCCTGCAACCACCACTTCCATCAAACTACTTTATAGCAAAATATATATATTAAATTCACAGTTTTTCAGTAATTTCATTTAAGCGACCCCTAAAATTACTTACGTAACGATAACTTTTTCTAAGTGACCAAACTCAGAGAAATTAGTAAGTCTAACTGCAGTTTACTATTTTTGATTGTTGTGTCCATTCCACCTAATGACGCAAAGATGTTCAAATTACTTCCAGACTTCGTCAAAAAAACACATCTACAGAGCTGCTAATTATATTATCTGTAGTCGTATTGAAACTACTTTAATATGTAGTTGCGTGTATTGGGTGTAATTCTGATTGTCCCATTGCTAAAATTAAAACAAGACACACCAGCAAACAATATTGTTCTCAGTTAGACCTTCTTCAGGCTTTATTCTAATGTAGGCTGTTTTATAATATAAAATTTTATAATTGATGACAGTGAGATTGTGGATTAAATAATAATAAATGATGATTAAAAATAATAAGTGATGTCCACCAAATAAATTCTAATTACTTGCCCAGACATCGTCGAAGCATCTGCAAAAGAAGCCGACATGTCAACCTGAGACCGAGCACTTCAGTCCAATCAATCGACTGGAAAATCTAAAATTCAATTAAATAATTAATATGACCCGTTGCACAAGAGGTGGCCCTCGTGGCTCAAGTGGTCTAGTGGATAACGCTTTGGAGTTTGAAACTATGGGCACTGGGTTCGAGCCTCGGTGGGAACATCATCACTCACTGAGGAATGCAGGTATATCCAGCTGACGACTCCCAAATAGGAGGAAACGCGCGTTATGCTGGATTCTACTGCTAGTCCACACCAATTAACTTATAAGTGTTAAACGTTGTAAATATATTAGTAATAATAACGATTATAATAACAGTAATAAGAATAATAATAATGATAATAAGGTCAATGATAACAAAAGTACAAGCAGGTGACGCAGGTGTTGATAAGAACACTGAAGATAATACGACAATGTAAATAAATCAGTAATTGAATGAGGTCATAAACTTATTATATCTTATAAATTTAATGAACAAAGAGTCAGGAATCAATCTGTATTTTGAACACGACTGTGCTTTAAGATTATCATCCTATCTCAGTCTGTGGTACATGTAAGTGTATCGCTAGCAATTGATCAACTTTGTGAAACTGGTCTTGTGTCTGATTCAATTCATATGCCCTAACACTTATTTGAGACCTATTAGCTCAATAGAATAAATGAGGCATCAAAAACGGATTACATCGCATAATACTGATGTGTTGCTTCCCATAAATAAACTATACCCTACTACTATAACCAGTTTCCTGCATAAATTACCATATATTTCACTTTAGCTATCACAGGTAGATTACTTTTTGTTTATTCAGTTAGCTGTTTACATTATCATTTCAGCGCAGTCATTACAGGTTAAACTTACTTGTCACGTCATAGGTTCCTTCTCTGTATGGAAGTACTACCAATGATTTAAGTTCCTTACTGTTGGTGTTGTCATCATTCTTTGCATGCTTGTTATGCATTTCACTATTATTACTATCATTGTTATTATTAATTTTTACATTTTCCTGAATACATATTAATGGTAGCAGTAGTGATAATAATAATTATAATGGCATAAATAGCAAACATGCACGAAATAATGATAACACCAACAGTAAGGAACTTAAATCATTAGTAGTACTTCCATACAGAGAAGGAACCTCGGAAACCTTATGCAGAATTCTTTACAATGCAAGGATAAAAGTGGCTGGCATTCAAACCCACAAACTCAGGATCTAGCTTTGTCGCTGAAAGTACCCTACCGGTGAAGCCAGTTTAACAAAGCAATTAATTTTATCTAATACCCTGCAATGATTGTTACGTCAAATACATAGGTCGAAGTAGTAGAACAGGGGCAGTCAGACCAGTGAAGCATGAAAACCTAGCAAAATCTAGATTAGTTGACCCGAATAAGATAAGAAATCTGGAGAATAGTTCAACTACACCACTGACTACATGCAATTACACACAACCATACAATAGGATAAGATGACAGTTTTAAAATCTAATGTGACAGAGTGGTGGGAGAGCTTGTTAACCGAAGCTTTGTTTATCGAATCAACTGCAAATACATGTACTAGGAATGATTCAGTATCTGTCCCAGATATCCGGAAAATTCTACTAGCCCTACGACAAATAGGAGAGAACAAAGGAAACTATAAAACTCAAGTTTCGAAGTCGTGTGATTATAACTGATATGATTATAAACAATAAATTGTGTTCGAAACTGTGTCACCCAGTAAATAATACTGTTTCATTGTGTGATATACCTGATAATAAAATTATTACGGAATTCGATACTTTGAATTTGTGACGTATTTTCTTCCTATCTACCGCCGCATTGTTCATAGTTGTCTTTACACTTGGAGACTTTCCTACATTGATACGAGGCTTCTATAGGCTTCCATCATCTTATGCTGATCACAGAGAATATGAGATAATCAGTTATCTGTTAAGAGTCAATTCTTTTCTTACTGTATGACTGTAAATCTTGGATAATCGATATAGAAGTGCCAAGGAGGGTTTATGTCTTTCATTCTGGTTACATAAACAGTATCAATGAGTGTGAAGGCATAAGACATAGCGTCCTTAATCTTAAAAATCTTTCTGTGAGTTTAATTGTTAGTTAGTCGGCAAATTTAGATCATAGTGTGACATGCAGATCTATTTTACTGTTTCGAATTGCCAATAATAAATACCTACCTGATTCTGTTGGAATAACTTTGCATTCTGGTTTACTGAACGCTTTAACCATCTTTCACCGCAATCACCATTATCCCCAAAGATATTGATGAAAATATTTGCATTGGTACCAGAGTTTGGTTTATTTCCAGTATGTATTTGAATAATATAATGAAAAACTGAATAAAAACAATCAAAGTATAAGAACCAAAGTAACACGTTGAACGTGACAGACACAATCTGAAGGATAATATCAGATACTTGTCAGATACGTCTCCTTTTAGGAGATGAAACTCTGATGTCAGTTAAGTTTCACACAGAAAATGATAAAGGCTTTGTACTTTTTTATTACTTGAACACACATGCATACAGATTATCCATGCATATTTGGGCCGTGGAGACACTTTCGACTTTAGCTCTGAAACACTGCTGTCAAACTAAGAATTTTATTATAAGAATAAACTTCGTCCAACAAACTTATTTGTGAATACCCCCAATACATTATTGAAGAAATAACTGTCTAGAAATCAAGAGTGTCCCGTATCTTAGTTTACAAATCCGGCTAAACGGAAATATCATAATGACTGCTGAGTAATTTGCATTCAAAGAAGATTGTTAGCGGGAAATATAATTTGTTTTAATAAAGCATACAGGGGAGAAACAGTTATCTTACGTTTTTTAAGTTAGGGAATGACCAAAAGCATACTTCAAGGTTTTTTTAAATTTCCTGAAGTCATTCAAATCAGAAAGAGAGTAAAAGTCAACATATGAAACTACAAGAACAATACTCCAATTTTCCGACTAAGTTAGACCACACTTAGATATGCTGAGTGTTTCTAACAAACCTACAAAATAAGGTGTATTACGTTCGGCGTTGGTTTTTTCAAAGATATTTGGACAGCATTGGGCCATCCTTTCACAGTTTTCCTTCAATTTCTCCATTATATTATTATCCTTTTAGGCTCTAAGTGGAATGTAAAACTTCAACAACACGTCTCCGTCTCATCCTGTTCTCTTCAGTCCTTTCCAGCTGCCCCCACGATTTTCCCTAAGCTTTCATTTCCTCCTCACACGACATCCTCCTTATCACCCTCAGAAATCCAGAAATCATCACTTCTCATTAGGGTTCCACTCGGGGTCCTAGCACATTACGTCACTGAAACGTTTGCTTAGCGCACTTCCAATCCATCTCTATTTCCTTCCGAGGATTTTTTGGGCGAAAGGTTCTTGTTTGCTTAATTGCCAGAGTTCCTTGCTGCTGACCATCTGACCTTCAGTATAGAAGTCAGGCAGGGATGAAAGTTTGCAGTAATCTGTTAAAAATGTTTCTGGTGACGAGCTAAGTCACTGAACCGACGCGAACCACATATAAGTACTGATTTTATATTAGTGGTAAGTCAGTGCTCATTTCATTTATCTCGAGTAAATATTAGTAACCTCTGTGTACTGCTTCTTTATGTCTTACTGGAAAATTTGATGGAAAGAATGCAATCAGAACAAGGAATTCGGTATCACAGTATTCATTAAGCTTCAGTGCATAATTAACTATCATAGTTCGGAAATATATAAACAGAACAATACTCAACATCACTGTTTTTGATACAGCCTCAGGAAATTTCTTGATTAATTACCATCAAATGTATGCATTTTGTTAATTACCTAACAAATACGTGATAAAATATTTCCCATCAATAGTTTCTTTTTAAAAATTTTAGCTTGTGAAACTTACCTGGTGGTGGATCAGTTATCCCAGGACCTTTCGCAGGAATTTCTCTACAAATGGCGCCATCGTCCTCCCGAATACTCAACCAACGATTGCAGTAAAATTCATATGTTTCATGTGTGCTAATATTAGTTAGTGTGATCTATACAAGTGTAAAATAACACAAATAACTTGAATTTTATACAGTTAGAAAATAACGAAGTTGGAAGAGAAATACATATCTCTTATAAATTGGTACCACATCAACAGCTTTTTTAAAATAATCCATCAAAATTATACCAGTCAAGTAGTCTTATGTTAGGCGATAAGAAGTTCGGATTCCAAGTTATAGAAGGGTAGAAATAATTCCCGAAATCAGCATAGTATTTAAAAGATACAACTACACAGCTAATTTGTAGATGCTATGTAGGTGTAATAGGTGGTTACATAACAGAGGATTCATAAGATAAGGATAGCTAAGAAGAATGGGTGAATGGGATTGTTAACAATAACGTAGGGAAAATTACATATGAAGTGATCAAGCAAATTAGCTAAAATATTATTATGGACACAGAGTCAATAGGATAAGGGCAAAGGTCATTTGTAAAATTCTGCACCGATCATTTAAACGGCCTTGGCAAAGAAAAGGGCTGTAGGAATTCCCTCTGATGAATTCAAAAGCTGTACAACATGGGAAGTGAAATGCGTCAGATAACCATAAAACATTTTTAGTGTCCACACTGATGTCCCGTATCAACAGGCTGAGCTAATATATAACTATTTCTCTCTGTTAAATCTCTTGTCCAACTAAAACGGATGATCTTCAGAAATCTGACAATGAACTGGCTTAATTGTATGCCCAATTTCAATAGATTCATAGGAGCAGTTAAACTGATGGACGCATATGAAGAAGGTAGAATTAGGTAATTTGGTATCATTTCATCAAGTGGGTATTGGTTGGCTAGGAAACGGACAGAATAATCTAGTTGTATGGAGGGTCATCCTGATAGCTTTTTCCAAACAGTATGCAATGTCATCCACGAATTTCAGTTTCAATAACCCTATCTTTTTACTGAATTGCAAGCAGCCTGGTCTTAATACTTGGTAAATTCACATGCTTTTTCAGGAATATCCATTTCTGCCGAGTAGATGACGAGTATTACTTAATTCCTTTTTGAGCGTATCTTTAGAATAAATACCCTTGGTTCAGAGAACTTGGAACAATACTAAGAAAACGAGTGTAAGGTCCAGTTGCTATAGGATTTGGGTGCTTATTTCTACTTCTTCTTCCCCATCTACTTGTTTTGTCACTAGATAGAGTCATTCTATTCTTCTTTTTCACTACAGATTACAGCTGGATGAGTTTTTTTAAATTTCTCCATTGTGCACTTCACTACACTACAAGTCACTTATTAGGTCTCTCAACATGTTCTTCTCTAGTTTGCAAGGAAAGAATTAGCTAAGATTAAACTCATTGGTGATCCTATAGCAACATCATTCGACTGCTCATATGACAAATTGTCGACAGGGAAGCATGCATTTGAAGATGAACCCCTTTAATAGAGATATAAGGATACC
Organism: Trichobilharzia szidati; assembly: GCA_944472155.2. NCBI lineage: Eukaryota > Metazoa > Platyhelminthes > Trematoda > Strigeidida > Schistosomatidae > Trichobilharzia > Trichobilharzia szidati. Next base: position 81,858,685 of record OX235274.1, read on the forward strand.
ATTCTATATACCTTCATTTTTCAGATCATTGTATATGTAATCTACTGTTTTCATCAGACGCAGATAGGATAGTTAAGATGACACATCCAAGGATACCATATCTGAAACATTCTCCATCACCTCAGTATTACGTGGTTTCGGGAAATCAGTGTGACTGAGTGTGTAATGTAACGATTTTATTTCACAATTATTATCTATTATTTACGTTAAAGTTTTGAAAGTAATCTTTTTGAAAACAACCAGATACGAGGTTGTAACGGTAAGTTCTATCAGAAAAACTCCTCCCACATTTCATTTTGCAGTCCGCTTATTACTATTATCCATTCCCTGCTCTCCAAGTATAGCTTTCAACTAGCAATAACCGCGCCTCAGATAAACTTCATTGGCTACGGCACCGCCACTGCGCAAAGTCAGCGGCACATCTTCAGTGTACACGGTACTCTGCCATCACTTCCGACTTGGCTCCACGATTAGCCATAAGCTTTTATTTCTACTCCACGTGACTATCACTAATCACCCTCGGGCCTAAAACCCATCAATGGCTTCCCAGTTGTGTTACACTCCTGGGTCTGGCATGCGATATTACTAATACTTTATCCTACCCATGTCAATCCTATTACAAAATGTAATCACTTGATAAAACTGATATGAAATACCAAATTAATGGGAAGATCAGTCTATAAATGCCTTCTGGTTAAATCAGTAGACAGTTTTCATCTTCAGAATTAGTTATTCTTCTTATATGTACCAGTGCATACTCCTAACAGACTCACCTAACTAAAAATATGTGATCAAATAATGGCAGGACATAACATGAATAATAACATTAATAACAGAAATAAAAAGTCATCCATCAAAGCACTTTTATTACCATTTGAAGATGCCAATTTGGATTTGATCCTTTGTTATCATGTGCAACTCTCAACTTATATGGCAAGCCAATTTCTTTGATATAAGTACGAAATTTCGATTCCACATTTGGTTTAAACATATCTACTATTTCATTTTTAGACATTTTAGTCCATTCAGAAGAGTCTTCTAATAGTGAACGATCCAATTGGATTTTCATTGTTTTGTCTTTACTGCCAAACAGGATAATACTGACGTTGGCGGTAAGGTAACTATTTGATATTGGACTGGTTTTCACTACAATCTCCCATGGTATTTCTAATCATGAGAATGTAAAGTGAAATATTACTATGGTTTGGAAAGAAATAATTCCAGAGTAGTTTAATAGGAGGAACAATTTTAGCAGTTATAATAGAGATATTTATGTTGACCAAACTTATCTGTAAATAAGAACTATTCCACGCAAATGTGTGCTCTTCAATCCTCTGTCTAAGACAACTCCCTTAGAAGATCAATACTAATTCTTATCTACCTGCATATTTAGGGCAATGCATAAAAGCCTAAAATATAGGAACTTAGGTAATTCTTGGTAATATTTTACTAAAATCTTATGATCCTGATTAGAAATCTTCTCCAACATTTTTTCCAGAAGCTTAAATTGTCTAAATAGTGCTGTTTCACAGATGATTGTTATACTTTGAAGGAATTCAACCAAGCGGATAATACATGTAGAATATGTTCGTACTGGGTGACATATATTCTTGGCTGAAATGCATACCCCATGTCCATTGTTTAATTGAATGTTTTTAGGGTATCCAACTTTATTCTATTTTTGGTAGATAATCATGCTCTGTCCTAGCGTTAACTTATCACAAACAGCACTAGGGCTGCTTAATTCACAACAAATTACACCAACAGACAATCATCAAGTATTAGTTTGTAGGGATTGTGTTTGATTGGTTGGAGGATTTCATCATGAGCTGACATCAGTTAGAGAACCACTGGAAAACCAGCTGGGAGTACTGTACAGCACTTTCTTCCCTAGTTTGGGACTCTTCATCAGTACTCACTCACCACAGGGGTTCGAACCCACGACCTTCTGGTTACAACGCCAGCGAGCTCCTAGACCATTGAGCCACTGGGACCCGCCCTATCCATTGGCCAGCCCATGAATTCCAACATTTACCAATTCATGACCTGGCGCGACCACTTCGCAATGTCTTCTTTCATGAGTTACTGCCTCACCTTCAACCTGTAGCACCCTACTGGTCACGGCTTCCCACTAGAACCCCAGGTTAACTGACTGAATAGGGCCAGTCGCTAGTGAGCATCAGATTAATTTTCAAGTGTCATGAATCGGTGGAAGTTAGAATTCATGAGCTGGCTATTGAATAAGACGGATCCCAGTGGCTTAATGGTCTACGAGCTCGCTGGCCTTGTAACCAAAAGGTCTTGGGTTCGAACCCCTCTGGTGGGTGTGTACTGCTGAAGAGTCACAAAATATTCTGATTAGACAGCAGGCTGTCAGTACTCCCGGCTGGTTTTCCAATGGTTCTCTAACCAATGTCAGCTCACGATGAATCCCTGCAACTAATCATGACTAGACTTCAAAGGAAACAAATAATTCAACTGAAAAGTAAAGGAAGAAGAGTCTTTATCAAGGTCTGTATTCATTCAAAAGCAGGCAGAATGGATTTAAATACCTTCTAATCAGAGTGTGACAGTGCCATCAAAGAATGTGGAACAAGATTCAAGAATGTGGAAAATACGATATGCGAAGCAAAAGTTTAACTAACTGCGTAGTTGTTAAATTATTCAAAAGATATTAAATACAAAATTTAATCTATCAGACAGTACCAGTGAATATTAAGAAACTAAAATCATTCATAATATTTTCTGGTTGATGGCAACTAGCACTGGAATCTAAGGTAAGCATTTCGCTCTGTTTGAAACTTACCAGCTGGATATACCTGCATCTTTAATGAATCGTGATTTTGCTGCTGAGACTTGAACCCAGAAACCATCCTTTTAAACACCAAAGCGTCTTCGTCTAGTTCACTGGACCAAGAAAGCCATCTCTTGTTCAGTGCCTATCACTTTATTCAGAACTATTGTTTCCATTGAATCCCGGTTCTGTTTCCCTATAGCTGTGACACTTTGTGTCATTCGGAGTGGTGGATATTTAATTCCAATGTCAACTTTACTGAATTCACAATCAGGGGAGTAGTCCCAAATAGGATAAAACACCGTCGCTTAGTATACTCAAATTTCTTTAACATGTCTTATAAGAGCATAAGCTACTGCATGTCATTTAATGCCGCTTTGTAAGGAAAATCAAAGACCTCACTAACCTGATATAATTGCTGTTGCAATCCAAAATGTATTCACACTTACTTTTATCTGTATATTTTCTGAGGGATTTATCTTCAGACAGTATTTGTTCAACTTTAACATCTGCTTTAGTACTAGACAACCATTTACGACATCCAAAAGTTTGTTCAATCCCATTCAGTGGACAGTAGATTTGAACCTGTTCAAAAAAGTACAGACGGTTCATTGAAATCTACCCGAAAATAAGGTGTATTTGGAAGCCTAATGTAGAACAACAAATACTAGTTTTCTGTTGATTTCACTCTAGAGGTTAATAAATAAATGCCATATATTTCAGTAAAAGAACACAACTGGGGGTTTAAGCAGTTAAACATTTCACGCAAATACCAAATTCCAGCATAACTCTCCAAGCTTTACAAATGCCATCCTACTTTTACATATGTTGCTATTTGTAAGTATAGAAGTTTTGAAATCACTAATATAACTTAAGACACCAATTTTTTAATCAGTTGATTGCGTAAAGCGAGAAGAATGATACATTTCGTTTCAGATAAACACAAGTAGTAGCTAACGCTCTTAACATAGTAAGAAGTTGAAATAATAGAGAAGATTTGTAACTCAGGTGGATGATTTGCAATTAATAGTGTTCTCTGACCTGGTTGGTTTGGTTGCGGAGCTTTCGTCGTCCTTCTGGACAACATCCCCCTTCAGTGCAATATTTAGCATATAGTGAAATGACTTAAATTTCTTCATGAGTGATATAACTGCGTCTCCCGGTAACCATCTTTACATATGTATGACCATTTTCTATTGACTAGGAATTTAAACTTTCTGGTCACCTGATTTACTTTATATTAGTTGGTATATTTCGTCTATATTAACGTGTTTGTTAATTGCATTTCGTTTGAGTACCAACCAGGCTTCTAGGAATTCCCTGGCACTTTTGGTGTTTCCTCTGTCTAAGATTTTGACATTATCCCAATCAAATTGATGACCATAATTATCTATATGCACTGATACTAAAGAATACATATCGTGTTTTTTCACGGCTGATTTGTGTTCTTGGATTCTAATTCGAAGGGGACGCTCAGAAAGTGACCAGAAAGTTTAAAATCTAAGTCAATAGAAAATGGTCAATACATATGTAAAGATGGTTACCGGGAGACGCAGTTATATCACTCATGAAGAAATTTAAGTCATTTCACTATATGCTAAATATTGCACTGAAGGGGGATGTTGTCCAGAAGGACGACGAAAGCTCCGCAACTAAACCAACCAGCTCAGAGAACATTATTAATTGCAAATAGTAGGAAGTTCGTAACCATTTTTTGCCTTCCTGTGGAACAAAGGGTTTTAAGCTTTTAAATATCAGTAGAGATAGTGTTGCCCCATACTCAACCTCTCGAAACAACTGGCTAGTAGTCCAGGAAATGCTTAACAGTACATAGGTGGTAAATCGAACGGGGAACTCCTGAATGTCTGGTGAGCGTCCTGCCATTAAATCTTGGTCATTTGAAGTTTTGAATATTCAGATAATACTCACGCAATGATTTTAAGAAGAGAAACAAAATAATCCAAGACTTAGACAATGCTTGGTCCAATGGCTTTCCAATAAAAACGTTGTGCAACACTAGTTTAAATTCCCTTCTGTAGTAATTGGGATACACTCAGCTTTTAAAATTAGGTGTGTGTATATCTTGAAAGGTTCAGTAAATTATGTTGTTAACCAAACAGAAATCAGTTAGTTTTCTGATTGTGATATCTCCACTTCTTGAGAAAAAACAAGTGTCTGAAATTTCAAGTCAAATTTTGAATTGAAGATTGGTTACTAACTCTATTAAGCACTGAGCAGCCGTTTCATCCTAGTTTGGGACTCTTCATCAGTACGCACCCACGACTCCACCAGTGGTCAAGCCCAGGGACTTTCAGGTTACAAGGAGAGCTCGTGTACCATTCAGTCACTGGGACGGAGTCCAATGACTCGTCAATTCTGACTTCTACCGACTCAGAATATATCGTGCGACCACTGACCAGTGTTATCGGCAAGTATTAGTCCTCACATCCAACTTGATGGACCCCGATGGTCACAGCTTCCCACTAGAACTTCAAGCAACTTCATCCTGCAGTCAGCCACTAGTGAGAAATAGGTCAATTTTCAATGTTGAAATCGGTCAAATACCTGCAAAACCAAAACTTGGAAGTCTTTGAATTATTTGGTCATTTATTTACTCTATCATATTTCAATGTTATATAATAGTAAAATAATGTAAAGTTTGCGAGTTATTTCAAGTTCGTGGGTTTTTCTCACGTGAAATGATCACACACATAATAAGCAATGCTAGATAGAAAACAAGTCTGTCCAACTTTCTTTATTTGCAATGGGAAATACTCTGGCTGTTCCCGGTTAAATCGGATGACATAGACTTGATTCATTAGTGAAGTGTTACTTTGACGTAATGTTCTGCTAAATAATTTCAAAGCATAATTTAATTTATTGACTGCTTCATCTAATAAGTCATCAGCTTTTTAAAGACCTTAGAGAGCGTTGACTGCGGAGTATTTTAGCATCCGCTTCAACACTATGGAGTGCAGTACCTTAGTCAACTGCAGCATTGTGATGCTGCATACCAGATAATTCAAAACGGAAAGTATACTGAAGTCTCAAAAGTGAAGACAGGAGTAAAATAAGGCTGCTTACTGTAACCGATGACTTTTCTCATTGTGGTGGATTGATCAAGCAGCAGAATGCATACAAAATAATGAACTGTGGCAGACAGCGAACCAGCCAACAACCTATTGTCCAATAGATATACAAAATGACGTGGTAATGGGTACGACGTTTGCTGAGGAGGTCTCGGAGTGAAATCACACTCCAGGTTATTTAGTGGAACCCGAGTGGGAAGCAAGTAGTAAGTTGGACATCCAAGACTGGCATAAAAGAGACCACGTGAAGAGGAAATGGAAGTTTGTGGCCATCTCTGAGCTATTGTAAAGTGATCAGAGACAACTATAGTGAAATACAGTGAACATAGGCTTCTGGAGCCTTATGTTCTACCAAAAATTCAAGGAATAATAATAATAGTAATCCATCCAACAACATTGTATTTGATACCTAAAGACTGGTACAAATTTAGTGATAAAATTATCAGCCTGTGTAGTTTAAATCACTCCACTTATTTGCAAATTAGGAGACGAACTTCTTAAGGAAATCAAAGTTAGTGCAGTTCTGAAACAAAATAAACTAGAGTGATCACACTTGAAAGTTGTTTTTTAGTTGCTAAAAATCATTTTAAAAAATTGTCTTTCTGCACACACCATCTTACCTTATCAAGGAACCATGCTGGAGAACTGCCGGAATTATCGTGTCCTATCATCAACTGTGATATAGGACAAATCTGCTTGGGTACTGGTAAATCGATAGAAAACAATGCAACTTTATTCCTTTCATAAGCACCATCTTCTAACCATATACGTGGAGTAGTATACAGATTATCTTTGTTCACTTCAGAATCCCCTTGCTGATCTGATGTTAAGTCGAATCTTGCCTGTGGAACGTTACGCGTTAACTGATTATTCGACAAAGGAGCTTTGGGTACAGACATTTGTTCAGGGCCAGTTAATCGAAGGTAAACTCGAGCAGTTGTTCCTGCATTAGGTAAGTCACCAGTATACAATCGGATTTCCAATGGGATTTCTGTTATAATAAGATGAAGAAGAAAGTAAAATTATAAAGCAAAGACAAATCGTCTCCGTGTATGCCTTTTTGTTAGAATTACTTTCAAGTAGCTTCCACTTAAATTCCCGATAAAATAATTGATTGAAAACAAAACAAAATGAGCTCTAAGAAATGTATGCCAGCACAATGAAGAAACTACAAACTTACGAATTTAGGTTTCACTGCGTCATCTAGTAGTCATGAAGCAATTTCGCTGTTTTATCTGACTAACTTTGACTGACGTCCATAAACTAATGAGTTATTCCCTGTCATTAACACGTAGAGTTTCTAGTGTTATTCAAAATTACCAGACTTATTTCTGAATAACTATAATTTTTAGGTTTATGAAGGTTTCACTCAGCTAATAACCGAGTAAGCTCAGAGGTGTGAGTGACTTGATATGATTATGAGCAATAGTTTGTGCTCGAAACGTCATCAGTTAATATTACTGTACAACACTGTGTGATTTATCAAAATAAAGTTTTATCCTTAATGGAGTTATACTCTACTACAGTGCCCAAGTTTTATACTTATATTAAATTAACACAATTGTAGCTCTGATTTAGAAATGACTCTGCAACAGATTAAACGTGGCACCCTAAGGTTCGAAAGTCAGTGTAAAACCCTTCAGCCACTAAGTCACAACCAGCTAATAAAAAGCAAATCACATGGCAAGAAAGTTCGAATTCCAAGTCAATAAAAACATGATCAATAGAAAGTAAATTAACATCCAGTCACGACAGTGGTTACCAGGAGATACAATTACATCATTCATGAAGAATTTGATAATCATTTTATACTAAAACCTACGCTGGAGAGGGATGTTGTCTAGAAAGACAACGAAAGCTTGGCAATTCAAATCAACCAGCTCAGAGAACACAATTAATTCACTATCATCCATCTGAGCTACAAATCTCCATTATTTCAAGTCATGGCATATTAAGCAACACTTGGATAAAGGATATTATAAGGCTGTTTTCATCAGATTACTGATTAACACTGACAGATAACAGCTGTCTGCACTATCATAGGGAAATTTTCATAATCATGTGCTTTGCCTTCTTGAAACAAATTTTCTGGTTCAATTCGTGATTTGCAATTTATACAGTTAGAGGTGAAATTCTACGATAGTTTTCTTTGCAAACCGGAATTATTTCGATTGATTGCTATTTATAATATAAAACAGATCTGAACCTTTTCAGATTCCAAAAGGAAGTGTGGTGAAATCATACCTCTAACTGTGTGAATTGTAAATTGAAACTTTGACTTCGCGTATTACTAGTTCACCCAAGTAGCTAGCCAGAAATCGACCAGTATGAACTGATTCAGCTGTCTGACCTGAGTCAAACTGGGTACATTGCTGATTAGCTCAACTCCAAACGAGAAAAATGGCAGTCCGGCGTTTATGTTCCCTATCATTATGTTCTGGCTGTTTTGCAAGCACTGCTGGTTGATTTGAGTGGTATCCAACTACTGACTCCAACCAATCAGTAGTATATGTAGTATTTCGACGACAAAAGTTGAAATAATGTTCTCCATATGGCTTTCATATATACACTGCAGCAGGCTAGGAAGACTAATTCATGATTCTGAAGAGGAATCTGTCTGATACAACACTAGACATAGTACCACGTAGTACCGAAATTCCTACATTAACTTTTATGCTTAACGACTGTCTACACGCTGTAATGTTGAATAATACCAATAAAAATGTGAGATAAAATGTGATCTAAAATGTACGATTGAAAAAAATTAAATGCATTTCAGTAATTCATTCATTCATTCTTTGAAACAAGTTAAAAACTCACTCTGCCAAACAACTTCCTTTTCTTCCTTTTTAATCGACTTTTCACAAGCCAGTATCACCTCACTTGGCTCAGCAATCCATTTATTGCAAGGGAATTCAAATACACGATTCATTTTTAAATCGTCTACAATTACCTGCATAAAAAGAATGCATATACAACTTGAAATCACTTAAAAGGAAGAAAACTGATTGATGATAGGTTTCTGCATTCAGGTGCTAAGATGTTTAGAATGAATCCAGGTTCAGTGTCTGTTGATTGTTATCTGCATCTGGAAGAGAATGTTTATTGGTTACAGGATTTCATCATAAGCTGACATTGGTTGGATCCAAACCCCAATGGCTACGTAGTGCTGAAGAGTCCCAAACTAGTCTGACGAAACAGCTGTCCAGTACTACCAGGTTTTCCAATGGTTCTCTAACCAGTGTCAGCTTATGATGAAATCCTGTAACCAACTAACCAAATCCCTACAAACCAATACTTGAATAAGAATGTTTATCCTTCTGAAGACTGAGATCTGTGTAAGTTAGTAGTTTAAATAAGCTCTATACATAACCAGACTAGATACATTTCTATGGAGGTCATTTAGAAGCAAAACATTCTTCTTTTCATTAAACCGAATCTGTGTTCTAAATCATTGAGAAGGGTGACTGTAAATGCTCTAGAAGATTCAAATAATAACAATTCCGTCAAAGTATATTTGTCAGTCAACTTAAAAGCTACTGTTGCTTAGGTCTAAATATAGAATTATTAAGCTTAATTATAATATTACTGTACAACATTGTGTGTTTTATCAAAATAAAATCTTATCCACAATGGAGTTATACTCTACCACAGTGCCCAAGTTTTATACTTATATTAAATTGATACAATTGTACTGTGCGTCGGTGGCACAGCGGTTAGGACTCTCGCCGACCATGCGCATGGTCCAGGGTTCGATCCCCTATCGATGCACACCTGATATCAATGGTCGGTCTGCTTAATTTGGGCTACCGATATCACATGCTGAAAATTCCACAGTTGTACCAAAAATACTGTGTGGTTTCAAGCTATAATAAAAAAAAAAATAATTAATTTTGAACGTGCACTATTCACACATATATCTAACAAGAGAATTCTTTGAAGTGCTAAAGTATACGAATAAAATTATGCAGGTGCTTATGTAATGCCTATGGACGCTAAGAATCGTTCAAACCTTCCAGCTTATTAACAAGCAAATAGCCAACAATGGCAGACCAGTGAATAAACTTCCGTGTATAAATTATATTTTAATAGCTAATCGTTCAAAAGTATTATACCTTGCTGAGAAACCATGATGGTGAAGAACCAGCCTTATTATGTCCAACTTTAAGCTTAGTTATTTCACCTAGTTGTGGACATGAAGGTAGGTGAACTACAACAGTAGAACCTCGACTAAAATGATAATACTGTGGTTGTGTTTTATCCACTTGATGAATTGAATTCAACCAGATTTCTCGACTTGAATCTGTTTCACCGTATAGTTTCACATACACCTCAGCTGTTGTACCTGAATCCATTTTGTCAGGTGTATAAAATGTTAATTTGTATTGTGTTTCTGAAATGAAGTAAAAATTTGAATTAAATAAAAGTCTTACTCTCGTACATTTTCACTTCTGTAAATGATAAGAATACATCAAATACATATGAAAATTCTAGATTGGATTTCGACAATAGTTTCAAAATAGGTACACGAGGAAAATGCCACTGTACAACAAAAATTAATCAGAACAAAAATAGAGGGAACAATTGTTTACAATACAAAACCATGGCCAGTAAAAGCAAATTAGAATCATATCATGATGAAAACCTGAAACCAGTCAAATCCCTGCAAACCAATACTTGCATATCAGAACTGTATTGTGGAGCAAGTAGAAGACGGGATGGAACAATAGTTAGTTAATTTTTTGAATATGCATGGTCAATGAGAACATGGGATGAAACAATTTGAAGATATATATATATATATATATGAACTATGATCAAGATTTGACCGGATAGTTGCCGAGTGAGAAGTAGACATTTGTAAAAATTATATTTGTAAAATCTCAGCGAAATTGAAATGATTAATTCCAACGTTTCGTAATTTCCCTGAAGAAGTTCGGACCAGATTGCCGAACGAAACGTTGGAATTAATCATTTCAATTTCGCTGAGATTTTACATATATATATATATATATAGTCAACAAAAGTGCAGGTTTCGAGGGTGAGTGTAATCAGTGGTGTGTGAGACAATATGAATACTACAGAAAATAAATCAGACGTTAGCATGTTCAGCCGCTATGTTTACCTTGGCCTACAATAAGGCCAACGAATCCTCGATAAACATTAGCACTATAATCCTATCGCAATTTTTTTTCTTTCCTTCTTCTTTTCCTTTGACGAGTCCCAAATAGGACGAAATGCGCATCCTGGATTCCACTGCTAATCACCATCCACCAATTAAATTCACTAACAAACGTTCATTTCTGACCTTTTACGACTTCATGACCTTTCTTATGATTTCTATTACCTTAGGTTTAAGTAATGCTTTTCTAACTTTTTATCATATTTACAAAATCCTGTTCACTTCACTTCACTAAATTCATTATTACTTTATTATTATTATTATCACTACTATTATTGTTTAATAATCATTCACCAATAGTACTTTTAAGTTTACACCACATCATCGTTGTTATTTCACAATCAACACTGACATTAAGTATGGTCGAAAACGTGGACCTCAACAGTCGTCATTCCATATAGAGCAGAGACATCAGACGATATCAGAAGAGTACTCAATCCGTTCGACATTAGAGTTTTCTTCAAAACATCGGACACACTGCGAAACAACCTTGTCCATATAAAAGACCAAATCCCTAAAGATTGTCTATCTAATTGTGTCTATAAAATAAAATGCTTGGAATGTGATGCGATATACATCGGACAAACATCTCGAGAAATCAAAATCAGAAGAAATGAACACCGTAGAGCCGCATCTCTTCGACCACCGAGAAATCTGGTTCAACTAGAAAAGCTTGAAAAATCATCAGCCATAGGTCTACGCGCTATAGAATCAGGCCACAAAACTGATTTTAACAATATTGAAATAATCCAGAAAAACTTAAGAAATCACAAGGAACGTCTAATATCAGAAGCACTTCATATCAAGTTGAATCCAAATTGTCTGAATAGGAATGATAGACTAAAACAGAATCTGACCTGGTTACAACACCCCCCTCCCCCATGAAGTGACAAAATCAACACGAATGTGAAAAGCAATATCATTATATAAACACACGCTGTTTTATAATTTTACACACTTATCAAATCCAACAATCTACACTTGATTTTGTTATCTTTACCAACTGGCCAACTTGACAACGAAAAATGACCCCATACTGACGAACGATAATCAAGTTAGTAAACCTTGTTTTGATACCATAATAGATGTACTATTACCTTTGTTATTTAGTTTAGTGGTCTTCATTGTTATTTTGACTTTCAATGTGTCCTTTTAACTTGACCTAAGTCTATTTTCTCGCCCCTTAACTCTTCGATATATATATGCTGAGATTTTGTAAATTCTGGTTTAATAATACTTTGATAAAGCTCTTAGCATTAAATAGCAAAACGTCAGTAAAAACAATATCGTTTTGTTTTTCATTCATTGGGAAATACAAAAACCTTTATTATAATGAAGATCATTATTATTGTCGTTACTTTTATATTAGACTTACGTATGGTTTATTTTCTGTAATATTCATATTTTTTGACACACCACTGATTACACTCACCCTCGAAACCTGCACTTTTGTTGACTATATTTATATGCATATAAGCACACATCATTAAATGATTTCACCTCATTTTATCTCATGTCCTCATTGACCATACATATTCAAAAACTAACTGACTATTGTTCCATCCCATCTTCTACTTGTTCCACAATACACTTTCTGATATGATTCGAATTTGCCTTTACCGACTGGCTATTGTATGCTCAAATTAGTGAATTTATAGAACTATAAAACTCAAGCTTCGAAGTCGTCTGATTATAATTAATATGATATGAAACGTCATCCAGTAAATAATACTGTTTCCCTATGTAATATATCCAACAAACACATTAATATGGAATTATAATTGTAGAGCCTGAAGAAGAATTTATTGAAAACAGTTGTTCACTCTAACTATTTTTGTTCTGAATAAATTATTGGAATATTCAAGTTACCAAAAATTAATCAGTTGGATTAAAGAGACGATGCTCATGCAGATCAACAGCGGATATTGTATTTGTGCACGAAAATCAAAACACACATCGCTATAAGATCACAAAAGCAGTCATCTTTAGTTAGATTCTCTTCTGGTTTACTAAAAGAATAACTTATATGAAGTTATTCAGACGGAAAATCGGTTTACTCTGGGTTTTTTTCAGTGGCTTCTCAGTTATATTTAACTGTCGATGGGTTCAAAGAATCCGATTTCGCAAACAGGCTCATTAATTTTAGGATTATACTGTGAGATAACCAGAAATATTTTTTTTTTAAACATCTATTTTCCAGCAAAATGCTCCATTTACTGAAATCATCAATCCCATTGATGAAAGAATGCATGCATGTATGCAAGTATGTTTGCATGTATGTGTGTGATTCGTATCATTGTATAACAGATTATAAAGTAAAGTATATAGAATAAAGTGCTGAAGAGCTCTACTGAGAATTACCTCTTGAAGTAAACATCTGTTATTTCAGGTACACAGAAAGTAGATAAAATTATAAAAAAGTGTCCTAAAGCATTCACCGGTAGTTTTTCTTCATCCAGTTAACAAGGCCCTAAGACAACCTTTTCTGAAAGTTGGGTCAGGACCATAGAATCCTTACAAATTACACTGTATAACCTACTTCTAAGTTGGTGAAGATCAATGACTTGAAGAACAGTTTTCATAGCGTCTATAAACGGTTTAGTCAGTAGTAGATTCATAATGCGGAAATTCATATAACCCAAAGTCTAGTCTATAGTCTTGCAGATAAGAAAACCATTGTTTTATTGTCATTTACTCAGAAGATTCATAAATTGTATTACATCAACATATTGGCCAGCTAAACATTTGTTCAACATTGAATTTCAACCAAATATAGCATGACTAGTAGTTCTTAAACTCACCAAACACAGGTGTAATTTTCAAGTATTGGTTTTTAAGGATTTGATTAATTGGTTACAGGATTTCATCATGAACTGACATCAGTTAGAGAACCACTGGTAAACCAGTTGGGAGTACTGGACATTCAACTGTTTCGTCAGACTTGTTTGGGACTCTCCAGCAGTATGCACTCGCAACAGGGCTCGAACTCAGTGCCTCTTGGTTACAAGGTGAGCTCGTAGACCATTAAGCCACTGGGACCCGATCCAATGGCCCATGAATTCTGCAACTTCTGCCAATTCACGAAATAGTGCGACCACTAGCCAATGTCTTCAGCAAGTATTTGTCCTCACACCCAACCTGCTGTACCCCCAGAAGGTCCTGGGTTCGAACTCCGGTGGGTGCGTACTGATGAAGAGTCCCAAACTAGTCTGACGAAACAGCTGGCTGTCCAGTACTCCCAGGTTTTCCAATGGTTATCTAACCGAACTCAGCTCATGATGATGTTCTGTAACAGGTGTAATTTATTCTCTAAATGTCCATTTTATTGTGTGTGTGAATGCTTAATAAAATCACTTCACACTTGAGGTCAACTTTAAGAGTAACCAGTTAGTCACACAGTATATCAGGAGAAAGATGTTATTTCTCCTACAATGTACTCAAAAGAACATCGAAATCCCCCTTTTGACGCTGCTGTCTGAATTCTTTTTCACGTGACACTGTAAAAAACAAGACTTTACAGTAAGTGTGACACTCAACACCTTGATAACATAGAATTATATCTAACCACCCTAAAGGAGACTAATTTCCAATAATTTAATGAACTACTGATGAATTAGGACACGTTTAATTAGTAATCACCTAAAATACCACCAAGTTTCTAGCCAATATTTTTAATCTGTTTTCATTTGTTCGGTTGGAGAACACAACGCCTTAAGAATAACTTATTCAGTTTTTGTAATCTTCCATGTCCAGTAAACCTCATTTTTTTCCGTTACTATTCTTTCTCCCACACATTTCTGCTCAATATCTTTCTTTTGAATTTCTTTTTTCTCCCTTTCCTCTACCTCTGTGTGCTATATGAAGTGTGATAACTTAAATTGCTGCACTCTTGTGTGAAGTTCTATGTTGAAACTCAGTCAGTCAGGGATAATCTGGGTTGCAATTTAGTGAACTGATATAGTATATATAAATATAAAGTACGCCAAACATATTTTTATTTCCTTCATTTGACGTATCAAGTATCTTAGCAGTCTGTCATTGCTTAGATCTAAATTCAAACTTACTAAAAAACCTACTGTAATGGAGTTTTATAATTACACACAAGTCATATTAATATATGTGTAAAACTTGGGCAATGTGATTGTACGTTATTCCATATTAGCTTGTTTATTAGATGTATCACACAATGAAACAGTATTATTTACTCAATGACACATTTTCGAACAAAATTTATTGTTCATAATCATATCAACTATAATCACACGACTTCGAAACTTGAGGTTTATAGTTTTCTTTGTTCTCTCCTATTTAACGTCGTTGGGGTAGTAAAATTTTCCAGATATCTGGGAAAGGTGTTGAATCATCCCTATTGCACGTGTTTGCAGTTGATTCGATAAACAAAGCTTCCGTTACCACTCTCTCCCACCACTCTGCTACATTAGATTTTAAAACTGTCATCTTATCTCATTCTATTGTATGGTTGTGTGTAATTGCATGTGGTATAGCGCTATAGCTGAACTATTCTCCAGATTTCTTATCTTATTCGGGTCAACTAATCTGGATTTTACTAGGTTTTTATGCTCGGCTAGTCTGACTGCCCCTGTTCTACTACTTCGACCTATGTATTTGACGTGACAATCATTGCAGGGTATTAGATAAACTAAATTGTTTTGTTTAATTGGTTCCACCGGCAGGGTACTTTAACTGACAAAGCTTGTTTCTAATTGAGTCTGTGGGTTTGAATGCCAGCCACTTTTATTCTTGCATTGTTAAGAATTCTGCGTAAGGTTTCCAAGGTTCCTTCCTTGTATGAATTACTATTGATGATTTAGATTCCTTATTGTTGGTGTTGTCATTATCTTGCTCATGTTTGACATGCATGTCGTCATTAATATTGCTATTATTATTATCACTATCACTACTATCATTATTTATTTTAATTTTACATTTCCCTACATACTTTCTGACTAATTTATCAGGGTAATTATTTAGTTTTAAAGCTTCTCTTAGATGCCTCACTTCCTGTCTTAGATTTTCCTTGGTACTACTTAGTTTTGTGCTCTATTATTTAAAAATTTAACTAATCCTTTTTTCACTGACATAGGATGGTATGATCGGAAATCCAAATATCTGTTTGAATGTGTTGGTTTCCTGTAAACACCAGTATCTAACTTATCATCTTCTTTCCTTTTTACGCTACAGTTTAACACTGGAAGTTCCCCTTCCTGACTTTCAAATTCTTAAGTGAATTGAATTACCTCCACCTTTGAGTTAATGTGTTCGAAAAATCTATCTACATCCTATATTCTAAGTTCAGTGAATGTATCATCTACATACCTTCACCATACTTTTGGGGCGGGGCTGAACGTTTCAATCGCTATGTTTTTCCACCTACCCATGAATATATCTGCCGCAACCGGGGATATTGGTGACCCCATGGCAACTCCCTCAGTTTGTATATTTCTCCCCTGTCCCAGATATCTGGAAAATTGTACTACCCTTACAACAAATAGAAGAGAACAAAGAAAACTATAAAACTCAAGTTTCGAAGTCGTGTGATTATAATTGATGAAATGATTATGAACAATAAATTGTGTTCGAAACTGTATTATCCAGTAAATAATACTGTTTCACTGTGTGATACATCTAATAAACAAACTAATATGGAAATACACACAGGTCAGTTCTATACTATACCATTAGCTTCGTTCATTAATCTCTCGTTTTTTGTGTGATAAGAAGTATGAATAATATAAGTGTATGCAAATAATTAAGTTGGTGAAACTTATGATTGTATCGTTGACTTGCCACACCTTTGATTACTGATTATGAATAAAAGTGATAATCATTAATTGATTTACTTTTCGATTTCTTGATGTCAAACAACTATATGTGGTTCAGTTTCTGACGAGTAATCATCGTTCAGCCTTCAAATAAATAACTAACTGTCCCAAATAGCCGAGAGATCTCTCCAATTTAATTAATACTGTAAGACAGGTCATTTCTCGTAACAGTTTACGCAAAAATATGTGGTCTGAAAACTTTTGAAGCTTTACTCCCGGTTCTTACATCATAGCATAACAGTTCATACAGAACCCAAGAGTATTATCGATTGCTCATAGAATTCGGAAGTCGTATTAGAATTTACTTGTAAACAAATTAATAGTTCTGGACCTTGAAATTCAGCTTCAGATCCAAAAATGTAAATTACTTCACTGGTTTTGGAAGAACACTGGTAATTCGCTAGGGATTTGGATTTTTCTTACCTCATAATATGTCACAATATCAAAACAGTGTATTATTAATAAATACTTAAATTCATTTCTGTGAAATTGGCGTCGAATACATATCAACCAGCTTACCTGTACCTGTTCCTGTAGGTTCACGATAACCTCGAATAAGTCTACATAATTTTTTATCTCCATATTTACTAGATAACCAACATGAACAATGGAAGTAATATGTCCACTGAGGATATGACAAATCTGTGACTACAACACGTTCCAAAAACCAATCTGGTTCATTTCCTAATCCATCTTGCTTGATACGAATGTTGGTTATTGCACCGACGTTAGGCGCTTTAACAATAAATTTTGAACTTGTACCACGTCCAAAAGGTGCACACAGAATATCCTTTCCAGAACTTTTATTTTCTTGGCTTAATTCAATTCTTGGTGTGATACCAGTTCTTCCATAAATTGTTATATACACTTTACTATTTGTTCCAGCTCCTTCTTGATCACCTGTTACAGTAACTATGGAATATTCTGAAATTTCAAAATTATTGTCGAGTGTAAGGTAAGTTAATGGTTTATATCACAGTTTACTTGTTTTTGCACTCCTGATTCCAAATAGTTCACGTGCAATTAATCCATCTTCTTTGTATAATGAAAACCAATGGTTACAGATAAACATGTAACGCTTTTTTGTCAAAGGATGTAGAACTTGTACACTCTCCAAAAGCCAGCTATCACTTTTCCGTAAACTATCATGCTTATTATACAAAGAGAAAACAGAATAATGATAAGTAATTAGATTATTTTCTGTGAACTTGTTATAAGTTGAACGTACTTTTTAAGGTGTGTGAATAAGTCTAATACTATGTATTTATGTTTGGACCATATTGCTAATACATATATATAGATAATACCCCTAGATTAGAAATAGGAAGTGAAGTGGTAGAGCAAGTTGACCGCTTCACTTACTTGGGAAGTACCATCAGCCCCAACGGGTTGATCTCCGACGAAATCTCAGCACGAATACAGAGGGCTAGTTTCGCATATGCCAGTTTACGCCGTCTCTGGCGTAGACGTGATATCCGACTATCGATCAAAGGGCGTGTGTACTGCTCAACAGTCCACGCCGTCCTCCTTAATGGCTGTGAGACCTGGCCATTGAGAGCAGAAGACATGAAAAGATTAGCTGTCTTAGATCATAGGTGTCTGCGTTCTATCTCCCGTGTGAAGTGGTATAATAAGGTTAGGAGGTTAGGCGTCGAGTGCTAGGTAAGGCCGGGAAATCAGTCGACGAGACTGTGAAATTGCATCGACTGAGATGGTTAGGACATGTGCTACGTATGCCTAGTCATCGCCTTTCTCGACAATGGGCAATGTAAGCTGACATAGGGTCAGGCTGGAAAAGAGCTAGCGGCGGTCAAACGAAAACATAGCACCAGTCAATGAAATCCACAGCAGTTAGTCTAAGCCACGTAGGAAGGTGTAGACTTCCTGGTTGGGGTCCTCGGGACGGTAAGAACCAATGGTTGGAAACAATTGGTGACATGGCTCAAAATCGTTCTCCATGGCTAGCGCAGATGCATCCACTCCTTGTCACTCATGATTTCCAATGAACCTGTTTTGTTCTTCGTTATTACTACTCATTTGTCTCACACCTCTTTTTACTGTCTATATTATGCATTTCTCCTACTTTCTTCTCCTGCTACATGGAGTGTGGCGACTTGATCTGCCGCACATATGTGCAAAGTTCTATGTCGAAAAATGACCGACCGACCGACCGAATACATATAGCCTTCAAAACTACTAGTAGAACAGTTTGTCAGAAAACATTGTAGGGTGTGATATTTCGGCTGGTACTGGGACTCCAAAGAATTAGTTTATAAATCGAACTAAGACCTTGTAAAGTAAACATGACATTATAAGAATGGGCTATGAATTTAAATACAAAGTAATCAAACTAAACTGAGTGCATCAGTTTACAATTCGTCTTTCTCAAGGCTCGCTGTTGTCTATACGGATATTAAGTCAGTCAATGGCAACTCACTACGAATAAAAACCTGTACCAACATTTTTGTATATCTCTTTGTGCTATAACTACAAGTTACTCATATTTGAGTGATATGTATGCCGAATTTGAACATGTTGTCACTAAGTTAAAATTTGATCTACTTTATATTAGCAAATAATGACTGACGCACACATTACCGCAACCAATAAACGTACTAAGTTCAGTACATCTGGTTAAAGTGCGAAAAATAATTTCCCCAGAGAATTACCAATAGCTTTTATACGATGTTGTAACACTTAAAAATCATTTGCCTCTTCAAAATCAAAATATCTGTCATCTTGAACAAGCCTCCTATGATAAAATGTGCACTAGAATTAACTTTTATGGTCCAAAGGTCTGAACTGTAAATAGTTTTAGATTATTTCTTTTATCATATGCCTGGCAATTGCTATTTGCTGGGAATATTTCTGTTTGCAACTTGGTGCTCATGCTCACACCATTCATAACTCTACAACCTTAAAATTGGGTTTCCGTGGCTTTTGTTCTACTGCTATGTTTATTGTAAAAGAAGTATAACTGTCTGGGTCTCCAGGAGAAGTCTTATGTCATTACAGTCACACTGATTGTCCACTGATTCGTCCAACAATAAAATGTATTGAAAACCAAATTCTGTAAGTGATAATTTTCCGTTATGTAACACATCTAATAAACGGATTCATACGGAATCAGAATGTACCAAACTTTATACACGAATTAAAATGTAAGCGCTCTGTGACCAAGGCAGTCCTCTGGATTGCTAGGAAACTTAGCTAGTGGGTTTTGTATTTCTGCTTGTATCAATGCGCTTCTTTTGTGGAAACTCGCAAAGTAAATTGAAGATTAAGGTCTATAGATAAAATGCCATAATTTTCAAGTTCCACTGTTTAAAGCAGATATAAACAAGATCTCTAGCCTAATATGCCAGATGAGTTACAAATAATCGAAGATAACTTAAACAAGGCTACTGAGAAAATTCATACAGCCAACCAAGTTGATTCCTGACCACAGTCTTTTCTAATTACCAAAAGTATTAATAAGTACTTCGGATATAATCTATGGTCCTCAAAGACATACGGCTATAAAGTTTACATGAAAAATGAAGATATCATTTCACTCATCCCTATTTAATTTTTTCATAAAGGTTTAGACAAAACAGCAGGCGAGTTAGCCCTTGGGAATGGAAAAACATTTCATTTAGAATAAAAAGGTAGCTAAAAAGCTAAAGTGTAGTACAACACAAAGTGTACCTTTTAGGTAATTGCACTTCGAATAGAAAACTATAAAGAAACAAAATGGGGTAACTAAATCACGGACAAACCATGATACAGTACTCAGTGAAGAAATAAAAGCCAGGGAAAATATTCAGAATTTCAGAGCTGATAAAAAATAAATTAATCTTTGCCAATGTTGACGATTCTCTGATTTATTACCAAAAATCCAACGGCTGCTTCCTAGCATCTTATGAGCTCCGTCTAGACATGGCTGTTACCCACAGTAAAAGAATTTTCGGACTAGTATCATTTTCAGTCTGGTCAAATCCAAACATGTAATGGCCTAGCTGTAATTATTCTGTGACCACTCATAAAAAGACAAGCTGCTTAACTATTCAACGCATTAATATGTCCCTGGGTATTAGATTAAAAATTGTTAGGGTGCAAATACCAACCAATAATTTTCGCATCAGATTTTTTCTTCATAAAGCCACTTGAAACTTTTACACTGTGCTTTTGGTCTCTTTGTCAGGAATTAGTGACTAAACCTAAGTGTCACAAATGTTATATTACAGGTTCTTCAGCAAACCCAAAAGCTTCAAAAGTTCACTGGTTCTGTTTTCTCTAAATCCTTAAGTACACTCATTTCAAGACTAACACTTCGTTATAGCCTGTGGTTTCCATTGCGTGTGTTGACGAATAACCGTTAAATACTGGTGTTAACGGACTGTATTCAGAGCTAATCACTACTTTCTACTTAGTCAACTCAAACACGTTAAGGAAAAAATAAACTATCAAAACACCTTATGAAGCACATCCGGATAAATTGTCAAGTAATAAAACATCTCAGATTGTTGGACTCAAGATTTTACTGCGAATTCCAAATTTTCGGCCCAAACTTTTAATTATCTGAAAATACATCAGTCGACTTGATAGCTGAATAGTCAATTAAAGTCTATAAAAATCGATGTGAATCTACATACTTTTCGTAAAATTAGGCTGATGTTATAAAAATAAATCTAAAACGTTTCAAACTACAGTCCTAAAGTATTAGCTTGGAAGATGAAATTAAATTCCACTATCGTGTAACAAATTACCTCTATAAATACAGATTGCAATGCACCAAGATCAGGAGAAACCACAGAGAACGTGTGTGTTGACCCGGGGAATAAATGCAAGCGTGATTCTTTCGAAATAGTTTTGCTTTTTCTAAGCTTCTGACGCGTTGACGAACCCCATTCACCTTTAAGTGTGATGTAGATCTCCCAGAGTTATTTAACAAACCGATTTTACCTGAGCAGATGTACCAGCTCCATGAATGTCTGCAGTTGTAACGATCACTTTATATAAGGTGTAAGGCCTTGGAGTAAAGGGTTTAACGTTGCTAATAAGGTTGTAACGGTCTAAGTGGCACGTTTTATGACCGCAACACTCAACTTTAGATTGAATTTCCTCGCCTGAATCACGGAATGAAAATCGACTTCTTCCATTTTCGGAGGTACATGAATTATCAGCTTGTTCGTTAGAATCCATTCAAAAGGTTTTTAATGATGAAATAAGTATTAATGTCTTTTTATAACATATTAAGGTATTTGTAAAAGAGCTGATATTTTGTCATGAATACAGGTTAACTTGAACAGTTTAAACAAAGTTCATCTTAGCTGTTCAACTAACACTCAGTCAGTTACTCACCTTTGGTTTTCCAAGGTAAATATTCTGTTATACATCACTGAGTTTTTGTTAAAGGATAAAGTTTTAGCTTCATTTAGGATACAAGAAAATAATACTTGTTGCGGTGTATGATTTTATATTCATGGCCTCAAAAAACTGAGAAGCATTAAATTCATTGAAACCCAGTTGATCCATCCAGAATCTTGAAATAACTTGAGCTCGTAGAACACATTAATTTCTATACTGTCTCAAAAAGATAGGACACTGCATTTTGAGACGAAGGATACCTTTATTACTTTTTATTTTTGATTACAGCTTGGTGCCACACCGTATTTTCAGTACACGTATGGCATTTTCAGCATGGATATCGGTAGCCCAAATTTCGCAGGCCAACCATAGATATCGGGTGTGCGTTGGCAGGGGATCGAACCCCGGACCATGTTCATGGTCGGCGAGAGTCCTGACCACTGTGCCACCATAGCTACCCCTACATTTATTATATCTCCAGACCAATACGCCACAACTTGTAAGTCTGTTAGTTTTGCCAGCACTGCAGCTTAAATCCTGGTATGAATAATTATGGAAGGTTTTGTGGTGTACATGAAAAAAGTAATAACTTGTCCACTAAAAACCACTGTTTCTCAGAAAATCTATCCTTCCTGACAAAATTTTAACCACAGTGTGTCTATGGATAACAAAAATAGTTTTCATCTAGCCTCTCTAGTATGTCATTCGATGAAGTTCCACACACGACGTCGCTGTTAAAATTAGGAAGGTGCAGAACCTCTGGCAACCTATTTCCCTGGATCAAAGAATTCTTTGCTGGTTGGAAAAATTTATAGGGATGAACAGCGGTGGTGAATAAAGAGATGTCACCAGGCGGATGACACAGGCTTTTCAAGTACGCCGTGGTTCTCTGGGCAAATAATCTAGCAGCCGACAGATAGCTTAAGGAAGAATTAGATGTGCATCCCCTAAAAACAGATTTTAATTATCTGCTCCACCAGCCAAGGAAGTAGATGCTATCTAACAGAGGACCCAGGCGCCCAGACACAAGCACTGAGCATAGATGTTTCAGTGCGACACCTTGCATTCTATTCTCAAATAAAAACTGATTCGATTCTAATTCCATCGTAGGTAACGAAACTATCTAAAATATTTACTTATGAGGCACATCCAAACAAGGGCACGTATCTCATCTGCTTTCACCTTACTTGACTGGTACTGTTTCTGTGGGTAAATCATTGGCTGATATACATGTTTATATTAATCGCAGGAGATTAAGCCACTTCTGACACTTAACAAATTAGTAAACACCATCGGATGAACGGCATATGTATCATTATTCAGAGGGATTTTATTCACAAGATTTGGTAAAACTAAATTTAACTTGTTCTTAACCATGTGTTTCTTCTTTTGGGATATATCGTTCATTTTCGCGGCTGTAACACTGCCCGTGACAGAGAATAAGTAGATACCTCCTCCCTTCTAAAGTCGTGATCACATGCCGATAAACTCGCAGGTTGTGAAATCACTCCGAAAGTTTTAGAGCAGACGAGCAACATGTGATAATTCAGACTAAGCAAAATAGCATTCAAATGCTTACTTGGTGGTCCTTAGACGCCAGATTAATAATCGTGATGGCAGTTAAGTCATTGCTGTGTAAAAAACGTAGGAAAGATTCTGTGTTCCCTACAAATCGTAACCACCTACGGACTTATTGTCGGAAAGTGAAATGAAAGAACAAGAATGATGCCTATTGCTGTATGTCTTCGGTTGATATTTTCATTCTCGAACCATCCCAAGTAAAATTGTGTACGAAACCAATTAGTTAGGCTGTCTGCACAGATTCGAGATCGCTTCCATTTGAATTCAACTAGAAATAATGCTGAAGACTGTTGTGTGGTTATCAATCCTGCTAGACCTCAGCTCTAGCCGCACTACCTGTTAACACTTTAGCCTGACCCAACTGCCCTTAAATCCACCCTAACTAACACTTACGGTTAATGAAAGATGTATTTGTTGTTGGTGATTTGGATAGTATGCAGCTAGATAATCACATCAAAACGAAGCTGCCAAACTTCTGTGCCTCGAAAATTATATATTCATCAGCGTTTGTTTCAATCTGCATGGATAAACAAATTGATCGTTGACAGTGAAACCACTGGGGTTCAAGTGTGTTGACGAACTTCTTTGACCCTTCTTAGCTGCTAATTTAGTAACCAACTCATCTGTCTAAATAATCACCATAACTGCAAAACAGTGGCACGTGTTTAAGAAGTAGAAAGCAGTTAGTATCAAAAGTGCACTTCGTAAGGCGATGAAGTGGGAAACCTAGTAAAACACACAGAGGGGCATTTATCATTCAGCATCACTCAACAGAGAAACAGAACCAAATAAATCGTTAAAAAGACACGGATCCTACTTCTATACTCATCTCATCCTTCTGCTGAGTGCCCCAGCGTTCACAGTACATCCTGAGCCATGTAGAGACCTCACATTCCTACATGGTTTCCAGTCCACGGGCTGTATAATTATCTAAGTAACTTTAATCTCCCGTGTTGTGCAGATCCTACATTACTCTAGTACGTATATCAGGTCTCAATACTAAGTTGACTCAGTGAATTAAACAAACAAGACAGAATGCTCCGTGCAAGACAAGTGGATAAACAGTGTGTCAACCGAAAGCGAACACAAGCCTTTAGTAGGTAATTATTTCTATGTCGGTAATTCGCGAGTGATGCCGTGATGCATGCAAACTGAGTGGCAGAAATAATAAGGTATTTACCTCATCAACTATGCTGTCTTCACACTTTTAAAAGGAGGTTTAATATTTTTATCGCCTAGAAAGTTTCACGTCCCGAACTTACCTGCTGAGATTTATCACCAGTGTCAGAGTATTCTGTAGCAGAAAAACACCTCAGAATTTATATGGAAACAGTCCGTGTGTAATCGGTACCAATAACCCATCGCCTCTTCAATGTGGCAGAGTAGCAGTGATGTTTCTTTCCTCTTGGTATTCTGGAGATAACCTGATTCATAGTGTTTACTCTCCAAAAGTGTCGGCCAATACATTTCACTGACTATGAAAACTTTGGCAAACATAAACCATGTCACCCCAAGCTAGCGAGCTCACCCATAAAAGTTCAAGAAGCAAATGTTTTCAAAAGTTACTTCCGGGGGAAAAGTGCATTCGTGAGGGTTCGTAAATGTTGAACAAAACACCGTTCTTTAACACATCGCAGGTCCCACTCTGTTATAGAAAAGAGGTGGTTAAATCAGAATGGCCTCTATATACGAATTCTACCTGAGGACATAAGGACACTGAACCTGCTAATAAAGGTATTAGGAAAATTTGCTGTAACCAGAAGACAATCCTGCGAAACTCAGAATACCATTTTATGAGAGTAGTAACCAACTCGGTTTCAACTCAAGCGGTATTAAAAGACTGACGGTTTCTCGAAAAATAATCGATCAGTCAAGTATAAGCTAATATAGCAAGTTAATTACATGGCAGCCTGATCGTGTGATTCACAGTTGGTTGCTATCATCACGCCACGAGAGGTCTACAAATAACGTCAGTATCAGATACATTAATGCTTCTGATCGCATTGTTCCGGTCTTCCGTCAACGGGCAAATATATAAGCCACGATAAGGATTGTAGCAACGACGACCAGTGTTTCTTACGGCATTTTCCAGACAACCATCTGTTCCTGAAAAGAAAAGTGAAGAAATAAATGGGTGTATTTTCTATCTTGATGACACCCGGCATCTTGCTATTGACAGACAAATATGCCACCTAGATATATATAACTTGAGAGAATCTGATTAGATTCAAACAATGCGTCATTGAGAGGAGCGAATGTAAGATAGTGTTCAGATGTAGAAAACATGCAACTTAAGAGCCGTTATGTGAGTAGCTGTTGGAACGTGATGACTGAATTAGGAAGGAAGCCATGTCAGTATAATACTTATCAATAATAGTAATGGCCGGGAACCGTTAGATCAAACAATAACGTATAGAAGACAAATCAGAATTTCTTATTTGGCAGGATTATTTGTATTGCTTCCAAACAATAAAAACAGAAATGAGCAGTAGTGACAATTTAAGCAATACGGTAATAGAGTAGTTAATCATCACAGTCGCCTAATTCTAGAAGCATTGCGGATTCTGAGGAAACTTGGAATGACATCCATTTCGCTGTAGAAACATTAGTTGAGAACGTTGACAGTGTGTAGGCTAGAGTTGATGAATACAAATGGATTTCTTCAGTCTGGCCAAAGTTGGTTAGTGCAAAGAGTAATTCCAGCAGGCTTTGAAAAAGTGGATGAACAAGTGGTGATTTAGATGACTGAATATTTTCCTAATGACCGTTAACAGTAGTATGCAATACAAAAAATAATGAAAAATCTCTTTTATTATGGCTTGACCCCACACCGTATTTTTGGTACAAGTGTAAGACTTTCAGCATGTGATATCGGTAGCCCAAATTTTGCAGACCAACCATTGATATCAGGTATGAGTCGGCAGGGGAGCGAACCCTGAATCATGTGCATGGCCTGCGAGATTCCTAACTGCTGTGCCACTGACGCACAGTAGACAATACCCGTCATCCATTAAGACGGGTTTTAAAAGGGCTATGGTCAGTGGCACGGCCACGTCTCAAGCTAAAACCACAGTCATACGTCGGAGAGCTATGAGGTTAGGCTAGATACTCTGGAAATATCTAGTGAGACGGTTAGTTGCACTTCTTGGACCGCCCAGACCTTGCTCCTCATTTAGTCTGCTGAATAAAAAACACTCATGATTACTGAGCAGTCATCTGTCCTGTTAAACCCGCGCTGTAAATACACCACTATCTTGCCCTTCAGCCTGGCCACCCCAACCTGGGGGCTAGACTCTTCTTAGCACCAGCCCTTATTATTTGGTGGAATGTAATGCTTACGGTTGTCTAGGAATGTACTCAACTAGCGACGTTATTGAAAAAAATGCAGAAAAACACCGTCAAAAAACAACTCAGTGACCAATTTTTGGCAAGTTGTCTCCTCTGATCTCCATCAGTATAGGCAAACGAACTGATTGTTGAAGATGCAGTGGCTGAGTCTCAAATGAGTTCGTGAATCCCTTGGTTCCCTGCAGACTACATGAGATGCAATATGACTTAATTCTACCTTGCATGAATGCGACGTAAAAGTCAAAAGTGGAGGTATCTGACTCCTACACCAGTCTGAAATGAGAGCGCTACTGCTTTAGAAAGTGATCCCAGAGGCGTGTAAAGGTTTCAGTCAGAAAAACCAAAAGATTACCTAAATTTAGGAATTCAAAACAGCCACACTAAACTGGTAGTTGTTCAAGGAAGGGGAATCGGCATGACCAACTTCGAATCTGCAGTCTTAAGGTCCTTAGTCATACAGAAACTAACAAGAGATCGTTAAAATAAATTCTGAACAACTAGGCAGGTTACGGGAAGTTTTTCGTGGGAGCTGACCGTACATTTATTCTGGCTGATCTCTGAACGCGTACACAGCTAAGCGCCTTCAATAATTACCCCACCTCTTGATTTGGAGGAGGTATTTGACTCTGGAAACACAGAATGCTCTAGAAGAGTCTGCTCAGAAATTACCATACATGGACTCATGCAAAAGCTCATGAGATGTATTTTGCAGTATGAACGACTAGTTAGGGATGGTCATTGTCACAATTCTCCTGTTTTTCCCACGATACTTCACAAAGTTCCGATAAGTTACACTTCGGAGAAATACACTAGCAGTGTTTTTCTCTATTCCGATAGCAGCCGAAAGTATAAGGCAATGATGGAACGATTATTAAAATACTTCCGATGAGTGCGATGGCCATCAGTGTTGGTGAACACCTAGTCGTTCGTTTGTTCAAACTTGTCTCCATTTGGCGGTAGACGGGAAGGCTGTCACTGATTAAGTGTGTACTGATTGGCAAATGATTGAGGAGTTACGGCTACAAGTATTGTTCTACTTTATATGTGTTTATGGAATTTAAGAGCTTTCGCTTTAGGTTGTGCCTTTAGCATACATTTTGAGCGTAAAGCTCAGATATTGGTCCGTGCTTCTTTCGGGTTTGTGCGATCCGTAAGAAATTAATTTCCTGAAACGCATTGACCCTGACAGAGGCCGGGTTTATTCAATCAACATCTCCTCTAACATAGCACTTCAAGCTGGGGAAGCAGTTCTCACCTCCCCGAGCTACTAGGGCCTGCCAGTGACCAACAGTGCCGTGTTCCGTTCATAGGACCCTACTCCACGGTTTTTATCCAATAAGTTCTGAATATTTATAGTGAACAACAGACCCAAATTCCACCAGTATTCATGATACCAGTCATAGCCTTGAGGTCAGTGCCACTATCCCAGCAAAACCGGAACCTGCCACCGTAATCGTCATACGTTACAGTTTTAGTACACAAAAATGGTTCAGTATGAAGGATCAACGTATGAGTAACGATACATATTTACTCCCGCCGTTTACCCGCGCTTATTTGAATTTCTTTTCTTTGACATCCAGAGCACCGAGCAGAAATCACATAACGTCAAAACTGGCCAGCGGACATCGCGATGCTTTGTTTTAATTAGACAGTCGGATTTTCCTGGTCCGTGCCAGTTCTGAGTAAGCCGTCACTCACCAAATAACAGAGGGACAGCCGCCTAACACAATGCAGAGAAAGTCCACGCGTGTTGCTCACCATACAACACTGAAAGCTGAAACCACCCACGATCGATCACGGTTAGAGTCCAGTAACTCCACAACAATGCCCACCGAAGGACACAAATCAGCAAAGAAACCAGCCCTCAACTGGACTGACACGTATCTGATCTTGGCCTGTCTGACTTGGACCCAGAGTCAATCCTTCTCCCGAAGTTACGGACCCAATTTGCCGATTTCCCTTACCTACACTGTTCAATTGCCAGAGGCTGCTCACCTCGAAGAACTGCTGTGGGTATGAGTACCGCCCGCCACGAAAATCATACTGCCTGGCTCGAATTTTCAAGGGCCGACAGGAGCGTTCCGGACACCACAAGAAGGGTGGTGCTTTACGGAGGCTACCCCCCTCTCTCCGAACAGGCTGATTCCAGGGTGTGGATGCATTTCTTAAGCAGCAGCACCTTGTCTCCTGGCTCCACAGGTGACCCATGTTCTTTCCTATCATAGTATTTCTTCTGATACCACTGGTTTGTTTGAAGTGTATCCCCAGTCATTTGGTGTAAATACTTCAGGTTTCGTCTCAGTCTGATAACGTATTCTGGTGCAATCAGTGTGTCCTCTCTTAGTATGTTTGAAGTCAAGTCAACTGGCGGTCAGTCTTTAACTTCCTTAACTTTTGCTGGAACACATTTAATGCCTTCAGCTGAAACAATGTGACCTAAGAAACGCACTTCTTTCCTTAAAGATTGGTATTTTGCTGAATTCAGTTCTAGCCCAACTGTTTGCATTCGTTCTAGTACTTTGGAAATATCATTTAAGTGTTCGGTCATTGTCTTACTACGTATGATGATAACATCGTCTAGATACACCAAAATTTACCTGGTATACAATCACTCAAGACTGTTTGCTTGAGGCGTTGAAATGTTGCTGAGGCATTTACTAAACCGAACGGCATTGTTTCAAACTCACAGAGGCCTGATTCTACAATGAACGCTGTTTTTTGCTTGTCCTCCAGGTATACTTCTTCTTGCCAGTATCCCGATGCTAAATCCAGTGTGCTGAACCAATTTGACCCCTCCAGATTATCAAAATTGTCGTCTATACGTGGCAGGGGAAACAGTCTCGTCTAGTTAACTGGTTCGATTTGTGATAATCTGTGCACAATCGAAGTGTTCTATTCGATTTCTTAATTAAAACTACTGAAGAAGCCCATGGAGATACGAAGGGTTTGATGACATTCTTCTCCAACAGTTCATCAACCAACTTATTCGGCTCCTTCTGGTAATGTGTAGATACTCGCCGTACAGGCTGTCTAAAAGGTAGGACGTAACCTGTTTCAACGTGGTGTTGTACCAGTTTTGTTATCCCCGGGTTTTTCCCGTCCCAGTCAAAGCAGTCCACACAACTGTCGAGCATTTCATTGAAGTTGGCCGTTGTTTCCGAGAGTAGGGGTTCTATAGTAGTCAGCATTCACTGTTTTTGGATCGCAACATCGTCCTGCACTCCAAAGGTTCCGTGCTCTAAATCATTCCTTTTAATAAATGGAATGAAACTATCATTCAGTATAAGGGTCTTCTGACTACAATCCATTCCAGGAGGTCAACTCCTAGGATTACTTGTCACGACACCTGAGTGGACACGATGAAAGTGCTGAAGTGACAGCCTCCCTAATTTAAGAGGGACCACTCTTTGGGATTGCATGCAATCCCCACTGACTGTCGTAAGCCGCAATTTCTGTGTCCCTCTTGTTGGCCGAAAAGTCTCTTGGGTACATGAAGAATGCATGACAGAACAAGTTGCTCCTGAGTCAACTAACATAACACACTTTTGGTTACCAATAAATCCTGCAACTTTCTGTTAGGAAGTGACGCCGATTGGGTTAACCTCACGAACACAGTTTAAATGAACATGTGACTCGCCTGTGTCGTGCCCACAACTCCTAGCAAGCTTGCCAAACTGCCTCTAGTAGTAGCAATTGTTCATTGAGGTAGACTGTAACTGTTGAAGTCCCTTCAATGTGGTATGGGCTTCTGTGCGAATTTTGTTGACCTGTGCGGATATCCCACTGCGTTGACTTGTGGGCATGTGGTTCATGGCTCTTCCAAGCTTTCCAGTAAGCGTGCCCTGCTTTCAGCTTCCTCCATAGATGCTGGAGTGTGCAAGTTAAAATTTTTCCTGTAACGGAAGTCGACACCCTGCAGGAACTTGCGAAAGACATTACCTTCAACTTCTGAATACGTCCTGTCCTGCACAGCTTGACAAGCAAGCTTGCGAAGACTCAAGATGAACTGGTTGATAGATTAGTTTGGTTTCTGGTTTCACTCGCTGAGTCCTTTCAGTGATTCTATATGAGGTACTGGTGGCACAATACGTGCTTTTAGAGCACTCAGAAGGGTGATCAAGGGTATATGTACGTAATCCAAGCAAACAGTAGGGCCCGTCCAACCAAATCGATGGTGAATGCATTTGGATGAGGAACGTTCATCAGGTCTACCTATCGACGCATCTTGTCCGACCACAGATCTAAGTCATAACTGACTTCCAGTTTGTGAGGCAAAGGCCGATTTGATAGAAAAGCTCGAGCCATGGCTTCAGATAATTGATCAACAACCTCGTTAGATGGTGTCTGTTTGACAGCAGAAGTGTTCTTTGAAGCCTTCGTGAGTCGAGACTTAGAAGAAGAAATCTTTTCTTTTTTCTCGCCATTTATGTAATCCCGATCGTCAGGAAATGGTCTGAAATAAAGAGCAAAGCGCACGTTAGCAAGGTGATCACACAAGTACCACGTGCTAGTAAGAACGAAGACTCAAGGTCAAGAATTATATTCACAACTAATCACAATGCAATTAGGTCAGAGGGAAAGGGTATTCCTGCTGGTCATCCGTTGCATCGTCTTGGGCGACCAATCCATGCACGCTACGTAGCCAACCTGAAATTAAACAAGCATACAGTTAAAACATTGGAAAACTGCCGTACTTTCCATGCCTTACAAGTGTGCATCCCTTGATCCTCTTGCTTGGTTTGTCTCTCGTCCACTGCCTGTTCACCTGGAAAAGGTAAACAAGAATATTTAAGACTTCACCAAAAATACCAAAAATGATTGCTGAATTCACACATAAAAACACAGAGGGAAAAATAGCAGAAAGGAAGAACATCAATGAAACATTAATTTTTCAAAGCGGACAATACGGTACATGTTCATATCATATGACCCGGGAAATAGCAAAAAATAAACCCACATGTATAAAAGCTATGCATGAGTACTTTGGCCACCGAAGGGTATAATTAAATGATTATTACAAGAACTAAGGGAAATAAGATGTATTGTCTCCGGTGGAAATTTAGGTATCCCAGTGATTTAGACATGCTGCAACCACAGCTTGTGTTAAGCCGGTTAGGAGATATTAACTATCATCCATGTCTTGTATTTAACTCCACCTAAAAATCTACATACTGAATAGATTTGCGCAAACTTATGTTGGGATGGACACATCTACCGAACGCTACTATGGGTTTTCCCGCTGCAGATTAAAAGTTAAGTATCTGTTCCTTCAAGCAGTTTACCTCTGTGGTGAAGGGGACATTAACTAATTCAGCCATGCTAACAAGGTGCCAGGTTCTACTGACTACTCCCCAAATGAGACCGACTGTGGTCACCTCTGACGCGCGCTGAAGAGATAGTTTCTCGTGGACTTTGTATCCTTGATGACATCACAGGAATTCTGGAAACATTTGACTTCCTGGCCATAGATAATATGATATCAACACAAGTGTGGATTCTTAGCCAAACATTAGCTGCTACACTGAGGTGAGTTGTGTCGGCTGATGGAGAGTAAGAGGAAACTATTTGGCTTAAGAAGTCACTTAATAGATTAACATATCTCTGTCGCTTCGGATGGACAGCTCGAGGATCGTTTACTGATAGGGTGAACTTCACTGACTGGCCGTTGCGATACTACTAGATTTCTGTCCGGCGGCATAGCTAATTAGTCAATAGCGACTCCATGAACTGTCAAGATCACAGTCTGCTCTGGCTGTGACAGCTCGAAAAGAAGCAACTCTCTTAATAACCCATAAGCTGATTTCCTTTGGCCGATGTATTCACGCATTCGTGGAAGTATGTTTAATATGATAATATAATAAATATATACATATGTATATATATATAAAGTAAATAATGCCTCGTAAAACGTCAGTCAGTTTACTGACAAAAATTTTTCCAGCAATATAATCTTCAAGAGGCTCACCACAGCAGTTATTATCCATTTAAACATGCATAGAAGTGTAGGGGACTGTCTACAGAACTCAGTAACATGATAAATATGCGAATAAAAATGCAAGTCAGTGAGATGATAGTGTAACAATATATTGTCAAAAATGCAGTAATGAGTTATGTTAATAAAAAGGTTACTCGGATATCTTGTTAA
The DNA here is from genome assembly GCA_944472155.2 of Trichobilharzia szidati. Taxonomy (NCBI): domain Eukaryota; kingdom Metazoa; phylum Platyhelminthes; class Trematoda; order Strigeidida; family Schistosomatidae; genus Trichobilharzia; species Trichobilharzia szidati. The sequence goes on from OX235274.1 coordinate 81,892,016, forward strand.
AGTCCACTGCTACAAATTATTAATATAATCCAACGAAGTGTTCAGGGTTGGAATTGTGTCTACTGGTAGAAGCTGTGCGCCGGTTGTAGAGTTGTCTTCGGATAAGGATAATAGATTCCTGCAATTAATCCAAAGTATACAACACGGTATGAATGGAGCAAGTAGACAGGAATGGCCAGTGAGAAGGCGAAACCACCAATAGTATATATTGTATTTCGAATTGTGTTCGGAAATTACATATATTTAAACATGAGTCGTTTTAAACAAAAATCATGTAGAATGTCTTTAATTTCAACAACTAACAAAAAGTGTACAATCATATTGTTGAGTACTCTATAGAAGCATTAATGAATCAGCAACCGGTGAATTTTTGATCCATTTTGGTCAGGAACAAGAATGACTGAACCAATCCATACAAAATGTCAAATAAAGCATGCAGGAGCGGAATATTACCATAGAGTGAGTGAGTGGGATTCGAAATGCAGCTGTCAGCATATTTTCAGTACTTCTTAGATATCCAGGTTAATCGGCGCTGTATTGGTAGTGACTTGGATTTTTCAGCAAGATCAACCCGAACATCCACTAGACCACTTGGGCCACGAGAGCCACTTCTTGTGCAACGGGTCATATTAATTATTTAATTCCATTCTAGATTTCCCCGTCGGTTGACTGGACCAAAGTGATCGGTCTCAGGTTTACATGTCGGCTTCTTGTGCAGATATTTCGACGATGACTGGTCATGTAATTTAGAGGTTAATTGGTGGATGGTGACTAGCAGTGGAATCCAGGATGCGCGATTCGTCCTATTTGGGACTCGTCATCTGGATGTGCCTGCATTCCTCAGTGAGTGATGATGTTCCCACCGAGGCTGGGACCCAGTGCCCATAGTTTCAAACACCAAAGCGTTATCCACAAGACAATCCCCTAACTCAACACTGTGCGAGAGTTCATCAAGCTGCTGGCGATCCGAGAGGTCGTTTTTCTTTAAGACTGCTGCTTTAAGTGTCCAGTAGCCAATGCTCACCTTGAGGTAAACGTGTGTGAGTTGACGTGGTTTTTTCAATTCCCACGGCAGAACTCCTATAGCGACTAGGAACTGAGAAGGTCGATCAGTTACCCCATATTCATGGAAGTCAACTTCAGAGTATAAAATCACGTTTCTACATTTTCAGGTTAAAAGGTCACTATTTTAATGTGAATGCTAGTCAGTCGAAAGCGTATAAGTTCGGATGTTTGGTCGAACATTGTGAAAATGGTTTATGTAAAAACATAGTAAGGATATCAAGTAAACAAATACAAAATGGGACAAACTCACCAAAAGAGAATAAAGTTTGTTTGCGGCAGTTTAGAAGGTGAAGTTCGTTAATGAGCTCTTCAGTTTAGGATAGGAAGGATGTCAACCGTTACGCAAAATATATTACATGAAAATGCAAGCGTTTATCTTCCAACTTTCAAAGCATTTGTTCTACTGGGACCAGAAACAAATCGAAATTCGAGATGTATTTGGGAATCAGAAATGCAGAGTAGTAATAACTGTTTAACTAGGTAGGTTGTGGAATAAAGTGATTATTTTTTATTATTATTATATTATTTATTATTATTAGGTTGTATAAACAAACTAATATTCTAGTTTCCAGTGGAACACATTTGATAAATTATATGGTGATCCAGAACTCTTTGTCACACTAATAACTAAAACTTCTTAGGAAACTGATAGGCTTATTGGAGTCGAAAATAAGTTAACTAAAAGTCTTTCACTACACGTACCATGTCCACCTTCCAGAAAAAGTATTTTACTGAAAAATGTTAATCAATTCCGAAAAAAATTTCATGGACACACTAATGTTTGGAGTCTTGTAGGTATTTGTGAATAATGTAAATATGTGGAGTAAGGTTTCACATGATTAAGGTTCATTTGAATTTCTCATTGAATGATTTATGTTGAACTAAACTTTCCAATCTCTGTTGACACATCAGCTGCTAGCACAGAGACTTCTTGACCGAGTAGCCTGCTGTATAATGCCTTGATGTTTGAAAAGATAAATGACGGGTTAAAGTCTCAGTAGAAATACCATCACTCACTAAGAAAGTAGGAATACTCAGCTGCCGAGTCCCATATCAGATGAAATGTACACCCTGAATTCCCCCAGCAGCTACCACCACAGAATGATGTCCTTTAATTTGGCAGGGAAAAAAAATGATCAGGAACACATGTTGCGGTGAGAGCTGCCTGCTAGTCGAAATTAGTGGAGAGCAATTTGCGTCAATGTTTACGTCCCGAATCTTGGTCATGAGAAAAGAAGCAAGAACAAGGACCAACTCAATGACCAGTAACAGCAGACTTAGCGTGGGCGGATACGATCCGCAGACATTTGGTCTGACCTTCAAAGAAACGGCCACAAAGAGATGACAGAATAACTTTCAGTGGTAAAACAACCAATCAGAAGGCGCTGTTTCTCTGCTAATAATAACGAATAATAATGTACATAAAAATATATAAATATGTGTTGATTTTCTCAATAAACGACCTGCTGCCTGGCCCTTGTCTTCTATCGTTACACTGTTAGTATCATTTCCAATAGTTTGTCTTCTCAGTTTTCTCATCTCACCAGATTTTTCTCCTTTTTTGATTTAAAATTGAAAAGTATTTCTATTTGGCTGTACTAGTATTGTTGTTGACCATCATCTCGGTGTGCAAGAGCATGAAAAAGACCGAATTAGTTGTTTCTTTTTACCTACAGAAATATACTTAAGCATTCAAAAATGCTGAATGACCGTATCGGTTGGATATTTTAAGGCTGATACTTCTGTAAAACCCCGGTTGAGTTCTTGATATACCACATTATAGCAGCCTTACTGAACGCAATGTGCCCAATTACCCACTTAATCAATACACTACCTGACGTACAAGTACTGATAATTAAACCCAAATCAACAGAACTCAGTTATTTAGAGATATGTTCTGATAAACAATATATATAGACAGAACAAAAATTGAATGAAAATAACTACATACTAAAGATATCACATGATATGACCGGAGAAAATAACTAAAGCCAACGATTTAATCAAGTGGAGTATAAAACAAAGTTCAAACATTGTATGATAGTATTTTTGTATGTATGTATTTTTAGAATAGTGAGTCATGCAAGTAGAATTTCATATTTCCAAATCCTGTTTAACAGGCTGTATGTATTTATAAATTTTCCGAGTATAAGATCAGATTTCAACAAAAGCGTTTGTTTTACATGAAAGAGTCCGGTATTTACAAAGTCCGATATGAGAACAAAATTAATTTTAGTGGAGTGAATATATATATATATTTATATATAGTATTATTTCCTTGGGTTCCAAGTGGAACACTGGGCTTCAGAAGTACTTGCCCATTTCACCCTATTCTCTGCAGTCCTTTATAGGTGGCTCCACGACTGTCCAAAGGTTTTCATCTCTTCCCCAGACAATCGCCTCCGTGTCACACTCGGACACCTAACCTGTCGATTCCTATTTGGGCTCTACTCTAGGGCCTGGCACGTGATATAACTTTTTTATTTTTTTATTTTTGATTTACAGCTTGATTCCACACCGTATTTTCAGTACAAGTATGGAACTTTCAGCATGGATATCGGTAGCCCAAATTCAGGCCGACCATAGATATCGGGTGTGCGCCGGCAGGTGACATTGATAGTTTCTTAGTTTATGCGTCACCAGAGTTCCTTATTGCTATCTGATCTTCAATAATATATATATATATGCATTAAAAATGGCTTTGTTGTTAATTTGAACATATTAGGTAGGCAAAGTTGATGAAAGACATTACCTGGTGATCAGTTTAAAAAGTTTAGAGGCTGAGGATATTGACGTTCACGGATAGTACGAAGTACATAAACGCAAGATCTAATACCCACAACTTCTATAGTATTCGTTCCGCGTAACAAGAAACCAAAACACCAGAATTGATCGTCCAAATTACGAGATATATTTTGGGACCAAATCGGAGTGCGAGATGATTGCTTAGCTAGCTAGGGATCGTGCACGAACGTGACACGACGGCATGTCAAATGGCGTGGATGCTTGACCGGAAGCCTTCAGCTAAACAAGTTGACTTAAACAGTGAGGGTCAGCATCCGATGTTCAGTGATGAATGCTGTGGCCAATAATTTTGGGGAATTATTTACCGCTACAAAAGCAAGATGTTTGCATTTTTACGGTAACTAAGAATTGACTATTCTTCTACACTTCATCAAGTATTTCGCACTACTATTAAGCTAATGCTATGTGAACACTGGATTGCATTTCTATTCCAACAATTCACTAATCACATCTATTCATCGTACTAGGGAGTGGATATGGTTGACAGCAGTTTAGAAATAGCCTGCTCAAGGGGCAAGATGCTTCACATCATAGACAAAAGCAACATAAGTATAGGACGTATTTCGGTTTCGGTTTTCTGTCAACTGTCGTTTCTTTCCTATTCGAATAGTTTAGTTGTATGGAGCTACAGTACAGTAAATACAGAATGCTGTGTCCTAGGTTTCAAACCATCACAGCAGTGTTGGCGGTTCGACTAATTTCTAACGTGTGGAGTAAATTATTGTAGCTTTAGCCTTACATATACTTTAATAATATTTAATGTTATTTATATTGAAAAAATCAAACAGAAAGCTCTTGATTAAATAATAAATCATGATTATTTTTTGTTAGAACTTCAGATATCGTGTAACTTCCATGAAACCTACGTATCGTGTGTTACCACCTACGCTGTCTAAAATGACCTATCTTGTACAAAAAAATATGAACATGAGGGTCAAAAAGTTTTTTAAAAAACACATTCATAAGTAGTTTATATGTTGTACTTAATGTGACACGTCTTTAGTCAGACATAAACAGAGTTGAACGCATTTGTGATGTTTCAAGAACTATGAAAATGACTGAAATAGATAGAATGGTAGATATTTAACTGAATAAAATGCATAAGAGACTCCATTTTGAATGGAAATCTCAAGAAGCCTGTATTTTAGGCTTATTGGAATAAGTTCCAGTAAATTTCAGCTGTGAGTAGAGCATTATATACAAAAAAGGACTCATGAATGTTCTCATTTAGTGCATATAAGGAACAATGCAGGAGTTGTCGATCCCCGTGAAAAAATTACAACATAGCATGACTGTTTCAAATAAATTAAACGATGTACCAAAGTTTCAATAAACAAAAGTAATTTTACTTACTCAGATTACTAATCACTACGCTTTTTTACTTATAGTATATACTACTGGTCATTATGAGTAGCTAGAAACCGACTAGACCAACTAATAGGGCTTAACGACTAGATTGAAGTGATATAAAATTTGATTAACAGCTGAACTTCACAACTCAATCGGCAGAGGATAAAGTTAGTAATGGGGGAGGGGATGTTGATTAGAATGCTGCCGCAGTTCACTTTTTCATTTGATATTTAATCATCAGCCATTCAAACAGTATTCAGTGGGATTTATCAACAGAAAAACTTGAATATGGTCTGCTCAGAGACACGATTAGGGGCTTGGCTAATGCTGTCGATGCGTAGATGATACCTTCATCGTTTGCAATAAAAATCCTAATAAACAAGAGCTTTTGAATGCTGTTAATAATGTTCACCCAGCTATTCAGTTTACATGTGAGGAAGAAGAAAACAAAAGTATACACTTCCTAGACATCCTCCTCACTAAGAAGACAGACGGATATCTACAAAGGAACCTATTTAGGAAGAAGACTTGGATGGGCCAGTACACCCATTTTCATAGCTTCACACCGCTTCAATACAAAAGGAACTTAGTTAAGTGTCTGAGTTATGGAATAAAACGCATGTATTCAGAGGAATGTATTCAAGAAATGTGTAAATTGAAACTTACACTACAAGAAAATGGATATATCCAGAGAACATTAAAAAAATATATGTCAATACCTAGAGACAGGGCAACAATGGATATTGTAGATAAGAAACCTTTGTATCATAAGTTACAAACGGGAGATTGCAGCTGACATTTTAAAGTGTTGACTTAATAGAGCAGTTAGGAGAACATTTTCCGCGGCGAAATTGGTACTCAGTTTCTCAATAAAACCAGTATTCGCACATTGAGTCAAGGATAAACTACCAATGATAGCTTCATCAATGTACATCTATGAGTTCAACTGTTCCTCCCGAGCTAGTTACATTGACTGTACTCAGAGGGCTTTATCCATGAGCGTACATTAACAGGTACCGGTATGACTGAGTAAAGGGGAAACCAAATGCGTAAATAGTACAGTCTTGGCCCACTTGGTAGATACTAGATACTCAATCAGAACAGGCATTCTCGGTTATCTATCGCGATCCTGGCAATCTTTCAGCACATGAAGCGGTAGCAATCAATACCAAAAGACCTGATCTCTGCCTATAGAAGAATTACGTCTAACCTCTATGTTTACTTTGGCCTACAATAAGGTCAATAAGTCATCCATAAACATTAGTACTTTAAATTCCTATCCCTTTCTCTTCTCTTCTTATTCCCTTTTGTTTCACTGACAAACGTTCATTTCTGACCCTTTACGACTTCATGAGTCCACTTATTTTGTGTGCTACCTTAGGTTTACGTTATGTTTTTCAAACTTGTTATTTTATTTACACAGTCCTTTTCATTTCACTTTATTGAATTCTTTGTTACCTCTGGTAATCATTTACTAATAGTACTTTTAAGTTTAACACTACACCACCGTTATTATTGTTATTTGTCACCCTTGAACTTACGTCTAGTCTATCGCATTAGTCGGTTAATTTTTCTGTAGTATTCATGCTGTCTCACACACCACTGACTACACTCACTCTCCAGACCTGTACTTTTGTTGACCACATATATTAACGCACATCAATGAATTATTTCATCTCATGCTCTGATTGACCATGCATATTATAAACAATGATAAAAAGAAAAAACTGACTATTGTTTCACCCTTTCTTATACATTTCTGATATGGTTCTTACTTGCCTTTACTAATTAATGTTTGCTAAAAATTTATCGATTTATATTTGTAGAGTCTGGAGAAGGAAGAATTTATTGAAAACAACTGTTCACTCTAACTGTTTCTATTCTGAATAAATTATGGGGATATTCAAGTTAAATTAGAAGAACGCAGATATATTCGGCGAAGAATTATTTCTTTTCATCCATTTTACTGTATCTGTACAGTAATAATAACAATTAGTAAAAAAGCAGTCTAACTAAGACCAGTCACTGGAATACATATGACAAAGATGGATGTTACGGTAGGAAGAGCTGAAATAGATGGAATTAATGAAGGTTTATTGAAGGAAGAAAGACATAAAACTGAAAGTCAGTCGGAACTAAGAATATTCTCCTCAGATTCTTGCAGTTATGAAATAATAATATACTTGTTATCACTGCAGTAATAGCCAGTTACATGGTGTATATATTTTTACGCAGGATAAAAGACTAGCCATAGGATGACAAATCAGTAATTGTGAAGAAATCAGCATAGATGAAACCAGTGAAGAAAACCTAATAATAACCAAAGGGAAGAAACAAAGGAAACAATAGCCTGACCAATTCAAAGGATTCCTTGACTGAACACCACCGACAACTCATTTAGAAATACCACCGACAGACACAGAACAACCAGTGAACACTAACCCTCCGACAAAAACAGAAGTCTTGAGTGCCATAAAGCTACTGAAAACCGGAAAGGCTGAAGAAGCAGACGAAATTCCTCCGGAAGCACTAAAAACCAATCCCAAAACCTCAGTGGATATCCGCACTGTACTATTACTAAAAGTTTAGAAGGAAGAAAAGGCACCTACTGATTGGAAGAAAGACTGCTATGTCAAACAACCAAAGAAAGGTGACGTAGGACTTTGCAAAACCTGACGCGGAATCATGCTGATATCCACGCCAAGTAAAATGCTAAGTCATGTCCTCCTGGAAAGAATTAAAGAAGCTCCATATGGAAGAGCCTAGAATGGCAGCAAACACACTTTTACTTCAATTTCTTCGGCTTTTCAAAGCCAATGATAGCATCGACTGTCAAAATATTTTGATATCTTCCCCAACACAACGGAATGCAGTGCCACAAGCATTTATTAACCTCATTCATTGGCTATATGGCGATACCCCGTTCCAAGTAATTAACAACGGAAAGAACATCAAAGTCTATGAAGTGAAGACTGGAGAAAGACAAGGATGCCTATTATCACTGATGACATTCCTGATTGTGTTGGAAAGGATCATGCGACAGCCTGTGTGTGGTGATACTTATTTTGTAACTGTGTTTCGCAATGACCGAATTCCAGTAGATCAGAGAACAACTCAAAGAGGACAGAAGTTAGGAAGTCAGAATTATTTGTATTGCATAGTCAAAAGAATTACTGACAAACAACAATGAATGCTTCAACAATGTAGTAATTGAAATTGTTAACCACCACAATTGATGACTCTGAAATCAGTGTAGAGATTCACATCACGAAGCATATGGAACAAGATGAGGATTCTCAACACTAATATCAAGTTAGTGCTCATATATGTTTTAGAGACTTAACGCGCACGTCGTTAAAAGCATTTACCACAGGCTACTTCAGACTTTCAACAACCGATGCCATCCCCGATACCGAATATCAGAGGGCCGGCGAGAAATAATAAGGAACATGGAACTCTGGTAAGCAGCAAACTAACCTATCCTCTAACCAATACTCAGATGAAAATGGAGATGGATCCGGCGTGCACTACAGCGAAATTCTAGTGATGTAACCTGAATGGGAAGTGAGTGCCAGCCTGGGTGTCACAGTATGACATGCAGGAGATCATATAAACAGGAAATGAAAGCTTACAGGCATTGTGGAGAGACTGTATAGATGGAGATGTGACTCTAGAGCCTTATGTTCTGTTCAGAACACAAAGAATGATATATATCAAAATTATGTTAATAATTCTGTGTGAACACCAAATGCTGACGTAACACTACACCCAAATATCGATTTTTACTTTGGTTTGACCTCTACTTGATTTATTCTGCTACACTTACTTTCATTATGACCTCAACACGTTTTATCATCTTTTCCACATATGCTGTGCGTGATCAAATTTTTCTAGCTATACGCATATACCTAGCAAGCACTAGTGGATGACTAAAGTGTTTTCAAAATACTCATATCGACCAATGGAATACGCTATTTCACTTGCTTTCATAATTGCGCTTTGTAATGCCCAGTGGATCACATATTGTATTCTGAGTACTTTGATTTCTCATAGGATAATAATTTTTCAATTAATTTTACGAACAGCTTTATTCTAGACAAAATATTTATACACAATGCTAAGAATTCTCAGCTTATTTTATTGCATAACACTTTCTCTTCGTCCAGAATCTTCAGGTAAAACAGCAATCGATAGTATATCACGTGACACAATGTTGTTGTATCTGAAGCATAGACTAATCCTTTATGATATGTTGCATTTGTCTCCGAGAAATGCACACCGATAGGTTGAAAGTCAATTAAAAATGTGCGTCAATGTATTTTGCGACTCAAGAACATAACTGAATAGTTAAAACAAAAAAAATATGACCTTGTGAGTTGGATGAAAATTTAGACAACCCAGTAACTCAAGCAAGCCGCCGACACTGCTTAGTATTCACCTCGAACTGTTTAGTCTGATTGATATGAATATTTTATTGTATTTTATTGTCATTGAGAAATATCGTGCCAGCCGTTTGGAAGGATATTAAAATTGTACCTATACTTAAGTCGTCTACTGGAACATGTTTTAAATTTAGACCCATTGCTACTACTTCCCCTTTTCTAAAAGCTGTGAAAAAGTTACTCTTAATTAATCTTTAACCTTCACTTAAAGCCTTTAACGATCCTAAACAATTCGCCTATAAACACAGTAGAAGTACTTTAGATGCAGTTGCAGTCTTGTATCATAACATTGTCTCCAGCTTAGACAAGGGGGCTAAATTTGTTCGCTGCACCTTCCTAGATTACACATCTGCTTTCGACTCAGTACCTAGGGACATTTTGTTAAACAAGCTTGCTGAAACTCAAACTGACTGTTGGGTTGTCAAATGGCTCCATTCTTATTTCTCAGGAAGAAAGCAGTACACTGTATGTCAGGGAAAGTTGTCCACTTCGTTGCTTACTGAGGCTGGTGTCCCTCAAGGCACTGTCGTTTCTCCTTTTCTGTTTTCTTTCTTCTTGCATGACCTGCCTCACTCTGATGAAATGAACTTTGTTAAGTATGCCGATGATCTAACTACTTCAATGTCTGTTAACTCCCAGCTTGACTGTACTAAGATGAACAGCTTTCTATCAGGAATTAGCAAATGGTCTTCGTCTAACGGCCTTAAACTAAATCCTTCCAAATGTCAGACTGTCAACTTCAGTTTCCGATGTAAACGAAAGTTAAATGAAGCCGTTGGTTCCTATGACCCTTGCGAAATTGATGATACTGATATAGAAACCAAGTCTGAAGTTAAGTATCTTGGATTAATTCTCTCTCCCGTTGGCCCATATCTTTGAAATTGTCACTGATAGGCACTTGATGTCATGCAACAAATTTGCTGAAGGAATTTTGTCAGACTGTGAGCATCCACTCTACCCACAGCTCCAACCTTGTGTCTCCTCAGGTAAAACAAGAAGTCTTTTCAGAAGACTTTATGCACGTACGTCTAAGTATAAAAATTCCACTATACCATATTTGACACGTACTTTATGTGGTGAAAACAGTGTTAGGCATAAACCATTTCCTCCAACCTTACAGCATCAAACTTTATTGTTATTGTATTTCTTATATTTATAATCCTCTCAACTTTTCGTTTCTGTTTTTTTTTCATAAGTGTATTGTGTATTTCCCCTCACCATACTATATCAACAGAACATTAGTTCCAATAATCTATAACATGCTAAAGTTTCCAAACTGAATCGACAACACCGTTTGAAACAAACTCACTGTTATTATTATTATTATCATTATTATTATTATATTTAATAATCTCAATTCGTGCTTCGAATATTTTTGACTTTATATCGTAAACGTGGACAAATTCCTCCGGTTAATTTTGTTTTAATTTTTAATTTTATTTATATTTTGAGTAAATCAGATGTAATATTGTGAAAAATGCTGAGAATTCCATTCTGTATTATAAGTACTGTTTTTAGAATAAAGTAGATTATTATTATTGTTATTATTATTATTATAAAGAACTTATATTTAGGAAGAACAACAAACTGAACGAAAACAGTTAATTAGGAAAAGTTAGCAACAGATTATTGATCAATAAGAAAAATAAATTTTGAGGTATAGTAGCCAGCCAGCCAGCCAGCTAACCAATACCCAATTGACGAAATAAAATCAAATTGATTCATTTCTCGTCTTCCGTGTGTATTTACCAGTTTAACTGTTCCAGTGGAGCTAGTTACATTGCGTGTACAACTAGACAAGTTCATCGTCCGATTTCTGAACAGGTCCCATCATGTTTAGGCATAGGACCGAATAGAGCTGAATACTACCTGATCTCGTCAATACCGGATTTCAGGTTGACCCTAAAAAAGCTTTTATATCGTATTTATCATATTTCTTTCAACTTTTTAAATGCTCTACGAGTATGACCTTTGCATACAGCAGTGGTGATCGGAATTCATTTGAACAAGCTAAATCTGTATGTTCAAGAAAATCTGTGCAGCCCATTTCTTTGTAGTGGCCGTCCACATAATATGTATAATGTCTTATAAACGAATTTTGTCTACCTTTGTGACTATCATCTGACTTAGTTATTTTATTATGATTACTATTCCAGCTAAGTTAATTAACATATTTGTACATCCGTATTCTTACGTAATTCATTGTTCTGTTTAGACCAATCATCATTGTGCAACAAATTATTGATCAAAGGATTGATCAGCAGCTGACATCAGCTAGAGAACCATTTGGAAACTTGGGAGTACTAGACAGCCGTTTCGTCCTAGTCTGGAATTCTTCATTAGTGTGCACCCAAGATCCCATCAGTGGTCAGATCCGGAACCTTCAGGTTATGAGACCAAGGTCGTTGACCATACATACAAATAATGAATTTTACAATTTAAAGGAAAGTTTAACAAATTTTATGAAAGCTATTATTTTTTTTATATTTTTGATTTACAGCTTGATTCCACACCGTATTTTCAGTACAAGTATGGAATTTTCAGCATGGATATCGGTAGCCCAAATTCAGGCCGACCATAGATATCGGGTGTGCGCCGGCAGGGGATCGAACCCCGGACCATGTGCATGGTCGCGAGAGTCCTAACCACTATGCCACCGACGCACATTACGTACATTACACGCTATACAAGACAGGATAGTGAAACATCACTACTGATGAAAGGTTTAACTTTCACTGTCGGAAGAAGGTTATTAATACCATACGAATGGGAGTCAGTTACAGGACCAGAATTAGATTGACCATAAAATAAAGAAGCGCAGGCTACATGTCAGAATGATGATAGATTAATCAGTACAATAAAGTTCATTCCTAATATTACCAAGTACGAATTACAGACACTCGACGATTTGCGTTAAGGAGAAAACAAAGGCAGACGAAGACGAATTAACAGTAATTAGTAAAAGAAAATACTAAGGAGACAAGTCAACTGTGAACTCATCCAAAAGATCACATTCTTTTATGGAGAAAAAAAGTATTCAAGGACTTAAAATAAAACTCATAACACAGAAAATCCTTCAAGAACTTGAACCCAAGGAAAGAAGTTTAATTTGGTTCAAACAAAAACTGAAGTTCTCTAACTGATATCTTGCAACTAATCAAATCTCTACAAAATACCTCTTGAAAATTAATTTGATGCTCGCTGGTGACTGACTACAGGACGAAGTTGCCTGGAGTTCTAGTGAGAAGTTGTGATCAGTAGGGTCCACCAGGTTGAGGATGTGGACAAATACTCGCCGACGGCAGTGGCTGGTTGCCACATAATCGTGGGGCGGGGCAACACATTCAAAAATACGTGAGATAGCCGTTCCCAAATTTTGTCCTTCGATCTCAAAATGTACTCATGAACTTTTTACAACTCGATTTCAGCTAAATGTCATGCATTCCTCTTTAAGGAGAAAGACTAGGAAGAAATGTCTTAATGAACTAGTGTGTGCTCCAGGTCAGAATGCATTGTGCCACACGATCTACTATAGATTAATTATTCATCTAAAGATCGTGTGTGAAGAGAAAATGTCATGCAATAAAATTCGCTGAAAATTTTGTACATTATATAAACACTGTCCAGAATAAAGCCATTATATCATTAATGTTTTATTATTAGATAAGACGCTTCCATATTGTATTTCATTTGGCAAAAGCACTAAAGTATGTTATCATCATTTATATAACCATTGTAATTTCAGGTAGTCTGCAGCTGATGAGAACCTGTGAAATAGAATGACGATATCATTTTATGCTGCAAATTTCGTCTTCCTTTCTTTATCCAAAAGCATAATCATCAAGTATTGGTTCTCTAGGGATATTGTTTGATTAGATGGGGGATTTCATTATGAGCTGACATCAGTAAGGGAACCATTAGAAAACCTGGGAGTACTAGACAGTTGTTTCGTCACGCCATGTCATGAATTGGCAGAAGTTGGTATTCATGGGCCATTGGGTCGAGTCTCAGTGACTGAACGGTCTACAAGCTCACCTCTTAACCGGAAGGTCATGTGGGTTGTAACCCCGTAGTGCGGGTGCGTAACGCTGAAGAGTCCCAAACCAGGACGAAGCAGCTGTTCAGTACTCCCAGATTTTCCAATAGTTCTCTAGCCGATGTCAGCTCATGATGAAATCCTGTAACCAATCAATCAAATCCCCACAAAGCAACACTTAAGTATTATTATTATTATTAACCAAGACAAAGATAGTTCCATGAATAACTTCAAAAACACTGTGAAAAAATGCTGCTCCACGTATCTTCACTTATAGATACAATTAACAAACACATACACTCGGTTTAGCATCAACAGTCTATTCACTGTCCTAGTCAATCAAAAAGAATAGATGCTGATGGACTATTTATAAGGGTCACGATAAGGCTATTAATGCTGACTAGTGTTCATGTCAAGTAACTACTGAAGGCTAATGCACTTAACTGTAAAATAGTAATTGATTTGTTCAAAGGGCTTTTTCTTTTTCATTCCTTTGCATTCCAGGTGGAACATTGGGTTTCAGACTTGAGGCTTTAGTAGCAGTGGTGTTATTTTTTATGGGGTCACTAGCCACACACCTAACGTTCCCTCTTTACCTAGCTTGCAACAGGCTAAGTGAGGTTTAGGAGTGCGTCGGCTGGGAATAGAACCCCGGACCACGTGAGGCATGGTTGGCGAGCATTTTATCACTTAATTACCAACTCACACACACACACACACAAAGCCTTATCCGCTAGACCACCAGGCCAAGTTCCAGGATAAAAAACAGATAATGTAGTACAATAACACTAACAACCTAAAAACTGTTTGGCCAGTGAATAAACAAACATTAACTGTGAATCTGTTATATGGGCCTAATTTTCCTAAAATACTCCATGTATTTGTATATGGCTAGTTGTATTTCCCTCACCGCACTTATAACCTTGGAATCCTATTGGCTGTTGCCTGTTTTAATTTACTATATGTGTAAAACTTGGGCACTGTGGTAGTATGTAATTCCACATTAATTTGTTTATTAGATATCACACACACACACAGTGAAACATTATTTACTGGATGACACAGTTTCGAACACAATTTACTGTTTATAATCATATCAATTATAATCACACGACTCCGAAACTCGAATTTTATAGTTTTCTTTGTTCTCTCCTATTTGTCATAAGGGTAGTAGAATTTTCCAGATATCTGGGACAGGTGTTGAATCATTCCTATTACACGTGTTTGCAGTTGATTCGATAAACAAAGCTTCCGTTATCAATCTCTCCCTCCACCCTGTCACATTAGATTGTAAAACTGTCATCTTATCCCATCCTATTGTATGGTTCTGTGTAATTGCATGTAGTCAGTGGTGTAGCTGAACTATTCTCTAGATTTCTTATCTTATTCGGGTCAACTAATCTAGATTTTGCTAGGTTTTTATGCTCGACTAGTCTGACTGCTCCTGTTCTACTACTTTGACCTATGTATTTGACGTGACAATCACTGCAGGGTATTACATAGACTAAATTGTTTTGTTTAATTGGCTCCACCGGCAGGGTACTTTAACCGACAAAGCTTGTTTCAAATTGAGTGTGTGTGTTTGAATGCCAGCCATTTTAATTCGTGCATTGTTAAGAATCCTAGGCAAGGTTTCCGAGGTTCCTTCTTTGTATGAAAGTACTACTGATGATTTATATTCCCTATTGTTGGTATCGTCATTATCTTGTGCATGGCTGACAATAGTTAATTAACTATCCAGCTCAGAGAACACAACCACATCAAAAATGCATGTCGTCATTAATATTACTACTATTATCACTACTATTATTATTTATTTTATTTTCACTGTTGATATGGGACAGTCAAAGCTCACCACATCAGCGGTCTGTCTTCTCTTCTTGTCTTCTTGCACTGTGGTTACCATGGTATCGTATCGTGTTGTTGTTGTTGCTAATATTTGGTTAAAACAATAGACTCGCAAATCGACTAGATAGGAAAGTCGTCAGCGCAACTACCAACTGCATTAACGATCATATCAGAATCAGAAATTCCCTTAGCTTAGAGATGACTGATATATATATTGGGGAATTATCAAGCGAAATATTCAAGTGATGATTTATTCGTAGTCATGGTAACATCACTTATCTTCTAAATAAATAAAAACAGCAAGTTTAAGAAAGCATTAGTGTATTTGTCATTCTACTTTTAACTCTCCTATATGATCATCATCATTATTATCATTATTCATGAGCATTGTAATAAATAAATAAAGTTCAAATGGTGCGTAAATAAAAGTATCAATGGTAATGATAATAATAATAATAATAATGCGGTAATAAGTGTGAATATAACTTCGCATAAAAAAAACAAGAATAAGTCAGAATTAAATAACCATAAACAAGAAAATCATGGCATATTTCCTAAAAAGCGGAAGACTAGAAACACCAAAAAGAAAAGAATGCAAAGATTTTGAAACCTGAAGGGAAGACTATCCTCAGAAACTGCTTCTTTATTCAATAAACTCTAAGTGTACGTAAGCAAAGGGACACACATTGTGCTGTTATCCACCACTGTTCATTCAGACAGTATAGTAAACTGGAATGTAGTCAAACCAGGTGAGAAAATAAAGATAAAAGATGAAAGAACCACTGGAGGAAAAGAAGAAGGCAGAAGGAGGATAAATCATTTCTTTCTCTAAAAATACAACAAGAAATTGGAAAAATCATTCCCCACCCCCCCCCCCGCAAAAAAATCATCTTTAAAAAATATCTGAAACAAACATCGAAAATATTTCAGTTCGAAGTAGTAGTTGTAATAGTAATAGTGATAATAATAACAATAGTAATAATAAAAATAACCGTTAACCAATTTTGTCGTTATTATTATCATTATTGCACAACCATAAATGACTATTTAGTAGCACAACCATTGTTAAAGTAATGATGAAACCATTGGAATGCTTGTTACATAACATAACAACCGATAAATAGAAATATATGAATAAATAAATAAATAAATAAGTAATATACTTGAAATTAGTCAATTTCCTCTTTATTCAAATATTCTTCCTACTAGTTGTATAAAAAAAGTTCCATGGATAACTAACTGGGTTGATAGTGAGTAACTCCAGTCAGAGCGAAGAGTTTGATCACAACCAATGGTATAATGGTATAATAAATAATATAGATTTTGTGGTATGAAGAATATTGTACAAATAATGACCACCACACACTCACGCACCCACAATGCACCTTAGGTTTTCTTCGCATCCCATACTTTATGGAAATTTTCCATAAATGAATCATAGATCATAAAACTGATACAAACATCTAAGCAGACACGACCTAATCGAGGTACTGCACCTTTGTAGAAACTGAAAAGATCAGAAAAAAAAGAAAGAAAGACTAAGGTATTTATCTATCTATGAAAAATAAAACAGTTTTGAATAAATTCACTTTACAGCAATTTTTGTCATGTTTTGAAGTTCTTTACAAAAGAAAAGCCATTGAAAACTGGGGAAAACATGACATTTTTTCATTTAGGCTGAAATACATAAGCATAGGGCATTGAAACTAAACTTATTAAGTCTTCAATACATCTTGTGCATGAAAGTTGTCAAGGGTTCGAACCCTGGCGGACACCTAGTTGGTAGTAAGCTCAGTTAAAGAGGGAAGGTTGGGCTTAAGGCTAGCAACCCTACACTGTAGAAAATAAACAAAAACGCTACTAAACCTTCAAACTTCATGTTTAAAGTTCTATTAGGTGGTTGGAGGCAATCGGAAGGAAGCCTTGAACCTAGGTCTCGTGCTAGTTGGCACTCATCAGCAAGGCGTATCTGCAACCTTGAAGGAGTTCTATGTCCCACTAGGAATAAAGTTTTAAAAATTGCTCAAGAAACTACTAGCCAAGATTATACTTATCTGTGAAATTGATGTTAAGCATTCATTCATAGCTGACGAGTTCTACCAAAATTTGAGGAATCGACTGGAACCTCTTTTATTAAATTTGGTTGCTTGTTTTCAACTTAAGCTTACGAAGAAACCTCGACACTCGTAGAATAAGTGTATTCGGTAAAAACACACAGTGAGTGGATGATGTTTCGGAGAATAATTTATTGCTCATTATCCTATTGAGGCACTCACATAACATTCAAACTACGTGTATATAATTCTGGTATTTTTTATCCTTTGATTTTGCTGGTAATAATATTTTCCACTTGTTTCGTATCGGTATCGTATCATTCCTAGATATAAGAATAGAACTTGTGCACTGTGGTAGAGTGTAATTCCATTATGGGTAAATTTTGTTTTGATAAAGTCTCACAGTGTTATACAGTAATGTTTACTGACGACGTTTCGAGCACAATTTATTGCTCATAATCATGTCAAGTTAATCACACGACTTCCTAAATTCATTTATATAGTTCCGTTGTTTTTCACTTGATTTGATTGGTAGTAGTATTTTCCATATTTCGGGTATGAGTGATGAATCATTCCTATTGTATGTGTTGGTTGTAGATTCTATGAGCAAAGATTGAGTAATCAACCTCTTTCTCCACCTACCTAGATTACTTTTTAGAATTTTAACCCTCTCCCACCCTATTGTGTGGTTGTGTGTTAATGCATGCATTGCAATTGCTGAGCTTTTTTCTAGATTACTTATCTTCTCGGGTGGGGTCAACCATTCTTACCTTAGCTAAATTCTTATGTTCTGACAATCTGACTACTCCTGATCTACTAGCTTGACCTATGTAGCTGACCTCACTCACAGTCATTGCAAGGTATTTTGTAAATTATATTATTTTGTCTAATTGGGTCAGCTGGGTCCTTTAACCTACAGAGCTTGTCTCTGAGTGAGTTTGTAGGTTGGGTCATTCCTTTTGTATGTGTTAGGTGTAGATTCAATGGACAAAGATCCAGTGACCAAGCTTTTCCTTCACCTGCCCAAAAGCTCTGCAGGCTAAGGGAACCTATGGACGCAATTAGACAAAATTTAATTTACAAAATACCTAATAATGAATACATAAGTTATACCAGGAAAAAGATCGAGGGTAGCACCAGATTATCAGAACATAAGAATTTAGCTAAGTGTAGAATGACTGATCCCCCCGGAGATGAATAATTCTGAGAAAAACTCAACAACTTCAATGCATGCATCAATTCACAATAACACTATAGGGTGGGACAGCGCTACACTTCTAAAAAGTAATATAGGCGAATAGATGCAGAGGTTGACCAGTGAATCTTTATTCATCGAATCTACACTTAACAGGTGAAATAGGAATGATGCAACGACAATTACCAGAAATATGGAAAATATTACTACCGAAAAAAATCAATGGATAAGAGATACCAGAATTATATAAGCAAAGTGTGAGCACCTTGGTATGATTATCAGCAATGAATTGTGCTCAGAATGTCATCAGCAAATAATATTATGTCAGTGTATGCTTTTATCAAATACATTTATTCCACGATAGAATTATACTCTACCACAGTGCACAAGTTCTATTTTCTTTTGTCAAAAAACTGCGAAACAGCTGTTTAGCACCATTTTATATCGCTTCTTGCCATAATCTCCCTTAAAACTAATCAGGTCCGAACAAATCAATATTTAAGTGGAAATCACCTTTAAGTAAATTTAGTGTTGTTGGTAAGCCTTGTTGCAGATAGGTTATCAATTATATCATGATAAAATGGCAAGTTATACATCTCTTAGGCTTAAACTCCAACCGTTGTTTTTAACAGTAACAGAGATCTCCAAAGAGGAGATAAAGAGATGTGTTAACTGAATTTCAAACCTTTCAAAATAATAAAGAGAGAATACCCATCCAGACATGAATCTAAGATCAAACGATTTAGCAAAGAGTCTCTTTTCGGCGAATCCATTCACTTAACTGTACAATCGCATTTGTATATCATTATTTCGTGTGTGTGTGTGTGTGTGTATGTGTGTGTACATTAGGATTGCCAAACAAAATAAAAATTAGTTAGGGTTATTGTTTAGCTCATCAAAATGTTTCAAAAATGTGATGAATAATCAAGTTGTATTTAGAAAGGAGGGTGAGGATCGGTAAGTATTGACAAGGGTTGCGTAATATAAAAGACATCCAGAATAAAAGGATGTTAATGAAAGAGCATGGAGACACCTGTTCAAAATAAATTATGTAATAGGTAGAAAAAGTAAATAAAGGGTTGGTTAACAAGAAGAGGTTACTAAAAGGTCATACAAAAGTTCAAAAAAAAGATTCAAGTATATTCTTTCTACCTATTACATACTTTATTTTGAACAGGTGTCTCCATGCTCTTTCATTAACATCCTTTTATTCTGGATGTCTTTTATATTACGCAACCCTTGTCAATACTTACCGATCCTCACCCTCCTTCCTAAGTACAACTTGATTATTCATCACATTTTTAAAATATTTTGATGATGTAAACAATAGCCCTAACTAATCTTTATTTTGTTTGGCAATATTAATGTACATACACGAAATTTTTTCTTCCTTCACGTTCCCTGTGGACCATAGGGCTTCGAGCTAGAGGCTTAAAGTTTCTGTAACAGTGTTTATTTTTATAGGATGAAGTTGCTGACCTCATGAGCAACTTTTCCTCTTTACCAGCTTTTTATTTCTGGCTTATCGAGGTAAAGGAGTGCGTCGGCCTGGGATGGAACCCCGGACAATGTGCATGGTAGGCGAGCGTCCTAACCGCTGTGCCACTGACAAACACACACGAAATAATGATGTATAAATGCAGTTGTACAGTTAAATGAATGAATTCGTCGAAAAGGGATTCGCCGCAGAAATTTTTTTCTCATACAAAGATAACACAGAATAAAATAAATCTCAGCAAGATTCAAACTACTGTGAATATATATATCCCATTTCATCCTGGTAACAAACTTTCTTCCACCTATTACATAATGATGATTACATACTTCTGTTGAATTCTCATTTTTTTGCCATTCCCTTTATTACTATTACTATGGTTTTTTCTAACCCATTGATCTGAACACACATAACTGAGTTCCGATCATTTCCGAACACTTACTTCTGTGGTATTACACAATTTTCTTTTTTCTTGTTTGTTGTTGATGCGTTAGTGGTTTTTGTTGTTACGTCAACTAATAAAACTTCTCGAAAATTCTTTCAAACTTATAAATAATTCGAGTTAGATCACAGATTGATATCAGTTAGAGAACCATTGAAAACCAGCAGCAGGGAGTACTGGACAGCCAGCTGTTTCATCCTAGTTTGGGAATCATCGGCAGTATGCACCCACTACCAGGTTTGGAACCCAGGACCTTCCGGTTACAAGGCAAGCTCGTATACCGTCCAGCCACTGGGAACAGTTTCAATAGCTAGCCCATGAATACTAACTTCTACCAATTCGTGATATTTAGCGCGAAGACCAGCCAATGTCAAACTTGATAAACAAACCTAATCCTTACAAATCAACTCTTGAAAATGATAAATAACACTATTTTCTTCCCGTGTTATTTGTGTAACTAATTATACCATTAAAGTGAAGTTCACTAATTATTGTTTCCTTAAACTACAACCTACATGCTAAAAAATGCATGTCCTTATTTTCTTAATACTATGTACATTTTAGGCTGTCTGTCTGAAGTTACAGAGAAGCCTTGAAATGAAGTATGCAAATTTTGTTCTTGCTTTGATGAAGATGACCAAGGGAATAAGGTTGAATGATTATCACTATGAGTGCACGAAAAGCACACTAAAGCAATAACACAAATATGCTGAAGCAGAGGAAAACAAACAAAGAAGACAAAGCACTTGGAATAGAAATAATAGCTAAAATTTAAAAAAAAACAATAACAACAACAATAAACTAACGCAAAGAAGCCTTCTTCAACCCATATTTTCCAAGCACAATGAAGTGTATTTTTATATTTATGTGCATCTAAACCCTGAAAATAAAAGAGAAAAAGAAAAACATGTACACAGTGTATTACAATAACTTCAGTAGTTATTTCTATGAAGTGTTTATTAGCTTATGATATTTTCAAGTGTTGATTTACAGGGATTTTGTTGATTTGAAGATTGATCACGAACTGGACAACTGTTTCCTCCTTGTTTGCATTTCTTCACCAGTACACGTTCATGATTCTACTAGGGAGCAAAGCTAGAACCTTCAGGTAACAAGACAATCTCGCTGACCATTCAGCAAATGGGACGAAATTCAATGGTCCAGTTAATTCCAACTTCTACCAATTCGCGACATATATGTATACCACAACCACCAACCAATGTTATCACTAGCCATAGCCTATCCTGCAGCTAAGCTCGTTCCCGTCTTTCGAACAACTTGCTCTTTGGTGCAATCAAAAATCGATAGATATCCTTCTCATGTTAACTCCAACTGTATATACAAATTTACATGTATCTGTGGGAGCAGTTACATTGGAAGAACAGAAAGAAGGAGATATCTACGATTTTCTGAACATGGACCAAAAATCTTACGTCTAAAGGGAACAAATGCTTTAGACAGTGTCATCACCAGGCATCTCCTGGACACGGGTCATGTGGTGGACATCGAAAAGTCGTTCAAAATTATCAATAAGCAAAAGAACTCAATTCTCCTTAAGTTTGCTGAAACCATTTCCATCAAGCGCCTGAAACCTGATTTATGCGTTCAGAAAGAAGCAGTTATCAGTCTTTCTTTGCCCTGGTAACTGGATATTTTTCATCCGAATGTGAGATGCTGAAAAGTTTTCATTGTGTATGATTGTTATTGTTCGGAATAGTGTTTAATATTACATATATATATATCTATATATTATTAGTGTATGTGTATATTGATCGATTGATTTTTGTTTAAAATGAACTCTGTGCAAGTATGTTAAAATTGTTTTTGCAGATACATTTAATAATGTCTTTGCCCTGTAATCAGCTGAAGAGAAGGCGACGAAATAAGAGATGGTACCATTTTATTCTGCTAAATCTGTAATTGTTGCTTTGTTTAAATTCATTAAGGGGAACAAATGTATGAAATTATCGGTTAGTATTTGTACTCACCCCCAGCTTGATGAACCCCGGTAGTTACAGCTTTTTACTAGAACTTTGAGCAACTTCCCTCTGTAGTCAGCCACCAGTGAGCGCTAGACTGGCGACATGGCTCAAAATCGTTGTCAATGGCGCAGATGTATTCAGTCTCTTTAACCTTCATACTCCTTTCTACCATTACTCATTCTGTTTCACTCTTATACTTGTCAAAACTCTATTGATTCTCTTCACTCATTTTCTTGTCTACCTTTGTGTGCTATTGGAACGTGGCAACTCGAACTGCTGCACTTCAGTGCCAAGTTCTATGTTGAATCCAGACAGACAGACTGGCGAAGACTCCCAAAGAGTGGCAAAACAGCTGTTCAGTACTTACTGGTTTTCACAATGTTCCTCTAACTGAAGCCTATTTATGATCAATCTTGATATATTTTAATAATAATACGTATCACTTATATTAGAAAATATTTCGTTGCATTTTAAATAAGTATAAAGTGAACATATATAGAGAGGGAAAAATGAATTCTGATTCGACAATCTCGTTGTTGAACATCCAACGATATATTGAAACAAACCGACCATCGATTCAGGTATTACGGTCACAGCAGTTAACTAAATATCAGTCACTTTACGAACTAGAACAATAAACTATTTATGATTTGAGGTTGTGATCATTTTCTAGGTATAATTACCGGAAATAATGAAGTACATAGTTATCCAAAATTGTAATTTATTAGTCAGTAGGACTAATTTTATAGTCAAGGAATTATAAAATAGGTGAACAAGGAGACTTCCTATACCTTTTATAATTAAAATGCGGATAAATGTTATTACCAAATTGATAATTAACACAAGTGTATAAATTATAGTAGAAGAAAGGTTTCCTTGAATATTCGGCTCATTGTTCTGTTTTCTTCACTCATTTCTTTGTGTTCCAAGTGGAGCATAGGGTTTCAAGCTTGAGTTTTGAAGTTTCAGTAAAGATGGTGAGGTGCTAACTTCATGCCCAACCTTCCCACTTTATTCAAGTGTTGGTTTGTAGGGGTTTGATTGGTCACAGGATTTCATCATGAGCTGACATTGGTAGGAGAACCATTGGAAAACCTGGACAACTGTTTCGTCCTAGTTTGGGTCTCTTCAGCAGTACACACTCACCTCACGGGTTCAAACCCACGACCTTCTGGTTACAAGGCCAGCGAGCTCGTAGACCATTAAGCCACTGGGACCCGATCCAATGGTCCAAGAATTCTAACTTCTGCCAATTCACGACATAGCGCGACCCCTAGCCAATGTCTTCAGCGAGTATTCGTCCTCACACCCGACCTGCTGCACCCTACTGGTCACGACTACTCACTAGAACCCCAGGTAACTACCTACCTGAATAGAGCAATTCGCTACTCACTAGAATACATGGGCCATTGGATCGGGTCCCAGTGGTCTACGAGCTCGCCTTGTAACCAGAAGGTCCTGGGTTCGAACCCCAGTGGGTGCGTACTGATGAAGAGTCCCAAACTAGGACGAAACAGCTGTCCAGTACTCCCAGGTTTTCCAATGCTTCCCACTTTACCTAGCTCACTAGCAGCCAAGAGACGTTTAGGAGTATGTCGGCCACTTCAAATAGTAATCTGTACTGTATGCCATGTTTGAGGCAAATCTGATTTCTTCGGAAACAGTAAAAACAAGATAAAACGAGAAAATAACATAGAGACCAAGTACCATCCAAATGAAACAATGCGTTACTAGTGTACAACTATCAATTTATTTAATTGAATTTTAGATTTTCCCGTCGATTGACTGGACCGAAGTGCTCGGTCTCAGGTTGAAATGTGCAGATGCTTCGGCGTTGTCTGGGCATGTGATTAGAATTTAATTGGTGGATGGTGACTAGCAGTGGAATCCAGGTTGCGCATTTCATCCTATTTGGGACTCGTCAACTGGAAGCCGACATGTCAACCTGAGACCGAGAACTTCGGTCCAATCAATCGACGGGAAAATTTAAAATTAAATAATTAATACGACCCGTTGCACAAGAGGTCCAAGCCGTCCAGTGGATAACGCTTCGGCATTTGAAACTATGGGAACTGGGTTCGAGACTCAGTGGGAGCATCTTCCCTCACTAGGGAATGCAGGTACATCCAGATGACGAGTCCCAAGTAGGACTAAATGCGCATCCTGGATTTCACTGCTAGTCACCATCCACCAATTAAACTATCAATTTAGTTTCTACTGAACTGTCTGTCCCATTTTGACGTGTCATGTTCTCTGTGATGTCTGCTCAAAAATAAACACTACAGCAATAACAGATTATGAAATAAGCTTAATAAAAGTTAGATAACAATAATATTTGTGTGAGTTTATGATCTAGAAAATTATAGTACATACTTGCATTCGTGTTTTAATAACATCCAACGGTGTATTTCCGTATACTGACGCTGCTCCAGCCACGATACCAAACAATCCGGTCAATAATTTTGGCACAGGTAGTCCACTAACCTTATCGCCTCGATATTGTCGATAGCCATCTTTAAGTGTTTCCATGACAAAGAAACGAATGGCTTGATTACTGCCTTGTTTAAGAATTGTCGGGGTTACACCTTTATAAATACCAGTAATGCCTATAGGAACAGAAAGGAAAGAAAATCAAGTATATTTATCACAGTACAGTTAGTTTTGCATTGCCTCATACCACTGGGAGCAAATAACACTGAGAAGTACATATTCAAAACAATGGACAGTCATGTGATTACCTTTTCTGTAAAGTTTGTGGTAAATTTAATTAGTGAGATTGAAGAAAACTGTAAAAGGGGCCTACAAACAGAAACTGATAGAGTTCATGACATGTGAACATATGATAAACATTATTCTAATCGATTCTGAATGAATACCTTCGTCTTTAGCAAGGACTACTTACATGAATAGGGGTAAGAACATAAAGATTATATTCTTCGTAGTGGACTTAATTACAGACTAATAAAGGTCAGAAAACCAAAGAAATCACAGAGCACCGAACAGATGCTCCTTAGTAGTTCCGAAGTCTTCAGAATTATTATGGTCTTACACATCTCATAGCTATCAGTTATAAAAGAAACAGGTAATAAAGACTCAAACTATTCATCATATATATTATGGAAATTAAAGTCTCATTCACGGTACACATTATGGTCCAAGCGTTGTCATGGCTTTCTGTTATTATTCTCATAGTCATTGTTTAAATTGTCTTATACACACAAATTAACCAAGGTGATTTCCACCACTCATTTCTATCGTCTTGTCTTCACGGATCACCTCTTAGGACGTATATCATTATATCATAATTAAAACAAAAAGTTGATACATTATGGGCTCCAAGAGGTGTGCCACACAACATCTCATAGTATAGGCGAGGGATAGGATACTGTCAGGAAGCACAGACCAAAGCAGATGGTAGTCTAATAGGACCATCCTCTGAGCCTTTGACTTGCAGTCTAATCTAAAAGGCAGTATAGCAGTGTTAGGAGCTACATTCCAATGGTTGCCAGTGACCAAATCAAGCCAATATGCCATCCGATCTTTTCAGATTCTGGAGCCCATGTATAACATAGGTTTGGAAACCGGGTTTTCCAGCTCCCATAGATAAACTTGAACGTCTACTGGTCCGGTTGTAAGCGCCGGATATTTACATTCACCCTTTTACTTTTTTGAGGAAGACCCCCGCCGCGTGAAGGCGGTGAGTAGGACTTATCTGGTAGAGGCCGCATGAAAGCATTTTGAGAGAAAGACTGAAATCTACCCACCCTCATCCGTACCAGGTCGTGTATAAAGAGACATAACATCGAGGATAAAAATTAATCACTAAACGCAAATTCTATTACAATCATGAAAGTCACAGGTAAAGATGTTAGAAATTGCTAAAGGAGTTGAATGAATATTGAACATTCAAAAGATCTGAGCCCCACCATTTGAAACATCAAAAATTTCATACTCTTGTATAGCATTGAGAAGAAAAAGCTTTACGACGCTGGCGACACTTTAAAAGGACAAAAAATGAATTTTTCTCTCTGAAAAAAAGTTTATACCTAATCTCAGTACGACGTAGACAAAATGATTACTGTTGGAGATGCATTTCATAGCAAATTATATATTCAAATGAACTGTCGTCAAGATTTGACAGAATAGTTCTAAAATATTTGGGCGCCGAGTGAGAAGTAGACATTTGTAAAAAATTATATTTGTAAAATCTCAGCGAGATTGAAATGAGTAATTCCAACGTTTCCTGTGTTTGGCAATCTGGTCCGAACTTCTTCAGGGGAAATTAATCAAAATTAACATAACGGAGGTTTATATATAAAAGGAACATCACTTTTTTTTGAAAACTCCGTCCAATCATGAGTCATTCAACAAGTATCAACAAGTACGATAGACAAAATTTTTTTGAGCTGTGATCAAAATTTGACCTCGAACTTACAAATATTGGTCTACCTTTGTTAAACACTTAAAACAGAGTGTGTATGTGTGTGTGGGTAAACGTCTCCATAAGAAGATATGGACAGTCGGGAATTTTGACCAAGTATTAATAAGTTCGGACCAGATTGCCGAACGAAACGTTGGAATTACTCATTTCAATTTCACTGACATTTTACAAATATAATTTTTTACAAATGTCTACTTCTCACTCGGCGCCCAAATATTTTAGAACTATAGTGTCAAATCTTGACGACAGTTCATTTGAAGGTAGACCAATATTTGTAAGTCCGAGGTCAAATTTTGATCACAGCTCATACAATTTTGTTTATTATACTTGTTAATACTTGTGTTTATGAATCATGATTGGACAAAGTTTTTAAAAACAAGAAATGTTCCTTTTATATATAAACCTCCGTTATGTTAATTTCGATTAATTTCCCCTGAAGAAGTTCGGACCAGATTGCCAAACACAGGAAACGTTGGAATTACTCATTTCAATCTCGCTGAGATTTTACAAATATAATTTTTTACAAATTATATATTCATTAAAAATATCTATTTGTATTTTAAAAAGTGTATGTAGTGGTTCTTTGCTTAGAATGTACTCCATTAATGTAAAACTAATCTTTACGAAATAAAAATTATTATTATTATTAATAACCAACTACTTATGCTGAAGTAACGACCTCATCAAATCTAAACGTGAGCATACATGTAGGACAATTTTTTATGAGCACATTACTGAAATCGCTCTTAGTGGCAATATTACAGTTACATTGAATCCGCTGAGAGATTTATGACCAGTTTTGACCAGAATAGACGAACTGATAGACTTAAAAAGACTGATTCCTACGGGTTCTGAACAAGATGAGGAGCAGAAGATGCTCAAATGTAAACTGACTAAAGGTTTTTACAATGACTGTGAACAGTAGTGGGCCATAAAAGTCAAAGAGATGAAAAAGCTGTCCTCGTGGATAACACCAGGTAACTATTTAGACTCATTAAGGTAATGTGAGGGAATACGAGATAGTCTCGTTGAACTGGGGTAAATCATTAACAGCCTCAGTGTATAGGAAGAAAGATAAGTCTTCCTGTCATAATCATCATAGGAGGATGAGCTTCAATAAACATTCGTAGACTGACCAGTGCTGGGAACAAAAGAAAGCGTGAAAAAAAACAGTCAGACTTTGTGCCAGCAAAAGGGCGTACTTATCATATCTTTATCCTTCAGCAGATCCTGAAAAATACGCATACTCACTGTGTAACAGTTTATAAATTCACCACAACCAATGGTGTCCGTTAGGGATGACGAATATCTCTACTATCATTGCTTAGTTTCATCATCGATGTTCTTCTACCTGTGACTCTAAACGACTTCAGTATCTCAGGGATTGACTTCTTAGTAAGGAACAGTCCCTTCAATTTAAAGTGTGCAGATGATGCAGTCCTTCTAAGTAAAGATGTTGAAAAAGTGCAGTCTTCTGAACATCCTGAGCAGAAATCACAGTATGTTTGATAAGTGACTTTTCCCTGTCAAATGTAGTATAATGCTGCAGGACTGGTTTGTACTAACTTTTAGTTTAAAGAAAGGGGGTGAAGTAGACGAGCATGTTGACCACTTCGCTTCTTTCGGAAGCTAAATTAGCTCTAATAGACTGATTAGTGATGAAATCTCAGCACGGATACATAAGGCCAGTGTAGCACTCACCAGCTTATGTCACCTCCAGCGCAGACACGATACCTAGCTATAATGCGAAAGTTGTGTACTGCGCGACAGTTCAGTGTACCAGATAAACCTTACTTATCAGTGACAGAAAACATACAATCTATGTAGAGTGCTTTAGACGAGCGACACTAAATACACTTCATTTACACATTCCTCATCTTCTTTTAAATTCTTCAACCACAACTGTTATTATCGATTAGTTGTTGTCTACTAAAGATTGTCGTCTTATTATCACCTATGATATTCTTAATTGTGGTCAACTGCATTATGCGTCAGACTGTGCATGGAAGCGAGAAGACAGCAATACACTGAATCACCAATATTAAGACTCTGGAAGATCTGGATTTCACGCGTGGACGATTTGTGTTTAATGATACACAAACTTGAAAACTTGCAGGCGAAAACCAACAAACTGGCAAACGTAGCAGGCAGCGAAGACAGGTTTCCAGGTGAACATATAGAAGATGGAAGTGACGAAGGTAATCAACCAACAGCAGCAACAACAACAACCAGCACCAATCACCATCAACGAGACAGATTTAACGGAGGTTACTTCCTTCACTCATCTAGGAAACATCGTTTCAACTACAGGCGACAGTTAGGATGAAGATGTCATAGCCGACCAGAATCGGGAAGGCAAGATACACATTCATCAACCTGAAATCAGTATCGAAGTCTTTTGCACTCAGCCAGTATAAACAACAAGATTCGGATTTCCAACACAAATGTAGTGTCAGTCACTTCTTCTGCATGGGTCAGAAACTTGCACTGCGTGTCACGAAAAAGATTTCCAACAGGTTACAGACGTTTATCAACAGCTGCCATCTTCGCTGGCTGGCTCCATATTGAAGATAGAATAGCCGGTTGGCCAGAGTGAATTAGCAACAAGAAACTCTAGCAGCAAACTAACCAAGAGGCGATCGCTCAACAAATACGTAGGGGAAAATGGGAATGGATCGGGCATACGTTGGGGAGGTCGTCGAATGCCATTACGTGCCAGGCCCTCGAGTGGGACTGGAATGTGAAATGACGAGTGGGTCGTCACATAGAGGGTGACATGGAGGAGATTGTGTGGCGAAGAGAAAATACAGTAGACATCTCTAAAGTAAGATATTTTTTAAAGTTTGGATATTACCTCCTCCAAGAATCGTCTAGTTTTGAACGTGGAAAACATAAAAAGAGAAAACAGAATCAGGTTAACTTTATTCACCCGTCTGCTTACAGGTCATCATAAACCACTGGGTTAATATTTGATGAACAATAGTTGATCAAAACTGATAGTGAGTTAGACTGCTGCTTTCTTCATTTTCTATTAAGATAATAAACAACCAATCAGACATCATTAAAACAAACAAAACACAAGAATTCACTTGAGGAAAAATAGGTTTTTTTCTCTTTCTCTCTCTCTCTCACTATGCATACTGATCGATTAAAATCAAGAATGTTTTTTCTCTTCATTAAAACAAATATTTATGTACTCAATACAGAGTGTTGAACAGTTAATCTCATAACACTGGAACAAATTCATGCACAGATTCGGCATACTTCTAACCAAATATTTCATATGATTCTTTCCCATAAGAAATTTAAAAATGAAAACAAAACACGTAGTTCAGTGAAGAGTCTCTTTTCGGAGAATTCATTTTCTTAGCTGGACAATTGCAAATATATATGAGTTATTTTGTACGTATGTGTACATTAAGTTTGTCAAACAAAAATACATTTGGTTATGGTTATTTTAACTAAA
This sequence comes from Trichobilharzia szidati, assembly GCA_944472155.2. NCBI lineage: Eukaryota > Metazoa > Platyhelminthes > Trematoda > Strigeidida > Schistosomatidae > Trichobilharzia > Trichobilharzia szidati. Next base: position 81,922,637 of record OX235274.1, read on the forward strand.
CAGGTGAAAATTAGTAAGTTTTGGGTAGAGTTACGTAATACAAAGACGGTCAAGAAAATTGGGTGTTAATGAAACTAGGGTAGTAACAAAGGTGATGAGTTGTCGCAAATAGTTGTTAAAAAGGAGTTACGTAATAATATGAATAGTTTGATGATTGAGTTGTACTCAGGATAAACATAGGAACAAAGTAGAGAATACGTAAGAGTTCCGAATGAATACAAGAATTACAAACAATTAAAGAAACAGGCAAACAAACAAAATTAAGTCATCACAAATCAACAAAGTTGTTACTATGACAGTAGAAGTGGTTGAGTGATTCTATGTTGTATGCACGGCTCCGGTCTTTCTGTCGAAACGGCCAGAGCTTCAGTGACGAAACTGTATTGCCTTTGATAGGTTATTCTTGACTCTGTAGATTAATTTGAAGGAGGCGTTTGTTGAGATAGAATGATGAGTGTTAACCAGATGTTCAATTATCTCAGTCCTTATTGCACCACTATTGCCTTTTCGCAACCATGCTGGATAGTGTTCTTGAATCCTCTTGGACAGGATGCACGTCGAACGACCAATGTACCTGGCTCCAAAGCAGCAGGTGAACTGGTATATGCACATAAAAGTGGTCAGATTATTTGTTCCTACGTGTATCCTGAGTACAACTCAGTCATCAAACTATTCATATTATTACGTAACTCCTTTTTAACAACTGTTTGTGATAACTCATCACCTTTGTTACTACCCTAGTTTCATTAACACCCAATTTTCTTGACTGATTTTGTATTACGTAACTCCACCCAAAACTTACTAATTTTCACCTGTTTAGTTAAAATAACCATAACCAAATGTATTTTTTGTTTGACAAACTTAATGTACACATACGTACAAAATAACTCTATATATATTTGCGATTGTACAGCTAAGAAAATGAATTCTCCGAAAAGAGACTCTTCGCTGAACTACGTGTTTTGTTTTCATTGATGTCTGGATGGGGATTATCCATGAATTAAAATTTAAAAATGGAGAGGTCAAGAAGTCGGTGAAATAGTAACAGGAATTAATGACGCCTAATCATTAAAAGGTGCGTCCGTGGCCCAGCAATAGAATGCTCGCTAACCACGCATGTGGTCCGGGGTTCGATCCTCGGCCGACGCGCTCCTTTACCTCACTATGCCATTGATAAGACTGGTAAAAAGAGAAGGTTGGGCATGAAGCTAGCAACCCCATCACGTAAAAATAAACACCACTGCTACATTAACAACTACTGCAAGTGACCACCGATTAGTAAACATCATTTCCTCCAGAAATATTTGGTGATGTAGAAGAAATGAAGGCACTTGGTTTAAAAAAAAATTTAATACGATAGTATAAACGATTTGTTTTTTGGTTGAGGTGCATTTTCCATTTACAGTTTATGATAATGGTTTAGCGTTTGAAACCACGGGCACATGGTTCGAGTCCCAGTGAGAACACAATCAGTCAGTGGGAATGCTAGTAGATCTAGCGATGAGTCCTAAATAGGCCGAAATGCTCATTTTGCATTCCACTACTAATCACCATCAACCAAAATAACGATAATCTAAACTATCTATAGAAATTTCAATTTGCCTGTGATAATGAAACAAGTCAAAATGGCGGAAACAAATCAAAGTTAAAAGATCGAGTTCACTTAAACTATAATACACATTAAACGGATGAGATGTTTACCATTGAAAAATGAAAGAACTATAACTTTCGCATCATAAGTCAACATTATTCAATAGGTAGACATTACAGTCACCGAAGGTTAATCACTAATAAATAAAAACAATAATTAGAAGTTTATATTCAACGAAAACAAACAACTAAATAGTGTTTATTGACAACACTAAACCTCCACGCATATTTTCAAGTGAAAGTTCAGACTAGAAGTCAATTTGTTTTACTAATGATATATTCAAAATACTGTTTATCGAGAGAGTGAAAAAGGAAGTAAAAATAGAGCGAAATCGGTTTGGTTTGTAAACAATCCCAATAGTTTCATACTTCCATCTATGGTAATCTCTCATCAGTAATTAACATGTGAAAAATATTCACTACTGATATTAGATGGTTGGAGGCAATCGGCAGGAAGCCTTGGACCTAGGTTTCGTGCTAGTTGGCACTCATCAGCAAGGCGTATCTGCAACCTTGAAGGAACTGATGTCCCTTCTGAGATTCGAACCCGCGTCACCCGGTGCTGCAGTCAGAGACGTTACCACTGAGCTATTCAGGCTCGCGACTGACCTCCTGTAGGACTGTATTGGATATTTTTGATTGCACACTAGTCAGTAACTAGTGTAATGCGTCTAGTCCTATCTTCGGTGCAGACTGTCTCAGAAGGACAACAGTTCCTTCAAGGTTGCAGATACGCCTTGCTGATGAGTGCCAACTAGCACGAAACCTAGGTCCAAGGCTTCCTGCCGATTGCCTCCAACCATCTAATACCAACAATTCACAGTGCACCGTAATGGCGAGCCACCTAGCATGGTGGCCACATTGCAAACATGACTGATAGAATTCAGTCTGCACCGAAGATAGGACTAGACGCATTACACTAGTTACTGACTAGTGTGCAATCAAAAATATTCACTACTGATATTTGATAACAGCATGATTCGTAGAATTCCCTACTCTTGTTATTCCCTTGATTTTCGAGTAGAACAGCAGCACGTCACCGCTTCTCTGCAGTCATTTTTAGCTGACTCCTCGAATGCCTACAAGCTTTCATTTCCCTTTTATACGATCACCTCCAAGTCACTCTTGGATGCCCAACCTGCCACTCGCTTCTCATTCGACATGTATGTTCAACTCATCTCCATTTCCTTCTATTGGCTGGCTCGTCACCAGAGTTCCATGCAGCAAATTCTTTCTGGCCATTTGACCTTCTGTATGGAACAAAAACAGCCGCTGATGAAAGTCTGAAGCCTGTTCGAAATGCTCTTCGTGATGCGCTAAGTCTCCGAACCATACAGAAGCCATCAATGACTTCATATTAGTATTGAAGATCCGAATCTTGTTTCATATGCTGACTGTTGTAGATTTCCACTCTGAATTCAGAGTAAAGAAGGTCTGTTTTGCTTTCCCGATCCTGTTTGGCTTTCACATCCTCGTCTGTGCTATGATGCTGCCAGATATAAGTGGAAGAGGTGACTTCCTTCAAATTCCTCCAGTTGATGACGACGGTTACTTGTTGTTGCTTAGGTCTCTCCATGAATTAATCAACACTAATTATAAGCATTACATTCATCTAATGGCAACGAAAGTGGAAAAGTAATCAACATAATGTCTGTATTTACAACACTCCCAGCCTTTTCTTTTATTTACAAGAATTACAAGTTATTCTTATTATTATGTCTTAAGCTTTTGTGAGATTGAAAAAGCCCAGTGAAGTCAGAAACTGACGAGCAGTTTGAGAAGTGTTTTAGCCAAGTTAGTATGTTTTGCAGAGTTAAAAACCACTCATATTTAACCAGGTTTATCGCAAATTCTGACACTTAGTATGAATGGATTATCAAAAATTCATCAGCCGAAAATACCAATTTTTCCGATGCTAGACATCTGCTTCATTTTATCATACAGCAATACGGTGATTGGTGGGACTAATTAAATCACTATGGCATAAGATGGATAAGTATATCCTGAAGGACAATTTTAAACTTGCATTTATAAAAAATACAAGCCAAGAATATAGGCAACAAAACATTGATTTCTACATAAGTTACTTTCCTACTCACTAATATACCTAAAATCGTTTCATTCGTGAATCCCCAAGGGTAGACGACTAGATAATTTTTAAAAAAAACTGCTCATTCCAACAACTGAAAGTACACAAGAGTAATAAAATAGCAAAGGACGACTCAGAGAAAATTTTCATTACCGAAAGAGTCTCCTTCAAAGGTCATGCGATCATCTATATTTATTATTTAAGACACATAACAATCTATTACTGAAGAGCAGAGGAAGGAAGGGCTGAATGATCCCAATAGTGTCAAATTCAAAGACCTACGTATGACACAGGCACCAGAAGCCTGTAAATCCGAGCTCAAAGTCTGTCTCCAGAAAAGGTTTGCATAATTTCCCACTTATCACTGTCTAGAAATTTTTATTCTTGCTTGTAATATTCTGTTTTTAGTAAGTAATTAATTATGATTACCATCAACATGCTATTTTTGATCGTGTGCTTTTGGAAGTGTGTGGGCGGTTGTTACTTCCTGGCTGCCCACACCGTGGAAGTTGGTCGAGTCTTCGGGTACCTGAAATAGAGAAAAGGTTAGTGTTGCGTGACCGCAGAGCCCAGGGGACAACTGCTTGAGGCCGGTCACACACGGCCTGTTTTTGTTTGTTCTTTTTCATTTGGTGTGTCTCAGTAGCATATTCATCACTTCTGCCCTGTGACACAACAGCAGGAAGGGCGGTCGTTGTTAATCCGGGCCCCGACCGATCAGGCATGATATTTTGTGATTTACTTTGAGTCATAGCATTGGGTTGGGTAACTGCTTTTTGTCTAACCGCTATCCAAACAACCTTTCTGGCATGGTAGGACCTACAGGAACATAAGTTCCAGGCAGTGTAGCTCGTTGGGTCATTGCGATATGCAAGCCCAACCACCACGTCAAGGTAGCAGCTATCGGCCGGGATGCTATTTTTGAGCACCACAGTTGCTAAGTGGACTAATTAACTAACTTCTTTCAAATAATAGAAAACAATTTTCACCTTGTTGAAATGAAAATCTTGTTGGTTAATACCAAAGCACTTCGAAAATCACCATATCACTGATATAACCCCTTTCTTCTTTTGTTCAGTAGTAGACTGTAGTGTTTTAACAAATATAAATATACTTGTACGGCTTCTATGGGAAACTTTGTTGGTGAGGAAAGCAATACTATTTCGTCAGTGAATAAATGTATAGTTCCTGATTAACAAAGAAATTCGCCATCGCGATACCCTCTTTGTTAACTTGGATGTCCACGTCAAAATGACAAACAGAAAAAGGCAACGGACAAACTTGTTTGCTCCTTCTGTGAAATAATCATAAAAATCCTGATGGCTATAACTTGATGGAACGCTAGTTAGGAAATAACTAGTGTTGTGCGTCTATCCCTTTGTTTGGTGCAGACTGAATTCTATCAGTCAAGTTTGCAATGTATCCACCATTCTAGGTGGCTCTTTGAACTGATGTCAGATGGTTGGAGCCTTCCTGTCGATTGCCTCCAATTATCTAATAAATGATGTTCATCTTGACATCTTCATCATGACCCATTCAGAAACTAAATTTACATATGAAAAGAATGGGAGGTATATAATGAATTGTATATCCGGATCCTTTAAGAAAGTTTTTCTATGTGTCAGATTCAAACTTAAGTTACTAAACGTGAAAATAAAGGATTTTACTATTGACTTATAGAGACTATCACTTAGTTTGCAGGGATATGATTGATTTCAAGTTTGATTGCGAACTGACTTCAGTCAGAGAAATACTGAAAACAAGGGAGTACTAGACAACTAAGCGATACTTGGGTGCATATCATTGAAGAGTCCCAAACTAGGGCGAAACAGCTATCCGGTATTCCCGGATTTCATTGGTTCTCTAATAGTCAGTCTGTGATTAAACCTGAAACTAGAATGCATTTTATAGAAACAAACATTAGACTAATTCATTTTCGGAAATAAAAATATATTATGGTATCAATTGAAATTACCCCTAGCTTAGTTGGATCTAACACATATGATATGAATCCAAAAATCAACACATTATTAAAATCCTTCGAATTTTATATCTTCTCGTTTTAACTAATATGGATAAATCAGCTCAAAAGTACAATACAGAGTAAGAATAATGAGATAAAGCAGTTATCAGGATGCAACTGATAACGTAAAGCTAACAGTCCACAGTTTGGAAACCGCTAATACGCACAAAAGGTTTAAATGAATTTGATTCTTATGCGAAACATTAGTTTTCTAAAGATTGCAGATATTTATAAAGCTGTGATCGACTGGCCTAGGCATTCGACTTAACATTCCTAGTTATTTAATTCAATTAATATTTTCCTGTCGATTGATTGGACCAAAGTGCTCGGTCTCAGGTTGACATTTCGGCTTTGTGCAGATGCTTCGACGATGTCTGGTCATTTTTAACTTGAAGTCAGCTGGTAGATAGTGACTAGCAGTGGAATCCAAGATGCGCATTTCATCCTATTTGGGACTCGTCATCTGGATGTACCTGCATTCCCCAGTGAGTGATTGTGTTCCCACCGAGGCTCACTGGGGAATGCAGGTACATCCAGATGACGAGTTCCAAATAGGATGAAATGCGCATCCTGGATTCCACTGCTAGTCACCATCCACCAATTGACTTCAACATTCCTAAGTTCACGGAGTTGAATAATACTGTTTAGTTCTAGTGAATAAACACTGAGTGGTTGTTTTATAACATTTCATTGTTCTTTTATGCCATGTTAAAACCAGTGGAATCATCTTAATCAAAAACGATATATTTACTGTTACTGATTACCCGTGTGTCTTTTTTATTACTAGGTAATTTTACCTAAAAGTTTATTAGTAAAAGCCAACTAGCATACCAATTTAAAAAAACCCAACCCATTCTTTTTTAATATTCTCCCGACCCTTAACAAAATTAATCGATATTTCATATAATCTGTGACAATAATCATGAACTGAATAAACAATATATTTTGTAAGAAGAAGGGCGTAAAATCAAAACTCATTCACTTAGTTAAGAATAATTATAGGGAATGGATTATGGGGTAACAAATCAACTACACTTTAGAAACTGATTGTATGTATGTGGAAAAATTGTTTTGGGTATAATCTTGCTATCTCTAAAACAGCAAATGTCCTTCGACATGGAGATGGACAATACACAATCCGGTTTGCCGTGGGCATGCAACAATCATCAATAAATTCAGCACACCAAAGCCAAACTTCCACAGGTAACAATATTAACAATGCTAACGATAGCACTGGAAGTGGTAGCAGAAGTCATAGTATCCATCGTAATACCAGTACTAGTTGCAATTGACAATGGTCAGAAGTCCCACCAGGTAACATGAACCACTAAGAGTAAGAGGCATGATGTCAGAGTGAAGGTCGGTGAGGCACATGGTATGCGGACTAATAACCTGAAAATAGTATTTTGAAGAGCAGCTGGGTACTTCTACACAGCCAGTGTTTAGTGTTGTAAATCACCATGTGCCATGGTCGGGTAAGATTAATACACCTAACGATGCAAAAGTTTGAGAAAAAACTCCAGAAACTCAAGTTCCATCAGACAGACAAACTACCTTAATCACTATTATATGTGTGATGACGAAACTCTAGCCATGGAGACTGAGAGTGTCCGATCGATGTGGAATGGAAGGAGGCTACCATTGTGACTATCTTTAAAAAACGCCTACATACTCCATATGGCGATAATCGGCGTATTAGCCTGCTTGTTACCAGTCGCACCAAGAATACTGGTTGCTGTCGTGCTACACAAGCTTTGTGAAGTGTCAAAGACTGATTCGCTAAAAACACACATTGTGTTGTTCAGCTCGTGGATACATCGATCATGTATTCATTCTGTGGTGAGAGCTGGCTGCTAGCCAAAGTTGGTTGGTAGACAGTAATTGACGTCAATGTTTATGTCCCCAATATTGGTGGTGAGAAAATGAGAACAAAGGCTTTCCGTTAGCATATGTATGATCTGATACAGCTACAAAGAGATGCAAGGTTAACTTTCTGTGAGAAACAACCAATCAAAAGACTGTATTTTCTACTAACAATAATCTACAATAATGTACATTAAAATCTATAAATATGTGTTGATTTTCTTTAATAAACGATCTGTTGCCTGGCCCTTGTCTTCTGTTGTTACAATTCTACTTTATTTGTTACAACACTGATACACATGTTAGAGACCGAAAATCCCTGTATTTCTTGATTTGAGGACTGACTTTGAATCGATAGACAAGGATGTCCCTTGTAAACATCTGTAAGAAAGAGGTGTATCTGAGGAGTTCATCAAAATTCTGAAAGCTCTGCACAAATCCACTTTAAGTAGAGTTGTTAAATATCCCTTCTGAGTTGCTTCGATGTTTACAGTCTTTCTTTAGGCCTAAGAAACTTGATCACTTCGGGATCAAGATGTGTGAATTACTTGCATTCAGTAGTGTCACGGTTTAGATGATTTTGTAGCGAAAAAACTTATGTTTAGATAGAGTGAAATTAATCTTTCAGTAACCGATGCTATCATAACTTGAACATGTGCTGCGAGTGTCACTCCAGTGAACTGCGTACCATTTACTGGTTGGTAGTTCTGAGACTCGTTAGAGAGAATGGAGAGGTGACCATCCCTCAGCGTGAAACAGGAGGACGAAGAAGAGTTGCGCTAGGCGGTCTGTGTTTGCGCCTCACAAATTCCTGGTTGCGCCACGAGAACTAATGCCACTCAAAAGCTGGAGAAGTTGCTAAAAATGCCTTAAACTTGAAATCAATGGCCAGTACGCTGAAATATCTCACTTTCTTTCATTTCTAAGAGTAACGTTCAAGCAAGGAACTCTCTTTTAAATGTTCTTAAAAGTTATACCTGCCTTTTCGCGTTCTATTGTTCATCATATTGTCGTTTAATTATTTGTGCGGGGCAACTCTTGATGTCCATAATGCACCACATCTGTGCTTCATATTCATGAATCAATCTATATATCTCTCACTTTTTAGTGGTTACATCTCAGCAGTACAACATAATACACCTTAAATAAGCAAGACTTTAGTGTATCCCAATCAATTTCAATATTCAACATACAGTGAGCATATCATCACCGGAGAGACAACTTAACAGGTTAATAAAAATAGTAACCTGGAATACTTAAGTTAGGTAAATACAAGAGGACTCTCTGAGGCACAAACGTTAGCTTTCAACTCACCTTTCAAACAAGATCATGTCATGTGCTGTTACTGCTGGCAACTATCAGTTGTCCATTACTCCCAGGTTTTCCAATGGTTCTCTAACCAATGTGAGCTCATGATGAAATCCTGTAACCAATCAACCGAATCCCTACAAACCAATACTTGAATATCAATGAGATGCTCACTGGCGACTGGCCCTATTCAGGTACCTGGGGTTCCAGTAGGAAGTCGTGACCAGTAGGGTACAGCAGATCGGGTGTGAGGAAAAATACTCGCCGAAGACATTGGCTAGCGGTTGCGCTATATCGTGAATTGGCAGAAGTTAGAATTCATGGGCTATTGGATCGGATCCCAGTGGCTTAATGGTCTACGAGCTCGCCTTGTAACCAGAAGGATCTGGGTTCGAACCTCCTGTGGTGGGTGCGTACTGGCGAAGAGTTCCAAACTAGGACAAAACGGCTGTCCAGTACTCCCAACTGGTTTTCCAATGGTCCTCTAACCAATGTCAGCTCATGATGAAATCCCGTAACCAATCAACCAAATCCCTACAAACCAATACTTGAGTTTTCTAACTGTTAGGTACTAGAGTTCGCAAACCACCTTTTTTAATAAGAGTCCTGACAGAGGAAGCTGTAGACCTCATCGAAACACATCTATGTGATACAAACGCTAAAAAAGCTATGACGTTTTAGTGAGCTACTATCCTTCAATATTTCCGCTTAGTAGAAAATAAAACCTATGATAAAATAATTTGCTATAAAGTTGACTAATTGCCATTAGCACTATTAAAACTTTCTACCAATAAAGTTAAGTTGAAGTAGCATCAGATATTCAAGGCTTTACCAATGGTTTAGATAATTAAACCAGAAACTAGATAATATCCTTTGAGAGACGTTTGCGTATGACTGACTCCCGCCAAATACGTAAAAATTGATTATGGTCGGTTACACTTCGCCGACCATGCACACGGTCCGGGGTTCGATTCCCGGCCGACGCACTCCTTTACCTTTCTAAGCCAGAAATAATGCTGGTGAAGAGGGAAAGTTGGGCATGAGGCTAGCAACCCCACCCTGTAAAATAAACACTGCTACAGAAACTTCAAGCCACTAGCTTGAAGCCCTATGTTCCACCGGGGAACGTGAAGAAAAAAAACACTTCAACATAGAGATGAGTTATGGTTTCAAGGAAATTTATGTCTACGTTAACTGAAAGCTTCCTCTTACCGTGTTCTTTGATGATACAACGACAGCCATGGAAAAACCCTCGATAGTGTGGATTTTTCGATGTCTGATCATTGATAAATTTTACTTTAATCGTCTCCATTGGAGTCACCACCAATATAGCCTCGCATACACCTGCACCTGTAATTATAAAGAGTAAATATTTAGAAAGGAATAAATAATTCAAAAATTATGAATACAATTTATTTATTATAATACACAATACACACAAAGAATAGATGATGTTTCACTCAAATCACTTTTCAATAGGGAAGTGACACTCGCGCATATTTCGCACATGTGACCTCAAAAAATTATCAAATTCTTTAGGTAGAGAGGAGTTTCGTAATTTTCAAGCAACGAAGACTAAACGTTTATAAGTAACTATTAGGACAGTTGATACTTCTATTTTAAACCAATCTGAATAACTTTTGTAGATTAGTTTAAAATAGAAGTATCAACTGTTCTAATAGTTACTTATAAACGTTTAGTCTTCGTTGCTTGAAAATTACGAAACTGCTCTCTACCTAAAGAACTTGATAACTTTTTGAGGTCACATGTGCGAAATATGCACGAGTATCACTTCCCTATTGAAAAGTGATTTGAGTGAAACATCATCTATTCTCTGTGGAGGAGAGAAAATCTGCTGAGTTTGGATATGATTTCAGTTCTATTTTCCATTCTTATATACTTCCAGTATGAATATATTTTAGAAGTGTGGACTGAAAGTTCTCAGAGAAAAAGATTTAACGTGGTCTAGTCAAGACCATGTACTATAGAGCGTGGAGAATATGCTCTATAGAGAAATTAGAGGAAGAATTTGAGTTTCTTGAAAAGATTTTGAAGAGCAATGGGTACCCTCAAAGGTTGATCAACAAGTATGGAAGATCTGAAGTCACAAATGTAAAACAAATCACAGTAGGAAAAACGCCAATCTACTTTCAGCTTGATTATAAAGGTGAAAACATTGCAGCGATGATCAACAGAAGGCTGAACACATCACTAGCCATAGCCTGTCCTGCAGCTAAGCTCGTTCCCGTCTATCGAACAACTTGCTCTTTGATGCAATCAAAAATCGATAGATATCCTTCTCATGTTAACTCCAACTGTATATACAAATTTACATGTATCTGAGGGAGCAGTTACATTGGAAGAACAGAAAGAAGAGCATATCTACGATTTTCTGAACATGTACCAAAAAGCTTACGTCTAAAGGGAACAAATGCTTTAAACATTGCCATCGCCAGGCATCTTCTTGACACGGGTCATGAGGTGGACGTCGAAAAGTCGTTCAAAATTATCAATAAGCAAAAGAGCTCAATTCTCCTTAAGTTTGCTGAAGCCATTTCCATCAAGCGCCTGAAACCTGATTTATGCGTCCAGAAAGAAGCGGTTATCAGTCTTTCTTTGCCCTGGTAACTGGATATTTTTCATCCAAATGCGAGATGCTGAAAAGTTTTCATTGTGTATGATTATTATTGTTCGGAATAGTGTTTAATATTGCATATATATATACATATTATTAGTGTATGCGTATATTGATCGATTGATTTTTGTTTAAAATGAACTCTGTGCAAGTATGTTAAAATTGTTTTTGTAGATACATTTAATAATGTCTTTGCCCTGTAAGCAGCTGACGAGAAGGCAACGAAATAAAAGATGGTACCATTTTATTCTGCTAAAACTGTATTTCTTGCTTTGTTCAAATTCATTAACGGGAATAAGTGTATGAAAAAGCTTTAGTTGAGGTAGGCGTTAGACCAGCATCTGAGTTTTTCAGACCCGTTAGTGGATCTGCCCCAGGGTTAGTAACTCACAGCTAATTTACACATACGGAGATCTCCACTTTCGTTTCAACTTCTTCTAGTGATAAATCAGTCTGTTTAACTAAGACTCAACTGGTCAGGTGATTAAAAAATATATTACTTGAAATATTTTAATCATTCTGTTTAAAGTAGTTATTTGTAGATACCGTAAAATGTCGTAAATAGAGCAGTGGAATGTTTGTGTGAACCTAAGAAATATTTTGTTTAAAAACTTGTTAATTCACTTAAAAATTAAGCTTCTCGCTTTTTTAGTATTTTAAGTGATTTGCATTGACTAAGAAGGTTAGAGAATGTGTTTTACATACCAAGATACCAACTAATCTGGCATATCAAGTAACAATTATACAGAATTAAACTTAGTAGTGTTCATCTTGAACGATCGACCGCTAATTGGAGTCAGAGATATGGATTTTTACAGACTCTATCTCTGGGAAACATAGAATGCTATAAATCGATAAGTAATTCGCTTTCAAACTATCAGGGAGATTGGAAACATTTATTTCCTGATAAGATACATCATTATTCTCTTAGGTTCCGTGTGGAATAGAGGGCTTCAACAGCACATTGTCATTTCATCCTGTTTACTTCATTCTATTTTAGCCGGCTCCATGACTACCTATGAGATTTGATTTCCTCCTCATACGATCTCCCCCATGTCACTCTTGCACGTCCGACGCGTCTGTTCCCACTCATCGCATATGTCTAACTCATCTCCATTCCCTTTGACATATTTGTTAGGCGATAGGTATTTGGATGGTCCGTTGCTACAGTTCCTGGTTGCTTAGCTTTTCCAGCTGACCGTCTGATCATCAGTATGGAGTGAAGACAGCTGTTGATGAAAGTCTGTGGTAGCCTAGTGGAAATGCTCTTACTAACATGACAAGTTTCTGAACCATATAAAAGAACTGACTTGACATTAATTGGTCTTGGAAATCCGAATGATGTCACTTCTGCTGAGTGCAGTGGATTTCCACATTAATTCCAGAGCAGTGAAGGTATCTGTCTGGCCATTTCCACCCTCAATGCCTTTTACATACTCATTCGTACCGCCTGTATTTGAAACGATGCTGCCTAGATAAGTGGAAGTGGTAAACTCCTTCAAATTCCTCCCGTAGATAGTGACTGGTGCTCGTTATACATATATATATATATATCGTTGTGTGTAGAGTATTCAGCCGAGGAGCTCTCCTGAAATCTAATGAATTCATCAAATCTTATCTGACTAACATTTGTTACTTGTTTTATATCACAAATGCGTTTATGTATCCCTATTTTTGTTGAATTTTTAATATCTTATTACGAGTTGATCACGGATTGATATCAGTTAGAGAAGCAAACAAAACTAACCCTTACAAACGAAACTATAGAAAATTAATCTGATGCTCGCTAGTGACTTGCTACAGGATGGAGTTTCTTGGAGTTCTAGTAAAAGTCGTGACCATTGAGGTCCATCCAGATGTCAGGTGTGAGGATGGATGTCCCATCAACGACAATGGTTGGGGTCGCGCTAAATCACGAATTGGTAGAAGTTAGAATTCATGAGTTGGCCATTGAATCGGGTCCCAGTGGCTGAATGGTATACGAGCTTGCCTTGTAACCTGAAGGTCCTCGATTCGATCTCCAGTGGGTGCGTACTTCCGATGATTCCCAAAATAGGATGAAAACGCTGTCAAGTACTCCCTGGTTTTCAATGCTTCTCTAACTGATATCAGCCCGTGATCAACTCGTAAAACATAACTAATCCTTACAAACCAAGTTATAGAAAAATATCTTATTACTTTAACAGTCAAATATTGTTTAAATCATATAAATGAACATTTTAAATCAGATATCTAGAATATCAGTAACATGCCAATTTAATAAACATAGTCATACATGAGCATTAAGAGATAATTATGATGGACAGAATTTAGCCTATTTTTATTTTACATGGAAACTATTTAATTACAAATTTGATTTACAATTGTTTTATACTACAAAATACTAACTGTTCCTTATATGCAGGATAAATATTTGATTGATATTCACAACTAAGTTAAGTAGTAGGTTTGATGTAAACCTAAAAAGGTGTATATGCGTCGGCGGTTCAATGGTAGAATCCTCCCCAACGACGTCGGTGTGGTCCAGGTTTAGTCCGCTGCCAAGGCACTCCTAAGCCTTGCTTTAACCGGCAGTAGGTATAGATATGAGGGAAGGCTGAGTGTAAGTGAAGCTAGTAAGTCAACCTCTCAAAATAAACCACCGCTACTAAATAAAACTTTAAAGTTTAAACTTGAAGCGATTTGTTCAGATCGGAACGCAAAGGAAAGGAAAAGAAAAAGGAGTATTTAAGTAGTGAAAACAGAAAACGTAGATCAGCGAAGAGTCTCTTTTCGGAGAATTCATTTTCTTAGCTGTACAATCGCAAATATTTATGTGTTATTTTGTATGTGTGTGTACATTAAGTTCGTCAAACAAAAATACAATTGGTTATAGTTATTTTAACTGAACAGGTGAAGATTGGTAATTGGAGTAACATAATGCAAAATCGGTCGAGAAAATTGGGTGTTAATGAAGTTAGTGTAGTAACAAAGGTGATGAGTTGTCACAAACAGTTGTTAAAAAGGAGTTACGTAAAATTATGAACAGTTTGATGATTGAGTTTTACTCGGGATACACATAGGAACAAAGCAGAGAATTCGAAATTACGTAAGAGTTCTAAATTAATACAAGAATTATAAGCAATTAAAGAAACAGGCAAACAAACAAAATTAAGTCATCGCAAAGTTCAACAAAGTTGTTATCATGAAAGTAGAAGTGGTAGAGTAATCCTCTTTTGTATACACAGCTACGGTTTTTCTATATGAACGGCCAGAGCTTGAGTGATACAAAGAAGACGAAACTGTATTGCCTTTGGTAGGTTATTCTTGACTCTGTAGATTACTTTGAAGCAGGAGGTGTTTGTTGAGATGGAATGATCAGTGTTAACCAGGTGTTCAATTATCGCACTCCTTTTGCACCACTATTGCTTTTTCACAACCATGCTGGATAGTGTTCTTGAATCCTCTTGAACAGGATACGCGTCGAACGACCGATGTACGTGGCTCCACAGCAGCAGATGAACTGGTATATGCGTATAAAAGTGGTCAGATGCGGCTTCTTGTCCTTGAGGCTTCTGCAGATCAGTGGGCGACTTTGTTACTACCCTAGTTTCATTAACACCTAATTTTCTTGACTGATTTTGTATTACGTAGCTCCAATTACCAATCTTCACCTGTTTACTTAAAATAACTATAACCAATTGTATTTTTGTTTGACAAACTCAATGTACACATACATACAAAATAACACATATATATTTGTGATTGTACAGCTAAGAAAATGAATTCGCCGCCGAAAATAGACTCTTCGCTGATGTACGTGTTTTCTTCTTCACTACTTAAATACACCTTTTTGTTTTCCCCTCCTTTGCCTTCCGGTATGAACAAATCGCTTCAAGTTTAAACTTTAAAGTTTTATTTAGTAGAGGTGGTTTATTTTGAGAGGTTGACTTACTAGCTTCGTTTACACTCAGCCTTCCCTTATCTCCATGCCTACTACAGGTTAGGCAAGGTTTAGGAGTGCCTTGGCAGGAGACTGAACCTGCACTACACCGGCGCCGTTGACGAGGATTCTACCATTGAACCACCGACGCATATACACCTTTTGAGGTTTACATCAAACTTACTCCTAAACTTAGTTGTGAATATCAATCAACTATTGTATCCTGCATATAAGGAACAGGCAGTATTTTGTAGTATAAAAGAACTGTAAATCAAATTTGTAATTAAATAGTTTCCATATAAAATAAAAATAGGCTAAATTCTGTCCACACATACATACAAAATAACACATATACATTTGCGATTGTCCAGCTAAGAAAATGAATTCGCCGAAAAGAGACTCTTCGCTGATCTACGTGTTTTGTTTTCATTAATGCCTGGATGGGGATTATACATGAATATTTAAGTAGTATCATCTGTTCTGTCAAATAATATAGCATGAACTGTTAAAAATTCATAATGTACTTTATTAATTGAAACAATAAAAACTCCTTATAATAGTGAGGTATTTGCAGAATTGACTTTCTTCATAACATGCAAACTTCAAATAACATGCGAGTATACATGTATATACACTGTTGACTCAAGTAGACACATAAATTATAAGTAAAGTTAGTATAGTATATTTTTTTCTTCTTCATTTATCTGATTTAACTTTCAAAACATTCTACATTTATCGACAGTCTGCTGTGCATAAATCTACAGGTTTTATTCATATCCTACTACTACTATTAACATGTTTGCAGATATACCTGGACAGATCAATAACCAAATTTACACATTTGATATTACAACTATAATATATATATATATATGTAAGCTGATGAACATTAAATCGTTGTTTAGTGTTCCATTGAACATTGAAATGAAAAACCAACCATGAGTACATATTTCAAATCAGAAAAAATGGCGGATGGATTCTCAGCTAGCAGTCGTAAGGTATAACCTACTGTTCAAACATACTTTCAAGATAGGTGACACAGAATACCATACGATACAAGTGGTTATCTAGAAAAGGTGACATTTAAGAGAAGAAGAATACCAAAGAAAGTGTATATCTAGTCTACTAGGGAAGTAAAGTTACTTGTTAAGACTAATGAATGATGAAATGCTACATTGAAGACTTTTTAAGATTCAAGAATTAGTTAGGTCACGGATTGATATCAGTAAAAGAACCATTGAACACAAACAGGGAGTACTGGACAGGTGTTTCATCCTAGTTTGGGACTCATCGGAAGTACGCACCCACCACCAGGGCCGGAACCCAGGACCTTCCGCTTAAAAGGCAAGCCTGTATACCGTTCAGCCAATGGGATCCGTTTCCATGGCTAGCCCATGAATTCTAACTTCTACAGATTCGCGATTTTAGCGCGACCACCAACACACACCAATACACGCTCTCAACTCCCAGCTGCAGACTACCACTGGTAGGTAGTTACCTGGGGTTCTAGTGAGAAGTCGTGACCAGTAGAGTGCAGCAGGTCCGGTGTGAGGACAAATACTCGCCTAAGACATTTGCTAGGGGTCGCGCTATGTCGTGAATTGGCAGAGGTTAGAATTCATGGGCCATTGGATCGGGTCCCAATAGCTTAATGGTCTACGAGCTCGCCTTGTAACCAGAAGGTCGTGGGTTCGAACCCCGGTGGGTGCGTACTGATGAAGAGTCCTAGACTAGGACGAAACAGCTGCCCAGTACTCCCAGGTTTTCCAATGGTTCTCTAACCAATGTCAGCTCATGATGAAATCCTCATACCAATCAAATCCCTAAAAACCAACACTTAAAGTCATTTTATTTGAACAGCACTGTTGGACTGTACTGGTGTATTTTGAAGAATGGTTTGAAGTCAAATAAAAAAATGCCTACAGTTTTGACAAAACTCAGCTGTTTTAAAAATTCAGTATTATTGTGTCACGTGTAGAAATACCCTGTAGCTGGACTAACAACAGTACAGAGTGCCCCAAACCTTTATCAGCCTTATTCAACAGCTATAGGATGATATCACATGTCAAGTGATTTACAACAGAACTCAGCGAATCTTTAATGAAGACAGGAGTATACTACCACCAATAATATTACTGATTATGTTGGACTGGATATTTCGCCAGGCCTTGGGATGGGAGAAGGCAGACACACGCCGAACTAAGAAGAAGAATCTAGGAGATTTAGACTTTACGGACAATTTTTGTATAATGCCATACAAACTCGAGATCTACAGGCTAAAACGGACAAGCTGTCAGAAGAGACTGGCAGACAAGACAGGTGAACAAAGAGAAGACAGATGTGATGAAGACACTTGAGTAACAGCAACCGCGAATCACTACCAACAGGAGGAATTTGAAGGAGGTTACCACTTCCACTTATCTAGGCAGCATCGTTTCAACTACAGGCGGTACGAATGAGTATGTCAAAGGCAGTCAGGGTGGAAATGGCCAGACAGATACCTTCACTGCTCTGGAATTAATGTGGAAATCCACTGCACTCAGCAGAAGTGACATCATTCGGATTTCCAAGACTAATTAATGTCAAGTCAGTTCTTTTATATGGTTCAGAAACTTGTCATGTTAGTAAGAGCATTTCCACTAAGCTAATACACACCTCCATCAACAGCTACCTTCGCTGGTTATTGAAAATCAGCCTGCCAGAAGGGATTAGCAGTATTCCCAATATACAACACCATATGAGCGAAACAAATTGAGTACTCATTGATAGTGCGATTAAAGGTAACTTTGTACAATAAACCCACAGTAATATATTGTCCGAAAAGGGAACAGAGCCCTAAGCTATACACCAGAACCTTTTAACAATGTTTCTCTAAAGGGATATTCAGTCAGGTGTGTTTGACACAATACTGAATTTATTGAAGAAATCCCTTTTTTTTTCTTGAGGGATAAGATTTTAGCATCTGATAACGTTATTTTTTTAACACTGTGAGCTGTGTAGATGACAGAAGGCAGGGAAAACACTTAACAGACAAACAGATGTTGAAATGAAGAATTCCACACATTTAAAAAATAAAAGAAAATGAAAGAATGAACAAAACTCAAGTAGTCGGGAGAAAAATCAAAATTGAAACATTTTGTGAAACATCATAACTTCAGTAACTAATCACTGTTCTCTCTTTGTTCCAAACTTTATGTTGAAGACTTATATTATTTATCTGTCAAGTATCAAATAATTCTAAGCCAAAATGTCTGCAGTTCTCCTGCACTGTCTACAATCAGTGTGGAAGTATGGAAGTATCCTTAACTGAACTTAACGACTTAAGAATCGACTTGTTACCAGGGAATAGTCTTATGGACTTAGAATATGCAGATGACATAGTCCTGTTAGGGGAGGATGCTGACAAAATGCAGAGTCTTCTGAACACTTTGAGCAGCAATCTCCGTATGTTTGGCATGCGATTCGCCCCTGTAAAATGTAAGATGCTGCTACAGGACTGGACTACGTCAACTCCTAGCTTAGTGATAGGGAGTGAAGTGATAGAACATGTTGACCACTTCACCTATTTGGGAAGTTGTATCAGCATCAACGGACTGATTGGCGACGAAATCTCAGCACGGATCCAAAAAGCTCGAGCTGCCTTCGCTAACTTACACCATCTCTGGCGTAGGCGTGACATCCGACTATCAACCAAGGGACGTGTGTACTGCTCAGCAGTTCGCTCCGTCCTTCTCTATGGCTCTGAAACATGGCCAATACGAGTTGAAGACATGAAAAGGTTGGCTGTTTTTGATCATAGATGTCTACGATCTCTTTCTCACGTTAGGTGGTATAATAAGGTAAGTAATGTTGACGTTAGGCGTAGAGTCTTGGGCAAAGAGGGAAAATCAATCGAAGAGGCTATAAAGTTACATAGATTGAGATGGCTAGGTCACGTGCTGCGCATGCCTAACCATCGCCTCCCCCCGGACGGGCATTACTAGCTGATATAGGTGCAGGTTGGAAAAGAGTAAGTGGTGGCCAAACAAAAACATGGCATCAATCCATGAAATCTTTGACAGTTAAACTGAGTCAGGTAGGGAGATGCAGACTTCCGGGTTGGGGCCTGCCCTCGGGACTCTAAGAATCAATGGCTGGAGACAATAGGTGACATGGCTCAAAATCGTTGTCAATGGCGCAGATGTATTCAGTCTCTGTAATCTTTCATATTCCTTTCTACCATTACTCATTCTGTTTCACTCATATACTTGTCAAAACTCTATTGATTCTCTTCACTCATTTTCTTGTCTACCTTTGTGTGCTATTTGGAACGTGGCAACTCGAACTGCTGCACTTCGGTGCCAAGTTCTATGTTGAATCCAGACAGACACACAGACAATCAGTGTCACGTTATACAGGACAAATATATATTCAACTCACCTAAACCACATAGAAGTTTTCTTCCAGCTGTAAGCGTTCCATCAGGCGATACATTATGACGTTTGAATTCCTCGAATGCTCCAAATCTATAAGGAGAATGTGTTTTTTTGAACAAGAAAGTCTAATAAGCACTCAGATATTAAATATTATTCAGCTACTTAGAAGTTGCAATCAAATAAAGGTGTTAATGAATATTAATTATTGCATAAAAGTCCAAGAAACATAAAAACAAATTGAGAAAATCAAACATTTAGGATGATTCAGTTGTCTGAGTCTTGAACTCTTAAAAATGTATATCTGCAAGTCCTAGTTATCTATGCACTTAATAAATTAAGTGAAAACTTGACTTGAAGACGTTGTTTATTAAGTTGTGGGTTTTATCTAACTCGTTTCTTTTGATTATTACAAATGTTTCGTCCACGTAACGTATCAAAATCTTGGGTTTGATCTTTGGTTGGATTATGTTTTCTAAAACATTTTAGAAGCTTGGCATTCCAGTGAATCATCAATCAACAGACACATCGAGATTGACAAAATTTATCAACCGGTAAGAAAGAAACCTCACACACAAAGGGTCCAAGTCCAAGTCAAGGAAACAATCAGTTCCAATGCAAGTAGCCTAGAAGGTGTGAAAACACACAAGAACAACCAATCACGTCCAAGGTCACTGGGAGAGATGATTAATAAACTCGTGGAGAAATCTAAAAGCCCACTTCAAATTGAAGTATGCGCTGAAGATGTTGCCTAGTAGGGCGATGAAAGCTTCGCAAATTAACTATCCAGCTCAGAGAACACAACCACATTAAAATCATCCACCTGAGCTACAAATCTTCTCCATCATATCTACTTGTCAAACTAAATAACATTTGATTGTTAGATTCGGTCATGAAACAACATCGGCTATTGCAATCATTGAAAACGAGGAGGCACTCGACAGCTGTTAGGTTCTGGTTCGAGACTATTCAGCGGTGTGCACCTATGAACTCACCAAGAATTGAACCAAGGACCTCTGTTATACGAGACCAAGCTTGTTGACCATTCAGCCGATTGGGTAAGAATTCTGACTTTGTCAATTCATGGCATAGCACTAACTTCACCTTGACGCTATGGACCCGACTGGTCACGACTTCTCACTACAGCCTTAAGACATCCCATCCAATAGAAATAGATAAACTGGAGATATTGATATTCAGAATATGGGATTTTTTGGGGTTTTAGATCAGTTCTAACGCAAATTTGGTTACGAGCCAAAATCAGTCAGAGATTATAGAAGACTAGGGAGCACCAACCTAGGATGAAACAGCTGTCCAGTGCCCCTTGGGTTTTAATCGTCTATAACTGATGTTGGTTCGTGTTGGAATCTGAAAACTGAAATTTATCGAAATCTTCACAAATTTCATAAGTGATATTTAGTTGGAGGTGACTGGCAGTGGAATCCAAGATGCGTATTTTATCGTACTTGGGATTTTTTTAACTGGATGTACTCGCAACTCCAGTGAGTGGTATTCCAGCTGAGACTCGAACCCTGGGAACATCATTACTCACCGGGGAATGCAGGCACATCCAGCTAATGAATACCGAATAGGATGAAGTACACATCTTATATTCCACTGCCAGTCACTACCAGCTAAAAATAACTCCACGTGAATCTGCAAAAGTCGTCGAAGCATCCATATTAGGTGACAAAAAATGAACGGACATCGAGTATTTACGTCCAGCACAGTCAAACAGGGGATAACAGATATTTCTCTTCTCTATATATGCAAATATACACATTCCATCTTAGTGGCTATGTGGTCAAACAGCTTGTTTTTTAACCTAAAGATCCTAGGTTCACTCCCTGGTGGAGTCATGAGTGCTTACTGCTGAAGAGTTCTAAACTAGAAGAAGACAGTTGTTCAATACTCGGTGGTGGTTTTCAGTGGTTCTCTAGCTGAAGCCAATTCATGATCAGTCTTGTAATCAATCGAATCCCTGCAATCCAAAACTTGAAAATTAATCTAGAACTCAGTAGTGACTGACTATAGGATGAAATTGCTTGAATTTCCAGTGGGAAGTTGCCACCGGCGAGGCCCACGAAGTTGAGTGTGAGGAAAGATACCCCCGGATGACACTTGCTGGTGGTGACGTTATATATATATATATATATATATATATATATATATATACAAGAATTGGCAGAAGTTAGAATTAATGGGCCATTAGATTCAGTCCCAGCGACTCAATGGTATATGACTCCGCCATGTAAACTGAAGGTCATGGGTTCGACCTGTGGTGGAGTAATGTATGCATACTGCTGAAGAGTTCCGAACAAGAGCAATACAGTTGTTCAGTACTCCGTGGTGGTTCACAATGGTTCTCTAAGTTAAGTCAGATCGCAATCAATTTCGAAACACATCTTCTAGGTACAGGTTCATAAAAATTAACTACCCAGATTATATAAACACTTTTGTGAATTTATTTCTATTATTATTATTATATTATGACGCCTTGGATTATTATCCACCAATTCATATACATTAAATCTACTAACCACATTGATATCGAAAGCCTTTGCTGAATAATTTTCTGATATAATTGTGAAGTCTGATCAGAAATTACTTATTTGCTTAAATTGCGTTGTCGAATTATCATAATGGAAATGCTTGAATGAAGATATCTACAAATACACTAAACAACTAAGCATAACACGGACTAAAAATAACTGTTCTAGTCTCTTAACAGTTTCGTCTCTATCAATTCCAACTTAGAGCCTTAGGCTATCATCACATACTGTAATATAGAGAGTGAATATTTACATTCCCACCCATTACCATTGGCTATACTATAAAAATCTCGTCTCTCGTACAAAATGAGAAAAAAAGATGTTTTTACCGCCATTTCTCTGTTTAATGCTAACAGATTTATCGAAGTAGAATTTACAAAATGTTACCTTATATATGATAATTAAAATAAGTGACTCAGTGGAGAGATGCTTTTCAACGAATTTATTATCAAGCCGTTAAATAGTATATATATATATATTGTTTCCTTTAGTTCCTAGAGGAACATAGGGCTTCAGCAGCACGTCTTCATTGCCTTCGGTTCTCCACAAACATTTTCACCTAGCTCCAAGTCTCCCCACATGATTTCATCTCCCCTTCACATCACCTCCTCCATGTCACCTCACCCTCACACTGACGACCAACTCCCCGCTTCCCATTCGGGTTCCACTCGAGCAATGGCCTGGCGTGTGATGTCACTCACTTCATCGTTTGTTTTCTCAGAGTATGGCCAATCCACCTACCTCCATTTCTTCCTGCATATTTCTTGCACAATCGGTTCCTGCTGGCTTGGTTCGCTCATTGACAGAGATCCCTCCCTGTTCCTCATCTTTTCTGGCCAGCCATCAGATCTTCAGTAGTATTGGGCGAAGACAGCTGTTGATGAAGGTCTGTAGTTTGTTCGAAATGCCCTTCGTGACACGGTGCCAAGTCTCTCATCCGTATAGTAGCACTGACTGACTTCACATCGGAGTTGAAAATCCCGATCTTATTTTTCATGCTGAGTGCTGAGTGTTGATCTCCACACAGACTTGAGAGTAATGAAAGCTTGCTTGCCTTGCCTTCCCGATCCTCGCTTTCATATCTTCATCAGTTCTGTCCACCTGTAGTTGAAACGATGCTTCCCAGGTTGGTAGGTGAAGGAGGTTGACTCTTTCAGATTTCTCCCATTTATGCTGGTTGTTGTCGTTTGTTGTTGCTGTTGGTGGTGTTGACCAAGAATCTTCACCACTTTTGTTTTCTCTATGTTCACCTGAAGTCCTATCTTCCCTGGATGCTTCTTCTCTCAAGTTGTTGCATATATATATATATATATATATATATGGTTTTTCAAAATAGTAGTGTGAACTGCGACAAAATATTTGCGATTATAATTCTTGTTAAAAACCAGGAGCAAGGATAGTTCATAGAATGCATAGATCTTAGAAATGGATGTAGAATTAATCATAATTGATAGACAAACCAAACATTATGCAACAAGGCAAGAAGCTAATACAAAGGTTGATGCTCCTAGAAGTTGTCTTAATGATGGTAAATATTAAAATATTTTATTTATAAAAACAATTACACCGTAATCATATTCATCCTTATGATCGACTGTCAAAGAATAGGCTAAATTTGATCAATGCCATCTAAATACGTCTACTAGAAGTTGATAATAATATCTTCCCACATGTGCAATTCTAATATGAATTAACAGGAACGATACTGGTTTAATTGACAGTTATGTGTCTGATGTGATGAAGAAGACATCCGAAGATTCAAGAATTAAGCTGCTGGGGAACTGAAAAACGAATAAATCATACTCTAAGTCCCACAGTTCACCTGAGACAGATGTATCTTCAATCATTCCAGAATATGCTTGTCTGATGCGTAGATGCAAATCCTATCTCTTGTACCTAAGTTACACCGTATTTCATCCATAGTTGACGGAAATAGACACAATGGTGTAATTGAAAAATCTTATCACCCAGACACATAATCATATACAGGACTAAGCGGAAATTGAAAAGTGATGAGTATTTGTTGCACTTCACCTAAACATTGCTATTCAGGGCATACTTTAAACTCATACAACAACGGATTATTTAAAAGTTATGCCTACGAACAAATCAATTAGTATTTATTTATTGATTAAGTGATATGGATTCTTGTATAATATGCGTTGAATGGAAGAATCAAAAGACAGTGGCTACATGTCAACATTCATGTCGGGAATTTTCAACATTCTTAGTGTAGGCAGAAAGTACTGCTAAGCAATGCTCTAAAACACGATGAATTTTTAGCCGATGTTACTTAGGATTTTTAAAAGTGTTTATTTGAAAGAAAATATTAATTAACCTGAATATTCCTTGCTAAGTTACCCATATAATGCTAAGAAATTTACTATTTTTCTTCAAAATGAAAGATAACTGAATGAACAAGTCTCTTGTAAGCCATATAATCATAAATCCACTGAGATTAACAATTGTGGGTAGCCTGTATAATAGAAATAAGAAAGTAACCGATGGATGAAGGCGGCTGGCAGAAACCCTTGGAACTAGGTTTCACGCTAGTTGGTACTCATCAGCAAGGTGCATGTGCAAGCTTGAAGGAACTCATGTCCGTTCTATAACTCGAACCCGTGTCGAACAATGCTGCAGTCAGAAACGTTACAGCTGAGCTATTCGGCCTCGTAACTGACCTCCCACAGGAATGCAATGGATACTTTTATTAGTGACTGGATAGTAACCAATGTCCCGCGTCTAGTCCTTGGTTCGAATCTCAGAAGGGACAGGAGTTCCTTCAAGATTGTAGATACGCCTTGCTGATAAGTGCTAAGAAGCACAAAACCTAGTTCCAAGGCTTCTTGGCGACTGCCTTCATCCATCTATTATGGATTCAGAGTTCAATGTGATGGTGAGTCACCTAGCTTGATATGACATCACTGTCGTCCAATATAATCGCTGAATAAATGTCTTACCATCCAAAATCTAAGAAAATCCATCTCGAAATCGGATTAGTTTCAGGGTGTTGGGCAAACTGTAGCTTCTGAATAAGCTCATTCTCATTAGCCATACAACATACGTCGGTGGTTCAGTGGTAGAACGCTTGCCAATCATGTACGTGGCCCTGGGTTTGATTCCCGGTTGACACGCTCTTAAACCTCACCTAGCCACTAGCTAGTAAGCCCAATAAAGAATGGAAGTTAAGTGTGAAGCTAGGAACCCAATCCTATAAAAGCACAACACCACCACAGCTACTGGAAGTATAAATCTGTATTTTGAAGCCCTATGTTCCACTCCAAACGCATGGGATGAGGAAGCCACAAAAGTTAAGCAAAAGAATATTTTAAATTCTCACATCTACAACAACCGACAGTAGGACTTTTCATACTTAACTAAACATAGAAGTCAAAACCTGAAGTGTTTCTTTCTTTTAATCAGTCATACACCTTGTATCCAATATTGCTTCCTATTTAAATGACTGTGAAATACAAGGGACGAAAACTGTCTAGAAAATTTACAGGATGAAAAAGTACAACATCCCCATATAAACCAGTGATAAATCTTACGAATGGAAAGCAAAACTGTAAAGAAACAGCTATATAATCTCTGAAAATGTCTACTATATTATATATAAGGTAACGAATTTCACTTCCCTTTTCTAGTGCAGAACAATCACGAGTGTGTATAAGATAGTTCCAATGTAGATTTCGTCACGAACCAACATCAGTTAGAGATCACTGAAAACCAGGGAGCCTTGGATAGCAGTCTTATTCTAGCTTTCAACTCTTCACCAATGCCCACCCACGACCCCGCCAGCGATCACAGCCTGGACCTTCAGGCTACGAGACCAAGCTAACTGACCATTCAGCTACTTGGAGGCGAGAATTCAACGATATATCACTTCCCTCCAAAGCCTCAGGATGGCCACCCCTCCGCACACCTCTTGAAATGCTCCCATATCACCGGGCGTCTTACATAGCCTCTCCTGAGGAAGTCCTACTCACTGCCTTCACGTGGCGGAGGTGTTTTTCACCAAAGTGAGAGGGCGAAAGCGGATGCCCGGCGCTCTTCACCGGGTTGACTGTCCATTGGATGACAGTCTAGGGGAGATGGCTAAACTCTGATTCCAAACCTCCAACGACTGGCCTATGAAGCTCACTGGAGCTCACCGGCAGACGTATGGACAAAGGGCTTGTTGGATGTCCTGGGTGTCTGGCCCCATTCAAAAAGGCGTATGAACCGAACTCCGGTCACCGGCTGCCAATGGATAGTGGACTCCCTACTCCACTCCTACTGCCTTGTAGGTCACACTTGGTTGTGTAAAGGCTAGAGCTGCACTCTCAAACAAAAGCCCGAGCGATTCTGGGGACATCACTCGTACCGAATTCCCATGAAACTTCATGAACTCTCTTACAAATTGGATACCCTGTCGCAAAACCTTGCATCAGATCGCCGCGCCTGGGCAGCGATGATTCGAGATGTTCATGAAGCCGGCTCATCCTCCCTTAGGAGATAGCCGAAGTAAAGTAAAGTAAGTCCCACTTTTATCGATTCGTGATATAACCCACCCTGCCCCCAACCAATGCCTTCGATGAGCATCCACTTCACTAGCCCAAGTAGATGAATGATCAACGAGCTAGGACTTGCAACTAGAAAGTCCGAACTCTATCCTTGGTAGGGTCGTCGGTGTGCACTACTGAAAAGTCTCAAACTAGAACGAAACAGCTGTCCAGTGCTCCTTTGTTTTCAATGATCTCTCTGTGTGATGTTGGTTCATGGCGATATCTAATTGTTTTATAAAATATCACATTGAAAATATATAAATTTTCTACAGCTATATAACATCAAACTACGGAAGTTAACAATTACGCATTAAATTGTTCTGTTAATGACAGAATTAATAACAGAGGAATTAGAAAAATGGTTAGCTTGATTGAATGACCGAATGACTAATTATAAATAATATTTACCATTTTGCAAAAGCTTCTGAGGCATTTCATTCTCTAAATTCCATAACAAACTTAATATTCAAGTATTGGTTTGTAGGGATTTGGTTGATTGGTTACAGGATTTCATCATGAGCTGACATTGGTTAGAGAACCATTGGAAAACCTGGGAGTAATGGACAGCAGCTTCGTCCTAGTTTTTGGGACTCTTCAGCAGGACCTTCTGGTTACAAGGCGAGCTAGCTCGTATGCCAGTAAGCCACTGGGACCCGATTCAATGGCCCATGAATTCTAACTTCTGCCAAATCACGACATAGTGTGACCCCTAGCCAATGTCTTCGGCGAGTATTTGTCAGTATCAGTTGCCTACATAAGATTACTGTCGTGGCCCAAGTGGTCTAGTAGATAACGCTTTGGTGTTTTAAACGATGGGTACTGGTTTCGAACCTCAGTGAGAACACCATCAGTCACTGGAGAGTACAGATGCATCCATCTAACGAGTCCTAAATGGGACGAAATATGCATCCTGGATTCCACTGTTAGTCACCATCCACCATATCACTTCGTATTAAATCTTCATACATCGTCGAAGCATCAGCACAAGGAGCTGACGTGTCAACAGAGGTCGAACACTTGGGTCCAAATTCAATTAAATAATAGATTGCATTAGTTTACACAGTTTGAAGTACTAACAAATAATATAATTAAGTGAAACAGTTAGTTCTTATGATAAGTTTAAATGAGATAAATATTACGAGATGATGCCATTTGGTAGTTTCTTTACGATCGCCCTGCAATTAACATGGTTCACATGAATGAAATACAATGTTTGACAATTACTCAGTTATATAAAATAAAAGTACATACTAATAACTAATCAATATTTTAGTAGGTCAAGTAGTCCATGGTGGGCGAAGGTTGAAGTCTGTTGTTTCTCATACACATTGTTTGGGGTACATGTGATTAATCCAAAGTGCTTCTCTCATTTTCAATAACATTGAATTAAGGTTATGTGAAATAAATGAGAAATAGTCATTAATATTGATTTAGGGGTCAGACATTAATAAATGCTCTTCATTGGATGATACTGGATTTCTATCCAGATTAATTACACTTGGTTTTCCTAAGTGAGTTAATAACCATTTAAGAACATGTTCTTTCCGATGAGACTGAAACATTCGCTTGGTTCTTCCAAACTATAGATGTCACTGCAACTGCAGGTGAACTTGTAGATACGGCGTGAGGTAGAGTCCACCCTCAATTTCGTAAAGAAACTACGAAATGATAACATCTTGCAATATTTATTTTCTTAATGCCTTACTTAGACACAATTAATTCAATCTAATCGCCGAAATTTTACCTCTCTGACATCTAAGGCTTCAGAATAAGGAGGAGTTAGAATTTAGTAACTTTAAATTATATCACTTCCTTATAGCAACTTTCTAATCGTATGTTTCATGATGGCTATGCGCCGACTGACGCTTTATGTTAGCTAAGAGTTCAAGACACAAATATTTGGAGTTATTATTATTGTTTCCTTTAGTTCCTAGAGGAACATAGGGCTTCAGCACCACGTCTTCATTGCCTTCGGTTCTCCAAAAACATTTTCACCTAGCTCCAAGTCTCCCCACATGCTTTCATCTCCTCTTCACATCACCTTCTCCATGTCACCCCACCCTCACACTGACAACCAACTCGCCACTTCCCATTCGGATTCCCTTAAGCAATGGCCTGGCATGTGATGTCACTAACTTGATCGTTTGTTTTCTCAGAGTATGGCCAATCCAGTACACCTCCATTTCGTCCTGCATATTTCTTGCTTAATTAGCTCCTGCTGGGTTGGTTCGGTCATTGTCAGAGATCCCTGTTCCTGATCTTCTCTGGCCAGCCATCAGATCTTCAGTAGTATTGAGCGAAGACAATTGTTGGTTAAAGTCTGTAGTTTGTTCGAAGTGCCCTTCGTGACACGGTGCCAAGTCTCTCATCCGTATAGTAGCACTGACTCGCTTCACATTGGAGTTGAAAATCCCGATCTTATTTTCATTTCCATGCGGAGTGTTCATCTCCACACAAACTTGAGAGTAATGAAAGCTTGCTTGCTTTGCCTTCCCGATCCTCACTTTCAGATCCTCATCAGTTCCGTCCACCTGTAGTTGAAACGATGCTTCCCAGGTACATAAGTAGGTGAAGGAGGTTGCTCCTTTCACATTTCTCCCAATTATTCTGATTGTTGTCTGTTGTTGCTGCTGGCCAGGAATCTTCTGTTTTCTCTTTGTTCACCTGAAGTCCTATCTTCTCTGGATGCTTCTTTTGCTAACTTGTTGCTTTTCACTTGCATATCTTCCAGTTTGTGGGAAATTAGACATATATCATACAGTAACCTTCCAAATCTAAATATTCATAAAAAACGACTAATTAGAGCGAACATTTGTTTTTAAAAAACCCTTTTCACAGCTCTACAGTTATCAACCTGTGAATGTTAGTAGAATACAATAGCCAGTAAAGGCAAATCTAAACTGTATTAGAAACTAAATTGGGGTACAATTTCAAATGGAATAATATTCCTTCAGTTCTGACTATCATTTAAATACGCATAAAGTGTGTAGTCATTATCAAAATAAGATTTAACAATTCATCAAGTGACTTCTTTGTGCTTCTAATAAATATATAATCTTCAAGTATTTGTTTTGTAGGGATTTTGTTTGATTGCATGGAGGATTTCATCATGAGCTGACATCAGTTAGAGAACCACTGGAAAACCTGGGAGTACTGGACAGCTGTTTCGTTCTAGTTTGGGACTCTTCACCAGTACGCACCCACCGGGGTTCGAACCCAGGACCTTCTGGTTACAAGGCGAACTCGTAGATCATTGAGCCACTGGGACCCAATCAAATGGTTCTTGAATTCTAACTTCTTCCAATTCACGACATAGCGCGACTATTTCGCAATGTCTTCTTCGATGAGTTACTCCCACATCTTCGACCCTACTGGTCATGGCTTCCCACTAGAACCCCAGGTTAACTGCCTGAATAGGGCCAGTCACTAGTGAGCATCAGATTAATTTTCAAGTTAGAATTCAAGAACCATTGGATCGGGTCCCAGTTGCTCAATGGTCCACCGGGTTCGAACCCCGGGAATGCGCGCTGATGAAGAGTCCCAAACTAGGACGAAACAGCTGTCCAGTACTCCCAGCTGGTTTTCCAATGGTTCTCTAACTGATGTCAGCTCATGATGAAATCGTCCATGCAGTCAAATATATAATCAACAAAAATACTAATTTCAGGCAGTGAATTATATTCAGTTGTATGATGAAAAATGATGAATACTACCAAAAAATTTAAGTAAACAAATCGGTTACGGTGCGTGTATGTTCGAGGGATGACAAATAGTAAAAATTATAATGAAATTTCGTGGTCACAGTTCACTGTGATCAAATAGGACACACAGTAATAAAAATAATGCTGTGAAGTAAACTAGATAAAAAGCAGTAAGAAGGGCATAAAAAGACATGAAAATATGAGATGGTTGAGTATCCGACGTCTTAATGGTAGGCCGAGACAAACATAGAGGACAAATGTACCATTCTGCATACACAACTTAGGTTTCTTGTTATTGCTCCGTATAGCTTCAGCTACAGCTAGGAGATATAGATAAATACCTGTGCAAACTGATGATTACATCCCATATTTTTATGGTTATTCCCAACTCCTGTGGTGAAATTTAACTGTAGTTTATAATACAAACGACGTACACTAAGGGGAATAAATCTGGATGTGTAACTTCTGTGTGTAACCTACTGTGTACATATTCATGCATATGTACTTGAAGTAGCATATATATATTGGAACAACAGAGAGGGTCCCAACGATGAAATCTCTCTTTATGTGTGGTAAAGGTTATCTATTAGGAATTCCGAGACTCCCCAACTTAAACAGGCACATTAATAATCCCTGTGAAAATTCAAGTGCCTATTGACAATCATGTCAGTTAGCTGAGTCAAAGGCACACCACTAACACTACTTACAACCTTCAATGTTTTACGTCATAGATGATATATTCTTTTTTGAGAAGTCCAGCTAAGAATAAGTAGGGCGAGAACAATGAAGAACAATGGACAGAATACATGAATTGATAAATTTTAAGAGGAAAAGTTGATAAGTTATTCCAGAAAGTTTCAACTTCTTTGAGTGATAAGTCAACAAAATATGAAAATCAAAATAAATGATTCAGCGAAGAGACTCTTTTCAACGAATTTATCATCAAGCTGTACAATCGTATATATATGGTTTTTAAGAAGTTATATCCGGTGAGGGAATTGAAACATAGGTGTGAATGCATAAAATAATAATAATATGAAATGCAATTAAAACTAAAATGTTTGTGATTATAATCGTAGTTAAATGTCAAGTGGCAAAGCAAATTAATGTCATATATAGAATAATTCATAGGATGGATAGAACTTGAAAAAGGTGTGCAATTATAAGATTAGTAGACAAATCGAATAAAATAAAAACGTTACGTAATATTGTGTGAAATTTAATAGCATAGAATTTAATGTTGCATAAAGGAATTGATTTAGAATGACAAGTGGAACAAGTGAAATAATACCGGGGACAATTAAAAGTGAGAGTAGTAATAGTAACAATTGACTTAATAAGGAAGAGTATACAAATTGAATAGACAAAAATGAAAAATTGGTAGAGCTAAAATATGATTGGGGATTACCATACTTTAGCATAGAGGGATTAAGACCATGAAAGTTGGAGGGGTTGAACGAACTTTTTCTGTACACAGAGATCTGGCTTTTCTGTTTCGATAGCCAAAGCTTCAGCAATACAGATGAGTCGGGTACGTAGGGATTTGGGTAAATTACTCTTTGCCTTGTAGATGACTTTGAAGGCGGAGGCTATAGAGATAGGGTGATCATTATCGACCAGATGTTCAATGATCGCGCTTCTTATTGCTCCACTTCCACCTTTTCGTAACCATGCAGGATAGTGTTCTTGCACCCTCTTGGACAAAACTCGTGTCGAACGACCGATATACCTAGCTCCACACGAGCAGGTGAATTGATAAACACACATAGAGTTGGTCAACAGCGGGATCTTGTCCTTCAGGTTATTGAACAATAATGGTCGACTAGTAAAGGCTATTCTCAGGGATGCAGCAGGGAATGTTCTTTTCAGGGACTGTGATATCCTTCGTTTCATGATATCGGAAGCTAAGTCCCCTTTGAATTCCAAGCTCATGTAAAGTATCTTCTTGGGTACGGTTGATAAGTCACGTTTTTTAGGATTTGAATGTATATTCTTATCTATAAAACGTGGTGGAAATCCATTTTCTATTAGGATTTTCCTCAAGATGTATAACTCATCTTCCACAGTATCAGGGCTACATATGCGCCGAATACGAGTGGCAAGCGACCGGATCAGGTTTCGTTTTCGACCAATGGGTACCCAGCTGTAGAAATTTGTCAGTTGACCATTCCATGACAGCTTACGATAAATCGATCTTTTCAGAGTTCCATCGGTCCTCCTTGATAAGTTCACATCGAGGAAATGAATGCTAGACTCGTTCTCCATTTCGAGTGTGAATTTTATCGCCGGATGGCAACCATTAAATACATCTAATATATTATTCAAGTTACAATCACTATTACAAATAATAAAGGTGTCATCTACATACCTTTTATACATTTGAAAGCTTTGGATTATAGGCTTCAGCTGACCATTTTCTAGACTGGACATAAAACAGTCTGCAAGGAGAGGACCCAAGGGAGAACCCATTGCAATACCATCCTTCTGTCTGTAGATTGCTTCATTGAAAGTAAACTGTACATTCAATGTACATCTCAGAAGTAGTTCTTTCAGATCTGTAGTGGGTATACCTATATTCAATTTGTTGTCTTCAATATATTTGCATATAAAACATATAGTTTCTGTCAGTGGAACGTTCGTAAATAGGGATTCTACATCCAAAGACAACATATGTTTATTCGACGCATTTATATCCTGTATACATTCAACAAATTGGAAGGTGTCCCGAAGGGAATGATTAGATAGCTGTTCCCTGACAGGTTCGAGGATTTCAGCTAGCCATCCAGCTACTGGATGATAGGGCGATCCAGACATATCCAAGATAGGGCGGAGTGGAAGGCCAGCTTTGTGTATTTTCGGTAGACCGTAAAGTCTTGGTATTAGAGATCCTGTTGGTCTGATCTTTTCGTATAATTCTTCACGAATGAGATGATTGTTCTTCATTCTTTTTAAAGCTTCTGTAAGTTGTTTCTCAATTAATTCCGTCTTATTTTTCTCGTTCGGTTTCGAGAATTTACTGCTGTCTGAAAGTAGACATGACATTTTTTCGATATAATCTTTACGATCCATAATAACAACACCTGCACCCTTGTCAGGGCGTGTTAGTAATATATCGTTGTTATGCGTCAAAAGTTTAAGTTCTTCTTTGTGCTGTTTGGTCAGAAGACTTTGCATTTTTGATCTAGCATTAAGATATTGATTGCAAGAGTCAGTGATTGTAGATTTGAAGCATTGGAAGTCCTGGTCTGACGATGGTGTGAGATCATAAGTTTGACTGAGTAGATTCTCAAACTGGACATGTGTATGTAGCTTGTTGACATTGAGATTAACATCGCAAAACTTCGAACCCATTGACAAGGCTTCCATTTGCAATTTTGATAGGGATATAGAGGAGTGATTGAACACGTATCTCTCAGAATTCTCAGGAAATTTTCGAAGACATTCGATAGGTTTTAGGCTATTGGATAGCTTAGAATTAAAAGACATTGTTTGTTTGTTGGTGACCACGTTGACATATTCATTAAACGTCTGAATGTCTTCGAAAATTTCCTGAGAATTCTGAGAGATACGTGTTCAATCACTCCTCTATATCCCTATCAAAATTGCAAATGGAAGCCTTGTCAATGGGTTCGAAGTTTTGCGATGTTAATCTCAATGTCAACAAGCTACATACACATGTCCAGTTTGAGAATCTACTCAGTCAAACTTATGACCTCACACTATCGTCAGACCAGGACTTCCAATGCTTCAAATCTACAATCACTGACTCTTGCAATCAATATCTTAATGCTAGATCAAAAATGCAAAGTCTTCTGACCAAACAGCACAAAGAAGAACTTAAACTTTTGACGCATAACAACGATATATTACTAACACGCCCTGACAAGGGTGCAGGTGTTGTTATTATGGATCGTAAAGATTATATCGAAAAAATGTCATGTCTACTTTCAGACAGCAGTAAATTCTCGAAACCGAACGAGAAAAATAAGACGGAATTAATTGAGAAACAACTTACAGAAGCTTTAAAAAGAATGAAGAACAATCATCTCATTCGTGAAGAATTATACGAAAAGATCAGACCAACAGGATCTCTAATACCAAGACTTTACGGTCTACCGAAAATACACAAAGCTGGCCTTCCACTCCGCCCTATCTTGGATATGTCTGGATCGCCCTATCATCCAGTAGCTGGATGGCTAGCTGAAATCCTTGAACCTGTCAGGGAACAGCTATCTAATCATTCCCTTCGGGACACCTTCCAATTTGTTGAATGTATACAGGATATAAATGCGTCGAATAAACATATGTTGTCTTTGGATGTAGAATCCCTATTTACGAACGTTCCACTGACAGAAACTATATGTTTTATATGCAAATATATAGAAGACAACAAATTGAATATAGGTATACCCACTACAGATCTGAAAGAACTACTTCTGAGATGTACATTGAATGTACAGTTTACTTTCAATGAAGCAATCTACAGACAGAAGGATGGTATTGCAATGGGTTCTCCCTTGGGTCCTCTCCTTGCAGACTGTTTTATGTCCAGTCTAGAAAATGATCAGCTGAAGCCTATAATCCAAAGCTTTCAAATGTATAAAAGGTATGTAGATGACACCTTTATTATTTGTAATAGTGATTGTAACTTGAATAATATATTAGATGTATTTAATGGTTGCCATCCGGCGATAAAATTCACACTCGAAATGGAGAACGAGTCTAGCATTCATTTCCTCGATGTGAACTTATCAAGAAGGACCGATGGAACTCTGAAAAGATCGATTTATCGTAAGCTGTCATGGAATGGTCAACTGACAAATTTCTACAGCTGGGTACCCATTGGTCGAAAACGAAACCTGATCCGGTCGCTTGCCACTCGTATTCGGCGCATATGTAGCCCTGATACTGTGGAAGATGAGTTATACATCTTGAGGAAAATCCTAATAGAAAATGGATTTCCACCACGTTTTATAGATAAGAATATACATTCAAATCCTAAAAAACGTGACTTATCAACCGTACCCAAGAAGATACTTTACATGAGCTTGGAATTCAAAGGGGACTTAGCTTCCGATATCATGAAACGAAGGATATCACAGTCCCTGAAAAGAACATTCCCTGCTGCATCTCTGAGAATAGCCTTTACTAGTCGACCATTATTGTTCAATAACCTGAAGGACAAGATCCCGCTGTTGACCAACTCTATGTGTGTTTATCAATTCACCTGCTCGTGTGGAGCTAGGTATATCGGTCGTTCGACACGAGTTTTGTCCAAGAGGGTGCAAGAACACTATCCTGCATGGTTACGAAAAGGTGGAAGTGGAGCAATAAGAAGCGCGATCATCGAACATCTGGTCGATAATGATCACCCTATCTCTATAGCCTCCGCCTTTAAAGTCATCTACAAGGCAAAGAGTAATTTACCCAAATCCCTACGTACCCGACTCATCTGTATTGCTGAAGCTTTGGCTATCGAAACAGAAAAGCCAGATCTCTGTGTACAGAAAAAGTTCGTTCAACCCCTCCAACTCTCTTGGTCTTAATCCCTCTATGCTAAAGTATGGTAATCCCCAATCATATTTTAGCTCCACCAATTTTTCATTTTTGTCTATTCAATTTGTATACTCTTCCTTATTAAGTCAATTGTTACTATTACTACTCTCACTTTTAATTGTCCCCGGTATTATTTCACTTGTTCCACTTGTCATTCTAAATCAATTCCTTTATGCAACATTAAATTCTATGCTATTAAATTTCACACAATATTACGTAACGTTTTTATTTTATTCGATTTGTCTACTAATCTTATAATTGCACACCTTTTTCAAGTTCTATCCATCCTATGAATTATTCTATATATGACATTAATTTGCTTTGCCACTTGACATTTAACTATGATTATAATCACAAACATTTTAGTTTTGATTGCATTTCATATTATTATTATTATTATTTTATGCATTCACACCTATGTTTCAATTCCCTCACCGGATATAACTTCTTAAAAACCTATATATATACGATTGTACAGCTTGATGATAAATTCGTTGAAAAGAGTCTCTTCGCTGAATCATTTGTTTTGATTTTCATATCTTGTTGACTTAGCACTTAAAGAAGTTGAAACTTTCTAGAACAACTCACCAACTTGTCCTCTTAAAATTTACCAATTCATGTATTCTGTCCATTTTCTTTATTGTTCGCCCTACTTGTTCTTAGGTGGACTTCTCAAAAAAGAATATATCATCTATGACGTAAAACATTGAAGGTTGTGAGTAGGGTTAGTGGTGTGCCTTTGACTCAGCTAACTGACATGATTGTCAATAGACACTTCAGTTCTTACAAGCATTTGGCTAAAGCTGTCTTGTCTGACACCGAACATCCTCTTCATTCGCTACTTTTTACTTGTATATCTTTGGATTGAACCAGAAGAAACTTCATAGGAATTTACGCTCGTACAGCTACTAAATATAAAAATTCTACCATACCACCATATTTAGCACGGATTTTGTGTTAAGAGTTAGATGTCAGAAAAGAACTTTTAACTTTTTAAATTAGTAACTGAACTGCAAAGTAAAAAGTAAACATTATTATTACGTGTATTGTCTATGATATTACCTACTCACAATTCACTACTATGTTTCCACCAGCATTCTGTTTATAATGGTTTCATTATTAATATTATTTTAACTGCTTTAAATTTTATGTATGTACATAGTTATAAAAGGAGCTAAATTGTTGCAATATGTATAAAAAAAGCCGGGAATTCCATTCTGTATGATTATTATTATTACTGTTTGGAATAAAGTTATTATTATTAAGATTTAACCAACTACTTCCACAAAAATTGGGCACTGACAGTGAAAAGCAGACATATGTGAGAATATTTTCTATAGTTTGGTTTGTAAGGATTAGTTATGCTTTACGAGTTGATCACGGACTGATATCAGTTAGAGAACCACTGAAAACCAGGGAGTACTGGACAGCTGCTGTTTCATCCTAGTTTGGGAATCATCGGCAGTACGCACCCACTTGGATTCGAACCTAGGACCTTCCGGTTACAAGGCAAGCTCGCGTACCATTCAGCCACTGGGACGCGATTCAATGGCTCATGAATTCTAGCTTCTACCAATTCGTGATTTAGCGCGACCCCAACCATTGTCGGCGATGGGACATCCATCCACACACGTGAGAATATATATTTGTATAAACCTCAAAAAATAATAAAGGTCTTTGTGTTTCCCAATGAATGACAAACAAAACGATATTGTTTTTACTGACGTTTCGCTATTTAATGCTTATAGCTTTATCAAAGTATTAATAAGCCAGAATTAACACAATCTCAGCATATATATAACAAAGAGTTAAGAGGTGAGAAAATAGACTTAGGTCAATTTAAAGGGACATATTGAAAGTCAAAATAACAATGAAGATCACTAAACGATATAACAAAGGTAATAGTAGTACATCTGTTATGATATCAAAATAAAGTTGACTAACTTGACCTAAGTCTATTTTCTCACCTCTTAACTCTCTGTTATATATATGCTGAGATTTTGTAAATTCCGGTTTAATAATACTTTGATAAAGCTATCAGCAGCAGCGTTAAATAGCGAAACGTCAGTAAACACAACAATATCCTTTTGATTTTCATTCATTGGGAAACAAAAAAACCTTTATTATAATGAATATCATATACCCAATGGCCAAATTTTTTCAAACCGTTAAAAATGAACTTTGTTTAGACATATAAAACCTCAAAAAAATTTAAATAAATAATTCCAACGTTTTGTTTAGCAAACTGGGTCATGATAAAAGTTATAAAAACAAACAAATCTTGTCTTAAAAAAACATTCTCGTCTAATCATTGTCTGAGTCATCAATAGTCATGAAAAACAACAAACAAAAATAAACAAAACTGAGTGAACTGTGATCAAGATTTGACCGGATAGTTCCACCTACTCATTATTAGTAGTCTACACTGTAAACACTGTATGTACTTTTATTTATATCCATATCTTCAATGAAAATATTCTAATATAGGTCATGGTAACTTAGTACACATGGTAAGGAAATCTGAATTACAAAAAATGTCTGTCTGATATACAAATAATGTGAATAGGTGGACAATTTCACATCACTTGTCAGCATATTCAGAATAAAATTAAAATAAAACGACGATTAATGTTGGTTGCAATTGTAAATCATTAGTGTATCAATTTGAATTTTCAGTCACATACATCCATAATGAAAACATTGATAATTTCAGTAATAGATAATCGGGATAATAAATTAGACATGGAAATTGGCAGCACATTTCTACCTTAGTTGTTAACCAAGACTTGTCATGCATCATCTCTAACATTACACCGTCAAGTCTATTTATACTTATGGGATTCACTCTTATATACAGGCCTTCTGCAGTCGGTCTTTCTTTATATGAACCAACACCTTTCTGTAGATCCCTTTTTTATTCCTTTACGTTCCCATTGGAAAATGCGGCTTGGAATTTCAGTAACAGTTTTGTTTATTTTTACGGGATGGGTTTGTTAACCTCGTGCCCAACCTCCCTTCTCTACCAGTCTTATCACTGGCTTAGCGAGGTAACGGAGTGCATCGGCCGGGGATCGAACCCCGGACAACCTGTGTGGTTGGCAAGCATTCTACCACTGTGCCACCGACGCACTAGATCCTTGATCCTATCAAAGTCGATCTACATCTACATATTGTATCTAATGTATCGTGTTTTATTTATGTATCTTGCGCCCCGTTTCTATCGAACGTAGTACAATCTCTGGTTTGTTTTTTAGACCCTTCAAATCCATTGAGGTATTTGGAACCGCTTTTATGCAATTTTATGTCCTTTTACTATGAAATTCACTTACCTGGAAGTCTGTCCTGCACATACAGCATCACAATCCCTACATTTTATTTCGTATACGCAATTCTGTTGGCTGTCTTCTTCTAATCTTTGCCAGTAACGAGTGCAAGTGGTGTTTGCGCGAAAATACAGTCTAGTATCATAATTGTTAAGGATTTGTCTTATTTCCTCTGAC
This sequence comes from Trichobilharzia szidati, assembly GCA_944472155.2. Lineage (NCBI taxonomy): Eukaryota > Metazoa > Platyhelminthes > Trematoda > Strigeidida > Schistosomatidae > Trichobilharzia > Trichobilharzia szidati. The sequence goes on from OX235274.1 coordinate 81,962,395, forward strand.
GTTTCCTTGAGATAAGGAATCGTCACAGTACTAATCCGATTGTCAGGAGGAGGTTTCGATACATCCTTATCTTCACTACTTAGATATCTTTTTATACAGGTTTTCGGGTAACTATTTGATTCGAGAGAAGAATGAACTAATTTTAATTCTTCCATTATAGGTAAAATTCTCTGTGAGTTTCTTGTAACATCGATGGTTTGCACATATACAAATGACAAATTAAACCTGAAAATCACACAAAACCTAATACCAGACAGTAGCTTAAGATCTTCGATAGAAAAATTTCAGTCAATTACCCAGTTTGTTTTAACTTTGCTCCACCAACTGAAATTTCAAATGCAGATAGTGATACTAGCCTTCACTTCATTCGTCTGACTTAGTTTTTAGTGCACGAACGTCCACATAAATACTGGCTACATTTTACTCCTTTATTGTGGTTCAGTTTTCACTTTTAACCATCTTATTACCTTACAATTTCTTGGTACATTCCGTTGTAAATTCACATCAGCTAAACAACCATTGAGAAATAAATGAGAGCTGGATACTGCTTTCTAACGAGAACTACTGTTAAATTGACTAGCCTCCCATAAACATTGCAGCTGAATACACATCTAACGCTCACTGATGACCAGTTTCAAAATGAAATTTCTGAAACTCTGACGAGATGTTATGATTGGTGACGCAAACCACTTAGGATGTGAGGAAAGTTATTCATCAGTGATACGAAACGGAAATGATGCTACACCTCAAATTACCAAAAGTTGTAAGTCAATAGTTGTTGGACGCCGATCAGACGGTTACAACCTGATTGCTCATTTTAGGATTGAAGGTTTGTACTGGGGAATATTCTTCAAAAAGGACAAAGTTTAGTTGCATTAAGTATATAACGAAATCTACCTTGGAACCAATTAGACATTGATGTTGGGTAGTTGAGGGCAATCTGTGGGAAGACCTGGACCTAGGTCTCGTGCTTTCTAGCACTCGTCAGCAAGACGCATCTGCAAGTAACTCAGTGGTAACCTCTGTGACAGCAGCACCAAGTGACGTGAGTTCGAATCTGGATGGAGACATGGGTTCCTTCAAGGTTGCAGATATATCTTGCTGACGAATGCCAGCAAGCACGAAACCTAGGTTCAGGACTTCTTACAGACTGTCTTCAACCATCTAACATCAATTCGGAGTGCACCGCGTTGGTGAGCCACTTAGTATCGTGAACACATTACAAGCTTCACTGATGGAATTCAGTTTGCAGCAAACTAAGGACTAGATGCATGACAATTTTGTCCTTTTTATAAGCATCTAAAAAATTATTCAAATCTTCCAGTTTATTTTTGTTGGGTATGAACCTTTCTTAAACAGTCAAATACGTGTATAGGTTTGTTCTTATAGAGTTCTTAGATCTTGGGAAGTCAGTCTAATGGTGGACTCTGAAAAGAAATTTTGTCCTAGTCGCTTATCTTGTCACATTACTAGTTGTTAGTTAATTTATATTACTGATTTCACAGGAAATTTTCACAAGGAAACTTACCTGACAGCCGATTTAGGAACGGAACCATAAAGAAGTACAGATAAACCCCGATACAGACCCCGTACACCATAAGATTTTACTGTTTTCTTTACACAATCAATGGGTCCTGAATACTGTCTAGCACTGCCCATACGTTCATCGAGCTGCAGTTGTGTTTTGACATATTCAGTCGGGTATGTGATACATATCTCTATTGCACCAGTAATTCCGCCTAAATTTATTGTAAAGCGTATTACAGAGATAAAGCTAACCTGCAATAGCTCCTTTGATTGTCTGTTCAATGAGAGTTGATCTTGTTGAGCCTTGGTTGTCATTCACCATACTGAAAACAATTAGAAAATGATTAACTAAAATATAAAAAAGATATGGTTTGTTTCTTTTCTACGAGTTTGGTAAAATGCTGTCTGTGAAACATTAGAATCAAAACCTTCATACAGAGTTGCATAGACACTTGATTTCCAGTCATCAGATGAGTGGTATTATAGCTAAAAATTACCGCCACTTCTGGCGATAAAACATCAACGATCAAATATTAAAGCTTGAAGAATATCAGACAAATTACACTCTGATCCCTAGGTGCAAATCTTCAGCACTATGAGTGGTCTTATTCTGGTGTATTTCAAACTGAATAGTTACCTATGCACTGACCTAATTTATTTTACTTTTAGCATAGATTATATGAGAAATCATCGAAAGAACGGCATCAAAAGCCGTTGTTGTAAACATGAGGACCAGAACTCATATACCCCTATCGAATTTTGAGCGATTAAAATATGTTACCGGAACTTATATTGGCTACCCCTCCCACCCGCCAGTGAACGTATGAAGGTGAGATATGGTCTTTACAAAACTGTCTACTGCTAGTGTTAGCACAAAAGCTTTGAACGAATATGCTCAATGGTGAATACTGAAAACTACTGTCTAAATCAAAATACTGCGTCGAGTAGGTAGTGGTTATTATAAACATGTAGCTTCTGGAATATACACCTTCCACGCAGACCTTTTTCTCACTCTTTTAAATTCACCTTTTGTTGTATTATACACTACAAGAGCTAAAGACAAACTCTAAGTTGTTATTCTTTTTAGAGTTTTTTTTTATTTTTTGGTTAAATAAATGTATTTATTTAGAAATATGAGCTTCAAGTTTTGTTATTTTTCACAACAAAACTTTTTTGAATTGAGGTAAACGGACTTTGTTTTAGATTATAGCTGTCATGGTCTCCTATAGAAAATGATTGCCGTCCTCTCAAGTTAGTGACCACCATAAAGGGCCGTTGTGTGAGGTTAACGTGCCACTTCCCAATAGAGTATGACTTACAATATGATAACTGTAATCCGTGGTTACAAAAGACCTGACCCCTGCGGTCTACAAACTCGCACAGTGGCAGTACAAGGACCGTTCTGACTCGAAAAAACACGTTATACAAAAGGGTTTCTTACTGCAGTAACACGACAATAAAGCTTTTTAATTACAAAGGCACCCTAACATAAGGCGAAAATAACCAGTACTCGGAAAGTAACGACGCTATTAGTGCCACTGACAAATTCAAAAGTGATCTTGATGCAACATCGTTGGAAAGCTTTGTCTGCAAAATGCAATCCTTTCGAAAGGAAAAGATGGGACAAAGGTCGTCGACCTACAGCAAAAGTTGTCGCACAAGCGGCCAACACTGCAGTTTCAGTAACTCCTATGGGACAAGTGGATAGTTAGCAGTTGCTCTCAAACCCACTTGAAGCAGACCTCTCAAAGCACGAGACAAAACCACTACACAAGACGTATCATCCACGAAAGATGAGAAGGTATCTTTTTCCCAAACCAGTTAACCTTCAAAAATCTAAGGACCATAGGGCAGATCGAGTTAACCACAAGGAGCAAGGAACCACACTGTCCTTAACTTCACGTTCATAACTGATGTGGTATCCTGGGTTAAAGCCCCAGCTCGACTAAACATGTGGAGAGCTAATATACAAGCCGTCATTTCTGCAGCCATATGAGAGGACTGAATTATACACCAGGAAGCTCATATTGAATCTGTATGGAGTCAATTTAAGCAACAGCGCATCCGGGATAAGCCCACTTTACATCTCATATATTGTTCTCAATGGTAGAAAACACTGCCTTTCTCCATGGATGAAGCCAGAGATTAGCGGTCTACTTTGGCATTAACACGAGCTCTAGGAAATGTTATTACACTTGATAATTCAGAGCCTGGAAATCTGTCCACCATAGTCCTCAATCGACTCGTTTAGGAAAGGATTATACAAACACATTTACTTGCAAGAGGAAGATCAACATAGAAGCCTTCTAACCTCAACCGAAAATCTGTACTTGAATTTTAAGGTTTCCGAATGCTTCTTCCGCTTGAATAAAGCTTCACTCCAAATATTACCGAAATAACGGGATAACATCAACTCTTTTTGTATAACTAGGAAGTGTTCTATTATTACCTACACTATATGCATGTGACAGTTGGCTGGACAATATCATTCGGCCTTTTGCTAAGTGGAACACGTTAAACTTGCACAATTTATACACTGAAAAAGGGGATTTCATAACTAACTGTAGTGTTTACTATACTTCAAACATTTGTCAAAATTTATCATGGCCCACCAACAAAAACCTAGGCGAAGTTAAACTATAGCAGTCATCACGAAGTGCCAACAACAACCAATGATAGTAGAGTGACCTGAAGAGTGAATAGTTTTCAATAAAGTATATATATATATATGTAGGGAGAGAGAGCCTGATATCCCCTTCTATACTGAAATAAAGTTATGCGTCTAGCATGATAAAAATATACGTAGGAATACAGATTATGATTAACAGTGGGCGTGTTTCATGACATATAGTCATCTTCAGTTCATTTCTACTGTACGGAAAAACTTAAATTGCTAAACAGAACTTCGAGATCTCAAATGAAAACCTTTATAAAATTGTACTTAAAAATAACATGATAATAATTTAAATGCTGAATGCACCACCAAAAATTACTTGAATAATAACACATACTCTAAACAATACAAGGAGTACGACTAAACCTAAAATAGTGGGGTGAGATTGTGCTTCAATGCTTTGAATGTGTTCTCGAGAACACATCACATCTATCACAACAATTATTCGCATTATATGAAAAGCAAGACAGAAGTGTAGAATTAATCTGCAATCAAAAAATAACATAAAGTTCACTAAAATTATGTGGTTAATGGCTATCAGTATTCGTCAGCTAGAGAGTTGATAGTTTTTTTCCTGATGCTTCAAACCTTGTTAACTTAAACTTGACACTAGAGTTACTATCCGGTCATTTCGTTAATTGCGTGGTCTCAAGGACCACATTCACTTTCAGCATGTACAGTTCCATCCAAATAAATTCTAAGTCTAAACATAAACTACATACCTTCCAGTAGTGACAACACAAACTTTGACCTTCAAGGCAAATCAATATTTTAAAAACACGGTCGAATGAAGTTCACTTTAATTAATTGAACAAACAAAACCTTTCAATTTCCAAAAACCATTTTCAAAACTTTTTCAAAAAGATATTTATTTCCTTGTAGTTTCTCCGAAGTAGTTAATAACGGTTCATGAAGCAAATGAATGTATCTTCAAATTATCTAAAAGCCTAATTCCGATGATCTAAACTATTTTGCGGGATTGTTCAATATCCAATATCGTTTTGCGAGCTTGTGTAAGCCAATTAGATATCTTTACTGTCGCCTCTTGGTTTTGTTGTAAAGGTTCCTCGTCTTTGGTAATTTTCTGCGTAGTCTGTATGGCCATTCGACCGTTGTAGCTTTGGTTGACTGCAAAAGGTGTGGTGCTGTGATTAATTATACGTTGCATGTAGTATGCGGTGTGTTCAGTCCGTGTTGCTACTGTGAATAGAGTTTATCCTTTCACCAGTTAGTCTTTCGGTCAGACAGACATAATTAGTGTTGGTTATTCAGACTAAAATATGGAAAAAGAAGACGTAAAATAAGACAGCCATCTAAATTTTTTAAGTTGATATATATACATATATAAATACATATGTATATAATATCAATAATGATCATTATAATAATAGGTTTGAGTGTAGTAGTGGTAGTAATCAGGAAAATAAGGCACTAGAGAATGTGTAGAATCAAAATGGTGAGTTTAGATGTCTGCCCATTAATGGTGTATGCAATTTTAAGGGGATAGGCCATTTGGACGCGGTCCTTGTGTCTCTGCATGATTAACCAGACTTCGCTTAAAGCTGTCAACGGACGATGCCGTAGCTACATCCCCCGGTAAGGAGTTCCAGGGAGGGCAAACTCTTAGTGAAAAGAAATGGGAGGGCACTCGAGTCTTTGTCTTCTGGTGAGTTATCCTTCAGGGATTTCAACGAGGAAGCCTACACCTACTCAATGGTAGAACACCTTTGTTCGGGTGATTCTGTCATTTGTTATCATGTAGGCGGTAATCAATTCCCCCATAAGCCGACGGTAACTAAGTTTTAATAGATCTAATCTCTTTAGCCTTTCATCATATGGTTTATTTCGGAGACCCACCACTCCTGTTGTCGTTCGTCTTTAAACTTTGTCCAAGAGGTCTGGGCCTCTTCCAAGCAGTGGGGTGTGCAATGATATTGTACACTTCAAGGTGTGGTCTGACGTATGTTTTGTACAACCTTAGAAGGAGCTCTGGAGTGAGTGCACCTAACTGTTTATGTGTAAAGTTTATGACTGCATATGCTTTCCCTACATCCCCCCGTGTAATTTACACTTGTGTCCATTTTTCCATTAGAACTAGACCTAAGTCACGCTCCAACGTTGTGCAGAACAATTTTTCGTCGCAGAAGAAAATAGCTTTGAGGAAAATTCTGGAAACAGTCATTCAGTAACTTTTCTCTTTAACCTTCAGTGCAAGGTAACAGACGGAAGGAACCTATGGAATATATTAATAGGAAGACGTAAACATTAAATGTGTGGAACCTGCAAGATAGCCGCCTTCGCTAGGAATCAGCTTTCGAATGCAGATGATGTAAAAAAAATAACTTGATGTCCTACATTTGTGATGTAACGTCCCCATCTAAGTATTCTAATTCCGTGTTACTCATTTTTTGTCTGTGGTTTCGGCGTGTCTTTTCAACACATCGCATATATCCTCCGCCACAAATGGACTGCCAAATGGAAGCCCACTCAGCCTACAGACCACCAACAAGATAAAATTTACCGATTAATCATGAATACTTAAACTTGAGCACATGCATAGCATGATGGCCATGAAAAAATGCGAGTAGAAATAGAAATACATGGAGGTAAATCTTCCCCTCTGCTGATAGAGACATCCCTTCCAGCCGGAGTGTGAAGGATGAATAGTAGTATAATAATGCACCGTCAATAGTAAACTCGGAGCCATCCATCTGGAACACTTTCCAATATGCCAGAGAGGACAAACAGTACCTGTACTAATGCTCTGTTTTCTTATATGGATCTACTTGTCAAATAGTGATCGGACACGTTTTTGTGTAGGCAGGGATTAGGTAATCTACGGGATTCAATCGTGTGAGCTCTACAGTGTACTGTACTACCTAATGAGAACTTCCCACTGCTAATGGGCACTCTTAACCAAGAAAGCGAAATAAGTCCCGTTCTAATCTCACATTCAGGTTATCGACGAATCATCAAAATAAGAGCGAAACTAGACATATAGTGAATCATATGGGAAAAATTTCGCAGAGTGCAAGGCAAGGTCAGTTCAACAACTGTAGTGGTACATAGCACCCCAGAACTGAGAAATGACGACAAGAGTGGAAACTATCTCCTTGATTTACACCAGCGGCAATGACTACCCTCATTACTTGAGCTGAGCAGAGTTTTGGCGGCCAGCACCTACATTCTACCTCCCACAGTACAAATATGCGCAACTCGTGATAATAAAATCCGGATGCCTAGACATCCAAAGCGAGGTTCTTGAAGCATGGTACACTGTTAAATGCATCAGGATTAGGAACATTTGATTCTTGTAAGGCAAGACGAAAGCCTGATTACAAAATCGAATCACCACAGCACCACAAATCCAAATTTGAGTGGTATTCAGAACAGAGGGACTTTGCCATTAGTAAGAGTCAAACATCCCGCTCTTGTGAAACTGGCCAACTTCTGACTAAGTGCCTCAAAGTAGACACAATATCACCACTCACCACTGAAAGAAACAACTATGTGACCAGGGAAGCTACTAACTTCTTGCCAAGGGCTGAAGAAGAAATGTGGATAGGCTTGGGTTCACGTCTTCTCAACGTCAGAACTCATACTATCCGACACTTGCTTACCACCTAGCGCTAGGAAAACGGAACTGGAACTGCTGGGTTGACATTGTGCAAAAGAGACCGAAAAAGGGAAGAACTGTGGGGGCTTTGCACTGTATGCAAGCAGCGAGACTAAGCCAGGTTTGCCGCTTATGAGACACTGACTGAACTGCCAGAGTCAGTGTGGTGTACCACGACTATAAGAAGCACTATTTTTCTGGTTGGATAAATACGTCTTATTCGTATGCGAGAGTTTAATCTCAAACATTAAGCAATTGCAGGAATCCATATAGTTTAGATCACAGGAGCCAACCAGATCATTATCGTTTGTGTGTGCTCAATATTGTGTAAAGTCCATAGACCTAGATGAGCTTTCGACAGAGTAATGATGAATATCATCATGACTTTTGACTTTTGAGAAATGCTTAGGGGGGAAACACGTCTGAAGTGAACGGCAAACAATCAAGGTTAGGTTCTCTCATCAAAGTCGGACACCTACCCATGGACAATGTACAGACATAACCACCGAAGGGATTCGGTGGCCACACACTATTGGTTTTCCACCTGGTCATTAAAGAACATTAAAGGAAAGACAGCTTTCCTAAGCAACGCTACTAAAGACAACTTTGAACAGATGACAGTAGCTCCAGTATCATCGCCATTTCAATGAAGGTTCTATTCACTAATAATGTGCAAGCATTTGGAGAGGACCAAGGGTGCTGCATGGTAAGTAACCAACTATCCCGCCCCTGCAGTAACAAAGTTCACAAAAATGAATCACTGATAGAGGCGTGCAAGGCACCTCCTAGCGATTGATTTACAACTTGTAGAAGTTGCAATTAAAGCCTGAAAACAAAATTCGGTTGATAAGCCCTAGTTTACTCACATCTGATTCATCTTACAAACATCAAATTACTTACAGGCTACAACGCAGCGATAGCTGTGACGTTGATGGGCTTTGCAGGTCTATCACCCATTTGATAATTTAAAACAAATTCCCACTGCTTTTGCACTGTTACCGAGAGACACACATTTGTGCTACTGGATAGCAAGTCCATCCTCTTCTCTCTCCTTCTCTACCTCTCTATACATGTATATACTCTCTAGCTGCAAACAATGGATGTCCAGTCTGGAATTAACTAATTAGAGTCTTGCACACGTAAAATAGTGCCCGATATTTTACTGATCATGATAATGACATATCCTTGATGATGTTTTGAATCATATATTATTACGTGAAATATACTTTTAGGCTCATTGTGTCTTTACACTTAAGTAGTGCGGGCTGGGGAAAAAGGTAGCCATCGTATACTGTTGTTCGCATAGTCAACGGTATTCGTGATCAGCGCGTCCGGGTCCAGCTCAGCATTTTATTTCAGTCTCGGTGCATTGCGAAACATGACAAGATTCTCTGCAAACGAAGAGAACATTGCATTCTATCTATCCATTTCTTGGCCGTTCTTTAGGAGATGAAGGATGCTGACGTTCAAATAAGTTTGCTGTATATAAACTTAAGTTTCTGTCTCACAACTCCCAAACTACTTGTTTTGTCCAGACCAAAGACAAGTGAAAACACCACACTGATTGTCCGAAATACGAATTATATTTCGGGATCAGAATCGTAGTGTGATGATGACCGCTCAGCTAGCTAAGGATCGTGCGCAAACGACCGAACGTAACGCGAATGAGTACAGAATGGCGTAGATACTTGATTGCGAACCTCCAGCTTAACCAGCTTACTCAAACGGTGATGGTCAGTGTCCAGTATTGAGTGATGAATACTGTAGTCTAATAATTTAGGGGAATTATTTACCTCCACAGTTCTTATCGCCTTACCTGTTTAACTGTTATCATTAAATCAGATTTTGTCACTTCAAAATCACACAGTTCTATGTGAAAATCTACCATGTCTTCTTTCGGAAATGTACATTATTCTCACCACAATTTTATATTTTTGAAAGCAAGACTGCTTTCGGGTTTTCGTTTCCCTAATCCGAAATATCATTTTTATACTACACCAATCGTTCTTCACATCGAAGTTGAATACGGTGAGGTTTTTACAATGAAGTGGTGAAAGTGATGATATTCCAGGAGAACTATGTGTGCTTCCTGATGACGACATGTGAAAAAACTCATTTCTATTGATGTATTGGTAACAACTATGACACCTGATATTACACTGTATAAAAAAGCTAGAACAATTCTTAATGATAGGTCAGTCAAACAGATATGTGATCTGTCATCGTCATCTGTTGCACAGCAACTTCCAGTATGAATACTCGGAATACGAGTAAAAGTTGAACAAAAAGATATTCTACTATGTAAACACTTCTGCCTTCCCACCGCAGTGATGTCAAAGTCATAAATTTGCTCTAAATATTGCATATAATTCTGTGCGTCTCATAAATTATATTGCGCTTTAAACATACAATATAATACTTTTCAGTGTTTGCGAAAATTGCTTTTGCCTGATTACTCTACATTTCTGTAATCAATCTTCTAATTATGGCAATATTCAGTATATGAATAACAGTAACAATAGATTTATTCCATAGAGTACGTCTGATACAATGTGGAGTTTTCGAAATGTAGTACACATGGTTTCTGAGTATAAACTTTTCTGATTCCATTTAAATGTCTGACAATTCTCACCATTACATACAGAAATATACAAATTTCATCAAATCTGCTTTCTCTTGATCAATTACTGTAACAATAAAGTGATATATTCGTATTCTGCAGTAATTAACATCGCAGCCATCAGTTTCCGTTCCAATGAAACTTGATGATTCACTCGCACAACTGTTACTAGTAAAAAAGTAGTTCTCTGTTCTGAGGCAAGTGTCTCTTTAGGCAATGATAAGGTCCAGCATGAAATGCCTCAGAAGTGACTGCCTCAGTGTGAAAGTAAAATTAACTGATCCTGGTGCAAATTATCTGAATGATAAAAGAACTTTGTTATAGGGTACTAAATATAATTCCGTTTATAATAATATAGTACAGCCACTTTTTCACTTTCTAGGCTGTGCTAATGCCATGTACGACTGAATATCAAACAACGTTATGTCAAAAAACACAAGTGAAAACTTGGAAAAATGTGCTGTTGACGAAATCGAATTTCGAAGAGCTCGGGGCAAACGTGTGTGTAACCGCGTATATATATATATATATATATATATATATATATATATATATATAACAAACGAAAACCAGTGTTTAGTGATACAATGGCAAATATTCAACAAGCATATGCAAAGTTAGTTTCTGTGAACGTATAATATGGGTCGATGTATTAGCTGTATAAGCGTACAGTTAGAAATAATACAGAGGCGCAACAGTGTCACCTCTTGTTTCAACTGGTAATGAAATTTTTATTCCCCATATTTATTGATAAAACCACAAGCCTTATTTTGGTTATGGTTAATAAGTCAAACGAACCACATACTAATTGATCATAAAAAGTCTATGATTGAAGAAATTCCCAGTAAACTTGAGAATTTCAACCAGTGGCCATAGTGGCTCAAAAAATCACCAAAATAGATCCCAACTACTGAGTAGAAGTAGGTAGTTCTGTAGACTACTTGACATTTGAAGAGATTAACAATCCAGCATTGTCTAAATAGGCTACAGTTTATAATATACTAGAATGCAGAAAAAGAATTAAGGAATCAATTTCGACTCAAAAAAGCCACATTACCTCGTATTTCTGTTAATCATAACATAATAATTAATAATGGATTCTGTTGTGAAATAATTAACCACTCTGCTAATCAAAACAGCTTAACACATGGCAACCAAATATTTCGGAACACTGTATCACATCTAATGTCACCTGAAAAGCCGGCGTACTGGTCATTCAAATGTCTACATATTTCTCTGAAGTAAGATATTATTATCATTACCTTGTTCTTAGAATTACCTATTAATTAAACGTGACTTTGTAAATTTTAGATTGTTAATCCTGTGACTCATGTCTTTAATGTATCAACTGTTTAGTAAAACTGTTATTTTCAAGATTTAACACGTCCCATATTTCAACTTCATTAGTACAATTTATGAGAAATTCGTATACGACTGCAATGATAACAAAACAGCCTAAATATATCTTCATGCATTAGCTACACTGACTTCTATGATTTACCAATATTTCACGAAAGATACATATTCAGACATGGAAATAAGAATAAACAGTTCAGAGAAAAGTCTCTTTACAGAGAATTCATTCATTCATTTGTGATAATGAATGTGACCTAAATGATGTCCTAAAAGTTCTTAATAACTGCCACCCAGTCATCAAATTTACACTTGAAGTTGAAACCGGACAGACAATATCCTTCAGGACATTCAGCTAACAATGAAGACTGATGGGACATTTAATGGATCAGTATGTGGAGTACGTACACCTTTTTGTTAGGTGTTGAAATTAGAGACATTGTACATGACTTTTGTTTAAAACGATTCATGTTGAAATATAGATAACTTCCGAGTACAATTCGAAATACACTATCTGTTGGTAGCTTCGCCTTCTCATTGGCCATTAGTGTCTACTTGCTCCACTCATACCGTGTTGTATACTTTGGATTATTGCAGGAACCTCTTATCCTCATCTGAAGACAATTCTACAACCGGTCCACAGCTTCCACCAGTAGACACGACACCAGCAGTGAACGCTTCTGTGGATTAAATTAATAATTTGTAGCCGTGGACTTTAACTGTATATCCAAGTAACCGTTTAATTAATATAACTCATTACTGTATTTTTTATAATATATTGTTACACTATCATCACATTAACTTGGATTTTTATTCGCATACTTGTTATGTTGTTGAGCTCGTTAGACAGTCCCCTACAAGTATATTAGAAAACCTTTGGGGAACATACAGTTGACAAAGCTTTACAGTTCGGTACCTATAAATCTCAAGAGGAACCTAGCAATATCTCTTAAGACTAGGATACGAAGTATCTGCCACCTTGTGCTATTAGGTGAACAGATCACTGTTTTGAGAAGGACACCAACTGAAAATGGCTACCCTCTCCCAACGCTTTACTGATAAACACATAAAACCCAAAACCAACAAAGAACACCCCACCTATGCTCCAAAGAAAATGTCATACATGGATATGGTGCTCAAATGCTACCTTCTAACCGGGAGCCTAAAGAAGAGAACATCGAGTGCCCTGTAAAGAACATTCTTTGCTGCTACATTACGACTGGTATTCTCCTACTGCTCAGTGCTGTCCAGTGACTCTGAAGATAAACTATCGCCTTTGACCACTTCCATGTGTATCTACCAATTCACTTACTTCAGTGGAGCGAAATATATAAATCACTCAATACGTGTTTAATCTAAAAGAACTATTCCGCTTGGTTACAGAAAATTGACAATGAATCAATAAGGAGTGCAATAACTGAACATATATTCAACACTAGCGACTCAGCTGGTAAGGAAAATCCATTTAAAATTATCTACAGAGTCAAAAGAAGCCTCCCAAAAGCGGTATGCTTCCGTATAATTTTCATTTCTGAGGCTTTAGCAATTCGGATGGAACAGCCTAATTTATGTACACAGAAGAAACTTCTCCATCCCCTCATTCTACCTTGGGTATAATTCTAATTCCAACTTTTATCAATATTTTGTCAATATTTTTTTTAATCTATTTTCACATGACACTTTTTGACATCATCTTAACCAACCTTTTGTTCACTCTCTTTGTATTACACAGCTTAAGTCTAAACTTATTGATCTTCACCGCGCTAGTTACAACTTGGATTTTATCAATATTTTGAAATATTTTGATGACGCAAACAATACTCCAAACTTGTTTTATTTTTGTTTGTCAAACCTAATCAATGCACACACATACAAAAATAATTATGTATAATTGCGATTGTACAACCACGTGAGTGAATTAACCGAAAAGAGACTTCTCTGAACTGCTTGTTTCTATTACCAATATCTGACAAAATTAAGTGGAAAGGCTAGAACTAAGCAGTGGGATTATTATTATTATTGTTTCCTTTAATTCTTACAGGAACATAGGGCTTCAGCCGTGCGTCTCCGTTGCGTTCGGTTCTCTGCTAGAGTCTTCACCTGGCTCCAAGTCTGCCCACACGTTTTCATCTCCTCTTCACATGACCTCCTCCAAGTCACCCTTGCACTGACGACCAACTCGACGCTTCCCTTTCGGGTTCCACTCGAGCAATGGCTTGTCTAGTAATGTCACTTGATGGTTTCCTCAGAGTATGGCTAATCCAGCTTCATTTCTTCCTGCCTATTTGTTTCACAATCGGTTCCTGCTGTGTTGGTTCGCTCCCAGAGATCTCTGTTGCTGATCTTTTCTGGCCAACCATCTGATCTTGAGTATTGAGTGAAGACAACTATTCATAAAGGTCTGTAGTTTGTTTGAGATGCTCTTTATGACGCGCAGTACAAGTCTCTGATCCGTATAGTGAGTAGCACTGACTTCACATTGGAGTTGAAAATCTGGATCTTATTTTTTATGCTGAGTGCTGTTCATCTGCTCCACACAGACTTGAGATTAGTGAAAGCTTGTCTTGCCTTTCCGATTCTTGCTTTGATATCCTCATCAGTTCCGCCCGCCTGTAGTTGAAACGATGCTTCCTAGGTAGGTGAAAGAGGTTGTTTCTTTCAGGTTCCTTCCATTTATGCTGATTGTTGACTGTTGTTATTGTTGCTGTTGGTGGTGTTGGTCAGGAATCTTCATCACCTCTGCTTTCTCTATGTTCACCTGGAGTCCTTTCTTTGATGCTTCTGCCAACTTGTTGCCTTTCGCTTGCATATCTTTCAGTTTGTGGGAAATCAGACATATATCATCGGCGAAGTCCAGATCCTCCAAGTTTTTTGTGTGAGCATTGGGATGGTATACCATTACCAGTATTATATTTGAAATGTGCATGAATAAGCAGATGTTTGATAATAAGCCAACCAGTTGCTAGGCAATCAAAAGAAATATTGATTTATATAGTAAAAGTCAGCTGGAACAGTGAACATGTTGATGTAGTTGTGTTCTCTAAGCTGGATGGATGGTTTACTTGCGAATCTTTCATTGCCTCACTAGGTAACATCTTCAGCGCAAACTTCAATTTGAAGTATGCGCTACAACTACATCAAAATCATCCAGCTGAGCTACAAATCTTCTCCCTTATATCTACAGTTAACATTAAATTGATCTCTTACATAATCCTCTTTTGAGGGATATAATACCGGAATGTTATAATATTGGCTAATAGTTTTGGGTGCCACATTTCGAGCATTTTAAAAAATGTATTTTGGTTTTACATTTTTTTAACACAAGAGAATCTGAAACAGTCTACCCTCTTGGTGAAGCTCATTTTCAGGTATCACGCTGAAACGGAATGGATTCACTGGTCAAAGATCTGAGGATATAAAAATTCAACCTAATAATAGTTGTTGGATGCTATTGCAGTTAAATGAACTCCCGAATTCAAACACTAACAAAGAATATCAGCAGGCCTCAAGGATGTCGAAAACCCATAGTCTCATATATATATATATATGAGATGTAATCATGTTCGTTTATGTTTTCTTTCTCTCCTTTTGTTACAGAATGATGTTTTGGGATTCTTCGTTCATTATAATAATTTAAACTGTATATTTATACGTGGCTGTTTCTTTACGACAATTGTCAGAGCTGTTTAAATCAGCATAACTAGACGAGTATTTTTCCTTGCTAGAGATGTGTAGTATTCTACCATCATGTTAAGTGACTGATTTTGTTATAAGTAGACAAGTTCGCATCAAAAAGACAACAGTTAGCTGAATGCTTAATTAACATTTTCAAGGATTAATTTTTTGTAAATGACTTCAATATGATTTAGTAACGAAGTAGATGAAGTCAGAGTTGCATGTTTTATGACATTACCTTAATACATTTCCTTTGCTCACTACAGAAAAAAGCACCTTTTATCATACAACAGTCTACCTCAGTCAATTAGAAAGTATTTTCTGACTCCAAATCGAAATACTTCAGTAGTAATGACTACCGACAGCACTTCGCTAATTAAGTTAATATAAATTAATTGAAAAAAAAACAAAAATTAAAGTGGTTGGTTGTGTATATCTTAGAATCGGCTGGTTGTACTAAAACCAAGAAACCTTATGTACAAAGGACATTCATCTAACTATGAAGCCTGAACACGGGTTTTAATTCGTAGTAGTCATCTTACTGTATGTTCACTGTTGCACCTGAAAGGGATCTTACAGATTACATGTTTCTTCGCATTATTCTTGAGTGAGTGACTGCACTTCAGCTAGCTTTGAATTTATTACCAATACAACTACTGCGGTAACTTCTAGCAACTCGGAAAAAACGACTCCATGAAAGCCAGTCAGATTTTAGGCATGAAACAACTCTTTGACAAGTTGTGGAACATGGGCATTATTTTACTGGCGTCGAATTCCTTGACCTGAGTTTGAATTTTATTTCCTAGATCTAGAGGTTTTCGGTGATGTTAGACTGTGAATAAAGAAGTGAGAAAGTTTATTGTGCAAATAAAACGGCTTTATACCGACTCGCATATTCATATCAAACCTTATGGAGAGTTGTGAGAAGAGCCTTGCAGTTTTTCAGGAATAATAACTATCAGAACTCTAATATTATTTCTTATAAAGATATTGAAGAATGTGACCTAGTTTCATTTCAATTTTGAGAAATCTTCTTATTACCAGAGAGAAGTCCTGTTGATGATACAGTGAAATCACTGGAAATTCGGAGTCTTCTAATCACCTTGACTATAAACATGACCATGCTTGATACGAGGTCAGATGCTAGATAATATCACAAGACAAGCCAGCACTGATGTCTAGTTTGAAGAAAGGATGTGAGCTTGTCTAATAAGCTGATCTTTTCATTCATCTGCAAGTTGCATCGACCTTATGGGACCACGTGCTTACAAAATATCATTAACGAATAGAAAAGGTTTGATGGAGTCATTTGGAAAATGTCCTATGCACACCGAGCCCCTATCTCCTTTGGTGAATAATACTCACAGAAGTCAGATTAGGATGGAGATGGGAGTCATTGGAAGAAACCGTAAAGCCACTGGTCTGTGACCTGTCTGGAAGTGTAGAAAGCTTTTTTTAGGGTCCTTAGAATGCTAAAAAATCGTTATTTGAAGATTGGGTGTAATACGGCTGAAAATCGTTTGTAGTGGCACAAAAGTATTCTTTCTTTGTCATTGTCCGGGTTCTGAAAATCTTCCACAAACTACTCTTTGCCATTTTCTCCATCACACATACTTTTGTCTGTCGTAGCACCGCTCATTTTCTCTTTCCCTTCTTTTGTATCCTTCATATCACATGCACTGAATGCATTTCGTCTATTTTTGCACACAGAAGTCGGACGTACTAACATTACCTTATGCTCGAAACTGTCTGACCAATTACAATAAATCATTCAATCAAGTCTAATTCATATGAATTTCGAAATCTAATTTTAAGTTAGCAGCTAGCAGAAATAAACATGAAAGAGCCACAAACTATCACTCCCATTATAAAGCAAAATGGAAGTTTGCAAGCAATGATAACGAATGAGCTGATCACATTAACAGGGAAAATGTTTCACCCTTAGATCAATGCTAGAGTTGACATTCTCATTTAATTAATATTTTCTATGGCTGTTAACACTGACCTGACTACTACAAGGTAGATGAAAATTCATTCACATATTCACACGCCTTTAATGCATCACACGTTGCGTTGAAGCCACATGTAACTATGTTAAATCAAAAAACCCCATCGGGGATCGAATCCAGGACCTTCGGTTTACAGGGAAAACTCGCACTTCTATCATTTCACGACACATAGTGTGATTACCAACCATTAGCATCGGTGAGTATCTGTCCCCACGAGCTTGCCTTTTAACCTCAAAGTTCTGGCTTCAATCTCTGGTAGAGTCATGCGCGCGTACTGTTGAGGAGTGCTAAACAAGGACGAAAGAGCTGTCGAGTAAACTAGACAGGCCGTACTGTTTAATGGTAGAGATACAGAAGCATGATTTAACATTTATTGAAATATCTTATCGTTCATGAAAGAAAATTCACCCTACGTTGATAATATAGGGTGATATCCACATTGGTGTATCCCATGGAAATGGAACCGCCCATTCATTTGTCTAACTGTACACCAAGTCATATAAAAATGCAGGTAACGTGCATACTGAAACAGTTTCTGAATCTGCCTCACTGCTAAAAGCTATGCGAAATAAACACTTCCACTATTTGATATAGCCTTGGATTAGAGGTCTACTACTTATGTAATGAGCGGTGATTACAGCTGAAATGAGAATTTCATTTCATTCCACGTTGAATCATCACCAACACCCATTGGTCTTTTCTACTAGACACATTACATGCTGAAATAGTATTGCTTACTGGAGTGCACTTCGAACAAAATTTATTTTTCACAAGTATATTAAATGTTCAGGTATTGGTTTTGTAGGGATTTTTGTTTCATTGGTTGTAGGATTTCATCATGAGCTGACATCAGTTAGAGAACCACTGGAAAACCTGGGAGTACTGGACAGCTGTTTCATCCTAGTTCTGGACTCCTCATCAGTACGCACACACCAGGGTTCGAACCCAGGACCCTCTGGTTACAAGACGAGCTCGTAGACCATTAAGCCACTGGGACCCGATCCAATGGCCAGCCCATGAATTCTAACTTCTGCCAATTCACGATATAGAGCGACCATTTCGCGATGTCTTCTTCGATGAGTTACTGCCTCATCTTCAACCTGCTGTACCCTACTGGTCACGGCTTCCCACTAGAACCCCAGTGGCTAGTGAGCATCAGATTAATTTTCAAGTATTGGTTTTGCAGGGATCTTTTTGTTTGATTGCTTGGAGGATTTCATCATGAGCTGACATCAGTAACTTTCATATGTAGAAACTTAGTCTTAAAAGGTCTTTTCTGCACTAGATGTATGTGGAAATAATTGGGAAAAAACAGAAAAATGACCTAAAAATACAAATACAATACATTTAGAAACTTTATGCGAAGTATAGACAATATTATGATGTGAAAAGAAGGTTCAGGTATAAGTGGTAGCTGTTTCGACACTGCTTTTAGCGAAAAGAGGCAATTGAAATCAGTAAACTTACAAATTCTTTCCAAATTCCTCTTTGGCTTAATCATTGTTTCATTATATTCACATCTTATTATCTGAAGTTACAATAATTAAGTTATATGAAGTCTTCAATATGCTAACTAATCATTTATCCAAACATTAGTGGAAGGATTTCGTCCGAAATAAATTAATCTAATATTAATAATTAATAATCTAATATAATAAATTGATCTAATCTAATCTGAAATAACAGCTAGAATACTAAAACCGTTTGATATAGATATAGCACACAAGCCAGTCAAATCGCTTAATTCGATATTATGCAAACCGAAAGATCCAACAGAAAAAGGAGATAAAATTAATACCATTTACAAAATAAATTGTATGAACTGCAACAAGCATTACATCGGCCAAAGTGGGCGTCCCCTTCGAATTAGAATCCAAGAACACAAATCAGCCGTGAAAAGACACGATATATATATATTCTTTAGTATCAATGCATACAGACAATTATGGACATCAATTTGATTGGGATAATGTCGAAATCTTAGACAGAGGAAACACCAAAAGTGCCAGGGAATTCCTAGAAGCCTGGTTGGTACTCAAACGAAAATGCAATTAACAAACACGTTAATATAGATGAAATATACCAACTAATAAAAAGTAAATCAGGTGACCAGAAAGTTTAAAATCCAAGTCAATAGAAAATGGTCAATACATATGTAAAGATGGTTACCGGGAGAGACGCAATTATATCACTCATGAAGAAATTTAAATCATTTCACTTTATGCTAAATATTGCGCTGAAGATGTTGTCCAGAAGGACGACGAAAGCTCCGCAACCAAACCAACCAGCTCAGAGAACACTATTAATTGCAAATTAGTCTATTATTATTATTGTTCTCTTGGGTTCCTAGTGGAACATAGGGCTTCAACTACACGTCTCCACTTGCTTCTGTCTTCTGCTGTACTTTTCACCTGCGTTCATGTTAATCCATACTGTTTCAACTCTTCTTCACACGATCTCCTCCATGTCACCCTTGAACGTCCCACTCGCCGCTTCCCTTTCGGGTTCCACTCGAGCTATGGCCTGACGCGCGATGTCACCCAGGCCTCCTCAGCGAGTGTCCAATCCATCTCCACTTTCTCCTGCATATTTGTTGGGCGACTGGTTCTTGTTTTGTTTGTTCCCATAGTTTCTTGTTGGTGATTCTTTCCGGCCATCTGATCTTCAGTATAGAACGAAGACAGCTGTTGATAAAGGTCTGCAACCTGTTGGAAATATTCTTTGTGACTCGCCAAGTTTCTGATCCGTATAGAAGAACTGACTTGACGTTTGTATTGGAAATCCGAATTTTGTTGTTGATGCTGAGTGACGAAGATTTCCAGATTGGTTTCAGGTTGATGAATGTGTTTCTCGCCTTCCGAATTCTCGATTTGACATCATCGTCCGTTCCTCCTAATACCCCCTAATAACTAACTGCAGAATGAAGTTGCCTGAAATTCCATTTAGAGGTCGTGACCAGCAAGGTTCACCAAGCTGGATAGACAAATACCTGCCGATAACACTTCCTGGTGGTCGCGCTACGTATAATTCAAGGGCCACTGGTTTCCGTTCCATGTGGTTCAATGATATACCAGCTCGCCTTATAACTTGAATGTACTGGGTTCTATCTCTGGCGAAGTCATGAGTGCGTATTGGTTCAAAGCACAAACAAAGATGAAACAACTGTCCAGTACTCCCTGTTTTTGCAATAACTCTCTAACTGATATCAATCTATGATCAAACTTGAAATTACTCCAATCCCTGCAAACCAACATTTGAGAATAACCAAAATAGCCAATTACTGTGTTAGGCGCTATTCGGAAAAGAATCACTTGAAAATTGTTTATTTTTCTAAATGCATAATAATAATAATAGTTGATCACGGATTGATATCAGTTAGAGAACCATTGAAAACCAGGGAGTACTGGACAGCTGCTGTTTCATCCTTACAAACCAAACTATAGAAAATTAATCTGATGCTCGCTAGTGACTTGCTACAGGATGGAGTTTCCTGGAGTTCTAGTGATAATTCGTGACCAGTGAGGTCCAATTAGATGTCACGTGTGTGGATGGATGTCCCACCAACGACAATGGTTGGGGTCGCGCTAAAATCACGAATTGGTAGAAGTTAGAATTCATGAGCCATTGAATCGGGTCCCAGTGGTTGAATGGTATACGAGCTTGCCTTGTAACCGGAAGGTCCTGGGTTCGAATCCCAGTGGGTGCGTACTGCCGAGGATCCCCAAACTAGGATGAAACAGCAGCTGTCCAGTACTCCAGTGCTGGTTTTCAGTGGTTCTCTAACTGATATCAACCCGTGATCAACTGGTAAAAACATAACTAACCCTTACAAACCAAACTATAGAAAAAATAATAATAGTGGTTTTAGTAATAAATCGCTTCATTCATCTTCCAAAAAGCTGAGTCATTCCTAGTCAGAACAGGTGAAATCCCTGTAACTAACCAATTTCTGTTACTAACCTTAATACATTTTATTTATTCACCAGTCATTTCATAGTTAACCTAATTATAATAAATAACTGTTTGACCTGTTATTCCCTTGACAGATAATAAAAAAATAAACATATATGAAAGTAGTATATTTACTATCAACTATGAAAATAGAGGTCAGCTTTGATTATGTTAACAACATATAAAAATAAAAACACAATTATACAATTTATTCTTCCCCCTATGCATAAGATCATTTGGTGTATATAAACCATACCGGCAATTTGCATACCATGAAAGCATTAAAAAAACCTAAACACCGGTGCATTTCAATTCAGAGTGTGATTCTTTAGTGACCTCATTTCAGCATGAATATATTTATTTATAAATAAATAATTTTCAAGAATTAGTTTGTAGGGATTGTATTTGTTTGAGGTTAGACTACGGATTGATATCAGTTAGAGAAACATTGAAAACTAGGGAGTACTGGACAGCTGCTGTTTCATCCTAATTTGAGAATCATCAGCAGAACGCACCCACCACCGGGGTTCGAATGGAGGACCTTCCGGTTACAAGGCAAACTCATATACCATTCAACCACTGGGACCCAATTCAATGGCATTTGAACTCTAACTTCTACCAATTCGTGATATTTAGCGCGACCACCAACCATCTACACTCCCGACTAGATGAACCTCGCTGGTCACGACTTCTCACTAGAACTCCAGGAAACTCCGTCCTGTAGCAATTCACTGGGTTAGAAACCCAGTGAATACGTACTGCCAATGAGTCCCAAACTAAGATAAAACAGCTGGCTGACCAATACTCCCTGTGGCTGGTTTTCAATGGTTCTCTAACTGATATCAATCCGTGGTCTAACTCTAAAAATAAATAATTCTTTCTAAGACAATGCATCCTAACGACTTTCTTAAACTGAAATTCATTCAGAAAAGCTTGTAATTAGGAAAAGATAGCTATAAGTTGTATTTCATTTTGAGAAATGTGGATTCCGCTTTCTAAACATTCACTCTATGCATTATAAAAACTGACTATGTTACAGTATTAGTCCCATCAAACTTTGTAGAAATCATTTCACTCTCTGAAAACAGCCTGAAGTGAATTTCATCTCATCAATATATTAAAGAAGAAACATATCACAAGTTCTAGAAGGTTAAATTAATTTTAATCAATATCACTTCTAATTATAGACAGTGTAATCAATTTTCATAGGACCATTCTTATGCTGGTTGCTTTCAGTGTAAATCACTTCGTTTTTACACTTCACTAATCTGTCTGATTCAAATCATGTGATGATATTGTAGTTGTGTTTAATTATGCGCGGTACATACACTAGGTTGTGTGACATCAAAACAATGTAGAATAGCTAGTTACTGATGGAAAAAATTGACTTAAAATTAAATGTGATACTTGTAGTGAGTCATCCAGTTCCACTCATTAACTGACTAAATCATCTTACAACCTGGCTACGGAAACAGAGCATGGCTCAGACACAAGCTTCTATTGTTTAGAATCAAATAAAACAAAACACTCCTACATAATTCACTTACACTAGTCAATTATTTCAGATTATGCATTATGGTTGGTTCAGTCAACGCCTTCGTCGAATTATTTCTCAGTTAACTAAGATAGTATCTCATTTCTGACTAAAGTAAAGAGCTAAATTGTATTTCTGCATTTTGATACCACTGTAATTTTTCACATCACTGTTGTTGGTTCAATTCACTTCCAGTGGTTCTCTAACTGATGTCAGCTCATGATGAAATCCTCCATGAAATCAAACAAAATCCCTACAAAACCAATTCTTGAAAATCAATCTGATGCTCACTAGTGACTGGCCCTATTCAGGCAGTTAACCTGGGGTTCTAGTGGGAAGCCGTGACCAGTAGGGTACAGCAGGTTGAAGATGAGGCAGTAACTCATCGAAGAAGACATTGAGAAACGGTCGCACTATGTCGTGAATTGGCAGAAGTTAGAATTCAAGGACCATTGGATCAGGTCCCAGTGGCTGAATGGTCTACGAGCTCGCCTTGTAACCAGAAGGTCCTGGTTTCGAACCCCAATGGGATGGGTGCGTACTGATGAAGAGTCCCAAACTAGGACGAAACAGCTGTCCAGTACTCCCAGGTGGTTTTCCAATGGTTCTCTAACTGATGTCAGCTCATGATGAAATCCTCCATGAAATACATATTTAGTTTGAACAGTGATAGAACAGACATTTTGTGCAGAATAATATAGATCCATTTTATTCCACTGGTTCTCTTCAACTATGTACAATCTATAATATTTAATAAAACCAGTTAAAATACAATTTATCATCCATTTTGTCTATCGTAGTGAATCGATCCTCCAGTAAGGATTATCATAAGGAAGTCATAGTGAGTAGAATAGAGTTATCGTAGATGGCGGCCTGCTTGAATCTCTGAGCTACCTGGATTTCCGTCAGAGATAATGCAGTTTATTTTCCTTAGTTCTTGTTACAACAATCATTCAGTTATATCCGTGGGTCTGCAAAATGAACTCGTGAACATTTCTGATTGGTTTGCAGCCTATCTTTGAGCATTTCTGTGTGACCAAGGATTATTTCATTCTTCAGATCTAACATCGCTATGTCACATGATGTACTGGAGATGACTGTTTTACTTGAAACTCCTGGATGAAGAGTAAATATTTTGCAATAAACTACGCTGAAAATTGTGCATATTGTGTACACTTATTGTGCATAATAAAGGTATTGTTACTGAAATTACGTATATATATATATATATATATATTGTTGGTATTAGGTGGTTGGAGGCAATCGGCAGGAAGCCTTGGCCATGATGGCGAGCTATCTAGAATGGTGGCCACATTGCAAACCTGACTGACAGAATTCAGTCTGCACCAAACAAGGGACTAAACATATCACACTAGATACTAGTGTCCGATCAGAGTATCCAATATAGTCCTACAGGAGGTCAATCGCGAGCCCGAATAGCTCTGACTGCAGCACTGGGTGACGCGGGTTCGAATCTCAGAAGGGACATGAGTTCCTTCAGGGTTGCAGATTCGCCTTGCTGGTGAGTGCCAACTAGCACGAAACCTAGATCCAAGGCTTCCTGCGATTGCCTCCGACCATCTAATACCAACAGTTCACAGTGCACCCTAATGGCGAGCCACCTAGCATGGTGGACACATTGCAAGCATGACTGATGGAATTCAGTCTGCAGAGAAGATAGGACTAGACACATTACACTAGTTACTGACTAGTGTGCAATAATATATATATATATTATAACGGCAAAGTTTCTCGTTAAGGAATGAAGAATTTCTCTGTTCGAATGGTGATAAGTCAGTAATAATTGCTTAATCGGAAATAATAAAATACAATGATTAGAACTCATAAGACTGGCAAATCAAAATTTAGTATGTACGATGTCAAACGCAAAAACGATGATATGATACAGTGAGTAGAATTGGTAGAATCGAAATTAAGTCTAATGTGAAAGCCAAGGAAAAACTCGGTGGGGGAGGGGAAGCACTGAAAGCAAATGATGAAATCAGAAAACGAAGAGTTACTATGGTGAAAGTTACAATGGTAACTGAACTCCCACGACGAACTCCTTTTGAACACATAGGTTAGGTTCCGGTCGTTCTACAGCAGTAGCTTCCGTCAACCAACGAAAACTTGGGGTGTTGTGTCTGTTAATTATTTTGAATGCTTCCACTGCCTTTACTCAATGTCCTGTGTCTATCAGGTGTTCGGTGATTGACAAGTTCAAACTATTCGGTCCCTTTAATCGAAGACTCTTTGGTACATGTTCAAAGAATCTGACATACTCCCTTCTTTCTGTTCTTCCAATGCAACTGCTCCCTTAGTTACAAACAGAGGGGGGCGTAGTTGTCAATTTTTGACTGTGTCAACAAGTAGGATGTTCGAGTCAGAGAGACTAGTTTTGCTGCCAGATATGTCCTGGTTAGTCCTGTACTTAAACGTTTACTTATCATTCTCATAAGATCATCAGCTTTGTAGATAATTTGAATGAAAATCGGTTTCTTACTGACTGTAATTATATCTGAGTTTTTACACTCTTCCTTAAAGTATTTGTTGATGAAACTTTCTGGGTAGTCGTTAAGTTCAATACAATTTAATAACAATTCAAAAATGCTCAGTTTTTCTGTTCAAACAGCAGGATGTTACTGATTATTATAACTTAAAAACATCTAGTAGTTTGGTTACAGGATTTCATCATGAGCTAACGTCGGTTAGAGAACCATTGGAAAACTTGGTAGTACTGGACAACTGTTTCGTCCTGGTTTGGGACTCTTCATTAGGACGTACCCATAGGGGTTCGAAACCAGGACTTTCTGGTTACAAGGCGAGCTCGTATACCATTAAGCCACTGGGACCCGATCCAATGGCCAGCCCATGAATTCCAACCTCTGCCAATTCACGACATAGCACGACCACTAGCCAATATCATCGGTGAGTATTTGTCCTCACACCCAACTTACTGCACCCTACTGATCAAGACTTCCCTCTAGAACCCAATTAACTACCTACCTGAATAGGTCGAGTCTTCAGTGAGCATCTCAACGACATTCAAGTATTGGTTTGTATGGAAGTGACATTGGTTACAGACTAGCAATCGCGCAATATCGCCAATTGGCAGAGGTGAGAATTCAAGGGCCATCGAATCGGGTCCCAGTGGCTTATTGGTATACGAGCTCGCCTTGTAACCAGAAGGTCCTGGTTTCGAACCCCGTTGGTTACGTTCTAATGAAGAGTCCCAAACTAGGACGAAACAATTGTCCAGTACTCCCAAGTTTTCCAATGGTTCTCTAACCGACGTTAGCTCATGATGAAATCCTGTAACCAATCAATCAAATCCCTACAAACCAATACTTGGAAATCTAGTAGTTTATTACCTTCATCCAAGTAAGACATCATTTTAGGGTGACTTATAGGAAATAATTGCGAATGGCGAGCACTACTGGCCGTTAATCTTAACTTTCAAACCATCAAGAACATTATATATCTGGATCTCTTATGACATTCGATCAACACCACTCACTTTCATGTACATTTCATCGCCTGTAAAGTAATTAGCTAAACTCATATAACATGCTCCCTTTGTTATCTTCATTAAAGCCAGGAGAATAAAATTTGAAGTATAAAATGTGTACATTTTATTTCGAGACATTTCATCAGATGCAGATAGCTTAAAGTTCACTTAGTGTTGTTGAAATAAGAACAAACATTTTTCTTCCTTCTCAGCAGAGGTTCAGTATGAAGAAAAGAATGAGCGAAATTTGCTGGCATAATCAATACAAGTGATACGAAAACAGAGTAGCCACTTATCAAAAGTTTGAATGAATGTCTTAACGCATAAACACTAACTAGCCCACAAATAGAGGAGAAAAGATATTCTAGAAATATACAAAAATACATTTGGAAGGGATATGACGTCAATTAAATTCGTTAAGAGGGGGAGTTCATTGAGCATCCCAACAGCGACGCCAATTTCGGTGGCTTATTTATTGCTTTGTTCAAGTAATAACATCTTTTCCTTCACGTTCCAAGTGGAACATACGGCTTCAAGCTAGAAGGCTTGAAGTTTCAGTAGCAGTATTTATTTTTACAGGATGGGGTGGCTAGCCTCATGCCTAACCTTCTCTCTTTACCAGCTTTATTACTGGCTTAGCGAGGGAAAGGAGTGCGTCGGCCGGGGATCGAACCCCGGACCATGTACGTGGTCGGCGAGCGTGCTAACCGCTATGCCACCGACGCAATTAATAACATCAGTAACACATTTTATATATTTTAACATTAAGTTGTGAATTATAAAATATTTTTGAGGTATTTATTTAAACTGCGTTAGATTTCTTGCTAGTCTGTAGCAGCAAATGTGCCTTCATACTGATATCAAGGCCATAGGTTTCAGAGTTAAACATTTACAATTGTATTTCTATGATTTCATAGCAGCATGCGTGGCTTATTTCATCAGAACGTTTTATTTTTACCGGATGTGCAATATAATCGCTCGGGTAAAGATATCTTTCATTACTCTGAAGTCAATATGGAAATCTACAGAACTCATTCACCAGAAAGAAGAAGCTGCAGATTCACTTTGACCCTAATGTCAAGTCAACCAGCACTTCTAAATGGTTCAGAGACTTGGTGTCTGCGTTACTGAAAGCATTTTGAACAGGCGACTGAAGACCTTCGTCTACAGTTGTATTTGCTCAATGCCGCAGATCAGAAAGGATAAGCAATGAGGAAGTCTGGGAAAGAACCAGCCATGAATCTACTGTGTAACAAATATGCCTAAGTAAATAGATATGGAATGGGTTTTCTATGAAGAAGTCATTGAGTATTACCACACATTAGGCCTTCTTTAAGAACTAGAATGAGAAACAACGAGTTGGCCGCCTGAGGTACATAGAGAAGATCATGGGAAGGCAGAATGACAGCTAGTCGGCAGTCATAGAGTTAGAGAAAAAAGACAACAGAGAACAGAATGAATTTACAATGTCTCACTGAAGTCTTATTTACCACCCGGAACTCAGAGAGTAAATAATATTAACAACTCAGAACTCACCAACTAAATAAAAGCTAATCAGACAATCCATTAATTCTGAAATGGATCAATAGAAGAGGTCATATATTCCCGCAACAAGTTAAGGTTGATAAAATTTGCTCGCGACAGTCAACTCAACATCACTAAGAGTCAGCAAAAATTGTACATAAATGTATATTTAATCTGAAGACATTTCACTCCTCCTTGATATAGGCGTTAGTGAAGTCAACTAGTACTGTGATAAGACACTGTTGATCAAAATTTTCCAGGTCAGAAAACACCAAACAGTTTTCACAGTCAAAAATTCTTCATCGTGCGTTGGTAGCACATTGGTTAGGACTCTTTCTGACCATGCACATGGTCCGGAGTTCGATCCCCTGCCGACACACACCTGAAATCTATGGTCGGCCTGCATAATTTGGGCTACCGATATCACATGCTGAAAACTCCATACCTGTACCAAAAATACGGTGTGGAATCAAGCGATAATTTAAAAAATCATCTCCTAAGTACTGAAGAGAATGAAAACTACATTGACAACTCCATTTCACAGCTCACTAGATAGGTCTTATCACCTGTATTAGGAAGATCACTGATTGAAATCTTCCCGTGACACCTCTTCAGTCAATTTCAGTCATTGTTCACAATAAATGATTTTTGCACTTTTGAAAGCTGTAAATAATCAACATATCGGTTAGAATTTTCAAATACATTGGAATCTTGTTAAAGTAAACCATAATTGTGTCATTTTTGATGCATTAATTGAGTTTGGTAGTGTATCATATATTTCTCGAATACCTTGCAAACATATTTGTGTCTAAAGGTGGTTGACCAATTTTTATAATCTAGATTTTACTGTGAGGGTAGTCTGTACAAAATTCCTTTGATTATTAAGGATAATAATGATAGTTGTATTGTATATTGTCTTCGTTGTTTGACGTTTGAGACTGAAAATTTACCTAAATATTATTATTATTGTATCCCTTAATTACTAGAGGAACATAGGGCTTCAGCCGTGCGTCTCCATTGCGTTCTGTTCTATGCTAGAGTCTTCACCTGGCTCCATGTCTGCCCACACGTTTTCATCTCCCCTTCACATGACCTCCTCCAAGTCACCCACCCTTGCACTGACGACCAACTCGCCGCTTCGCTTTCTGGTTCCACTCGAGCAATGGCTTGTCTAGTGATGTCACTTGATGGTTTCCTCAGAGTATGACCAGCCAATCCATCTCCATTTCTTCCTGCCTATTTGTTTCACAGTCGGTTCCTGCTAGGTTGGTTCGCTCCCAGAGATCTCTGTTGCTGATCTTTTCTGGCCAGCCATCTGATCTTGAGTATTGAGCGAAGACAACTATTAATGAAGGTCTGTAGTTTGTTTGAGATGCTTTTTATGACGCACTGGCCAAGTCTCTGATCCGTATAGTAACACTGACTTCACACTGGAGTTGAAAATCCGGATCTTACCTAAATATAGCTTTGATCATTAGTTTAGATGACAGTTTGACTAGAAAAACGTATTTATTTCGTGTATGTTTCATAAGTATTCATAATGACTTTTGCTTTTGAACTGGGTAGCAGCTAGAAAGCTGAGTTATCTAATGTTTCTTGGTAAATCTACTATTACTGACCACGATGACAGCTGTCTTCATATAGATTTCTGCTCCTGTGAATAGAATGCAAAAAATCTAATTTAATTTAGTGAAATTTTATCTGCTGCCTACAAGTCATGATATTTTTATCGTATACCTGAGCAGAAATTGAATATAGTCAACTTTTTAAACGATAAGTCAGCCAGGCGGTAATTTTGATAATACGTACATTGAATTTACACTAACGAAAGTAAAACTGTTCTGATCTATCAGGATGTTACAATCGCATACGTTTCTCAACAAAGCATTATTATAGAAAGACAATTGATACAGGTTGCTTGCAAGAATAGTATAGGATTTAGAAAAGTAATTCATAAAGAAAATTCGGCATGTAGGTGAGTTAATAATGATGTAACAACAGAAGACAAGGGCCAGACAACAGATCGTTTATTAAGGAAAATCAACACATATTTATAGATTTTAATGTACATTATTGTAGATTATTGTTAGTAGAAAATACAGTCTTTTGATTGGTTGTTTCTCACATAAAGTTAACCTTGCATCTCTTCGTGGCTGTGTCAGATCATCTATATGCTAACTGTATCCGCCTACGCAAAGCCTTTGTTCTCATTTTCTCACTACCAATATTGGGGACATAAACATTGACGTCAATTACTGTCTACCAACTTTGGCTAGCAGCCAGCTCTCACCACAATGATATCTCTAACAGTGAGCAAGGTATTTGCAGCATTATGAGTTGAGTTCAGTATCGAAATTAAAATGAAAACCAGACCATATCTGGACCGTCGGAAGTGAAGTCAGTCCTAAATTATATCAGTGAATGGATAATTAGAAACCTATGTGTTTTTAACTATGGTTTTGTTAGAACGAACATGAAATTTAACGAAATCCCTTGCCACTGGAATCCAACACATCTGTAGATCTGACGCCTTAAAAGCAGAACTAGACCTTCGAAAAGAAATTTCCATACAAAATGGATAATTGCTGAGATTCATCGACAAAAATATCAGGCCAAAAGTTGAAAGAAGTGAAACATTACTTGTTCCAGAAAAGAAACATTACATGGAACCTCATTATAAGGGTGACTCAACCCACAGTCTCCTTAAGAAAATAATTCCATCATCTCTAAGAAGAACACTCTTCGTGGCCACGTCAGGAGTAGTGTTCTCCAGAAGCTCTACAGAAGCCTAAAGACCAAGATCATGTCTCTCTCATCTGTCCAATTCTGTGCAAATATATCAGTTCACCTGTTTCTGTGGAGCCAGGTATATTGGTTTCTCCACCTGTATCCTATCTAAAAGTGTTCAAGAACACTACCCAGCATGATTGTAGAAACGCGACAGTGGCTCTGTGGGTAGTGTGATAATTGAACATCTTGTCATTGCATCTAAACAAACTCCTGCTTCTCAGTAATTCATAAAGTGAAAAACAACCTACCAAATACAATATGCTATTGTCTCCTTTGCATTACTGAAACTCTAGCTATTCAGATTGAGAAACCGGAGCTGTGTTTATTCAGACACTTCTGTTACCACAATAACAACATTACTGTTTTTTACCAACCTAATTTTGTTTTTTTTTTAACTCTTTATCACACTTGTATTTTTTCGAACTCTTATATAATATCACATTTCCTTTCCTTTCCATGTATATCCTGATTACAATTCATTCATAGAACACTTCATTTTATTACGCAACTCTAACACCCTTACTCAACTCCTCTCATGTACTGATAAATGTGACCGAAGTTCCTCGAATAAGACAAGTAGTAGGGAACAAGGGGAGCAACAAGTTGTTGAGGTACACAAATTATAAGATCACTCAAATGAATAGAAAATTGTGAATGCAGTCATTTTATTTTTGAGGCTAGTTGGACAGTTAGTCAGCCGTGATGATTTCCGCTTTAATAAGAGACATTAAAACTAATCAAATAGTAATTTAATGTAATAGTTGTCTTCCTAAAAACAATACATGCAACAGTACAATTTGCTACACTAAAATTATTTACTACAAGTATTAAGTTTTCTAGTTTTCATCTTTCTTAAAGTAAACTTAATCTACATTCTACATTTTTAGAGTATTCTGTAATTATCTTTATGTATAGCATCAAGCTTAACACCGACTCTCATTCTTTTCCAGAATGCTAATTAATTCCGTAATCTTATTGTCCTTAACCTTAATAATCAATAACTAAATTATTCGAATACTTTTTATATTGATGTTGAAATTGTATGCACTTCAGAAGAACCGACGAAATGAAGTGATGTCATACTATCCTGTTGATTTTGTCGTTCTTGATCTGTTCAAATTTTCCTGATGAATTATGTAAAGGTATCCTTTGTAGCTTCGTCGTTCAGATCCTGGATATTAGCTCAAATTGTGGTCTATCTTCAGCTTCTTTAAAGGTTTTTTAAACTAGATAGTGGTCTTAGACTACATCTGCCCAGCTGCTTAATCTTGTGAACAGAAGGCTCTGTTTCCACCTGTTTTAGATTGAGGTGAAGTCTCTCTGAATTTTAGGGTGTCCATCATCTGGAAATGATGTCACCTTATGAATGTCCTTGTGTTTGTACACGTTGTCTCCAATCACTAAATTACTGAATGTGTAGAAGTCTGCAAAGAGTTATCCATTTTCGTTTATTTCACGAAGCACCTCTCAATCCGTGATGACTTCTCTTCCTGTAATGTCTGATCAAATTTTGTCTTGAATTTTACCACCCAGTAGAATTTCGATGTCACCGTCTTACTTGGGTCTTGTTCATTACTGTTTTGTAGTTATCTGGACAAGTCTGAGTCATTTTCAGTATTGTACGTAGTACTGTTTGATTGTAACTTCCCTTGCTTCTGAGTTAAATCTTATTGTAGTGATCCTGTGGGGATCACTTCGCACCACTCGAAAATATTATATGTTGACTGACACATTATGATAGCCTAAGCCTCAGTGTGCGCTTGGTTGTCGCCTGGGTGACTGGAGTAAACTACTGGTTCACCAGTTATCAATTTTAATAGTCCATTTGCATTCCACCTGCTCTCAGAAATCCTTGCAATTCTGTATTATAAGTTCTCTTTTCTTTTCTGCAATCTGAGCAGCCTTGTCAACCTAAAACATAGTGCAGAAATTCTACATTCCCAATGTCAACCTTTACTTCATCGAGGAGATACTCGTCGGCCAATTGGCTTCCCGATGACCTTCTTCCACCGGCGTCACCCATCCTCGAACAGAGGAGTCATCCTGATCTCAGAAAAGAATAATTTATTTTTCATCTAGTCTTTCATGCCCACTGGATTCTATCAATCAGCTTGGCAATGTGGTAACGAAACTAAGCTACTCATCACCCGATCTGAATAAAGCACAGCCACACTAAGAGAACGTTTAAGTGACCAAATGTCCACCATCGTTGGGCGAAACTTGAAGTGAGTTAACTGGAATGTATGCAGTTCTTCTGGAATGCCATGAGAGTTCAGCTATCGTTTACGTTTTTGACTTCATGTAGATTTCAGTGATCTCCTTATACGTCAAGACTTTACAAGACGAAGTGTTTCACGGTATGGTAGGAGAGCAAGGTATATTCTTTAATCAATACAAAGATGAACTTGAATTATGCTTGACATAAGTTATTCTTAGCGTTTTGAATAGACGAGACAATTAATAGCTAAACTTTAAACCATAAAACGTGATCTTCAAACCTAAAAACTTTTCTCAACGTCATTCACATAAAAATCACTTTCAAAATTTCATTTTCGCGCGTACTGTATAACGTGACATGTAATCTAAATGACATCTTTCTAAAGCAATTAATCATATTTTAAATAAATCTTCTAAATCCTTATCAAGAATATTATGTAAAGTGTTATTTTTTTTTTCTTTCAAACAATTTGGCTTTTTTATTTGATAATAGCTCCTTTAATTATGTGAAAGTGAAAACAAACACTGTCAGCTGCACTAGATGAACATCTAATTGTCTATATTTCTCTGATATCATATGAATAAAAGTAATCGATACTTGAAAAGTGAAAGAAACTGATTTTCTGCATTTATATGACTTATGAATTTTCATAAACATTGTATGCTTAACTAGACCAGTATTTACACAGCGAGTCAAGGATAAACTACCAATGATAGCCTCATCAGTGTACATCTATGAGTTCAACTATTCCTCCTGAGCTAGTTACGTTGGCTGTACTCAGATGGCTAATCCATGCGCGTACATGAACAGGTACTGGTATGACTGAGTAAAGGGGAAACCAAATGTGTAAACAGTACAGTCTTGGCCTACCTGGTAGATACTAGATACTCAATCAGAACAGGCATTCTCGGTTATCTATCGCGTTCCTGGCAATCTTTCAAGAGGGGATCAACCACGTCTTATATCAGTAGCTGAAGCGGTAGCAATCAATACCAAAAGACCTGATCTCTGCCTATAGAAGAATTACGTCTAACCTCTATGTTTACCTTGGCCTACAATAAGGTCAATAAGTCCTCCATAAACATTAGTACTTTAAATTCCTATCCCATTTCCCCTCTTCTTATTCCCTTTTGTTTCACTGACAAACGTTCATTTCTGACCCGTTACGACTTCATGAGTCCACTTATTTTGTGTGCTACCTTAGGTTTACGTTATGTTTTTCAAACTTGTTATTGTATTTACACAGTCCTTTTTATTTCACTTTACTGAATTCTTTGTTACCTCTGGTAATCGTTTACTAATAGTACTTTTAAGTTTAACACTACACCATCGTTATTATTGTTATTTGTCACCTTTGAACTTACGTCTAGTCTATCGCATTTGTTGGTTTATTTTTCCGTAGTATTCATGTTGTCTCACACACCACTGACTACACTCACTCTCGAAACCTGTACTTTTGTTGGCTACATATATTCACTCACATCACTGAACTATTTCATCTCATGTTCTGATTGATCATGCGTATTATAAACGATAATCAAAACTAAATGACTATTATTCGATCTTGTACTTGTACCACAATAAACTATTTGATACAATTCTAATTTCCCTTCACTAGCTAATGTATGCTAACATTAATCGATTTATGAGTGAAAAATCTTCATAAGAAAAAGACGTAAACATCGGGAAAAAAATTTTCTTTTCGAATATTCATTTTCATTAAGACTAATCAGATACTGGTAAAATTTGTCCTCAAAAACGTATTCCTTAATTATAAGGTGTAGTCTAGAAGGGTTGACTAATGGGAAATTACAAAAGCGGGGGGCAGAAGTTGGCATGATGTGATAATTATGAGAGAATGACTAATCAATGTGATTAAGTAGAGTGCATTAGAAGTAGTGGAAAGACTCTTCAGCCGTGCTCACCTATGACCCCACTGGGGAACGAACCCAGAATCTTAAGGTTACGAGTCAAGCTCATTGACCGTCTAGTCACTGGGACGAAATCTAACGGTCAATCAACTATATATATACATATATTATATATATATATTTCAATAGCGTATACTATAACACATCTCTTCGAGTATGACTGATACACATTCCTTTATCAAATGGAAATTATTTCACCCTGCCTGTATCAGCTAAATCTTGCAATTCATTCCGATGTTCAGAACAGTTTAGAATTGATGAATTATCAGATAAGTGAAAATAAATCCCAGACACAAAAACCTATTTTTGTGCAATCCTCATTAAGGTTTCATAGAAATATTGCTAAAACTAGTGAAGTTTGGTATTTTAAATTAATAATAATAATGATTTCCCTACTTACTTTCACCTTTGTTATACCTCGAGAATGATATTTCTTACTGACTCACTAACACCTCAACATTTGATTGCTGTATTATTAGTGTAGCTCCGTTGAAATGAGGTACTAATTGAAAAGGAATATATTTATTCTACCAGTATGTTACTGTTTCTAAATACTTTGTGAAATATAAAGTATGTGTCACCTCAACCTATCCTCAGCAGTTTTGTTAAATTAGCAGTAGAAATTTTGAAAATTATAACAGTTACTGTTCGCATGAATTCTGACAATATTACTTGTTGGCTATTTGTGTGACTATCTATAAACAACGACAGCGACTAGCAGAGAGAAGAAGGAAAAAAACAACTTGGAGTATTGATCATATATTAATTACGTGATTGTCAGTAAACAGAGGAGAAATAACATTTTCAAAGAAGACAAAACAAAGTGTCAGTAACAACATGAATAGCATACATACATCATCAAAACAAACATTAGAATTCTTGTTCTTCATCGTCGACTAGCGCAGTGTCACAACCGACCTCAGCGTAATCTTTTTCTAAAGCAGCTGTATCTTCACGTGCTTCACTGAATTCACCTTCTTCCATACCCTCACCAACATACCAATGAACAAAAGCACGTTTTGCATACATTAAATCAAATTTCCAGTCTAAACGTGCCCATGCTTCTGCAATTGCAGTTGTATTACTCAACATACACACTGCTCTTTGAACTTTAGCCAAATCTCCACCGGGCACTGTTAACGGAGGCTGATAGTTAATTCCAACTTTAAAACCTGTTGGACACCAGTCAACAAATTGTATTGTCTTTTTAGTCTTGATGTTTGCGATTGCTGCGTTGACATCTTTAGGAACGACATCACCACGATACAACAAACAACAAGCCATATATTTACCAGTGCGTGGATCACATTTCACCATTTGATTACCTGTCTCAAAACAAGAATTTGTAATCTCTGCAACACTCATTTGTTCATGATAAGCTTTGTCTGCTGAAATGATTGGTGCATAAGTTGCTAGTGGAAAGTGTATTCTAGGATATGGAACTAAATTTGTCTGAAATTCTGTTAGATCAACGTTTAAAGCTCCATCAAAACGAAGTGAAGCAGTAATTGAACTAACAATCTGAGCAATTAGTCTATTCAGATTTGTGTACGTTGGATGACCTATTCCTAAATTTTTTCTAGAAAACGAAATTAAAAAGTATAAATATGTATGATGAGCAAAAGTATATACCTGCATATGTCATAAATGGCTTCGTTATCCACCATGAAAGCACAATCAGAATGTTCTAGAGTTGTATGTGTTGTCAGAATAGAATTGTATGGTTCAACTACAGCTGTTGCTATCTGAGGCGCCGGATACACAGCAAACTCTAATTTTGACCTCTTGCCATACTCCACACTTAATCTTTCCATCAGTAAAGATGTAAATCCTGAGCCTGTACCACCACCGAATGAATGAAAAATCAAGAAACCCTGTAACCCTGTACACTGATCAGCAGATTTTCGAATACGTTCCATAACTAGATCAATAATTTCTTTTCCCACTGTATAATGACCACGTGCATAATTGTTAGCAGCATCCTCTTTACCAGTAATTAATTGTTCTGGATGAAATAGTTCTTTATATGATCCAGTTCTCACTTCATCGACTACATTCGGTTCCAAGTCAACGAATACAGCACGTGGTACATGCTTTCCTGAACTCATTTCACTGAAGAATGTATTGAAAGCATCATCAGATCGTTCAGTTTCTTTATTATTTGGCATATGACCATCAGGTTGGATACCATGTTCTAGACAGTACAATTCCCAGCATGCATTGCCCATTTGTACTCCAGCCTGCCCAACATGTATACTGATACATTCACGCTAATAATAAGAATAAGAATTATTTTAATGTATTAAACTTACCATTTTTGTAAATAATTAATATGAGAAGTAATACGCAAACACTAGAATAAGAATTTTTTCCAAGTTAGTAAACCGTAGTCTTTTATAGCCTTTTTGATGTGTAATATTATTGGTTAACAAAAATACAACCGAACCTTTATGTGTTGGTGTACACACTGACATACACATATTGTGTCAGAAGCAGTGTCATTCTTTAAAACTGTTTTATGCAGAAGTAATATACAGCCAAACATTTTACTTTCAAAATTACTGTACTGGACTTCTCTTCTCTTCTTCACATTTAATGCAAATGAACACTTTTATAAAGGGAGATAGTGTCTTAATATTTAGCTATCATATCCTATGTTTGGTATTAATATTGACCTGATGTCGAAGATACCTAAACTGTACACACACACATACAAACATTCACCACATATAACTTTTATTACTTTGTAGCTCATGAAATCAAAACTAACGAATTATAATGTAGCTACTAACTATTACTACTTCTGCAAACCTATTATCATTATTATTATTCTGTTGACCTGGTAGCTGTTTTCTGTTCATGTGTATCTATTCTCTTGCTTTCTACTACATTTCGTTCCACTTTCCCGAAGGATGATATATCACTTACTGACACTCTGTAAACAATTCGATTTGATTCGATAATTTGAATTATGACATTATGGTAGTGATGGATACCAGGATTTGTTGATCACAGGTAACGTTCTTCTTCAGTCGTCTGCGTTCCTAGTGGAACATAGGCCACCAGGCTTGAAACCTTGGAGATTCAGTATCTGAGGTGTTGTTTTTATAGGGTGGGGTTGCTAGCCTCAGAATTACAATTGTCTAGTAAATTAGGTTAGGTGTGTTGACTGAGGATCGAACCCCAAACCACATGCGTGGTTGGCGAAAATTCTACCACTCGTATGTGTAAAGAGTCAGCCATCACTCTGTCAGACTGTTACAAAAGCCGTTAACAATGATGCAAAAATAGACTACCTTCAGATTTAAGATAAACTTTACGATACATTGAATGAATTTAGTATTAAATAAATAGATAAAAAATAAAAAAATGTTGCTATGGATGAGGATAAAAGCAATAGTGAGGTGTTTTCGCTTATAGTATAGCAGACACAACAGCAAAGAAGGGTGTGTAGTGAGAACCGGTTGGCCTAAGTGGACGAAAACCCAAGTTGGGCACTCGATGCTTTCCCCACTTAGGAGGTTAAAGTAGATAACCTGGGACTTTGGGGCCTTCTCCGTTAGTAGGAGTGGCAGGACCTGGCTGCTACACCGTTTTCATGCAAGCGGACTAGTTAGAATCCGACCCAGACCATCGGGTCGGTGACAAGAAAGATCGTGAAACAGAAATAGCAGACACAACAACAGATATTCAAGTAATGTAAAAAGAAAGTCGATAAAACACCTTTGAAACAGTCGAAGCCAACATCAGATGTAGTTACAGGGTTCCTCTAAACACATAATACAAAATTACATCAGACCGACTACCTGGGGAAACTAAAACCGTTAATTACCACCTCTGTCCCACCTATTCAAGTTTAATGAAACAAAAGCCCAGCAAGCTTGTTTTATCAATAACTTATCTACTCATTATGTTTCGATACACAGTTTCAATCTTCTGTTCACAACTGAAAAGCAACCACTAAATAAAAGTGGATCCGTGTTATTCTGAAGCGATGTTGTTTCTCTTTTCTCCTCCAAAATAATTTATTTTGCGGTAAAAAATTTTCTGTTAGCTTATAATGCTTTCAAACTGTTGACGTTTCTGACACAAATAGTCTGACAAAAAAGAGTTTATGTGCATAAGATGGCGCAAACACACTGACAAGTGAATTTTGTGGACGAAAACAACGGCTAGTTTTTTGCAACAGTAAAACTTTCAGATACCATGGAATGCACGGAAATATTAAGTGTGTGTGTGTGTCTACACCATCTAAAAATGGGTACAAAAGTTTACAAAAATTAAATTGCCTCCTTAAAAAGGCCTGAACAAGGCTGGAGTTTAAAAAATGTTTACAAAGGACAGAAAAATGTGTAATTTTCGTACTCAAAACACCTTGAAGGATACAAACAATGCATATGAATTCATCATGAAGGCTTCTACACTAATTCATAATGATAAATTTAGTAAACGTCATCAGTTAATTTAACTGTACAACACTGTGTGATTTATTAAAATAAAATCTTATCCATTATGGAGATAAATTTAGTAAATTAAATACCGATGACTTACGGTAGATGACAATTACAAGGATTAATTCTTTTGGTTTTAAACTAATATAATTAGCCTGCAGGAAACAAGAAAATATGTCAAGTGGACTCAAGCAACCAGTATCTGTCTTACAGTTTACAATTCGAATCATGAGTGACTAATCCAAGAACAGGTAGTTATCACCGTATTAAAAATAATAGTAAGGAAAACACCATCTCCATAAAACGAAATGTTTCATCCGCCGAAAAAATATAGGCGCAGATTAGAACTAAATTAAACAAATAGATTCAACGAAAAAAACATATTGCGTCTGCAATACAATGACACAGAATATCGGTTAAAAAAAACTCAGTTCCGTATTGCCTAGAGCGGAGAATCCGAAAAAGACTGGAGAGTAATTATCCACAGGCCACTTCTCATCAGTGGAAATATCAGCGCCCTGGTATTGCTTATTACTGACACATATAACAAACACTTCAGTTGGAAAGGTTATACAACACGAAGGTAAATGGTGAACAGTGGTCATTGGTATTCTCTTCTGAGCACACGAATTCAACTCAGTCAGGGAAGAGTACTTTCGATAGGCAGTTACTTGAGTTATACAGGCAACCATTTCAGATACACGATCGAGAGGAATATCTCGAGAAAATTTACCCAACGTATGCTGCTGATGCGAGGCTTGCTGGCCTATCACGACAATTGTGCTCCAGTGGAAGTACAATGACTCGAATTTTGTTTCTCAGTTCACTGGTGATGTGTATGTATGGTATGCTGAAGGATGAAAGAAGGGAGAAGCAGATGTCTAAACCCGAATCCATGTATATGCCTTGGAAAGATGGAGTTGGAGAGATTTAAGGTGACGAAAAGAGAGTCGAAAATACGAAAGGGTAATCCACACACTTCTCTGTGCTTTCAAGTAGTCACATCCAATGACTGATATATATATGTATATATACCTGCTACTCCTGCTCTATCCGAATGCAAGTCACACCTCTTCGTAATATGAGTGATGAGATGATTGGTTTTCTCCAGAGTACATGGCATTTCTTACCCTGGCGTTCAATTAAAAGCAGCGTTGATAAGCGACTAATGATTTATCTGGTTAGGTGTGAATTATTCGTGGCTGGATCTACGTGATTCCATTGGACAATAATAAAATCAAAAACATGAAATTACCTGAACAGTTCCGTTAGGCAGCCATAGAGACGAGGTAACTTCTAGGTACAAAACAAGTACTCTAGGACAGAAATCAATCGACCAAGATTCAAATGTGGGAGGTACCTGCCTAAGAATCGAGTGGAATATTCCCAACAAGGTGGAATCGAAAGGAGTGACCCTATTGTCCATTGTTATGGTGGCCTAATGACAAGTTATGTATTCGATATGCTTTTTGAATGGAATTTTGCATCAAAACTGTTCTCTGACATAAGCATTATCGGCAACATCATTCCCTTGAACGACGTCACATCTGTCGCACTTATATCGGAGAATCTGGTTTGATACTGATATCTGAGCAGTGTAATGAACTGAAGGAGGTAATGAGTTCAAAAGTTGAAGGTATGTTATTGAATTTCCATGAAATCATGCTGCTTTATTCCGGCCTACTTATTGAAACGCTCTAATACCGACAGTAGAAAGCAGATGGCATCACTTCAAAAATGCACATGCCAGATAATCTCCCGATCAAAACTTTGTCCACAAGTGTCACAGATCAACACGCTTCCCGCAGACACATCAATCAAACGAAATAAGATCCTACAACTAACATTTATCAATGCATTGCTGTTATAACGCAATGGATTAAGATAAAATCCCGTCGCTAATTTGTTGTAACTGTGGTCGGAATTAGATGAGGAACGTTGTTGTCTTGTTCTGTCTGCGCCTGACTAATATGCCTATCTGCTTCTGGTACCTTCCGATTCAGCGAACCACGCAAATATCAACAGACAAAGTCTGGTCTCTGACTGTGTATTGTAGTACAACAACTACGACAAACTACGACAAACTACGACGACGACTACAACAACGACAAATAAACTTATTTAGGAAATGGTATTTATACAATTTTACAACCAATAGAGACAGCTAACAGTATTTGAAATAATTAGTCGTAATAGTCAATAACAAAATGCGTGGGAATGATGATATACCACATATGCGAGATTAACAGTCATTAAGATAATTGACAATAGCAAAGTGTGTGGGAATTGATGATATACAACTTATACGAGATTAACAGTCGTTAAGATAATTGAACAATAACAATATGCGTGAGAAATGATAATATACAACTTATACGAGATTAACAGTCGTTAAGATAATTGAACAATAACAAGTGTGTGGGATCCTATCACCTCCCCCCGTTAAAAGTGTAGGACTTGCTTTTTGAACCTGTTTGAAAAGGTTTTGAAGCTCGTCTTTGTCGAGTTGAGTTCAAAAGTTGAAGGTATGTTATTGAATTTCCATGAAATCATGCTGCTTTATTCCGGCCTACTTATTGAAACGCTCTAATACCGACAGTAGAAAGCAGATGGCATCACTTCAAAAATGCACATGCCAGATAATCTCCCGATCAAAACTTTGTCCACAAGTGTCACAGATCAACACGCTTCCCGCAGACACATCAATCAAACGAAATAAGATCCTACAACTAACATTTATCAATGCATTGCCCAGTCACGAAGAGAAGCATTGAAATTAGAAATGAAACAGGGGAAAAGACAAACAATAAGGATCACGTCAACATGTGATACGAGACTGATTGTCGCCACAATGATATACAGTCTGAGAGAAAGGAGGATAAAATTACGAAGTTACTTGAAACATCCTAATAAGTATGAATATTGCGATTAGATAGTTCAGGAGGGATTTTCCAAAGAACCACTCCCTTACATACAGTCCTACACTCTGAGAAATTTGCAGAGCCTAATAATACATTCCAACACACATACGCTGACACATGTTGTCCAACACCACCGTCTAACTGTCTCTCATATTTCCTGTTGTGTATTGACCAGCAGCCATTCGCCTACTCGAAGTGGTTGCTGAAAGCGCTGCAAAGAGCACCACGTAATACCAGTGATCCAGTGTTTATGTGTCTAGTATTATAAGGCCGTATAGGGGTGTGAAACTCAAGTAGGAGAACTGGTCAGAAGCAAGTGCGTACTCATTTTCACTTGTTACTGGAATTCCAATGCGAAGAAGAGATTTTGATGGCAGTAAAACATGATGATGACGAAAATCATGATGACGAAGATGACAATGATGATGATGATGATAGATGGA
The DNA here is from genome assembly GCA_944472155.2 of Trichobilharzia szidati. Classification (NCBI taxonomy): domain Eukaryota; kingdom Metazoa; phylum Platyhelminthes; class Trematoda; order Strigeidida; family Schistosomatidae; genus Trichobilharzia; species Trichobilharzia szidati. Next base: position 82,005,140 of record OX235274.1, read on the forward strand.
ACAAAGAACTACCTCTAGTTTTCTTTGTAATACGTTTGACAGTAAATCAGGATGTGGAGTTTAGTTGGACACACTCAGTCTATACAACCACAGAAGATTGAATGCTTTAGTTTGGCCAGTCAAGATGGAGCTGCAGGCACAGACATCGCCAAACAGTCCTCTGTACTCACTCATTTCACCAAGAGCTTCTCCTCCCATGATGAGTCCTCTTCCTGTTTTGTCTGATCTCAGTTTAACATTCATATTACCCATCACCATTTTGATACAGCTATTTGGGACACTGTCCATGAATGTTTGCACTTGTCTGTAGACGTACGACTTGCTCACTTATTCTGCCTTGTTTCTAGGCGCGTAGGGAAACAAGTGTCACAGTTGTCGTGGAGGTGCTCGCCTACGAATGAATCACCAAATCAATGTTTCATATGACGCATATATCAATTCACGGTCTGTTTAGAGCAAAAGAAATGATCACTCTGTGTGTGAGGATGAAACACCGAAACTCATGAAGTAATGAAACATGGCTCAAGTAGAATGCTGACAGTACATTCTGGGTTATCCTCTAGTCGTTTGGTTGAGTGTGGGACCTAGTCAGTCTACCCATCATAAAATGCTGATTCCTTTACTCCCTCCTAAGGCTTCTACACATATTTTCGCTGGTTTCATAACACTTCATTCACTCCACACTACTAACAAGTAGCATAAAATGAAATTGAAAACAACTAGAACCTTCTATGAATTTGCATAGTGTTATTCAGAGACGGAGATATTCTCCGTCTTCTAGTAAAACGAAATGCCTATTTCTTCGATCCATTGCGATTTCACAGTTGTCATCATTCCTTCACATTCTGTCGCCGTAACAATTGATTCGATAGGCTTCAATGTAGATTCCACCACAACTTCATAGGTCATTGCATTCATTGCATTATCACTTGATGACTGAGTGATTATCGTGGTCGACACGTAGTCTGAAGGTCGGACATCCTATGTCTAGTAGGAGGATATGTGCACTCTGGTGATGAGTACAGGACTGGAGGGGAACAGCTGTCCAGTGTGTCTTGTATTCGACTGTTGGCCATCATCCAGTGAATCACACATTGCTTATTTGTGGGGTGGGGGTGGGGCTTAAATTGTCTCATGAAATATCTGCTCAGCTTTGCTTTCTCTGTTATTTTCACTGGTTCTCTAACCTGTCTCAGCTCACGATGTAATCCGATGACTAACTGATTATATTCCTTGGGAATAAAGGCAGCCAACGTTTCACCTAATGTATTCTATACGGTAATATTGAAGTCAGAATGCACAAGTTCAGTTTAGCTAGATATTTCATTCTCATTTTACCAACACTCAAGCATCTTATTCGGTGTTCATGATGTCAAATAGATACTTTCCAGACGAATCTTAAGTCTGACCATTCTCCTTCGACTCAGGACAACGGCTGTTGCTGCACAAAACACACAAGTACAGAAAATATGAAAATTCCACATACCCTAAATAAAATCTAGTCCATATCGAACAATTGACTAACAGACCACAGCAGCTAAATAGGTCTACAGAGTTGTATTTTCACATTCTGTTCACATCACTTCAGTTACTGGCACAACTCCGTGTAGCCTATTTTTCAACTAAACAGTTTGTACAGTTTACTACGATGCAAGGGAGTCAAGAAGACACAGAAACTCCTTGAATGATTTATTGTGTTGCAGATGAAAGTGCTACTCAAGTTGTAGAGCTGTGAGCAGGACTATTTCTCATTGTGCTGTGGTAACTAAATACTGGATACCTCAGATGATGTCACTTGTTATTATCAAAAGGATTCCCGTCAGTCTTCTGCTTCGAATTGTAATCAGTTAATTTCTCGGCAACTTCTTATAATAATACCCACCGTTCCTATCATAAACCTTCTTATAGTCATTATAGTTATACGACGTTTTCCACCATTTCGACATTTGCCTCTTATTTTTCTTCCGCTCCTTAGAAGTTTTACCTCTTCGGTCAACTGACGGCTCCTGGTCGCCATCGAATTCGTGAGATTCTGGAGAGAACAGAGAGAAAAAAGCAGTCAATATCTCATCGAGTGATCACATGCATCATCAAAGGTAAATTTCCTATCAGATAATGAATAACCATGTGACTCCGAGTTACCACCATCAAACTCAACGTCATCATCATCACTCAAAATGAGGATGACACTGTGAATGTGACAGAGGTGTAACACACTGCTACTGAGTCCTTCACTTCGTGTGTGTGTGTGTATGTTTGTGTGAGCAACATGCAACATTTCAAATATACAGAAGACCATGTGAAAATGAAGTGTATCTCACCTTGATCTAACGAAGGTTGAGGCACATCGTCTTCGGATAGATGACCATAGTCACCACGACATACAATATCAGCCGATAGAATGACAAGTAGTGAGAGCAGTAGACAGCAGATCTAAACGGAATTGAAGAGAGAAATACACCTCATCCAACATATCACACACACACTTACCATTCTCAATGGATACAACTAATTCTGTTGTTAGATAACCAAGTAGTTTGTGTGTGGACACCGGAATACAGGAGAGAAGCACGTATTTATACTACTCATGAGCACTGTGATGAGAATAACAAGCATTGCGACGATGCGGTGCGACCAATGGAAATCCTGTGATGCACACTCACTCAGGTTACTTGTTGAATGAAGTGGATTTGTATGAGTGGGTGAGCGAGCAAGCGAACAACTGAATGACTGACTGGTTGGACAATCAACACTTGAGAACACTTGAACTGGATGTACACGCTGATAAGTGCAGATAAGTAGAGTGAAGTATCGTTTGAACTGAAACATGTTGATTGTGAAAATAGTGATTCACGGTGTGAATCTCGGCCTCACATAGAGTAGCAAGCACTTGATGAAGCTGAAATTGGTCTAACTCTCATTGTAGTCTTATTGTATCTGAAGATGATAATCAGGTCAAATGTTCTTATGTTGGATACTCTGAATCAGGTCGTCATTATTATTGTTTATGATCACTAGTATAGTGGTACAATACAGTGGTAGATTTGGCGAAATGATTTACAATGCTGGCCAACTAGAGAATCTCACAGTGAAGTTTCAAATTGAAATGGTGGTTCGTATTTTGCTTGTTTTGTCTTCTTTTCATGCTTTCTGCATTGTTTCCCAAGGATCTTCGTTTCTTCACCTCACAATTAAATCCGTCGCTCAGAAATCAGGTGTTTTATGGAAGACGCGACCGAAAATACTGCGAGTAATTCCTTGTCAGTGAGAAGTGCAGAAATGCTACACGACTTTGTTTTGTGTTGTTGGTGACTTCTTCAACCCCCTCCCAACACACACACACACACACACACAGTCTCCGTCTCCGCAGTTGGCTGGCGTTAATACCGTTCTCCTTCTATTCTCTTCTGATGGTGTAAACAGGAACAGGCCTCTCGGTGACAGCATATAATGGTTTCCACACTGGGAGCAGTTTCCGCGAGACTGAGAAGCTTCGGACAATCCAATCTCTTCATCTATCCCTTGCACGATATCCGCCTTCAAATGCCACGTGTCTTAAATTTTTCAACGTTTGAGAACTAATGGCTAATAAATGAAAAGATATATATGACAAAGGAATTAGGTAATAAAATTGCTTGAAACCAAGCATACATAGCATTTACACACCTAGATGTTCAGCCACATACTATGCAGTATTGTCGGATTTCTGAAAGTGTTTGTACATTGGTTGTGAATTTCAGTGTCAGACTGAAATAATTTTGTCAAGGGGTGAAACTCACAGATCGCTTGCAATGAGTATTCCCCCATAGTCACAAATAATCCTGTAATCATGTGTGAGAGCGCATTGATTGTCGTCCAATGGATATCAGTTTGAGATAGGATGGTGGGGAATGTGGTTAGCGACGGGGCAATATTAACTCACTCTCAGTTTTGTAAAAATGAACAAATAGGTTAGAAATCACATATGCACAGTTTTGAGAGTACACCAATGGCTTGTAGTGAAAAGGGGAGGTGGACTGTATTCAGAAGATAGAGAGGTTGTATGACAGACGGTAGGAAATTTCGGGAGTCACAAAAAGCTTAGCTGAGCAGATATTTCATGAGACAATTTAAGCCCCACTCCACACACACAAATAAGCAATGTGTGATTCACTGGATGATGGCCAACAGTCAAATATAAGACACACTGAAACATTGATTTGGTGATTCATTCGTTGGCGAGCACGTCCACGACAACTGTGACACTTGTTTCCCTACGCGCCTGGAAACAAGGCAGAATAAGTGAGCAAGTCGTACGTCTACAGACAAGTGCAAACATTCATGGACAGTGTCCCAAATAGCTGTATCAAAATGGTGATGGGTAATATGAATGTTAAACTGAGATCAGACAAAACAGGAAGAGGACTCATCATGGGAGGAGAAGCTCTTGGTGAAATGAGTGAGTACAGAGGACTGTTTGGCGATGTCTGTGCCTGCAGCTCCATCTTAACTGGCCAAACTAAAGCATTCAATCTTCTGTGGTTGTATAGACTGAGTGTGTCCAACTAAACTCCACATCCTGATTTACTGTCAAACGTATTACAAAGAAAACTAGAGGTAGTTCTTTGTTCCATCTATCATCATCATCATCATTGTCATCTTCGTCATCATGATTTTCGTCATCATCATGTTTTACTGCCATCAAAATCTCTTCTTCGCATTGGAATTCCAGTAACAAGTGAAAATGAGTACGCACTTGCTTCTGACCAGTTCTCCTACTTGAGTTTCACACCCCTATACGGCCTTATAATACTAGACACATAAACACTGGATCACTGGTATTACGTGGTGCTCTTTGCAGCGCTTTCAGCAACCACTTCGAGTAGGCGAATGGCTGCTGGTCAATACACAACAGGAAATATGAGAGACAGTTAGACGGTGGTGTTGGACAACATGTGTCAGCGTATGTGTGTTGAAATGTATTATTAGGCTCTGCAAATTTCTCAGAGTGTAGGACTGTATGTAAGGGAGTGGTTCTTTGTTAAATCCCTCCTGAACTATCTAATCGCAATATTCATACTTATTAGGATGTTTCAAGTAACTTCGTAATTTTATCCTCCTTTCTCTCAGACTGTATATCACTGAGCTGACTGTCAGTCTCGTATCACATGTTGACGTGATCCTTATTGTTTGTCTTTTCCCCTGTTTCATTTCTAATTTCAATGCTTCTCTTCGTAACTGGGCAATTGATAGGATCCCACACACTTGTTATTGTTCAATTATCTTAACGACTGTTAATCTCGTATAAGTTGTATATCATCAATTCCCACACACTTTGCTATTGTCAATTATCTTAATGACTGTTAATCTCGCATATGTGGTATATCATCATTCCCACGCATTTTGTTATTGACTATTACGACTAATTATTTCAAATACTGTTAGCTGTCTCTATTGGTTGTAAAATTGTATAAATACCATTTCCTAAATAAGTTTATTTGTCGTTGTTGTAGTCGTCGTCGTAGTTTGTCGTAGTTTGTCGTAGTTGTTGTACTACAATACACAGTCAGAGACCAGACTTTGTCTGTTGATATTTGCGTGGTTCGCTGAATCGGAAGGTACCAGAAGCAGATAGGCATATTAGTCAGGCGCAGACAGAACAAGACAACAACGTTCCTCATCTAATTCCGACCACAGTTACAACAAATTAGCGACGGGATTTTATCTTAATCCATTGCGTTATAACAATTGGCGACGCGGTTTATCTCAATTCATTACGGTTATAACAATTGGCGACGGGGTATACTTTCATTCATTGCAGTTATAACAAGCAAGCGACGACGTGTTTTATTCTGTTCAGCGCATCTATAGAACATTTTTGACTGTGTTAATTACAACCCAATTACAATGTCTATCTCTCTGGACGATCTCAAATCTATCTTGCAGCAGCAGCAAGTTCAGAATGAAGCAGCTCAACTAAAATTAATCGAAGCTCTCACTCAGAAGCTGTCCATTCAAGTTCCATCAACATCTCATTCAGACAAATACGAAAGCATCTCAAATTCCATCAGTGAATTCAACTACGACCCAATATCTGGTCTCGTATTTGATGCGTGGTTCAATCGTTATGAAGACGTTTTTCGTATTGAATGCCACATGTTTGATGATGCTGCCAAAGTCCGATTGTTACTACGAAAACTTGGTACTGTTGAGCACAACAGATATGTTAACTTCATTCTGCCTAAGAACCCACGTGAATTATCATTCGATGAGACAGTCACCGTTTTATCACAAATCTTTGGTGAACAGTCATCCATGTTTAATATTCGGTATCAATGTTTTCAGTTGACAAAAATGCCTTCCGATGATTATGTTACTTACGCTGGCAAAGTGAACAAAGAATGCGAAAGGTTCAAACCACACGAAATGACATCAGATCAGTTCAAGTGTTTGATTTTTATTTGTGGGTTGAAGAACCCTGAAGATACTGACATCAGAACTCGACTTCTGTCACTCGTGGAACAAGACCCAAAAATGACTTTACAAATGGTGACAGCAGAATGCCAACGCTTAATCAACTTGAAGCACGATACTGCTATGTTGGATTGCAAACGACAGTCGTCTGAATTTGATTCAGTTAACACAGTGAAAAGTCCTCCGATCACCGTTAAGCACACAGCACGTCAGTCTCAGAATTCAGCTAAACCTCCTTCAGTGTGCTGGCACTGTGGTTCGTGGCATTTTGTCAAGTTCTGTCCTTTCAAGAAACATAAATGCCGTAATTGTCACCGTTTTGGACATAAAGAGGGTTACTGTACACCACAGAAAAATTCTTCGGTGAAGAACAGAAGTCGTCATTTCAAGCCGAAACAATCTCCTCGAATACAGACCATTTTCACAACTTCCAAAGTCAATTTCGCCAGCAAACGTAAGTACATTACACTACGCATTAACGGCAAATCTATTCGTCTTCAGTTGGATACGGCATCAGATATCACTTTAATTTCCCGAACTACGTGGCGCAAACTTGGGTGCCCACAGATTCTGCCGACCGAGCATGTCGCTAAGAATGCCTCTGGAGATATACTGGAACTCGTGGGTGAGATAAATTGCCAGGTTCAGTTTGGTGAGAATCAGTTCAATGGTGTATGTTACGTCACAAACTACCATGATTTGAATTTGCTTGGTCTTGACTGGTTAGACAAGCTCCATATCTTCAATTTACCGTTAAATTCAGTATGCTCTAATGTTTCGTCCTCACCAAATAATGTTGTTCCCGGACATGTATCTGATCAGTCTCTCTTACAACGCCTGCGTCAAAAGCACGCTTCTGTTTTCCAGGACAAACTTGGTTGCTGCAAATTTACCAAAGTGCTTATGCAAAAACGAAGGGGGAGGGAACAACAGAAGAAATTTTGCACAGATTCTTGCTGCATTGTCGTACGACGCCAAATCCTTCCACAGCCGAAAGCTCGGGACGCAGATCACAATCTATCCAGTACGCGAAAGTCAACTCGACAAAGACGAGCTTCAAAACCTTTTCAAACAGGTTCAAAAAGCAAGTCCTACACTTTTAACGGGGGGAGGTGATAGGATCCCACACACTTGTTATTGTTCAATTATCTTAACGACTGTTAATCTCGTATAAGTTGTATATTATCATTTCTCACGCATATTGTTATTGTTCAATTATCTTAACGACTGTTAATCTCGTATAAGTTGTATATCATCAATTCCCACACACTTTGCTATTGTCAATTATCTTAATGACTGTTAATCTCGCATATGTGGTATATCATCATTCCCACGCATTTTGTTATTGACTATTACGACTAATTATTTCAAATACTGTTAGCTGTCTCTATTGGTTGTAAAATTGTATAAATACCATTTCCTAAATAAGTTTATTTGTCGTTGTTGTAGTCGTCGTCGTAGTTTGTCGTAGTTTGTCGTAGTTGTTGTACTACAATACACAGTCAGAGACCAGACTTTGTCTGTTGATATTTGCGTGGTTCGCTGAATCGGAAGGTACCAGAAGCAGATAGGCATATTAGTCAGGCGCAGACAGAACAAGACAACAACGTTCCTCATCTAATTCCGACCACAGTTACAACAAATTAGCGACGGGATTTTATCTTAATCCATTGCGTTATAACAGCAATGCATTGATAAATGTTAGTTGTAGGATCTTATTTCGTTTGATTGATGTGTCTGCGGGAAGCGTGTTGATCTGTGACACTTGTGGACAAAGTTTTGATCGGGAGATTATTTGGCATGTGCATTTTTGAAGTGATGCCATCTGCTTTCTACTGTCGGTATTAGAGCGTTTCAATAAGTAGGCCGGAATAAAGCAGCATGATTTCATGGAAATTCAATAACATACCTTCAACTTTTGAACTCACTACCTCCTTCAGTTCATTACATTGCTCAGATATCAGTATCAAACCAGATTCTCCGATATAAGTGCGACAGATGTGACGTCGTTCAAGGGAATGATGTTGCCGATAATGCTTATGTCAGAGAACAGTTTTGATGCAAAATTCCATTCAAAAAGCATATCGAATACATAACTTGTCATTAGGCCACCATAACAATGGACAATAGGGTCACTCCTTTCGATTCCACCTTGTTGGGAATATTCCACTCGATTCTTAGGCAGGTACCTCCCACATTTGAATCTTGGTCGATTGATTTCTGTCCTAGAGTACTTGTTTTGTACCTAGAAGTTACCTCGTCTCTATGGCTGCCTAACGGAACTGTTCAGGTAATTTCATGTTTTTGATTTTATTATTGTCCAATGGAATCACGTAGATCCAGCCACGAATAATTCACACCTAACCAGATAAATCATTAGTCGCTTATCAACGCTGCTTTTAATTGAACGCCAGGGTAAGAAATGCCATGTACTCTGGAGAAAACCAATCATCTCATCACTCATATTACGAAGAGGTGTGACTTGCATTCGGATAGAGCAGGAGTAGCAGGTATATATACATATATATATTCAGTCATTGGATGTGACTACTTGAAAGCACAGAGAAGTGTGTGGATTACCCTTTCGTATTTTCGACTCTCTTTTCGTCACCTTAAATCTCTCCAACTCCATCTTTCCAAGGCATATACATGGATTCGGGTTTAGACATCTGCTTCTCCCTTCTTTCATCCTTCAGCATACCATACATACACATCACCAGTGAACTGAGAAACAAAATTCGAGTCATTGTACTTCCACTGGAGCACAATTGTCGTGATAGGCCAGCAAGCCTCGCATCAGCAGCATACGTTGGGTAAATTTTCTCGAGATATTCCTCTCGATCGTGTATCTGAAATGGTTGCCTGTATAACTCAAGTAACTGCCTATCGAAAGTACTCTTCCCTGACTGAGTTGAATTCGTGTGCTCAGAAGAGAATACCAATGACCACTGTTCACCATTTACCTTCGTGTTGTATAACCTTTCCAACTGAAGTGTGTCATATGTGTCAGTAATAAGCAATACCAGGTCGCTGATATTTCCACTGATGAGAAGTGGCCTGTGGATAATTACTCTCCTGTCTTTCTCGGATGCTCGGTTCTAAGCAATTCGGAACTGAGTCCTGGTATTTTTATCAGTACTGCTTTATAGATATGTGGATGACACATTTACAGTCTTCAAATCTGTACAAATTCCTAGTTCTCCACAAGTATAAACTCAGTAATCGATGGAATCCACTTCGATTCGAGTTATGAACTGAACAAGGCAGACTATCCATGCTACATCGCAAAATCAGTGGTAGAGAAGATGGCAGTTCAGATACCAGCTTCCACTTCCTGACAGCTGCTTTTACTTTCAACCATCTATTCCAATTTCGATGGAGATGGGCCTACTTCAGTTTCTGTGCAATTGAATCGAGTTTCTCAACGAGGAGAGAGTAACCTGAAATGAATAAGTCAGACAAATAGGGAAAGCATTCCTTCTAAATAATTAACTAGCCGCTGGAATTCACTGAAAATTTTTATTAAACCGACTAGAGAAATACTAGTATTAGTGTATAGATAATCGTCGTTATTATTGTTCCCTTGAGGAGCGACAGCAAAATAGGTCTTAAACAGCACGTCTCCATTCTGCTGCATTTTCTGCTGTCCCCTTTTTTACCTTGATCCTCTATTTCCCGTGTAGAAGAACTGAGTGCCTGACTGACTGACTCAACATTGGTGTTGATTATACGAATCTTCTCCTTCATGCTGTTTGTTGCACTGTGCGTAGCATTGGATAATTGTAACCCTCCTTCATTAATTCTTTCCTAGCTGCCTTCCTTCCTTCCTTGTGAGTTGAATCTTGCTGTCTCATCCTGGATGAAGTCGGTTTCCACTGCACCAGGGCTTTGGCTGCCAATGGTGATATCATGTGATAGCCACTCATTGCCTCAGTGTGCTCATGGTTGTCGTCTGGGTGACCAGACCGGAGTAGATTACTGACTCCCCAGTTGACAATTTTCACAGTCCCCTTCCATTCCATCTGTTCCCGAAGATCCCGAGCACATCCATGACATATCTAATCATTGCTTTGGTTACCTGGTCAGCCTTCACAGCTTCGTAAACTTTACGAACATTCCACATCCCCACTGTTATTCTTGCTTCCATCGAGAGAAGACACATCGGCCGGCTGACTGGCTTCCCGAATGCTTGCTTTCACTAACCAGCCGTGTCGTTTCGTCTCTCAGATTCTAGTAAAACCTAAGTTTGGTTTTTGTATTTTTAGTATTTTTCTTGTGCATTGGAATTTCTGTAGCAGTTCGAATGGTTTCCCGCAGTAGGGTCGTTAGCCCCACCTCAAACCCTCCCTCTTTTTCCACACCCAGTACCAGCTGGAAAACTAGCGAGCTTGTAAGCTAGGCGAAGTTGTATAGATAGTAACAATAATGGCAGTAATAATTTGCTTTGTTCCAAAACAGTACTTGTCACACGGTGTGGAATTCTCGTCATTTCACAGAATATTGCATCTAATTTACTCTACAAGAGCGAAGGCAAAACAAAAAATAATATTGCAGGGTATGCATAACCAGGATTAATAATAGCAGCTGTTTTAGTATTAGCAGTGACAATAAAGATGAAAGTGAGAAGTCGTGACCAATGGGGTACAGCAGGTCGTCTGTGTAGCTGATCGATATGTAGGATATTACAATAGGACAATTTTTATCAACATCGATTTTAAGACACCACACAGAGTCAGTGGTTCTGTTGAAGATAAGATTTCTTGTATTTGCTCTGAAACATAGTCAGGTGTGACGAACCTAGCATGCTGAAGTCTCACTTTTTGTGACGTTAGGTGGTTGGGTGCAAATCAGTTTTCCAGGTGGGCGAAATACAATGATGTATTGCCAGGTCCGGAAGTGGATATATGAGTGGTTACGGTAGGCACGCACGCAGAATCTACAGCAGTTCTATTTTCAAAGCCTGGTTACATCAAAACGGTGTGTAAATATAGTGACAAGAATATGAGATGTCAATAGCCAATGATAATGAATATATGATCAACGTGTACTTGTACAAATGAATCATTGCAATCAAAGTTATTACGACAACGACAATGAATACCAGTTAAGTAAACACTCAACCTTCAGGAAAGTGTGGTCTCAAACATGATGGACGGCATTCTGGCACACTCAGATTTCACTCCAGCGGGGTAAACGTTCATCCTACTATTTCTTCATGCTTTTGAACACACCAAACACTGAGCTCTCCTAATAACGCTCATAACACTAGTAACGCTAGAGCGATCGTGTATTATCGAAGAGTCAAACTGAGGAAGCGCAGTCAAGTGGTCCGTATGTGGTCAATCAAATCACAGCACTACAAACAATGCAAAACCTCAACCATACTGTGAGAGCTAATTACAACTGAGAATATTTAGTTAAACTAGAATTCTTGGACAGAACTTATTCTTGAGTACCGAAGAGAATTAGTTTCATAACCTGACAAACGGAAGACTTTGTGAGTCCGTATACCTGTGTAAATATACGAACAGGTTGAGTGTCATATATCTTCAAAGCGACATTGGATATAAATGATCCGTGAAGTCCAGATCTTCTAGAGTCCTCTATTCGAACCAACACATGCCTGTCCTCTCACACCCCAAGGTTTGTCGAGTGACCTAGTCCCTCTCAATCAGGAGTATCCTCAGTGGCAGTAGGCATCCTATTTTATCTTACTCCTCTCCTCACTTCAAAGCCTTCACCGAGTTTTTCGTTGTAAATCACTTGACATGTGGATTATCACATAGTTGTTGAGTGAGGTTGATTTAAGCTTGCAGCACTGCACTTCTTGGTATTGAAGTGGCTTCCAAATTGCCTCATGGTCAGTGCTGTCGAAAGCGTTTTCAAAGTTGATGAAGTTGCTGTAGTGATTTGACTTCCATTCTATGCTCTGTTCGATGATGGTGCGTAGTGTTTCGATTTGATCCGAGTATGATTTGCTCATCCTGAATCTTGCTTGTTCCATGTGGAGTGTTTCATCAAGAGAATACTTTAGTCTCCCCAGGAAGATGTGACCTAATGTTTTGCCTGACGTGAATAGAAGCATCTTTCCGCAGCGACCATAGCAAAGCCTTGACAACATGACTGGGTGGCTCTTCTTCCAATCGGTGAAGTACATACCTTACTCACTTCCTTCCTTCCGAACACTCTCGGACAGTTTGTAAGGATGTCTGCTGAGGTTTGTAAGTCCGTTCTCAGCACTTCTGGAGGAATTCCACTTGATACTGCTGCCTTACCCACTGGCATTCAGTAACAATGTGACATTCAGAATGTCTGCCTTTGTCCGATGACTGGTATTCACTGGGGATTCTTGGTCCGCTCGTAGTGGTATTTCCAGATGAGTTACAGTTGGTGGTCGGTAAAAGAGTCTCTTGAAGTGACTAGTCCATCGTTTCCTTTGCTTCTCCTCTCTAATAATTAGGTTCTCTTCACTATCTTTCGTTGATTGGATCTGCGTTGATCTGCATCTCTTCCCAGATAGGGACATCGTCAATTGACATAGTGTCCCAGGACACTTTGAAATGCAGCCCGTTTTACTTCAGCCGATACTGCATTGTAATAATGTACTTCGGATACCCTAATGTTAGTATTCACGCATTTGGTCGACGAACTCTATGTCAGCGAATCCAAAGTAAACTAATCCAGTCAATTGACGAAGTCCCTATCCGGATAGAGACGTAGATCAACGCAAATCCAATCAACTATACAAAGGGAAGAGAAGGTAATTAAATCATACATCTACCGTTCATCAATGCATTGCCCAGTCACGAAGAGAAGCATTGAAATTAGAGATGAAACAGGGGAAAAGACAAACAATAAGGATCACGTCAACATGTGATACGAGACTGACTGTCGCCACAATGATATACAGTCTGAGAGAAAGGAGGATAAAATTACGAAGTTACTTGAAACATCCTAATAAGTATGAATATTGCGATTAGATAGTTCAGGAGGGATTTTCCAAAGAACCACTCCCTTACATACAGTCCTACACTCTGAGAAATTTACAGAGCCTAATAATACATTTCAACACACATACGCTGACACATGTTGTCCAACACCACCGTCTAACTGTCTCTCATATTTCCTGTTGTGTATTGACCAGCAGCCATTCGCCTACTCGAAGTGGTTGCTGAAAGCGCTGCAAAGAGCACCACGTAATACCAGTGATCCAGTGTTTATGTGTCTAGTATTATAAGGCCGTATAGGGGTGTGAAACTCAAGTAGGAGAACTGGTCAGAAGCAAGTGCGTACTCATTTTCACTTGTTACTGGAATTCCAATGCGAAGAAGAGATTTTGATGGCAGTAAAACATGATGATGACGAAAATCATGATGACGAAGATGACAATATGATGATGATGATGATAGATGGAACAAAGAACTACCTCTAGTTTTCTTTGTAATACGTTTGACAGTAAATCAGGATGTGGAGTTTAGTTGGACACACTCAGTCTATACAACCACAGAAGATTGAATGCTTTAGTTTGGCCAGTCAAGATGGAGCTGCAGGCACAGACATCGCCAAACAGTCCTCTGTACTCACTCATTTCACCAAGAGCTTCTCCTCCCATGATGAGTCCTCTTCCTGTTTTGTCTGATCTCAGTTTAACATTCATATTACCCATCACCATTTTGATACAGCTATTTGGGACACTGTCCATGAATGTTTGCACTTGTCTGTAGACGTACGACTTGCTCACTTATTCTGCCTTGTTTCTAGGCGCGTAGGGAAACAAGTGTCACAGTTGTCGTGGAGGTGCTCGCCTACGAATGAATCACCAAATCAATGTTTCATATGACGCATATATCAATTCACGGTCTGTTTAGAGCAAAAGAAATGATCACTCTGTGTGTGAGGATGAAACACCGAAACTCATGAAGTAATGAAACATGGCTCAAGTAGAATGCTGACAGTACATTCTGGGTTATCCTCTAGTCGTTTGGTTGAGTGTGGGACCTAGTCAGTCTACCCATCATAAAATGCTGATTCCTTTACTCCCTCCTAAGGCTTCTACACATATTTTCGCTGGTTTCATAACACTTCATTCACTCCACACTACTAACAAGTAGCATAAAATGAAATTGAAAACAACTAGAACCTTCTATGAATTTGCATAGTGTTATTCAGAGACGGAGATATTCTCCGTCTTCTAGTAAAACGAAATGCCTATTTCTTCGATCCATTGCGATTTCACAGTTGTCATCATTCCTTCACATTCTGTCGCCGTAACAATTGATTCGATAGGCTTCAATGTAGATTCCACCACAACTTCATAGGTCATTGCATTCATTGCATTATCACTTGATGACTGAGTGATTATCGTGGTCGACACGTAGTCTGAAGGTCGGACATCCTATGTCTAGTAGGAGGATATGTGCACTCTGGTGATGAGTACAGGACTGGAGGGGAATAGCTGTCCAGTGTGTCTTGTATTCGACTGTTGTCCATCATCCAGTGAATCACACATTGCTTATTTGTGTGTGTGGAGGGGGGCTTAAATTGTCTCATGAAATATCTGCTCAGCTAAGCTTTCTGTGACTCCCGAAATTTCCTACCGTCAGTCATACAACCTCTCAATCTTCTGAATACAGTCCACCTCCCCTTTTCACTACAAGCCATTGGTCTACTCTCAAAACTGTGCATATGTGATTTCTAACCTATTTGTTCATTTTTACAAAACTGAGAGTGAGTTAATATTGCCCCATCGCTAACCACATTCCCCACCATCCTATCTCAAACTGATATCCATTGGACGACAATCAATGCGCGCTCACACATGATTACAGGATTATTTGTGACTATGGGGGAATACTCATTGCAAGCGATCTGTGAGTTTCACTCCTTGACAAGATTATTTCAGTCTGACACTGAAATTCACAACCAATGTACAAACACTTTCAGAAATCCGACAATACTGCATAGTATGTGGCTGAACATCTAGGTGTGTAAATGCTATGTATGCTTGGTTTCAAGCAATTTTATTACCTAATTCCTTTGTCATATATATCTTTTCATTTATTAGCCATTAGTTCTCAAACGTTGAAAAATTTAAGACACGTGGCATTTGAAGGCGGATATCGTGCAAGGG
Organism: Trichobilharzia szidati; assembly: GCA_944472155.2. Classification (NCBI taxonomy): domain Eukaryota; kingdom Metazoa; phylum Platyhelminthes; class Trematoda; order Strigeidida; family Schistosomatidae; genus Trichobilharzia; species Trichobilharzia szidati. The sequence continues at coordinate 82,020,723 of OX235274.1, forward strand.
ATAGATGAAGAGATTGGATTGTCCGAAGCTTCTCAGTCTCGCGGAAACTGCTCCCAGTGTGGAAACCATTATATGCTGTCACCGAGAGGCCTGTTCCTGTTTACACCATCAGAAGAGAATAGAAGGAGAACGGTATTAACGCCAGCCAACTGCGGAGACGGAGACTGTGTGTGTGTGTGTGTGGGGGGGGAGGGGGTTGAAGAAGTCACCAACAACACAAAACAAAGTCGTGTAGCATTTCTGCACTTCTCACTGACAAGGAATTACTCGCAGTATTTTCGGTCGCGTCTTCCATAAAACACCTGATTTCTGAGCGACGGATTTAATTGTGAGGTGAAGAAACGAAGATCCTTGGGAAACAATGCAGAAAGCATGAAAAGAAGACAAAACAAGCAAAATACGAACCACCATTTCAATTTGAAACTTCACTGTGAGATTCTCTAGTTGGCCAGCATTGTAAATCATTTCGCCAAATCTACCACTGTATTGTACCACTATACTAGTGATCATAAACAATAATAATGACGACCTGATTCAGAGTATCCAACATAAGAACATTTGACCTGATTATCATCTTCAGATACAATAAGACTACAATGAGAGTTAGACCAATTTCAGCTTCATCAAGTGCTTGCTACTCTATGTGAGGCCGAGATTCACACCGTGAATCACTATTTTCACAATCAACATGTTTCAGTTCAAACGATACTTCACTCTACTTATCTGCACTTATCAGCGTGTACATCCAGTTCAAGTGTTCTCAAGTGTTGATTGTCCAACCAGTCAGTCATTCAGTTGTTCGCTTGCTCGCTCACCCACTCATACAAATCCACTTCATTCAACAAGTAGCCTGAGTGAGTGTGCATCACAGGATTTCCATTGGTCGCACCACATCGTCACAATGCTTGTTATTCTCATCACAGTGCTCATGAGTAGTATAAATACGTGCTTCTCTCCTGTATTCCGGTGTCCACACATAAACTACTTGCTTATCTAACAACAGAATTAGTTGTATCCATTGAGAATGGTAAGTGTGTGTGTGATATGTTGGATGAGGTGTATTTCTCTCTTCAATTCCGTTTAGATCTGCTGTCTACTGCTCTCACTACTTGTCATTCTATCGGCTGATATTGTATGTCGTGGTGACTATGGTCATCTATCCGAAGACGATGTGCCTCAACCTTCGTTAGATCAAGGTGAGATACACTTCATTTTCACATGGTCTTCTGTATATTTGAAATGTTTCATGTTGCTCACACAAACATACACACACACACACACGAAGTGAAGGACTCAGTAGCAGTGTGTTACACTTCTGTCACATTCACAGTGTCATCCTCATTTTGAGTGATGATGATGACGTTGAGTTTGATGGTGGTAACTCGGAGTCACATGGTTATTCATTATCTGATAGGAAATTTACCTTTGATGATGCATGTGATCACTCGATGAGATATTGACTGCTTTTTTTCTCTCTGTTCTCTCCAGAATCTCACGAATTCGATGGCGACCAGGAGCCGTCAGTTGACCGAAGAGGTAAAAGTTCTAAGGCGCAGAATAAGAATACGAAGAGCAATAGCAAATCCGTGGATTACAATACGAAGAGTAAAAGTGGTGCGAAAACGTCTGATAATAATATTGGAAATTTCCTGAAGAATCTAGTATTTGGTAACCAGAACAAAATGAGAAATACTCCTGTTCATCGCAACTCTACAATGCAATAAATCTTTGCATGTGATTCTGTGTCTTCTTGACTTTCTTGCATCGTAGTAAACTGTACAGACTGTTTTGTTGAAAAATAGGCTACACGGAGATGTGCAAGTAACTGAAGTGATGTGAAGGGAATGTGAAAACGCAAATCTGTAGATTCATTTTTTATTTCCCTCAGGATTAAGATTACCAGCTTCGTATATTTCATAAAGTCAGATTTAGAATACACGAAATGAATTAAATTCATTCTATAGTGCGTTAGTAAGTAGTCTGTGGTTCAGTAGCATGAGCCATACCAACCACGCGCTTGACTGATCCGCTTTCCGTTCTTGGTTGATGCACTCGCAAACCTTGCCTAGTTGATTGTTATTTAGGCTGAAAAAGCGGCTAACAAACCCAAACCATGAAAACAAACAACACCCCGTGCTACTGAAACTTCATAGCTTGAAGCTCCATGCTCCACTGGGTATATAAGGAATTAAAGAAACAACAGGGTTTATTGTTTTTGCTTAACAAAAATAATTTCCGTTAATTTGAGTATGTGTCCGAAGCATGTTGCATATAGTTTTAGCTGATTCGATTTTATAGGGTATTAATATTTAATTGCATCAGTTCACTTTTAAAAAATGAGAAAATAAATGCAAATGATGACAGATAACTTTCCTGAAGATATTCTCTCTCTCTCTGTATTCAGAAGTTTAAAAAAGTAAAAGTGATTTGAAACCTAGACAATAAGATTAACCTACTGGTAGTTTCTTTTCAATCAGATAATCTTCCTATTCGACAATATCTTTTGATTGCACACAGAATAGTTATTCAGTGTAGCCGATGTCAAGCCATAGATTAAAAGATACACTTTGTTTTACATTTTCTATCTTGTATCAATATCCCTTTATACCAGTGTTAATTTTTATTTGGTGGATAGTGACTACCTGTGAAATCCAAGATGTGCATTTCATTCTGTTTAAGACTCATCAGTTGGATATGAGTGAGTACTCATCGTTTCAAACGCCAAAGCGTTATCCACTAAGTTCACTTGGGCCACAAGTGAGCCACACGTCAGCAGAGGGTGGAAATTTCAGTCAGTCCAAAGGTGATTAATGTTATCTAGCTGTACACATTTGCTAATATTAGTTATTTAGTTCTCTTATGTTTAAATATACACAGGTCAAAATTGCTTATTTTCAACTAGAACATATACACAAATGGAATTCCTCTTCCTAGTTTACATATTCATGAATAAAATGTATGTATATAAACAAATAAAGATAAATTACTATGGTTACTCATTTCACTGTCAAACATAATCTAATAAGTTTACATTGGTTGCCATAGTAGAGGAGTGTAAGTTGTGCATAATTTATGAAAAGTGTTTATTATTGGTAGTAATAGTAGTTTTGTGTGAGATATGCGTATCTAGAAGGCTGTGTTTGCAAAATAATGTTTTATATGAAAAGAAGATTAAGAGAGAAATGAAATTTGATGTAAACATAATTATCAGCATATATTTTTTTGCCAAAGAAAGTTACCATAGAACAACATTTTGAATAAAAACAAAACAATAGTTTGTGCAGATTAAGTTTTATGGCATTTCATCTCATGAGCTGTATTAATGAGATATCTACCTAGCAATGGCACTATTGTAGGCTTTTCGGTACATGTTCAAAAAATTAAGGACAACAAACGCCTTTGATAGGCCTACTGGTTGATATGGGTCATCAGGTAGACACCATGAAATCCCTTAAAATTATCAATAGACTACATAGTTCAGTTCTTCTTCTTCTTCTCAAGTTTACCGAAGCAATTGCTATCAAATGCCTGGAACCTAATTTGTGTTCAGAAAGGAGCCATTAACAATCTGTCCTTGCCCTGTGTTAAATCTATATCCTTATTCTCCCTTTTGTTTGATTACATCACCTTTGGCTTTAACCTCTTCCCCTTTCTATATATACAATGTAATTTCGCTTGTCTTGGGTTTCTATGATCCGAGTTGAACTCAACACATTGTTATGCAAGTTACTAGTTACTTATCGTCTTTATCACCCCATTATTTTATTGCCCAACTTCTTTTTCTATTAAATCCCAACATTTATTATCTTTAATTCAATTTAGATTATCCTGTCTATTGACTGGACCGAAGTGCTGGGTCTCAGGTTGACACCTCGGCTCCTCGTACAGATGCTTCAACAATATCTGGTCACGTAACTTGAAGTCAATTGGTTGATGGTGACTAGTACGAGAGCCTTGTTCTTCAAGCTGCACACAGGTAACGAACGATGATACCATCTTATTCAGCAATGAACTGTTGCTTTCGCTTCATTGAAGTATACAAAAGGGGAATAAGTATATGAAGTTTCTAGAAATATTTTTTTCGCGTAAGTTAGCTTTAATGACGATAGAAGGTTTTAGCATTTATATACTTCTAAAACAAAGATGCATTCGTTATCATACTTCAGAGACTTATACACAATGAACACTCTTCTTTTCTGTAAACTTACCATCCCTGCTTGTTTTTGTATTACTCACAGCTAGTGGTAAATATGTTATGTCAAATCTCTCATACAAGAGAGATATGGCTTATAATGTTATATAGAGAATCTCACATATTTGCTGGATTGCACTGTAATTGAAACATGCTTAGACGATATCAGCAGGACGCATAAGTCAGAAAAGAGATTTCTCCTAGTAACTTCACTTCAAAGCAGTGCAGCTATCTACAGCCTTATTCATACTATGTTAATTGAGAACAAAGCTCATGGGTTATTGTCAGTTAGTAGCAACGTAATAAGCCAAAATATATGAGAAATAATGTGAGAGAAATAATAATCTTACATAATCGAGAAAGTTGACAACTAATTAGTTATTTAATGAATAATCATTTGAAAATAACTGACAGAAGACAAGTCAACAAGGAAATGAAATTGGGTTTTATAATTTATTACCTCATATTTTATTCCTTTACGTTCCCGTCTGAACCTAGAGCTTTGAATTTTCTGTAGCAGTTCCAGAAGTTAGAATTCATGGGCCATTGTGTAGGTTCCCAGTGGCTTAATGGTCTACGAAGTCGCCTTGTAACCAGAAGGTCCTGGATTCGACCCCCGATGGATGCGTGCTGCTGAAGAGTCTCAAACGAGGGTGAAACAGCTGTCCAGTAATCCCAGGTATTCCGCTTCTTTTTCTGTCTATCAAGAATTTCAACTTCACTGGTAAGGTAAACGTACCAAAGTCGAGGCTTGACAATATTCATCCGCAGAGGGAGGTAAAAAAAGTTTAGATTTTCTATTATCGCATTTCATTGAAGCTCTATAGTATATGCGAAGTATTCAGATCAAATTTTTATAGGATCAGTAGGATATTGAGCTAGATTTTGACAACTTTTGGTCTTAGTTTGGTACTAACGATTCTCTCAAGGATCGAAACCAAGACCATCAGTGTGCAGGGAGAAAAAAATATCAATTCGTGAAACAGTGTACTTGAAATCAAATGCATACACGGTGAACAATCGAACACAAAACTACTACTGAATAATTGCAACCTCCAAGATTGACTTCTTAAGTTTCTACTACGATCTTGAGAACCATGAGTTTTATCCAGTAGAGTATAAGAAAGGTTCCATATCGATAACTTAAGATGGTAGTGACAGTATATCACAGAAGTTGGAGGTTTTGGAACATTCAGTCACCAAATAGTGAGTGAATGGCGACGTACTTGACTGACAACCGTATCGTTCTAGGACTAAACCTTTGTGGACTTCATAGAACACTCACTACTGAATCTCCATCTAGAACGAAACAGATGTCCTGTGCCACATTTCATTTTCGTGACAAAGTCTAACTTGACGTCTGTAGTATGCAATACCAAATTTGTCATGATATCAAGAAGTTGAACAATTTTCAAATTTTACACGATAATTGGTAGTAATTCAAGAGCTCAGTAACGTTGAACCACCTCATCAGATGATGGTCAACACAAATGCCTATAAATCAAATCATCCCACATAACAAATGAATTAACACAAAATAAGGAAACATGAATGTAATGACACTAACATGAGTAAAACGAAAAGAATAAATGATCCGTGAGAATTTTCAGTATTCGAATGATGACAAGGAGTGAATACATATACACCATTGACAACAATTTCGAATAGCATCACTAGCATCCCCCAACACTGATTCCTAGCATCCCAAAGATCTCAGCCAGACAGTCTATACATTCAAATGTGGCCCAAACCAGCATTCAAAGGCTCCATGGGATAGTGTCATGTTTTCATTTTATCACCCCTAACTCTTTTCCAACCTAATCCTGTTTCATAAAGTAATTTTGGTGGATGATGAGTAGTATTGGAATCCCATATGCACATTTCGTCCTGTTTGGGACTCGTCACTGGAAAAGTGATATTGAATTGAATAACTAATCCTGTTCCACCTAACATAGTTCGTTTAGAGCACTGAAGATTTGATATGTGTAACAAATATTCTAGCTACCTTATTCGAATCAGCTTTATAACTTCATCGATTGACTCTCTCTTCGTAATTAATACAACGCCTAACCTCATTATTACTGACCGTAACTAACACAAGAGACTGAACAAAAACACCTGTGGTCAAGCCTCGTTAATCTTTTTATGTCTTCCTCTCTCTACACCCAAATCTGTCAGCCCGGTGGTAGGGACACATTGAGCCACTACAATGTACATGCGTCTTACTATGAACAGCCAGATATCAAGCATGAACGCAAGATGGTAGTCGAAACAATAAAATACATGTATGAGTCAGCCAGATTAGTTGTAGCGTCATACCTGTGAATAGGTTTTATTTCTACCCCCCCCCCCCACACACACACGCAAACATAACCCAACCATTTCTAACCAGAATAGCCCAGTGATAAAGCCTCACCCTTAGGTGTTAATGATACTAATTCAAACAAGCTGACTGTATAAGGTTAGGCTTTTTAAATATATTAGCAAAAGCACATCATAATTCTAATTTACTGATAATTCTCTATTAGAAGAGATTAACAAAGTGGCTTACACCATCTATCAGTCTTCAAATATCTAAAGGTATATGAATTTAAAGTTGCAGATGAATCTGAGCTTAAATTGACTTGTAACACTTAACGTAAGTATTGTTCACACTACTACATTTTAGTGTAGTTCTACAAAGTCTCAGCTTAGTTGTACTTTCATGTTTTAAGTGGATAGATTATGGAGAAAATCCACTGTATAGGACTGAAGGTAAACAGTATATTGCTAGACTATTCAAGTACATTAGTATAATGTGTCTAAATACTGGTCCATTCATAACTGCATTATCTTTTGAACATCTTATCAACATGACGTTTACTTTCAGTCATAGAATAATGGACTAAAACCAATACGGCCTAATGACGTTTTTTGTGACTCATACAAAAGGAACGTAGGCTAAACACACATATGTACAGCATGAGAAAAACACAACATGGTCATAACGATAGTTTTAAAGGCGAGATACAAATGAATAAATTCTACTATTGGTCTTTCTGCCACACTGCCTACCTTTCACACCCACACACGTTTTTAAATAAAGAAGAAGTAGTATGTTAGACTACACACGATTAGACAAAATCTAACGAATCAATTCAGCTACTAGTCCAAGGTTAGTTGGAAATCAATCGAACATGAGAATATCACCTAGGTGATATGTAGTTCTTTATTAATACGATCAATGAGAGAGAGGCAGAATAGGCTATATTGTTTTGTTGTTATTATTTTCATCGGTTAGTATTTATTGTTAGAAATTAGGGAAGATGGTGTAAGTCGTGTTTGCCGCCCTGGACATATGGGGTAGAATTTACATTTGGTGAATAGCCAGCTGATTAGACTAAAACATGGTCTCTAAGTTATGTTGGAAGCTGTAAGCTTTCAGATTAGGATCTGTAGCTAGAAATATATCGTTTAGGATCATCTTAAATCGTATGTGAATTGATTTTCCACTCACCTCATTACTCCAAGTTCGCTTTACTGAAGTATTTATTCGATTTCTACAAGGGTTTTCTTCTGCATTATGGATACGATTTTATTTTGATAAATCACACAGTGTTGTACAGTAATATTAACTGATTACGTTTCGAGCATAAACTATTGCTCATAATCATATCAAGTTACTCACACAACTTCTTTCCTTCATTTATATACATGTGGGGAATCGATCAGATATTGGAATAAAATTCAATATGAGATAATGTACATTCAGAAATAATAATACGAGTGTTGTTGATCAATTACAATTAGATGGGAAATAAGACGAGTGTTTCTATAGTCATAATAAGTTACTTCTTAGAATGTTGTGATGTGTTTGAATTGAAATAGAATATTAAGATTATTTATTATTCTTTTCTGATTTGACCGGCGGTAATAATATCTTCCATATTTCTGGTATTTGCATTGAGTCATTTCTGTTACATGTGTTGGGTGTAGACCCGATGAACAAGGATTCTGTAATCACCTCTCTCTCTACCACCTAGATTACTTTTTATAATTTTAACCCTATTACACCTATTGTGTGGTTGTTTGTTAATGCGTGAAGTGCAATTGCTGAGCTTTTTTGTAAATTATATTATTTTGTTTAATATAAGTCATCCACTGTAATACCATATAAGGAGGGGACATCTGAGGCCCTACGTAGGATTCTTAATAAAGCAGGAATTAGGGTGGCATTCAAACTTACAAACTTACTCAGGGACAAGCTCTGTAGGTTAAAGGACTCCGCTGACCCAATTAAACAAAATAATGTAATTTACAAAATACCTTGCAGTGACTGTGAAGTCAATTACATAGGTCAAACTAGTAGGTCGGGGGTAGTCAGATTATCAGAACATAAGAATTTAGCTAAGGGCAGAATGGTTGACCCTGAAAAGATAAGTAATTTAGAAAAAAGCTCAGCAATTGCACTTCACGCATTAACAAACAACCACACAATAGGGTGTGATAGGGTTAAAATTCTAAAAAGTAATCTAGGTGGGTAGAGAGAGAGGTTGATTACAGAATCCTTGTTCATCGGGTCTACACCCAACACATGTAACAGAAATGACTCAATGCAAATACCAGAAATATGGAAGATATTATTACCGCCGGTCAAATCAGAAAAGAATAATAAATAATCTTAATATTCTATTTCAATTCAAACACATCACAACATTCTAAGAAGTAACTTATTATGACTATAGAAACACTCGTCTTATTTCCCATCTAATTGTAATTGATCAACAACACTCGTATTATTATTTCTGAATGTACATTATCTCATATTGAATTTTATTCCAATATCTGATCGATTCCCCACATGTATATAAATGAAGGAAAGAAGTTGTGTGAGTAACTTGATATGATTATGAGCAATAGTTTATGCTCGAAACGTAATCAGTTAATATTACTGTACAGCACTGTGTGATTTATCAAAATAAAATCTTATCCATAATGGAGTTACGCTCTACCACAGTGTCCAAGGTTTTCTTCTGATTTTACGTTGAATTTTCTTTTTAGTGGAAAGTATTTTATGCTATCCTTTCACTCGTTGATCGTATCTTCAGTGCATTTCTTTTGCTTTGAATACGATTCTTTCTACGAGGCACATCACGACATAGTTTAACACATTTTGTTGTATAAACCAACATAGCCAATTGATTTTAGCTAAATGTGTTTTACTTCCCCCCTAGATAAGCTAATTTGAATTGTAGAAAAATAGAGTTACTTTAACTTTTAGTGTTTACATTTGTCAGTACGTTACGTGAATACAAGTCTGTTGTGTAAATTATAGTTTAATCATAATAAAGGTTTTTTGTATTTCCCAATGAATGAAAAACAAAACGATTTTTGTTTTCGTTGACGCTTCGCTATTTTAAATGCTGCTAATAGCTTTATCAAAGTATTATTAAACCAGAATTTACAAAATCTCAGATTTTTTTTATAACAACTTAATCATCGTTCATCTGCATGGGGTAATTTTTCCATTGTCAAATTGGTAAATATAACAAAACCAGGTGTAGATGACTGTTGGATTTGATAAGTGTATAAAATTATAGAAGCAGTGTGTGTTTACGTAATGAAACTGATTATCACAGGCGTGTTGATTTTGTCACTTCATGGAGGAGGGGGGTGTTGTAACCAGGTCAAATTCTGTTTTAGTCCATCATTCCTATTCAGACAATTTGGATTTCACTTGATATGAAGTGCTTCTGATGCTAGACGTGATTTCTGAAATTTTTCTGGATTATTTCAATATTGTCAAAATCAATTTTGTGGCCTGATTCTATAACGTGTAGACTTATGGCTGATGATTTTTCAAGCTTTTCTAGTTCAACTGGATTTCTCGGTGGTCAAACAAATGCTCTACGGTGTTCATTTCTTCTGATTTTGATTACTCGTGATGTTTCTCCGATGTATGTCGCATCACATTCCAAGCATTTTATTTTATAGACACAATTAGATAGAGAATCTTTGGGGATCTGGTCTTTTATATGGACAAGTTTGCTTCTCAGTGTGTCCGATGTTTTGAAGAAAACTCTGATGTCGAGTTTATTGAGTACTCTTCTGATATCGTCTGACGTCTCCGCTCTACATGGGAATGACAACTGTTGAGGTTCATGTTTAAGTAGCGAAAATTCAGTAAAAACGATATCGATTTGTTTTTCATTCATTGGGAAATACAAAAACCTTTATTATAATGAATTTCATATACCCAATGCCCAAATTTTTTCAAACTGTTAAAAGTGAACTTGGTTAGGATATATTTAGTTTAATCATGTGTACCATAAGTGATATCATCATATGAGTCCTTACTGTGTACTTTTGATTTTAGTACAAAGATGATAACTCCAGCACTTAAGAATACCATATCGTATGCGAAATTTGCCTCACACTTTGTGGTGTGTGCTACGGATAAGATTAATCAGTAATATATGAAGAGACTTTCTTCGGCACACACACAAATATCAAATAGTGGAGAGATCGATTTGATGCCAAAGAGTGGAAATCAATTAACGTTGCGGCAAAACATGGAAGACACGAAAAGAGGACGAAGAAAGACAATACGAAGGGAGCAACACTGAGGATCCGTACAAATGACGATTTTCAGATAAGGTGTACACAATTTCGCTATATAGAGATGCTAAATTCCAAATAAATATTCCTTACCAAGTCTCTTGCCTTCTGCTGTTACAACTTTATTTGTAACCAAAGTTTCATAAATAAAGTAGTCGCATCATATTTTTATGATTGTGGCAATCATGAGTTTGTTAGCGTAAGTTGTGGGAAGAAGGTGTAGAGCACCTTCCAGATAGGCTTCAATACCATTTTCGGGCTTCTTCCTTGGACTATTAACATGCACAATCTCTGGGTTCGCAGTTCAGTCACACCAGCTAGATAGGTTCCAAATCTCTGTCCCTGAATAATCTTGACTTTTTATGTTATTCAAATATACAGCCCATTAGAGCACATTACTAAATAACTGAGTCTTTTTTATTTGCGTTTTGTTATCAGTACTTAAAAGTTAGTCAGAGAACTAGTTCATTGGGTTGCTAGGCAATCTATGTTTACTGAGGCTGGTATAGCGCTACTAGAACCTTACAAATACTTTGCTTGAACACTAGGCAGTGAGTGAGTAACTAGTGTCATAAGTCTAGTCCTTTGTTTGGTGCAAACTGAATTCTATCAGTCAAGTTTGAAATGTAACCACCATGCTAAGTAGTTTACTTACTACTTAATTAATGTACAATCGAAGCATTGAATACAGTCCTACAGTAGGTCAACCATGAGCCTAGTGCTTTTGTCAATTTACTGGTATATAAATCGTTTATAACTCTGAAAAGTAAAACCTACGGCAACGAACAATCGATATGTGTGTGAATGTCAGTCAGCAGAATGCTCTCTTTCCCATTTTTAGAAATCGAAATTATTCAATACATGAAATATGATTTGTTAGGTCTTTATATACTTCCGCTAAAAATTCTACTCATCATTATTCCATAATACTCTATTTGAATCCTGTCAGTCACAAGGTGAATTGCCAACATTTCTGTTAGTGAATACATGCTATAATGTACTATGCTGACATTTTTATTTTATATATTTCAACCGAAACAAGGAGGTATGTGAGTGAGTTTGATGCATGAATTCAGTGAGAGATTGTTTTTTTCTTCCTTCACGTTCCCCAGTGGAACATAGGGCTTCAAGCTAGTGGCTTGAAGTTTCTGTAGCAGTGTTTATTTTTACAGGATGGGGTTGCTAGCCTCATGCCCAACCTTTCCTCTTCACCAGCATTATTTCTGGCTTAGCGAAGTAAAGGAGTGCGTCGGCCGGGGATCGAACCCCGGACCATGTTTAGAGTGAAATAATTAACGATACTGAGTTCCAAAATTGGTGAATATCTGTGGTGATTGACAATTTCTATCTCTGTATTGTTTAAATACTTACTGTTGTTTGTTAATATATTTATTATATGAATTGAAAAGAATTCCGCCAAATACAAACTCTTAAATTCATCCCTCTCTGTGTTTTTGTTTGAATTCCTGTAATTCGGTCATTGCGAAATACTATTATTACAATTAATTATAACATTTTGGCGTCGCTATGGAATTAAATAATCTTGGAAAGTTTCCTATTAATGGTTCACCGCGGGAAATCGCCAATTATCTTGAATGTTTCGACGCATGGTGCATGTCGAAGAATGTTCGCGATGACAAAATTTCAGCTCACTTTATTACTGCGATTGGGCTAGATGCGTACAGCCTAGTGAAAACTCTGTCATTTCCAGATAAACCCATTTCTCTGCCATATGATAAACTATGTGATCTTCTAACAGATCACTTCTACATAACAACTTTCGAAACATGAGAGAGAGCTCAGTTCAACAAACTTGTTCGTGCTGCCAACCAGAAGATTAGAGACTTTATTCTTCAGCTTCAAAGTGCAACTTTGGAGATCAGCTGCATACTCAACTACGTGATCGTCTAATAGCTGGAATCAATATTCCTAAGTTAGAGAAAGAGTTGATTCAGATTCCTTTCTGAACCTTTCAGACTGCTAAGGATTTATGTATTACATATGAAGATGTCAACAGTGAATACCCAGCTCCCACTACGTCAGTGTCTGATGTCATGCTGTCCAAAGTTGATAATACAGGTGTTGATAAAAAGAAATCCAAGCTGTCATCCACATATAATGGAATGCAGAGAGAGAGAGAGCAAAAACATCAAATCGTGTTTTTCCTGTGGAAAGATTCATCTACGAAGCACTTGCCGTTTTCGAGGTGCCAAGTGTCATAAATGTGGTAAAACTGGGCACATAAAGTCTGTTTGCCAGAGTTCAAATACTTATGCTACTCAGAATTCTCATGACTCCCTCAATTTGTTTGGTAAAATGCAGTCAGTGTCTCTTTCAACTTTTCACAGCACTGAATCCCATCTAATGAGAACCTTCACTTCAAGTTCAGATGGCCAGAAGTCATAATTACAGATAGTCCTAACGCAAAATCCACTCACAGAGCTTTGAGAAAGATTTTTAGTCGAGAAGGAATTCCAAATGTCTTAGTTACTGATAATGGTACTCATTTCACTGAGAACAACTTCAATGATTGGCTTAAACATATAGGTTGCCGTCATTTGTACACAGCACCACGTCATCCTCAGTCTAACGGGTTGGCAGAAAATTTTGTACGAACATCAAAAAGTGCCATAGCATCAATGAGTCCTAAGAATTTTGATGAGCTAGAGAGATGCGTATATAACTTCCTATTTCAATATCACAATGCGGAGCATACAAGTACCCATGAAAGTCCTGCTAAACTATTCAAATCTCGAATTCTCAGAAAGCATCTGATGTCCACGACTTCTGATGTACATTATTATAGAGGGAATGACTACAGACCTTCTGTTGTAATCATACTACAAAAAATGGGAAATCGAATGGTGAAGATATTAGACATCGAAGATCATTCAGTTCATAACAGACACCTAGATCAAGTGAAAATAGATGAAGTTGGTCGTTCCGATTATAATTTTAATGATTCCGCAACTAATCCTGATTTTGTAGATAATTCAGAAATAAGTCTAGATGATACTGATGAGAATAATATCACAGAATCAGTTAGAAGATCGCAGAGAATTGCAGGCAAACCAAGACATCATTATAAATACGCAAGGATACATTCGACATGTGGCGGATGTGGTGACTGACAATTTCTATCACTGTATTGTTTAAATACTTACTGTTGTTTGTTAATATATTTATTATATGAATTGAAAAGAATTCCGCCAAATACAAATTCTTAAATTCATCCTTCTCTGTGTTTTTGTTTGAATTCCTGTAATTCGGTCATTGCGAAGTACTACTTTTACAATTAATTATAACAACATCGTATAGTTTTGATAGAGTTTCAAAAGCGCTTTCACTCGTTAGTAGACTTGTTTTCGTAGCAGTAACTATCAGCTAGTTATACGGTATTCAGTTTATACACATGGATATACAAAGATGTATCATTTCCACGTTTGATCGCCGAATAACTTTAATCAGAGAACCATTGAATCAATCAAACCCCTGCAAACCAACACTTGGAAATCGATTTAGTGCTCATTAATGACTGATTACAGAGTGAAACTGCCTGAAGCTGTAATGAGAAGTTATGACCAATAGAGTGCACCAAGTTGGATGTGAGGACAGATACTCACCAGTGACATCATCTGGAAGCCGAGTTATATATATGTATCTTGAAATGGCAGAAATTAAAATTGACGGGACACTGGATCTCATCTCAATGGGTGAATGGTTAACTAGCAGGTTCCATAACTTGAGGGTTCTTGGTTCGATTCCTGGTAAGGTCATAAGCGTTTACTAATAAAGAGTTTTAAAACAAGGGTGAAATAGCTGTCCAGTACTTGCTGGCTTAAAATGGTCCTCTAAGTGAAATCAATCAAATCCCTACAAACCAATACTTGAAAACGTGTCATCTTACTATCCCACTGCATTATAGACAAGTTTAAAAACTTGTTACTATGGTCGTTGTTTATGCCATAGTTCTGAATGTGCATTTTTCTTCGTATTTACAACTCACCAGCAAAGCTTAATAATAATAATAATATAATAATAATAATAATAATGATTTACTTTATTCCAAAAACAGTACTTGTGATACAGAATGGAATTTTCAGCATTAATCACAATATTGCATCTAATTTCCTCAAATTATAAATAAAAATTAGTCACACAGAAAATTTTCCACATTTACAATAGGGGTAATTTCAAAAACATGCAGCATATAAAATGGAAATAATAGTAATGATAACAGCTAAGGTAATAATAATAATACAAGTGAAAATTGCCGTGGGCTTGTTTCACACAGTATTGTCGATGCGGTATAGAAATCCTAGCATGTTTAAAAATATTGAATATAATGTTCTCTTTACATGATATGGTGAGGGGAAAAACAAAGATTACAGCAGTCATAGAGATAAGTTGGTGTTTGCAATTATGATAGTAAAACAAAGAAGCAACAGGACCATAAATATAATAGAAATAATAAAAGTAAAACTTGAAGGTATATAAGGATGGATGGAGGAAATTATTTATTTACTGGATGAAAAAAGGTTAGTTAATTCTTGCCTGACATTATTTTCATCACATAAAATACGTGCCAAGTATGGTACTGAAGTTACTTCGTGTTCTACCTGAGGAGATGCAAGGTGAAAGCTGAGGGTAAAGTGGATGCTCCAAGTTAGACAAAATCCCTGTAGCAAATTTATTGCACGAGGTCAAGTGCCTATCGACAACGACGTTAACTATGTGGTCCACTGGGACACCACTCACCCTACTGACCGTCTTCAGCATTCTACAAATTGTGACATGGTCCTTTTTAAGCAAACCAGGAAAGAATAAGGGTGAACAATAAAGAAGAATAGGTAGGATGCAAGGGTTTATGAACTGTAACAATGTACACTCCGCTGCGTTTCTATAAGATACAAGTGCGTTATGAAAAATAGCTGTTCATCAGCTCAACTACTGGAGTGTTAATAAAACAACCTTCCCCTTCCTATTTTACATTATCCATCTATTATTATTATTATTATTATTATTAATCTAATTGATAAGATCTAAAGGACCAGAAAGAAGGATTGTCAGTGATATTTTGATTTAACCAACCACACTTAAATGTCTAATTACGAGATACGACGACAGTGATACTAATCAAATGTTATAAGGAATCCCTACAAAACCAATACTTGAAAATTAATCTGATACTCACTAGTGACTGGCCCTATTCAGGCAGTTAACCTGGGGTTCTAGTGGGAAGCCGTGACCAGTAGGGTACAGCAGGTTGAAGATGAGGCAGTAACTCATCGAAGAAGACATTGCGAAATGGTCGCGCTATGTCGTGAATTGGTAGAAGTTAGAATTCAAGGACCATTGGATCGGGTCCCAGTGGCTCAATGGTCTACGAGCTCGCCTTGTAACCAGAAGGTTCTGGGTTCGAACCCCGGTGGGTGCGTACTGATGAAGAGTCCTAAACTAGGGCGAAACAGCTATCCAGTACTCACAGGTTTTCCAGTGGTTCTCTAAATGATGTCAGCTCATGATGAAATCCTCCATGTTATAAGGAATAATTTAATACTCTTTACATTCTTCTCAAGAATTTAATCAAAGATTTGTTAGAGTGTCTACTGTCAGTGATTCATTTGTTTGAATGATGGCCACATTATGAAAGATAAAGTTTAAGAATGTTCTGAGTAATCCTTTTGTGTCTCAACTGGACGACTGTACTCTAAAGTTATTACGTAGAAAAAACCTTGAGCACGTGAAATAGAGATTCATCAAGAACATAAATTACTTCAAACACAACGAAGATATTTACAGGCTTAGAAGACTTCATTTTAATTTCACAGGGTGTTTTCTTCAACTGCAAACAGCCTAAAAATTACATACACTTTTACCAATAAATATAAATTTGTAAATATATAAGCCATCCATTAGAACCTGAATGAGAAACGAAAAGTTGGGCATCGGTCCGAAGATGATACTGAGGAGATTGTATGTGAAAGAGATCAGAGTTTATGAGCAATCATGGGACCAGCTAAAAAGGACTTCAGTGAACCAAGAGAAAAATAAGGATGTGCTGTGGAATTCTTACATTCCACTGGGAATCCAGGGGAATAATAAGAAATATGAAGCATATTACAGAACTACTTCATCTAAAAGAGAACTCAATAATTTCTGAGGGCGGTAAGGAAACACTAGGCATGAGTACAAGATAGTTAGTATTGAGATAATTAAACAACCAGCTTGCTTAGACCTAATCGGGTTGAAAAAGATGAGTTAAGTAAATGAAAAGCTTTAATAATGAGTGATTTATTAAGCTCAGTGATTTATGACTTTCACTAAAATACTATTAATCACATAAGACACACAATAAAAAGAAAAGATGAATTTGTGGACTGAGTAGCTGCCACATCTGCTAACTAATCTGACTATTAGCTCATAGATTTTTGACTTGAATTCATTTGCAAACAATTTTTTATTGTTATAATAACAATAATAATCGACTTTATTCCAAAAACAGTACTTATAATACAGAATGGAATTCTCAGCATTTGTCACAATATGGCATCTGATTTATTCAAAATATGAATAAACTTAAAACAAAACTAACCAGAGGAATTTGTCCACATTTACGGTATGCCTATTGTTTTATACTTTAGATATATAACAGAAAAAGATCGATGAGTTTAGACATTCAATTTGAACACCAATGTCAAGTCAGTGCTTTTATATACTTCAAAGACTTGACGTGTCACGAAAAGCATTTCCAACCGGCCGCAGTCGCCTCCTTCACTGGCTTGATTTTGAAGAGCAGATGGCCAACCGGAAAGGATTAGCAACAATGAACTCTGACAACGAACCAAACGAGAACTTATGACCCAATAAATATACGTACACTGAGGAAACCATTGAGTGACATAACACGCTAGACAGTTGGTTAAGTGAAAATCGAATGGAAAACGAAATGTGAGGTGACGCGAGGGAGAAGTGAAAGCCTGTGGACAATTGTGGAGCCGGCTGAAAAGAACAGGGTGAAATGCAGATTCGCTGTTGAAACATTATGTTCTACTCTGAACCTAAAGGAATAATCATTTACTTGGATGGTTTTATTATGCAATTCCCCTAAGGAAATGATAACCCACTTAATTTAAGTAGTTTGAAATAGATGACGTAGTCTAGTCTATCAAAAGAACAGCACGACGAATAGTTAAACCTTCAGCAGTTTGTCTGAAGTTTAATTAGTGACATGTAAAATTACGTAGCATACACAACAGTGCATATTTTAGTGATGCTGTTTACTACTGATTCCCTGACATGAGTAGTTGGATTCCGTTGACATCAATCAGTAGTGCTTGATAGCCAGATCAAAATTATCTAAGCATTGGACTGCCATTCCGCTCGTTTGTGGCCAATCTCGTCAGTGGTGTACCAGGTGTAATTCAGTTCAGAGAGCCGAATCAGTTCAAAGCACCCGAATTCTGGCTAACTACTTGGGAGAACTGGTAATACGTTAAATCAGATTCGTATTTTGCAAATTAATGCTCCATTTGCAATTAACACAGTCCGAGGTGAAATTCTAACACAGTTTCCATTGGAAACGGAAATTATTCAGATCACAATATGTGTATATGAAATCTTTAGAGAATTAATTTAGGTTCTGAAATCAACCAGTGTTAAACTTACAATTCAATGTTCTATATTATTTTGTCTAATGAAGCTTTAATATTCAAGTATTGGTTTTGTTTGATTGGATGGAGGATTTCATCATGAGCTGACATCAGTTAGAGAACCACTGGAAAACCTGGGAGTACTGCATAACCGTTTCGTCCTAGTTTGGGACTCTTCATCAGTACGCACCCACCGGGGTTCGAACCCAGGACCTTCTAGTTACAAGGCGAGCTCGTAGACCATTGAGCCACTGGGAGCCGATCCAATGGAACAAACTCTCCTTGTAACCAGAAGGTCCTTGGTTCGAGCCCCGGTGGGTGCGTACTTTGAAGAGTCCCAAACTAGGACGAAACGGTTGTGCAGTACTCCCAGAAGCTTTAATAGACTACAGAAAGACAAAAATGGATTAGACGAAATGGAAATTCTGATTGACTCACTTAGTTCATAACTTCGATCAGATCACTTAACAGACTGCATATATATACTAAACTGTACGGAAATTTAATGCATATCAAATAAATAGTGTTGGCTTCTGAGTCAACTTGCTCACCTTACTAATAATCTAAAATTTATTTCATCACATGTAGCTAATGTTATAATTATTATTCCCTTGGGTTCCGAGTGGAACACAGGGCTTCAACAGCACGTCTCCACTCTGTTCTATTCCCTACTGTCCTCTCTAGCTGGGCACACGATTGCCCATAGTCTCTCATCTTCTCCTCACCACACAATCTCCTCCATGTCACCCTCACACCGACCACACACTAGTCGTTTCTCATTCAGATTCCACTCGAATGATCGCCTGTATCCCGCGCGATGTTATTCGATGGTCTCCTCAGTGGAGTGTCCAATCAGTCATCACTTCCTCCTTTACATTTGTTCAGCGATAGCCTCTTGGTCAGTTTATTGCCAGCCAGAGTTTCTTGTTGCTAATTCACTCTTGCTGGCTAGCCGGCCGACAATTCCATCGTCAATATGGAGCCAGCCAGTGAAGGAGGCAGTTGTTGATAAAAGTCTGCAATGGCCTGTTGGGAATGCTCATCGTGACGTGCAGTGCAAGCTTCTGAGCCATGTAGAAAAACTGACTGACTGACTTCACATTGGTGTTGAGAATCCGAATCTTGTCCTTAATGCTGAAGCGGAGTGCAGAAGATTTGCAAACTGACTTCAGATTGATGAAGGCGTGTGTATCTCGCCTTTCCGATTCTGACTGACTGGCTGGCTTCGACATCCTCATCCATTCCGCCACCTGTGGTTGAATAGATGCTTCCTAGATGAGTGAAGGAAGTAACCTCTGTCAAATCTATCCTCTCTCTGTTCACCTGCAGTCCCATCGTTGTTGCCCGCTACTTCTGACAGTTTGTTGGTTTTCGCCTGCAAGTTTTCGAGTTTGTGTGTCATTAAATACAAATCGTCCACGCGCGAAATCTAGACCTTACAAACTCTTCTTATCGGTGACCCAGTGTATTCCTGTCTTCTCGCTCCCATACACAGTCTGACGCATAATCCAGTCGACCACAATTAGGAATATCACCGACGACAGCAGGCAGCCTTGTCTTATTCCGGAATTCACTTCGAAGGCTTCACTGAGTTTTCCGTTGTGTATCACCTGACACGTCGAATTGTCATATAGCTAGCTGGCTGTTGAATGAGTTTGATGAAGATTCGGGGCAGTGAACTCCATAGTGTTGAAGTGGTTTCCAAATTACTTCTCGGTCAACACTGTCTGGTGAAGGTCTTTTCGAAGTCGATGAAGTTGAGGTGGAGATTTGATTGCCATTCTATGCTTTGTTGTGTGATGATGATGCGTAGAGTTTCAATTTGATCACCACATGATTTGCCTTTCTTGAATCCAGCTTGTTCCAGCGGTCGGAGTTTTGCATCCAGTGCATCCTTTATGCTCTTCAGGATGATGTGACTTTACGTATTTTAATTGACGTAGATAAGGTCATGAATCCACGCCAGTTTTTGCAGAAACCTAATTCGCTATTCTTCGGCAGCTTGACAAGGTAGTCAGCCTTTCTTCCAATCAGTAGGCACCTTTCTTGCCTTCCAAACGTTTTGCAGTAATAGCGTCAGTATATCTGCCGTAGTCTTTAGGTCCGTTTTCAGTGCTTTGGGGGGCATAAATGCAGCTAAGTGAACTCTCAGTTTTCATTTGTTGGTATCAAGCCGTTAAAAAGTGTACTGGATCTGTGAGGAGCAGTACTTTTAAGTGATGTGGTCAGCAGTTGGTAAAACCACATAAACAAGAATAAAACTGATTTCTTCTTCGTTCGCTTCCTCACTAATTCATATCTGTGTCGAACGAAGTTAAAGGAATAAACTAAAAATTGGGATCACCAAGTAAAGTTTATCTATCGTGGAATAGATCAATTTATTATAATTGACTGAGGTTTTAATCATAGAACTAGGCACAGAAGTGCAGCAGTTTAAGTTGCCACACTCCATGTGGTACACAAAAGTAGAGGAAAATGAAATTCAAAAGAACTACAATGAGCTGGAATGTGAGTAAAAGAAGAGTGACGTGGAAAACATTACAGTTTGATGAATATAAGAAATCACAAACAGTGGATGCATCTGTGCTACTGGCAACTATCTTCAGTTATATCACCAATCGTCTCCAAGGCTTGGTTATTAGAATATTGAGGAACCCAACCAGGCAGTCTAAACATCGCTATGTGACTCGAAATAACAGTCAAAGATCTCATGAATTTATGTCCTGCTTTAGTTTGGTCAACCTTAGTTCTTTTCCACCTTAATGATACGTCAGCTAACATTACTGGTCGAGGAAAGCGGTGGCTTGACATGCGCAACACGTATCCTATCCATTTCAATCAATGTAGCTTCACAACCTCATCAATCGACCTGCCGTTCTTACCTAGCTCTACGCCTAACTTCCATATTGCTCACCATAGTGTGTACTTCAGTGGTTGGTTTAACACAAAATCATGACTGTTTGTGAACAACTATTAAAATGTAGTAATAAATTTATACTACTATTACCACCGTAAATGATCTAACAATAACCTGGAGAAGACGTCTACAGTGATTTTACAATTAACCAAGGTTACGCACCTACCCACACAGAACAAGAAAAAAGGGGAAACTTTTACAAACAACTGCCAACGGTAATGGATAAGATCTCGAATGGTGATATCAAAATCCTAACGGGTGATATGAATACCAAGCTAGGAAGTGACAATACAGGAAGAGAACTCATCACATATCGGGAAGCTCTGGACGAAATGAATGAGAACAAAAAACTCTTCTCAGACTTCTGACCCTTCAATGATTTGGTGATTGGGGGCATCGTGTACAAGCACAAGAATATACACAAAACAACATCGGTTTCACTGGATAGACAAATCAAAACCCAGATAAATTTTATCTCAATCTCAAGAAAGTAGAGAGATAGCCCGCTAATCAAAATATCGAGAAAACGAGCAGATGGAGGTCCAGACCATTACCAAGTGCCAGAATCCTTCAAAGTCAAGTTGAAAGCCTTCAAAGAAGCTGAAGATATAATACGATTAAAATTCAACACCCAGAAACTGACGGGTGAAACTACGAATGACATATCCACTATAGCCAACAGAGCACAGTCGGAGATACTACATAGCATCACGGAGGAAACAGGTTTAGTACCCTGAAAGTGTTGCTAATGGAAGAAAGAAGAGAGACAAATAATGGCTCTCTGTGGGTACGTAGAAGCTAACAGAGAGATGGTGAAACAGAAGATGAACTAGCGCAAAGATGAACGACGGAAAGAAAAGTTGAGTTCAGACTATGATACAATGAATAGAGAAATGAAAAACAATTCTGGGAAAGACAAAAGACAATTTTACAACACACTGCCGACTGAAGTAGAACAGATTCCATGTAAAAAAAAAGTTCTCAGATTACCATACTACATAACCAGGTCGCTGTCAGGGAAGAGGTCAACGAAGATGAAACCAAGTAAAGAGAACCTAATCACCAAAGAGGAGATGCAAGTCAAGCGGTGGACTGATAACTTAAAAAACTCTTGAACCAACCATCACCTGCAACTCATTCAGAAATACCAACAACAACCAAACACCTGGCAGTTTACACCAATTCTCCAACAAAGCAAAAGTCTTGAATATCTTAAGGCTACTATTAACCGGGAAAGAAAAAGGGGAGGACAGCACTGAAAAAGGATCCAGAGACCTCGGAA
Source organism: Trichobilharzia szidati (assembly GCA_944472155.2). NCBI lineage: Eukaryota > Metazoa > Platyhelminthes > Trematoda > Strigeidida > Schistosomatidae > Trichobilharzia > Trichobilharzia szidati. Next base: position 82,043,363 of record OX235274.1, read on the forward strand.
TATACGCTCAGGCCACTATTGGAGAAGGTTTGGAAGAAAGGAAGGAATGTTACTTAAGAATTTGAAGAAGGGCTACCTTGTCATATTACCAGCGTGGGGTGTCTCAAGCTTTTGCAAGAACTGTTGCAGAATCATATTCTTGTCCACTCCAAGCAAAATTTTAAGTCGTGTTGTCCTGGAGAGATTAAAAGATGCTGTGGATGCTAAGTTCCTCTCGGAACAAGCTGGATTCAGGAAGAGCAAGTCATGTCCAGATCAAACTGCAACGCTACCTATACACCATCACCGAACAGAGTATGGAATGGTAGTTGAATCCCTACCACGACTTCTTCGGCTTTGGAAAGGCCTTCAACAGCACTGACCGTGAAATAATTCGGAAACTGCTTCAATACTAAGGATTGCAGTGCCACAAACCTATATCAATCGCATTCGGTAACTGTATGACAGTACCACGTATCAGGTGATTCATAAAGGAAAACTCGGTGAAGCCTTTGAAGAGAAGACATAAGTATGATAGGGTTACCAATTAACATGACTGCTCCTGGTTGTGGTCGACTAGATCATGAAATAGGACGTTAGCGTACCAGAAAACAGGCATTCGTTGGACTGACAAAAAGATTGTCGAAGATTTGGATTTTGCGGGCGCTTTATGCTTAACCTGAAAATCTTCAGACGAAAAGCAACAAGTTGGCAAAAGATGCTGGCAGCGAAGACAGGACTTCAAGTTAACATAGAGAAGGCAGAAGTGCTGAACACACCCTTGTACAAACAACAGTCAACCGACCACAGTCGACGGGAGGAATCTAAAGGGAGCCGCCTCTTTGACTAATCTAGGTGTCGCTTCAACGACGGGTGACAGGGGTACCGGTGCAAAGGCAGGACCAGGAAAGCAAGATAGATCTTCATTGATTAAAAACTTGTGTTAGAATTTGCTGAACTTAGCATATGGTAAGAGATTCGAATCTGCAACACTGACAAGGAACTCTGTTAACGGACCAACCAACATGCTATACCCCAGTATATGTGGTGAAGTGAGAGGAAACGGACTTGACACACCTAAGAGACCGCTGAGTGACATCAGTGGTTAGTTCACTAAATCGCACCTGAATGGGAAGTGTGACGAGTTGGGCGTCTGATGGTGACATGAAGGAGACTATGTGAGGAGATGAGAGCTAATGGGTAGTCGGACAGCTAGCTAAAAATTACTCGGGACACAAGGAAATAATAATTTCTATGGAGAGCGAGAAAGCACGTTACGGAGTAAGTAACTTCGTTGCTTGATGGTATTTATACGAACAAATAAATTTACAGAAATTGAACTAGTTAGTAGAGAATGTTATACATTTATCATCACTAAATGTATTGATTTGACAGAGCCATTGAGTGGTGGATGTGCGCATACGACACGATACGATGTATGCATAAGACACCTTCGCTCTCAGGAACGTAACGCCTAGTCGTTGGCTTTGAAGCATACACCATTTTACTTTATTTTGATAGATCAGTGTTATGCAGTAATATTAACTGATGACGTTTCGAGCACAAACTACTGCTCATAATTATTCAAATATCTAATCAATTCCACCAATGCATATAAATGAAGTACGGAGTTGTGTGAATAACATGATATGATTATGAGCAATAGTTCGTGCTCGAAACGCCCTAAGTTAATATTACTGTATAACATTGTGTGACCTATCAAAATAAAATCTTATCTATAATGGAGTTACACTCCACCACAGTACCGAAGTTTTATACTTATATGAATAATTTGAAGCACACACTTGCAACTTATTAAGGAGTACAGATAACAACAGACTGCTTTTAGAGGGCGATATAACTACAACCTAAGACTAACCGCTGAAATCCTCTTAATCCCGGCCAAGGCGTTCTAAGCCTTTTCCTTAACTGTTAGCACAACAACATGAAAAGTTAACCCGAGTGTATTAAACAGACTAAAAGACGACTAATAAATGTTAATCCTGAGAGAAAACTTAGTCTAGATATTATAAGGATGGAAACGTACATGCTGCTGTCGTTAAAAACGATGACCATCCACTGAGGTACGTGCACAGAGTAGTGCTAGTTGTACACCAACTAGGGAAACCAGACGCCTCAACCCACAGTAATATACAGGATAGGAGATAAGGTACCCATTATTCGACCTAGGCTATCTTAGTGGATAGTTGTTGCTTCAATAATCCTAATAGAATCTCTCACGAAGCGAATGTTAGCACCCGACTTAAGCATTTTGTCCACCGCCAGAAGTTAAAACGACAGGTAGGACCCCCCAGACAGTAAAACGGTTACGCTGTCCTAAACTGAGTTCGTTCATCAGCTAACGTAGTGCACTTACCACTCAAAAAACGGGTGACTCGTTACCTCATCGACATAACCAACAACGATTGTACCAGCGTACGATGGCTTCTGAGGAAACCTACCACCTTACAGTCCAACGGAGTCAGGTACCACATATCATGACAAGAACGTGCGGAGCCAGTCCAGTGGTAAGCGAATAGACCCCAAATAACTTAAGGTTACATTGCGGAAATAATAACAGGTCCACTCGAACAGCTACAACGATCAATGAGTTCAACGCAATATATCACAGGCATAGGATGTGGACGCGCATGGACTAAGTGTGCAAACACCGTGTACGCCAACCAAGTGAGATAACGTTAATCACTTGACACACCCAATTAGAACATACCCACGACTACGGAAAGCAGAACCTGACATCTTAATTACAATGAAAACAACTTTAACATGTAAAATGTATTACGAACAGGTAACAGGAAACAACATTAAATGGTGTAAAACTTTAGTACTCCTCTCCTTCACCCTCACCTTCCCCATCAACACTGTCAACTCCAACTTCCTCATAATCTTTCTCCAACGCAGCCAAGTCCTCACGAGCCTCAGAGAACTCGCCTTCTTCCATACCTTCTCCGACGTACCAATGAACAAATGCACGCTTAGCATACATCAGATCGAATTTATGATCCAGACGAGCCCAAGCTTCAGCGATCGCGGTTGTGTTGCTTAACATGCAGACAGCACGCTGTACCTTAGCCAAGTCACCACCTGGAACGACAGTTGGGGGCTGGTAGTTGATGCCAACCTTGAAACCAGTGGGACACCAATCCACGAACTGAATGGTACGCTTCGTCTTGATGGTAGCAATGGCTGCATTGACGTCCTTAGGAACCACGTCACCACGATACAGCATACAGCACGCCATGTATTTCCCATGACGAGGGTCGCACTTTACCATTTGATTGGCCGGCTCGAAACAAGCATTAGTGATCTCTGCAACGCTCAGTTGCTCGTGGTACGCCTTCTCTGCCGAAATGACGGGTGCATAGGTGGCCAGGGGGAAATGGATACGTGGATAAGGAACCAAGTTTGTCTGGAACTCCGTCAAATCCACATTAAGGGCACCGTCGAAACGCAGAGATGCCGTGATGGAGCTCACAATTTGACCAATCAACCGGTTGAGGTTTGTGTAAGTAGGACGTTCGATATCTAAGTTACGTCTAAAGAAATTAGTATTACCACTAACAAAAACCTACCTGCAAATATCATATATAGCTTCGTTGTCCACCATAAATGCGCAGTCTGAATGTTCTAGAGTGGTGTGTGTTGTCAAAATTGAATTATATGGCTCCACTACGGCAGTGGCGATTTGAGGTGCTGGATACACTGCGAATTCTAACTTGGACTTCTTGCCGTAATCAACACTCAGACGCTCCATCAGTAGAGACGTGAACCCAGATCCAGTGCCTCCACCAAATGAATGAAATATGAGGAAACCTTGCAACCCTGTGCATTGGTCAGATAATTTTCGGATGCGATCCAGAACCAAGTCTACTATTTCTTTCCCAATGGTGTAATGACCTCTTGCATAGTTATTGGCAGCATCTTCCTTTCCAGTTATCAGTTGTTCAGGATGGAATAGTTGGCGGTAAGTACCAGTTCGCACTTCATCTACAACAGTTGGCTCCAAATCTACAAACACTGCTCGTGGAACATGTTTCCCAGCCCCAGTTTCACTGAAGAATGTGTTAAACGAGTCATCTCCTCCACCGATAGTCTTATCACTTGGCATTTGTCCATCAGGTTGGATACCATGTTCTAAGCAGTACAACTCCCAGCAAGCATTTCCCATCTGAACTCCGGCCTGGCCGACATGTACACTGATGCATTCACGCTACAATACACATATTACAAGTTGTATACCAGCAACTTACCATTTTCTATAGAGCAGCAACGAACGGAAGCCGACTGGAATTTAAAATGAAAACGTCAATATGGCTGCCTCCTCGATTTATATAGGTTACTAATGTCGGTCCGAAAAATCCTATTGGCTAATATAACTTACATCCTATTGGTCAACAACCGATATTGTTGGATTTTCATTGGACTATCTACGGTCTATTTTTTTCTAGAATTCTCTCTGTTTTCTATAAGGTCAGACTAATTTCAGCTGGCTGCCAAATCAGTCTGTAGTAATCATAACATCAAATTATCCACATTCTTGTGCTATTCCCTAGTCAGATCTGACTGGTTGATGAATACTTAAGGCCATTCTCAATTTTGCATGTAAAATAGGTTATGGTTATATTTCAATAGTTTCCACACAATGATAAGTTTTTTTGTTTTGGTAATTCTCCTCGAAATATTGCCAAGACAACAAAATTTATCATCATGTGGAAACTATTGAAATATAATTATAATTTATTTGATCCATTCTACAACGCCCAGACTTTTTACTGAAATTAATACACATATAAACTTAGGAAAGAATATGAAGTATTTATTTACCACTTTGTTTTTGTTTGTGAGTTTCACGGACGAAACTTTGTCGAGCAGATGATACAACAAGTAGCTTTTTCGAAAAGTCCTACTAACAATATACTATCTAACAATATTTAGACGTATAATTCACTACATAATTCGTAAATTTTCACCAGTTCCTTGCTGGTCTCCACGTGGTTCCTTGCTCTCAAAGCCAATAATTTGTTTAAATGTCTCTTTAAAGTACTAAACTCCAGTAATCCAATATTATCTACTGTAGACAGCTTATTGCTATTGATCAAAACAATTCTGGTCATCTCACTCCTTAATGCTATTTGACTTAAGTCGTCTTTCCCAAGAATGTACTCAATAATTCTTCGTCTAAGGCATATACTAACGGGTAAAATAAATAATCTAGGAAACCAAATTGTTTTCAAATGATGATAAAACGAGAACTTATTAATAGTAAATCGTTTTGAGTAAGGGGTTGTGCCCATCCTGTAAAATAAACACTGCTACAGAAACTTCAAGCCACTAGCTTGAAGCCCCATGTTCCACTGGGGAACGTGAAGGAAAAAAAAGGGGTTGTGCAGTATAACGAAGAAATCTGTTGAATGAATGATTATCAAAAACAGTATGGAAATAGGAAAATTAAATATTATTTAAGAATTGGGTAGAACAAGAGAACTAGAAGTGTGCTTTTAAAATATTGACAGATTAAGATCATGGAAGGGCGAAAGTTTGCACAAGTCTCTTTCGTCTACAAGTATTGTCGTTGAGGTTGACAGAAGACAATGAGGGATTAGAGACCAACACTCAATGTATCTGCGAATGAGTTTTTTTTTATTATTCATGATAATGAGACTTCAGATAATGCATCATAAAACCTTCCAAATAATCAGAATTTAGATATCACAAAAGTACTAAAGAAGCGAACAATGAGAAAGGATCGGAAGTTTCAGTAGATTCTTAACTCAGTTTGTAGTAAGAGATATCCAATTGATATCTTACTCCTTGTTAAATGGTTGGACACAGTCAGCCGAAAGTCTTGGATCCAGGTTTCGTGCTTTTTGACACTCGTCAGTAAGGCTTATCTGCAGCCTCTCTGAGATTCGAACCCATATCACGCAGTACTGTAGTCAAATATCTAAGAACAATTCAGAGTGAGCCGTGATGACGAGTCACCTGTCATGATGGCCACATTGCAAACTTGACTAATAGAATTCAGTCTGTACCAAGCAAAGAACTAGACACATGACATTAGTTGCCCTTTTGTGTCCAATTAAAAGTAAGATCGTACTAAGTAAATCAATGTTAGAGTGATAACAAGTTAATGTTATAACCACTAATCCAAAAATTTTTAGGTTGTCGGCTGGAATAATTACAATTTACTTCCATCGGTTTCAGAACTTAACCTGTTTCACCTTCTTTTACCATCACATTCACTTCTTTTCTGTTTGAATATTTTCTGCTTAACTGCAAAGTCATTCTGCCAAAGTATTGATTATTTCCCACTTAGATTTCATCCAAATGTGTAACGAGTGGCACAGATCATCAATATTTCAGAGGTGGTTAATTCAAAAGTAATAATAATTAAAGGCGGATATTTGTTTTCAGCTTACTTAAAGAGTTGAATCAATCCGTTATAATGTGGATGAATTTGTTGTCCTGATTTCTCCGTGTTCATACAGCTACACATTTAATAAGCTACATGAATTCAGTTACACTGTGGTGGTGTGATACAGACAATGTGTTCCAACGGAATATGATTCTCACATATCCCCACAGTTCAAGACGGCATAAGCAACATAATACGATGTATCTATTTGAACATTCTGTTTCATGTCGTTTAATGTAAACCAAAATCATAAGCTCAGTGATTGGTTAACAAATATAAACAGTATATATATATATATATATATATATATATATATATATAAACGGCAGTTTGATTAATGAAAAATATACCTTGGCTTCCGTGTCCTACCTTCTATTGTTACAATACTTGTTTATAAATAAGGGCCTTCTCAAAATGTATGGTTGGTAGTACATGTGATAGCTTTTTATGTACTACTCTCACTCCTATCCATGTGACTTTGTAGTATAAGAATAACGCCTACGACACATAACTAGGTTATCCTAATACTCTAAAATAAAGACGTCCAAATTATAGTTCACTCATGATACTGTCTTTTACATGACCTATCAGTTAATATAACTGTACTACACTATGTGATTTATCAAAATAAAATCTTATCCATTATGGAATTATACTCTACCACAGTGCCCAAGTTTTATACTTATATCAATAATGACCTATCAGCATGTCTAATACTAACAGTAAATAGTATCTGTATTCTCTTGTGTAATATATACACCGAATCACTGTATGTTTTCGAAGGAATTTATTCATTGAATTAACTATTCAGTTCAATATCATTCTTATATCAGGTTTTTTTTATTCCTTTACGTTCCCATTGGAACATAGAGCTTTAAGCTTTAGCTTTGAAGTTTCAGTAGCAGTGGTGTTTTTATGGGGTGGGGTTGCTAGCTTTACGCCCAACCTTCCCACCTTGTCCGGGTTGTAGCCGGCTAAGGGAGGTAAAGGTGTGCGCCGGCTGGGAGTCGAACCCTGGACCACGTGCATGGTCGACCAGCGTCCTACGGCTGAACCACTGTTAGACGTCAGGTTAGTTTATCTCACCTGAAATCAAGTGACTAAGTGAACCGGCGTTTTTTTAAAAAAAGATCTCATGTATTTTAGCTTTTCTAACCTAGGCGTGGATTATATATGACTCATAAATTAGAAAGTTGTTTTGATTCTGTGAGAAACTGTAGTATGAGAATTATTCGTCTACTACGTTCAAACTACATAATAGTAAGGTGTACTTATAAGACTGTTCGAAAAAAATTACTCAACTGAGGACTACACTTTTCCTTCAAACAGGAAGTGAGCTTTATCTTCAATAAACAGCAAAATAAGAGGATGAATGTTTCAGTCATCTTTATAATACTGCACTTCCCGAAACATCACTCCTAGATATTTAATTCAATCTAGACTTTCCTGTTGATTAAGTGAACCAAAGTGCTCGGCCCCACGTTGACATATCGGTTCCTTGTGCAGACACTTTGACGATATCTGATTATTTAACTTGAAGTAAATTGGTGGATGGTGACTAGTGGTGGAATGCAGGTAGCACGTTTCGTCCCATCTGGGACTCGTCGTCTGGATGAATTAAATAATTACTGATACCTGTTGCACCGGGTACTGTATTCTTGCCTCAGTGGGATGACCATCACTCACAGGTGAATGTAGGTACATCCAGCTGACAAGTCCCAAATAGGACGAAATGTGCATCTTAGATTCCACTGCAAGTCACCATCCACCAAATTACTTCAACTCCTAGATATTGTTTATGATTTATCATGAACAAAAGAGACATATTATGTTGACAATCTATAGAAAGTTGACCAACTTAGTTCTGATCGCATCAGTGGGCAGTTTCGAAATATGACCAGCTATACTGGATATTTCTTGGGGGAATTGAACTATGCGTAACAATTAGCATTTAGATTCCTCAAGAAACAGTAAACTAGCCAAAAAAAACCCAGAGAAGGATTGTAGATGAAAAATTGCCTTCTAAACATTTATAACAAAAATTTGAACGATGACTCATCCAGTCGAATACAAAACATGCCATAAACGCATGTTTAACGGCTTAATAATATTAGCCATGGTAGAAGTCAAGATTAACCACATTCGTAATGACTCATTCCAACAATAAATAATATATTGATATGACGTACGAATGGTTTAGATTCTATTTGAGTAGTATGGATAAGTATGAGAATCTTTTATCATTTAGACGACAAAAACTACTCAATAATTAAAGTCCATTTTGCTGATTGCATTTCAGTTTTAATTCACCTTTGATCTGCATCAGATTAATTACTTATTCAGGCGAAGCAATACTCAGGTATTTTGACTGACCATCATAAATCATGTAGTTCTGATTTCATTATGCATTCTCCTAATTGTTAGTGGATATTATTGTTTACATTAGTGATGCATAACTCTCAGTAAGGATTTTCAGCACTTTGTTTGGACACTATTAAGTAACTAGTGCAATGTTTCTAGGCCTATCTTTGGTGTAGACTGAATTCTATCAGTCAAATTTGTAATATGACCACCATTCTAGGTAGCTCGCCATTACGGTGCACTCTGAATTGTTGATACTAGATGGTTGGAGACAATCGGCATATACGCTTTGCTGACGAGTGCCAGCTATCACGAAACCTAGATTCAAGGCTTCCTGGCTATTGCCTCTAACTATCTAATATCAAGGATTTCCAGTGTCTCTGAGTAAAATAAAAGAATTTATACATTTACAGAAGACAAGGTTAAAAACATATTCACCTCACAATATTCATCGAAGTATTTTAATCTATCCACCAATCACCTTTGTAGATCCGTCTCATCTCATTCATGCTATTATAGCAAAATTTTAGCATTTATAAAATCAGAAGACTAAGTGATTGAGGGAAGAAATAATTACTTTCCATTGGATTATCATATATTTTGATACAATACAGAAATTTTCCACTCTAGTGGTAGTGGTAAATTTGTTAACTTTCAAGAGTTGGTTCGTAAGGATTCGATTTGTCTTTACGAGTAAGACCACGGATGGATATCAGTTAGAGAACCATTGGAAACTAAGCAGTACTAGACAGCTGTTTCATCCTAGTTCGGGAGTTATTGGCAGTACACACCTACCAGGGTTCGAACCCACGACCTCCCGCTTACAAGGCAAGCTTGTATACGATTCAGTGTCATTGGTGGGAAATCCATCCTCACACTGGACTGGATGCATCTCACTGGTCACAACTTCTCGCCATAACTCCAGGAAACTCCATCCCACCGATAATATTGGTTGGTGGTCACGCTGAATCACGAATAGGTAGAATTTAGAATTCATCAGTTAGTCATTGAATAGGATCACAGTGGCTGAATGGTATACGAGCTTGCCTTGTAAGCGCAATGTCGTGGGTTCGAACCCTGGTGGTGGGTGCGTACTGCCGATGACTCCCGAACTAGGATGAAACAGCTGTCTAGTACTCCTTAGTTTTCAATGGTTCTCTAACTGATATCAATCCGTGGTCAAACTCGTAAAAACAAATTTGTTAATAATAATTTGTCAACACCAGCATGTCATTGTGGTAATAATTAATCAAGAGAATTAATGAATCATTTAAGGTGTAGAAATATTTGAAAAAGAGAAGACATTCAGCGAAGAGACTCTTTTCGGCGAATTCATTCACATAGCTGTACAATCACATTTATATATAAATATTTGTGTGCGTGTGTACATGATACAAGATACAAGATACGTCGACGACACCTTCATTATCGTCAACAACGAAGAAAATCTAGACGACATCCTGAAGTCGTTTAACAACTGCCACCCTGCAATTCAGTTCACGATGGAGAAAGAGTCCAACTCCACAATATCCTTTCTTGACGTCCAACTAACAAGAAGAGAACAGGACGGAACACTGAAAAGATCTATCCACAGAAAATCGACGTGGAACGAACAGCTTACTAACTTTCACAGTTGGGTACCACTATACACCAAACGAAACCTGATCCGTTCACTCAGCTACAGAGTTCGCAGAATTTGCACCCCGGACACCATAGAAGATGAACTGGACAACCTCAAGAGAATCCTCGTCGAGAATTGCTATCCAGAAAGATTTATTGCAAAATCTATGAACCCTAGACCAGAAAAGCCGCCCATACTTAGCATCAAGAAAAAACTACTCTACATGAACCTTCAATTCAATGGAGATTTATCTGCGGAAACACTAAAAAAATCGACTGTCGCGCTCACTTAAGAAGACCTTCTTCGCAGCTGAACTACGACTAACCTTCTCCACAAAACCTATGATTCATGTGAACGTGAAGGATAAGCTACCGCTGCTGGCCTCATCAATGTGCATTTATCAATTCACCTGCTCGTGTGGAGCCAGGTATGTCGGCCGTACCCAGCGCTCGCTTTCCAAACGTATCACCAAGCACTTACCAACATGGTTTCACAAAGGAGAAAATCGATGCCCCCGCAGTTCCATCTTAGAACATCTGATAGAATCCGGACAACAAGCTACACCTCAAACAAACTTCAAAGTCGTCTACAGAGTAAGAAGTAGTCTCCCTAAAGGTGTACGAATCAGACTTCTTCAAACTGCAGAAGCAGTGGCGATTCACTTGCTAAGTCCTGAACTCTGCATACAGAAGAAGTTCGTTCAATCACTACACTTGCAATGGACGTAATCTATCTTATTAGCCGACATGTAAATTCTACCTAATCTTTTCTTCTGTCTCTTCATTAGTATTATTTTGTCTTCTCAATTGTAACACTCTACATTTTCAACTTTCTTGTTCTCTACCCCCGCCCGATTCAATTTCTACACCTCACTACCACTGTTACTGACTTGAACAACGCTCAGTTTCTAGTCATTCATGTTACGTCATCCAACTTATTCACTCAATTTCACTTCTACTTAATCTCTACCTGTAATTACCTCTGTTGCTATCCTGACCTAAGTTGTAACATTTTAGTCAATTATATTACGTCATCTAGCTTACTAACTCAATCTTACTTTAGTTGCTGTCTGATTAACTTTGTCTCTATACTACATCATTCTTGTATTAACTAATCAATTATCTAAACTTGACAAACCTCATGTACACACACACACACACAAATATTTATATATAAATGCGATTGTACAGTTATGTGAATGAATTCGCCGAAAAGAGTCTCTTCGCTGAATGTCTTCTCTTTTTCATATGACTCAATGGGGATTTTCAATCTACTCAAACGTAGAAATATTTGCTAGAATTCAACAGGTGGATTACGTAACGCATAATTTTGGAAAACTAAGAGATGTAAATAAAGGATAAATAGGTATCTAAATTGATGACTCATTCAACAACTAAAGATGACGTAGACAGAATAATAAAATAAGAACAAAGTAGGATAAAACGGACCAACTGTTTATTTCATCAGTATCTAGCCGGCTGCAAACAAGCTGAAACACGCACTCACTCACTCCACATGAGCAAGTAAGTTGGTAGACACCCCCTTCCCCCTAGTTATAGTTTGATTATTCATCACATTTTTGAAACAGTTTGACGCAAACAATAACCCTAACCAATTTTTATTTTTGTGTGACAATCCTAATGTACACACACGCACACACACACACACACAAAGTAATTATATCTAAAATGTGACTGTTCAGCTAAGTGAATGAATTCGCCGAAGAGAGACTTCACTGAACTTTTTGTTCTTATATAGATGAGTCAAATGTTAAGTTAGTAAAATATAAAATAGTAATGTACATCTTTGTAATGTGACCGAATTTTCTCGAATAAGACCAAATGTTGGGAGGAGGGGCACCAGTAGCAACAAGATATTTTAGGTAGATAATTTTTTAGATTACATAAATCATTAGAAAACTGTAGAAGCATAAAAAGGTTATAAAAATACTGTGAGCTCAGCTCCCTTTAGTTAGATATCAGATATATAAGTCATGATACTTCTTAAATGATGACATAATTAAGTAAGAGTGAAAATAAATCAATATTTAAGTTTAATAAAAAGTGATATACTCCATTAAAGCTAAAAGATGAGTTCACGGGGTAAAGAAAGACTTCCTACAGCTTCTTTTTGAACTTTTGAACACATAAGTCAGGCTTTTATTGTTTGATAGCTATAGCCTTTGCAGACTTCAAGAAACTTGAACTTGATTGTTTACTAGTTAAAAGAGTTCAAGACATCTATTTAATATCTTATTTTAATCAGATGTTTCATGTTTTGATAAAGTCTCACAGTGTTATACAGTAATGTTTACTGTAAACAGTACTGTATAACACTGTGAGACTTTATCAAAACAAATTTTACCCACAATGGAATTATACTCTACCATAGTGCACAAGTTTTATTCTTATATCAACAGATGTTTCATGATCTACTTCCTCTTAATCGCAGACTTTTCTGTATGTGTTCAAAAGCACACAGCACTTAAGTCCCATGAGGCACTCGGTTTAGCCCAAATAATCCCTGGATAATCCCCAAGATCATGGTGAGACTCTCATCAGAGAAATGGCCGGATTAATTGGGAGAGTGTAGCAGATCAAGAGTTTACTATATTTATGGAATCAAGTCATATATGTGGATATCCTCGAAAAGTACTTGCGTAACACAATGATAAGCACAGAAGAGTTGGTCTGTTATCAGTTCCACCAGCAATACTTGTTGCTGTCGTACTTCTCAAACTTTGAAAAATGATATGAAAGACTAGTTCATAGACAGTCAACTGGATTTCGTTCATACCGCTGAGTCATCGATTACACTTTCACTCAGCGACAGTTTTCAAAATACTATAACATGTATGAAAAGCCAACGGTCATTACATTTCTTAGCTATCTAAGAATAGATGGACAGGATAGTTCTTCGTAATTGTCTGTGAGATGTTCATCAACATCTTGAAAGTCCTATGCAAAGCACTTCATGTGGGGTGAGGGCATAGTACCACTTATCAGCAGTATTCTTAACCAGAAGTGGAGTCAGTTACAGTTATCTAACTTGACTAGTTGTCCTTAACTTTACCACCGATAACGTTCTGAAGAAAACTCTAAGGGATTTGTTTAGTATTGACAGTAGTAGTGTAGATCTCCTATCCAGAAACTTTTTGACCTTAAGTCCGTAGATGATGTAGCCTTACTGTGCAATAACCTACAGATTACCCAAAATAACACTGAATCAGATGGCGGTTAGTGTTATGTGTTCTGTGTCATTCAAGTGCAAAGTGTCATTGTCAGATAACCAGGAATGTGTGTCCTCCCTCACCCTCCTAAGCCGATGGTTAAAAGTAAACGAAAAATCCTTGCATCACTGGGGTTATGTAAACGCTGCTAGTAGTGAAATAGGTGAAACTTTCAATCTTCTAGCAAAAACCACAGTGGAATACACAAATCTGGATCATATGTAGCACCCACGCACCCACATTAATCTGGTCATCGGAAATTCAACTTATAATGCATCGGCCTGTACAGACTTACCCAGAGCCTGTGAAATCTGGCCTCACACAATCATCGATATGCGGTAACTCCATGTATGTATAATTCCCTAGGTGTCATCTGACAGATTATACGATTATCAAAATGACGAATATGTCGCATTCTCCGACATGATATGAATTAACAGTATATGTGGTCATATTCATCGGTCTTATTATTATTATTTCCTTTAATTGCTAGAGGAACATAGGGCTTCAGCCGTGCTTCTCGGTTCTCTGCTAGAGTCTTCACCTGACTCCAAGTCTGCCCACACGTTTTCATCTCCTCTTCACATGACCTCCTCCAAGTCACCCTCGCACTGACGACCAACTCGCCCCTTCCCTTTCGGGTTCCACTCGAGTGATGGCCTGGCGTGTGATATCACTTGATGGTTTCTTCAGAGTATGGCCAGCTAATCCATCTCCATTTCTTCCTGCATATTTGTTTCACAATCGGTTCCTGCTGTGTTGGTTCGCTCCCACAGATCTCTGTTGCTGATCTTTTCTGGCCAGCCATCTGATCTTGAGTGGTATTGAGCGAAGACAACTGTTGATGAAGGTCTGTGGTTTGTTTGAGATGCTCTTTATGACGCGCAGTGGAAGTGTCTGATCTGTATAGTAAGTAGCACTAACTTCACATTGGAGTTGAAAATTCGGATCTTATTTTTGATGCTGAGTAGTGCTGTTGACCTCCACACAGACTTGAGAGTAGTGAAAGCTTGTCTTGCTTTTCCGTTTCTTGCTTTGATATCCTCGTCAGTTCCGTCTGCCTGTGGTTGAAACGATGCTTCCCGGTTAGGTAGGCAAAAGGGGTTGTTTCTTTCAGGTTCCTTCCATTTATTTAATTATTCATCGGTCTTATTTACATAAAATAATTCAAATATAAGTTATGTAAATCATCAGAAAGAAAACCACTCAACCTTTACTGAATTTCAACGAATTTTATTTGATTATTACATAAAGGGAACTGATAGACTGTAGGGTGTATAGTGTGTGTGTGTGTATATATCATATGAGGACATGACGATGATGTGCACATATACCAACCAGGTTTTCAACACTAAGTATTGTCATGTTATACATAGTTTTCAAAGCTGAGGCTAAGCATTTAGCAAAAACTATTAATAACTGAATACACTAGATAGCCAGTCTTCATTGCATTGATTTCATTAATTTAAATATAAGGTCAATCGATAAGTTACAATAATGATATAATATCAATTACCTTGAAATATTTTGGCACTACACAAATACCGAGTGAAATGTTAGTGAAATAAAACTGAATAATTAAATTTTAAAGGTGAACATTTTGGTTGATGATGAAAACGAAAAAGAAGAATAATGGGCTGTAGAACTGAGCTGTCGACTTCTCTACTTTCTCCTTTTGATAACCATTCAAATAGGTGTTCTTGAGCACGTTTGGAAAATTTCTGCAGGCACGTCCTTTGTACTTAACTCCACAGGAGCATTGAAGATTCCAACGGCGGAACAATGTCTTTGGTGTTTTAGTAAACAACAGCATGTGTAGAGAATCTGGGGTGCAGAAATGCAGTAAGGAACGTCTTTCGAATAGCTGTCTACAGATAGCTTCAGAGAACTTCACTTATTCTACCTCCCATGAATTTCAGATTTACAATTAGTTATTTCTTTGTTATATTCAGGTTTCGAGGAGTATTAGCCTTTTTCCGTGGTTTCAGTGTCAATTTTTTATTTCTCTGAATTCTTGCATTATTATAATGAAGTTCCATGTTGACCAATTTTTTCTAAAAAAAATTCTCCAACCTATTTTCAATTCTTTGTTCTCTCATTCCCTGTCAATTATTTCCAAATGATTATTCATCACTTAACTAATCAATTGGCGACACTCTCACTTACGCATGACTATTTACTATTTTTCACACATTGTTATTTCTTGTCCACTTTGATTTGTCTTTGATATTGACTAACAGTAACCTTTGACCTTTTTTTCAACTCCTAAATAAGTATGCAGCTTTGAAATGAAGTTAGGAAGAGAGATCTCTTTAGTAACTTATGTATTTCATACTTTAATAAGCATTGAGTGAAAGCAACCAGTAAATAGTGCAAGTTACTGGTCCCCAAAGAATAAACTAAACTGAGGGAACCAATTTTTAATGGACTAAAGACGACTAGAGAAGTCTATAAAACACCAAATAACTCAGCAAAGAATATCCTTTTCGATAATTTCCTCTTGTGGCTCTACAATTGTATATATATATATATATATATATATATATATATATATATATAGAATATTCTAGATTAGCAGGCAATAACAATATTAGTGTTTTTTTAAATAACATCGATTTGTAAAGTAAGATCAATGCAATTACAGTTCATTAAAGATGCTTAAATAATAATAATAAAGATATGGTAGCAAATAGAATATCAACTAAAATTAGGAAAATTCCACAAAAATTCAGGATCATTTAAACCTGGATGGCCAAGGTAAGGATAATGTCTGAACTAACTTCTTTTGGATGCACAAATTAGGCTTCTTAATCTGTATCCCAACAGCCTCAGCAATATTTAGTAATCGAACTCTTAAGGCGAAGTTAAGATTTGTTGGTATACGGTAAATGACTCTGAAAGCCTGGTTAACATCAATTTTGTGTTCTGTATCCATGAGATGAGATAGGATAGAGCTATGAATGGATTTTGTTTGTCACTTGCGTAACCACACAGGATGATGTTCGGAAATTCGACGAGAAACACACCTAATTGTACTGCCTATGTAACTGGCTCCACAGGAGCAGTTAAATTAGGCAGTTTGTCTCTTACTCCCGAACGCAGAAGATGAGTGGTTTTGAAGACAGCGTAATTCAGCAGCACTGAATGCTCTTTGTTACCGCATTTCTAAGGCGCTGTGTTAGTATCTCGCTGATGTTGTCCCCAAGGAACTGCATTTGTAAGAATAAGGCCTTTTTAGGAACTGTTGGTACCTTGGGCTGCCTTGATTTTAGATTCATATTCTTATCAATAAACTTTTCTGGATAACCATTTTCACTTAGCAACCATTAAATATGATTAAGTTCCTCATCAAGACATTCATCCAAGCAGATTGCTCTTGCTCTGCTCTTGAAAATCGTCAAGCATTGGAAAACTGTTTCCTGCATGCCTATAAATTACCGGGGAACCAAACCCAGTTACGTCATGCAATGAGATATCTGATAGGTATTTAGTGCGTTGGTGGCACAGCGGTTAAGACTCTCACCGATCATGCGCATGGTCCGGGTTCGATCCCTTGCCAATGCACACCTGATATCTATGGTCGGCCTGAAAAATTTGGGCTACCGATATCACATGCTGAAAATTCCATAAGTGTACCAAAAAATACGGTGTGGAATCAAGCTGTAATAAAAAAAAATAAAAAATAAGAAGACTTACAATTCTCGAATTCTGAAGTTCCATAACATATAGTCACTGTCATCCAGTATCATTGACAAGTAACTATCAGAATAACTTAACAACTGTTCCATAGACAGTAATGATAGCTGATATACATGTGAATATTAAGGATTTTGGAATTATATTGTGTTGGTTTGCAGAGATTTGATTGGTTACAGTATTGACCACGAGCTGACATCAGTTAGAGAACCATTGGAAAATCTGGGAGCAAACCAATACGCAAACCAATACTTGACAATTATTCTGATCCACACTAGTGACTGGCCCTGTACAGGAATCACCTGGGTTCTAGTGAGAAGCCATAACCAGCGGGACCCACCAAATCCAGCAAGAGGACAGTTACTCACCCGTGACATTCGCTGGAGATTGCGCTAAATAGGTATTACGAAATGGCGGAAGTTGGAATTCATCGACCATTGGGTCGGGTCCCTGTGACTTAATGATCTACGAGCTCGCCTAGTAACCGGAAGGTCCTGGGTTCGAACCCTGATGTGTGTGCGCACTTCTAGAGAGTCCCAAACTTTGGAATTATAATGAGTCCGGTGATATATGGCTTACTGATTGTGAAACTTTACCTCGGGATTTACCGTCAAACTTCTTCAATCAAACATCACAAAATACTATATACTACAGTCCAAATTACTTAACTGAGTGACTTTCTGTTAAGATGGACAATATGACAGAAGCAAGTTTCAAAGTGTCGATTTGACTCATTAGCTAATACAATACTTCCAAACAGCTAGTTCGTCCCGAACATATAAGCATAATGCGGATGAAAAACTAGATTTAAAAAAGTCAACAATATTCGTGATCTACTAAGTAGAAACGGATATCCGATGGGATTTTTGAATAAACACATAGATTTAGCAAATAAAAAGTTCAGAGTACCTACAGTCTAGGAAAAAATTATTGTTCCTAAAACTGCAATTCACGAGAGTTGTTAATAGTGCGATTGTATCACAACGCTTAAGAAAGGCCTTCAATATGGGCATGTACTGATGAAGAGTCTCAAACTAGGACGAAACAGATGTCCAGTACTCCCAGGTTTTCCAATGGTTCTCCAACCAATGTCAGCTTATGATGAAATCCTGTAACCAATCAACCAAACCCCTACAAACCAATACTTGAATATGACTTTTAATGGAGCGAATTTATGATGTTTATTCACCAACCAACCAATACTTAATTCACGAAATAAAGGCAAACTGCTTAATTTCGCCTTTTTCATGTGTATTTACCAGTTTGACTGCTCTTGTGGAGCTAGTTACATTAGGCATACGATTAGGCAATTTCATCGTCAAATTTCTGAACACTAACCATCTTTGTTAGGAAGAAGACTGAATAAGGCTGTGAACAGCTCATCCTACCTCATCTCGTCGATGGTAGATATCAGGTTGACAATAACAAATCTTTTAAAGCTACCTATCGTGTTTTATTCAGCCTTTCGCATGCTTCACGCGTACAACTTTTAATTCATGGATAATCCCCATCCAGGCATTAATGAAAACAAAGCACGTAGTTCAGCGAAGAGTCTCTTTTCGGCGAATTCATTTTCTTAGCTGTACAATCGCAAATATATAAGTGTTATTTTATATGTATGTGTACATTAACTTCGTCAAACAAATTACAGTTGGTTATGGTTATTTTAACTAAACAGGTGAAAATTAGTAAGTTTTGGATGGAGTTACGTAATGCAAAACGGTCAAGAAAATTGGGTGTTAATGAAATTAGGGTAGTAACAAAGGTGATGAGTTGTCACAAACAGTTGTTAAAAGAGTTATGTAATAATATGAATAGTTTGATGAGTGAGTTGTACTCAGGATGCACATAGGAACAAAGCAGAGAATTCGAAATTACGTAAGAGTTCTAAATTAATACAAGAATTATAAGCAATTAAAGAAACAGGCAAACAAACAAAATTAAGTCATCAAAATTCAACAAAGTTGTTACCATGATAGTAGAAGTGGTTGAGTAATCCTCTTTTGTATGCACAGCTCCGGTTTTTCTATGTGAATGGCCAGAGCTTCAGAGATACAAAGAAGACGAAACTGTATTGCCTTTGATAGGTTATTCTTGACTCTGTAGATTACTTTGAAGGAGGTGTTTGTTGAGATGGAGTGATCAGTGTTAACCAGGTGTTCAATTATCGCACTCCTTATTGCACCACTATTGCCTTTTCTCAACCATGCTGGATAGTGTTCTTGAATCCTCTTGAACAGGATGCGCGTCGAACGACCGTACCTGGCTCCACAGCAGTAGGTGAACTGATATATGCACATAGAAGTGGTCAGATGTGGGATCTTGTTCTTGAGGCTTCTGCAGATCAGTGGGCGACTGGAGAACACTATTCTTAGCGTTGCTGCAAAGAATGTTCTTCTCAGAGATGATGTGATCCTTCTCTTGAGAATATCGCTTGCTAAATCTCCCTTGAAATCCAAGTTCATGTAGAGTTTCTTTTTAGGCGCAAGGGAAGTTTCATTTCTACAAATTCTTGGTTTGATATTTTTGTCGATGAATCTTATTGGGTATCCATTTTGGATGAAGATTTCTCTCAGAATATCTAATTCTGTTTCTAGAACGTCGGAACTACAGATGCGTCGGATGCGGGTGGCAAGTGATTTAATTAAATTCCGCTTTTGTTGAATGGGTACCCAGCTATAGAAGCTTGTTAGTTGACCATTCCAAGTAGCTTTTCTATGGATCGATCTTCTTAGGCTCCCATCAGTTCCTCTTGTTAGTTCCACATCAAGAAACGCAATTTTTGGTTAGTTTTCCATTTCAAGAGTGAATTTTATTACTGGATGGCAACAGTTAAATGTCTTCAGCAGTAGACTGAGATCATTTTTGTTGTCACAAATAATGAATATGTCGTCTACGTATCTTTTATGCAGTCGTAAATTGTCAATGCTCGGCTCTAGTAGACCTTTCTCTAGGCTTGCCACGAAGCAGTCTGATAGTGGTGGACCCAATAGAGATCCCATTGCACTTTTACACAGCAAGCCAAATCCGCATGTTCACAACAAAAAAATATGCGCAGCCTCTTTCTTTGCAGTGACCCTCTACAATAATATGTATAAAGTCTTACAAATGAATCTTTGTAACTATCGTTAGACTTTGTTATTTTATTATGATTACTAGTGTAGCAGATTCAATTAACTTATTTGTACCTTCGTAACTCTTACGTAACTCACTTATCTATTCGTCTTGGTCATAATTATTTTACAAATTGTTGATTATGTAACAACTTGTTGCTAACCCCTATACATTTACTGATCTTGATTTTCATAATAACTTTCAGCCCTCCTGTGCCTCGAAATTTATATATTTTTAGTTGACTTACAATCTTCCACTGACTTCTAATAATTGATTGCTTTTATTTTTGTAATCAATTGTGTTTACTCCTCCTATACCTTAAAACTGATAATTTTTATTGACTAACACAACCGCTGTTGAGGGACTAACTGAAAAAGAATATCTATTTTTTGCGCAAATACAATACACGATTCAGACAAATTTCGTCTTATTGCTTTGTCTATATGCTTCTTCGCTCAATCTATTGCTTATCTAAAAAAGCGTTTAAAATAATCAATAGGCTGTGGCTGCTAGTTGTTATTTGCATATTTGTATTGACTTTCTTACCTTTCTAATGAGCCTATGAGTCATACTTAATCTCCTAACTAACAAGTCTGTTGGGCGTGACTATAATGTATTTATTTGTCTGCCATGACATTGGAACTGTGTGTAGGCGAATAACCTTTAAAATCAATTTTGTTTTTGTTTATTTGTTTGTCTGTTTTTTTCAAGGCTGTGTTCGCTACGTATTTAGACAATAATATTCATAGAATAAAATGAAGTTGGTCATTTGCAATTCTATACTGTTAGGTTAAAAATTTCATCATGGTTTCCATTGGAAACGAAAAATAAATATTCCAAAGAAAATGTATGTGACCTGTAAGGCACGATAAATGGAAATTGTGAATGCCAACAAAAATAACAGAGATGGTATATACTACTAGATGTTGTGAGTAGTTCGAAACCATTATTATTGTTATTATTATCATTCCCTTAGCTCCCCAGTGGAAGATAGGGCTTCAAAAGTGCATCTCCATTTCATTCTATTCTCTACAGTCGGTTTTATTTGGCTCCACATTCTCTCATAAGTTATCATTTCCTCCTCACACGAACTCCTCAATGTCACTCATGACGATCAACTCTTCATTTCCTATTAGGGTTCCGTTTCAAGGTGCTGCCTAGTGCGTGATGTCACTTAGCAGTCTCCTTAGAGTTTGTCTGATTTATCTCCATTTTGTTTGGTACAATTGTTAGGTGATAGGTTGGATCACTGTCAGAGTTTCTTGTCTCTAATTGTTTCTGGTCATCTAATCTTCAGTATGGAGAGGAGGCGAAGCTTGTTGGAAATGCTGTCGGTGATGCACTTTGCAAGTCTCTGAACCAATATTGAAGAACTGACTGACTTGACATGAGTCTCGAAAATTCGAATCTTGCTGTTTATGCTTAGTGCAGAAGATTCTCACACTGATTGCATGCATACATTCTAAGTTGAACCTAATGGATTTCGCATACAGTAAGTCTCATGTAAAATTTGGTATTCACTAAATTGAAACTGCGACATCTGACAAAAAATGTGAAATTTTTGTGTCTTTCGGCATAATCAATGCAAGTAATTGATTGTCTACCTCAGCTTTAGAGTCCTAGGTTGTCTTTCAGAAAGATTCATTGTAGATATTTGTCTAAGTGTATGGATGCACTTTACTCAAAGAAAAGATAATGTGGCACCTCAGCTAATTATTAAATTGTGGAATCTATTATCAAAATATCTCTAATGTGCTGTCAGATATGAACAGATGTGCTCAGAATGCATTAATAATCAGCAAACTTCAATTTGGATCATGAAATTTCTTGAGTTAGACAATCATTGGAAAACAGGGAGTACTGTATGGCTATTTCGACCTATTTTGGCAGTCCTCATCACTGCACACCCATGACCCCACCGGTGATCGTACGGCGGACCTCCAGTGAGCTAAGTGACCATTCAGCCACTGGGACGGAATCCAATGACCTATAGATCCCCAGTAGAGTCATGAGTGCGTAATGCTGAGGAGCCTCAAACTAGGACGAGACAGATGTCAAGCACCCCGTGGTTTCCAGTGATTCTCTCTCTAACCAAGGATTCTTCGTGATCAAACTTGAAACCAATGAAATCCCTTCAAACCAATACTTGAAAATCAGTTGAATAGTTTTCTCAGATTATGTGACTATCTGAAATTTGCAATGAGGTAAAACTATTATTATTAAGTTGAGTTAGAGCATAGCTGAAGTTCAAGTTTTTCCTATGACTTGCATGTTTCAAGTATTAATGATTCAGATATCAATACATATCAATGGTATCAGTCCTGGGATTTAAAAGAACACAGCTAATTGAACATTCACCGTTGAGCGATTATCTAAATGAAGGCAGCTCATGTGTGTATAAGCATAATAGGTAGTTTGTTTATTATTTAAATTTATATAAACTCATTTCTGACCTCACAGTATGTAAATGGAACGAGTGAAATTCATTCTATTCATATTAAATGACAGTAAAATCAATAATTAATCAATAAAAACATGCATTCAAGTAAAAAAAAGGAATGAGAAAGAGAGTTTAATGAAAATTTGTCCATTAATTGGTATGGCATTTTCATTTGCATTCCGTAAAGTTGTATTCACACCAAAACGTTGTTAAATACTTATTTTGTGTATAGGCTGTTTAAACTTTTATAGATTATCAGGATAGTATATAATGTAAATTGAATATTGAAATTCTTTCATACGAGTCTTAAATTAACGGTATTTTAAACAAGAAATCTTATTCACTATTGATCAGTTTTATATAATATGCGTTTATGTGAAAAATATAATTCTTTCTCACCAAAGCATCTTTTTAGATGTTATTCCTTTACTTTCCTAGTGGAACATTAGGTTTCAAGCTAGAGCTTTGAAGGTTTTATTTTTACGGTGTGGGGTTTCTAGCCTCACACCCAACCCTCCTTCTTTACTCGCCTTCCTACCAGCCTGGGGAGGTTTAGGAGTGAGTCGGCCCATGATCGGATCACGGGCATGGTTGGTAAACTAGCTACCGCTGAACCACCGACGCTTCCCACAATAATAAAGTTTAATTATCAGAAGATTTTGAATTGACCACTGCCTGCAACTCATCCAGAAATACTACCACCATCATTAGACAGAAAACTCCCAGTGAACACCAACCGTCCAACAAAAGCAGAAGTCTTGAATGCCATAATGTCACTGTAAGCCAGTCGGAAAGACATCAAGACGAGACGGAATCCTTCCAGATGCAATGAAAACGGATCTAGATATCTTAGCGGGCATGCTCACGTCACTATTGACGAAAGTCTTTGCAAGAACTGTCGCGAAATCATGCTGCTGTCCACTGCAAACAAAATATGAAGTCACTTCATCATGGAGAGATTAAAAGATGCCTTGGGTGCAGAACTCCGACGGGAACAAGCTGGATTCACAAAGATCAAATCATGTATTGATCAAAGTACAACGCTATACGTCATCATAAAACAGCGCATAAAATGGAAGTCAAATCTCTAGAGCAACTTCATTGACTTTGACAAGGTCTTCGACAGCGTTGACCGTGGAGTAATTTGGAAACTGCTTCAACAACTATGTGATAACACCACATGTCAAATGATTCACAACGGAAAAATTGGCAGAGACGCTGAGATTAAGAGAAGAGTACGACGAATTAGCCTGCCTACTATCACCGATGATATTACTGATTATGGTGGACTAGATCATGGAGCAGACAGTGGGGAGCAGGAAGACAGGCATGCGTTGAACGGACTAGAAGATCCCACAAGATCCGGACTTCATGGATGATTTATTTCTGATGTTGTTCATACCCGAAGATTTACAACTGAAGAACAACAATCTGATGTAGGAGGCTAGCAGCGAAGACAGGACTTCAAGTGAACAAATGGAACATAGGGGTGATGAAGGCAGTCCACCAACAAAAAATATGCACCAATCACCATCAGTGTGAGAAATCTTGAAGAAGTAGACTCTTTCACTTACCTGACTAAGGCCGCATTGTTTCAACTAGAAGCAAGCAGTTGACTGTGATACGGATGTCAAATCCAGCCAGGATGGGGAAAGTCATACAGGTGATCATTACTCTGAAGTCAAAGTGGAGATCTGCCGGACTCAACATAAAGAACAAGATTCAGATTTCCAAGACTAAAACCAACCAAATCAGCGCCTGTATTTGGTTCAGAGACTTGGCTGTCGCATGACGAAAAGCATTTCCAACAGGCTGCAGACTTTCATCGACAGCTGTATTCTCTCAATACTGAAAATCAGAAGGTGGGTCAAAGAACTCTGGCAACGAACCAAGCAAGAACTTATCACCCAACAAATATTCAGGAGGAAATGAAGACTTTCTGTTTGGTCCCGACTTCAGATTGACTGGTCATTTACTCTATTCTGGGGAGACTGATACACTTTCTGTGATTCGAAACTGTGATCATAAAAATTGAAAAGTACTAACGTCGTAAACTGACTAATATAAATGTTACTGATGACGGAACTGGTTAATTCAAGTTTGAATTTCATATGCTGACAGTTTTTGCATAGCATAATAACATGCTATGCAACTCTACGCATCATCATCGAACAAAGCATGGAATGGCAATCAAACCTCTACCTCAACTTTATAGACTTTGAGAAGGCCTTCGACAGCGTTGACCGCGAAGTAATTTGGAAACTACTCAAGTACTACGGTGTACCTCAAATATTCATCAACCTTATTCAACAGCTGTACGACAACAGCACATGTCAAGTGATCCACAACGGAAAACTCAGCGAGGCGTTTGGAGTAAACACAGGAGTCAGACAAGGGTGCTTATTATCACCAATGATATTTCTAATTGTGGTGGACTGGATTATGCGTCAGACAGTGGGAAACGAGAAGACAGGGATATCCTGGACCGACGTGAAGAACCTAGAAAACCTGGATTTCGCGCGTGGATGATTTATGTTTGATGTCACACAAAATCGAAGACTTACAAGCGAAAACCGACAAACTGGTCAAAGAAGCAGCAAAGACAGGACTCCAGGTGAATATAGACAAGACGGAGGTTATGAAAATAACCAACCAACAACAACAACAACAGCAGCAGCAACATCCAGCGCCAATCACCATCAACGGGAGGGATTTGAAAGAGGTTACTTCATTCACTTATCTAGGGAGCATTGTCTCAACTACAGGAGGAACGGACGAGGATGTCAAATCGAGAATCGGGAAGGCGAGAAACACATTCATCAACCTGAAACCAATCTGGAAATCTTCGTCACTCAGCCTGTATCAACAACAAAATTCGGATTTTCAATACAAACGTCAAGTCAGTCAGTTCTTCTATACGGATGGATCAGAAACTTGGCGGGTCACAAAGAATATTTCCAACAGCCTGTTGCAGACCTTTATCAACAACTGTCTTCGCTCTATACTGAAGATCAGATGGTCGGAAAGAATCACCAACAAGAAACTATGGGAACAAACAAAACAAGAACCAATCGCCCAACAAATATGCAGGAGAAAGTGGAGATGGATTGGACACTCGCTGAGGAGGCCATTGGGTGACATCGCGCGTCAGGCCCTCGAGTGGAACCCGAAAGGGAAGCGGCGAGTGGGACGTCCAAGGGTGACATGGAGGAGATCGTGTGAAGAAGAGTTGAAACAGTATGGACTAACATGGATGCAAGTGAAAAGTACAGCAGAAGACAGAAACAAGTGGAGACGTGCAGTTGAAGCCCTATGTTCCACTAGGAACCCAAGAGAACAATAATAATAATAATATGCTTTACTCCATAGATCGCGGATACTGGAGACTTTACAAGGATTCCCTCTTCATGACATACTATTGTCTAATGCAACCTACAGACCATTACGATGTTACGCTGTTTAATTTGATGATGATAATAATAGCATTGTAGATTTCGTTGGTAGAGTTTGAAGGCTGAACAAAGTATAATATTTGTTCTGCTCAATTAATCAACAAATTTCAATCTACCCAGTGATGCCACACATAACAATGAAATTATGCTATAAATAAATACTTCAGTTGTATTATTGTCAAAATAAATGTTTACAAAATGTGTCGCCTGACATGAGAAGGACAAAATCGTGTGACACAGTTGTAAAACTTAGTCATACTGTGTTTTAGATACCAGAATATTTAGAACATAAAATGTGATTTGTTTTTTTCTTTCTTACCACTAAGTGTCGGAAATGTGAAAAATATTGTTGAACAATACAAGTAACCATTTCACGTTCTTGAAACATTAAGCAGCTGTATGTTTCATACCATTGATTGATTTGAACAGTTCACAGCTTGAACTGCGATTATTTGAGTACCACACTAGATCGATTGATTTACCTGATTTGAGAATCTCTTTTTGTTCGATCTCTTGGCTTGTTGAATAGCAAGTTGCATAACAATCTGCTGGAGTTTCTAAGAGAAATTAAGGACAGAACCTCACTGTGACAGTTTAGTTCATATTAAAACATCATTAACAGTCTACAAACGTACGTCTAAATACGTGTTCAACATGAGACGTGTTGAAAACTGTAATGTCCTTCCCAAAGCTGGAAACAAGAACAACTGTAGTAGCACCAACAATAGTGAGACAGGGGGATGTCGTGCCAGCCGCTTGGAAGGACATTAAAATTGTACCTATTCCTAAGTCATCTACTGCGACATGTTTTAAATTTAGACCCATTGCTATTACTTCCCCTTTTCTGAAAACTATGGAAAAGTTGCTCTTAATTAATCTTCAACCTTCACTTAAAGCCTTTAACGTTCCCAAAAAATTCGCCTATAAACACAGTAGAAGTACTTTAGATGCAGCTGCAGTCTTGTATCATAACATTGTCTTCAGCTTAGACAAGGGGGCTAAATTTGTTCGCTGCACCTTTCTAGATTATACATCTGCTTTCGACTCAGTACCTAGGGACATTTTACTAAACAGGCTTGCTGAAAATCAAACTGACTATTGGGTTGTCAAATGGCTCCATTCTTATTTCTCAGGAAGAAAGCAATACACTGTATGTCAGGGAAAGTCGTTCACTTCATTGCTTACTGAGGCTGGTGTCCCTCAAGGCGCTGTCCTTTCTCCTTTTCTGTTTTCTTTCTTCTTGCATGACTTGCCTCACTCCGATGAAATGAACTTTGTTAAGTATGCCGATGATCTAACTATTTCAGTGTTTGTTAACTCTCAGCTTGACTGCATTAAGATTAACAACTTTCTATCAGGAATTAGCAAATGGTCTTCGTCTAACGGCCTTAAACTTAATCCTTCCAAATGTCAGACAGTTAATTTCAGTTTCCGATGTAAACGAAAGTTAAATGAAGCCGTTGGTTCCTATGACCCTTGCAAAATCGATGATACTGATATAGAAACCAAGTCTGAAGTTAAGTATCTTGGTTGAATTCTCTCTTCTGACCTATCCTGGTCCTCTCATGTCTTAGCGATTTCTATAAGAATATTTCGTTTGACTTTTTACATTAAGAAGTTAAGGCACTCAGGCATAACTCAACCACTCCTCTTACAGTTTATCAACTCGTGTATTTTACCTATTCTTCTTTACTGTTCACCCTTATTCTTTCCTGTATTGCTTAAAAAGGACTATGTCATCCTTCGTAGAACTCTGAAGACTGTCAGTAGGACAGGTGGTATCCAATTGGGCCATATCGTTGACATTTTCACTGATAGGCACTTGATGTCATGCAACAAATTCGCTAAAGGAATTTTGTCAGACTCTGAGCACCCACTCTACCAGCAGCTCCAACCTTGTATCTATTCAGGTAAAACAAGAAGTCTTTTCAGAAGTATTTATGCACGTACGTCTAAGTATAAAAATTCCACTATACCATATTTAGCACGTACTTTATGTGATGAAAATAGTGTCAGACATGAACTAACTAACCTTCTTTGCACTACTAAATAAACCATTTCCTTTACTCTTAAAGCATCATTCTTTATTGTTTTTGTATTTCTTATATTTATAATCCTCTCAATTTTTTCGTTTTTTTTTTTTTTTTTCATAAGTGTGGACATAATTTTAAGCTGTATTATAACTGTTAATTTTGTATTTCCCCTCACTATACTATATCAACAGAACATTAGACCCAATAATCTGTAACATGCTAAAGTTCCCAAACTGAATCGACAATACCGTTTGAAACAAATTCACTGTGGTTAGGACTCTCGCCGACCATGCGCATGGTCCGGGGTTCGATCCCCTGCCGGCGCACACCCGATATCTATGGTCGGCCTGCAAAATTTGGGCTACCGATATTCATGCTGAAAATTCCATACCTGTACCTAAAAATACGGCGTGGCATTAAGCTGTAACCAAAATAAAAATAAAAATAAAATAATTATGTCGTAAATGTGGACAGATTCCTCCGATTAATTTTTGTTTTAATTTTTAATTTTATATATATTTTGAGTAAATCAGATGCAATATTGTGACAAATGCTGAGAATTCCATTCTGTATTATAAGTACTGTTTTTGGAATAAAGTAAATTATTATTATTATTATATTATTATTTAAAGGATTTAAATGTGACTGTTGTTTTAAAAACTTGGGTATTCTTTACTGTCATAGAGAACTGAAAAGCGGCCTTATATGTAGTGATAAGAATATACTGGCTGCTAACTAACTCTTCAGTTTTTAAGCTATTGAATATTCTATATTATAATTTCCTAGGTCATATTTTAAACATAATTGACAACATTATAAATTGCTCACTTAAAATAATGCCAGAGCGTTTAAGAAAAAATCGAAATGAGATTTTTCTGAGCGTTTCTGAAGACACAGCTTTTTCAGTAGAATTCTGCTGAATTTATAATGATTTAGTCTGACTCGGTGGTCAGATTATTCCATGAAATTCTTAACATCCACGGTCTGGATACTTATAATAATTGACAACAGTCCAAAAAGCGTTTCCATCATATTTGTATTGATGAATAATTGTATTGTACTTCAATATCAGTTCAAGGAAGGGGGGAGGTTGTGAATAGTATAGGTTTCCCTGAGCAGTCATCACTCGGGAACACTATCAACTGTTGCAACGAATAATTCAATTAGTTACTTCCTTTTCAGTTCGTTCTTATCGATCAGATTGTCAGCTTAAGTTTATTCCAATGAATCTCGATGGTTTGTGTTGTATGTGAAAATCGGAATGTAGGGCTAGAAATAGATTAGATAAATGACCTTAAAAGCACCTTTTGTGTCGATTTGGTCTCCCATACTAATAAGGTGAGGTAGTTTATAGCTGCTTATCTCTTTATTCAGTTCTTCACCTAACTATGATGAATGGCATTTGTAAAAAATTATATTTGTAAAGTCTCAGCGAGATTGAAATGAGTAATTCCAACGTTTCGTTCGGCAATCTGGTCCGAACTTCTTCAGGGAAATTAATCGAAATTAACATAACAGAGGTTTATATATAAAAAGGAACATCACTTGTTTTTGAAAATTTGTCCAATCATGAGTCATTCAAAAAGTATCAACAAGTATAATAAAATTTTATGAGCTGTGATCAATAAGTCCGACAGGGTGCTTCTACTAAACGCTAATCCTAAACACCATAATTTTGAAAATACGTCTAATCATAAAATTCTAGATACTAACAGTTTGAACGGACATGAAGGCGTGATGTTAGCTGATGCATAGGAAATCCTTATTAATAAATAAAAATGGATATGTATCACTAATTATTAATACTTGGTCAAAATTCTCGACTGTTCATATCTTCTTATGGAGATGTTAAGAAATGTTTTACAACTGTTTACCCACACACACACACACACACACACACACACACACACATAACACTCTGTTTAAAGTGTTTAACAAAGGTAGACCAATATTTGTAAGTCCGAGGTCAAATTTTGATCACAGCTCATAAAATTTTGTTTATTATACTTGTTGATAGTTTTTGAATGACTCATGATTGGACAAATTTTCAAAAACAAGTGATGTTCCTTTTTATATATAAACCTATGTTATGTTAATTTCGATTAATTTCCCTGAAGAAGTTCGGACCAGATTGCCGAACGAAACGTTGGAATTACTCATTTCAATCTCGCTGAGACTTTACAAATATAATTTTTTACAAATGTCTACTTCTCACTCGGCGCCCAAATATTTTAGAATTGTTCTGTCAAATCTTGACGACAGTTCATTTGAATTATGATGAATGGAGTTCAGAAATTTGACGATAGACTTATATGCCAAATGTAACTAACTCAATAAGAGCAATGAAACTGGAAAATGCAAATAAAGGAGTTATCTCACATGACTATTTACAGATTCCGATAGAGAAAGAAAGACCAGATTTGCAGTATAAAATGATATCATTCTATTTCACAGGTTCTCATCAGCTGCAAATTACCTGAAATTACAATGGTTATAATTAATAACATTTCATACTTCATTGTTTGAAAGGTAATACAGAAAGCATTATAAGATAAACGCATCCGGAATATAAGGATTAAAATTTTTGTAGTTTAAGTTACCATCAATTTACATACTATCAAACTATGAAAAAAGGAAGAAAAAGGGGGGTGAGAGAAGACAGAAAACAGAAAAATCTAATAAACAGTGTCAACATGGCAACTCAACAAGGTCAAAGTTCATCAATTTGAAAACTTGCTTAGTGAGTTGAACTCACTAGTGTCTATGATTAATCAGTGTAATGAAAGTGATATGGTTACCAAGGGAGTGAGAGATTGACTACACTCTCTTTCTGTGTGCATAAGTTTGGCCTGAGACGTTTGATTGCAATTGCTTCAGCAAATCGTAGTAGATTCGCTGTCCTTTGTATGTTTAATATTTTGAAGGACTTGGAAATCTCAACAAAATGGCCCGTATCCACAAGGTGTCTGGTAATTGCACTTTGTAAATATTTGCTTCCTTTTAAGCATAAGTTTCTCGGAATATGCTCTGAAAACCGGATAGAAGCCCTTCTTTCTGTCCTTCCGATGTACTTGCTGCCGCAGGTGCACGTAAATTTATAAATGCAGTTGGAGGTAACATCAGCAGGGTATTTATCCAGTTTCGATTGGCTTATAGAGCATGTAGTACTGTATAGTGTCACTAGATTGGCTGCAGGGAAGCATCTCTTGATTGCTCCTTTCATCCTTTTCTCAATCTTTTGTGATACTATTATTATTTATATTATTATTTCCTTTAGTTCCTAGAGGAACATAGGGCTTCAGCCATGCGTCTCCATTGCGTTCGGTTCTCTGCTAGAGTTTTCACTTGGCTCCAGGTCTGCCCACATGCTTTCATCTCCTCTTCACATGATCTCCTCCAGGTCACCCTTGGACGACCAACTCGTCGCTTCCCTTTCGGGTTCCACTCGAGGGCTTGTCTAGTGATGTCACTTGCTGGTTTCCTCAGTGTATGGCCAGCCAATCCATCTCCATTTCTTCCTGCCTATTTGTTTCACAATCGGTTCCTGGTTGGTTCGCTCCCAGAGATCTTTGTTGCTGATCCTTTCCGGCCATCTGATCTTGAGTATTGAGCGAAGACATCTGTTAATGAAGGTCTGTAGCTTGTTTGAGGTGCTTTTTGTGACACGCCAAGTCTCTGATCCGTATAGTAGTACTGACTTCACATTGGAGTTGAAAATCCCGATTTTATTTTTGACGCTGAATGATGTTGATCTCCACACAGACTTGAGAGTAATGAAAGCTTGCCTTGCTTTCCCGATCCTCGCTTTGATATCCTCGTCAGTTCCGCCTGTAGTTGAAACAATGCTTCCAAGGTAGGTAAAGGAGGTAGTTTCTTTCAGGTTCTTTCCATTTATGCTGATTGCTGTCTGTTGTTGTTGGTGTTGGCCAGGGATCTTCATCACCTCCGTTTTCTCTATGTTCACCTGGAGTCCTATCTTTGATGCTTCTTCTGCCAACTTGTTACTTTTCACTTGCATATCTTCCAGTTTGTGGGAAATCAGGCATATATCATCGGCGAAGTCCAGATCCTCCAAGTTCTTTGTGTGAGTCCATTTTATGCCTGTTTCCTCATTGCCCGCTGTTTGTCGCATTATCCAATCTACTGCAATCAGGAAAATCATTGGCGATAGTAGGCAACCCTGTCTTACTCCTGTCTTCACTTCGAAGGATTCTGTGAGCTTCCCGTTGTGGATTACTTGGCATGCAGCGTTGTCATACAACTGTTGGATGAGATGTATAATTGTCGGCGGCACCCCGTAGTAGCGAAGTAGTTGCCAAATCACCTCTCGATCGACGCTGTCGAAGGCCTTTTCAAAGTCGATGAAGTTGAGATAGAGAGGTGACTGCCATTCCAAACTTTGTTCAATGATGATCCGTAGTGTGGCGATTTGATGGATACATGACTTGTTTCTCCTGAATCCAGCTTGTTCTGGTCGAAGTTTTTCATCCAGGGCTTGTTTGATCCTTTCCAGGATGATGCGACTTAGTATTTTGCTTGGGATGGACAGGAGCATAATTCCGCGCCAGTTCTTGCATTGACTCAAATCTCCTTTCTTTGGTAGTTTGAATAAGTATCCTTTCTTCCAATCCTCGGGTACTTTGCCTTCTTTCCACACCTTCTCCAGTAGTGGCGTCATCAAGTCCGCTGTTGTCTCTGGGTCCGTTTTCAATGCTTCTGCTGGGATTCCATCTGGTCCTGCTGCTTTTCCAGCTTTCAGCATCTTGATTGCCTTCAGGACTTCTGTTTTTGTCGGGGGGTTGATGTTCACTGGTAATTCTGCTTCCGTTGTTGGTATTGTTGGGCGCGTTGTAGGTGGCGGTCGGTTTAGTAGTCTTTTGAAGTGTTCAGCCCAGTGTTTCCTTTGCTCCACTTCTTTGGTGATTGACTTTCCATTTTCATCCTTCACTGGCTTAATTTGTGACGAGTTTCTGCCTGAGAGGTAACTAGTTGTTTGGTAGAGTGTTGCGAGGTCTCCTTTGCCTGCTGCTTGTTCTGCTTCATTGGCCATGGCTTCATAATACTTTCTTTTGTCTTCTCTGGCACTCTTCTTTACTCCTTTGTTCAGTGTGTTGTAGCTTGCATTCAACTCCTGTTTCTGTTGCTCGTCGGTGCACTTTTGTGATACTGTTTCTCCTTTTTATGGGAGGCAAATGAATACTTTCTTCTTTTCAACTGTTGGATACTTCTCTTTCTCATCTCTTTCTTTGCTGTACTTTAGGATAAATCCTTTTGGATACTCGTTCTCCTTAAGGCATTTTTCAACAAAGCTTAATTCTTCTTCTATCTTGTTGGGCGAACATAACTTCCTAGCCCTGTCGTACAGTGTCCTTACTAATCCCCGCTTATAGTTCATAGGGCAGAAGCTGTTGTAGTGAAGGTATTGTCCAGTCCAGGTTTCTTTTCTGTAGATGAACTTTTCGACCGTTCCATCGTCTCTTCTTTTTACATTTAGATCTAGGAAATTGAACTCATCGTTGTGTTCGTATTCCATGGTGAATTTAATGTTTGGGTGGACCTAATTTAGGCGGTCAAATAATACCGATGCCTAACTCATGTCGTTACAAACAACAAAAGCATCATCAACGTATCGACGGTAGTATGTTGTTTCATTGATAGCGTCACTCAGTCGCATCTGTTCGAGATAGCCCATGAAGATATCTAATTGAATGGGTCCTAGAGGTGAACCCATGGCGACCCCATCGATTTGTCGGTAGAATTGGTTATTGAATCTAAACTGGATGTCTTTTATGTAAAGAATTAGTAGTCGTTTCATCTCTGACTCCGATAATGAGGTCCACCCAAACATTAAATTCACCATGGAATACGAACACAACGATGAGTTCAATTTCCTAGATCTAAATGTAAAAAGAAGAGACGATGGAACGGTCGAAAAGTCCATCTACAGAAAAGAAACCTGGACTGGACAATACCTTCACTACAACAGCTTCTGCCCTATGAGCTATAAGCGGGGATTAGTAAGGACACTGTACGACAGGGCTAGGAAGTTATGTTCGCCCAACAAGATAGAAGAAGAATTAAGCTTTGTTGAAAAATGCCTTAAGGAGAACGGGTATCCAAAAGGATTTATCCTAAAGTACAGCAAAGAAAGAGATGAGAAAGAGAAGTATCCAACAGTTGAAAAGAAGAAAGTATTCATTTGCCTCCCATACAAAGGAGAAACAGTATCACAAAAGATTGAGAAAAGGATGAAAGGAGCAATCAAGAGATGCTTCCCTGCAGCCAATCTAGTGACACTATACAGTACTACATGCTCTATAAGCCAATCGAAACTGGATAAATACCCTGCTGATGTTACCTCCAACTGCATTTATAAATTTACGTGCACCTGCGGCAGCAAGTACATCGGAAGGACAGAAAGAAGGGCTTCTATCCGGTTTTCAGAGCATATTCCGAGAAACTTATGCTTAAAAGGAAGCAAATATTTACAAAGTGCAATTACCAGACACCTTGTGGATACGGGCCATTTTGTTGAGATTTCCAAATCCTTCAAAATATTAAACATACAAAGGACAGCGAATCTACTACGATTTGCTGAAGCAATTGCAATCAAACGTCTCAGACCAAACTTATGCACACAGAAAGAGAGTGTAGTCAATCTCTCACTCCCTTGGTAACCATATCACTTTCATTACACTGATTACTCATAGACACTAGTGAGTTCAACTCACTAAGCAAGTTTTCAAATTGATGAACTTTGACCTTGTTGAGTTGCCATGTTGACACTGTTTATTAGATTTTTCTGTTTTCTGTCTTCTCTCACCCCCCTTTTTCTTCCTTTTTTCATAGTTTGATAGTATATAAATTGATGGTAACTTAAACTACAAAAATTTTAATCCTTATATTCCGGATGCGTTTATCTTATAATGCTTTCTGTATTACCTTTCAAACAATGAAGTATGAAATGTTATTATTTATAACCATTGTAATTTCAGGTAGTTTGCAGCTGATGAGAACCTGTGAAATAGAATGATATCATTTTATACTGCAAATCTGGTCTTTCTTTCTCTATCGAAATTTATCAAGGGAACCAAATGTATAAAATTTACAGATTCATTCACCCATTCAAATCAATTATCATTATTTTACGAATTATCGATCGTGTAATTTTCAAATTCTGACTTCTACAAGTTAATTGTCTTGTATAGTCTTATCCTTTAAACATTGTATTGATTTTCTTGGTTATTTAAACCCTTTCTGTACTCCGAAGAACTAATTGAAACAGAACATATTTCTTTGCTCATTTTATTGCTTTATAAATAGCTAACTGAGTATTTCAACCTTACTGAATTTTAAATAAGTAGTTAATTAATTAATTATACATTGTGAGATAAAACTTCACATATTTGGGAACTATGACACCAGTGCAACGTCTATAAATAGCTGTAAAACGACACTTCACAATATATTACCACCTAGCCATTAAGTAGGGATGAAATGGTTTATGATTTTTAACTTGTCACTCCTCCATAATGATGTTCATCTTGGGCCTTCCATAAGATACCCACTCGTGAATGTAGGTAAATTCGGTAAAAAAGTATGTAGGATTCCATTCAAAATTGGCTAAAGTAGGGTATTTCAGGAAATTACATGGGTGAGGTGGAAAGAAATGGTTCATTTTTTATTCACTCATGATATGTAGGGAAACTGTGTACAAGTGGGTAGCTAACTTTGTGAGAAAACAGGGAAAAATGGATATTTTAAGTTGCATTTTACTCATTTCTTCTCCACGTCTCATCCGATCAAAATTGACCATTTTTCACACGTTTTTAATAATAATAATATTCATATCTATTCTTCAACTGGTTTTGAAAGTTGAGGGATGGTTTGGAATGTTATGCTCTTAATGGTTTTCATTTTCTACATGACCTTTGACCTTTCTCTTTGTAGGCAATTTATTCAAGCATTTTGTATTCTAGACTATTCCAGTCTAAAATCGTTATGAGTTAAACACAATGACTATGAAATGACTCGACCAACATGACCTCATTGATTAGAAGTTAACCAATTGAACTGCAGTAATCTCCCAAGAATAGGTGGACACTAGTAGATTATGTTTTCACAATATCAAGTGAAATAAAGACCCAAAGTGACAGGGTAACAAAATTCTGCTTTATTTTAGAGGGAAATAAAATGGAGGCCGTAAAGAAGGCCAAAAATTACGATGATATGAGTTAGTAAGGTTAACTTAACGTCTTCCTGTAGTGGATTAAGGGAAAATAAAAGTTTCCCGAAGCAATAATGCATAGAACTATATACTACTAACTGAGTGAAATGAGTAGTTGTATACTACTCACATCAACCAGTAGTGTTTGCAAATTGTGAATCTGATTTAACTATCCCTTAGTACATAATTAAATGGCATCAGTATTCGAATCCTCTATGTATATGTTGAATATAAGATCAGATTTCAAAACAAGCGACAAATGTTAGTAAAGTAGAATTTAGTGAATTCATCAAATTTAAGTAGAACGCCTTAGCTGACTACTGTACATACTACTGTATATACTACAGGAAATACACGAGGAGATATGACCAATAAACCGTCTACTCTTATAAATGCACGTATCACTTTGAATGTATTTTTAGAAGCGAACATTCCAGTCCTACTAAGAGACTGTCATCTGCTTGCAGAATCGAACATTTACCGAAGTGATGGCGAACAGCCTAAACCAAAGTAGCAAAAAATCACTAACAAAGCATCGCATAGACTAGAGACATAATAATGATTCTATCAATTCATTCATTATGGTCAGCAAACAGACAAATAGAAAGATGAACGAAATATTCCCATATTGAATCATAAGAAAAAGGCATAAACAGTGAAGAAAATTTTCTTTTCGACGATTCATTTTCATATACTGTACAATCGTAATTATAATTAACAAAGAAATCTTTAGACCAATAATATACTGGTAAACTTTGTCCTTGAAAAATTGTATCACATAATGTAAGGTGTAAGAAGGGATGACT
This sequence comes from Trichobilharzia szidati, assembly GCA_944472155.2. NCBI lineage: Eukaryota > Metazoa > Platyhelminthes > Trematoda > Strigeidida > Schistosomatidae > Trichobilharzia > Trichobilharzia szidati. Next base: position 82,080,757 of record OX235274.1, read on the forward strand.
AATTGTAAGTTAGAAAGGAGACAGAAGTTGGGATAACGTAATGAGTGTGAGATAATGACTAATCAATAAGCTCGTGTAGAATGGATAGGAACTAGTGGAAAGGCTATAGGCTATATAAATAGAAAGATATTTGCAACTGCAAGTTACAAACCCGGATTTAATATGTACCGAAGAAAATGGTAGTCGTTTTGAATCTACCATGGTGATATCTTCTAAGAAACATCAGAAGATATTACTATATTCCCATTACCATTCTGATTTTATTCCATCTCTTATTATTCATAATCTTGTTTTAATCAAAACTATCAGAGAAGGTACTTGAAAATGTTAAAAATTGCAAAATGAATGCTCCTACTAAAAATTAGGTAGGGTATCAAAGCAAGGATCGGGAAAGCAAGACAAGCTTTCATTACTCCCAAGTCTGTCTGGAGGTCAACATCACTACTCAGCATGAAAAATAAGATCCGGATTTTCAACTCCGACGTAAAGTCAGTGCTACTTTATGGGTCAGAGACTTGGCGTGTCATGAAGAGCACCTCGAAAAAACTGCAGACCTTCATCAACAGCTATCTTCGCTCAATACCACTCAAGATCAGATGGCTGGCCAGAAAAGACCAGTAAAAGGGATCTCTGGCAATGAGCGAACCAACTGTGCAACAAATATGCAGGAAGAAATGGAGGTAGATTGGCCATACTCTAAGAAAACAAACCCTCAAGTGAGTGACATCACACGCCAGTCCATTGCTCGAGTGGAACCCGAATGGGAAGCGGCGAGTTGGTCGTCAGTGTGAGGGTGACTTGGAGGAGGTCATGTGAAGAGGAGATGAAAACGTGTGGGCAGACTTGGAACCAGGTGAAGACTCTAGCAGAGAACCGAACGCAATGGAGACGCACGGCTGAAGCCCTATGTTACTCTAGGAACTAAAGGAAATAATAATACTAAAAATAAGACGAGTTAAGATAATGGTAGTGGTGTAACTGACCTGTAATCCATTATGATGTTAATTTCCAATCTCTCACTTCCTTCTGGTCAGTGTAAAATATTTTCACCTTTCGTTTTGCATGACTGACTCACTTCAGTTAACTTATTAGTCTCATATCGCCTCGTGTATTTCTCGTGATAATATATGTCAATTTAGGCACAGCATTCAGCTTAGGACTTCTATCGAGATTCAATGAATTCACCAAATTCTCCTTTATTAACATCTGTTGCCTGATCTAAACTTGAAATGTAAATCTTTTATAACAATGTATCAAAATACCAGACAGCCGTAAATATAGTTTCACAAAGCTCACAGTGAAATTACGTAGACAGCATTTATTTCAAGTAGCCACTTAACTGGATAATACAAAGTCAGAATAATGCCCTCACCTCCTCTTATAATTATCGTATACATTTGTTGTGGCAAATAATTCCCCATAATTATTAGCCTACAACTTCCATTATCCAATACTAGTTAGGGTGATGATAAGCAGTCAAGCAACCATACCACCTGGCATGTTATCGTGTTACGTCCAGCTGTTCTTTGCACGCTCTCTACTTAGCTGGTGGACATCACAATGGTTGCAGCCACTGATCAACAATATATATTTAAATTTTGCGCTACTTTTATCTCTTAAGTAGTATAATTATACTTTCTAGTTTTATTCAGCGTTAAAAGTGAACATAGTCGCGGATATAACCGTGAACTGACAAGAAGTATGATTTACGGGTCATTAGGTTCCGGCCCAGTTGGCTGAATGATCAACGGGCTTCCCCTCATAAGCTAAAGGCCTCGGATTTTATCTTCAGTGGAATCTTGGATGCGAAGTGCTGAAGAAATTCGAACTAGAGCGAAACAGCTGTATTATTTCCGCATTTAGTGAACACATTTTGCATGCCACTGTGTTAAGTTTACAGAAAATTTTACAGATATACAAGTTTTTGAGTCGCATTACTTGACCTATTTTCTCTTTCATTTAATTGTCATCCATATATCGACAGTAGAAATCCATGTCATTAATTACTCCTTTCTACTGTCGATATATGGATGACACATTTGTGGTTATGAAAGACGAGAATGATGCAATGAATATCCTTGACAAGTTTAATGATGCACATTCAGCAATAAACTTTACCATAGAGAAAGAAAGTAATGACAGTATCTCATTCCTAGACGTCTTCATGGCAAGGAAAGATGATGGCACACTAAAAAGGAGTGTGTATAGGAAACCTACAACAACAGGTCACTACACTCAATTTTTGAGTTTTGTACCTTTGAAATATAAACGTAACCTGGTAAAGAGTCTGGTTCATGGAGCTAGGTTAATCTGTTCAGACGACTGCCTCAATGAGGAGCTTAAGATTATTAGAGAATTACTTAGAAAAAAACGGTTATCCAGATAAATTCATTGAGAAAAATATGAATTCAGCAGCTAGGAGAGTCACAGGATGGCAACAGTTTCGAAGAAACCAATGTTCATAAAACTGCAGTTCCTCGGTGACAACATCAACGAAATCATAACACAGCGCCTGAAGAATGCAGTTAAAAGAGCTTATTATGCAGCAGAGGTACGTTGTCTCTTCACAACCACTCCTATTCTACGTTTGACAAATAAGGATAAACTACCTAATTTTGCCTCTTCTATGTGTATCTACCAGTTTGACTGCAGCTGCGGAGCCAGCTACATTGGGCGTACAATTAGGCAGTTTCATCGTCGTATTTCTGAACATCATCCAGCGTGGTTAAGCAAGGGAAAAATAAAATCTATTCGTAGTTCTATTTTAGCACACCTTGTTGATACTGAGCATAAGGTTGATGTTAATACTGCATTTAAAATTATTTATCGCAGTCCTACTAATCTTAATTTTGCTCTACGAGTTCGTATTCTACAGACAGCTGAAGCAATTGGAATCCACCAGAAGAAACCAAGCCTATGTGTACAGAAGAAATTTTCACAGCCACTTTCCTTACCGTGGCCATCGTTACAAGACAGGACTACGTCGCCCCTTCCCCCTATTAAATTATAATTGTCCAAATTATTTTATTTCTATTTTGACCACTTCATTTTTAATTACGTGTAATTCTTGTAAAATTAATTTATTCTATCCATTTCTACTTTTTAAATGTGTATTGATTTTCTGCGTTAATTATCTATCCATTGACATTTTGACACTGTTTAATTATTGTTAACAAACATATCACCACTTGTTTGGTAAATTGTTGTGTATTGTAAAAATGCTATATATATTAGAGTAGAGCCAGGGAAGAGGATCTAATTGAAAAGTAAATATTTCTTCGCTAAATCTTTCTGTTTACTCAGTATACCTTGGTTTTCAATTGTTCTCTAGCTGATATCAATCAGTGGTCTAACCTGGATAAACATTTATTTATTTAATTTCTATGCTTTCATCTTATTATTATTTTTGTTTCCATTTTTAACAGTTTCCAGGGCAATTTCACATGTCCTAATTTTTCGATCTGATTATTTATCTCCTAGAAAATCCCCATTGTAACTTATAGAAAGTCAAAACAAGTGATTCAGCGAAGACACTCTTTTCAACGAATTTATTATCAAGCTGTATAGTCATATATATATATATATATATATATATATATATATATCGGTCGTTCGACTCGAGTTTTGTCCAATAGGGTGCAATAACACTATCCTGCATGGTTACGAAGAGGTGGAAGTGGAGCAATAAGAAGCACGATCATTGAACATCTGGTCGATAATGATCACACTATCTCTATAGCCTCCGCCTTCAAAGTCACCTACAAGACAAAAAGTAATTTACTGATATCACTACGTACCCGACTCATCTGTATTGCTGAAGCTTTGGCTATCGAAACAGAAAAGCCAGATCTCTGTGTACAGAAAAAGTTCGTTCAACCCCTCCAACTTTCATGGTCTTAATCCCTCTATGCTAAAGTATGGTAATCCCTAATCATATTTTGGCTCTACCGATTTTTTTCATTTTGTATACTCTTCCTTTATTACGTCAATTTTTACTACTACTATTCTCACTTTGAACTGTCCCCGGTATTATTTCATTCGTTCCACTTGTTATTCTAAATCAATTCTGTTTTGCAACGTTAAATTATGCTATTAAATTTCACACAATATTACGTAACGTTTTTATTTTATTCGATTTGTCTACTAATCCTATAATTGCACACCCCTTCCAAGTTCTATACATCCTATGAATTATTCTATATATGACATTAATTTGCTTTGCCACTTGACATTTAACTATGATTATAATCACAAACATTTCAGTTTTAATTGCATTTCATACTATTATTATTATTTTATGCATTCACCTATGATTCAATTCCCTCACCGGATATACCTTCTTAAAAACCATATATGTACGATGGTACAGCTTGATAATAAATTCATTGAAAACAGTCTCTTCGCTGAATCACTTGTTTTGATTTTTCTTCTCTCCTACCACTACGTTTTAACCTCATATAACAATGAACTTAACTCTGTTTCAACTTTATTTGACCTCCACACAGTCCTGAGAATGATATTATGTATTGCAACTTACTTATTTAATTTTCTACTCTGTTAACACTTTCAATTTTAGGGATACATCTTTGGGAACAATCCGCTTTTGCTATGAAAACTTACTATATATATATATATATATATATATACATATAAAGCTTGATAATGATATCACTGAATTTCTCTTCTGCCACACCAATCTTAACTTTGCTTTGTGAGTTCGTCTCCTGCAAAAAGCTGAGGCTGTTGGAATGCACCTGAAGAAACCAAACCTGCATTCCATAAGAAATTCGTGCAACTACTTTCCTTACCGTAGCCGTCGTTACATGAATGTAAGAAAAAATTGACAATTCCCCCCTCAACTTAAGTCACTTACACGGTATTATTGTCCTAATCATTTTATTATTCTGACTACTTCGTCTTCAGTTGCGTTGTTACGTAATCAATTTGAACAGCACTCACTCACTCCCTATCGAATCTTCTTGGCTTTCCCAAACTATGCATTACGTAATCCACTTGTTTACGTTTTGTAAATATTCCTACCCTTTAATTGTTGTATTAGTTTTCTTCACTAATTATCTCCCTATGTGACGTGTTTACATTGACTAATTATTGTTAACAGATTTATCACTACCATTAGATTAATAAATTTTCATTTTGTGATCAAATTGTTACAGGTATATAAGGGCAGAACCACAGATGATGAGGATCTAATTGAAAAGCAAATATTTCTTTGCTCAATCCTTTTGTCATTCACTTACTTTTATTTTAATCCTTATTTCCTACCTATTTCATTATTTATTAACTCCTTTGCGTTTTCAGTGGAACATAAGGCTTCAAACTTCTGAATCTTCAGCAGTGATGTTTTCTTTTTGGGTTGGTTTGCTAGCCTCTCATCCAGCTTTCTCTCTTTTCCAGGCTTACTGCCATTTAGGTGAAGCTGAGGAGTTCATCCGCCGGGAATAGCTGTTGAGCATTCTACTACTAGACCACTGACGTTTGAAAACCAGGAAGTACTGAAGAGATGTTTCGCCCTTGCGTTGGGAATCCTCATCAGTACATATCCATGACTTACACAGGTTACATTGGGAGCCCGTTAACCAATCGGTCACTGAGACCCTATTTCCAACCTGTCCATGATTAATTATTTTTCAACGTTGTACTTTCACTCATTATTAGTAATCTCATTTCGTTTGCAAAATCGTTTGCTATTAGAAAAGCATAACAAAAATATAAAAATGCCTTTTTTTATTTCAAGTGAATTAACAGTATGGATAAAAGTCTGTGAATATATAGAAGAAAATATGTATCAGAGATGAGGCTTTACAAAATAAAATGCACTGAAGTAATATTGTCTAGAATTCAAAACAGAGTATATATGGATAGGTACAAAGATGAATAGAATGGATTAGTTACAGTAGCAGATAATAAATATCCTAAATAAAAATTAGAAAATATAAAAATAGGTGAATCAAGCTGGCAGAATTATCAATTCATACTATAAAAAAACAAAGTCAGTATTCTATTTTATTTCTCTGTCGTTATTATATTCTTCATCAATGGGAGTGAACACCCTTGGAGATTTTGTCACTGGAATAGGCGAAGACAAAGCCGGTCGCTTTTTTCTAAAAACACTCTGAAACAAAAACAAACATTAAGGATACGAAATAACAATTTAAGTAATATGCTTAACTGATCAATTCACTTTAGAAGACAATTGACTAGCAGTGGAATCCAGGATGTACATTCCAGCCTACTTAGGACTCGATCAGCTGGATGTGCTTGTATCCCCATCCAGCAATGGAGTTCCCCTTGAGATTCGAACCCTGCAGTCATCGTTCCAAATGGCAGAGCATCACCCACGAAGTTCAGGAGAGTCACCTTTTGTGCATCCAGCTGACAAGTCTCAAATAGAGCGAAATGAGGATCTTGAATTCCACTGCTCTTCACCACTCACCAAAATAACTTCACGTTAATCCTTGGACATTGTCAAAGCATCCGAACTAACAACAGCCGACATAGCAACAGACAGCAAGCATTTCCATAAAACATAATCAATTAACAGGGAAATTGCAAATCAACCTAAAAACAAGAATCAAACTATCTTGAGGAATTGAGATGAAACAGAGCTACAATCCAAAATGAAACTAAATATTCATTTCGTTATAATTTAGTGCCTTTTAAAAGTGTGAGTGAATAAATCAGAAGGTTAAAAGAAAGACAATTTTCCCTTTTCATACTAATGTCCAATACTTGATAGTGAAGTTACTTTTAAAGTATCCACAATCATGCACAGCCTACTGTCGTATGATATAAAAGGCACTAATTAATTAATCGATTCAGAATGGATGCATGTGCACAAATCTTACTAGTGAAAATGGTATTCAACAGACAGACAGAACGTTTATGAGATTATGAAGGATGTGTGTGCTGTTGTAGAGCCTTCTTCATACTAAAGACGATAGGGTTAGAAAGGATTTGCAACAAGAAACTCTGGCAATGAACCAACCAGGAACCTATTGGCCAACAGATATACAAAAGGAAATGGAGATGGATCAGACACATGCTGAACAGACCCTTGAGTGGAATCGCAACCCAGACCCCAGTGGAACCCGAATAGGGAAACACCGAGAGTTGGACGTCGGAGGGGATGGAAACCTGTGGAAAAATTACGCAGCTAGCTGAAAAAAGGCTGTTAAGAACAGAGTGAGATGGAGACCTGCTGCTGAAGCCCTATGTTCAACTCGGAATCCAAGGGAATATTACACACAACAGTGAAATGTCATTAAACTCTAAACTAAATAAAAAAAGACTCTGTGTAAGTGATATACAGTTGCAAATGGATTAGAAAAAGAAACCCGAAATGAGAAATAAGTAACAGCAAGAAAATATTACATAATAACTTCAGCTTATAAATGCTTAATTATGAACACTTAAACAAAATCTGATCAATTCCACGTTAATCTTACTTTGTCAGTCAATATGGCTTCTGCGTTTTCTTTGAAATCATTCACAGTTACATTGTCTGTGTTTTCTTGTATAACCTGACGATGGACAGAATCATGCGAATTTTGTAAATCTGTAAGATTATTCGAAGTGTCACATGAATTAGTAGCCTCAGGAGAATGACAAGCTGATGGGACAGTATCCGGTAAAGACGGACATATTGGCTTTACAACCTGAGCTTGAGGATGTTGTTGATGATGACGGGAAGATATACGGTTTGCACAATTAATTAATTCTTGAACTTCTTTCTGAATTTCAGAATTATTCAACCAAGGATCTTTCAAAACATCCTGGAAATAAGTTATTTAGTGTTTATTTAGATTAGTATTCGGAGTTTTGATTATATAATAATAATAATAATAATAACAATATACATATAAACTTCATTCTAAACTGACTATCATTCATTCTGTTTACAGTTACACATCATTTCGATTATCGATAGTGTTCTCCAGTCATAATAAAGTGAAAATTTGCATTAAACAACCATGTTTTTGAATCTAGCAACGAGTCACATCTATTTTGTGCTGGTCAATGATCCTAGCTAACTGCGTGAACTCCTCTTTAGCTGGAGTGAAATTTGAATCCATCCATAGAAGTCAAATGCATATATCATCCAGACATACTAGTTTGGCTAGCACTCTTAACAATAGTACTGATGATTAATAGATACTCTCGGTTTATTTTAAGCCAGTTACAACAACTTTCCAGTGGTTCTAAAAGCTATAATGTCATCCTTAAGTACAGTTGCCTATCTTCGCTCCCTAGACAAGGGAAAATTCGTAGCTTAGAATGACAATCACATTTGTTCAGCTATCTTTGAGTTCTGAAGTTTGATGGTATTTTATCCGGCTTGATAACATTATATACATAGGAATGTAAAATATCGGTTAGAATAAGTTAAATATGATGTGAATATGAAGACTGGATAAAGTTAATAACATTAGAATCCATATAAGGTGTAGCTATGCAAAATGCTGGTTTACACTATCATTTCTTACGTTCCGAATGGAACATAGTACTTCAGACTATAACATTTCATTAGCGGCGATGTTGTTAGCCTCACACGACCTAACCTTTCAGCTTACCAGCAGCTGGTAAAACAGGCAGTGCAGAAGTGCGTCAGACAGGAATTGAATTCAGAACTCCCGGGTAGTTGAGGAACACTCTACCATTAATCCATGGACACACCACCATGAACCACACACCAGTTTGTTATTATCGTAATCCCATATTCTAAGCAGACAGATAAATAGACGTATCAGCTTAAAAGAGAATATCTGAGTAGTAAAACCGTGGTATATAATCTCATTTAGATCGATTGCTAGTAGGTAGGGACTAGTTATCTGCAGTTATTGACTAACCTTCTTAACTGCACTGGTCAGTATCACATATGAAGATGGGTAATAGCTGAACTATGCATAAGATTATGCAAAAACTATTTAACTTACAGGATCTAATATGACAACAGATGGGGCTACTTTTTATTTCATCTGGTAGTTAATTTGCAAGTTTAAAGACAAAATGTTAACCAATCTTTTTTTTCAAAATGACTTACGTGAATTGAACTTCTCTCCAACGGATCAACAACAAGCATACGCTTAATAAGATTGATAGCCTCTTGACTTATACCATGCCAAAAATTTTGTGGAAAATCATATAGGCCTTTAACAATCTGAGTTTCCAAATCATAGTCTTCACGTTGTTTAGTGAAAGGAGGATATCCTGCAAGACTAAAGATATGAGATAACAAAAAATAATACTAATGATAAAACTATCCATTAGTGAACAAATATGTTGTTAGAGTCGTGAATGCTCAAACTATGAAACCTTGCTATATACTTGCCTTTTGTTTTTATATCAGAGACAGCCTGAGCAACTCTCGCTTTCCCTTTCAGACTAGTGTCGAATAGTCGGTAGAACCACAAATCGAAGTGTTTCGCCCAACAGAGATCATTCTACTAACCAGAGAGTCTTTTATGGGTCTGCCTCTTTAACAATTTGTAACCTAATTTGCACATCCCGTTAGTTGATTTTACTGGACCGAGATATTTAGTCCTTATCGTCATTTCGGCTCCTAGTATAGCAGCTTTGACTATACTTAAAGTTTGACATGATGCCATGTGATTGATTTTGGCTAGAACTGAAATTATTATCACTACTGGGGATGCAGATACATCCAGATGACGAGTCCCGTAATAGACGAAACGTGAGTCCTCTGGATTGCACTGACAGATGGTGTCCATCAACCTCCTAATAATCTGTAACTTAATTGAGAAAAGCAATGAGAGCTCTGAAAAGTCTCTTTTGATAAGCTGTCCAACATAAACCACTGGATGAAACTAATAGTTTTACACTATTCACACGAATTAATCAGTGTTTAGATAACCTGACCTTGTAGTAAGTGCGCAGTGTTCGTGGAGTTTACATGTGCATGACAAATAAATAAGTTTATATATTATTATTAACTTTAACCATTTACAAAATACGCTGAGTAATTAGGCGCTTTAATGCAATCTTTAGTGTTGAGTGGAGAGATACGGTCGGTAATATTGAGTGAGATTAGGTAGCCTATTCGGTTAAAGAGAGGATGTTAATCAATGACTACGGTATATGTTATCCATGCTAACCACCACCACCTCCCTCGAAGAACGATGTTGACTAAAAATGGAATTAGAAAGTGTTGCAACTTGAACTTATCTACCTTTGTGCAAAGTTCTACGCTATGTTAGTCACACATTTCTGTAAATATGAATATCACTAGACTGTAAACAGATAAAACTTGACATTTAAAAACTAGAACACGTGCTAATTTTAGGGATTAAAATTGAATTTGGATAATTAACAGATAAACGGATTTTTAAGACTATAAGTTAGAATATATAACAGTGAGGTTGACACTAGATGACATACGAAAACTGCAATATGTGAGTTTTAGCTCAAAAAAAACTCACAATTTAGAAAAACGAAACAGTCAGAGGGACGATTACGCAAACCTAATTAACTATTGAGCAAGCTTAATAGTGCATTTTAGTCGACTAATTATAATTACCAGTTTATGATGCATATATATATATATATATATGCATGAGTTAGTGTGAAGGACATTTTGTGAAAATTAGGCCTGACAAAATCTTTACAAAAATATCTGTTTACGAATATTTACATGATCAAAACCAACGACAGTGGTTTAGATGCATGACTGTTTTGTTTTTTTACCTAAATTTCAATATAGTGAATAAAATTGATTCGTATACTTTGACTGAACACTAGTTAGTAACTAGTGTAATGTGTCTAGCCCTTTGTTTGGTGCAGACTGAATTCTGTCGGTCACATTTGCAATGAGGCCACCAAGCTAGGTGACTTCGCCATCACGGTACACTTGGAACTGTCGACATTAGATGGTTGGAGGCGATCGGCCAGAGGAAGCCTTGGACCTAGGTTTCGTGCTAGTTGGCATTTGTCAGTAAGACGTATATGCAACCCTGAATGAACTTATTCTGCTTCTGAGATTTGAACCCTCATCACTCAGTGCTGCAATCAGAGGGCTCGTGAGTGACCCGTAGGACTGTATTGGATACTTTGATTGGACACTAGTTAGTAAGTATTCAATACAGTCCTACAGTAGGTCAATCACGATCCCGAATGGCTCTGTAGTAACGCCTCTGCTGCAGCACTGTGTAGTGTAGGTTCGAGTCTCGGAAGGGACATGGGTTCCTTCAGAGTTGCACATATGCCTTGCTGATGGGCACCAAGAAATACGGAACTTAGGTGTCCATGGCTTCCTGTCGATTACCTCCAACTATTTAATAAAAATGTTTTGTCTGACGCTTTTCTTGAAGGTAGTTTGGTGACTGAAACTGCTATCGACTTCCTTTCTTGTTGACCTCCAACAACTTGACATGCGGACTGAAGGTGTGGAAAATTGAATGTTTATACAGTAATGCAAGACATAATGTCGTGATTCCAGTGTCTTCTCATGGAAAACAGATGAATAAATCTTAACGTAAGGGACAGAAAGTAGTAATACAGTTATTCGATACGGCTAACCATAAGGCTTTTACCCAAGTAAACCGATGGTCTCCACATAAGTTTTGGGAAAATCCAAATACTGTTTTCAATTAGATGTCACCAGGCTTAACTCTAATATATATAAGTTTACAAATAAAAATTCAAACATAAACCAATCATGGTGTTTTGTCTATAGGATAATACGATGTTGAATATAAATTGTGCAATTAGTCATAATAGTAGCAATGATAATAATAATAATAATAATAATAATAATAATAATAGAAATAATAAAAATGGTCTTATCAATAATAAGGATGAAAATATGAGGCAATCTGTGATAACACGAATAATGAAAAACAGCATGATTAAACAAACAACTGTTCAGGTGGAAGTAGTCGATAAAGGCTAGTAAAAACAAATGAACCGATTAAGTAATGTTAGATTGTAAGGGAAGAAAATCAAACACGTTTATAATGAAGATAAGATTAAGGGATGATAAGAAAGGGGTTGAAAATATAAACAAAGGATGGTGTAGAAGTCATTAGTTGGTTATGTCTTAATAGGCCAAGGGAGGGATAATGACTGTACGAACTTTTTTTGAATACATAGTTGGAATGCCTATCGCCTCAGCTGTGTGCAATAAACGAATACGAAGTCTATTGGAAAGATTCGGTGGGATACCAACAACAAGAAGCACAAATCATTATCAACGGGAGGAATCTCACTTATCTAGACAGCACCATTTCAACTACAGGCAGCACGAATAAGGATGTCAAAGACGGGATCTCAAAAGCAAGTCAGACCCTTAATAATCTGAAATCAGTGTGAAAATCTGTTGCATTCAGTATAAAGAACAAGATCCTCATTTTTTGCACTAATGTCAAATCAAGTTCTATATGGTTCAGAGACTTGGCGCGTGCGTCATCAAAAGCAAACCTTCATCAACAGCTGTCTTCGGTGGTTCGATGGAGAGGAAGGATAAAGCAACAAGCAACTCTGGTAACGAACCAACCAAAAACATATCGCCCGACAAACAATCCGTAGGAAATGTAGATGGATTGGACAAACGCTGAGGAGGCCGTCGAGTGGAACCCAAATGGGAAACGGGTTGGGCGTACGAAGGTGGCATGGAGGAGATAGTGTGAAGAGGGATGGAAGATTATGATCAATCGTGGAGCCAGATAAGAAAAGAAAGCAAAGAACAAAGTGAAATGGTGATGTGCTGCTGAATACCTATGTTCCACTTGTAACCCTAGGGAACAATAATAATAAATAGCTGGAGTAGTTTTCAAGTTAGTGTTGAGCTGCTAGGCGATGTATGAAGACTCCTGATGGTAGTAAATTATCCAGGTTTTTTCAGTTACTCAGCATCATGTTAATTGTTGACAATTAACCTTGTAAATTATCTAAAAAATCATAGAAATAGTGATTTCAATGACACAACATTGCTCACGAAGAGCGTATTGGCTGACCGGAAAGGCTGTCAGCTGAAACCGTAATTAAGGTGCACAAAACAGACACTGTATTAAATAAGACTTACCAGATATATAAAATCACTCCAAGGGACCACACGTCAATAACACATGTGTAGGTCCCACAACCAGCAGTTTTAAGAACCTCAGGAGCTAAATAGTCTGGAGTACCACAGAATGTTCGCAGCATCGTTCCTTCATCAACAAGCTTAGATACACCGAAGTCAGTCACTTTTATAAGACATCGATCAGCCTTACTTGTGAGGAGGATGTTTTCAGGCTGAAACAGAAGAAAAGGAATTACCAGTCGTCGAATCGAGAAACTTTTACGGATAACTGGCTTTCCGAAGTGGAACTTTTAACAAAGAACAAAATAAGTCACAATTAACAGACGGTAATCAGAAGCTCCCTTAAATCAATTTCTGACATTATGAACCATATTTAATGAGATGATACTGAGAAGTCCAAATCAGAAGAAATACATAGGTTCTGACTTAAGTCCTTGATGACACTAGGAAACAGAATGTTGAAAACGTTTACTGCTTCTTAACAACAATGTAGAGCTACTAGTGTTTTAATCTAGGGAGAAATCTAAACGTTTCATTGAGCTGGATAAAAAATGCAGTGATGAACTGTGATAAAATTTTAGTTTAATTTTTAGTATTTTAGACACTGTTTTTCAGAGGTGACAGCATGTGAATATATTGGAATTTCGACAAAAAATAGGGAGATGGGGCTCACTGACTGAGGCACTTGGTCTTCAGTCAATTGGTTGCGTGGTTCGAATCCCTTCCCACTTACCTTAGCCTGGCCAGCAAGACAGTAGCTTCAGCCTTAACACGATAAGTGTGGTTCTCAGCCTGGTACAAGAAAGATCGGTTCTGAGTAGTTGAGTACAAACGAAATTGTAAATATATATATTGAAAATTACCTGTTTCATTACAGTAGAATTCAGGAAATACTTATTTGAATCCTATGAAGGTAAAATTAATAGTTTTGTTATATGTATTTTATTAAAACACAAACTTGGTACATTATGAGCACCAAGAGATGCACCCTACAATCTTATGGTTTGTACAATGGCTGGGATACTTCCCGGACGCCCGGGCTGAAACAGATGTTTGTCTTAAGGCGCCACCCCCAAGTCTTCGACTCGAAATCTGATTCACAAGGCAGTGGTGCAGAATCAGGAGCTACGTTTCAATGGTTGCTGGCAACCACATGTTTGGGACCAGGGTCTTTCAGCTCCCCCAGATAAACCTGAATATCCACCAGTCCAACTGTAAGCACCAGACATTCGCATTCGCTGTTTAACTTTTATGAGGAACACCCTTATCGTGTGAAGGCAGTGAATAGGATTTACCTGGCAGAGGCTATGAACGCGTGGCAACATGACAGCATTTTGAGAAGATCCTAGTCTATCCACCGTCGGCCGTACCAGTTTTGTAATATGTCTATTCTTGTCTAGTAAATATAATTATATAACTTGACCTCTGCCTGTGAAACTCCTTTAAGTTATGAAAAACCCTGCTTACTTTAAATATTTTCTTTAAAAAGGATTTCTTGAATCATGAACAAGACATGAAAGCAATCACAGTGCTTTCCTAATCCTATCGAAGCATAGTCATTAGTGAATAATACCCAAATAACATGATGACTAATACATTTGATTCTCAACAACTGAGTAACTAATGTGAATCTATTATAAATACTTTGTTCTCGAAAACTACCTGGTACTGTTGCCATAATACACCAAGTGTACACATTCTTAAATGGTTACCGAGTTATGTAATCAGTCTTTGTTTTAGTAAATTTTAGCAAGACTAACTACCTAAGTGAAACAAAAAACCAAGCAGTATTCTCACTGACGAAATCCCAAACGTGTTCTTTTTTCATAAAATAAAGAAAGTACTTAAACTTGTTCATTTTTGATGGACAATAAGTGAAAAGTGTTGTTATAAAAATTAAGAGTCATATGACAGTAATAGAAAACGAGCATATATAATCATTGTTAACATTACCTTTAAATCGCGATGTGTAATTCCATGATTGTGCAGATACTTTGAAGGTTGAATTGAGAAAAAACAAAACAGGCAAATAGAGAAAAAGTATAAGCTTCATATCATTGCGTATAGTGATGCTGAAAAATTCACTGAGAAATCAGTAAACTGTAAGACGAAAAGTCATGAAAATCTCAATATGTGGCTATGAATGAGGCGTCTAGAAAGTATGGTGTACTGCTCTAAAGTAGTTGTGTAAGAACTTATGAAGAGGAGTTCCCCGAAGCGATGACAATTAGTGATATCTATCGGCGATGCTCACCGTTATTATTTTTATTTAAATTCAATATAAGTGCTCTAATGGATGTGACTTTAGTTGACTTCGACTTTCGAGGAATGGACTCACTGTCAAGGAAAAATGTCTCGTTGTGTCAGAGTACATATACTACACAACCAATTCAACTGAAGACACTGACGATATGTAGTCATTTGAACATGTTGACCAAAAAATTCAACTATGTTCGGGATGCGATTTAACCCTGACATATGCAAGATGCTATTAGACTGGTTTGCGCTAGTTTCCAGTAAGGAGTAGAATGGCAGTGTCTTTGTCACTGCAATTATTTAGGGAATGCATCAACTCCATTGAACTGTCTGGTTACAAAATGTCATCAGGAATACATTAGGCTGGTTTGGTATTTGCATTTTGAGGGCCCGTGAGATACACTGTTACCCAACAAATGATGTGCATCTTGTGAAGCACCGCAGCTCATTCTTCTTCACACCCGTTAGATGCATCTATCGAAAGTGGGAGATATGATGAGGTTAGCAGTTTCGACCACACATACACTTTTTTTCAATCTTTGTATTGAGTGCAGTAATATGGTGCAATTTTGTGCGGTTTTATGTTGATAAGTCAGTTACTGATCAGTCTGTAGAGTACTGAACATTAAATGGGAGTCTGATATTTCTAATGAGTTAGTGGGATTAATTGATCAACTCAGAATAAAGAAATAAACAGACCTGGAAACTGTATATATGCACCAATGAGAATAAAGTTCATCACGACTAGAAACGAAGTGAAAACATAACTAAAACCGACACAATAATGGTAGCGATGATGTAGGGACTATTCTCTCCGAGTTGAAGACAAAGCAGGCAATTTAAATAAAGTAAAAATACCAGAGATCACAAAATCGAAAGTGATATAAGAATAGAACTTGTGCACTGTGGTAGAGTATAATTCCATTATGGGTAAAATTTATCGTAGCCTTGATATGATTACGAGCAATAAATTGTGCTCGAAACGTCATCAGTAAATATTACCGTAAAACACTGTGATACTTTATCAAAATAAATTTTACCCATAGTAAAAATCGAAAGTGATCAGAAGTTTTTAAGGTCTTTTAGCTAAAGTTTATGAGAAAATTCTGCAGTGAGTTCATCTTGTAAGAATGAACCAGTAACAACCAGTTGGCTACTATTCTGATATCAGCGTAGCAACCAATTAACATGTCTATTTAGTGCTAATGACGAGTTCGATCAGAAAATTCCTAAACTTATTTCTCTTTATGAATTTGAATAAAGCAAAACAATTGAAATTTAAGTATTGCTCATTCTACATAGACTTTGCTCAGACCACTGTTTTTGTTATGTTCATATTACAGAAAAACAAGTAAAAACACGTGGCTCACTTGAACAAGGGAACCATTAGAACTATATCTACTGAAATATTTCAAAATCTGACAAAATCTCAATTAATCGAAGGGATAACGCTAACCTTATGGCTAGTATGGTTAAATAAATGTTTACAAATATCAATGAAAACATTATATTTATCGACTTTCAACTTTTTAAAGATAAAGTAAAAGGAATTAAGGTAGTTCGAGTAGAATTATGAGACAAAAAACTAAAGTCTAGACTGAAATGAACATCGAAAGAAAACTAAAGTGATTTTGTGGGTAGATAATACTAGTTCATTGCTTACCTCAACAGCCATAGCCATTTGGAGAAAGAAAAACTTTGAGTCCAATTCATTTAGTTGGCCAAGTGAAACAATGCGATCAAAAAGTTCACCGCCCTCGACACTAAAATACAGTTATGAAGGCTATTTAGAACAGTTTTTCCTACAGTTCAAGAACCATATACAGAGCTTCTGGTGTATCCATCACATCGTAAATTTGAATGATGAAGGGCTGGCAAAGAAAATTGTCAATTAGGATAGAATTTAATCAACAATATATTGAAAGATGAAGATATTTTGTTAGATTAAGATATAACCAACTTATGTAAATCTACGAAGGTCCAATTATAGTTATGCAAACATTGCGAATCAAAGATAGGAAGTGAAGTGGTTAAGCGTATTAACCACTTCGCTTATTTGGGAAGTTGAATCAACCCTGATAGACTGATTGTTCACGAAATCTCAACAAGGGTACAAATGGTTCATGTTGTATTTGCTGACTTACGTCATCCTAAGTGCATATGTGATATCCGGCTATCAGTTGAAGGTGTATACTGCGCAGTAGTTCGATTTGTCCTCCCTTATGACTGTGAGACGTGGTTTTTAAGAGTGAGAGACCTGAAGAGGCTAGCTATATATGACTATGGTTGTTTACATTTTATCTACTATGTCAACTGTTACATAGTGAGTAATACTGAGATTAGGTAAGGAGGGCAATTTAGCCGATGTGGTTGTACGGCTACAATGACTGAGATGGCTAGGACACGTTTTACACATGTCAATCCATCCCATTGCTCGTCGAGAAATGTTAGGTGACATCGGACTAAGTTGGAAGAGTTAGAGGAAGTCAAATCAAAACCTGGCCTCAATCTGTGAAGTCCTTGACTTTTCGTTTGGGCCACGTGGGGAGGTGCAGACCGCCTGGCTGGAGCCCTTGAGATACTAAGAACTAATGAGTTGAGGTTGTTGATGCGGCTTGAAAATGCTCTCAATGATCTTAACTACCAGACTCATTAAGCCTTTATGTTCCACCACATAATTATTGTTTCTTACTTTTTCACCTGAGTTTTTTCCAAGCATCTGTTTACTTTGTGGTGTACGATAACTTTAAATGCTGCATTTCGTGCATAGTTCTACACTGCAAACTCATTAATTTACAAAGACCACTGAAAATTTAAATGTGGCTACAATTTCTACGGTGTGTGTGCCTTTATTGTGCATATACAACGCATTTTTGTAAATTGTCAGAGTGAAAACCAATAAAGAAATATTTTGTATCTCACTTTATAGCAGTATATTGGCCATACATAGAAACGACTAATATTTTGGAATGTTGGGGTACATGCTAACATGTAACCTGATTAAGGCTAGATGTCTCATAAATTTCAAACCAAGTACTTGAAAAGCACTTTAAGTAAATACAGTAATGGGAATTATATAACAGACAAGAACTGGCTAAATATGTTTTGGGTTATCGTTAAGTTTCACAGAAATCACCGCTTACACCTGAGTACGACTTCATGATAGTTTTAGTGAACTATGTCTACCTATTCCATTAGGCATTAAACTTACTCGATTACTGATAGTGAGTTTTACAGAAATGAAAAAGAGGAAATAAAATCATTTTGACTGCAGTGAGTAAATCCCAAAAATTGTAGATAGTAGAATCCGAATAACTAAAGGCAACGCGAAACGGAGCGGGACCGTAATATAATGAACAAACTCCACATATTATACCTAATACATTTTGTTGTTTCTATATTAGGATTCCATCGCATGATAAAACAGTTGAGAAATGAAGATATAAGCCTTTTAGCACACACAAGTATTAAGGTTATGGGTAATCTACCATTCTTCTCAAATATAAACTTCCGGAAACATTTTATTATGTATATTTATATAAAGAAAACAGGACAATCAATCACATAATAAACACATACCAATTTCAAGAAAACTTACATGGTCTAGACGCATCAATATATCCACTTCAGCGGCGACAGAACCGGTAAAAGGCTAATTCTTCGAGAAACGTAATGGAAAGTAACATACCTTGCCAAATTTTGACAGGATGGAAAAGTTCTTCTTCTGAACTATTTTTATTGCGTATTTTTCACAGTACTCTTTATCAAATGCTAGCCTAACTTCCCCAAAAGCACCTCTGCAATCATGTTAATTATTAGACGCAAGCAATACTAACCGTCCAAGATGTTTGGAGACAGTATATTTGTCCGTCACTTCCGAAGGGTATGAAATACAAGCACAACTGAAATCAGAAAATATATAACCTATTGGTTGAGTAAGGTATTAAAATGGACTCAAACATTTCAAATTTTTCAGTGACACTGAAATTTCATCATTGTTATTCAGTGGTCGCTTTTTATTACGTCCTATTTTGCAGCCATTAACAAAAGTTCCATTGCTGCTAAGATCATGTATGAAAACTAATGGACTGTCGCCCAGAGTATCCTAAAATTGAATGTTGAAAGAACCGGGAATAGATATATTTACCAATACTATCTTAAAATGCAGTTTACTAATGGTGGTAAACTGAGCAGCTCCGTCAAACATATCAGGGACGAATTTAAAAGAACAATCGTCACCACGACCAAATGTATAAAAGTCATTACTTAATTCTATTATCGATTACAAAACTAAGAGGCATCAAACCAAGAGAAGGAAATCTCTTATCCAAAGGAAGCAATCGCCCCCATGCTTTTGAAGAATCAGTTGATTGCGATGCGCAGTCATGAGTCTCGTCAATGTCTTGGGTAGGCGGAAGATCAGCCATAATCTAGAAAATCAACGTTCCTCGGACCATTGACAATCGCGCGTTCCTGCAATGTGCGCTTTTTTTGCGCAACACAATTTAAGGGTGTGAAATAATGATTTCGCCTGGTTTAAAGCATTGCCCAGTAATCAATATCTTGGTGACAAACCTGTGAAAAGCTTTTAGCTCCGCTTTTAGGGTTTTCGAATAGTTCTAGATTTTTGGTGAATTCTGCTTCAGAAAATCTCTCCCACCATCTAGTTAACTCGAGCTTAATTTAGCTCCACTGAATGCAGGAATAGGTAAGACGTTCATACATGGTTTGTACTGATACAGAGTCTATGTTGGAACTCTTAACTGTTATTTTACAGGATAATACTCCAAACGAGTAAAGAACATTGGTTTTGGGATGACCCTTAAGTTTTCTCTGGGAGCTACTAACCATCGGAACGGTGGTCACGTCGGCCAGCTTGGGGTCTCATAAGCGAGGAACTCTAGTGAAAACGTAGTCAGATTTCAGTTTTATCTTTGCCCTCTAATGGGTGACGCTTTTCGGGTCAACCTGAGATATCTATCAGTGCCCGACCATTGATATTTGTTAGGGTGCATTAGGTTGTAATCCATAATCAAATCTTTCCTAGTTGTGAAATAGCAGTGAGCACATAAATCCAGTTTTCGGGGCCAATCATTGGACGATCGATATTTCTAAATGGTGACAACTTAAGACGATCTATAAGAGGTCGAATTGTCTTTTCGAAAGTGCTGATGGAGTAAATTGGACATTTTGTACAGTTGCGTTAACATCCCAAGTTTGAGTGCACCTGACCGCCTGTAGGTGGTTCAGAGAGCTGTGATGGTTTTCGATGCGTCTGCTGCATGTTTGGTGCTCGCTTCTAATTTTTCCGTGAGTATTCACCTGAAATATAAATCTGTTTGGTTGTGGGAGAGGTCATTTCCACATAAAGTGGAGAAGTCCTTTTTGTTGGTGAATGCAATCTCTAGAGCTGTTTGTATCTACTGATATGCCACTTTCAGTGGCAGTCTGCTACTAATTCCTAATGGCCTCCATAATTTTACATCTCAGGTCTACAGGAGTGTTGAGGAGCTAGGGTTATTCGGCAATTCATTAATGAAAACCAGGAAATCTTGCCGATTTACATTCAGAATGGTACCAGTGTTCTTATGCTTCCTGAGACGACGGTCCAATAGACTTTGCATCACCCTTAATATTACCAGCAGTTTCATTATAGGTCTGCGGCACCAGTCGTTCTATCCAACCCTCTTCAAATGAGGAGAGAGCATAGCAGGTTACCAGTCCGAAGAATTGCGAAAAGACTAATAAAGTGTCATATATAGAAATTCGAAACAATGCGTGAAAATTAGCTGTCTAGTGTCGTTAAACGAAGCAGTGCTTGCTTCTCCACAGTCATTTTCGGGATTTGTTTGGATCGGAGTCATCTTCGTGGTGTAAGAGTACAAGGTAGATTGCCAAAGTCGTAGTGTGTGTAGGTGGCTTCTATGTTGTTCACCTGTCAGTCTAATGTATAGCTGAATACTTCAGATATCACTAAACTGTTGAAGAGTTTGTTGTTATGGTTTCTGATAACATGCACCTCAAATAGTGCATTTCATCCTGACGATGAATTAGTGCAGATTATTTGAGCAGCTTGCATTTTACCACTTAAGCTTGTTTGGAGTGTCCCCTAGAAATTTCGTGCTTCACGGACTTTTCAAGGCTACTCATGCATTTTAGCCTAACCTCTCTCCTGAAAATCTCTATTTGTGACAAGCAGATACCCTGTACCTAGATATAGTCAGATAGATACAAAGTTCTGGAAGAACAAAACTGTCAAAAGATCTGCGAACGCGTTGTCAAACACAAACAATATACTGTATGCTTTACATCTCATTTTTACATAAATCAGATTCTAATACCGGACCATTTTGCGCTATTATCCTGAATCCTAACTTCAGTTAATAGCCGGACATTTTATTCAGCCATTGCCTTTTTGTGTTGGGAACCCCCACATCCTCAACATTGAAGGTTTGTAATGCAATTACTTCGTGTATTTCGTAAAGAACTACTTTGCAGTGGCTTCGGAGAGCAATACGTTCAAAATTAGTGACATTTTCACACATTTCCGCTAATATTAATTTATTGAATTCCGATAAGTAACCATTGAAAATTAGGGGTCGAATCTGTAAACGTCGTGATCGTAGGAACACAATAGTAGCCCGAAATCGCCTAATACTTAGTTAACGCCCCATAATACAGTAACAGCTACTAGCTCACCAAATGCCTCGAATGCAGTCCTCACTCCAGTAATGCAGCTGAGGGATATTCTGTTGGAGAACTTTGACTTCTATGAGTTAAACTGCCTTGTAGAAGGCATCCAGAGACAAGTAAAGGAACTGCAGAAAAAATTAGGCTAGTTCGACTGCATTCCACTATCAATCTCAAATATCACTGAAAACTATTCTGATATTGACTAGGTTAAGACTTTATTGGATGCTTGCAATTAGACCCTATAGCCCGCCTTTTCGAAAACAATCCCACAATTTTTCCGGATGAGAAAATCTCATGGACTACCGAAGTGATGGAGCGTAAAGTCTCATCTCGTCGGCCTATACTTGACAATATACCGAAACGAATGCGTCTAAAATCCATAAAAAGCAGGATCCCGAATTGTTGTGGCATGGCTGGTGTGTTATGTGAATGCAAACGACTCCGTAAAAAATCAACACGGTCTAACTGTCCCATCATTTTTAGGTTTGGCAACTCTATTGACGCTAGTAAGCTTACTAAATTTCAAGATCATAAATAACAGTATTAAGTCCATAACCGAAGCTGAAGAGAAAACACCGTGTCAATACACAATAATGCGTAGCAATGATTTTATATTTCTTCGGGCTTACACTGACCGAAAGCGGATTGAGCATCGCATTAGTCAGCTAGTAACGACAATAGCACTGAGTAAGCTTCACAGCTTGCATACTTGCCAATGGAACTAGGGGGTAATTTAGATGTCAGTCTCCCTGCGACCAAAGCATCACGGAGAGAAATTAAAATAGCTAGTACTTTTGTAAGGAGTCCTAACAAATGTCCACCTAAACGTAGTAGTCACACTACGATGAACAAATTTCGAAGGATTGGGCCCAAAGAATGATTATGAATATTCTCTATTCAACAAGCCTGTTGAAAGTAAGTGCGGTAACAAACCTAGACCACATCCTAAGAAACCCTCCAAAAAGAAACATATGGGTGCTGCAATTCAACAAATATCACCTACTAGCTATCCATGCATCAAAGCAAATTTTCCCCACAATATGTTTCTAGCTACAGAAACGATAACATGACACGTAGTGGTACGCCAAATAACCGGTTGATGGGTAGACTTCACAATGCTATGCTTCATAACCCACAACCAAGCCGTAACCGCTACTACCCGTACATCCAGCAACACAGTACATTTTTTAGGTGTCCCGAATTACTGGTACGATCCACGGCACCTAGGACCACCCCATCGTGCTCCAACCCCGATGTATGGACACCCAGTCCGACCCCCTTTTCCCCCATAAACCCTGCCGATGCTGACGCACATACAGCATAAGATCATGGTGATACTTTAAGCCAGTCTGCAATGTCCCACGACTTATTCACGATATTGCCAATTAGTGTACGTTCCCTAACCAACCAGATATCCGAGCCAAGGACATTAGTATTGGTCGCCAAGCCCATGGTGATTCTGATAACTGAATCACGTTGCTCATCCTCTACACTTGATGCGCATTTGGGCACATGTGACTACACCCTACACCGTGCAAATAGAGATTGCAAGCGCGGTGAGGGATGCTTCATAGATATATATAACTCATTCGCAGTCAGTAAGGTGGAAGATGAAGTACTGAATACGGTACTCGACTCACTCTGGGTCGTCTTACATGGAGATAAACGCAAGCATCTCATAGGCTGTGTTCATTGAGCACCACACTCAACCCACGAGGCTGGTGAATTATTAGTGGAATGGTTTGCACACGCCTCTTTGTTTAGTACTAATTACAAAATGATTGCAGGGGACTTCAATCTTACAGACGTCAACTGGTTAAGTAGTTCCGGCCCCCAACGCCTCGACGAATTACTTGCCACTGTTGATTGCTACGGACGGAAAAAACACGTCCAGACGCCTACCCGTGGTGACAGTATGTTGAAACTTGTGTTCTATCACAACATAATCCCGGTCTACGCCTGTGCTGGCAACAGATTTTCCAGTGGCGACCTTAGAATGGTACTCCGCTGGCTGACTTTCCCGTCACCAAATACAGGAAACAAACAAGATTCAGGGAGCATGATATGTAAGCACACAGACTAGAAATTAGTCCAAGAACTCGTTCGACGCTGTCAATGGGATGACTATTTTGCCACTGACTCCCTGGAGTTTTCCTGTTTCATAGGGACGCTACCCAGTGTCTAGTAACTAAGGAGGGAGGGTGGCGCGAGCTGATCAGTAGTTATGGTGGTGGACACTAAGGTAAATCGCCCCATTCTGCAGGAACAGCAATATGCAATTTGACGGCTCGAGATTTCTATGAGGGCTTGAATCTTTATCTTGAAAAAGATAATAATGATCGCCTAGACAGATCATGCTTCTACCTTCAAACATATACCATTCGGTCAGCCTATTGCTGAGATGCGACCACGTGGGCTCTGCACAGATTTATGGGGCACCTTATAAATTAACATGCTTTCCTTTGTCGTATCTTCGAATATCACTTAACAATGTTTCATTTCATTCATTTTCTAATAACGTCTTCACTTGCTCATTATATTCCACTAAACCTAACATTTTATAGCTCTTTATGAATTTGATTCGACTTATTTTATTCCTATTCTCTATAGGGTACGGTTGTGCACCAAATACACAAAAAGGTATGAAATAAAAACAACCGGCTTGTAGATAATTGTATTAAAACCAAAAGTGGACATCATGATAGTAAGACCTATATGGGTAGCATTATACATTGCAAATGAACTTTGTCAGCCTAGGGATTATAGTCTCCCATTGTATTTCCGTTATGAATGCATCTATTAATGATACATTGCATTTACCTATTTCACTACACTTTAACGATTCACCTTAGCACCTTTACTTTTTTAAAACAGCTTAATATCCCTTGTAAACGTTGTGCTTACCTCAATATTGGTTGGCTATGGTATGCCTACAACTACGGGTTGAAAACGAAACGAAGTCGATTTTCCTGCGCAACCTGGAGGACTACTCTTTAATTCAATAATGATACGACATGGGACAGACAATGAGTGTATTTATATATATATCAAATATTTAGCTGTTCAAACATTAACTTGGAGACAATCTACTATTTGACATTATATCATACATGATCGTGCCTGTAAAAATGGCATGCATTTTCATGTAAATTTATGTATATATGAAAATATAAATTATTATTATTATAACTGTTGCTCCTAAGAAGACAGTTAAAATAAATGAACACCAAGCTGAATACACTCCATGGGCACACCGCAATAACTTAAGGAAGTCGTTGAAACAGTACTATTCCACTAAGGATATATCACTACTGCACTCAATCCACGAGTCACTTGAATGTGAATGTCAAGCGCCCACGCCCTCAAATGACATCAGCGAAGAGTTAAGTGCGCTTAAAAGTATCTCCAGAATTTATAACCTCACGATACTTCTTAAGAAACGAATGCGGTCGGCGAGGGACATCCCCTGCTTACTTCCCGTCAAAGTAATCTACAATAAGCCTGCCGACATCTGTGAGCGTTTCAATGAGTGGTTTGCGAACTTTAGTTAAGAAGCGCACCCCCCCAGTGAAACTGCACCTCTTACCAGCCCTCCTCTCAGGAGCATAGTTTTCCCCAATCAATTAATAAGACAAGCAGCTAAAAGGCCTAGACTTTCTAAGAGCATGGAACCGGATGGCCTTGCTTCAATCATTTTCAAAAACAGTGGGCGTGAAATTCCCCTATAACATCTTAAATTCTCCTCAATATCTGTGGACACTGGCACCCACCCTAATGAGTGGAAAACCAGCTTTACAATTTCACACTACAAATCTGGTGATAAGGCAAACATTAACAACTACAGACCTATAAATATAACCCTAGTTATATGTATATTTATTCCTGTTTATGCAGGAACATACTAATTGTACAGGCATGGATAAGTTATTATATATTACACATGTTTCGATGTATGTTGAATTTACAGTTTGTTTGTTCTTTCTGATATTAGAGTCAGTCGGAACAGTCTGCAAAATAGTCTGTCTGTGTAACACATAAAGAGATATAGAAAAATTGTCTTCGCATTAACAAAAAACCCAGACATAAGATGAATGTAATACAAATATCTGGGAAAAATAAAGCTTGAAGTCAATATTCCTATATAACTTTGTTGTGAACAGCATCCTTGAGTTAAAGTTAATTGATGTATTATTTTGAGTCAGTGATGTATTTATTCCATTTTGTCAGCAGTCTGATCGTAGTTTTATAATAGGAATGAAATTTGATCTTTGATACGAAAATTAGATAAGTTCATGTTAGATTGTTTTACTGCATGGGATGGGGCTATTGGATATTGGGCCGAGGTCGATTCTAGAACTATCCATTAGCGCTTTTTGTGTCATCAGACTGAACATGTAAGTTGAGTAAGACATTGAAAACTTTGAAAACCAGTTGTTTCTTTATTTCAGATCAAGAATACTCCTTGTACAGAATGTTGGCCAGCGTTTTCAAATGGTAGCATGGGATCGTTCATGGAATTTGAGTTTGAATTTACTTAAATGGCCATTTCAGTTTAAATGTTGGGTTGTTCGAGCTCGAACAGGATGTATATAGAAGTGCAGGCTCATCAATAGAATCTCAGAAAGAGAAAGTATGTGAATATGGACAGAACATTAATATTTTATGTATATATAAATGTTTATAAATGTATATCATTGTATAGTAAACACTACCTATAATCTAGTTGTTCTTTCATGTATTTTTGCGAAGTCTTAGAGTTTATTTAGTGTCATAATATTTAGTAATGGGTCTAGGCGTCATAGTGTTCTAATAGCTGATTCGTTTTAGAAATAAGTGGTGCGGTGTGATTGGCATAGTCATTGGGATGAAACAGTTTATATAGCAAGCGTTTGAAGGTTATAGTAGAGTGACAGGTCCTTATTTCTAGGGGTAAACTGTTCCAGATCTTTGAGTACATGACTATGAAGAAGTTTGCACGGAGTGCTGTCTTACAGTTTTTCCTAGATACTGTGCAAGTTTGGTTACGAAGGTTGTAAGAGCCTTCCGGTGAGAACTATATCTCGTTACTGTCTGAGAATGATATTTTGTGCAAGACTTTAGAGAAGAATGTTAGGTTAATGCTGAGTCGTCTCATCCAGAGTGGGTCGATACCTAGAGTTATACACCTTGATGTGTAGTCCTTTTCGCAGTCAAATCCTAGTAGTTTAGACGTGAAGTATCGTTGGACACTTTCTATTTTAAGCCTGTCACTTACGCGAGTGCTGCTGAGAATAAATGGACAATATTCAAGTAGTGGTCTGACACAAGTTTTATATAATAATAGTTTCGCTTCGTAGTTGTGGAAATTCCTGAGTATGCATCCTAAGAGCATCCTCGATTTACGCGTCTGTGTCGCCACTTGCTCAGAAAATGTCAGGTCACTAGAGTACCTGAGTCCTAGGTCAACAACACTTTGGAGTCTAGGCAAGGCAATAGATTCAAGTGCCAGTTTGACATATATTG
The DNA here is from genome assembly GCA_944472155.2 of Trichobilharzia szidati. Classification (NCBI taxonomy): domain Eukaryota; kingdom Metazoa; phylum Platyhelminthes; class Trematoda; order Strigeidida; family Schistosomatidae; genus Trichobilharzia; species Trichobilharzia szidati. The sequence goes on from OX235274.1 coordinate 82,108,265, forward strand.
AGGGTGCACCGAAACAGATCCAACCACATTTTCTAAGGCTGAATTTTAGGTTCCATGTGGAGGACCATGCAGTTACTCTATCTAGTTCTTCCTGAACAGCATTCTGAAAGTATCCTAAGTCATCACAGTGGAATGTGTAAGCTACTTTAAGATCATCTGCAAAGATGAATGGTTTACCAAGTGAGAAACAGCTGCATATGTCGTTGACATATAGAGTGAATAGAAGGGGGCCTAAGACGCTACCTTGAACTACTCCAGAAGTGACTGGACTAGGTTTAGAGTTTACAGAACGCAGTCTAACTACTTGGGACGTATTGTTAAGGAATGATTCAATCCATCCTAATAATGGGTTACGTATTCCTAAGGGGTTCAGCTTATTTATTAGAAGCAAATGGTCAACGCGGTCAAAGGCTTTGGAGATGTCGAAGTAGATGACTAGTACTAGCTGTTGTTTGTCTCGGCTGCTAGTTATATAGTTAAAGAAGTCAAGGTGACATGTCATGCATGATCTGGATTTTAGGAATCCATGTTGGTTTGGACTTAGAATATTGCAGCTGAGCATATGTTTGAGGATATCATCTTTAACTATTGTTTCAATGACTCTAGATACTATGGGTGTAATATTGATTGGCCTATAGTTGTTGACTTCAGTTTTTGATCCGGATTTGTGTTTGGGTACTTTAAATGTGGTTTTCCATTTATCTGGATAGGTTTGGCTTTCTAGGGACATTGTAAAGATCTTAAGTAATAAAACGGAAATGTCAGAACCACCGTGTTTATAAAGATACGATGGTATACCGTCAATACCAGCGCTACTAGAGCTTTTGGGAGTATTAATGGCTTGGTTAATATTAGAATAAGTGAAATGAACTGTAGTGATTTCTTTCAGCGTTGAAGAAGAAGGGAGTTCTATTGTAGATTGTAAACCGAGAAGTGGACTTGTGGGCTTAAGGTAGTTAGCCGCAAACGTCTCGTTAAACAGTTTACACATGTCTGCATGGTTGCTGTATAGTTTGCCCTTGTTTATAAGGAGAGAAATTTTATGACTTTGGCGATTCATTGGTTTCTTTAGGATTTCAGTGAGAGCACCTACTCTGGTGGTGCTGGCTAGTGCCGTGCATTCTTCATTTCTCATACGCAAGTTATGAGCTTGCGAGATGGAGCTAAGAGTACTAAGTATTGACCCTAGTGTACTAAAGTCGTGTCGCCTGAAGTAACTTGTTGACAGTCTTTTCAGTTTCCTACGATCCTTTGGCTTTATGAATGTCTTTCTATGTGGGGAAAACTTTAGTGTTTGAAATGGGATGACAGCATCTAAGCATGTGTTGGAGTTATAGTAAAAGATGTCTAGAGCTTTCGAGAGGCTATCCAGTATAGAAGTACTCTCTCCATTCTGAGGATCTTAGCATTGATTTCACTAGAGTCCAGTCTGCCTTACTGTAGTTCCTGTAAGTTATTTGTTGTGAAGTAGGGGTATGGGTTGCATTGCTACTTGACGGAAGTGGCAGTGCACACAGCACTGTTTTGTGGTCACTCCCTGAAAACTCAGAACCTACTAGGGTAGAAAGGGGACTTATATTGTGGCAGAAGATTAAGTCTAGTACGTTATTACCTCTTGTAGGGGTTGTGACAGTCTGTTTCCAGCCAAGTATATCCAGTGTGCCTAAGAACTTATCGAATTTAGTTGGGCCTGTGGGTATTTCCCAGTTGATTTCTGGTAAATTAAAGTCTCCACATAGGATCTTATGATCGTAGTGGAGGGTGGATAATTGTTCTAGAGTGTTAATAAGTTGGGTCTCGTAATTACTAAAGGTGCCAGGTGCTCTGTAGGTGCATCCAATTAATACTATTGCGTTATTTAAGTGTAAGTTAACCCATAAAGTCTCAGGCATGTTAAGTGTACTACTTTCTAGCCGTGATACAGTAATTACATTCAGAAAGTACATGAGACAACCCCCTCCCTTACCACCTTCACTGTCACACCGAAAGTGTGTATAGTTATCTAAGCTTATCTCTTCATCCAGTATGTTCGAATTACACCAGGATTCAGTGATGACAATTATAGGGGGTTTGTATATTACTGTGAGTGGTCTGAGCATCGGAAGTTTATTTAGAACAGATCTAGCATTTATGAGGATCAGGTAAAGATGAGATTTGAAATAGCATTTGAAGTACTTAAGTTCGTTAATCAGCCCCGAATGTGGTTCAGCACCCAGTAGTACTGTTTGACATGACGACCCTATGTTAAGAGGAGTTTCAACATCCAGCTCATCTATGTCTATCGAGTTGGTGTGTGCTGTTTTCGGTGAAGAATTAAGCGTTGGAGTACTGGATTTGCTATGGACTAAGGCAATTTTATTTTTAGTTAAGCTAGAAACGGGGGTAGGGATCTTTATGTGACCTAAACTTGTGCCTGTATCAAGTGTGCTTAATGGATGCGGGTGAACTAGACTGTTCCTATATTCATGCAAAGGGGGAACCAGCACTAGCGGTTCAGGAGTGTTAACATCCCTACCAGCTGTTTTTTCAACGCTGAGAGGGACGCAGAGGATAAAAAATGATTGGGACCTTGTGAAGACTGTAAAAGTTAGACTTGGGTTAACTTAGACCTAAATTAACCACTCTTACAAAAAGTTCTTCACCGCTTTATGACCTTAATTGTACTCTGCCTAATGCGGAAATACTAACGAACTGAATCAAGGTAAAAAGACTTGAGATAACTAGCGTGACTGGAACAGAGTTATATTTACACAAAAGCAATATGAGATTTGATAAAGAATAAGAGGGTATACACTTATCTGCAGTTGAGACGGTGGTAAGCTCGGGGAGTGTGCTGGATGAAAGCACAGTGAGAGCGAAACCGTACAGGAGATTCACGAATCCAAAGAGGAAGTGGGGTTAAAGGTCAGGTGAGTTCGTTCAAACAAAAGTTCGAAGGTACAATGTACACTACAGGTTGTCCCCTCCTTAGAAGGTTGGTGGGATAACAGCAAGCTTGGATATTTAAAAGTAGCGAGGTTGCGTACAATAACAGTGAATGAACAAGAAAGTGTGAAGATAGTAATAAAATAGTTATTTTTTAAATATATATATTGTGATAGGAAAGAATGAAGGAAAAATAATTAAGACAATTTATGGGCACTATATACATGATTAATGGCGTAAGATGGAATATAAGAAGAAATAACGCTGGTGCCTTGGTGCGATTTCAAGCTTCTGAGTTGTCTGGGTTTTTTTACATCGTTAATTTTTACTTATCTTTTTTTTAGAAATATCTGTTTATTTAGTTGTTTTTTTAACGACATACTATTACGGGCTGAATTATGTGGAGGTCTGATGGTTTACTTCCGTTACCCAGGTTGTTATAACGGGAAGGTGACTCATTATGTCTAATTTTCATCTTAGACGAATGCTCCATCCTTCCTCATCAACCAAAACTAGAAGTAATACCAAAGGCAATCAATGTACCAGCGTATTAGGAGGAATAAAGTAAAAGCAACAGAAAAGAATGGAAGAAGAGGTTAAGATTTCAAAATCAGCATAAGGTGTTACCAAAAACATAGGCGAAATAAATGCGAGGGAACTAGTGTAACATGGAAGTGGTACGCCAAATGGAAATAAAACAAGGGAAATTGCTAACGCTGTGAAAACTGATGCAATGTACAGAGAAGTGTGTGCAAAACCAATAGTTATGAGTAGGTACAATCGCCATTTTAAGAAAATGTTGCAAGTTGTATAATTAAAGTCATACAAAGTAATTACAAATGCGGGTCACAAAATAAATAAGTGTCATCATAGCACAACCCGAGTGAACATAGTAAAGTCTGTAAAAAAATAGATTGAGAAGATTAAAATGTACAGCAGAGACGTGACACAGTCATGGGCAATAATATGTAACGGTTCGTTGAACTATACAGTACAAGTTTTGCTTATTATTTTTTAAAATATTTTTTGAATTTTATCTTTAGTCTTTTTTTGTTTTTACATTTTATCTTTTTATTTCTTTTACTTTATTATTTTCTTATTGGTCTATATTTCGTTAGTTCGCTTGGTAATTCCACAAGTGATGGGAGCCATCATACGACAATAGAGTTGATTGATATAGCTGTTCGAGTGCAAGGCCGAAAATAAAATGTTAGAACACTCTGTAAAGAGAAAGAAATCTAACAAGGTTAGTAACTGTAAAAGTGGCTACTGCCCACAAACTAAATCAAAAGGGTAAATACCATGAAAAATGAATGTAAACTGCGACAAAGAAAGAAGAAAAAAATGAGAGTATGAACTACTCTTGTACATAAAAGTGTTTAGGTAACGAATTCGCAGTATCGCATAGGCCAGTGCACACGCCGACCGGCGCGTGTAACTGTTGCCTTACTTGTTGCATCTGGCGAACTGATAGGTTTAGTAGGATTTTCAACAATCGAACTTGGCTGGGATGTATATGTAGATGCTGGTTGTGTAGGCGTGAGGGTTAAAGATTCTTCGATGTAGGCCGCTTTAAGTCTTTCGACACTTACGGTGTCTTGACGGCCAAGTCGATCAATAACAAAAATTTTTTCTTTCCTACTAACGACCTTGAATGGTCCATGATAAGGCGGTTGTAACGGTCTACGAACGGCGTCGCAACGCACAAAAACGTGTGTACAGACATCGAGCCTAGCATCTACTTGCACTCTCTTGTTTTGTGTGCGTGTGGGAGTTGGTTGCAGGCGCTGCATAAGGCGCTTGAGGTTCTGAGCATAACAATGTACATCCGTAACACTTGGCTCACCACTTTCAGGTGAGTTAATTTCACCCGGTAGACGAAGGGTGGTACCGAACACCAACTCTGCGGAGGTGCATTGTAAGTCTGCTTTGAGCGTGGAACGGATGCTAAGTAGAACTAGGGGAAGGGACTCGGTCCACTTAGTATTCTCGGTAGACATTAACGAAGCTTTCAGTTGGCGGTGAAAACGCTCCACAAGTCCATTTGCTGCTGGGTGGTACGCGGTTGTCCGGATGCGTTTGCACTCCAGCAGCTCTAAGAGCTTCTTGAAGTGGGTTGATTCAAACTGCTGTCCGCGGTCTGTAGTCACCGAAGATGGGCATCCGAATTGAGCTACCCAGAGTTCCATGGACACTCGGCAAATGGTTTCCGCGGTCGTGTCGGAGATGGGAATAGCTTCTGGCCAACGAGTCAACCGGTCGACACATGTCAACAAGTAACAGTGGCCATTTGATGGTGGTAGAGGACCCACTATATCTAGGTGTACGTGACTAAAGCGAGCATCGGGTGTGGAGAAGGAACCCACTGGAGTGGTGTTGTGTTTGTGGACTTTAGCTCGTTGACACGGCACACAGGCACGTGCCCAGATACGCACGTCGCGATTTATACCAGGCCAGACAAATCTAGCTGACACTAGTTTGTCCGTTGCCCGAATACCTGGGTGGGAAAGGTTGTGGAGGCTACCGAATACCGTACGGCGCAATGAAGGTGGAACGATGGGTCTCGAATAACTGGTGGACAGATCGCAGAGGATGGTACCCTCGCTATTAACAAGCGGTATACGCTTGATATGCAAGGAGGTATTTAACGAGAGCTTATCGAAATCTAACTCTGTAAGCCGACGTTGCGCCATTTGTTTCAGGTCAATAGTTGGCGGCGCCGACATGGTACATATCCTAGACAAGGCGTCCGCCACAGCATTGTCAACTCCCGAAATATGTCGAATTTCCGAAGTGAATTGTGAGATATAGTCCAAGTGACGCAATTCGCGCGGAGAATATCTATCTGTAGTAGTGTGGAGGGCGTACGTCAGGGGCTTGTGATCGGTAAATACTGTGAATTTCCGACCTTCGACAAAATGGCGAAAATGTTTGAAAGCCGCGTATATGGCGAGGAGTTCTCTGCCAAAGGTGCTATACCTCGCTTCAGCGGCGGACAACTTCCGAGAGAAAAAGGCGACTGGTATCCATGAGGTATGTACCTGTTGCTGTAGAACAGCTCCAATGGCTGTGTTAGATGTATCGACTGAGATGCTAAGCGGAAGTTGGACGTCTAGGTGAACTAGCATGGTAGCGTCTGCAATCGCTGACTTAATATTCTGGAACGTTTCTCCAGCCTCTGGTGTCATGCTGAACGTTTTGCTCTTACTCTTTAGTAGGTCTGTGAGTGCCTGTAAAATATGTGCACATTGAGGAACAAACCGTCGGTAATAACTCACCATGCCTAAAAATGTGCGCAAAGATTTTGTTGACGTAGGTTCCGGGAAGTCGCGTATTGCTTGCACCTTCTCAGGTAGCGGGCGAATTCCATGTTCATTAATGACATGTCCCAGGAAGGTCAATGAACGGACGCAAATCTGGCATTTAGACATGTTAAGTGTCAAACCGTGGGTTGTTAACCGCTCAAGAACTATCTGTAAATGCGTACGGTGGGTAGCTTCATCTGGGCTAGCCACGAGAATATCGTCAAGGTAGGCATATGCGCAATCCAATCCGCGCAAAACATCATGAATGAATCGCTGGAATGTTTGTGCGGCGTTGCGGAGATCGAACGGCATTCGAAAAGACCAAAAGGGGTGATCACTGCCGTTTCAGGAATATCGTCGGGATGAACGGGAATCTGATAATAGGCTCTTGTTAAGTCCAGTTTGCTGAATACCGTGGCACCCTTTAGTGACGACGTAAGGTCATGTATATGTTGTACGGGGTAGCGATCTGGCACGAACTGTGCGTTAAGCCTGCGGTAGTCACCACAAGGCCTCCAATCTATCCCGTTATTCTTTGGCACCACATGTAAAGGGGAAGACCACGGGCTGCTGGATGGACGGATTATCCCCATGTCTAACATATGTTCGAACTCGGCCTTTACGGCTTGTAGTTTTTCTAGGGACAAACGCCGTGGCTTTGCGAATACAGGTGGACCAGTGGTCACGATATGATGAGTGACAGTAGAAGTCGCACAAGGAAGTTTGGAAACGGGCGAGTACACTTTTGGGCCTTGTCACCATAAGGCCGGTGATACCAGCACACTCCAGGTTGGGAACTGTGATACCTACGACGCCTGCTGGTGCGGCTATTCGAGCGACCTCTAGGTGTCATCTCCTGTCTTAACTTATCTATCTCCTCATAAAGCTTAGTTATGTAAGCCACCACATCTAATTTTGATGATCCCTCAGCAGAGTAGTCCTTAGTCTGAATAGGACTAGCGGTTACGGGCATCCTGCGAACAAGCCGATATATAAATAGAATGATAACAACAAATATGATAACAAAAAAATCTGAGTAAAAACAGGGCAAATAAAATTTGACAACTCTGTGTGAAAAACAAATTGCCAGTAGGAAAAAGGACTATTTACACGTTAGGCTACTAAGTAGGCAAACGGTGAAAACACGAGCTCACCACTTGTAAGAGTTAGACTTGGGTTAACTTAGACCTAAATTAACCACTCTTACAAAAAGTTCTTCACCGCTTTATGACCTTAATTGTACTCTGCCTAATGCGGAAATACTAACGAACTGAATCAAGGTAAAAAGACTTGAGATAACTAGCGTGACTGGAACAGAGTTATATTTACACAAAAGCAATATGAGATTTGATAAAGAATAAGAGGGTATACACTTATCTGCAGTTGAGACGGTGGTAAGCTCGGGGAGTGTGCTGGATGAAAGCACAGTGAGAGCGAAACCGTACAGGAGATTCACGAATCCAAAGAGGAAGTGGGGTTAAAGGTCAGGTGAGTTCGTTCAAACAAAAGTTCGAAGGTACAATGTACACTACAAGACCATGGTTTATTATTCCACCTATTGTTAGGTACTAGTTGTGTCCTTGTATGGGTTTCCTGTGTACTGCTTTGTGGGTTAGTTCCCAGCAGACTTGTACCATATATCCGATCAAAATTTATTTGTGTGCCATACTGTGAATACCCTGAGTTGTTGGTGGTCGAGTTCTGACTATTGCCACCTGTACTTTTGAGGGTGGCATTGTTGTGGCGTTGGTTATCAGTATGTGCCATGGTGCTATTTCGCACGTTTTGGGTGCCAATACTATTGACCATGGGGAATGTGGGCTTACTTATACTGCCATTGTTGTTGTTGGCATGATTTGGAGTCATATTCTCCTTTTTTTACCAATGGACTTATGGCTAGGAGAGGACAGGGTCGACTTTCGGGGGATTTTGACTTTTTTCGGGGATTATTTGGTGACATGTCTAAATCTACGGTGGTAGGTGGTATAGTTTTATTGGCTATTCGATTACAATTTAGTGGCCTTTCGGTTGGTGTCGCTCTCTGAGAGGATAATTCTGTGTGGTTTGAGAGGGGTGGTGCGGTGGATTCTACGGTATCTCTCAAAGGGTTGGGTATAATTGCTGCTTGCAATGTCCTATTGTTTATTCCAGAATTAGACTCAGTGTGATAACTATATACGCGCCTTTCTATGACGGTCTTGTCCACCGTGACCTTTATTAGTTTGTAATTTCTGGCTTGCGATAGGGTGTGTTGGGAGTGGATGAATTTTCTGGCCTCTGCCGGTGTTTCGAACTGAAAACGAATAGGACAACACTTTTCATGTTGACTCTTCTTCAGCCTGTAGCACTTAGTCTTGGAGTTGGGCATTTTCGCCTCACTAAGTAAGATGCGCTGTGCCCTTTTTAGTGCCTCATTGTCCGGAACGTTGTAGACAATAGTATTTAGTTTAGCGTCGAGTCGTTTTGTTACTTCTGTAGTAACAAAGTTTATGAGGTTATCCACCTTAGATACCGATTCCGTGACAAGGTTGTTATGGTCTACAGTTTTCATGAGAATAGTTAAAGGTGTCAGTTTACAGACCTGCGACCTGATATCGCTGATCTGGTCTGATAATTTGGATATTTTGATATTGGTTTCAGAAATTCCAGGATTTACTGACTTATTGCTTTTTATTTCCCTTAACTCCGCCTTGAGTTCTCCTATAGACAACTTTAGAAGTTCTATTTCTGAAGATAGTACTGAAACAGAGCTTGAAGGCTGGAGCTTTTCGATAAGCACATAAGGTGTAGGGAGGGTTTCTGTATGAGCAGAGGGTACTGAATTTTTAGGAGTAGTGCTAATACTAGCTGTCAGTACAGTTTTATCCTCAGTTTCAGCTCGACGCTTACGACATACAGGTTAGTTATGTGGCTCAATATAACCATTTGCAAAGAGTGTGTTGCTTGATGTAGCAATCAACGACTTAAAATTAGTCATCAGATTTAAAGGGGATTGAGCTCGTTGCTTTTAACTTTGATAACCATAACTATTTGATATGAGAGTTAAAAGTTATAGGTATGGAGGTAGTAGAGTACTTGTGCAAGGATTAAAACAAGATAAATTTTATGTAACGAATCACGCAAAAATGAAACGCAAACGTTGGACGTACCGCGTATATATAAAGTAGACATAATGCTGTGTGATGCTGCTGTTACAGTTGTTTGTAACGATATCGGGAACTGTTAGCGTTGCCAGGAAATATCTCTGCACAACTCTAGTACTGTTTAAGCAGTTAATAACCAACTGAACTACAGTGAGGTTAATAATAAAAGAGAGACGGAGAAGTCAGGGATTTATCACTCAGCCAACGACAAATCAATGCAGAGAATTTAATCATATGGCAGTCTGACTACCGATTTTTCAGTTAGTTACTGCAAATACATCTAGAGAGATTCTGAAAATAACTGTCAATACAATATACACTAGTAATAATAATAATGTATATTTTCATATAAACATAAATTTACATGAAAATGCATGCCATTTTTACTGGCACGATCAAATATTTTTTTCTTTTCCTTTTTTTCTAGAACAAAATGTTGAAGGATGATATATTTTACAAACTGATATATTAATCGAAAAAATGAGTATATTAGATGCATGTATACACTCACCGTTTAAGGTGATTACTTAATGCCCTCTGACTCTTGCTAATCCGACCACATACAGAACAAGAGTATTTTGGCATACTTAAAGACGAGTTGGACATATTTACTGCAAGGGGGACATAAAAACGACTCATCAGGTAATCACCATAATCTATTGCAAGATTTATCATGCTGCCATTATTTTCAGCGCTTTTTGGACGTGTTTCTATAAACACAACAAGCGGATTAATATTAACAAATTCCTGATGTCGTAGTAACTGCATAGCAGATGCAGGAACATATGGACATTTGTTATTAGTACAGTAATTCCATATCTCATCCCAGCGACGATGATAAGTTTTCGGTTTCCATGTTAAATGAGAAATATTAACTGATGGAACTAAAGATATTTTGTCATTCGATTGCATTGGATTCTCCTCTATACGTCGGCGTTTACGTCGATTACAAAGTGGTAGTTGAGGAGGAGGATTTGCCTTCTCCACAGCCGCTGAGTCGTATTGGTGTCGTACAAGCGCCGAACCTATGCGAAGCAAAAACTTGACAGTTGGACGCAGTTTTCCTTCCTTATTCACGTCGAAGCCAGAGTGACGCGGTCCAGGTGGAAGCGTTACAGAAGCAATCGGTAATCGGGGAGTACTGTGGGATGGTAGCGAAACCCATCGATGTGTAGCTCTTAAATGCTTACGAGGGACAATCGTGTTAGCATATAGTTCGCGGTAGCTTCTGGGAGGATAAAATTCTTGATTACCGGATTCAACATCTCCATAATGCACGATATCCTTTTCACTGAAATCATCCGTTTCTGTTGTTTCAGTGTTTACAGCCAATGAAGGGCACTGATTTCTTCGTGGGACGATTGTCCTACGTGAAGGCGAAGGCAAGGTACAGACCAGCGAATCGGATCCAGAGGTAGACGTTCTCGAACTAACAGTAGATAGACATACATTGTTCTTTGGGAGTATAAGTCTTAATGAGTTGTTCGAATTCATTTCTCGTGATACAGTGGGTACATCCTGTTACCTACAACTTTACAGACAGCCTGCTTAAGGCTATTTAAATTAACTTTATTTTTTTCGGAAGAGACAATAACTATAATGGCTTTAACATTTGCTGTTTGAGAGAAGATCGGAGACAACTGGCGAAATTACGGCCTTAAGCAGGCTGTCTGTAAAGTTGTAGGTAACAGGATGTACCCACTGTATCACGAGAAATGAATTCGAACAACTCATTAAGACTTATACTCCCAAAGAACAATGTATGTCTATCTACTGTTAGTTCGAGAACGTCTACCTCTGGATCCGATTCGCTGGTCTGTACCTTGCCTTCGCCTTCACGTAGGACAATCGTCCCACGAAGAAATCAGTGCCCTTCATTGGCTGTAAACACTGAAACAACAGAAACGGATGATTTCAGTGAAAATGATATCGTGCATTATGGAGATGTTGAATCCGGTAATCAAGAATTTTATCCTCCCAGAAGCTACCGCGAACTATATGCTAACACGATTGTCCCTCGTAAGCATTTAAGAGCTACACATCGATGGGTTTCGCTACCATCCCACAGTACTCCCCGATTACCGATTGCTTCTGTAACGCTTCCACCTGGACCGCGTCACTCTGGCTTCGACGTGAATAAGGAAGGAAAACTGCGTCCAACTGTCAAGTTTTTGCTTCGCATAGGTTCGGCGCTTGTACGACACCAATACGACTCAGCGGCTGTGGAGAAGGCAAATCCTCCTCCTCAACTACCACTTTGTAATCGACGTAAACGCCGACGTATAGAGGAGAATCCAATGCAATCGAATGACAAAATATCTTTAGTTCCATCAGTTAATATTTCTCATTTAACATGGAAACCGAAAACTTATCATCGTCGCTGGGATGAGATATGGAATTACTGTACTAATAACAAATGTCCATATGTTCCTGCATCTGCTATGCAGTTACTACGATTAACATCAGGAATTTGTTAATATTAATCCGCTTGTTGTGTTTATAGAAACACGTCCAAAAAGCGCTGAAAATAATGGCAGCATGATAAATCTTGCAATAGATTATGGTGATTACCTGATGAGTCGTTTTTATGTCCCCCTTGCAGTAAATATGTCCAACTCGTCTTTAAGTATGCCAAAATACTCTTGTTCTGTATGTGGTCGGATTAGCAAGAGTCAGAGGGCATTAAGTAATCACCTTAAACGGTGAGTGTATACATGCATCTAATATACTCATTTTTTCGATTAATATATCAGTTTGTAAAATATATCATCCTTCAACATTTTGTTCTAGAAAAAAAGGAAAAGAAAAAAATACTTGATCGTGCCAGTAAAAATGGCATGCATTTTCATGTAAATTTATGTTTATATGAAAATATACATTATTATTATTATTACTGGTGTATATTGTATTGACAGTTATTTTTAGAATCTCTCTAGATGTATTTGCAGTAACTAACTGAAAAATCGGTAGTCAGACTGCCATATGATTAAATTCTCTGCATTGATTTGTCGTTGGCTGAGTGATAAATCCCTGACTTCTCCGTCTCTCTTTTATTATTAACCTCACTGTAGTTCAGTTGGTTATTAACTGCTTAAACAGTACTAGAGTTGTGCAGAGATATTTCCTGGCAACGCTAACAGTTCCCGATATCGTTACAAACAACTGTAACAGCAGCATCACACAGCATTATGTCTACTTTATATATACGCGGTACGTCCAACGTTTGCGTTACATTTTAGCTAGATTCGCTATATATTTCTCTTTTTGCTGTGAGTCTCGCACAATTGTTTCTCCAGTTCCATAAACTTAACCAATAACTCTTTCACTAATTAGTTATGGTTAGTCATACAAAAAAGCCACGAACTCAGTCACCTGTCAACGTGATGACTAATGGTACAAATATGCTCGCAACACCGAGCAGCACAACTCCCACGAAGTATGGAAATGAGGTGCACAGCTTGCCAATACGCCGCAAGCGTCGAGCTGCCGGTTCACTACCATCTACTGTGGCTGAAACTGAGGGCGAAAACTTGCTGACAAACAGCAGTAGCATCACTTCTACAAAGTCAGCACCTGGTCCTGACATAAACCTCTTCACTTCACCCTATGTACGTGTCACAAAACTTCAGATACCAAGTCCAGCTCCAGCACTTACTTCAGAAATAGAACGACTAAAGCTGTCTGTAGAAGAACTGAAGACTGAGATGCGGGACATAAGGTGTAGTAAAGTTATGAATGCAGGATTTTCAGAAAACTTGGCCAACTTATCGGAACTATCAACACAGATTAGTGATATAAAATCACAGGTCTGTGAACTTGCCCCTCTGAACATCTTGACTAAGACCATAAACCCTGGCGAACTTGACACAGAATCAGTAACTAAGATAGACACCTTGATAAACTTCATCACAACAGAGGTTATCAAAAGACTTGATACTAAACTAAGTGTGATTGTCTACAATATACCAGATAATGAGGGGTTGAAAAAGGTTCAAAGTATCTTACTTAGGGCGGCGAAAATGCCTAACTCCCAAACAAAATGTCACAGACTGAAGAAGAGTCAGCACGACCACTGCTGTCCTATACGCCTTCAGTTCGAAACGCAGACAGAGGCTAAAAAATTCACCAACACACAACGTATCCTATTACAGGACACAAGCTACAAACAGATAAAAGTTGTAGCAGATAAGACAGTGATTGAAAGGCGTGCTTACAATCGCCTTAATAAACCAAATGGCAAGACACCGCAAGCCACTAAAATAGATATAAACACTACCAACACGGTAGAACTCATAGCCTCCCCCCTCCCTAATCTCACAAAAATAGCTCCACAGAAAACGAAACCAAACGAAAGACTTGTGAGCTATAGTCTTACTCCTAAAGTAACCTCTCATCCCTCTACGGTGGATCTAGATATGTCTATGGACAGCCATAAGATGGTAATCAATCCCTCTTGTAAGCTGACAATATCCTCTCCTAACCAAAACGTGACAACGCAAATGGAACTCGGTAACAAAACAGGCCGAAATACCCCACTAGTTGCGAAGAATCCCCAACCTATTCAGACTCCCAAGAATAACTCACGCTTTAAGGTAAATAATATTCAAAAACATGCTAGCATCCAAACTAAAAACAAAAATAAGGACATAGAGTCCAAGGACAACAACGACACAACCTACTCGCATACTGTGCCAAGTCACACTAGTAGCTGGTGTAGTGACGCTATCACGCAAAGTAGTATAAGTGACAACACTCGAAGCTCAGCCACCAGGCACTCATGGTATAGAAAGCATGACACACAAACTAACTTTGGCAGATTATACGGAACAAGCCTTCTGGGAAACAAACCACAGTGCAGCTATGCATATGACGACACCCATGTAGGGTCTCCTGGAATGTCCCCACAAAACAGGCAGATTAACAAGTCATGGGCATCACAAGGTACCAAAGATTTTTTATCCAACACATCCCTGTCAACGCTAACCAAACAGCTGGTGGGGATGTTAACCCTTCTGAACCCGTACCACTAACTTCGGCCCCCTATCGGGAAGAAAACAGACATGGGCCAGTACACACGGAACTATTAATCACACCCAATGACTGTACAAGCATAGGCCAAATAAAAACTTCAACCCAAGTCTCCAACCTACCCAAGCCTAGAACTACGTCATCGTATAGTTTATCTAATAATCAAACCCATTACTCACTAAAAAAAATGGATAGTAACTCGACAGACATAGGTGAACAAACTAGTTGCAACACAGGGTTGATATGCCACGCGGAAACAGTGGATGCCGATCCACACTCGGACCTTATTGATGAGCTTAAACACTTCAAACACTACTTCAAATTTCAACTCTACTTAATACTTATTAATGCTAGATCTATCCTTAACAAACTACCGATGCTCAGGGCACACACGCTGGTATGCAAACCCCCTATAATTATTACTACCGAATCATGGTGTCACTCCAATATACCAGACGAAGAGATAAGCATCGAAGGGTACATACACTTTCGCTGTGACAGGAAGTGGTAAGGGAGGAGGCTGCCTAATATACTTCCTGAACACACTTACTGTATTACAGCTAGAAAATAGGGAACTCAATGACATGCACGACACCCTATGGGTCAACGTACACTTCAAAAGTGCTGCACTACTAATAGGATGTATCTACAGAGCACCTGGCACCTTTAGTGATTACGAGACACAACTTATAAATGTACTGGAGCAAGTATCCACTCTTCCATACGAGCATAAGATCGTATGTGGAGACTTCAACCTGCCCGAAATCAACTGGGACTAATTAAAAGGGCCAACTAAATACGACAAGCTCTTAGGGACACTGGACATTTTCGGCTGGAAACAAACTGTCACTATCCCTACAAGAGGTGACAATGTACTAGACTTAATATTCTGTCACGATATAAGCCCCCTCTCAATCTTAGTGGGTTCTAAGTTTTCAGGTAGTGACCACAAAACAGTGATGTGTGCTCTGCCACTTCCACTGAATAGCAATGCAGCTCATACCTCCACTTCACAACAAGTACTATATAGGAACTATAGTAAGGCAAACTGGACCTTAGTAGAATCAGTGCTAAGATCCTCCGAATGGAGCGAATACTTCACTACTGATGACCTCTCGAGAGCTCTGGGCATCTTCTACCATAACTCGAACACATGCTTAGATGCTGTCATTCCACTCCAAACACTTGAGCTTTCCCCATATAGGAAGTCATTCATAAAACCAAAGGATCGTATGAAACTGAAGAAACTCTCAACAAGTTACTTCAAACACCACGATTTTGGCACACTAGGTTTAATACTTAACACCTTAGTTCCATCTCACAAGCTCGAGATTTCCGTATGAGAAACGAAGAACGCATCGCAGTAGCCAGTCCTGCTAGAGTGTATGCACTCACGGAAATCTTAAAGAAGCGAATGAATCGCAAAAATCACAGCATTTCCCTCCTCATAGACAAAGGTAGACCATGCACTAATTCTGCAGACATGTGTGAATTATTTAACTCAACTTTTGCAGGTAACTACCTTAAGCCCACAGTCCGGTTACTCAATATACACCCTGCTAATAATGTGGCACAAACTCCATCTCCACACACACCAAACTTAATTAGTACTGTTGAATTTAACTATACTAACATTAAACAAACTATAAGAACCCTAAAATGCTCAAAAGGTTTCGGTACTGACGGCATATCATCCTATTTTTATAAATATGGTGGCCCTGACATCCCCTTACTACTGCTTAAAATATTCACAATGTCCTTAGAAACCCAAACTTACCCTGATGTGTGGAAAACAACGTTTATTATGCCTAAACACAAATCTGGCTCGAAAACAGAAGTCAGTAACTACAGGCCGATCAATATCACACCTATCGCATCTAGAATTATGGAGAGACTGGTTAAAGACAACCTAATCAAGCATACGCTTAGCTGCAACATTATAAGTCCGAACCAACATGGATTCCTAAAATCCAGATCTTGTTTAACATGCCACTTAGACTTCAACTTTGTGACCAGCAGTCGTGACAGACGACAACTAGTACTTGTCATCTACTTTGACATCTCAAAGGCATTTGACCGAGTCGACCATTTACTACTAATACATAAGCTGAAATCCTTAGGAATACGTGACCCACTATTAGGATGGCTTAAATCATTCTTTAACAATAGGTCCCAAATAGTTAAACTCGGATCTATAACTTCGAAACCTAGCCCAATCACCTCTGGTGTAGTACAAGGTAGTGTCATTGGACCCCTATTTACTCTATATATTGACGACATATGCGCTTGCTTCTCTCATGGGAAACCATTCATCTTTGCAGATGACCTCAAAGTAGCTTATACATTCCAATCTGATGACCTAGGGTACTTCCAGAATGCTGTAAAAAGGACTAGATAAAGTGACTGCTCGGTAGTCATTATGGAAACTCCAATTTAACCTTAAAAAATGTGGCTGGATCTGCTTCGGTGCACCCTCAATCGACATGAAATTAACGCTTCAATCGGCTAACCTAACCAAACTCCAAAGTGTCGTTGACCTAGGTCTAAGGTACTCGAGTAACCTAACATTCTCTGAGCAAGTGGCATCACAGACTCAAAAGTCGAAGATGCTCTTAGGATGCATACTCAGGAACTTTCACGAGAATGAAGCAAAGCTCATTCTGTACAAAATCTGTGTGAGGCCACCACTAGAATACTGTCCATTTATTATTAGCAGCACTCACACACGTGAGAAGCTAAGAATAGAAAGTATCCAACGATATTTTACATCAAAACTACTTGGCTACGAATGTAAGAAAGACTACATCTCACGGTGCATGATTCTATAACTTGGCCCACTCTGGACAAGACGACTAATTATAAACCTAGTATTCTTCTATAAGGTCCTACACAAAATATCATTCTCAGACAGTAAGGACATACAATTCGCACAAGAAGGCTCTTACGATCAGCGTAACCAAAATTGCACAGTGAAAATAAAAGCCTTTAAGTCAACACTCCGCGAAAACTTCTTCACAGTCATGTGTTCTAAAATATGGAACAACCTGCCCCTAGTAGTCAGGAACTGCAATACGGTTATAAGTTTCAAACGCTCTCTGTACAGACTGTTTCACTCTACTGATTATATAAATAAACTATTTATTCCTAGGACGAATCAACTATTAGTCTACTACAGTACCTAAACGCGCTTAAATACCCTTTACTACTTTAAAAAACTATAAACAAACTAGACGCATAGATGCATAAAAGACTTAGTAGAAATAAATATTTGTTAGCTAAATAACAATGTACAACTAATATGAACATATATATCTCAATCCACCTACTTTTTCTCTAACCCTCTGGTACTTTTCGGTTGTATTTGCTTTGTAGTACAAGTTGCATTGATCTACATTCCGACTGAAGATGAGAAACAATTGAAGTCACTTACTCATATATTATCCCTCAAGGTTTGGCTAGTAATGGCTCAGCATCCTTGATGAAATCCACTGTCACCATAACTAGACGCTGTACAGCATCTTATACAAGCACTGTCGACGATCTAAAATGGTCCTTATATAGCTTCCTACGTGTTTATCAACTCACTCATACGGAACAACCATGTTGTGACAAATGGCAGGCTCTGGCTGACTTGAGTGCAGTAAAACAAATCTGCTCGACAATGACCAATATTAATCTGCATTCAGTTGAATTCACATCTGGTATTACTTGCAATAAAAATGATGTCAAAATCATAAAAATAAATAAATAAATTTATTCTCATAGTACAGTACATGAGGGACGCCAGTTTACAGGCATCACCAAATTGTTACAGACATGGAACCATAAAATTCAATCACAATTCACAGGCAGTAGCAAGATATGCTTTACATGTTCGCTGGAGATTATACATACACTTGATGTTAATCCCAGTAGTATAAAACAGTCTTTTCACTTATATACAATCATTTCTGTGCACAGTTGGAATAATCTGCTAGATTGTCAGTGAGTGCAACACAACAGGAAATACAGGAGTATTGTCTTCGCATTGACAAAAAAACCGGGTCTTTGGTGGATGGATTATAAGTGCCTGGAAAAAAATAAAGCTTGAAGTCAATTTTCATACATAACTTTGTTGTGTGCAGAGTCCTCAAATTATAGTTCATTGACGTGTTATTTTGAAATCAGTGATGTGTTTATCTCATTTGATCTGCAATGTCATTGTTGGGAGTAAGTACATAAGCTTCGGACGCATTAATTAATGGATTTCTACTGCTCGTGGGTATTTTCTTAGCGTGAGGAAGGTTTATGAGTTTCAGCTGTTCCGACAGCAGTTGAGAATATTAACTGCTCAGCAACATTATTGATATAAGTTCATCACATTATCTAAGGAAAGGTGGGTAGCAGTTGGTGAGGGATATATGGTGCCCAACGAGCGTTCATCTGTCCATGTGATGTTGTGGTGAGTTGTACCTTTTTCATGTTGTCGGTTTATGTCCATTTTATTCCACTTATTGTGTTGGGTAGTGGTTTTACAAACGAGATTTCTTGTCTGTTTGAGGATACGTATCTTAACCGTTATTGTTTTATCTAGAATTATAAATATAGGCAAAAAACAACAGGTGTAGTATTTCAGCTTATACATTAAATGGACCTATAATTTCGGAGGCTCTCAGATAGGAACTAGAACTACTATCGTTTGCAAACTCTTGTAGTTTGTCATTAAGCACCTTTTTGAAGGAGGCCAATGTACTAGCTTGACGCATTTCCATTGGCAGTTTATTCCACATCTGTGCATACCTAATCAAGTAAAACTTTTGCCTGGTGGCTGTTTTACATTGTTCGATAGCTACTGTACCCTTAGTGTGACTTAGCTTGAAGCCACTGTCATCTGAAAGTCGAGTGCCATTAGTAGAGGTAAAAACTAAGTGGTTTAGAAGCTTATAGTAAAGTGTCAAGTTTAGTCTCAGGCGTCTTAGCCATGGTGTTTCTAGTCCTAGGGTATCACATCTAGTGGAGTAGTTCGTACCATTTTCAGTTACGAGTAATTTTAACGTGAAGTACCCCTGCACTCCCTCGACTTTCAATTTGTCCTCTATGCGTATGCTACTATACATGAATGAACAGTAATCAAATAAAGGACGCACACAAACCTTGTACAACAGAATTCTAGACTCATTTCTGTAGAAGTTCTTGAGTAGAAAGCCGACAAGTCTGTGTGACTTTGACACTTGTTTGGAGGTATGTTCAGAAAATGATAAGTCATGTGAATATTTCAGCCCTAGGTCCAGTGCAGATTCCAGTTGTTGAAGTGCATGGCCTTGAATTGTCAGGTCAAGTTCTAAATTGTTGCAACCTACGCAGAGCCAGCCACATTTTTCGACATTAAATTGGAGTTGCCAGGTGTCACACCATCTATCCATTTTTTCTAATTCTTGCTGTATGGCGTTTACTGTTATTCCAAGATCTGTGTTCTTGCATTTATACGTCACTTTTAGGTCATCTGCATATAGTATTGGTTTACCTACACTAAAGCATTCACAGATACTGTTTATATATATTATGAATAAGAGTGGGCCTAATACACTTCCCTGGATTGCACCACTACTTACTGGTTTAGGCCTTGAGATTATCGAGCCGACTTTCGTTGTCTGACTTCGGCCACACAGAAATGATTTTATCCAGCTCAGGAGAGGGTCACATATCCCTAGTGAGCATAACCTGCTGACTAGCAGATTATGGGGAACTCTGTCGAAGGCTTTTGTTATATCGAAATATAGTACAATTACTAGTTCTCTGTTGTCCCTACTTCGTGTAACTTCATTGAAAAAGTCTATGTGACAGGTCACACATGATCTCTTTTTGAGAAATCCGTGTTGTGATGGATTGATAAGTTCATGTTCTAGTAAGTTGTCTGACACTTGGTCTTTAACCACTTTCTCCATTATTCGGGATATTATCGGTGTTATATTGATAGGTCTATAGCTGCATACACTGGTTTTGGCCCCTGCTTTGTGCTTAGGTAATATGTATGTGGTTTTCCACACTTCAGGATAAGTTCCAGTTTCCAACGAGAGAG
Organism: Trichobilharzia szidati; assembly: GCA_944472155.2. Lineage (NCBI taxonomy): Eukaryota > Metazoa > Platyhelminthes > Trematoda > Strigeidida > Schistosomatidae > Trichobilharzia > Trichobilharzia szidati. The sequence goes on from OX235274.1 coordinate 82,128,724, forward strand.
TAAATATTCTAAGTAACAAGACTACCATTTCCGTGCTACCATTTTTGTACATGACAGATGGTATGTCGTCTGTTCCAGTACTACCATTAGACTTCAATGTCTTAATCGCTGAGTCTATATTTTGTATATTAAAGTCTATTTCGCTTAATTTGTGGTTACTTTTGCAGGTCATTTGGAAATTTTGGGTCGGGTGCACTCTGGCGTCATTGCAAAACCACTCATTGAGGAGTTCACTTATAACCTGGGGATCATTGTATATTATACCCTTATGTTCCAAGCTGCTTACAGTATTGTCTTTACTGCTTTTTAGACGTTTCTGCAATATCCTACAAAGTTCCTGAGTTTTGGAGTTACCCACAAGCGCTTTATTTTCTTCAATTTGTGACCTCATTTTGTGTTTCTCTTCGAGCCGTTTAAGAGTTTCATGTATTTGGTTTAACGCATTAAATTCCTTAAATACATGGTATTTCCTTTTCAATTTCTATAGTTTTAGTCGCGTTTTGCGGTCTATAAATGGAGTTGGTGTCTTCAGAGCAGATTTTAGGGGCGCGATTATGTCTCTTGCTGAGCCAATTGTTTTGTAGAAAATATCAAGTGATACTTCTAAGTTATTGTTAATGGAGTATTCTTCCCAGTCAGAACTTCTCAATAGATTTGATAGGAATTCCCAATCGGCATTCTTATAGTCCCTATACTGATAGTGCACCGGGGAATTTTTAGGTGTGTGTTTAGTTGTTAGTCGGAGGGGTAGCGTGCAGTACAATATGTTGTGATCACTGTTATCAAGTTTATTTCCTACCTCTATCGAGATGGGCTCTATTTCATGACAAAGGATTAAGTCAAGAGTGTTTTCATTTCTTGTAGGGAGGCGTACGCACTGCTTCGAAATAAATCACTCATTTTAAATTAATACCCAATTTGGACATAAAGCAAGCACAAGATACGATGCCGCACACAACAAAGTTATATGGAGGAATTGACTTCAAGCTTTATTTTTTCCCAAATATTTGTAATTTATCCGACGCATACTTGGGTTTTTTGTTAATGCGAAGACAATATTTCTATATTTCTTTATGTGCTCCATTGAACGACTAACTTTCAGAATGTACTCACTAACTGATGTCAGAGAGGACAGCAACCATGTAATTTAACTATAAATCAAATTCACGTAATTTAAATAATACTTATCCATGCCTGTACAACTGATGTGTCCTACATGGATAGGAAAATGTATATTATTAAATAGAACATTCCTTCCTTTTCGAAATCCATCAATCCCATTAAAGTCATATAGAAGGTTACTCTGCTAAAATTAGACAAGAATTTTCACCTTCTCTGCCACTTACCTTATCTTATTCGTTTTACAATACAATCAAGCTGATTCTGGAAATTTATGATGGAGGTCCACCATATCATTTTGAGCGTAAATGATTTTTGATACGAAACCTGTATTATCATGCAGAACACTAACTGCACCCGTCTGCCTCGGTCAATGAAGCAGGTCTCGTAAACTGCCGATTTCTATTCTACTGCCACATTTGTTTTAATAATACTTACGTTTATTTATCCTAGCTCGCATATTCCTGATGTCTTCATATGGAATATCTTTATCGAATCTCCCATGTGCTAAATCCATGATTTCATGGGCATCAGTATTCATTTCAATAAATGGCCGCACCACTGTCATTTCTTCTGATGATTGCCGACTTCTAGATACACCAGTAGACATGAAAGTTGCTGTACATGGGTGGTTATGTACAGTTTTGTAGGTAGCTACTTTGTATCATTCAGGTGTATGTCGTAATGTCAATGTTCCCTGACATGAAATAATTTCGGACATTAAAAATGTTAAAATTTTCATGCACAGCTAGCTTGCCGTTTGTTCCTCAAGCCAGCATCTCTATGAGAAGGTTTACCCCCAAAACTGCATTCATACATAACATAATCATATTCCATGGGGCCGCATGTGTTCTTTCTACAACTTGAAGCAACCCAGTGGAACGTGTTTGATTCCTTCCAGAGAAATAATGAACAAGTTGGTCATTACTTTCATAAATTCAGCAAAAGCTTGCTTAAATTGTAACCACGTATAAAGTTTACTGACCTATTTGACAAAACGTATCAGCGAATCGTGAAAAAGCCTTCAGTTGTATGGTATAAAGCATCCGAATACTAGGGACACAACGGCTGAACACGAAAGTAGCTTCCCATAAACAAAAATGTATATTCGGACAAAAATGTGCAAGCGTACACTGAAATAAAAGTGTTCCGATTGACACAGAGATGTACAATTCTTTAATAACTGAAAATTCGTTACTCGAGGTTTCAGTAAAGTAATAATATATTTTCATTCATTTGTACGAGGTACGTCAGTTAACACGCATCATCAAAAGGTTAAATAATAGACGCGTGTGGTAAGCATAATTCTACTGACTCGAATGCTAAATAATAGGTATATAAGACAAAGTTAATGAAATAACATCTACAAAGTCACTTCACATAGGTAGAAACAACATACATAGTATCATCCTTGGCATTAACGCCATTTAAATTTAACTAGAGGTGAGCAATCATTAAAGGTTGCATCACAGATGGTAGGTATGGTAGGGTACTTATGAAATAACAGAACCGCTCGTGTAAAGTTTTAGTTACTTTTCCGAGGACAATATCTGCAGAAGTACTATCTGCAGGCGGCTCACCACACAAGTGTGAGGTTTAATTATACAGAAGTATTAATACTTCAACAGTAATCAGCAACAAGTGATCTTCAGTCCATACGCGGCTAGGAACCAGAATAGTGGCGAACTAATCCATGTAAAATGACAAGTGAAGCATGTAGGACATGAAAATTACCATCGCATGAGTCAGTGAGATTTGGAGCGCAAACATCGGGACATTTTTGTTATCTCTTAAAATTTCCAGATTTATTGGTGCTGTACAGGTTGTGGCTGGGATTTGACTTTCACCATAAAGGTGATATTCCACAACTGCCACTGAGCATGCGTCTCACAAAGAAGTGATGGGTATTTTGCGAGGCAGCTGCATGGTTTAGGTCCAGTAGGGTTTTCAGGTCCCTTTCGACTGTTATTGCGAGTTGCCAAATACTCACATTCCCTATCACCACCGGAAAATCAAGTGCAGACTAAAGTAGTGGTGAAAGCAGATACAGGACAGCAGGACCGAAAGAAGCACGAAGAGTCTTCAAGAAGTGATTTGTGGATGCTCCACATATATACGTACATACCTTTTACAGAAACCACTATTCCCGTTGACACACTAACCAACTAGTTCTGTTATACTAACTTTTGTATTACATGTATGAACCGATATATGTGCCCTATCGAGAAATGTTTATTGTGTTCCTCCGATAATATTAACATTTATTGATTTGTTATTTATTTAATTTGTTTATTATTTAATGCGTTTAATGACTCTAACAAATCTACGTAAGATGAAAAGAAGGTTCAGGGATCAGATAGAGGAGAGCATTGCCATCTTTGAGGAGCCTGATGATTGAGGAGATGGATCTTCTTAGTGTGTTTGCGTCACACACACATTAGCTGATAGTCTATTCCAAATGGCTGAATACTTATTTAAGAGTACGCTGGACCGCATGTAAGTCTGACAAGACTCCATAACACCCTGGTTCTCATAATTTCTAGGATTGCAGGTGGCGGCATAGGTGGATTTAGTGGCTAGCCTGGAGGAGTGCAGCGGGAGATTAATTGACTTTTAATAGAAAACAGGATTTAGCTTGAGAGATCTTTTCCACAATGGTTAATTTTCCGGTCTGTTGAAATGCTTAGCGTATTGAAAACCGGATTCTAAGCCCAGAGCATTCAAGGTGACTCGCCGTTGCACTCCATCTAGTTTAAACTTGTTATCCTGTCGCAGTCCGCTATGAATAAAAGGCCAGTATTCTTAAATAGGTTGGGCACATACTTTGTATAATAAAACCTCAGTTTCACACCAAAAGAAATCGCGAGTTATGCATCCCATGATCCTGCATAATCAGTTTGTTCGGAGAACGTTAAATTACCAGAGTATTTGATACCGAGATCTACGACTGAGTTGAGCTTGGCTAGTTTTCGCCCATTTACTTCAAGAGTTAGGTCAAGGTTATTCTTACCGATACAAATCCAGCCGCATTTGCCAATGTTATACTTTAAAAAGGATTCATCACACCATGTTGCGAGACTACTTAGTTCAGGACATATTTTACTTGCCATATCGCTTAATTCATGATTGTAGCAGGAGTAAACGACGTTGAGGTCACCAGCATATAGGAATGGTTTACCTGAGGTGAAGCATGTAAAATGTAGACTGCAAACTAAAGTGGTCTCAGGACACTACCCTGCACAACCCCACTTGTGACCTGCCTAGGATGAGATAACACAGATCCGACTTTGGTTATTTGTACCCTGTTGCTTGGAAATGACTTTAACCAGTTAAGTAATGGATTGAGAATTACACATGAGTACAGCTTCTTAAAAAGAATATTGTGAGATACCATGTCAAATATCCTATACATATATAGATTTAGAAGTAGCGAACAACGACTGGCTTACGTGCTTCGCGACTACTAGTGACGCAGAAATTCCAAGTAACGCAGGACCTATTTTTGAGAAATCCATGTTGAGATCTCGCAACAAGATCTTCCCTAAATAGATAGTCTGATAATTGATCTTTAACAACTTTCTCCATGATTCGTGAGATAATTGGGGTTATATTTATAGGTCTGTAGTTGTTAATGTTTGCCTTATCACCAGATTTGTAGTGTGAAATTGTAAAGCTGGTTTTCCACTCATTAGGGTGAGTGCCAGTGTCCACAGATATTGAGAATTTAAGATGTAATAGGGGAATATCACTCCCACTGTTTTTGAAAATGATTGAAGCAAGGCCATCCGGTTCCATGCTCTTAGAAAGTCTAGGCCTTTTAGCTGCTTGTCTTATTAATTGATTGGGGAAAACCATGCTCCTGAGAGGAGGGCTGGTAAGAGGTGCAGTTTCACTGGGGGGGTGCGCTTCTTAACTAAAGTTCGCAAACCACTCATTGAAACGCTCACAGATGTCGGCAGGCTTATTGTAAATTACTTTGACGGGAAGTAAGCAGGGGATGTCCCTCGCCGACTGCATTCGTTTCTTAAGAAGTATCGTGAGGTTATAAATTCTGGAGATACTTTTAAGCGCACTTAACTCTTCGCTGATGTCATTTGAGGGCGTGGGTGCTTGACATTCACATTCAAGTGACTCGTGGATTCAGTGCAGTAGTGATATATCCTTAGTGGAACAGTCCTGTTTCAACGACTTCCTTAAGTTACTGCGGTGTGCCCATGGAGTGTATTCAGCTTGGTGTTCATTTATTTTAACTGTCTTCTTAGGAGCAACAGTTATAATAATAATAATTTATATTTTCATATATACATAAATTTACATGAAAATGCATGCCATTTTTGCAGGCACGATCATGTATGACATAATGTCAAATAGTAGATTGTCTCCAAGTTAATGTTTGAACAGCTAAATATTTGATATATATATAAATACACTGATTGCCTGTCCCATGTCGTATCATTATTGAATTAAAGAGTAGTCCTCCGGGTTGCGCAGGAAAATCGACTTCGTTTCGTTTTCAACCCGTAGTTGTAGGCATACCATAGCCAACCAATATTGAGGTAAGCACAACGTTTACAAGGGATATTAAGCTGTTTTAAAAAAGTAAAGGTGCTAAGGTGAATCGTTAAAGTGTAGTGAAATAGGTAAATGCAATGTATCATTAATAGATGCATTCATAACGGAAATACAATGGGAGACTATAATCCCTGGGCTGACAAAGTTCATTTGCAATGTATAATGCTACCCATATAGGTCTTACTATCATGATGTCCACTTTTGGTTTTAATACAATTATCTACAAGCCGGTTGTTTTTATTTCATACCTTTTTGTGTATTTGGTGCACAACCGTACCCTATAGAAAATAGGAATAAAATAAGTCGAATCAAATTCATAAAGAGCTATAAAATGTTAGGTTTAGTGGAATATAATGAGCAAGTGAAGACGTTATTAGAAAATGAATGAAATGAAACATTGTTAAGTGATATTCGAAGATACGACAAAGGAAAGCATGTTAATTTATAAGGTGCCCCATAAATCTGTGCAGAGCCCACGTGGTCGCATCTCAGCAATAGGCTGACCGAATGGTATATGTTTGAAGGTAGAAGCATGATCTGTCTAGGCGATCATTATTATCTTTTTCAAGATAAAGATTCAAGGTCTCATAGAAATCTCGAGCCGTCAAATTGCATATTGCTGTTCCTGCAGAATGGGGCGATTTACCTTAGTGTCCACCACCATAACTACTGATCAGCTCGCGCCACCCTCCCTCCTTAGTTACTAGACACTGGGTAGCGTCCCTATGAAACAGGAAAACTCCAGGGAGTCAGTGGCAAAATAGTCATCCCATTGACAGCGTCGAACGAGTTCTTGGACTAATTTCTAGTCTGTGTGCTTACATATCATGCTCCCTGAATCTTGTTTGTTTCCTGTATTTGGTGACGGGAAAGTCAGCCAGCGGAGTACCATTCTAAGGTCGCCACTGGAAAATCTGTTGCCAGCACAGGCGTAGACCGGGATTATGTTGTGATAGAACACAAGTTTCAACATACTGTCACCACGGGTAGGCGTCTGGACGTGTTTTTTCCGTCCGTAGCAATCAACAGTGGCAAGTAATTCGTCGAGGCGTTGGGGGCCGGAACTACTTAACCAGTTGACGTCTGTAAGATTGAAGTCCCCTGCAATCATTTTGTAATTAGTACTAAACAAAGAGGCGTGTGCAAACCATTCCACTAATAATTCACCAGCCTCGTGGGTTGAGTATGGCGCTCAATGAACACAGCCTATGAGATGCTTGCGTTTATCTCCATGTAAGACGACCCAGAGTGAGTCGAGTACCGTATTCAGTACTTCATCTTCCACCTTACTGACTGCGAATGAGTTATATATATCTATGAAGCATCCCCCACCGCGCTTGCAATCTCTATTTGCACGGTGTAGGGTGTAGTCACATGTGCCCAAATGCGCATCAAGTGTAGAGGATGAGCAACGCGATTCAGTTATCAGAATCACCGTGGGCTTGGCGACCAATACTAATGTCCTTGGCTCGGATATCTGGTTGGTTAGGGAACGTACATTAATTGGCGATATCGTGAATAAGTCGTGGGACATTGCAGACTGGCTTAAAGTATCACCATGATCTTATGCTGTATGTGCGTCAGCATCGGCAGGGTTTATGGGGGAAAAGGGGGTTGGACTGGGTGTCCATACATCGGGGTTGGAGCACGATGGGGTGGTCCTAGGTGCCGTGGATCGTACTGTGTTGCTGGATGTACGGGTAGTAGCGGTTACGGCTTGGTTGTGGGTTATGAAGCGTAGCATTGTGAAGTCTACCCATCAACCGGTTATTTGGCGTACCACTACGTGTCATGTTATCGTTTCTGTAGCTAGAAACATATTGTGGGGAAAATTTGCTTTGATGCATGGATAGCTAGTAGGTGATATTTGTTGAATTGCAGCACCCATATGTTTCTTTTTGGAGGGTTTCTTAGGATGTGGTCTAGGTTTGTTACCGCATTTACTTTCAACAGGCTTGTTGAACAGAGAATATTCATAATCATTCTTTGGGCCCAATCCTTCGAAATTTGTTCATCGTAATGTGACTACTACGTTTAGGTGGACATTTGTTAGGACTCCTTACAAAAGTACTAGCTATTTTAATTCCTCTCCGTGATGCTTTGGTCGCAGGGAGACTGACATCTAAATTACCCCCTAGTTCCATTGGCAAGTATGCAAGCTGTGAAGCTTACTCAGTGCTATTGTCGTTACTAGCTGACTAATGCGATGCTCAATCCGCTTTCGGTCAGTGTAAGCCCGAAGAAATGTAAAATCATTGCTACGCATTATTGTGTATTGACACGGTGTTTTCTCTTCAGCTTCGGTTATGGACTTAATACTGTTATTTATGATCTTGAAATTTAGTTAACTTACTAGCGTCAATAGAGTTGCCAAACCTAAAAATGATGGGACAGTTAGACCGTGTTGATTTTTTACGGAGTCGTTTGCATTCACATAACACACCAGCCATGCCACAACAATTCGGGATCCTGCTTTTTATGGATTTTAGACGCATTCGTTTCGGTATATTGTCAAGTATAGGCCGACGAGATGAGACTTTACGCTCCATCACTTCGGTAGTCCATGAGATTTTCTCATCCGGAAAAATTGTGGGATTGTTTTCGAAAAGGCGGGCTATAGGGTCTAATTGCAAGCATCCAATAAAGTCTTAACCTAGTCAATATCAGAATAGTTTTCAGTGATATTTGAGATTGATAGTGGAATGCAGTCGAACTAGCCTAATTTTTTCTGCAGTTCCTTTACTTTTCTCTGGATGCCTTCTACAAGGCAGTTTAACTCACAGAAGTCAAAGTTCTCCAACAGAATATCCCTCAGCTGCATTACTGGAGTGAAGACTGCATTCGAAGCATTTGGTGAGCTAGTAGCTGTTACTGTATTATGGGGCGTTAACTAAGTATTAGGCGATTTCGGGCTACTATTGTGTTCCTACGATCACGACGTTTACAGATTCGACCCCTAATTTTCAATGGTCACCTATCGGAATTCAATAAATTAATATTAGCGGAAATGTGTGAAAATGTCACTAATTTTGAACGTATTGCTCTCCGAAGCCACTGCAAAGTAGTTCTTTACGAAATACACGAAGTAATTGCATTACAAACCTTCAATGTTGAGGATGTGGGGGTTCCCAACACAAAAAGGCAATGGCTGAATAAAATGTCCGGCTATTAACTGAAGTTAGGATTCAGGATAATAGCGCAAAATGGTCCGGTATTAGAATCTGATTTATGTAAAAATGAGATGTAAAGCATACAGTATATTGTTTGTGTTTGACAACGCGTTCGCAGATCTTTTGACAGTTTTGTTCTTCCAGGACTTTGTATCTATCTGAATATATCTAGGTACAGGGTATCTGCTTGTCACAAATAGAGATTTTCAGGAGAGAGGTTAGGCTAAAATGCATGAGTAGCCTTGAAAAGTCCGTGAAGCACGAAATTTCTAGGGGACACTCCAAACAAGCTTAAGTGGTAAAATGCAAGCTGCTCAAATAATCTGCACTAATTCATCGTCAGGATGAAATGCACTATTTGAGGTGCATGTTATCAGAAACCATAACAACAAACTCTTCAACAGTTTAGTGATATCTGAAGTATTCAGCTATACATTAGACTGACAGGTGAACAACATAGAAGCCACCTACACACACTACGACTTTGGCAATCTACCTTGTACTCTTACACCACGAAGATGACTCCGATCCAAACAAATCCCGAAAATGACTGTGGAGAAGCAAGCACTGCTTCGTTTAACGACACTAGACAGCTAATTTTCACGCATTGTTTCGAATTTCTATATATGACACTTTATTAGTCTTTTCGCAATTCTTCGGACTGGTAACCTGCTATGCTCTCTCCTCATTTGAAGAGGGTTGGATAGAACGACTGGTGCCGCAGACCTATAATGAAACTGCTGGTAATATTAAGGGTGATGCAAAGTCTATTGGACCGTCGTCTCAGGAAGCATAAGAACACTGGTACCATTCTGAATGTAAATCGGCAAGATTTCCTGGTTTTCATTAATGAATTGCCGAATAACCCTAGCTCCTCAACACTCCTGTAGACCTGAGATGTAAAATTATGGAGGCCATTAGGAATTAGTAGCAGACTGCCACTGAAAGTGGCATATCAGTAGATACAAACAGCTCTAGAGATTGCATTCACCAACAAAAAGGACTTCTCCACTTTATGTGGAAATGACCTCTCCCACAACCAAACAGATTTATATTTCAGGTGAATACTCACGGAAAAATTAGAAGCGAGCACCAAACATGCAGCAGACGCATCGAAAACCATCACAGCTCTCTGAACCACCTACAGGCGGTCAGGTGCACTCAAACTTGGGATGTTAACGCAACTGTACAAAATGTCCAATTTACCCCATCAGCACTTTCGAAAAGACAATTCGACCTCTTATAGATCGTCTTAAGTTGTCACCATTTAGAAATATCGATCGTCCAATGATTGGCCCCGAAAACTGGATTTATGTGCTCACTGCTATTTCACAACTAGGAAAGATTTGATTATGGATTACAACCTAATGCACCCTAACAAATATCAATGGTCGGGCACTGATAGATATCTCAGGTTGACCCGAAAAGCGTCACCCATTAGAGGGCAAAGATAAAACTGAAATCTGACTACGTTTTCACTAGAGTTCCTCGCTTATGAGACCCCAAGCTGGCCGACGTGACTACCGTTCCGATGGTTAGTAGCTCCCAGAGAAAACTTAAGGGTCATCCCAAAACCAATGTTATTTACTCGTTTGGAGTATTATCCTGTAAAATAACAGTTAAGAGTTCCAACATAGACTCTGTATCAGTACAAACCATGTATGAACGTCTTACCTATTCCTGCATTCAGTGGAGCTAAATTAAGCTTGAGTTAACTAGATGGTGGGAGAGATTTTCTGAAGCAGAATTCACCAAAAATCTAGAACTATTCGAAAACCCTAAAAGCGGAGCTAAAAGCTTTTCACAGGTTTGTCACCAAGATATTGATTACTGGGCAATGCTTTAAACCAGGCGAAATCATTATTTCACACCCTTAAATTGTGTTGCGCAAAAAAAGCGCACATTGCAGGAACGCGCGATTGTCAATGGTCCGAGGAACGTTGATTTTCTAGATTATGGCTGATCTTCCGCCAACCCAAGACATTGACGAGACTCATGACTGCGCATCGCAATCAACTGATTCTTCAAAAGCATGGGGGCGATTGCTTCCTTTGGATAAGAGATTTCCTTCTCTTGGTTTGATGCCTCTTAGTTTTGTAATCGATAATAGAATTAAGTAATGACTTTTATACATTTGGTCGTGGTGACGATTGTTCTTTTAAATTCGTCCCTGATATGTTTGACGGAGCTGCTCAGTTTACCACCATTAGTAAACTGCATTTTAAGATAGTATTGGTAAATATATCTATTCCCGGTTCTTTCAACATTCAATTTTAGGATACTCTGGGCGACAGTCCATTAGTTTTCATACATGATCTTAGCAGCAATGGAACTTTTGTTAATGGCTGCAAAATAGGGCGTAATAAAAAGCGACCACTGAATAACAATGATGAAATTTCAGTGTCACTGAAAAATTTGAAATGTTTGAGTCCATTTTAATACCTTACTCAACCAATAGGTTATATATATATTTATTCCTGTTTATGCAGGAACATACCAATTGTACAGGCATGGATAAGTTATTATATAAATTACAGTTTGTTTGTTCAATCAAACATTAGAGTCAGTCAGAACAGTCTGCAAAATAGTCTGTCTGTGTAACACATAAAGAGATATAGAAATATTGTCTTCGCATTAACAAAAAACCCAGACTTCAGATGAATGTGATACAAATATCTGGGAAAAATAAAGCTTGAAGTCAATTCTATAAAACTTTGTTGTGAACAGCATCCGTGAGATAAAGTTTATTGATGTATTATTTTGATTCAATAATGTATTTATTCCATTTTTGTCAGCAGTCTGATCGTAGTTTTATAATAGGAAAGAAATTTGATCGTTGATACGAAAATTAGATAAGGTAATGTTAAATTGTTTTACTGCATCAAATGGGGTCAATTCTAGAACTATCCATTTGCGCCATTTGCGTCAGCATGGCAGACTGTACATGTAAGTTGAGTAATACATTGAAAACTGTTTGAAAACCAGTTGTTTCTTTATATCAGATCAAGAATACTCCTTCTACAGAATGTTGGCCAGCGTTTTCAAGTGGTTGCAACGGATCGTTCATGGAATTTGAGTTTGAATTTACTTAAATTGTCATTTCAGTTTAGATGATGGGTTGTTCGACCTCGACCAGAAGATATATAGAAGTGCAGGCTCAGGATTTAATAACAGAAAGAGAAAGTATGTAAACATGAACTGGACGTTAATATTTTATGTATATATAAATGTTTATAAATGCATATCATTGTATAGTAAACACTACCTATAATCTAGTTGTTCTTTCATGTATTTTTGCGAAGTCTTTGAGTTTATTTAGTGTCATAATATTCAGTAATGAGTCTGGGCGTTATAGTGTTCTAATAGCTCATGCGTTTTAGAAATAAGTGTGCGGTGTGATTGGCATAGTCATTTGGGTGAAGCATTTCATATAGCAAGCGTTTGAAGGTTATGATAGAGTGACAGGTCCTTATTTCTAGGGGTAAACTGTTCCAGATCTTAGAGTACATGACTATGAAGAAGTTTGCACGGAGTGTTGTCTTGCAGTTTTTCCTAGATACTGTGCACGTTTGGTTACGAAGATTGTAAGAGCCTTCCGGTGAAAACTGTATCTCCTTACTGTCTGAGAATGATATTTTATGCAATATTTTAAAGAAAAATGTTAGGTTAATGGTGAGTCGTCTCATCCAGAGTGGGTCGATACCTAGAGTTATACACCTTGATGTGTAGTCCTTTTCGCAGTCAAATCCTAGTAGTTTAGACGTGAAGTATCGTTGGACACTTTCTATTTTAAGCCTGTCACTTACGCGAGTGCTGCTGAGAATAAATGGACAATATTCAAGTAGTGGTCTGACACAAGTTTTATATAATAATAGTTTCGCTTCGTAGTTGTGGAAATTCCTGAGTATGCATCCTAAGAGCATCCTCGATTTACGCGTGTGTGTTGCCACTTGCTCAGAAAATGTCAAGTCACTAGAGTACCTGAGTCCTAGGTCAACAACACTTTGGAGTCTAGGCAAGGCAATAGATTCAAGTACCAGTTTAATATTTATTGAGGGTGCACCGAAGCATATCCAACCACATTTTTTAAGGTTGAATTTTAGGTTCCATGTGGAGGACCATGCAGTTACTCGATCTAGTTCTTCCTGAACAGCTTTCTGAAAGTACCCTAAGTCATCACAGTGGAGTGTGTAAGCTACTTTAAGATCATCTGCAAAGATGAATGGTTTACCAAGTGAGAAACAGCTGCATATGTCGTTGACATATAGAGTGAATAGGAGGGGGCCTAAGACGATACCTTGAACTACACCAGAAGTGACTGGACTAGGTTTAGAGTTTACAGAACGCAGTCTAACTACTTGGGACGTATTGTTAAGGAATGATTCAATCCATCCTAATAATGGGTTACGTATTCCTAAGGAGTTTAGCTTATTTATTAGAAGCAAATGGTCAACGCGGTCAAAGGCTTTGGAGATGTCGAAGTAGATGACAAGTACTAGCTGTTGTTTGTCACGGCTGCTAGTTATGTAGTTAAAGAAGTCAAGGTGACATGTCATGCATGATCTGGATTTTGGGAATCCATGTTGGTTTGGACTTAGAATATTGCAGCTGAGCATATGTTTGAGGATATCATCTTTAACTATTTGTTCAATGATTCTAGGTACTATGGGTGTAATATTGATTGGCCTATAGTTGTTGACTTCAGTTTTTGATCCGGATTTGTGTTTAGGTACTATAAATGTGGTTTTCCATTTATCTGGATAGGTATGGCTTTCTAGGGACATTGTAAAGATCTTAAGTAATAAAACGGAAATGTCAGAACCACCGTGTTTATAAAGATACGATGGTATACCGTCAAAACCGGCACTACTAGAGCTTTTAAGAGTATTAACGGCTTGGTTAATATTAGAGTAAGTGAAATGAACTGTACTGATTTGTTTCAGCGTTGAAGATGAAGGGAGTTCTATTTTAGATTGTAAACCGAGAAGTGGACTTGTAGGCTTAATGTAGTTAGCTGCAAACGTCCCATTAAACAGTTCACACATGTCTGCATGGTTGCTGTATAGTTTGCCCTTGTTTATAAGGAGAGAAATCTTATGACTTTGGCGATTCATTGGTTTCTTTAGGATTTCAGTGAGAGCACCTACTCTGGTGGTGCTGGCTAGTGCCGTGCATTCTTCATTTCTCATACGCAAGTTATGAGCTTGCGAGATGGAGCTAAAAGTACTAAGTATTGACCCTAGTGTACTAAAGTCGTGTCGCCTGAAGTAACTTGTTGACGGTCTTTTCAGTTTCCTACGATCCTTTGGCTTTATGAATGTCTTTCTATGTGGGGAAAACTTTAGTGTTTGAAATGGGATGACAGCATCTAAGCATGTGTTGGAGTTATAGTAAAAGATGTCTAGAGCTTTCGAGAGGCTATCCAGTATAGAAGTACTCTCTCCATTCTGAGGATCTTAGCATTGATTTCACTAGAGTCCAGTCTGCCTTACTGTAGTTCCTGTAAGTTATTTGTTGTGAAGTAGGGGTATGGGTTGCATTGCTACTTGACGGAAGTGGCAGTGCACACAGCACTGTTTTGCGGTCACTCCCTGAAAACTCAGAACCTACTAGGGTAGAAAGGGGACTTATATTGTGGCAGAAGATTAAGTCTAGTACGTTATTACCTCTTGTAGGGGTTGTGACAGTCTGTTTCCAGCCAAGTATATCCAGTGTGCCTAAGAACTTATCGAATTTAGTTGGGCCTGTGGGTATTTCCCAGTTGATTTCTGGTAAATTAAAGTCTCCACATAGGATCTTATGATCGTAGTGGAGGGTGGATAATTGTTCTAGAGTGTTAATAAGTTGGGTCTCGTAATTACTAAAGGTGCCAGGTGCTCTGTAGGTGCATCCAATTAATACTATTGCGTTATTTAAGTGTAAGTTAACCCATAAAAGTCTCAGGCATGTTAAGTGTACTACTTTCTAGCCGTGATACAGTAATTACATTCAGAAAGTACATGAGACAACCCCCTCCCTTACCACCTTCACTGTCACACCGATAGTGTGTATAGTTATCTAAGCTTATCTCTTCATCCAGTATGTTCGAGTTACACCAGGATTCAGTGATGACAATTATAGGGGGTTTGTATATTACTGTGAGTGGTCTGAGCATCGGTAGTTTATTTAGAACGGATCTAGCATTTATGAGGATTAGGTAAAGATGAGATTTGAAATAGCATTTGAAGTACTTAAGTTCGTTAATCAGCCCCGAATGTGGTTCAGCACCCAGTAGTACTGTTTGACATGACGACCCTATGTTAAGAGGAGTTTCAACATCCAGCTCATCTATGTCTATCGAGTTGGTGTGTGCTGTTTTCGGTGAAGAATTGAGCGTTGGAGTACTGGATGTGCTATAGGCTAAGGCAATTTTATTTTTAGTTAAGCTAGAAACGGGGGTAGGGATCTTTATTTGACCTAAACTTGTGCATGTACCAAGTGTGCTTAGTGGATGCAGGCGAACTAGACTGTTCCTACATTCATGCAAAGGGGGAGCCAGCACTAGCGGTTTAGGAGTGTTAGCATCCCTACCAGCTGTTTTTTCAACGCTGAGAGGGACGCAGAGGATAAAAAATGATTGGGACCTTGTGAAGACCATGGTCTATTATTCCACCTATTGTTAGGTACTAGTGGTGTCCTTGTAAGGGTTTCGAATGTACTGCTTTGTGGGTTAGTTCCCAGCAGGCTTGTACCGTATATCCTATCAAAATTTATTAGCGTGCCATACTGTGAATGCCCTGAGTTGTTGGTGGTCGAGTTCTGACTATTGTCACTTGTACTCTTGAGGGTGGCATTATTTTGGCGTTGGTTATCAGTATGTGCCATGGTGCTATTTCGCACGTTGAGGGTGCCAATACTATTGACCATGGGGAATGTGGGCTTACTTATACTGCCATTGTTGTTGTTGGCATGATTTGGAGTCATATTCTCCTTTTTTTACCAATGGACTTATGGCTAGGAGAGGACAGGGTCGACTTTCGGGGGATTTTGACTTTTTTCGGGGATTATTTGGTGACATGTCTAAATCTACGGTGGTAGGTGGTATAGTTTTATTGGCTATTCGATTACAATTTAGTGGCCTTTCGGTTGGTGTCGCTCTCTGAGAGGATAATTCTGTGTGGTTTGAGAGGGGTGGTGCGGTGGATTCTACGGTATCTCTCAAAGGGTTGGGTATAATTGCTGCTTGCAATGTCCTATTGTTTATTCCAGAATTAGACTCAGTGTGATAACTATATACGCGCCTTTCTATGACGGTCTTGTCCACCGTGACCTTTATTAGTTTGTAATTTCTGGCTTGCGATAGGGTGTGTTGGGAGTGGATGAATTTTCTGGCCTCTGCCGGTGTTTCGAACTGAAAACGAATAGGACAACACTTTTCATGTTGACTCTTCTTCAGCCTGTAGCACTTAGTCTTGGAGTTGGGCATTTTCGCCTCACTAAGTAAGATGCGCTGTGCCCTTTTTAGTGCCTCATTGTCCGGAACGTTGTAGACAATAGTATTTAGTTTAGCGTCGAGTCGTTTTGTTACTTCTGTAGTAACAAAGTTTATGAGGTTATCCACCTTAGATATCGATTCACTGTCAAGTTTGTTAAGGTCTACAGTTTTCATGAGAATAGTTAAAGGTGTCAGTTCACAGACCTGCAGTCTGATATCACTGATCTGACCTGATAAATTGGAGATTTTGGTATTGGTATCGGAAATTCCAGGATCTACTGACTTATTGTTTTTTAAGTCCCTTAACTCGGCCTTAAGTTCTCCTATAGACAACTTTAGAAGTTCTATTTCTGAAGATAGTACTGAAACAGAGCTTGAAGGCTGGAGCTTTTCGATAAGCACATAAGGTGTAGGGAGGGTTTCTGTATGAGCAGAGGGTACTGAATTTTTGGGAGTAGTGCTAATACTAGCTGTCAGTATAGTTTTATCCTCAGTTTCAGCTCGACGCTTACGACACACAAGTGAGTTTTGTGGCTCACTATAACCATTTGTAGGAAGTATGTTGCTTGATGTAGCAATCAACGACTTAAAATTAGTCATCAGTTTTACAGGGGATTGAGTTCGCTGCTTGTTACTTTGGTTAACCATAACTATTTGATATGAGAGTTAATAGTTATAGGTATGGAAGTAGTAGAGGACTTGTGCAAGGATTACAACAAGATAAATTTTATGTAACGAATCACGCAAAAATGTAACGCAAACGTTGGACGTACCGCTACTTTATATATTTTCTGATTTCATTTGTGCTTGTATTTCATACCCTTCGGAAGTGACGGACAAATATACTGTCTCCAAACATCTTGGACGGTTAGTATTGCTTGCGTCTAATAATTAACATGATTGCAGAAGTGCTTTTGGGGAAGTTAGGCTAGCATTTGATAAAGAGTACTGTGAAAAATACGCAATAAAAATAGTTCAGAAGAAGAACTTTTCCATCCTGTCAAAATTTGGCAAGGTATGTTACTTTCCATTACGTTTCTCGAAGAATTAGCCTTTTACCGGTTCTGTCGCCGCTGAAGTGGATATATTGATGCGTCTAGACCATGTAAGTTTTCTTGAAATTGGTATGTGTTTATTATGTGATTGATTGTCCTGTTTTATTTATATAAATATACATAATAAAATGTTTCCGGAAGTTTATATTTGAGAAGAATGGTAGATTACCCATAACCTTAATACTTGTGTGTGATAAAAGGCTTATATCTTCATTTCTCAACTGTTTTATCATGCGATGGAATCCTAATATAGAAACAACAAAATGTATTAGGTATAATATGTGGAGTTTGTTCATTATATTACGGTCCCGCTCCGTTTCGCGTTGCCTTTAGTTATTCGGATTCTACTATCTACAATTTTTGGGATTTACTCACTGCAGTCAAAATGATTTTATTTCCTCTTTTTCATTTCTGTAAAACTCACTATCAGTAATCGAGTAAGTTTAATGCCTAATGGAATAGGTAGATATAGTTCACTAAAACTATCATGAAGTCGTACTCAGGTGTAAGCGGTGATTTCTGTGAAACTTAACGATAACCCAAAACATATTTAGCCAGTTCTTGTCTGTTATATAATTCCCATTACTGTATTTACTTAAAGTGCTTTTCAAGTACTTGGTTTGAAATTTATGAGATATCTAGCCTTAATCAGGTTACATGTTAGCATGTACCCCAACATTCCAAAATATTAGTCGTTTCTATGTATGGCCAATATACTGCTATAAAGTGAGATACAAAATATTTCTTTATTGGTTTTCACTCTGACAATTTACAAAAATGCGTTGTATATGCACAATAAAGGCACACACACCGTAGAAATTGTAGCCACATTTAAATTTTCAGTGGTCTTTGTAAATTAATGAGTTTGCAGTGTAGAACTATGCACGAAATGCAGCATTTAAAGTTATCGTACACCACAAAGTAAACAGATGCTTGGAAAAAACTCAGGTGAAAAAGTAAGAAACAATAATTATGTGGTGGAACATAAAGGCTTAATGAGTCTGGTAGTTAAGATCATTGAGAGCATTTTCAAGCCGCATCAACAACCTCAACTCATTGGTTCTTAGTATCTCAAGGGCTCCAGCCAGGCGGTCTTCACCTCCCCACGTGGCCCAAACGAAAAGTCAAGGACTTCACAGATTGAGGCCAGGTTTTGATTTGACTTCCTCTAACTCTTCCAACTTAGTCCGATGTCACCTAACATTTCTCGACGAGCAATGGGATGGATTGACATGTGTAAAACGTGTCCTAGCCATCTCAGTCATTGTAGCCGTACATCCACATTGGCTAAATTGCCCTCCTTACCTAATCTCAGTATTACTCACTATGTAACAGTTGACATAGTAGACAAAATGTAAACAACCATAGTCATATATAGCTAGCCTCTTCAGGTCTCTCACTCTTAAAAACCACGTCTCACAGTCATAAGGGAGGACAAATCGAACTACTGCGCAGTATACACCTTCAACTGATAGCCGGATATCACATATGCACTTAGGATGACGTAAGTCAGCAAATACAACATGAACCATTTGTACCCTTGTTGAGATTTCGTGAACAATCAGTCTATCAGGGTTGATTCAACTTCCCAAATAAGCGAAGTGGTTAATACGCTTAACCACTTCACTTCCTATCTTTGATTCGCAATGTTTGCATAACTATAATTGGACCTTCGAAGATTTACATAAGTTGGTTATATCTTAATCTAACAAAATATCTTCATCTTTCAATATATTGTTGATTAAATTCTATCCTAATTGACAATTTTCTTTGCCAGCCCTTCATCATTCAAATTTACGATGTGATGGATACACCAGAAGCTCTGTATATGGTTCTTGAACTGTAGGAAAAACTGTTCTAAATAGCCTTCATAACTGTATTTTAGTGTCGAGGGCGGTGAACTTTTTGATCGCATTGTTTCACTTGGCCAACTAAATGAATTGGACTCAAAGTTTTTCTTTCTCCAAATGGCTATGGCTGTTGAGGTAAGCAATGAACTAGTATTATCTACCCACAAAATCACTTTAGTTTTTCCATATTAGTTTGTTTATTAGGTATATCACACAGTGAAACAGTATTATTTACTGGATGACGTTTTGAACAAAATTTATTGTTCATAATCATATCAATTGTGATCACACGACTTTGACACTTGAGTTTTATAGTTTTCTTTGTTCTCCCCCATTTGTCGTATGGGTAGTAGAATTTTCCAAATGTCGGGGACAGGTGATGAATCATTCCTATTACATGTATTTGTAGTTGATTCGATAAACAAAGCTTCTGTTATCAATCTCTCCCTATACCCTGTGACATTAGATTTTAAAACTGTCATCCTATCCCATCCTATTGTATGGTTGTGTGTGACTGCATGTAGTGCTATAGCTGAATTATTCTCTAGATTTCTTATCTTATTCGGGTCAACCAATCTAGATTTTGCTAAGCTTTTATGTTCAGCTAGTCTGACTGCCCCTGTTCTACTAGTTTGACCTATGTATTTGACCTGACAATCATTGCAGGGTATTAGATAAACTAAATTGTTTTGTTTTAAAGGCTCTACAGGATCCTTTAACCGACAAAGCTTGTTTCTAATTGAGTTTGTGGGTTTGAATGCCGTTTTTATTCCTGCCTTGTTAAGGATTCTGCGTAAGGCTTCCGAGGTTCCTTCCTTGTATGGAATTACTACTGATGATTTAGATTCTTTATTGTTGGTGTCGTCATTAATATTATTATTATTATCATTATCATTATTATTGTTATTATCACTATCGCTACTATCATTATTTATTTTATTTTTACTTTTCTTTACATATTTCCTGACTAATTTATCCGGGTAATTATTAAGTTTTAAGGCTTCTTTTATGTGTGTTAGTTCCTGTTTTAGATTTTCTTTGGTACTGCTTAATTTTTGGGCTCTGTCATTTAAACATTTCACCAATCCTATTTTTACTGACATAGGATGGGATGATCGGAAGTCCAAATATCTGTTGGAGTGTGTGGGTTTCCTGTACACACTAGTGTTTACCTTCCCATCTTCTTTCCTCTTTACCTTACAATCTAACATTGGGAGCTCCCCTCCCTGATTTTCCAATTCATAAGTGAATTGAATTGCTTCAATCTTAGAGTTGATATGTTCGAAAAACCTATCTATATCTTGTGTTCTAAGTACAGTGAATGTGTCGTCTACGTACCTCCACCATACTTTTGGGGTGGGGGTGAACGTTTTAATCGCTATGCTTTCCCACTTATCCATGAATATATCTGCTACCACTGGGGATATTGGTGATCCCATGGCAACTCCCTCAGTTTGTTTGTATATTTTCCCTTGGAATTTAAATTCTGTGGAAGTCAGGCATAGCTGTACTCCCAGCATTATGTCCTCAAGTGGCACTTTTATCCTAAGTTCGAGTTCTTGGTCAGAAATGAGTTCGTTTCTGACTGCCTCTATAGCCATATTTATTGGTATACGTGTGTATAAACTGACTATGTCAAAACTAACCATTTTTTCTTCATTATCTAATTTTAAATTATCTAATCTACGTTTGAGTTCATAAGAATTAGTTAGTCTAGATTTCGAGTGGATTTTTAGGGGATTTAATACCATGGCTAAATATTTAGATAATTCATAAGTAGGTGAATTTCTAAAATCAACTATAGGCCTAATAGGGTATCCTGACTTATGAACTTTAACAACACCATACATCCTACTGGGGTTATTAGTTTTGGGCATTAAATTAAACCACTTAGACTCACCTAGAAACGGCTTCATTCGGCGTATAAGATCCGCTGTGGATTTCTTAACTTTATTCATAACTGTATCAATTGGTTTATTAATTTCCTCATATGGTCCTGTTCATATGTGAGTGTTTAGTTTTCTTTCGATGTTCATTTCAGTCTAGACTTTAGTTTTTTGTCTCATAATTCTACTCGAACTACCTTAATTCCTTTTACTTTATCTTTAAAAAGTTGAAAGTCGATAAATATAATGTTTTCATTGATATTTGTAAACATTTATTTAACCATACTAGCCATAAGGTTAGCGTTATCCCTTCGATTAATTGAGATTTTGTCAGATTTTGAAATATTTCAGTAGATATAGTTCTAATGGTTCCCTTGTTCAAGTGAGCCACGTGTTTTTACTTGTTTTTCTGTAATATGAACATAACAAAAACAGTGGTCTGAGCAAAGTCTATGTAGAATGAGCAATACTTAAATTTCAATTGTTTTGCTTTATTCAAATTCATAAAGAGAAATAAGTTTAGGAATTTTCTGATCGAACTCGTCATTAGCACTAAATAGACATGTTAATTGGTTGCTACGCTGATATCAGAATAGTAGCCAACTGGTTGTTACTGGTTCATTCTTACAAGATGAACTCACTGCAGAATTTTCTCATAAACTTTAGCTAAAAGACCTTAAAAACTTCTGATCACTTTCGATTTTTACTATGGGTAAAATTTATTTTGATAAAGTATCACAGTGTTTTACGGTAATATTTACTGATGACGTTTCGAGCACAATTTATTGCTCGTAATCATATCAAGGCTACGATAAATTTTACCCATAATGGAATTATACTCTACCACAGTGCACAAGTTCTATTCTTATATCACTTTCGATTTTGTGATCTCTGGTATTTTTACTTTATTTAAATTGCCTGCTTTGTCTTCAACTCGGAGAGAATAGTCCCTACATCATCGCTACCATTATTGTGTCGGTTTTAGTTATGTTTTCACTTCGTTTCTAGTCGTGATGAACTTTATTCTCATTGGTGCATATACAGTTTCCAGGTCTGTTTATTTCTTTATTCTGAGTTGATCAATTAATCCCACTAACTCATTAGAAATATCAGACTCCCATTTAATGTTCAGTACTCTACAGACTGATCAGTAACTGACTTATCAACATAAAACCGCACAAAATTGCACCATATTACTGCACTCAATACAAAGATTGAAAAAAAGTGTATGTGTGGTCGAAACTGCTAACCTCATCATATCTCCCACTTTCGATAGATGCATCTAACGGGTGTGAAGAAGAATGAGCTGCGGTGCTTCACAAGATGCACATCATTTGTTGGGTAACAGTGTATCTCACGGGCCCTCAAAATGCAAATACCAAACCAGCCTAATGTATTCCTGATGACATTTTGTAACCAGACAGTTCAATGGAGTTGATGCATTCCCTAAATAATTGCAGTGACAAAGACACTGCCATTCTACTCCTTACTGGAAACTAGCGCAAACCAGTCTAATAGCATCTTGCATATGTCAGGGTTAAATCGCATCCCGAACATAGTTGAATTTTTTGGTCAACATGTTCAAATGACTACATATCGTCAGTGTCTTCAGTTGAATTGGTTGTGTAGTATATGTACTCTGACACAACGAGACATTTTTCCTTGACAGTGAGTCCACTCCTCGAAAGTCGAAGTCAACTAAAGTCACATCCATTAGAGCACTTATATTGAATTTAAATAAAAATAATAACGGTGAGCATCGCCGATAGATATCACTAATTGTCATCGCTTCGGGGAACTCCTCTTCATAAGTTCTTACACAACTACTTTAGAGCAGTACACCATACTTTCTAGACGCCTCATTCATAGCCACATATTGAGATTTTCATGACTTTTCGTCTTACAGTTTACTGATTTCTCAGTGAATTTTTCAGCATCACTATACGCAATGATATGAAGCTTATACTTTTTCTCTATTTGCCTGTTTTGTTTTTTCTCAATTCAACCTTCAAAGTATCTGCACAATCATGGAATTACACATCGCGATTTAAAGGTAATGTTAACAATGATTATATATGCTCGTTTTCTATTACTGTCATATGACTCTTAATTTTTATAACAACACTTTTCACTTATTGTCCATCAAAAATGAACAAGTTTAAGTACTTTCTTTATTTTATGAAAAAAGAACACGTTTGGGATTTCGTCAGTGAGAATACTGCTTGGTTTTTTGTTTCACTTAAGTAGTTAGTCTTGCTAAAATTTACTAAAACAAAGACTGATTACATAACTCGGTAACCATTTAAGAATGTGTACACTTGGTGTATTATGGCAACAGTACCAGGTAGTTTTCGAGAACAAAGTATTTATAATAGATTCACATTAGTTACTCAGTTGTTGAGAATCAAATGTATTAGTCATCATGTTATTCAGGTATTATTCACTAATGACTATGCTTCGATAGGATTAGGAAAGCACTGTGATTGCTTTCATGTCTTGTTCATGATTCAAGAAATCCTTTTTAAAGAAAATATTTAAAGTAAGCAGGGTTTTTCATAACTTAAAGGAGTTTCACAGGCAGAGGTCAAGTTATATAATTATATTTACTAGACAAGAGTAGACATATCACAAAACTGGTACGGCCGACGGTGAATAGACTAGGATCTTCTCGAAATGCTGTCATGTTGCCACGCATTCATAGCCTCTGCCAGGTAAATCCTATTCACTGCCTTCATACGGTAAGGGTGTTCTTCATAAAAGTTAAACAACGAATGCGAAAGTCTGGTGCTTACAGTTGGACTGGTGGATATTCAGGTTTATATGGGGGAGCTGAAAGACCCTGATTCCAAACATGTGGTTGCCAGCAACCATTGGAACGTAGCTCCTGATTCTGTAAACCAGACTTCGAGTCGAAGACTTGGGGATGGCGCCTTAAGACAAACGTCTGCGTCATCATTCCTCAACTTCATAAGGAAAGACGCTGAAAAAGATTCAAAGAAGTGTAGGGAGGGTCATTCCAAGCCTTTTAGACGAAGGATGCAACAAAACGTTGTAGAAATCGAATCTCTTCACACCTTGTTACCTTCGAGTTAATTACAATTTCACCAAATACAACAATAGCTACTGAGTCAAGGTTATCGCGCTAAAAATTTATTACTACGTATCTCATGGTAGCTCGCGAAGTATCTCTCACCAAGAGGTAACAACATGATTGCGCCCCAAACTCTTTCCTCTTCCCCCATGTCGAATGAACAGTTAAGAAACTATCAATAACGCCATCGAGAATTGTTGCTGTTGGCAGGAGACAGCTCTGCCGAACGGTGTAGTGCTTGATAACAAACCGAACTTCAGTGCGATTTGAGATAAATGGCAAACAGGAAAATCGAAGATTAACCGCCCGGCTAACACTAAACCAGTAGATCTAAGCTAATTATGCAAAAGTTTGATCACCGAGTTTACAGGTAGTCACTATAAATATACCACAGAAAAGCCTACAAGTGAGCTTCAATACAGAACACATTGCGAGAAGTAATGAATACACTTAACCGATAAGAAGATTCTAAAACATCCAGTTTAACAAGCAGTCTAAGACTTACAGGCAAAAATTAACGAACTGCTCGAGAAGGCAGAGAAGACAGGACCTCAAGTAAACATAGAGAAGATGCAGGTGATTGAAGTAACCAACGAACACTAGGCACCAATCACTAACGATAAAAGAAATTTGAAAGAGGTCACTTCCTTCACCTGTCTAAGAAGCATCGTCTCAACCACAGACGTAAATGATGGAGACATCAAAACCGGAACCGGAGAGATACGATAGATCGTCGTCACTTTGAAATAAGCGTGGAAATCCTATGCACTAAAAATAAAGAACAAAATTTGAATCTTCAACACCGGCGTTCGATAAGTTCTTCCATATAGGTCAGAGACTTGACTCGGATGTCACTAAAAGCATTTCGAAAATGTTACTGTAGACTTCCGTCAGTGACTGCCTTTGCTGACTGAAGAGTAGGTGGCCAGAGAGAATTAGCAACAAGAAACTATGGAACGAGTCAACCAAGAACCGATTGCTCAACAAATGTTCTGAGGGAAACAAAGGTGGATCGGACAAACACTGCTTAGACCTTCTAATGACGTCTCGCATCAGGTTCTCGAGTGGAACGTGGATGGGCAACGGCAAACTGGGAGTTGGTCCAAAGGTGATATGGGGGAGGTCGTGCTCGGAGGAGATGATAGACCCTGAGCAATCTTGCGGCTCGCTGAAGGGGACCTCAGAGAATAGAAAACCTTATGATCCATTTGGAACTCAAGAGAACAATAAAATAATGAACAGCATACATCAACACTTTTGACAGTATTATTCTAGCCTTCCGTCAGCTAGCAAACGTTGAGTTCACAGTGAGATTGTTGCCTGCTGAGAATACGAAATTAGTTAGAATCGCAAGGTTACTGGGTATCCATTCAAAGTTAACCAACACTGAAATCCTCTGAAATGCATTGCTTCTCTACTGCTAGCTGATATCTGTAAATACTGGCTTAGTAATAGTACAGTGACATAACAGTCGTAATCAGACGGAGCTGTTCTCCAGACGAGCATCTCTGTGCGACTGAACTCGACGCATCGGTCCACTAACTACAGTCTACATTTCTCTCATTCTTTTTAAAACAATTAATTCCCTTTATGAATTCAGATGAAGCAATAAGAAGACGTGATTTGTCTGTATCGTGTAGTGCCTTTGCACAAAACATTTCGAACAATCTGATCACACACGGAATTGTCATAGGAATATATATATGAAATTAATAAAGAGTTAGGAGGTGAGAAAGTAAACTTAGGTCAAGCTCAAAGGACATATTGAAGGTCAAAATGACAATGATCACCAGACCAATTAGGAGAGGTAATAGTAAATCTGCTCTGGTATCAAGACAAAGTTTGCCAAGGAAGGTTTAGTGTGATGACGGACTGTTTTTGAAGACATTATTGTGGCTTAAACTTCCTAATCGCTAGCTAGAGTTTTCACAAACTTTAGGACACTCCCGAAACCTATTTTATAAATAGGTTTAAAAGACATGTAAACATCAATTCTATGTCCTTTCCCTAAAATATATTCATCAGTAGAGGATCTAAGTCTCCTGTTCTCACCATCAATTGGTTCTGAAGATTACATTTGTTTCTGGAGCCATTTAGGAATATGCTTTCAAGCCATTACTTGAAGAGATCGAAACGTCCTCCTTATGCATGCGTGTCAACACTCACGTTCGAATCGGTGAACACAGTAGGATGTGACATCATTTTTTGCATGTTCAAATGGCTCAGACAGATATTTAGATGGTTAGGGTGTTGACGTTCACGGATAGTACGAAGTATACTAACACAAGATCTAGTACCCATAGCTTCTGTAGTATTCGTTTCATGTGGACCAAAGGTAAAGCGAAACAACAGATTTAATCCGCCAAATCTCGAACTATATTTCGGGACCGAATCGAAGTGTGAGATGATTGTTAAACTAGTCAGGGATCGTGCACGAACGAACGTAATACGACAGCGTACTAAATGGCGTGGATGCTTGACCGGAAGCCTTCAGCTAAACAAGTCGACTTAAACAGTGAGGTTCAGCATCCAGTGTTCAGTGATGAATGCTGTGTCCAATAATTCCGGGGAATTACCTACCCCTACAGATATATTGGCTTCACATTTGCAATTATTATGATATTAGCTGCATAGAATGTCTTTTTGTTCACTGGTTTACTGTTTGCTTACTTTTCTTTTCCCTGCCATCTTCATTGTTCTTGTCGTCGTCATCACTAAATGATTCTTTACAAATTTATTGGTTTTCTAACCGGTGAATTAACCAACTTAGATAACAGTAGCATCGGTGGTTCAATGGTAGAATGCTCGCCTGCCACGCGGGCGGTCCGGGTTCGATTCCCGGCCGACGTACTCCGCTTTGTGCATCGGTGGCACAGTGGCTAGGACTCTCGCCGACCATGCACATGGTACGGGGTTCGATCCCCTGCCGACGCACACCCGATGTCTATGGTCGGCCTGCAAAATTTGGGCTACCGATATCCATGCTGAAAATTCCATACTTGTACCGAAAATACGGTGTGTCATCAAGCTGTGATCAAAAATAAAATAAATAAATAAATCATGATCTTAACCGAGGCCACGAGCTACCTTTCAAATTGATTGTGATTAACTTCCCTACTTAGGCATTAAGAAGCCAGAAGGAACTGAAGAAAACAAGTGAGCCTCAGGAACTCTTCCCCACACAATTAAGTGTAAAGAAATCATTTTATTTTGTATCAACTCGTAAAACATTAATATGTTGAACATTGATTCGGTCGAAAATGGAGTGTCTGACTGATTGATTTTGCAATACATCGGATTTTCAGGAAGAATCGATAAGGTCTGACTTAGCGTTTACGAAAACTAATATAAGCTGAGAATTTTGGGCATGTTTGTTTGTTTACATTCAAGTCACCATATTTTTTGATATTCATTGTTGCGCTACGCTGTCAGGTAAATTGACAAAGGTATAGTGTCGGAGTACTGAGTGTTGACGCTTCCTTTGTACCATGGGTTACAGTTATAGTGTAAAAGCTCTTTCCTAGAGGCTTTTGAGATACGGAAATGCGATCCAGAAAGAACGATATCAGGTAACTAACAGTATTGTGCATTTTTGTAATAAGTTGCATCAGAGTTTCTCGAAAATTCGTTCCAAATCCCATAGCAATAAAACCGGAAATAAGAGGCAGATGTATTAGACCCACAAGGTATGATCACATTTCAAACTCGAATTGTAGGAGTACAAAACCCAGTTTAAGGGATGGAGTGATTGAAGAAACATCAACTTTGTAAGTTACAGTTTGTATGGTTGACCGTGTTGATTAAGGAACCATGATGGTGAGAATGACAGCACTAAAGGTAGTCGCATGTCTACTAGCAAGAAAACTGTTGGCTCCAGTAGAATGGGGTCTACTCAAAAACTGAAAGTGTTGTCTGAGTCGAAGCAGAGGCGCAATGAGTTCGATGATAACTCTTTAGTTTCTCCGGATCAGAAGCGCAAACGGTCAGGAGCTGAAAATTACATCAACAAAAGGTTCCTGTACGACGTTGTAGAACCACCGAAACGTCGACAGAAAAAGTTCCTGCATTTCTCAGATCGGTCAACAGCTGCTCTCATGGCTGTTTCATCTGCTAATCTGCTTAGAAGACACAAGTCTAAGACCAGGGTCTCTAGGCAGCAATCAGGTGGTCGTGACCTGTTCTCACATGTGCGAAGTCGGCACGGACGCCGCCTAAAGCCGAAGCATGACTATAGTCCTTCTCAATCAGATAATGAGCATTCTGTGTACAATCCGTCTTTCGTCGCGGACAGCCGGCGGCGTATCAGAAAGAAAGTCTTGGCTCCCACAGTGAAACCACGGTTAAATTCCAAGTTGGAACGTAATAACTGGCCAAGAAGTAATGAATGCAACAAAGACTTTTACTCATCCGATGAACAAGATGACGATGAACTCGATGTAATCATTTCTCCTAAAGATTATGTAAGTTTTCTAATTAAATCTTCGTACAACTGCAGCAGATAATGTGGAAATTTTTATATATTTCGCATCAAAAACATTTTTAGAGTAGCTTGTTCGCTTGTGAAATCATTTTGGCCTTAGCAGTAGGGTCTGTGTTTTTTATCTCCTTGAAGTAGATGACGGAATTTTAATGTCTGTAATTTTCCATAGGTTATTTGCTGTGTATAACTAGTTTCCCGTGTTAGCAGGTCAGAGTTCAATATTGGCACATTGCCTTAAACAAGTGAAACAGAATTCCTAAATGTAGATGATCCCGATTTCGTTGCAAAATGGTACCGACTGACGCTATTAGTTTGCAGCTACACATGACAGTGGTATTTATATTCAATACTTTGAATTGTTTTTAGGTGCATACATATCTCACCGTTACCATTATGCATATGATTTGCTTCTTTGTCTGAGCACTTCATGTGTGTGATCGGTTGGGAGTGTACAGATACATGTAGCAACAGGACCACTGTAGTTGGTTTTCTGTTACCTGTTTCATATGGAACCAGTTGGAACATTGGATATGGACGATAAATGGGAGAACAGGAGTCGTCGTTACATTGTTTGCTAGTTCCTGCATACGTTTTAGTTCACTCAATTATCTGCTTACTTCTGACTTCACCTCTCCTCAACAACCTTCCAGAGTCCTGTGTTTATAATTTGGAAGCGATGTAATTAGTTATATTGTTGGTATATCAGTGCATCGCATCCTTGTAAGTGGTGACTGACGCCGTTGACCAATAAGTACGTTGCATCATGTTTCCATAGAAAAGAGTGCGAGTGAATACACACCAATGTTGGGCGGTGATAATCTGCAGTTCTTCTGTCCTTAGTTTCTAAGTAAAGAGTTACATTCCGAATAAGTTACGACTCTGTAGTGGTTTTCAGCACTCCTGTAATGTAAGTCCTGACAGTTTCCATCTTTTAATTGTTGGGACCTGACATCATGTTAAGGTCTATTCAGGCAGTAAACCGCGTCTCTTATGCATGAACTGATGATTCCAGTAGACATATTGAAATGTCATTCAAAACTGATTTCCAGTATATAGTATTATTCATGAGAAATGTTATTTGCATCTTAGTGTAGAATGAGACTGTTTAGCACATCTATTGATGGGTATACTTTGTCCTAAATAAACAAAATGTAACTCGGACACAATTTCATGTATGTAGGCTGAAGTCTTTGTTGACTGACTACTATTTTCAGTTGAACGAGTCGCATAACAGCCTCATACGAATTGTCGACATATTATACTGAACAATGCACAGTAGTATAGCTTTTGGCTGACCTTTCCTAGCGGGAAGAATCTCAGGGGAACTAATTAGAACACAAATAAGTGAGGGTAGATACATCTCGAGTTTCGATTTTGATATGCGTGACGCCGCAACTTACTGTCAAGCTGTCACTCGAAACCTAAACCCCTATTATTCTTCAGTGTCATCATATCCAACCTGCATAGTCGAGATCAATCCTATGACTTCATGAAATATTGACATCTTTACTCCCGAATACAACGTTTGTTTTAGCCGAATACTACCACACCCAGTAGTAAGTCGGGTTGAACAGTCACAAGTATGTGTCAGTCGCCGTAGTCATGGGTTTGAAGTTTCGTTGGTCTAGATGTTTTTCCACCAAGAATTGTTAACTTCTGATAGCTACTTTATAGTTCAACTACTCATGAACGGTGCTACTAGAACATTCGGCACATTACATTTGATCACCTCTGGACATTCAAAAGTTGCATCGATTTCCTGCAGAAAAATTGTGAGACTGTCTTGTTGGTAGTCGCTGGTCTGTCAATCTGTTTCCGTGGGAGCGATTTGTAGTATTAAATTTTTATTCCTAAAGTTACAATCGAAAGATTATCAAAACAAAGTATGTGCATGTTTTAGCAAAATGTACATGGTAGCTGGTGGTTAAGTAACTTAAATCAATGCACAATCGACGTCATCTTTGACCATTGAGCCTTAGTGCATAGGAGTGTGGTTACGTCCATTAGTGTAATTTGTGAATGGGGTTGGGTTGAAAGCCTTGTAACTTGCGTTAGAATGATCTTAACATTAATTGTACTTTCACGTATAAATCGCTACTTACTGTTTTGTAGTATGCCGGTGCATCGTGTCTACCAACTTATACTGATGTGTTCAATGACATTCAGAAAAGAGGAAATATTCCTCAAGACGAAACTTCAGATTTTGTGGACAACTATGGAAGACCGGATCCATGTGGACTTAAGAATCGCGTGAACTCAAGGCGTGTACTTAGTCCAAACAATAACCAAAAAGGTAGGTGGATTTTTTGAATAAAAGAATGAATATGGCTTAATGCTGGTTTAATTCTTATTGCGAAATTGAGCTACCTCTAGTTTTGTGGAGATTGTATGAAGTACCAGAATATTTCCGATTTTCCGTCTCATTTGTTTATATTGCTGCGATTGCCGTTGGGCTTCCAAAGCGAAAGACGTGGAAAAAGTATCGGCGCTAGGTAACACTAGGTAACTACTTATACCAATTATGTATACAGATTCTAAAAAGTCATAGGGTAGGTGAAACAATTTCCAAGAAGGGTGATGTTTTAACTACCTTTCAAGATAGGTGACTGGGACGTTGGATGCAACACTAAAATGATATTTAACTGACTTATCCCACACAAATGTGTGGGATGCTGGGCAACGGTACTGTAAACGTAATTTGGGTTGCAAAAGTTATCTAATTTGAAACGAGGCGAAGCAGCCGGATGTGACGACATAACCTCAGAGGTGTTTAAGGATGGTAGGGATGAAATAACGTCTAGGTTGACAAAGATGTCGGATAATGTGTGGGAATTAGAGATGGTCCTGTTGAGCTGGTGGTAATCTTTGATTATACCAGTTTATAAGAAGTCAGACAAGTCTTCATGTGATAATCACAGGAGGATTAGGTTGACTGACAATATCTACTGGTTTAGGTTGAATAAACGATGATTATGAGAAAAATTTATGAAGACCAGTCAAACTTTAGGTCATCGACCTGGGATACTGATTATATCTTCACCCTCTGACAGATTCTGAAAAATAAGCATGCTCGCCGTGTAGGACCTTATGGGGAGTTGTCATCTGAAGTGATCACAACCAGTGGTGTCCGTCAGTGATTTCCATTGTCTATTTCTTATTTAACTTAACTATATATTTTCGGATGGAATTGAGTCTGACTTAAGCGACTTAGGGATTGACTTGTAACCGGGGAACAGTCTTGTTGGCTTAGAATATGCTGTTGATATTGTTCTCCTAGGTGCAGACGCTGGTATAATGGAGTCTTATGAACATTTTGAGCAGAAATCTTCGAATATTTAGCATACCATTCGGTCTTGTCTAGTGTAAGATGATGCTGCAGGACTGGACTACAACTTTTAGCCTCGAGATAGGGAGTGAACTGACCACTTCACTCATTTGGGAAGTTGCATCAGACCTAATGAAATGATTTTAAATAGTTAGTTTGTAGGGATTTGATTTGTTTCAAGTTTGACCGCGTATTGATATCTTGGATTGATTGCTGCCGAAATCTCAGCACGAATACAAAAGACCTGTATAACACTCATTAACGTACGTCATTTCTGGAATAGACGTGATATCTAGAAATCGACCAAAAAACGTGTGTACTATGCAGGAAATTGCTCTAGCCTTCTCTATATCTATGAGACGCGGTTTTTAAGAATGGGAGACCTGAGGAGGTTAACTGTCTGACTACAAATGTCTGCGTGTTAATTTTTATTAAGTGGAGAGTAATGTTGAGATTATGCTTAGAGCTCTGGGTAAGGACGGGAGATCAGTGGATGAGGTTGTGCACCGATTGAAGTAAACAGGACACGTTTTACTCATGTCAATCCATTTCATTCCTCGTCGAGCAATGTTAGATAACATTGGACTAGATGATAAATGAGTTAGAGGTAGTCAAATCAAAACCTGGCCTCAATTTGTGAGGTCCTCGACTTTTGGTTTGAGCCACGTGGAGAGGTGCAGACTGTCTGGTTGGAGCCCTTGAAGTACTAAAAACTAATGAGGTCGTTGGTGATATGACTAAATTGTTGTCCATGGTGTTAACTCCCAGACTCATTAAGCCTTCACATTCCATCAAGTAGTTATGGTTTCTCTCGTACATTTTCGCCCACTATAGTTCACTTGAATTTTTTCCAAACCCTTGTGTCCTATATAAAGTGTGGTAACTTCAACTGCTGCACTTTTGCGCAATTTCTACGTTGAATACCCAGTCACTACCTGAAATCTGCACCGCACATACGATATTCGTATCTTATTCGTTTTGATGTAACCCCGGTGTTGGAATAAGATTTCAATAACAACTGAAGTGATGTTTTTCCTAATGTATTTCTTTTCATTTGCATTTGCACCATTCAGAGTCAGATCTGATTACGTCAATCCAAATATATATTCCTTGAGATACAAATCTTGTATCTATGCTTTAGAATACTGGTAGCTTGAGAATTTCTTTGCCAGTGGTTTTTATCAATAGTTCACATTTTGGCCATATCGGTCGCTTATCCGCGTTATAATTTATACTTTTCATTGTGATTTACATTTATGTTTTGCTAATCGAAGTTGCTGATTGAATGCAAGGCTTTACAAAAACCTAAGGGTAAAATGGAAGTAATTTTTGGTATATTTTCCAACTAGACAATGTTTTCCGATATCCATTCATTTAGTGTTGTGAGCGGTTTGCTTGATTATCTTCAGGATACTTTTTTAACTTATCTGATGCAAATTATTATTTCATAAGAAGTATTCATTGAAGCGTTTGCGTTTATTGAACAAAGTGGTTGAACAAATTAACTGAATAGCTTATTAACAAAAGCATTAGAGTAGTCAACGTAGAACTTTTGACATGAAGTTCATGAGTTCAAGGAGCTACACTTAGAAAAAGGCATACAGAAAGAAGAGAAATGATAATTGTGATATTACAGTATGCAGATATCAGTAGGGAACAAAGTAGTAATTAAAGGTTTGTAAAAAAGAATGGAAATTTCAACTATTGACAACTTTAAAAATTTAATACTTATCAAATAAGCAGTCTACATATATTTACATAGTTTGGATTAACAATCACATACTTCATGGATTGATATCATATTTTATCCAGATATCAGTTGTACACAGGTGAGTTTTTTTGATACTAGATGTCCGTGTATCTGTTGAAAGCAATTTACTAGACGACAATATTTTGCACTAAATGGCTCTGAAAAGTGGTCGGCAGTAGTGTCTCAGTTTTGATAAAAGGTACACATAAAGCGTCTTGATTTTATTGACAATCATGTTGCTTGGTGCTCTACCGTAAATAACTTTGCCCGCATCCAATATTTCATTTGACAATTTTCATCAGTCAGTTTGAAACAAAGGTATTTCTTTACTGTCAAAATCTTCGCACACTTATTTCAGTGACTCCTCGTGTTGACATTTGTGTTTGGTCCTCTTATACGTTTCTTAATAGCTCCTCAATTTTATTTTACAGGTCCCACAAACTCGTTTTTACATCCCCCAGTTTTCCGTGAAGATGGAATTTCTTCAGCAGTTGATCATCATCCCAGCGATATACTCGATTTTTGCGCAGGTTCAAACTCAGAACAGTTTTCACGTGGAGAAACAGCATCAGAGGAAATTAATGGACAGGAAGACGATGTAGGCTTAACAGAATCACGTGGACTTATAAGCAGACGCGTTCAGCAGGCTCAAGATGATCTGGAAGAAGACTTACTTGCCCCTGAACTTTCCTTAATCACGGGTCCTAGTACTGTGGCTAATCCTGATGGTATTTTGGTCTCAACTTTAACCGATACTGGAACAGTATTATCTTGTAGTTCAGCTTCTGGAAGCAGTCGAAGAAAATCTCCTGTTAGACCTATGCAGGTGCTTAGAACTGTATATACCTCTACATCAGCACCTACTATTGCCTCACCAGCCATGCTAGTCACAGGGTCAGAAAACAGGTACGTTTCGTTAATTTTGTGATTGTGACGCCAATGTAAAGTAGTTTTCAAGCTATCTGACCTTCATACTTTTCTCTTATTTTTAGCCCATTTGTTTTTACTTCATCAGTCGTCGCGAACACTATGTATACCAGACCTTCAGGAATAGAGCTTGGACATGATGGAGGAGATATGCTGCCATCTGGGATGTGTTCCGTCCTTCCTGATAACAATACACAATCATTTAATGAACCAAATCAATCTATGGAAAATAGTTTTAGCATGAGCATTTCTGATTTGAAGATTCACTCATTAGGTGACCAGTCACATCAAATTCCATCTTCTGCTCCACCTTCCACATTGACATCCCTCACTTCTGTTGCACAAGTTTCTGTTTCCTCTGATGGTGCTAGTGGATCCAAAGGGAATACTGCGGTATCATCAGGCTTGCTGCCATCGCTCCTTACTCAGTCAAACACGCGACCAGGTAATTTTCGTGGCATATATATATATATATTCATCTATTTCTAATCACTCACTCTATCTGTGCATGTCAAGTGTTAATACTGTTATGTGTGGGAATATTGTTTAACTTCCTGTTATGTTATGTTCTTAGCACTAAAGTTGAAAGAATTTGTTATTTCTAAAAAATGTAATGGCAGTAGTCTCTTGCATAAGTCCACTCAGTTTTAAGGCTTTTTGTTTTGACCTCAAACTTTTAATAACGTGAAACAGGATAACTTGTGCTTACTACATACTTCGTATTATAATTTCTGTGGTCGTATTTTATGTATTAAGCATAGACCTGTCCAATGCCCCTTACAATTTTTCACGATTGTGGAGGTTTATAGTTCGTGATATAGAAATTGATTCCGTTTGTGTTATAATCAATCATCACTGTATCTAAACAACTACTGACATGTTTATGGCTTTGTTGATTATACAAAGTAATTTATTTGAAGGGCTGTTCATTTCAGCGACTTATAATTCTCGTGTTATGGAATGGCATCTAAAAATGAAATAATTACCGAGACTATTTGAGTAGAGTCAGGGTATGTATCTAATTACTGTTTTGTAATTGATTTTTTCCCGATTTTCTGAAAATTTAGTTGGATATCCAGAAGGATCCCTTTTTTATTGTCGTAAAAATAACTAATTTTTCTGTTTATTTAAACTGCCAAAACCAAAAAAGATAATTTTAACAACACATTACAAAAATTTACTTCAATATTGAAAGATTACACCTAGCATGTTTATTATCACAGCTAATAATCCACTACATCACTTTTGTATAGGTATTGGTAATCGACTGTATCCTAAGTGTCCGACAGTTATATCACAGAAATAAACACAACTACAGGCTTGAAAAACCGTGTCACATACAGTTTATTTCACACCTTTGCCTTCTGAGTGGAACATATGGCTTCAAGCATGAGCTTTGAAGTTTCACTAGCTGTTTGTTACGCATCAGGGTTGCTAATCTCACTCCTAACCATCCGTCTTTAACAAGGTTATTACCGGAGAATTGAGGTTAAGAAGTGTGGTAACCAGGGGTTGAATCCCATATCACTTGCGAGCTTTCTACCGGTGAACTATCGACGCTCTCATCGTATACAGTGGTGAATATAGTTGTAGCCTTGGTTGTAATACTAACTAAAGCATCCGGTTATTCACTATGAATAGTTTAAAAAGACAATTGTGTACTGATAGTAAGTCATACATCAGTATTGTGCTTGCATTTCGAGTTATTTCTACCTTGCTTGAACCAATACGACATGTAGAAGTTAGATATACGTAACTTTGAAATATAGGGATTACTTTGGTGCAAAGTTGTTTGGACTGTTTAAAATTGCTTTCATTTCCTCCGTTCTTGTATACACAATGGGATATTCGTTTTGAGCGTTACAACTGATCTACTTTAATATACTAATTTGAAATTGTGTAATACTTTTCTATTTCCAGTCTCGGTTGTTCCACAGCCTATCATTTCTCGTGTTTTTATGGCACCAAGTACGACGCGTTCAGTGACGACTCCTGTTACGAAACCTGTTTTATCTGTTTCTCATCCCACTGTCAATTCAGTTTCTGCTCGACGGCGCCCAACGATTTTGAGACGAGCTCTGGGATCAGGCATTGGCGCACCTGCCAACTCCTTGATCACCTCACGCACAGGTGGTGACATTGTTTTCCCTTTTATATGCAAACAAATAAATATTTTTCATCAGTAGACTTGTATACTTGGTTAGGCTATTTTAATTAATCACCGACTATGTATTTTGTTGCCGTCAAATTGACTGTAAAATTACTCTCTTCCCCTACCGAATGTCCATAGCTTGAAAGTCATGGTTTCACCAGTATGGTGATAACGATTGTCTATGTATGAAAATATTTTGGCCGAAGCAAAACTATAGGCGGTATAATAATGACATTTTTTACTTTAGACGTAGGATATCTATTGGAATCCAAAATATTTATGTTAAATAAATGTATGATCATCCTAATGGGTCAATATTAAACGTAATTACGAAAATATAACTTCGATAAGATTGTTCATTTCACATATTTGACTTTTATAAATTGCAAAGTTATCAGGACTTATAAACATTTTAGGTAAAGAAGTGCAGGGCATTTCGAACACTGGTAACACAGTGATTGATTGAGTGGTTCAATTTGATGGCAGTTAGCATTTATTGTAGATCCAAATAAATCGTTTCTACAGTGATTTAATGATAGATACTAGAAGAGCAGTTTATGTATATCTCAGTGTTTTTTGTCATATAAGCTTCAGTTTTCTGAGAAAAAAGTTTTAGGTATCCATGTGAACGTCTTTTTCAAAGCAGGTTTACTTCGAAAGAAATGCCTATATTGGATAAGGACCATCATATATATATATATATATATATATATATATATTCCGAAATATCATCGGTAGAGATGTACTTCTGTAAAATCAGAATGGTTTTGTCTACTTTCTGACATTAAAAGGTCGCAGTTGGCCCAAGGCTTTAATCATTAAGTCACTGTAGATATCTGGAATTAACTTATCTTCGCTTCTTTATGAATACTTTTCTGTGTGTACTCTTAGGATTTCGATTAGTCGTAATATCCTGGTGGGTACTTTGTCTAAAGTATTATCCTGTATTGGTTTCGGGACTGCTAGCTAACCGAGAACCCTTCAGTGTGCTCAATTCTTATCAGTTTTATGTTTGCTGAAAATGATGGCAAGCGTTCTACAGTTGTTTTCATATTTTTAAATGATTTCACTCTTAAAATCGTTTTCTTTTACCTTCTAGTTTTTGAAACATCAAATACTGACTCTGATCAAACAACTTCATGTTCTAGCCGACCAGTTACTGTTTTCAACTCTAATGGTGCTTCACAGCAGCAAAAGCCTATTAGTTTAATAACTACAGAAGAGCCTGGACCCTCCACCAGTTTAAATACTGCAACCCCCAAACTACTACAGCTAGTTACCACATCGTCTACCCCTTCAGACTGTTTGAATCCCAATCAAACTGCCAGTGATCGTTTGTTTGGCAAGCGTCCTGCTGCTTACAACAAAGTTCCATCACATACGCCTACAACTGTACCAAATACATCCCAGAATTCCGGAACCATTCATCAAAGTCCAACACCGACAAGTAGGTTTTCATTTTTCATTTAGTCCTTAAGCATCTTTCGAATTCAAACATTGAGGCAGAATTTTCACGTAGTCACTATGATTGTTTGGATTTCAGATGTGCTCCTTGATTGTTGTTAAGACTATTTCTGTATGGTAGTGACCTGTTTCTACTGGAATAGGTTACAGTGATTTGTATAACTCTATTACAATTAGATTTACTTTATTTTGCACGAATCTTATCACATAGACCTGTTTTTTTTAAAAGTCTTTCTGTGTATTTCAAGTAATTCATTAGAGAATGATGAATACATAATATTACACTTGTACTTTTTCAGATACAAGCATTAACACTACAACTCCTTATCGTTATGCTGTTGTTCGAGGCTCTGCTGATGGAAAGCAGTATGTTTTAATAAGCAATCCCCGAGTAGTTGATCAGCCTGTGAGTTTTACTATATTGATTTGAATATGACAAACATATCTTAATCATAAATAATTGCAAAATATTCTAATAGACGTTGTCTGTTCTTTCTATAGGGGTTTTAAACTTATCCATATCCTTCAAGATTACACTGAGCGTGATATAAATTGCTTTTCCTCAATTTATAACTCAATTTTAAAAGCAGTATGGATTTGCAACAAAGAACTCTGGCAACGAACCAACCAAAAACATATTGCCCAACAAATATGCCAAAGAAAATGGAGATGAATCAGGTATACACACTGAGAAGATCGTTGAGTGACATCACGTGTTAGGCCCTCGAGTAGAACCTGAAAGCAAAATGACGAAGTGGATGTGCGTCATAGGATGGCATGTAGAAGATCACATGAGAAAGAGATGAAAGCTTATGGGCAATCATGGAACCAGCTAAAATGGACTGCAGAAAAGGGAGTGACATGTAGATCGGCTGTTGAAGCCTTATGTTTCCACTCGGAACCTAAGGGAATAATAATGGACGCTTCTGTCTAAGGAAATCGAAAGACTCTGCGAAACCTTTGTTGTGCACGGAAGCTTTACGATGAAAGTTTCGATTCAGTCTCAGATGCGTACCTAATTTCAGTCACGTGTGATATCTGGTGGTTAGCAGGTTTACAAAATTTGTCGTTCACTTGGGTAAGCTCGATCTGAGTTTCTTTTTTACTACTGCTACTAGGAGATCTGGATTTCGTGGAAGATTTATGTTTAATGTCACACAAACTCAAAGACTTGCAGGTGAACATTGAGAAGACGGGGATGATGAAGATAACCAACCAACAGAGATAACAAACAACACCAATCACTACCAACTGGAGAAACTTGAAAGAAGTCACTTGCTTCACTTATCCTGGAAGCATTGTTTCAACCACAGGCGGAATGGATAAAGATGTGAAGACCAGTCACAATTGTAAAGGCAAGATACATCTTAACCAATCTGAAATCGGTTCGGAAATCTCCTGCACTCAGCCAGCATAAAGAAAGAGATTCGAATTTTCAACACAAATGTAAGGTTAGTCAGTCAGTTATTCTATATGGGTCAGAAGCTTGCACTGCGCGTGGGTCACGAAAAGGATTTCCAACAAGTTACTGCAGACTTTTACCAACAGCTGCCTTCGCTGGCTGTATTGTGAAGATCAAAAATTGCCAGAATGAATTGGCAACAAGAAACTAACCAAGAACTTATCGTTTAACAAATATGTAGCAGAAAATGGAGATAGATAGGTCATACCATGAGGAGACCGTCGAATGACATCGCACGCAGTGTAGGTCATCGCTCAAGTGGAACCTGAATGGGAAACAACTCGTGAGTCGTCGGTGCGAGGGTAACATAAAGGAGGTAGTACGAGTAGGAGACGAAATTTTATGAGTAATCTTGGGCGCAGCTGAAGAGGAAAGCAGAGAATAGAACAAAGTAAAGATGTGTTTTTGAAACCCTATGTTCCATTGGGAACCAAAGGGAACAATAATACCACGTAGTATATTTTGTTTGTAGCATAACTCGCTATTGAGAATGTTCAGAGCGATTGACTTCAATTTTTCCCTCGGAAATTATTTCCTTAATAATGATTAGACAATTTACTAGACGCCTACTATTTAACTGAATCTAGTGATTAATGATTAGATAAGGTTTCAACAAACACGTAAAATTTCACTTCGAAATCAACCGATAAATGTCGGACGGCTGATTTTTTTATCATAGCAATGGAACCGGGCGTATTTACAGTCACTACTTTCACGTTTAAATGCAAGCGCATTCCTTTACACAATGGATTTAAACATTGTGTGAGTATACTGCAGCATTTTCAATCTCCAAGATGTGATCCTGCTTATCTAAACTTGTGTTGTGTGATATGCATGAAGTTTCATTTCCAAATCTGCTGACTTTTTGGACTGAAAGTAACCGACATTTTGCTAGACTATTGAAATGCATTAGAATAAATGTGTCTAAATTCTAGTTCGCTTCTTACTCTCCATCTTTTGAGGAACTTAGCAACATGTCGTTTAGACTCAGTCACTTTTGGTTGTAATATTGATATTCCATTCAACCCCATATATACACACAGCCGTTTCCTGTCTGGTTCAGTAAATGTGCTCAGTTATTTCATGTGGTATGTAAAGTTGGGTTTTTTAATGTTAGGTGTGAAGTACTTCAGTGACATTATTGTGCATAACTTTGGATTGAAATTAATTGTCACTTTGTTAAGCTATTCAAAAGACAAGTTTATTAGTCAATTAGTATTTGGATACATTTATTTTAACGTATTTGAATAGCCCTAGCAACATGTCGCTTACATTCTCGTCCTTTTTTGACGATAATTTGAGATATATAGCTATAAATAGAAAAACCAACCATTAAATTTAGCATAGAAGTGCAGTATTCGGAATTTATCATACAGATATCGGCACAGAAACAAAGTCGTCAGAAAAAAAACTGTAAAGCACATTGCTGTATTTTGCTCGACAGTGTAAGTATTATCATAATGTATCATGATACATAATGTTATTTTAATATTTTAGGCGCATGATCAACCGGTCGTGACAGTGAGCACATCTGCAACAACTAACAGTACCCTTGAACCTACCTACGTTCAAACATCCATCGTTAGTAAGAATCATAATTCCGAACAACTTTTCCCTCCTGAATCGTGTATAGCGAGAGCTTTTAAAGTTGAGATTAATGGTGCACACCTTATTCGAATGAATTCAGATGGACACTCCATTGCAGGAAGTGACCGACAGTTCAGAACAATTTATACTACTCCTCAAGGAGCTACAACTATGGCAGCTACATGAATTTACGTAACTGTATCCTAATATCTCATTTCATTATCTAATACCACCAGTCATACTGTTATTCAGTTCTGCAAGTTATTTTTTCATTTAAATCGCTGTTGATCTGTCTATTTTGTCATCTGTTGTTTGTTACTTACAGTTATGTTTTTTTTCGCCAACATCTTGATTATAGAAGATAAACTCATTCTATAGTCACCGTTAACACCCTAGTCCTCCGGTATTGTTGATTAATTAATTGCCTTACCTCTTTTTGCCTTCATTTCACACGCTCTCTCTCTTTCTCATTCAGTCCACACATTGTTGCCATTTCTACTTCTTTATTCACATGAAATATACTTCCTGAGCAAGAAGAAGAAGATGGGCAAACTTATTTTTCATATTTCTGAAAATATAATCTTGTACAATTTAACTTTGATTTCGTCTTTGTAATTTACACTGCGCCTTTATATATTATCCCTCTCTTTCTCTCTCTCTCCCTCTTTAATATAAGGTGTGTATGTGTGTATTCTTCAGCTAAATATTTTTCACATTTCTGGAAGTTTGTCCACCTGATGATTATTATTTCTCTTTCAAGCTCTAATCTCTCTCTCACACACACACATACACGTGAATACTTGAGAAACACTGTATCTAAAATATTCTTGTTGTGTATTAATATAGTTATGAGTTATATCAATATGTGATATGATAAATAGTTCACCCAAGAGGAAGTTTTCCAAAGTGTTTTGTCACACCACTTGGTTTTGTTTTGTCATCGGCTGAGAAGAGAAGGAAGGGGGGTATCGAAAAAGATATGTCTGTCTCATTATGG
This sequence comes from Trichobilharzia szidati, assembly GCA_944472155.2. NCBI lineage: Eukaryota > Metazoa > Platyhelminthes > Trematoda > Strigeidida > Schistosomatidae > Trichobilharzia > Trichobilharzia szidati. The sequence goes on from OX235274.1 coordinate 82,171,085, forward strand.
AGATTGTTATCACATCCTGGCCAATAATGAATAAAATATGGATGACATTAGTGATAACTCAGTAGCGTTTAAAATGCGTTTTGACCACTCTTATGTCTATGAAATCACGCTGTATATTGGTTAGTATATGATCTTTAGTAAGGCAAAAATGTATATTGTTTGCTCTAATATTCTTACTTGCTAAGTTAGTGGCCCCTGTTTTGTACTGAGGACCAGGGCAATGGTGACAAAAATGAACGTTGAAATCCCGTCCGTATGAGATCACCATTTTTAATAAGAAATTAGTGGTAAAATTTATTGGGATTATCATTTATCCCTCACATGTTTTTGAAACTTTTTGTCATTAACTTTCAACTAATGGGGTGCGGAAATAAATTGGTCCACATGTATCCAAGTTGTATCACCAATTTTACAAAACTGAGAAGTTCGTCTCTTAGATTACGAACTCAAGGAGATTCATTCGGAGATAATTTTGTTCGATACTAATATGTCTGGGTCCTGTGAATATCTCAGTCGGATAAGTGTCAATAATATCTCAGTCATTGTTAACTTGACGGCTCCAAAGATAAGCTTAGTTTATTTAAGAACATTGACATTATGAGTGCGTAGATTGAATTCCTCTTAAGTTTGTACCTTAGAATGAAACGGTCTACAATAATCTAAGGCAGCATACTTCAGTTTGACGAGACTACTCTTACACCACTTAGTCATCGGACACACGTACACATTTTACTTGATATCCTCCGGTTTTTTTAACCGAAATAAAGGCAAAGTGATTCAAACTTTGTGAAACTGAGTCAGCCTGTGACTACATAAAGAATTATCGGCAACGTTAAACTTTAAGCACCAGCAGGTACTTACGTATAAATTACCCTGAATGCAACAACCACATGTTAAAGGCAATGTTTGCGTATAAAATACTAAATATTCATGAAAATAATGAATTAAAAGGCATGAAACTGTTACACAGGGTACCTTTCTTTGACGTGCGATAAAAAATATCTCTCAGTTCTGTATTGGAGTATCAACAGAGTAGTTGAACCGCAATCTAGGTCTTTTAACCCTTACATGAATCCTAATCTACCCTTACCCTAACTAATGTCGCCTTTGTTGGATTACCCTAACCTGTCCTTAGCCTAAACCTTAACTTAATCTTTACCTAACCTGAAACTTGCCAGATATCCCATTTGATAACATGATAATTCATTAAGCATCTTTTATTCATGATTTACCAGGTCTCACTGATCGTTTCAAGGTCATTGGTGCGGTTGCACTCTCCACTGGTGCTTAAAGTTTAACTTTGCTAAATCATCTAATTAATTTCCTTCATTAAACTCGGATTTTTCAAAAAGAAACTGTCAATCCTTATCTTCCTTTTCTGAATTCCCATTTATGCATCTAGAAAAAACAACAGATTGAGTGAAGGAATATATTCCTTTCCAATTAGTTCTTCATCACCAGCTGTCTCTACACTGATGTATTACTTTTTTACATCGAAATTTTTTACCAATCAAGTGGCTATTTTAGATAATCAGTTCACGGTATAGGAGGTGGGTGGGTGAAATTAAGAGGTTAAAAGTCATCAAAACAATTAACTAATAGATGTTAGTAACGAGGTATATAAGTTTTGAAGGATGGGTCAAAGAAAGTTAATTTAATTACGGGATTCAAGATAAGTTGATTCTTAGGCGTTAGCAACAAGTTATTACATAATCAAGAAATTTGTGAAATAATGATGACTAAGAAAATTAGGATGACTCAGTAGAATCACGTGAAATACGAACAAGTTAATTGAATTAACTAGAATTTAATTGGTGGATGGTGACTAGCAGTGGAATCCAGGGTGCGCATTTCGTCCTGTTTAGGACTCGTCACCTGGATGTACCTGCATTTCCCAGTGAGTGATGATGTTCCCACCGAGGCTCGAACCCAGTGCCCATAGTTTCAAACGCCAAAGCGTTATCCACTTGAGCCTCGAGAGCCACCTCTTGTGCAACGGGTCATATTAATTTTAATTGTATTTTAGATTTTCCCGTCGATTGATTGGACCGAAGTGCTCGGTCTCAGGTTAACATGTCGGCTTCTTGTGCAGGTGCTACGGTGAGAACATCACTCACTGGGAAATGCAGCTGACGATTCCCGAATAGGACGAAATGCACATCCTGGATTCCACTGCTAGTCACCATCCACCAATTAAATTCTAATTAAATGCCCAGACATCGTTGAAGCATCTGCACAAGAAGCCGACATGTCAACCTGAGACCGAGCACTTCGGTCCAATCAATCGACGGGAAAATCTAAAATTCAATTAGAAGTAACTAGAATTGTAAAAATTAACAAAGTCAAAAAAAAGCTCCAAGGGGAGGGAGAAAAATCGTTTCTAAAAGCTTAATACATATTATGTAGTTGGCCATGGCAAAGAAAGGTGCTGTACAAATTTCTTTTCATCTCAAACACAGAATTGGCTTGTTCAGATGAATCCGATTGCTTCTACTGTGTACGTAAAAGTCGTACTCATAGACCATGCGGCGAGAGGTTGCGTGATATACGATAAATAACTTTAAAAGTTTCTTTAGTTTAGCCATTTGACTGAATAGAAATACATAATCCTATCAGTTTAAGATAGATCTGTTTTTTTTTTCAATATTAGTTTGGGTGATAATATTGGTATGAAAAATACCCATATGTGCTTTTAATTAAAAAGACAGGTTCTTTTCACAACTTCACTTCAAAGCTGTACAGTTGGTTAAAAAGTACTGTAGAAAGTTAGGTAAATGCCTTTAGAGCAAAATATTTACATAAGTTGAGGACGTCACTAGACAGAGCCTATCCTACAGCTAAGCTGGTTCCCGTCTATCGAACGACTTGTTCTTTGGTGCAATCAAAAGTCGACAGATATCCTTCTTATGTTAACTCCAACTGTGTATACGAATTCACGTGTATCTGCGGGAGCAGTTACACTGGAAGGACAGAAAGAAGGGCTTAATTCCGATGTAGCAAAAAACCTATGTCTAAGGGGAACAAATGGTTCCAACAGTGCCATCTCCTTGACACTGGTCATGAGGTGGACGTCGCAACATCGTGTAAAATTATCAATAGGCAAAAGAGTTCAATTCTTCTTAAGTTTGGCGAAGCAAGCGCCTGAAACCCGATTTATGCGTTCAGAAAGAAGTGGTTATCAGTCTTTCCTTACTCTGGTAACGATGTTTTCATCTGATTACGTAACGCCGAAATTTCCATTGTGTATGATCATTATTGTTCGGGATAAAGTGTTTATAATTATTATTGTATGCATATATTGATTGATTTTTGTTTAAAAATGAACTCTGTGGAATATGTTAAAATTATTTCTGTAGATAAACTGAATAATGTCTTTGGGTTGTAAGCAGCTGATGAGAAGCCAACGAAATAAGCATTGATGGTACTATTTTATTCTGCAAAAACTGTTGTTCTTGCTTTATTCAAAAACAGGAATTTACAATATCAGGAAAAATAATGAATTACGTAATCTAGAAACAGTAAGAGTTGTGAGCATCATTCAGGAATGATTACTATTTAAAAATACTACAAGCTCTTTTGAAAAGGAATATTGTTCAGAAGAGTAAGACTAATCAGAATATTTTTTTAAAGTCAAGAGTTTGAAAGGAAAGAATAAGAGGAAGATGAAGACCGAGGAAATATATAGATTACAGGATTTCATAATGAACTAACATCGACTAGAGAACCATTGGAAAACCTGGCGGTACTAAACAGCTATTTCGTCCTAGTTTGGGACTCTTCATCAGTGCGCACCCATCGACAGGGTTCGGACCCAGGACCTTACGGTCACAAGGTGGGCTCGTAGACCATTAAGCTACTTGTTCTCTAATCCTGTAAGCAATCGAACCCCCACAAAACAATACTTGAATATGGATTACATATGTGAAGTTATTGTGCGAGTTAAAAAAAACAGGAAGGAAAGTTTAGGATCACGATTGTAAAGTGGAGTTAAGGGTTTTCCTTGTGTGTAGCACGTGCTTGTAGTTTTTAATGGTACTCATTTCTCAACGATGCTCACCACACTTACTGTTCTTAGATTCCTCTTCATATTAATTAATAATGCCTAGTACAAACTTAAGAAGACTGATTGGCGAACAAGAAATTTCTTTTCGATAATTTCTTCGTCAGGCTCTACAGTCAAATGTATTAGTATCGGGTTCACGTCTGTGAACGACAATGCGTTGGACATTCATTTTGTCCTTTAGTAGTTGTTCATCACCTTCTTCATAAGTTACTGTCTTGAGGTCTCCTAGTCCAGCGTAGCGTAAGCGTTCACTTTTCTCTCTCTCACATATGCCTGATTTGCAAAAATGTTTTCACACCAGCCACAGGTGCTCCTCATTTTGAGTTACATAACGAAGCTTCAGCCTCCCATGTTGAATGAGTGTGTAACCAATTACGCCATTTAATAAATTGTAATTCACCCTCTTCTTTTTTAGGAGCAAAACTAGCATTCAAATCCTTCTCAAGACGAGTATCATATAAGGTGGTAGGATTACCAGTTGCACCTTTACGATGAACTGCATGAGTGGGAATTTCCTCAGTCACATCATCAGCCTTTTCATCTTCAACCCATTCCAATTCTGGATTAGCGTTGCCAACACCTTCATTATTTTCCTCTGAATATTGTTCATTTAAGCCTCTCTGAGCTAAATTTTCATATTGACACTTTCATATCAACTTAGTATTTTTTGTTGCTATTACACTTCCGTGTAAGGTTCTTTGGTTTCCTGATCTGAATATAGTTGGATTTGGTCGTTCTGATGGTTGACCATCAGATCCATCGTGGCTATCGTTAAAAAGAGCGCTCTTATAATTGACACGATTTCCTCTTGTTCTTAAACTATTATGTTTTGTTGGTATACTATCATTCCAGTCCTCCGTTACGCTATCTGTCAAGCTATTGCTATCTGAGTTGCTGAGTAGACAATTTCTTTCTCTGGCGCCTTGAAACGTGAAGGTTCTTTGAGACTACATGCAGATCTGCGTATACCATAAAGTTCAAGATAATCTTCAAATTCTTCACGAATCTCTCTTATATTTTGTGTCATAGATCTAACTGGATGTAGCGGTGAGTTGGAGGAAACAGTGCCATCTTGATGTGAGGATTCAGACTAATCTGTCCAAGGTACAGATCCATCACTTCTGGATGATTCACTAAGTGTCCCTATCCTCTTCTGAAGCACAAGAAGTTCATCCACCATGACTGACAGCAATGTCTCAATAGAGTCACACAAATCAAGACGGCTGATGACCGCTACGTTATATTAATGCGTTTTTTTTAAAGTAACATCGAATATTGACGTCAAAATTCCAATAATTATATGTGAATAGATTGCTAGCAGATAATAGTTCAAAACATGTGATAATAAATATAACACTAAAATGATCACAAGTTTTTCAAAGTAAATGATCATAAATAGCAAAGAAAATATAGTAATGAATGCTTATGACTAATGTTCATATTGAATTCTATTCATAGTGATTGTAATTTTCATGCGGATGAGTGATAATATCAAAAATAGGAAGAGAAAAGGGGGTAGAAGATTGCGTGTATCAATGTGTAAATTAATTACTAAGTTTAAGTAAAAAAATAAATGGTTTATTTATACAAGTACAATAATGCGAAGTAGGGATATTTAGTCGTACAGGATGGAAGGTTATACCTAATAGGTGCCACTTAATACTATATTAATGGATTTACAGATTCCATAACAGTCCAGGATAATAACAGTGCCTGGATCTGTTTGGTGAGCAAACTGAGCGCCAGGTGTTTTAAGCGGACTGCAGTTGCTTCTGCTGTTTGGAGTATTCCTGTTGTGCTGTTATATTTTGATTAATTAGCATATACATATATCCTAATACTTCTTCTCGTTTATGATTGTGTCCTAACGTTGTGCTTACTCGACACACACAACGTAAATCAGAAGACACTTGAGAAGGTGTAGGAATGTGTATTCTCGCCGTAATCAAAATTCAAAAATTGAGTGAGTACAAATGTATCAATTGTTAATACGCAAGATTTAGAGTAATAAACAAATCAAAGTACAATTACACAATGAAAGTATAGTACGATGATGAGTACTAAAATGGGTCACTACATTCCATACTTTGAGGCTTTCGGCAATTAATTTGGTACCCAATAGATGGTGGAGAAAGATTCTTCAACGCTAACTTTTTGAACTGCTTGGAGGAAGTGATATCATATTGAACTGCCGATGGTTTTCACTACGCCTTTATTTAGCTACCCTGATATGTATTCCTAGAGCAATGGTCAATATAACTGGCTTTACAGGAGCAGTTGAACTGACAGATACAATAAGAGGTAGCTAGCCTAGGTACTTCATCTTTCAGTTGAGGAATCACAACTGGATGTGTGGAAAATATAAGCTGCAGCTTACCAGCACTGAACATTCTTTGAATCGATTTCTCTAACTTGTTGGATATTATTTCACTGGGTACGTTACCTTTGAATTCCAGTGGCATATATAAAGGCTTCTTGTTTACAGATATAGAAAAGTCCTCTTCGACTTTCTTGGTCATGTGTTACATGATGAAGTTTCCTGAAAAGTTATTTTCATTTAAGGTATTATATACAATCTTAGGTTCATCTTCAATTACATCTTTTGAACATAGCTGAGGGTCCTTCTCATATTTTTATTTGCATATAACTCTTGGAATTTTGACTCCAAGGATTCTTTGTTATCTAAAAAACTATTAGTATTGTTAATGCCAATAATCCTTTAATTATTACGGATATATAACTGTAGAGCCTGATGAAGTCGTCGAAAAGAATACTGTCTGTTCAGTAATCAGTCTTGGTATGTCAATTCATATTTGCGTGTATGAATAATTGACCTTATAGACATTTCCCTAACCTTTCATAACCCTATATAAGTGTACAGCTTTGAAGTGACGTCACAAAGAGGATATTCCCTGCCCACCCATGTTATTTCGAGAATGTTGAACTGACTAGGAAATAATAGATGGAGATTTGCTGTGAAGAGAGTTATTTCAACAGTTATAGTTGATTGCTAAAAGCGAATCTTTGTTTTGCGCACACATGACCCCACCAGGAACCTTCAAGTTACGAGGTTAAACTCACTTAATTTTCTAGCCTCTAGCATGCCCGAAAAAGAGGGAAATTTAGCTGTCAGGCTAGCAACTCCATCCAGTAAAAATGATATCACTGCTACTGAAACTCCAAGCCCTATATTCCACTGGGAAAGTTAGGTGCATAGAGGTAGGATAATCTACTCAAACGACTCCCTCAATAAGAAACTTAAAATTATTAGAGAATTACTCAGAAGAAAACTGTAAACCGGATAAGAGCATTGATAAAAATATGAATTTAGCGCTAAGACAAGTCAGTATGGAAATAGCTCCAAAGAAGCACTTGTTCACAAAACTCCCATCAGCGAAATGGTGACACACCGCCTGAAGATTGCAGTAAAAATAGCATTCAGTGAAGCAGATGTACGTTGTTTCTTCACAACCACTCCAGTTTTACGTTCGAGAAATAAGGACAGTCCACCTAATTTCTCCTCTGTGTGTATCTACCAGTTTAACTGCTCGTGTGAAACTAGTTACATTGGGTGTATAATTAAGTAGGCTCATCATGGTATTTTCGAACATCATCATACGTGGTTAAGCAACGGACAAACAAGATCTGTTCTTAGCCCTGTTTTAGCACACCTTGTAGATAATGAGCAGGAAGCTGATACCAATAAAGCATTTGAAGTTATTTATCACATTCTGACCAATATTCATTTTGCGTTAAGAGTTCGTCTTCTACATACAGCTGAAGACATGAGAATACTCCTGGAGAAGCCAAACCTGTGTGTTCAGAAGAAATTTGTGCATCCACTTTCCTTACTTTGACAGTCGTCACATGAATGCGAAAAACCAACAAATTTTCTTTCCCCTCACCCTTCCTAAGCCTTTTACAAGTTATTTTTTTCTTAATTATTTTATTATTATGACTACTTCATCTTCAAGTGCCCATTACGTAATCAATTTGGACACTTACTTATTTCTTAATTAGTCTTATTTTTTCCTAAATTATGCATTACGCAATCCGCTTGTTGAACTTCTGCAATTATTTCTAATTTTCAAGTTTGATCACAGACTGACATCAGTGAGAGAATCATTGATTACTGGATAGCTGTTTCGTCCTAGTTTGGGACTCATCCGTAGCACGCGTCCCCCGGGTTTCGATCAATCCGTGGTCAAATTTGAGAAAAAAAATCAAATAAAATCCTTACAATAAACTGTTGAAAATTATTTCTGCCCTTTGATTATTGTATTTATTTTTTGGGAGATGTGGGGGGGTTAATTTACCACCCCCTTGATGACATGCTGATACTGACTAATTATTGTTAACAAACTTATCACTACTAGATTGGTAAATTTTTTCGTATTGTAATAGAACCATAGATGGGGATCTAACTGAAAAGTAAATACAATGAAAAAAGTATTGATTTGGATACAGTTGAGCTAATTCAAATCGATTGCGTCATACGTATATTTGCTAAAATGTCTGACATTTATTTTGAATATGCACAAAGCCATGCTTGTTAGTAAAAGTTGGGTAGATCATACTGAAGAGAAGATTACCACATACATATGCCGCTCGAGGTTTACTGATGTGCATCACTTATTGTTTTAAGTATTAGTTTTGTAGAGATTTTGTTTGATTGGTTGGAGGATTTCATCGTGAGCTGATATCAGTTACAGAACCATTGGAAAACCGGCTGGGAGTACTGGACAACTGTTTTGTCAGCCTAGTTTGGGGTTCTTCAACAACACACACCCACCAAAGGGGTTCGAAACCAGGACATTCTGGTTACAAGGCGAGCAAGCTCGTAGACCATTAATCCACTGGGACCCGTCCAATGGCCAACCCATGAATTCTAACTTCTACCAATTCATGACATAGCGTGACCACTTCGCAATATCTTCTTCGATGAGTTACTGCCTCATCTTCAACTTGCTGTACCCTACTGGTCACGGTTTCCTACTAGAACCCCAGGTTAACTGCCCGAACAGGGCCAGTCGCTAGTGAACGTCAGATCAATAAGGCAATAAATGGATGTCTCTGGAAATCCGACCATGGATATGTTGAGGAACCGAACCACTTCTTTCTCCATATTGGTTATGATCTTGTCAGTGTAAGGGTTTGAACTAATTTTGACTTAGTGTTGGAATAAGTTGGATTCAGAGTGAGGAGATTCTTTGATTTAACTGTTTGTTTGTTTTCTACTAGCAACTCAGATTTACTCAAAATTAGGACAAAATTTATCATTATTATATTAGTTCATGGAAAATTCCCACTGGGACGTAGTAAATCAAAACAACTGATGTAGCCAAGATACTGTTTGCAATGAATTCATCATCAACCTGCACAGTCGTATATATATATATATGTGGTTTTTCATATTTTGGCTCTACCTATTTTTCGTTTTGTTTATTCAATTTGTATACTATTCCCATGTTACGTCAATTGTCACTATTATTGTTTTCTATAGTTTGGTTTGTAAGGATTAGTTATGTTTTACGAGTTGATCACGGACTGATATCAGTTAGAGAACCATTGAAAACCAGCCACAGGGAGTACTGGACAGCTGCTGTTTCATCCTAGTTTGGGAATCGTCGGCAGTACGCACCCACTGGGATTCGAACCCAGGGCCTTCCGGTTGCAAGGCAAGCTCGTATACCATTCAGCCACTGGGACCCGATTCAATGGCTCATGAATTCTAACTTCTACCAATTCGTGATTTTAGCGCGACCCCAACTATTGTCGTTGGTGGGACATCCATCCACACACGTGACTTCTAATTCGACCTCACTGGTCACGACTTCTCACTAGAACTCCAGGAAACTCCATCCTGTAGAAAGTCACTAGCGAGCATCAAATCTATAGTTTGGTCTTGGGTTCGAATCCCAGTGGGTGCGTACTTCCGACGATTCCCAAACTAGGATGAAACAGCAGCTGTCCAGTACTCCCTGTGGCTGGTTTTCAATGGTTCTCTAACTGATATCAGTCCATGATCAACTATTATTGTTATCACTCTGAATTGTACCCGGTATTATTTCACTCGTCCCAATTGTCATTCTAAATAAGTTTTGTTTTGCAATGTTACCAAATTTCATACAATGTTACGTAACGTTTCTATTTTATTTGCCTAATAATCCAATAATTTTACACCCCCTTCCAATATCTATACATCCTATGAATTGTTCTACATATGACATTAATTACTTTGCCACATGACATTTAACTATGATTATAATCACAAATATTTTAATTGCATTTTATACAACTATTATTATTTTATGTATTCACACGTATGATTCAATTTCCTCACTGGGTATTTCTTTAAAACCATATATATATGTATATATATATATATATATACGAGTGTACAGCTTGATAATAAATTCATTGACAAGAGTCTCTTCGCTGAATCACTTGTTTTGATTTTCTATAATATTAGTTCTTGATATGGGAATAGAACTTGTGCACTGTGGTAGAGTATAATCCCATTATGGGTAAAATGTATTTTGATAAAGTCTCACAGTGTTATACAGTAATATTTACTGATGACGTTTCGAGCACAATTTATTGCTCATAATCGTATCAAGTCACTACTCACACAACTTTTAACTTCCTTTATATAATTCCATTATTTTTCGTCTCTTGATTTGATTGGTAGTAGTATTTTCCATAAGGAGAGGACATCTGAGACCCTACGTAGGATTCTTAATAATGCAGGAATTAGAGTGGCATTTAAACCTACAAACTCATTCAGGGACAAGCTCTGTAGATTAAAGGACCCTGTCGGTTGATACAGTTAGACAAAATAATATAATTTACAAAATACCTTGCAATGACTGTGAGTCAGGTCAACTACATAGGTCAAACTAGTAGGTCAGGTGTAGTCAGATTGTCAGAACATAAGAATTTAGCTAAGGTAAGAATGGTTGACCCCGAGAAGATAAGTAATTTAGAAAAAAGTTCAGCGATTGCACTGCATGCATTAACACACAACCACACAATACGTTGGGAGGAAGAGGGTTAAAATTCTAAAAAGTAATCTAGGTAGGTGGAGAGAGAGGTTGATTACTGGATCCTTGTTCGTCGAGTCTACACCCAACACGTGCGATAGCAATGACTCATCACTCATGCCGGAAATATGGAAAATATTACTACCAATCAAATCAAGAGACGAAAGATGATGGAATTATATAAACGAAGTAAAAAGTTGTGTGAGTAGTGACTTGATATGATTATGAGCAATAAATTGTGCTCGAAACGTCATCAGTAAATATTACTGTATAACACTGTGAGACTTTATCAAAATAAATTTTACCCATAATGGGAATATTAGTTCTCACTATTCTGATACAAATATATGCATATAATGGTGTGATCTTGAGATATGAGCTGGGTTTTAAGTGGTACTTCACACTTCTGCTACTTGGCAGTACCATCACGTGAAGAAAAATTTCCAAGCCAGAATTCACATCCTTTTACCTTCTTTGACAGCATTTTCGTTTGTTATTGACTACACATATTTAATAGTTTTTGGAGGAAATTCTGAATGTAAACGCAGATCTTGATGTTATACGGTAAACAGTGGAATTCACTATGTGTGTTTGGTCCTCCTATCCGGGTTAGTGATGGTGTTTCGCCTGAAACTCGAACCCAGAACCAATCCTTTCAAATGCAAAAGAGTTACCTATTAATTCACGGGATCGATGGTTTCGTCTCAGTAAAGTCAATCAACAGAGAATTCGAGGTGATTTCAGTGAATAACAACTGACACCCATTTTACAAGTGGTGGTTCAATAAGTCGGTGGGCATTGCTTTGGAGCTTAAAACGGGCCTTAGTCAAATTCGCTTTAATGTCTGATTTGATTCCAGCCGATAAGTCCCAAATAGGACAAAACTCACTTCCTGAATTCCACTGCTAGACATCACCCATCAAATAACATAAACTCAAATCACTAAACACTGTTTAAAGACCTAATTGATGTAGAAATGGATTTCAACACAGCATTCTCAACCTCAGTGGTTATTTACTGAGCCAGACGAGTGTGGTTTAGTCGTGATAGTTGTGCATGGAAACAACAACCAATTAGTATCGAGTGCTATTTAGTTTGTTATTGTTTTATAACTAGCTGTCGACCCGACTAGGTCACTTAAACATTTTATGCTTCGTACACTTTCTGTATTTGAATAATGCACTGATGATTTCGATAGAGAAAGATAGACCAGATTTGCAGTATAAAATTATATCATTCTATTTCGCAGGTTCTCATCAGCTGCAAACTACCTAAAATTACAATGATTATAAATAGTGACATTTCATACTTCAATGTTTGAAAAGTAATAGAGAAAACAGTATAAGATGAATGCATCATACACACTAGTGAGCTCAGCTCACTAAGCAAGTTTCCAACTTCATGAATTTTAACCTTCTTGAGTTGCTATATTGACGTACAAGTTAACAATGTTTATAGATTTTTCTGTCTTCTCTCAACCTCTTTTTTTCATAGTTTGATAGCATATAAATTGATAATGACTTCAACTGAAAAAATTGTAATACTTATATTCCAGATGCGTTCATCTTACAATGTTTTTTCCAATACCTTTCAAACACTGAAGTATGAAATGTCATTATTTATAACCACTGTAATTTTAGGTAGTTCGCAGCTGATGAGAACCTTTGAAATAGAATGCTGATATCACATTTTATGCTGCAAATCTGGTCTTTCTTTCTCTATAGAAATTTATCAAGGAAACCAAATGTATGAAAGCATTGATGATTAACTGTGATCGTGTGCCATGAGTACAAAATAAGCGGGCTTTCAGTAATCAGTTAATAACACTGTAACAGCCATATACGGGTGCCTTATTCTTTGTTAAAAAAATTTTATACAGCAATTAGGAATAATTCATTTGGGCCATATCTTCTTTGTAACATACTTTTGTTTGAATCAGATTTGTGGAATAGAGAATTACTAAGGGTTGACTAAGTCGCGAAGGTAAGAATTAGTGTGTGTTATGTCTGCTGATGATATAATAATACTACTAATCTGCGGTTCTGATACTGATACTCGACGGAAGACCACATGCTGACTACTAATCAGTTCACCCCCTTATCCCTCAAAAATTAAGATAGGAGATAGACTGATCTGTTTCAGTGAGAATAATTCAACCTTATCATACAAAAGTACATTATGCACATATGTTATGTACCTCAAAAATGTAAGCTAACAAATAACCAATTATATTAGCAGCATTAGGTCCAGTCACATAGTAATAAATATCCTGCACTGTTCCATTTGTTTAATTTGTCCATTCTTGTTCAATCCTGTATAAGCTTGTTTTAGCCTGGCATAGGCCTGTATGAAATGATTTTAGCTGCTTCTTATAAGTGTGGCACAACTGGCTAAGAGAAGAAGCATTAAAAACAGGTGTCTAAAGTTGGTGAATACCATGACGAGTGAATGGTGAATAATTGACTTAGACAGGGCAAGCTGTTGTGGTATTTAAGGAAGAAGAGGAAATTAGGATTCACTACGATGATAACCAAAATTCTAGGTTGTATAATCACATGGGAGGGGATAAACTGGGAAAAAGGGCAGATTCTTTCTATGAAATTGTGTACACAAAATAAACTTCATTATTTGAAACATAGTCATATTTGATACTATGATACATTAGTCATCTTTTTTAAACTTGGACGTAACATCTAGCTCTGTAAATTGAAAGTACTTATAAAAGTGTCATCATTATGTTATTCAGAACTTTATGTTTGAACAACTTAGACTGTTCTGAGGCAAGAGTAAACAATAGACAACAAAGTCAAATGAATTTGAACCAACCAATCAGATGTCTCACAAGCGTCGTTGCAATTTTCATCCAGATTTGATTTATGACTTCTGTGTGAAAAATGGGTTGATATAGAGGACTAAACCGTGCATATATGGAGGGGTTATGCCTCTGAAAAAGTTTTGCCAAGCTACTGATGGTTATACATTCAGAGGCAATCACTGTTATGTGAGGAAGTCCATAAGAGTTGGTAAGTCGTACATTATAGTGATTTTTAAGATACTTTCTCCTCGAAATCGAAACTCTCCCTTAGTAAAATATGGAGTATAAGTCACAATTGGCTACCGAAGCGCCCAGTATCTGCTACAGCTGCAGAAACAGAGAATACTAGAATGTCAACAACGCAGTCGTATCAGCACTGTCGGGATATTGTGTCATAAAAGATAAATGGAATTGCGTCTTTACTTGGAAGAGCTGGTTCGTCGTTCATATCGACGAAACAGTACTTACAAGACGAAAAATGAATCACTGTAGGAGAAGAGCAAATCATTTCCGGGTGTTGGGACTGTACGACACAAATCTTCGAAAAAGGTTTGTAGAACGCATTCCAAACAGAAGTCCCGATGTTTTAATACCAATAATACGACGACTAGTCCTTCCGGGTCAGGCACTACCATTCACACAGACAAGTGGAGAGATTATTCACAATTATCATCACTAGGCTATATTCATCACAGAGTCAATCATTCTTCTGAATTGGTGGATCCTATATGTGGAACGCATACAAATTCTATTGAAGGATTCTTGACCCATCTGAAAAAAAGTATTAGGGTGGTGAATGGCTCCGTAAGTTATGTAGCACATAGCCACTTTTTATGTCGACATTGGTTTGGTATGAGAAAATGGGACCAATTTTTGCAGCATATCAGATAAATATACCCTGCATAATTCATTTTTATTACACATATTACTTATAAATACACTTTTTCAAAAATTAAATGCACTTTTCACCCAGAAGAAACTGATTGGTTGTTTCAAGGTCGTTTGAATTTGGCATCTATTTTTACTGTTGCCCGTTCTGAAATATCGATAAGATATTAATAACATCCCTAGTGCATAGGGAATTACATGGAACACAAAACAGCACTTTTTTAAAATTTGGAGCTAAAAACTGTAAGCTGACATGTGGGCAATTTGGTAACATAACAAAAGCAATATAAATAATAAGGAGTTTCTTCATGCATTTATATAGAGAAATTAGAGGAAGAGTTTGAGTTTCTTGAAAAGACATTGAAGAGCAATGGGTACCCTCAAAGGTTCATCAACAAGTATGGAAGATCTGAAGTCAAAAATGTAAAACAAATCACAGTGGAAAAAAGCCAATCTACTTTCAGCTTGATTATAAAGGTGAAAACATTGCAGCGATGATCAACAGAAGGCTGAGTACATCACTAGCCATAGCCTATCCTGCAGCTAAGCTCGTTCCCGTCTATCGAACAACTTGCTCTTTGGTGCAATCAAAAATCGATAGACATCCTTCTCATGTTAACTCCAACTGTATATACAAATTTACATGTATCTGAGGGAGCAGTTACATTGGAAGGACAGAAAGAAGGGCATATCTACGATTTTCTGAACATGTACCAAAAAGCTTACGTCTAAAGGGAACAAATTCTTTAAACAGTGCCATCGCCAGGCATCTCCTCGACACAGGTCATGAGGTGGAAATCGAGAAATCCTTTAAAATTATCAATAGACAAAGGAGATCCATTCTCCTCAAGTTTGCCGAAGCAATTTCTATCAAACGCCTGGAACCAGATTTATGTGTTCAGAAAGAAGCAGTTATTAGTCTTTCCTTGCCATGGTAACTGGATGTCTTTATTCTCTACTCTGATTACGTAATCTTTGTCTTTAACCTCACCCCTCTTTTTTATAATCTGTAATATTGCTTGTCTCTTGTTTCTATGACGTGATTTGAACTCAGTACATCGTTACCAAATTTATTAGTTACTCATCATCTTACTCACCTCTCGTCTTTATTACGTAACTCCTTTACCATTGTATGCATACATTTATTTTGACTTGAACTGCCTGTGTAAAAACTATATAAGCACAATTTTCTGAACACTTTTCACTAATTGTGGAACTTTCTGTCAACTGACAACATGTAAAATTTGCAAGTATGTTAAAACTTTTCTGTACGTAAACCTCACAATTTATTTAGGCTGTAAGCAGCAGCTGATGAGAAGCCAACGAAATAAATGATGGTACCATATTATTCTGCACAAACCACTGTTGTTCTTGCTTTATTTAAATAAGGAGTTTAATTACTATATAATAAAAGCCATCAGAAACCTTAAGTAGGATTCTTAATAAGGCTGGAAATAGGATGGTATTTACACCAACCAATTCACCCTCGGAGATTAAATTTGTAGGTTTGAGGACTCGATAGACCTAATTAAGAGAATTAATATGGATAAAGAAAGGAAGACGAAATTTGCAGTATAAAATGATATCATTCTATTTCACAGGTTCTCATCAGCTGCAGACTACCTGAAATTACAATGGTTATATAAATGATAATAACATACTTTCATGTTTGATTAGTAGTAGAGAAGAGATAAAATTGACGCATCCAAAAAAGAATGAAAGCATTACAATTTTTAGTTTAAGTTATCATCATCAATTTATACACTTTCAGAGTTGAAAACAGAGGGGAGGGGTAAGACAGAAAACAGAAAAATTGATTAACAGAAACAGTGTTAGCTTGTAGGTTCACATGGCAACTCCAAAAAACAAAAGCATTTACAGTTTATAAGATTGAGATTTGCTCAGTGAGTTGAGATCACTGAATTAGATGACTCATCAAAATCAAAATTCAGTTACCAAGGGAGTGAGAGGTTAATCACACTCTCTTTCTGTATGCAAAAGTCTGGTTTAAATCGTTTGATTGCGATCGCTTCGGCAAATCGTAGTAAATTTGCTGTCCTTTGTCTATTTAATATTTTGAAGGACTTAGAAATCTCTACGAGATGTCCGGTATCAACAATATGTCTGGTACCGGACATCTCGTAGAGATTTCTAAGTCCTTCAAAATATTAAATAGACAAAGGACAGCAAATTTACTACGATTTGCCGAAGCGATCGCAATCAAACGATTTAAACCAGACTTATGCATACAGAAAGAGAGTGTGATTAACCTCTCACTCCCTTGGTAACTGAATTTTGATTTTGATGAGTCATCTAATTCAGTGATCTCAACTCACTGAGCAAATCTCAATCTTATAAACTGTAAATGCTTTTGTTTTTTGGAGTTGCCATGTGAACCTACAAGCTAACACTGTTTCTGTTAATCAATTTTTCTGTTTTCTGTCTTACCCCTCCCCTCTCTTTTCAACTCTGAAAGTGTATAAATTGATGATGATAACTTAAACTAAAAATTGTAATGCTTTCATTCTTTTTTGGATGCGTCAATTTTATCTCTTCTCTACTACTAATCAAACATGAAAGTATGTTATTATCATTTATATAACCATTGTAATTTCAGGTAGTCTGCAGCTGATGAGAACCTGTGAAATAGAATGATATCATTTTATACTGCAAATTTCGTCTTCCTTTCTTTATCGAAATTTATCAAGGGAACCAGTTGTATGAAAGAATTAATATGATTTACCAAATACCATATAATGTACTATGAGATCAGTTACATAGGTCAAACTAGATGACCAGTGTCAATTAGATTATGGGTACATAGAAACTTAGCTACAGTTAGAATGATTGACTGTACTAAGTTAAATAATCTGGAAAGAACTCGTACATTTTAGTGCATTCATCACTTGCATGTAATCACACAATGGGATTGGATAGTGTGGAAGTATTGAAAAGTGATATAGTTAGGTAGAAAGGGAGATCAGCCACTAAATCTCTGTTCATCGGATCAACACCATGTACGCGCAATCGAAATAACTCAACATATATACTAGATATATGGAAAATTGTAATGAATAGAAGGGGGAGTGAAACTATGCAAAGCAGATTATGAAGTCCTGTGAATACACTGATAAGATTATGAGCAATAAATTGTGCTGGAAAGGTCATCCAGTAGTCAAGGCTGTATCACTGTGTATTATATCGAATAAACTTTTCTAGTATAGAAATTCCTGAAGTTTAATCCCTACACTGTGTTAAAGTGTGTAAATTACCAGATACCACTGTGAGGGATTCTGTACGTTATATAACCTGGAGGAAGCTAACGAATGATAATTTTTATGTTATGTCGAATGCTCAGAACGTCATAAAATTCGCATTTAATTCAGGATGAGATGGAAGTCAAAATTGTTTCATAAATACATGATGGCAAACACTACTGATTTATATAGGTAGCTGGAAGACACTCACACCAACCAGATATGCTGGCTGGCTGGCCTTTTCTGCAGTTTCGAGAATCTTAAGAATTGTTCCAGATTGCAGATAGTCTAGAAGAAAGGAACAAATCCTAGTTGTTTTCGTAAGCAGATGTCATAGAAGATCATTTAGGTAGATGTAAGCACAGTTTTAATAAGTAATTACATACTATTGTTCATTTCCATCTGACAGGCTGTAGTTCAATCACAAATCAGTGAAAACAAATGTAAATCAATTTTCCTGCCTCTTCCAGATTGTCGTGTTGATACCTTGCTGCATATACTAACTACTTATGAATAGTTAGTAGTTTGGAAAGTGTGATAAAAGTTTTGTACAATATGCATTTCTGACTAGTTTTCTGTCATTAAAACTTATATCTGTGGGTTTTTATAGTCGCTTGCCATCAAGCTGTCAGTATCCCAGTTGAAGGGAGAATATAAAGATGGTTTCTCAGCGTAGGAAATTGGTGAGGAACTCAGATCAAATCATAAGTTAGACTGTATAATTCTATTGGGTACCAAATAAGTTCCCAAAGGACCTTAGATAGCGAACTTTCCAGATACCAGAGTTCAGTGAAATTCGCCCAAAATAGTTACAGCTGTGCTTGCATAAGAGACAGGTTCAGTCACTTTTGCTATCCTGGACTGCTGGAGGACCTGTTAATTCACAAATTACTTTCCTTAATTTATCTGATATTCAGTTTAGTGTTATATTGATGCATGTTATCACTTGTACAGATGCTTTTGAACTGTAAACTGGTGATCATATTGATTCAGCATTATTTAAAATATTAAGATTGTTAATAACAATAATTCTTTATATATTATGGTCATATGACTGTAGAACTTCTTAACGAATTTGTCTAGAGGAATATTCTTTGTTCAGTAATCAGTCTTTTAAAATTTTAATGGGTGTCTTTACTCAGATGTTAGTTGAGCTGGTTATTTTCCACATTGACTTTACTCTGTAATACCAGAACTGTGTAAGGAAGCATGGATTCAGTTGTCAGAAAAACTTCAGGTTGGAATTCAACAAAAGTTTTGCTGAAAGGCTAATTGCATAATTAACTCTGGAAAATGTTTTAGGTAAAATAGATAGGCTTGCAGAAAATATCGAACGGATAGAAATATATTTAGAGTGCTTAAAGAGGATACAGAAATATTTTGGCAAAATATTAATTGAAGTGAGTAATCCGAACCTAAGAGTTGGAGCAGAAACTGATTTCTTGTCAGAATGAACTCTCCAGGTTAAAGACACACTGAGTGATAAAATGGGGGATATCTCTTGTGGCTGTCTGGTGTCATATCCATGAGTATTGTTGACATGAGATTTATTATATTTTTCAGATGAATACGAATATTATTTTTGTGGTTACAAGGCGAGGTCATAGACCATTGAGCTACTGGGACCTGATCCGATGGCTAACACATGAATTCTAACTTCTGCCAATTCATGACAAAGCGTGACCACTTCGCAATGTCTTCTTCGATGAGTTACTGCCTCATCTTCAACCTGCTGTACCCTACTGGTCACGGCTTCCCACTGGAGCCGCAGGTCACTGTCTGAACTGGGCCAGTCGCTAGCGAGCATACTATCGGATCGAATTTATCCATCCTTCCTGTACGTCCTTATATGTAGTAGTTTCAGTGTAAGCTGTCCATGAATTTCGTCTTTTTCATATATATACTTTTAGAAAACTTCCTCATTTGATTTTGATGACATTTTCTTCGCACAATTTTCCCAGCTGCTTCATACTTTAAATACAGTTTAGTGGTATTAAGTGATGAGAGTCCGAAAAGAGTTCTGAAAAACAGTTTACTATTATTTGAAGTGCTCTTGAACTCTCTCTAGACTGAAATGTTTCAACACGTAATGTATAATAATAAGTAAATTAAGTAAAATCTTTGACTGCTTCGATTCACTCGAAATTTGAGTAGGTTCTGAGTTCGATTAAATACAGAACTCATTTTGATTTGACCAAACTGCATCACTGGTTGCATAGAAAGGACATTTGACCGTTGCAAAGTGCTGTCTATCTTGTTATTTGGTTGTATAACATGGTCTTTGTGAAGCCTAATGTCCTAAAAGATCATTTATATCTGGTTAGACTGTTGAACAAACAGTGTAGAGCTTGTGTGTAAAGTTTTAATTAGAGCAAGTCAGTTTTAATGAGTTTCTAAGACTTCAACACCAGATTCATCCATTCATATGCGGGAGAATATTTCCTTAATCAGAGTTACAAAGAACTCTCATACAGTTACCTTCTGTAAGACCCCTCCCCTCACTTCATATGACCAACAGAGAATTTTCCTTTAGTCATAAGATTCCTGTTAACCTCAGAGTACTCTTCTTATTTAAATTAAGGACAATAAATTGACTATTGTTAGTGGTAAAATCAGCTTTTGTCCATATTGTTATGTGGATTCAGTTGGTGAATAACTGCTCATTTGTGAGGATGCTCACTGTTTCACTTACATTGCCTGATAGACCCTCATTACTAGAATCTAGAAGGTTTATTTAGTACCCTATTCTTTAACTAAGCGATTTTTATAAATATACGATTCTGGAGAAACTATTCAGAATCTCTATGAGCACATATTTTTTTATGTAACTTTTACATCTCTCCACTAACACAAATATGAGCGATGTCCAAGACGAAATACTGAAAAATGTTGTCTATGGTACTAAGTGATTGAACAACTACAGCAGCACATATCTCTACATTATTACATTCAAAGTACGCATAAACATTATATATAATTCCAAACCAAGTTCACTTTTAACAGTTTGAAAAAATTTAGGCATTCGGTATACGATATTCATTACTACAAAAGTTTCTGGACTTCCCAACGAATGAAAAACAAAACGATATTGTTTTTACTGACGTTTCGCTATTTTAAATGCTGATAATAGCTTTGTCAAAGTATTATTAAACCAGAATTTACAAAATCCCAGCTTATATATAAGAACTTAATCATCGTTCATCAGCATAGGGTAATTTTTACGTTGTAAAGTTGGACAGTTGGTAAAGGTAACGAAATCGAGTGTAGATTGTTGGATTTGATAAGTGTATAAAATTATAGAAGCGGCGTGTGTTTGCATAATGACATTGCTTATCACATTCGTGTTGATTTTGTCGCTTCATGGGGGAGGGAGGTGTTGTAACCAGGTCAGATTCTGTTTTAGTCTATCATTCCTATTCAGAAAATTTGAATTCCATTTAATATGAAGTGCTTCTGATGATGTGAGACGTTCTTTGTGATTTCTAAAATTTTTCTGGATTATTTCAATATTGTCTAAATCAATTTTGTGGCCCAATTCGATAGTGTGTAGACGAGGTATGGCTGATGATTTTTCAAGCTTTTCTAGTTCAACTGGATTTCTCGGTGGTCGAACAGATGCTCTACGGTGTTCATTTCTTCTGATTACCTTGATTTCTCTCAGGCGATGTTTGTCCTGTGTATATTCCATCACATTCCAAGCAAGAATTTTATTTTATAGACACAATTAGATAGAGAATCTTTAGGGATTTGATCTTTTATATGGACAAGACTGTTTCGCAGTGTGTCTGACGTTTCTAATCTATATGAAATGATAACTGTTGACGCCTATGTCTTCGGAACACGTTTATGACCATATTTAATGTCAGTGTTGATTTTGTTGATGAAGTTCTTTGGGTAGTTATTTTTCTTGAGAGTCTCAGTAATGTTTGATATTTCTTCTTTTTCCTTCTTATCCGTTAACATCAAAGAGTGTGCTCGTCTAAGAAGACTTGAAACAACTGATACCTTTGCACTGATGGGGTCTAAATATTTACTGGAGTGAGTTTTCTTCCTGAATTTAGATATATTAAAATATTCACCTAAAAATTATTTAAAAATTCAATCAGTTTTTTCTCAAATTCACATAAACCTTGCTGAGAAGGATATCGCCTCAAAGATTCCTCTCAAATGATTAGGAATTCGCTAGGAATCCAGTGGATAATTTAGTGAAATTTTTCACTCCTGGCGAAATAGTAGTGACAATCTTTCAGTGAGTGGCAATAAATAGAAGGAATAAAACAATTCCAACAGTGGTGTGAACACGGGCAATAATTTCACTCAAAATATTACCAATAACAAAACTTATCATTGTGTGTAAACTATTGAAATATAATTATACTTTATTAAAATTACAGTTTACCCAATGGAATTCGCATTTTGCAGTTCACACAGTTCGAGGCAAAATCTCACCACAGTTTCCTTTTGAAATCACCATTATTCAGTTCATACCAATGAGATCTGCTTGATACCCTAAATGGTAATCAAGAAAGCAAGCACAAGTGCATGATACCATATACTACTGATTGACTGATATAAGTAGTTGGATACCACTCACAGGAATAAGTAGTACTTGATAACCAGGTTGAAGTGATCTAAACACTGGTCAACTGACTTGCTCGTTTGGCTTAGCTCAGAGAGCCAGATCACTTCAAACCACCATAATTCTGACTATCCCAAACGGAACTTAGGACTATAAGCTTCAGCTTCGAAGTTCCAACTTTCTCGGTTTACCAGGCTGATTACTGACCAAGCAAGGTTTAGGAGTACGTAAGCCTGGACTCGAATCCGAGCCACATTTATAGTTGGTACGAAAATGTATCCGGCAAAAAAACCACTCATTTAACCTACAGAAGCTAAAACATCTTGGTAGTTTTGAGTCGTAACTAGTAAGAAATTGACTTGATTTTGTTGGGTGATCGTTGAGGAGTGGCAGACTAGGTCCACTTTGAATCCTCTGCCAGAAAGTGTTGTCTAATGGATGTACGGAAGATGTACAAACTGTCTACTATTCCCAGGAATCATTTTATAGCATCAAAATACATTTGGTAGGAAATTGGTTCTGCTTTATACCTTCATCAACTGTGTTCAAATGTTTTGCATCTGCATTCACAGTGTAACTGACATATTATATCTGTTTACAATAAACATAATAAATCCGTCCTTGTAAAGCATATCAATGCCATATCAAATTTATACGTTAGCAGTTTGGCATGTTTCTACAGTGATATCATTTAAGTCTTTCACCGTATCTACTACACTCATTAACAACAGTAATAATAATAATAAATACTCTGACTATTTACTAGGATATATCAAAACTTTATTTTATGCTGAATTCATGAAGATTCACAACTGGATAATTCCTAATGTTTGTGGTTTCAAAGTCTATTCATCTCTCTTCTGTTGCCGATCTAATTTAGCTAAATATGTCAGAATATTACTTTACATAAAAACTCTAGGTATCGTCTATAAATACTGTGGTGAGGTAATCTCCTGACCAAATTCGTCATTTATAGACAAATCAAAGTTCTAAAGAATGGCATATCCATCAGCTGGATGGATACGTTTTCACTGAAGGAGGGAATATTTTCCACGCTATCTAGAACCATTTGGCTCACAATTTCATGTGGTATAGTCGCTTAGGTGATGAGGCCAAGTTAAACTTTAAGCACCACTAACTAACAATGGAGTGCGACCGCACCAGTGACCTTGAAACACTCACTGAGCAAGTTAGTGAAACCTGGCAAGTAATTTTGTCAACATCAATAAGATATGCTTATCGAAGTGTTATGTTAGTAAATGGGATATCTGGCAAGTTTCAGCTTAGGTTTTGGAAAGATTAAGTTATGGTTTAAGCCAAGGACAAGTTAGGGTTAGGTTAACCTAATAAAGGCGACATTAGGGTTGGTTCGAGTCAGATTACAGTTAGTTTAGTGATATTTTCACGTTAAGGTTAGGTTCAGGAAAGATTAGGGTTATTGTTAGGGTTAGAAGACCTAAATAATTGCATGCATAGAATGTGGTTGATTTACTTTGTTGATATAAGAATAGAACTTGTACATTGTGGTGGAGCATAATTCCATTGTGAGTTAAATTTATTTAGATAAAGTCTCACAGTTTTATACAGTAATATTTACTAATGACGTTAAGAGCTGAATTTATTGCTCCATTGAAACCTAAAACTGAGAGCTATTTTTATCACACGTGAGAGCAAGGTATCCTCTCTAACAATTTATACAGTTTTTATGCATTTTTTTCATAAATATATTTATTCCATACACAAAAATGCTTCCTTCACGTGATTGGTGCGTTCGAGGTCATTCGCTGATTGATATTTAATGGTGCTTAAAGTTTAACTTTGCCAGTCATGATTTTATTTCTGTTGGATCATCCTTAATTAGAACTGTTTTTAAAATATTATCCAGTAAATAATATTTCATTACGATAAACTTATTAGTCTGATCTAGGTTGATTGAGATGCAATTCTGACAGATGTATGATTTCTCACTTAAAAGTAGGTTATCCAGAAGATATTTCCTGGTAGTCACTTGATAGAAATGTGGAAATAGGTCAAGGTCCAAGAATAATCGACCGTAATTTTATGCGTTCTCATTGATTCAGTGTTTCATCTTTCGTTTCTTCCACATTTGAATGTGATGGTAGATTTCTCTCAGTATTTGATGTAAGGCCTTAATTTATAATTCTCCTCTTTAAAATGAATATGTTACCATAACCTGTTAACTACTTTTTATCTGATATACATTCACTGGTCTTATCATTGTTATTGTTAGAGTGATGGTTCATTATTTTGATAACTAGGTGTTAATGACTGTAGAATAGAGCTGAGTAACTGAAAGGGATCTAAACAGCGGATGGTTATTCTGGTAATTTAGCATCAAGCTTACTAATAGTGAATCTGGAATGATGTAGTTTAGATGGACAGACTGGTGAACTGTACATGTCCTAGTCTGGTCAAGAGACTTTCCAGAATCCGGATTGTTTTCATGATTCATCTCGCTTAGATGGACCAATTCAGAATCATTGCTTATTAGCTCAGTCCTAATTGAAAGAGGTGGGCTTCTAGTGTTCACATTATTGAAAACTAAAAATACTGGCCTAATGCTAATAGTTTCCAAATACTTATGTACTGTACTTCTCACTATTGCCCACAAGCTTGACACCATTTATTACACACTATGGTATGCATTCTGTTAGTCTCTAAAGGAAACTATGATAAGATTTTACCATGAAATGTTACTTCCAGTTGATATGAGCGCTGGGTTTGTGAAATTCTAATGTCTGCTTTTTTTCAAAAATGATCGAAGCTAAAAGTTCGCATGACAAACATTTTATTTTCATGAGTGTGACCACGGATTGACTTCAGTTAGAGAACCACTGGAAACCAGCCACAGGGAGTACTGGGCAGTTGCTTCATCCTAGTTTGGGAATCCTCGGTAGTACGCGCCACTGCCAGGGGTCGAACCCAGGACCTTCCGGTTACAAGGCAAGCTCTTATACCATTCAGCCACTGGGACCCAATTCAATGGCCAGCCCATGAATTCTGACTTCTACCATATTAATTTGTTTATTAGATATATCACACAGTGAAAAAACAGAATTATTTACTGGATGACGTTTGGAACAAAATTTATTGTTGATATTCATATCATTTGTATTCACACGACTTTTGTTCGAAACGTCATCCAGTAAATAATACTGTTTCACTGTGTGATATATCCAATAAACAAAATAATATGGAATTACTTACTACTACAGTGCCCAAGTTTTACACATATATTAACTTCTACCAATTCGTGATTTTAGCGCAAATAACACCAACCAATGTCAGTGGCGGGAAGTTCATGCCCACTCTCGACTGGATGAACCTCACTGATCACGACTTCTCACTAGAACTCGAGGAAACTCCGTCCTGCAGAAAGTCATTAGCGAGCATCAGATTAATTTTCAAGAGTTGGTTTGTAAGGATTAACTTTGCTTTTACAAGTTGGTGAGGGATTATATATGTTCAAACCAAGTTCACTTTTAACAGTTTGAAAAAATTTGGGCATTGGGTATATGATATTCATTATAATAAAGGTTTTTGTATTTCCCAATGAATGAAAAACAAAACGATATTGATGAGGGATTGATATCAGTTAGAGAACCATTGAAAACCAGCACTGGAGTACTGGACAGCTGTTTCATTTTATTAGTTAATAATGCCAGTTTTTATCATTCAAATTCTGTTGGCTAGACATTAACACTTTGAATAAAAATAATCTCTTTTAACCAACTATCTAAGATTAAGAAAACTGAAACATTGACTCGATGTCTGATGATTGCACTCGTTGTTTATTTAGGCCATGAAGTTGGTATCGGGAATATCGTGGTGATTTAAATAGACAATATTTATCTAAATTTGATGAAAAGGAAGTAGTTAAGGCTTTCTACATAAATATTAATTTATAAATCAATTAACGTTGAATAAAACTTCACAATCTTTAGTAAATTAAGCCGTATATTTTGCTTAAATTGTATCTACGTTCTTATTACAATTAAATACTTGTATGTCATATATAACTTTAATGTGTGTATCTCAACAACACATTTTCAATTGTATGTATACATTGTCACTTCGACAAGATACTTTTTATATTGTTTGAGTTAGTAATTAACAGCTGTCTTCGTGTAGAGCTCAGAGTAACGATTCTAGTGCACTTTTTAGTCGAATGACAAAAGTGAGACATTTTGTTTATCTTTTGTTTTAATTGACATCTTTGTAAAACAACACAGCTTTTCTCTACTTTGAAATATAAACTCACTTGGTTGTTGCTACGTCTTATTACTCTCCGCAAGTGTTCGTGTGCCAATACTAATTCTTTGGTGCTTACTTTGGAACGTGCAGGAACCTTCACATCCTCATCCAAAGCATACTCGACCACCCTATGTAGCAACGTCTGCAGTCCAGCAAAATTACATCGAAGCCTACCTATTTGCCGTACCACTGGATTGTATAAAATAAATTGTGGAAGTTGGGTTTAAACCTAATTGCAAGTAATTGTAACTTCGTATAACGTATTTACCTTAATAATTGTAATACTTTGTTTGAGTATTGCAGCTAATTTGTCTTTTACATTTTGATTATTTAATATTATTGTTCCCTTGGGTTCCTAGTGGAACATAGGGCTTCAACTGCACGTCTCCACTTGCTTCTGTCTTCTGCTGTACTTTTCACCTGCATCCATGTTAATCCATACTGTTTCAACTCTTCTTCACACGATCTCCTCCATGTCACCCTTGGACATCCCACTCGCCGCTTCCCTTTCGGGTTCCACTCGAGCACTGGCCTGACGCGCGATGTCACCCAACGGCCTCCTCAGTGAGTGTCCAATCCATCTCCACTTTGTCCTGCATATTTGTTGGGCGATTGGTTCTTGTTTTGTTTGTTTGGTGATTCTTTCCGGCCATATGATCTTCAGTAGTATAGAGCGAAGACAGTTGTTGATAAAGGTCTGCAACAGGCTGTTGGAAATATTCTTTGTGACCCGCAAAGTTTCTGATCCGTATAGAAGAAGTGACTTGACGTTTGTATTGAAAATCCGAATTTTGTTGTTGATGCTGAGTGACGAAGATTTCCAGATTGGTTTCAGGTTGATGAATGTGTTTCTCATCTTCCCGATTCTCGATTTGACATCCTCGTCCGTTCCTCCTGTAGTTGAGACAATGCTCCCTAGATAAGTGAATGAAGTAACCTCTTTCAAATCCCTCCTGTTAATGGTGATTGGCGCTGGATGTTGCTGCTACTGTTGTTGTTGGTTGTTTATTTTCATAACCTCCGTCTTGTGTATGTTCACGTGGAGTCCTGTCTTCTCTGGCTGCTTCTTCGACCAGTTTGTCGGTTTTCACTTGTAAATCTTCAATTTTGTGTGACATGAGACGTAAATCATCTGCGAAATCCAGGTCTTCTAGATTCTTCACGTCGGTCCAGGATATCCCTGTCTTCTCGTTTCCCACTGTCTGACGACGCATAATCCAGTCCACCACAATTAGAGGTATCATTGGTGATAATATTTCATTTCGATGCTTTATAATAATAGCTGAGTTTTGCGTTTACTCCACCACATTCTCTCCACACTCAGGATCAGATAGCTGGCTGTAAAAGGATAAGCAACAAGTGACTCTGATGACGAACCATCCAAGAACCTATCGCTCTAAAATATATGCCTAAAGAAATGGAGGTGGATCGGATATAGCCTGTCTGTGGTTCGTCAATTGGGTGTACCTGCATTCCCCACTGAGTGATGATTTTCCCACCGAGGCTCGAATCCAGTACCCATAGTTTCAAAAGCCGAAACGTTATCCACTAGACCACTTGGGCCACGAGATCCTCCTCCTGTGCAACGGGTCATCTTAATTTCTTATGAGACTGGCTGAAAACATTTGAAATAGTCTTCTATCATCAGGAAAGTGACGTTGATTTGATGGATGATAACTGAAGGTGTAGTTAAGGCTCTATTTCCAGCAGGATACCAACTAGTAACCTGCGAACTACTAGCCCATCGCTCTATCGACTGACCTATGAAACTCATCTTTTAACATGGTCTTTTTCAACTTATTCACCGGAGACTTAGATTAAATCTTATTTAAGTGAGTGGTACGTCAATGTTCATCTAGCGTCACCTGATTAAGCACTGTGCCACTTAGCTTGGCACATTCACAACACTAGATTAGTAGTTCGACTTTCAACAGTTGGAAAACTGCTAAAACTCATGGTCTCATTTAACCTTTAGTCATCACTTTTATGATTGTCTGCTTCTCAGCTTTTATCAAGGTCCGTAAATAATTTTTAGTTACTCAGCTCAATTAATTTTGGATTTTACAATCTATTACTGGTGGGGTGTTATCAACTTCCTTTGATGACTCTTCTTTTGGTTATACAATGATTGGATGTCAAACTTACTTCCCAGCAAACGGTTCACCGGGTATTATATTTATTATTACTTATTCACTTCATTCCTTTGCATTTTGAGTGGAATATAGGGCTTCAAGCTTGAGGTCTCAGAAACAGTGATGTTGTCTTTTCTTAATTTATTTGGTGGGATGCGGTTGCTAACTTAACACTCATCCTTTCCATTTTAGTGGGATTATTACTGACTAAGCAAGTCTTAGGGGCACGTCGGATAGAAATCGAACCCTAACCTATTGCGTCATTGCCGAACATTTTAACACTGAACCATAGACGCTATCACAATAAACAGCATAAACTAAGGTAATATCTAGTCAAAAGAATTCATTCAGGCTAGTTACAAGTCACCTTTGAACCGATTTTTTCCACATGAAAATAGCACATACATCCTAAAACCACTTCGTACTGTCGATAGTTATTTTTTCTTGATTAATTAAATTTTGGTGTTAATATTTCACCTCGATTCCGATTTCGGTTATAAATATGTCTATACGAATATAATAGGATACACTCTTAACTGTTGGCTAAATTCCTTCAAAGTGTTGGCTTGTCGGTTAATTGCGATTTTTACTACAAATTGACTTAAGCTAGAGAACTACTGGAAACCACTAGGGAGTGCTGGACAGCTGTCTCGTTCTTGTTTGCAGCTCTTCATCAGTACGCACCCATGACTCCACCAGGGGTCGAATTCAGAACCTCTGGATTACTAGACAAGTTCGCTGACCATTCTGTTTCTGGGACGAAATCCAGTGGTCCATTAATTCTAACTTCTTTCAATTCGCGATATATGGCACTATTGCCACCCAATGTCAGTGGTGAGTTTTTGTCCTCCTAACAGTTAAACTCCCTTCACTCAGATTCACTTTAGGTTGGTTCACTTAAATTAGGATCAATCAGATATCGACTGTAGTTATAGATCTTTCGAACTACTTGTCGTTCTTTCATCAGTTAGTCGTTAATTTCCCTAAACATTGTTTTCAATGAGATTTTTATTAATTCATGAATAATCCCCCTCAAGGCATTAATGAAAAGAACAAAACAAGTAGTTAGGCGAATTCACTTTCTTCTTTAGCTGTACAATCGCATTCATGTATAACTTTTTTTTCACAAAAGAAGATTGTAACAAAAGTGATGAGTTATCATAACTGTAGTTGTTAATATTAATCAATACATTAGAGGAGTTGAATAAGCGTATTTTTTTTTATTTCCTTTACGTTCCCAGTGGAACATAGGGCTTCAAGTTTCTGTAGTAGTGGTGATTATTTTTACAGGATAGGGTCGCTAGCCTCATGCCCAGCCTTCCCTCTTTACCAATCTTACTGCTGGCTTAGTGAGGTAAAGGAGTGCATCGGCCGGGGATCGGACCCTGGGCCACCTGTGTGGTTGGTGAGCATTCTACCACTGTGCCACCAACGCATAAGCGTATTAGAATTACATAATAAGATAAGGAACTTAATAATGATTGAGTTGTAATCAAGATGCACATGGAACAGAAAAAAAGTGTGATATTACGTAAGAGTTCGAAAGAAATACAAAAAAATAAACAAAACATCAAGTTGGTGGAAAACAACATGAGTGTCATGACGGTAGTAGAAGTGGTTGAATAATTTTCTTTTGTATGCAGAGTTCTTGTTTCTCTGTCTGTCTTGATTTTTATTAATCAGTTGTCTGTAAGAGACGAAAACTACACTCTTAGTGTTTCAGTGATTATTGATCACTTCTTCTTGACTGAATTATCACTTCTGTATGAATAATGTAATCAAGAAAATTAACCTTAGCTATCCCATTTCTTGTAAGGGAAAAGTTTTCCCTCACCAATTGTGCATTGACGATAAATAGTCTACAGTAATATTCTTTTGAAGCCTTATTGTTTTCAGTGGAATTCTGATTTAGTTCATAATTAAATAACTACAGAGATCTGAGTAATTGATCTTTTTCGTTACAATTGAGATTTGAACATCTATGTGTTATGTCTTGAATTTTTTGGATATACTTTATTTGATTTAGTCTATTTTCGAGTGACATTCTTTTTAAGTGATTACTGGATGACAATAAAGAATCACTTGTTAACCAGATGAACATGAGTGAGGTAGAGAAATAAGTTTCTTTTGGTAGATTTAAAGTTATTTACCAAGTGCATAAGAATGGTGAAGTTGTGAATTTCATATAATGAGAGAGTTCTGAAGCATAAAAGTGATTAAGCAAATCATAATATTCTTCTTCTCTTGGTTTCCGAGCGTGTAACTTGGGCTTCACAATTATTATTATTATTCCCCTGGGTTCCCAGTGCACCATACGGCTTCAACAACACATCTCCACTTCATCCTATCTTCTGCCGTCCTCTTCAGCTTCGACCACGATTGACCAAACTCTCTCATCTCCTCCTCACACAATCTCCTCCATGTCACCCTCACACCGATGACTCACTCGTCGCTTCCCTCTGGGATTCCACTCGAGCGATGGCCTGCACTGCACGCGATGTCATCCATCGGTCTCCTCAATGTATGACCAATCCACCTCCATTTTCTCCGATATATTTGTTGAGCGATCGACTCTTGGTTGGTTCGTCACCAGCCAGAGCTTCTTGTTGCTAATTCTTTCTCGTCGGCCGGCCATTTTACCTTCAGTATCGAGACAGCCAGCGAAGGAGACAGCTGTTGATAAGAGTCTGTAGTGGCTTGTTGGAAATACTTTTCATGACACATAGTGCAAGTATCTGACCCATATAGAAGAACTGACTGACTGACTTCACATTTCTGTTAGAAATCCGAATCTTGTTGTTTATCCTGACTGAGTGCAGGAGATTTCCGAACCGATTTCAGATTGATCAAGGTATATCTTGCCTTTCCGATTGTGGTTGGCCGGCTGGTTTTGACATCTCCATCCGTTCCGACACCTGTGGTTGAAACAATGCTTCCTTGATAAGTGAGGGTGGGTAACCTCTGACACATCTCTCCCGTTGATGGTGATTGGTGCTGGTTGTTGTTGGTGTGGTGGTGGTTGGTTGGTTATCTTCATCACCTCCGTCTTCTCTATGTTCACCTGGAGTCCTGTCTTCGCTGCATCTCCTTTCTGTCAGTTTGTTAGTTTTCACCTGCAAGTCTTCGAGTTTGTGTGGCATTAGACATATCATCTTGGCTTCACAAGCACATGTTCACTTCACTCTGCTCGCTGAAGTCCTTTTCTTTAGTAGGCTGTATGACTACCCACAATCTATCATCTCCCCTTCACATGATCTTCCCCACGTCACTCACGGACAGCCAACAAATAAAACTCACTTCGTTTACTAGCCGGTCGTGAGTTTGGAGAAAAGAGGGAAGGTTGAGTGTGGAGTTAGTGACCCTACCTCGGAAAGTCAATCCGTTTTTGTTACAGAGACTTCAAAACACAAAAATAAATCCTAATATAATAAAATGTCAAAGATACACTATATACGTAATGGAAGTAATTTAGTTGTAAATCATACTTTCCATGATAAAGTGGTTTACAAATATAATATTAGGATTGTCATGCAGTTAATTTATTCTTATAAATGTCTATAAGATTGATAAAAAAAGTTTAGAGTTCCAGATATCGACATTCTGTTAAGATGTTAGCATAAACTATTAAGCAAAAGTAAATTAATATTAGTGAATGTTAATAACTAACGGGAAAATGATAAAAATGTAAATGAAAATAAATGAACGATCTTCATTATTGGGATAGATTGTTAAGCAATAATGAAGAATTTCTGAGTTCATTTTTAGAGTTTGTGTATACTCTACAATGTTCAGCTTTTAGAACGACATGTACAATAAAAGGCATAGAAACTTAATATGAAGAGGGTATTATACTAACTTAAAAAAATTAAAGAATGGTTTTAAACACTCATCTGGGCTTTTAATAATATACAGCCACTATGTATCTGCAGTAATATCACGTTGCCATCCCTACCAGTTTAATAGAAGACCTAGTCTGTGCTCATGACTATCGACCAGGTGAAGATAAATGGTTAGAAGGTGAGGTAAAAAAAAATCAGTTTTTAACCTTAATGTAAGAGGGTAGAATTAGGCAAGAAAGGTGAATGAAACGCAAAACCACATATAGCGTCACTGCTTCATGTTATCAGCATCTGAGATGCCACAGGACGTTCTACTTTGAACGTTTAATTTACCTCTGACAGACAGAATCAAACAGTTCGAAGCTGAGAGGCGCGATAGCCAGGGATTTAAACCAGTGCAATTCAAAATTGACCGTAACAAAATGAATGCTGTTATTAATTATGTTCACTATTTCAGAGGGGTGCGTCGGTGGCATAGTGGTTAGGACGCTCGCCGACCATGCACATGGTCTGGGGTTTGATCCCCGGCCGACGCACTCCTTTACCTCGCTAAGCCAGAAAGAGGAAAGGTTGGGCATGAGGCTAGCAACCCCATCCTGTAAAATAAACACTGCTACAGAAACTTCAAGCCACTAGCTTGAAGCCCTATGTTCCACTGGGGAATGTGAAGGAAAAAAATCTTTAGAGGGAGTGGGGAGATATTACATGCCCCTATTTTCTCCCACAATTAAGCCTAAAACTTCAAATAACTTTATTATGCACAATTACAGACTAGCTCAGTAGTCTATGAAATGGGATTCAAATTGTACAAATGCTGATTGTCTGTTAGCTAGACAAACAACCGATCAGATTCCACCACGTTGACAGAAGCCTAGAATTTCACCTACGTTACTGTTATTGTAATTATTTATCTCTGAGTTTCCTGAATTTGCGTTCTCAAATCACTTTATGACTCTTTTTTGTTTGGAGCCAAAAAATCTACTAGAAAATTGTCAAGGATTCATTTCGCTAACTGGTGTGCTTATGAATATCCATAGATCACAGTGCCATATATACTTAATTCATTCAACACCTTTGTCATTATACTTTCCTTCAACAATCAACCGATAACTTTTTTTAGGTAGGTGGAACACCTATTAGATTTTGGGGGTTTTCAATCTGAGAAGAATATTGATTCTTCATATTAAAGGATGATATCTTCTGTATTATTTGTCCAGATGTCTACCCCTTCCTAATTTTTGGTCATTTCAGCTGTTGAATATCCTGCACAGTGATGATTCACAGGAATTCTCTCCCGTTTAACATTAAACTTTGGATTTATAATACACCTTCTGAGTAATTAGTTAGACATGTATATGCATTACGTAGTTTCATCTTGCATTTGTTATACTCTAACGTTTGACCAGAATTAGTTCAGGAACTTTCACACCCCTTTGTTATATATTCACAAATGTACAGTCTAACTGATAAATTCTTTGAATAGAAAAATTCTTCTTCACTGCAACCGCCATTTTGCTTTTTTCTTCCCCTACTACTTGAGTTAAACTCATCTTAAGTTACCTATAGACAACTTATGCACCTATCATCTTTGTTATACAAATCCTCTTTCAATGTTCAAGTATTGGTTTGTAGGGATTTGGTTGATTGGTTACAGGATTTCATCATGAGCTGACATTGGTTAGAGAACCACTGGAACCATTGGGTTCGAACCCCGGTGGGTGCGTACTGGTGAAGATTCCCAAACTAGGACGAAACAGCTATCTAGTACCCTCAGGTTTTCCAATGGTTCTCTAACCAATGTCAGCTCATGATGAAATCCTGTAACCTCTTTTGATGTGTCTGAACATTTTAATTTGTTTTAACTTGAACCTTCTGTGTATAAGTGTAACTTGTGAGTACTGTTTATTGTTTCCTTTTTTCCTAGTATTCAGCCTACATAACATAGAACTCTAAGTTTACTTCTAAGGTTAAAAGCATACTTGGAGAAATAATTTTAATTCTGGAAACTACCTACACTAATTATCTCCAGCATCAATGGTGGAGATAACACTAGAAGATGAAAGTGGGTTGAAATGTCGAATCGTTTGAGAAACATTCTCTACAAGTATAGTAGGAAACATCCTGTTATAATGTCTGAATGCTTCGACGCGATTTGACCTGTTGCATTCTGTTATTGATAAGAATTTTCCATGATTTCTACACACGCAACGGTTGCAGTTTTTCATTATTACTTTTATTCCCTTGTGTTCCTAATGAAACATAGGACTTCAGCGGCATATCTCCATTTCACTCCCTTTTCTACGGTCCTTTTTAAGCCGGCTTTACGATTTACCATAAGTTCTCATCTCCTCCTCCTCTATACAATCTCGAACCGATGCCCAACTTTAAATTTCTATTCAGCTTCCACTCTATGGTCTGTATTGGTCTTGATTTCACTGTACAGACTCTTTGACGTATGTCCAATCCGTCTCTATTTCCTTCTGCGTATTTGTTGGGTGACAGTTTGGTTCACTGACAGATATCCTTGTTGCTTATACTTTCTGAAGGGCCATATGATATTCAATATTAGATGAAGTCACCTGTTGATGAAAGTCTGCAGATTAATGAAGGTCTGTGTGTTTTATTTTTCCAACTCTGGATTTGATATTTCTCTGTACTTTATCAGTGCGAATTTAACATCCACCGAGCATTAGTAATAAATATGAATGAACTATGATGACGATTCATTTCATCAGTAACATGTGATTTGTCAATAAATTTTTTTTTAAATAATACATTAGTGCGTTAAATTAACGAAATCTGATATATTTAACAAGTTAAAAACAATCAGTATCAAATTCATTTATAAACATTAAAATGTAAGACAATAGTTTATCAGAATGAACAAATGAAAAGATGAGCTGCAATATCAGCCGAGAGAAAAAAGAACACGAAACTATAAGGTCACAAGGTGACAGCACTTACTGCGATGCATACAAAATCTGCGGAGGGCACACCTCCAATTTTCTGAACATGTACCGAAAAGCCTACGTCTCAAGGGAACAAGCATCTCTTGGATATGGGTCATGAGGTGGAAATCGCGAAATCCTTTAAAATTATCAATAGACAAAGGAGATCGATTCTCCTCAAGTTTGCCGAAGCAATTTCTATCAAACGCTTGGAACCAGATTTATGTGTTCAGAAAGAAGCGGTTATTAGTCTTTCTTTGCCCTGGTAACTGGATGTCTTTATTCTTTCTTTCATTTGATTACGTAATCTTTGACTTTAACTTCACCCCCACCCTTTGATATACTGTAATTTTGCTTGTCTCTTGTTTCTGTGATTTGAGTTGAACTCAGTACACTGTTACCTAATTTATTAGTCACTCATCATCTTACGCATCTCTCATCTTTATTACGTAACTCCTTTACCATTGTATGCATACATTTATTTTGTTTAAACTTGAACTGCCTGTGTAAAAACTATATAGACGTAATTTTCTGAGTACTGTTCACTAATTGTGGAACCTTCTGTCAACTGACATCGTGTAAAATTTGCAAGTATGTTAAAACGTTTCTGTACATAAACCTCATAATTTCTTTAGGCTGTAAGCAGCAGCTGATGAGAAGCCAACGAAATAAATGATGGTACCATATTATTCTGCACAAACCACTGTTGTTCTTACTTTATTCAAATGTGCTAATTATATGCTGAGTTCAGTAATAAGGGATCAACTCCCTATTACAGTTGAGGTGACTAGTTTATCTGCCATAGATTTGGAACAAGAATTAAATTGCCTGTGATTTCCAAAACAGTCAATCACAAATTTTCGAGAGCACAGTGCAAAAGTATGAGGAAATAAAAAGTCACCAGAACTGTATTAGCTAGAAATTCGTTAGAACCTGAAACTAAAACGTCAATTTCATACATGTCAATAAAATTACACAGTGTAAAAAATATTAGAGATTGGAATATCAATGTTAATTGCATGATTCTTTGGAAATAAAGTAACCTTGCCTAGTTTAATAATTCACAAATACACTAGACGGTTCTAAGCCCAGGAAAACAGGGAAGATTATACGTGGTGAAGCATCTTTTCACGTAAGGGCAGTGGCACAGATGAGGATGTCAAAGCCAGCCAGGATCAGAAAAGCAAAGACAAACCTTCATTACTCTGAAATCAGTCTGGAAATCTTCTGTATTCAGCATAAAGAACAAGATTCGGAATTTCAACACCGATGTCAAATCAGTCAATGCCTCCATATGGTTCAGAAGATTGGCGCCTGCATCATCAAAAGCATTTCCAACAGGCTACAGACTTCACCAACGACTGTCTTCACTCAATACTGAAGGTCATATGGCCAACTGGAAAGGAACTCTGTCAGACAACGAACCAACCAGCAACCTATTGACCAACAAATATTCAGAAGAAAATGGAGATGGATAGGACAGACGGTAAGTCTTCAGGAGAATATCGCCACTTCATCCTGTTCTCCGCAGTCCTTTTTAGCTGGCTCCACAATCGCCCATAGTCTCTCATTTCCTCCTCGCACAATCTCCATGCCCACCTCGGACCAATGCCCAACTCGTCATTTCCCATTAGGATTCTATTCAAGGGCCTGTCTGGAACATGATGTTACTCAGCGGTCGCCTTACCGTCTGTCCTATCCACCTCCATTTTCTTCTGAATATTTGTTGGTCAATAGGTTGCTGGTTGGTTCGTTGTCTGACAGAGTTCCTTTCCAGTTGGCCATATGACCTTCAGTATTGAGTGAAGACAGTCGTTGGTCAAGTCTGTAGCCTGTTGGAAATGCTTTTGATGATGCAGGCGCCAATCTTCTGAACCATATGGAGGCATTGACTGATTTGACATTGGTGTTGAAATTCCGAATCTTGTTCTTTATGCTGAGTACAGAAGATTTCCAGACTGATTTCAGAGTAATGAAGGTTTGTCTTTGCTTTTCTGATCCTGGCTTGTCACTGCCCTTAATTGAAACGATGTTGATAAGGTAAGCGAAAGAGCTGACTTCCTTGAAATTTCTTTCCTCGATGGTGATTGGTGCTTGTTGTTGTTGGTTAGTTATCTTCATTACCTCTGCCTCCCTTATTTTCACTTGAAGTCCTGTCTTCGCTGACAGCCTCTTCTCTCCGTTGACCTTCAAGTTTGTGTGACACTAGACATAAATTACCAGCGAAGTGCAGATCTTCTGGGATCTTCCTGTTGGTTCAACATATTCCTGTCCTCTCAGTCTTCACAGTCTGTCACGGCATATAGTCCACCACAATCAGGAATATTATCCGTAATAGTAGGCAGACTTTTTTGTCTTACTTCTGTTTTCACTTCTAAGGTTTTGCCGAGTTTTCTGTTGTGAATCACTTGTTATATGGCTTCATTAACTGATTCCATTTGTTATACTGAAGTATATTAATAAACTGGAGTGCAGATTTTACGATAATTAAATGTGATAGAATGGACTACCAAGAAAAATATGTGGCATACTCTTTTATATTCCAAAACCTATTATTAATGTACCACGAAGTAACTTCCAGATCGAATACTTCATCGAATTGATAATCCAAGGAAGACAAGTTGATTTCTTTTCACTGTTACTTCTTTCTCTGTAGAAATAAGTTTGCAAAGAATCAATGACATATTGTCACTACTCTCTGTTGACAGTTTATTACAAACTATCATACTTTCGAATCTGGTTATCCCAAGAAAAATGGAGAAGCTTATCATCAAGTGCCAGATCTCTGCTAAAAAGTAAGACTAACGATTTGTATATTGCGAAAAATAAACACCAATCACAAATAAAGGTGATGAAGATAACCAACCACCACCACCAACAACAACAACCAGCACCATCAACGGGAGAGATGTGTCAGAGGTTACCCACCCTCACTTATCAAGGAAGCATCGTTTCAACCACAGCCAGCGGAACGGATGAAGATGTCAAAACCAGCCAGCCACAATCGGAAAGGCAAGATACACCTCCATCAATCTGGAATCGGTTCGAAAATCTTCTGCACTCCACAACATAAACAACAAGATTCGGATTTTCAACACAAATGTGAAGTCAGCCAGTCAGTCCGTT
Organism: Trichobilharzia szidati; assembly: GCA_944472155.2. NCBI lineage: Eukaryota > Metazoa > Platyhelminthes > Trematoda > Strigeidida > Schistosomatidae > Trichobilharzia > Trichobilharzia szidati. The sequence continues at coordinate 82,210,050 of OX235274.1, forward strand.
CTTCTATACGGGTCAGAAACTTGCATTGCCCAACATGAAAATCATTTCTAACAGGCCACTACAAACTTTTATCAACAACTGCCTCCTTCGATGGCTGGCTCTATACTGAAGGCAAAATGGCCGGCCGGCTAGAAAGAATTAGCAACAAGAAACTCTGACTGAGAACAACCCACCCAAGAGCCGACTGCTGAACAACTATGCAGGCAAAATTGAGATGGATGGGGCACACGTTGAGGAGACCGTTAAATGACATCACGCACAGTGTAGGCCATCGCTCGAGTGGAATCCCGGTGGGAAGCGATGAGTGGGTCGTCGGTGTGAGGGTGACATGGAGGAGACCTTGTAGACAACCGTGGTCCATACCGAAGAGGACGGCAGAAGATAGGACGAAGTGGAGATGTGTTGTTGAAACCATATGTTCCACTCGGAACTCAAGGGAATAATAAAAATACAAATAAAGTAAAACGTATCTTAACATAGCATTGAATGATTGTAACCTTCCTTCCTTCCTTTTGAGTTGAACCTGGCTGTCATTATCCTGGAGGAGATTGGTTCCCACTGCATGAGAGCTTTGGCTGCCGTTGGTGATATCATGATGGCTACTCCCTCGGTGTGCTCGTGATTGTCCTCTGGCTGACCAAAGTAGATTATTGTCTCTCCAGTTGGCAGTTGGCTCCTTCCACATCTGTTCCATCTGCTCTCGCAGATTCCCAATACTTCTATTTTATATCTTCTCACTTCTGCGGCTACCTGGGCAGCCTTTCCAGTTTCGTACATTGTACGGATATTCCACGTCCCCATCCTTATTTTTGTTTTCTTCGAAAGGAGGCACATCGGCTGACTGGCTTCCCGAAGGCTTTCACCAGTCCGCATCATTTCACTTCCCCAATTCCAGCGAAAAATAAGTTTATTGTTTATATTTTTAGAATTTTTAATATATTTGTGCGTTGAAGTTTCTGTAGCGATTTGGTTAAGTTTTGGGGGTGGAGTTGCTAGCACCACACCCCAACCCTCCTTCTTTATCCGGGCTTGGGACCGGCTAGAAAACTAGTGAGCTAGTAATCTAGGCGGCAACGGCACATGTCAAGTGATCCACAACGGAAAACTCAGCGAGGCGTTTGGAGAAAACACAGGAGTCAGACAAAAGTGCTTATTATCACCAATGATATTCCTAATTGTGATGGACTGGATTATGCGTCAGACAGTGGGAAACGAGAAGACAGGGGTATCCTGGGCCGACGTGAGGAACCTAGACGACCTGGATTTCGCAGATGATTTATGTTTGATGTCACACAAAATCGAAGACTTACAAGTGAAAACCGACAAACTGATCGAAGAAGCAGCAAAGACAGCGCTGCAGGTGAACAAAGACAAGACGGAGGTTATGAAAATAACCAACCAACAACAACAACAGCAAAATCCAGCACCTATCACCGTCAACGGGAGGGATTTGAAAGAGGTTACTTCATTCACTTATCTAGGGAGTATGGTCTCAACTACAGGAGGAACGGACGAGGATATCAAATCGAGAATCGGGAAGGCGAGAAACACATTCATCAACCTGAGACCAATCTGGAAATCTTCCGCTGTCACTCAACATCAACAACAAGAATCGAATTTTCAATACAAACATCAAGTCAGTCAGTTCTTCTATACGGATCAGAAACTTGGCGGGTCACCAAGACTATTTCCAACAGCCTGTTGCAGACCTTTATCAACAACTGTCTTCGCTGGCTCTATACTCAAGATCAGATGGCCGGAAAGAATCGCCAACAAGAAACTATGGGAACAAACAAAACAAGAACCAATCGCTCAACAAATATGCAGGAGAAAGTGGAGATTGATTGGACACTCGCTGAGGAGGCCGTTGGGTGACATCGCGCGTTCGGCCATAGCTCGAGTGGAACCCGAAAGGGAAGCGACGAGTGGGTCTTCCAAGGGTGACATGGAGGAGATCGTGTGAAGAAGAGTTGGAACAGTGTGGACTAACATGGATGCAAGTGAAAATTACAGCAGAAGACAGAAACAAGGGGAGGCGTACAGTTGAAGCCCTATGCTCCACTAGGAACCCAAGGGAACAATAATAATATCTTAACATAGTTCTGTTCAGGACTCCTTTATCAAAAAATGTCTAAACTCGAATCAAACTGCTAACAAGAAACCATTATCAAAAACCATAAGAAAATCCATCCTACCATATAAAAGGATTGTTTCTAAAGTAGTGTCTGGAATTCTAAAATCGTGCAAAACAGATGTAGCACACAAACCAACAGAAGTGATTCATTCACTACTATGCAGAACAAAAGACCTGACAGCAAAAAGAAAAGACAAGATCAACACCATCTACAAAATAAATTGCATGAACTGTGATAAGCACTATATCGGTCAAAGTAGACATCGCCTTCGACGCCGAGTCAAAGAACATAAACATGCATTCTTTCGTATCGATGCATGTAGACAACTACGAACACCTATTTGATTGGCAAAATGTAGAAAATGTAAACAGTAGAAACGCCAAAAATGCTGGGGAATTCCTAGAAGCTTGATACTCAGATGAATCAACGATTAATAGTCACATTATAATAGGCCAAATTTATCAACTAATAAAGAATAAGCTACATGACAAACAAGGTTAAATTTCAAGTCAATAAAGGCGATCAATGCTGATACAAATTAACAACCAATCATAACGAAGTTTGTCAGAAGATATAACGATATCATTCTTGGAGAATTCAAATTAGTTTACTTCCTACTGAAGATGTGGTCTAGAAGGACAATGAAACTTTTGCAGTTAAATCACCCAGCCCAGAGAACGCAACTACACCAAAATCATTCGTCTGAGTTAGTTTTTTTTTCTAATAAATCAAAGCTAATCGATTATTATTAAAATAGAATGCTGGTACTAATTGATCACTGGTTATTTGTAACCAAATTCTGACTTACTTAGCTGTTATTCTACAAACTTAGAGATTAACCAGTATGTCTGTGAGAGTATTTAGAAAAGAAGTATTCACCTAGCAATATAAATAAATAATTAGTAGTACTTGCAAAGTTTATTTACAGAAACATATGCGGGAATTTCTTAGAATTTATATTTGACAGTAAACAAAACTAGACCAACTTTTCTTAATTTAAAATTGAGTTTTGGAGGCTGTTACATCCGCATTATCCTGAGGAAGAGACATTTGCATTCATTATTGAGCATCTGAAACGAAACATTAGATAAATGGGTTTTTACTGAATGTTTGCTATCCAAGTGGAGGCAACCTAGTGCTTCAAGCTGTCGAAGTTTCAGTAGCGGAAGTGTAGTGTGACTGCTAGCCTCAAATGCAGCCTTCCCTCTTATCCAGTCTTACTACCGGTTAGTAAAGTAGGTGAAGTTCAGGGGTGCATCGAAAGGCAGTGGAATCTAGACCACATGGATGGTTGGCGAGAGTTCTACTATTACACCACCGACGCATATATAAAGCATATCAAATCTTTATACGTCTGAGTTATTCTATCTAACATTATGCAAGTTCCTAGTGGCTGAATTATTATACATAAATGAATATGGTTATAATACAAAATATGTGATAAAATTCTGAAGAAGAATTAACTATCATTCAACAACCACTTGCATTTATTTGCAGTTAGCAATGAGCAACATCTATTACATCAAGACTGAGAATACTGTTTGTCTCCTTTAACTTCGACCGGGGGGAGAGGATCGCTCAGATGTCAGTTAATGCTTAGAAGCCGAGTATGTAAACCAATGAGTTACAGGTTGAATATGGTAATTAACAGTATTTCAGACAAATACTGTAACCATTCATGTAAATAAGCTGGAAAGCCCTTACTGTATAAAGGCTGGTCAATAGTACTTCACCTAAATAGGTTACAAGTTCTGACAGGTTCATTCTATATGAAATACACTTAAATGTAAAGTTGAAATTTGTAAACTCAAGTTTAATAGTTAACTCTACTGAATAGCAGATATTTCATATGTCAGTCATAGAAACCTGTATTTGTATTGATTACAAATATCAAAAAAAGTCAAAAGCAAAATAAAAAATAATGGTGAAACTAATAATGATAACATAAATAAGAGAGAATATAAGGCATCTACTGTTATACCATATAAGGAGGGGACATCTGAGACCCTACGTAGGATTCTTAGTAAAGCAGGAATTAGAGTGGCATTTAAACCTACAAACTCACTCAGAGATAAGCTCTGTAGGTTAAAGGACTCTGCCGGTTGACCCAATTAGACAAAATAATATAATTTACAAAATACCTTGCAATGACTGTGAGTGAGGTCAACTACATAGGTCAAACTAGTAGATCGGGGGTAGTCAGATTGTCGGAACATAAGAATTTAGCTAAGGTAAGAATGGTTGACCACGAGAAGATAAGTAATTTAGAAAAAAGCTCAGTGATTGCACTGCATGCATTAACACACAATCACACAATAGGGTGGGGGAGGGTTAAAATTCTAAGTAATATAAGTAGGTGGAGAGAGAGATTGATTACTGAATCCTTGTTCATTGAGTCTACACCCAACACATGCAACGGAAATGACTCAATGCAAATACCAGAGATATGGAAGATATTATTACCAGTCAAATCAGAGGAGGATAATAAATAATCTTAAAATTCTATTTCAATTCACTTAAATCATAACATTCTAACAAGTTACTTATTTTGACTATAAAAACACATCTTATTTCCCATCTGATTGTATTTGATCAATAACACTAATATTATTTCTGAATGTACATTATCCTATATTGATTTTTATTCAAATATCTAATCAGTTCCACTCATGTATATAAATGAAGTAAAAAGTTGTGTGAGTAACTTGATATGATTATGAGCAATAGTTTGTGCTCGAAACGTCATCAGTTAATATTACAGTATAACACTGTGTGATTTATCAAATTAAAATCTTATCTATGATGGGTTCCACAACTTCCATTGATATCTTTGTGATTCTGCCACACACTGTATGACTACTTGAACAGACGTATCGCTAAATGTCTTATTCAATTTTTGTCCGTTTGTAAATTTCTTCTCTTTTTACAGCCTAGTAACATTCACGAAGAAAAGAACAGTTTGTGTTGAATACCGACTGTTTACGAGTGATTAATCTTTCAAGTGTTTCATCTTGGATTTCCATTCATTTCAAGTTAAATGATGGATCGGTGACAGTTAGAGAACCACTGGAGACCATCAGGGAGTACTGGAAATTTGTTTCTCCCAAGTCCAAAGCTCTTCAGTGGTAGACATCCATCACCCCACTGGGAATCGAACCACGGACTTTATGGTTACAAGGTGAGCTTGTTGACCATTCAGTCACTGGGACGGAATTCTAACTTCTTTCAATTCGCTACTTGTAGCGCCATCGCCCAAACTAGGACGAAGCAGCTACCCAGAACTGTTTGGTTTCCAATGGTTTTCCAACTGGCATCAATCCGTGATCAGATTTGAAACCAGTGAAATTCCTGCGAATTAACACTTGAAAATTCATTTGTATTGACATAATTTAAAATACTTAATTATATACGAACATTTTAATTACAATCATATTAGGATGTCAAACAGCACACAACCAATAGGATACATAGCGTTAGATTGTTTTGTCCTTCCTAATACGTGCGAATATGATAAATAAATGAACTTCATACACGAATAATTGATCAGTAACATCGTAGAATTTATAATAAACAAAGAAAATAGTCTATAAGGAGTGTGTTAATTTAATTTTGTTTATTTTGCTGGTTCAAAAACAAACAAATAGAGAATATTAGTAACTGGAGTAAGAGTATTCTGTCTGATACGTGATATTTTCTCACACCATCAAGGCAGACTAATATACTCTGCGTTAGATTGAGAGTAATTAGTTGAAGAGTCACTCCTAGTTTAAGAATAGCAAATGAAATGGTTGAAAGTATTGACTATTTCAGTTGTTCAGGAAGTTACATCAGCCTTAAAGGGCTGATGATGACGAAATCCCAACACGGATAAAAATAGACTGTTTGAAATTCGCCAACTTTTATTCTTAAAATATTATTAACAACGTCGTAGAACTTAGAATTATACCCAAGGTAGAAGGAGAGGGTGGAGAAGTTTCTTCTGTGTGCATAAATCAGGGTTTTCTATCCGGATCGCTAAGGCCTCCTCGGTAATGCAAAGTATACGGAAGCTTACCGTTTTCCGGAGGCTTCTTTTGACTTTGTAGATGACTTTGAATGAATTCTCCGTGCATATTGAGTGACCAGTGTTGACTATATGTTCAATTATAGCACTCTTTATTGATCCACTGTTACCTTTTCGTAGCCAAGCGGGATAATGTTCTTTGACTCTTTTGGATAAAACACGCATCGAACGACCTATATATCTCGCTCCACATGAGCAAGTAAATTGGTAGATACACATAGAAGTGGTCAAATGCGATAGTTTATCTTTGGAGTTGTTGAAGAACAATGGGCGGCTTGAGAATACCAATCTTCAACTGTATCAAAGATGTGAAAGTGGGTGACAACCGCATAATATCACTCGATGTCGAATCTCTCTTCACAAATATTCCGATTACGGAAACGATTTGTTTCTTATGCAAGTAATTGGAAGACAAAGACTTGAATATTGGAATACACACACCCAAGTTAAAAGAACTTCTACTTAGATGCACTTTGAACCTTCAATTCACATTCAGAAAGCAGAAGGATTGAGCGAAGAAATATTTACTTTTCAAACAGATCCTCATCTCTGACTCTACTCTAATATATATAGCATTTTTATTAAAATACACAACAATTTACCAATCAACCGGCGATATGTTTGTTAAGAATAATTAGTCAGTGTCAACATGTCAATGGGGTGATAATTAACGAAGAAAGTTAATACACACATTTAAAAGGTAGAAATGGTTACAACAAGTGGATTGCATAATTTTTGAAAAATGAAGAGTAATTAAGGAATAAGCGTGTGCACAGGTCGATTACGTAACAGATTGTTAAAGAAAAGAAAACTATTTGGGCAATGATAACTTGTAACTAAGGTTGAAGTGGTCATAAGAATAAAGTAAAATAATTTTACAAGGATAACATGTAATTAAAGATGAGGTAGTCAGAAAATAATAAAATAATTTGGACAATTACAATTTTTAATGATTTAGGGGGAGGGGGCGAAGTAGTCCGGTTTATACATTCATGTAACGATGGCCAAGGTAGGGAAAGTGGCTGTACAAATTTCTTCTGAACACATTGGTTTGGCTTCTTCAGGTGGATTCCTATTGCTTCAGCTGTATGTAGAAGACGAACTCGTAAAGCAAAATTAGGGATTTTCGTATGGCATCTTCTTAACCAACCCTTTATTTACTCTTTCTACCTATTCGCCGAAAAGAGTCTCTTCGCTGAATGTCTTCTCTTTTTCATATGACTCAATGGGGATTTTCAATCTACTCAAACGTTGCAAGGACCCAGTGACGGTGAAGGAGCTGGATGGTTTCCTGCGTTACTCCGTCAAGCTTGCGGTAGCGAAGACAAAGATTGATTTCTTAAGAGATTGTATAGATCGACACGAGTATCCAAAGATGTATTGGAAGTCACTCAGACGCAACCACATCCAACCGAATATCAGAACACTCAGACGACACACACGAAACAACATCGACTCCATTCAATCACGCGTCCCCGAGCTAGAGCGAAACGTCTACTCAAGAACTCATGTAGTCGAAGACTTAGATCAAGAACTACGCCATTCCTTCGAAGAATATGTACAACAAGTCACTCAGAAAGAATGCAACAAGACTAAAGCAGATCTTCTCAAAAGCCTAAAGCCTACAATTAACACCGAATCTCCGTTCCCAAGCAATCCAGAAAAGTACGTATTCAATATTTCAGACATCACACTGTCTACTACTCAACTAGAAGCACTATCTCTAGGTCCAAAATTCTGCGTAAAACCACCAAGTATTGACAAGCTACAATGCCAGGTTCAGTTCGAAAATCTAATAAACCAAGCTTACGATCTCACACCTACATCAGACGAAAACCTACAACATTCAAAGCATCAATCCTCTACTGTTGTTACAAGTTTATAAATACCAAACACAACGGAAGGTCCATCTTGACGAAGAGGCACCATAAGGAGCTGAAAGAACTTATGAAAAACGAAGAGATTATGATATTACGTCCTGATAAAGGCGGAGGAATCGTAATCATGAATCGCAAGGACTATATCAGTAAAGTGCTGACTATACTATCCGATGAATGCAAATTCACAAAACCGATCAACGAGAAAAACATGACTGAACGGACCGAACAAAAGCTAACGGACACCCTCCGTAAATTGAAGACTGAATCCTTCATCAGCAACGAAATGTTCGAATCCCTTAGACCATCTGACTCAAATATACCACGACTTTACGGACTCCCGAAAGTACACAAGAAGGGTATCCCTCTTCGACCAATCCTCGACATGACCAATTCACCCTATCACCGCACAGCTCAATGGTTAGCAGATCTACTTGAACCAATCAGAAAACAAGTTTCCTGCCACACAGTTCGAGATTCATTCGACTTTATCGACTCAATCGAAAATATCACTGTATCCAACAAGACAATGATTTCATTAGATGTCACATCACTATGCACAAACGTTCCACTGACTAAAACAATATGCTATATATGCGAACTTATTCACTCCAAAGGAATAAACATCGGTATACCCACCGAGCATCTTAAAGAACTCCTACTGAGGTGTACCCTGAATGTTCAATTCCCTTTCAACAACGAAATATATCGCCAAAAGGATGGTATAGCTATGGGCTCACCACTAGGCCCTTTGCTTGCAGATTTCTTCATGGCAAAACTCGAAAACACATGCCTGAAGAAAATGATCAATACCTTCGTAATCTATAAAAGATACGTCGACGACACCTTCACTATCGTCAACAACGAAGAAAATCTAGACGACATCTTGAAGTCGTTTAACAACTGCCACCCTGCAATTCAGTTCACGATGGAGAAAGAGTCCAACTCCACAATATCTTTTCTTGACGTCCAACTAACAAGAAGAGAACAGGATGGAACACTGAAAAGATCTATCCACAGAAAATCGACGTGGAACGGACAGCTTACTAACTTTCACAGTTGGGTACCACTATACACCAAACGAAACCTGATCCGTTCACTCAGCTACAGAGTTCGCAGAATTTGCACCCCGGACACCATAGAAGATGAACTGGACAACCTCAAGAGAATCCTCGTCGAGAATTGCTATCCAGAAAGATTTATTGCAAAATCTATGAACCCTAGACCAGAAAAGCCGCCCATACTTAGCGTCAAGAAAAAACTACTCTACATGAACCTTCAATTCAATGGAGATTTATCTGCGGAAACACTAAAAAATCGACTGTCGCGCTCACTTAAGAAGACCTTCTTCGCAGCTGAACTACGACTAACCTTCTCCACAAAACCTATGATTCATGTGAACGTGAAGGATAAGCTACCGCTGCTGGCCTCATCAATATGCATTTATCAATTCACCTGCTCTTGTGGAGCCAGGTATGTCGGCCGTACCCAACGCTCGCTTTCCAAACGTATCACCGAGCACTTACCAACACGGTTTTACAAAGGAGAAAATCGATGCCCCCGCAGTTCCATCTTAGAACATCTGATATAATCTGGACATCAAACCACACCGCAAACAAACTTCAAAGTCGTCTACAGAGTAAGAAGTAGTCTCCCTAAAGGTGTACGAATCAGACTTCTTCAAACTGCAGAAGCAATGGCGATTCACTTGCTAAGTGCTGAACTCTGCATACAGAAGAAGTTCGTTCAATCACTACACTTGCAATGGACGTAATCTATCTTATTAGCCGACATGTAAATTCTATCTAATCTTTTCTTCTGTCTCTTCATTAGTATTATTTTGTCTTCTCAATTGTAACATTTTACATTTTCAACTTTCTTGTTCTCTACCCCCACCCGATTCAATTTCTACACCTCACTACCACTGTTACTGACTTGAACAACGCTCAGTTTCTAGTCATTCATGTTACGTCATCCAACTTATTCACTCAATTTCACTTCTGCTTAATCTCTACCTGTAATTACCTCTGTTGCTATCCTGACCTAAGTTGTATCATTTTAGCCAATTATATTACGTCATCTAGCTTTTTAACTCAATCTTACTTTAGTTGCTGTCTGATTAACTTTGTCTCCATACTACATCATTCTTGTATTAACTAATCAATTATCGAAACTTGACAAACCGCATGTACACACACACACAAATATTTATATATAAATGCGATTGTACAGCTATGTGAATGAATTCACCAAAAAGAGTCGCTGAATGTCTTCTATTACGTAATTTATTTTCTGGATACGTGTCTCCATTTACATCCTACTTCATATTACGCCACCCTTGTCAATACTCACCAATCTTCACCCCCTAGTTACAATTTTGATTATTCATCACATTTTAGAAACATTTTGATGCCGTAAACAGTAACCTAACTAATTTTTATTTTATTTTGTTTAATAATCCTAATGTACACACACAAAACAATGCGATTGTACAGCTAAGTGAATGAATTCGCCGAAAAGAGACTCTTCGCTGAACTTTGTTGTTCCGATATTCATGTCTAGATGGGTCCACGATTGCCCATAATCTCTCATTTCCTCCATGTCACCTTCGCACCGACGACTCACTCGTCGCTTCCCTCTGAGACACCACTCGAGCGCACCATGTCATTCGACGGCCTCTTCAACGTCTGCCCCATCCATCTCCATTTTCGCCTGCATAGTTGTTCAGCAGTCGGCTCTTGGTTGGTTTGTTCCCAGTCAGATTTTCTTGTTGCTAATTCTTTCTCACCGTCTGGCCATTTGATCTTCAGTATCGAGCCAGCCAGCGAAGGAGGCAGCTGTTGATGAATGTCTGTAGTGGCCTGTTCGAAATGCTTTGCATGATGCGCAGTGCAAGTTTCTCACCCGTATAGAAGACTGACTGACTTCACATTTGTGTTGAAAATCCGAATCTTGTTGTTTATGCTGGCTGAGTGCAGGAGATTTTCGAACCGATTTCAGATTGATGGAGATGTATCTTGCCTTTCCGATTTTGGCTGGCTGGTTTTGATATCTTCATCCGTTCCGCCTGTGGTTAGAACACTGCTTCCTTGATAAGTGAGGATGGGTAACTTCTGACACATCTCTCCCGTTGATGGTGATTGGTGCTGGTTGTTGTTGGTGATGGTGGTCGGTTATCTTCATCACCTCCGTCTTCTCTATGTTCACCTGGAGTCCTGTCTTCGCCGCCTCCCTCTTCTGCTAGTTTGTTGGTTTTCGCTTGCAAGTCTTCGAGTTTGTGTGACATTATACATAAATCATCCACATGCGAAATCCAGATCTTCTAGTCTTCTTATCGGTGGTCCAACGTATTCCTGTCTTCTCATTCCCCACAGTCTGACGCATGATCCAGTCCACCACAATTAAGAGTACCATCGGAGATAATAGGCAGGCAGCTTGTCTTACTCATGTATTCACTTCGAATGACTCGCTGAGTTTGCCGTTGTAGATCACTTGACACATGGCATTTTCAGATCGCCAGCTGTTGAATGAGGTTGATAAAGACTTGGGTACTGGACACCGTACCGTTGAAGTAGTTTCCAAATTACTTCACGGAGAACACTGGCTGATGAAGGCCTTTTCAAAGTCAATGAAGTTGAGGTAGAGGTTTGACTGCCATTCCATGCTTTGTTCGATAACGATGGGCATAGTTGAAGATTGCTTTATTCGTTTCTCCTCCTCGATAATTAGGTTTCCTGGGACATCTTTTATAGTTTTCGCCATTTTGATTGATCTCTTCCCGGATAGAAACCCGGTCTATTTTTTCTGCGCCCTGACTAGTTACCAGCCAGTTTGTCGTAGAGTTGTGTTTTGTCTTTCCTAGAACTCTTTTACAGTGCTTTTTTCAGGGTAGCGTACATTGGACTTAGCTTCTCTTTCTGTTGTCCATCTTTGCATTGGGTGATCTTTTCTTTCACCATCCTTGTCTTTTCTATTAGCTTCCAGATATGCGTTGAGAGCCATTCCTTGTCTCTTCTTTCTTCCTAGAACAGTAGTATACGTTTCCCTGGTAGTAAAATAGACTGGATAATACATTTCTGAACACACAGATGAGGTTTCTCTTTCTGAATTGCTAAAGTTTCAGCTGCGTGAAGAAGGTGCGAGCAAAATCCTTGTAAACGGCTTGATCGTATTTTATATATAACTATGAATGTAGTCTCCGCTGGTGCTGGATGATCAGAAGTAATGTGCTCCATAACTGAGCTGTTGACTGTCCTGCGTTCTCCTCCTGACAATTATGCTGGACAATGTCCTGCTGGTGCAGCCTATGTACGTGACTCTACAGGAGCAAGTGAAGTGGTGAATGCTCACTGCAGTTGCAAACAGCAGGATCTTGTCTTTGATGTTCTGGTTTACAAGAGCATATGTGGACAAGGTGAGACACAGAGATGCAACAAAGTCCTTCGAGTTGCTATCGAAAGATGGCATCAGAGAATTTTCTTCAGTTTTAGATTTACAATTAATTGTTTCCTCAAAACATCCAGGTTTCGCAGCGAAAGAGGTTGGATATCCATTCATGAGTAGAGTGCATTTTATCGATGTTGATAAAGGTATTATCTATGTAAACTTTGAACTGATTTATGGCTCCTTGGGGGCAATTTACGGCAATCACCGATTAATGGACCAAGTGGAGAACAAATTGTTAGTCCATCTTTTTGACGGTATATTCTACCGTTGAATAAAAACTGGACACTTAATGTGCATCTCAGTATTAGTTATCTCTCATACACTTTGGTTTATTTAATTACTAACTGATAATAACCTCTAACCTTTTTTTCAATTAACATTGTTTATATAAACCCATATATAACTGTACAGTTTTGAAATGAACTTATGAAAAGAGATCTCTTTGTTAACTTATCCTCATTGGATAAACAAAATGTCAAACAGTGAGATTAAGAATTAAGGTTTGCAGATGAATGGTAACATTAATTTGGTAAAATGTGCCGAATGGATGTAATTATATTTGTAATGCGATGAAAGGATCTAGGGAAAAGGCATGGGTAGACACGAGATACTCAAGGGTATAAATTGTAGGGTTGGGTAAGTTACTATATTATGATAATTTAAAAAATCAACAAAACATTGTGAGTTAGGCTCACTTAGTTTAATTCGGACATTTGAAACATGGGGTTGAATAAATGACTATGTAACTAAGACTGAGAGTCAAAACTTACAATTAATAAAAGATGGTATAATCAACTAAAAGTCAAGATCCCCCTTTACCAAGGAAAAGCCTGACCGATAGCTGCTATCTTGACGTAGTATTCCGGATTTCATATTGTAATAACTGTTAGACTAAAAGCAGCCATAGTGTAAAGATTACATCTTGAAATCTGAGGGGAATGCATTGCTCGAGACAGTGTGTAACAGCAGCAAGGTGTCCACTCGGATGACCAACAAGCTACCTCTCCACACTGGGGATGAGGAGTTAGAAAAGGTTGACTCAAAAATGTACATCCCAGCTTACCGCACGGCGATAGCATCCTCATAAGGGCCCAGATTCAACAACTGCTCCATACAGACCATGTGTGACCGGCTTTAAGCAGTCGTCCTCTAGGTTCTGCGGTCACGCGACACTATTGCTTCATAGGTTTCAAGCATTTCAGTAAGAAATCAACCTTTACAGTATAGGCTGTCGAGATATAATAGCCACCCAAACACTTCTATAAGCACACAAAGCTCTCCTAATCATCAACCACCCCTATCTTCCTAATTTCCTGTCCCTGTTAATACTATTCCACAGGTAGATAATCCACCTCTCTCAATTCTGCAAGCAATGGTCTTTTAAAACCATGCTGATAACTTCATAATGGTATACTCAACATCCAGACTTTATGCCAAATCAAACAAGTCTCACTGGTCAGAACTGTGGCATCTCAACCTAAGAATGTTGTTATGTCTCAGAAACCTCAAGTGCAGTTATTCGCATAACCTCGCCTGGCTAACATGGTGAATCTACTAAATTAACCTTACGGTTGTAGGGAGATTCTTCGGTTAATTCGCATAGACGTTTTGGTGTAGGAATAGCATTTCTTGCCAGAGCAGGAAAATCGGTATTTGACTGGACTCCAGGTGTTGCTGTCCGATTGAAACGACCCGTGAAAAAAGAAGGATTGTGAAACCCACCGATATCTTTCCATAGTCTGCTTACACTAACGAAGTGTACGGATACCTTCTTAGTAATAACATGCATGTGATGAAATTACTTTTCCTGTAATGATAGAAAATAGACTTTCTGGATGGGGTTCATTAAACAACCTTAATTGACGGTTAGGAACTGCATGTAACATGGCATAAAACTAATCGTAGCGATGCAGAGATATCTGTACTGCATTTTCATCTATTTTCTGTTCGACATTTTTCATCGTTTAGCTGAAACTGTTATTAGTATTTCACTTTTTCCCCACTTGTTAAGTATCCCTAATATATGTTGTAGCAGTGTGATACTCTGGGCCGATAAGCATGCATGCTCTACCTTTCACTTGCGATTAGAAGATGTGTAGAAAATGTATGCAAATTTGAATGTTGGAAGTCCTTAAAGACGGTTACTTTACTACAAGTCAATCACAAATGATGTGCTTACTTGAAATAAAAGCACACTGTAAGACATCACAAACAGCAGTAAAACCCCTCAAAATCCAAAACAATCCTACGAACCCTGCCCCCTCACTTGAAAGCAAGATTCCTTGCGTAATCCAACCTGCTGGCCGGCTGGATTCCACACAGAACTTGGCACCAAAGTGCAGCAGTTCGAGTTGCCACGTTCCAAATAGCACACAAAGGTAGACAGGAAAATGAGAGAAGAGAATCAATAGAATTTAGATAAGTATAAGAGTGAAACAGAATGAGTAATGGTAGAAAGGAATATGAAAGATTACAGAGACTGAATACATCTGCGCCACTGACAACGATTTTGAGCCATGTCACCTATTGTCTCCAGCCATTGATTCTTAGAGTCCCGAGGGCCCCAACCCGGAAGTCTGCATCTTCCTACCTGACTAAGTTTAACTGTCAAGGATTTCATGGATTGATGCCATGTTTTTGTTTGGCCACCACTTACTCTTTTCCAACCTGCACCTGTATCAGCTAGTAATGCCCGTCGGGGGAGGCGGTAGTTAGGCATGCGCAGCACGTGACCTAGCCATCTCAATCTATGTAACTTAATAGCCTCGTCGTTGATTGATTTCAACCTATGTGAAACACATAAACTCCAGATGAAAAACATAAATAATTTTAATTCAAATGACATGGATTTCATTCAATCTCATTGTAGCACGCACATATATATAGTAAAATCGAGAAAGCAAGTAACAGAGTCACATACAATTCGCTCATAGGAACCGGAGAATTACACATAGTAAAAAACTAAGCTGATCTAGAAAAAACGAAGAAGAAGAAGAACAATGTTCATAAATATATGTAATCATAATATTACCAGTCAAGAGTTTAGTGTCCATAGGTTAGTTGAACGACAAATGCAATGGATAATTATGGAAATGCATAAGATTTCTTAAAATAGATTGTTTGGAAACTAAACAGAGGAAATGCATGCCATATAAGTCCACAGTGAAACAAGCAACAGAAAGACGCAGACAACACGATTAACAAACATTACAAGGTCATTCTTTCTTTTAATACAGTACCATAACAAATGTCATGTGGATTGAAGTACCTAAAAATGTATTCTTCAAAATAACATTAAGTCGAAGACAGTTTTTTCTCTTTCTGATTGGTTATGCTGATAACAGACTTGTACTATCAGATGGATGTGACAGTGTAGCCTTCGGTGGAGCTGATGAAGCTACAGGATTAACAGAGTCTGTACTAGTTGGGGATAGGATGGATTTTTTGCGAACAGCTGGTACACTATCAGGAGTGGCCATAGTTTCACCAGTTGATTCATGCAAGATAGCTTCTTCTGTTTGCGGTGGGAGTACATGTTTTTGCTGCTGTAATATCTTTGCTCTTGCCATATTGTAATCACCAGAATCAAAGTATTTGTGCTGCAAAGAAAACAGTTTAAACAAAAACACAATTTATGCTTAGACATATATGTGTCATAAATACACAAAAACCTGTTACTAATGTTTCTCCACTCGACAAAATTAAGGCAAGTACTCTCCTTGTATACAGAGACGATATTCAAGAAAAACTCCATCGATATCAATGAAAAACATTCCGACTTTCTTCTACAGCCAAAAGTAACAAAGGCTCCTCTCAACGTACATAAGTATGCTTACCTGTTTCATCCTCTCACTAAACTAATTTATCTTTCTTTTTCTTATATTGTTGTCAGAATACTTTGTATGGAGTATTTCTTGATGTCAATACTGTGATAAGCCTATATTTTAAATCAGAAAATAGTCAAGTCAAAACATAATATATAAAATAATTAGAGAACTATTTAGGACCCTTAGGAATACGGGTTGTGAAAAGTAAATGATAAGAGAGACTATCTCCAAGAACAACGATGCTCGGGTTGCTTATCAAGATAGACGACTGAAATGTGAGGGGGTGGACACTAAGGAACAATTTAACTGGATTATAGCCATGCTCAATCCGTCTAGTGTCCAATACACAACTGTATGGGATGTAAACATCGACTTTCCAACCGTAATTAGGGTTGTAAAAGCTATCTAATCTGGAACGAGGCAAAGCAGCAGGATGCGAGGGCTTGGTCCCACAAATGTTTAAGCACGATGGTGACGAAGTGTTGTCTGGGCTAACAAAGATATAAGGTAATGTCTAGGAATCCGAAATAGTTCCCTTGGACTGGTGTTAATCACTGACTGTCCCAGTTCATAAGCGAGATAAATCTTCATGTGATAATCATAGAGGCACATGCCTTATTAATATAGTATCTAAAGTTCTAGATTCAATAATCATGCATAGACTAAGTGGTGCTTAAGGCAAGCAAACCCGTGAAAACTAGGTGGGCTTTAAGCCTGGACAAGGATGTGATGGTCATATTTCCATCCTTTGACAGATTATAGATTTTTCACCTGTGGTAACAACTAGTAGTGCCCTTCAGGAATGCCCATAGTGTCCATTTTAGTTTGAATTCACCATAGGTGTACTAATGAATGTGACTGACTTTGGAGACTTAGCAACTAACTCACCAACAGTTAACAATATAGTTCACTTAGAGTAAGAAGATAATACAGATGCTAACCAAATGCAGACTTTTGAACGACGTGGAATGTCTGGCATGCTACTTGTCCTGTCAAATATAAGATGATTCCGCGGGATTGTTCTGCATTGACCCCTAGCTTAAAGATATGAAGTGGATTGATTGAATGTGTTGAACTCTTCGCTTATTTGGGAAGTCACTTCAGTCCTAATGAGAAGATTGGTGATGAAATCTCAGCAGGGATACGAAAGACTAATCTGGCATTTGCTGACTTAAGCGTAAACGTGATATCCGTCTATCAATAGAACGACGTGTATGCCAAACAGTAGTTCACTCTGTTCATCTTTATGGGTTGAGACCTGAAGAAGCCAGCAATCGACTGTAAGTTTTTACGTTCTATCTCCCATGTTAAGTCGTGTAATATTGAGGTTAGGCAAAGAGTTAGATAAGGAAGGAAAGTCACTATATGAGGTTTTGAAGCTGCATCGACTGACAAAGCTAGGAGACGTGCTATGCATGCGAAGCCATCACCTTCCTTGATGAACAATGCTTGGTGACGTAGGATTAGGTTAGAAAAACCACTAAGGGTTGGTCAAATGAAAACATGACAACATAAGCGACAGAGAGAATAACATGAGGATCAAAAAACAAGCTAGAAATGAATGATTACACGGCGTAAGCCCGGTAACAAATAATGAAGCGTCACAGGCAGATAATGCTGAGATTTGAAATTAGGATATTTAATCAGGAATTTGTGAGTAATGCAATACTGTTGGATTATTAGTTTCCAACAGATTATACATCAGGCTAACTGTTAAGTACCAAGTTAATCGATTACACCTCACGATGCACTGCATTTAATTTCGAATCTGTCTGTCTGTCTGTCTGTTTTCGACATAGAACTTTGCACATATGTGCGGCAGTTCAAGTCGCCACAATCTATGTAGCACGCAAAGCAAGAGAAGAAAGTAGAAGAAATGCATAATATAGACAGTAAACAGAGGTGTGAGACAAAGGAATAGTAATAACGGAGAACAAAAGTTTAATTGGAAATCATAAGTCACAAGGAGTGGATGCATCTGCGCCACTGAGAACGATTTTGAGCCATGTCACCAATTGTTTCCAACCATTGGTTTTTACCATCCCGAGGGCCCCAACCAGGAAGTCTACATCTTCCTACGTGACTTAGATTAACTGTTGTGGATTTCATTGATTGGTGCCATGTTTTGGTTTGACCGCCGCTAGCTCTTTTCCAGCCTGACCCTATATCAGCTAACATTGCCCGTCGAGGAAGGCGATGACTAGGCATACGTAGCACATGTCCTAACCATCTCAGTCGAAGTAATTTCACAGTCTCGTCGATTGATTTCCCCGCCTTACCTAGCACTCGACGCCTAACCTCAATATTGCTCACCTTATTATACCACTTCACGCGGGAGATAGAACGCAGACACCTATGATCGAAGACAGCTAATCTTTTCATGTCTTCTGCTCTCAATGGCCAGGTCTCACAGCCATAAAGGAGGACGGAGCGGACTGTTGAGCAGTACACACGCCCTTTGGTCGATAGTCGGATATCGCGTCTACGCCAGAGACGGCGAAAACTGGCGAATGCGAACCTAGCCCTCTGTATTCGTGCTGAAATTTCGTCGGAGATCAACCCGTTGGGGCTGATGGTACTTCCCAAGTAATTGAAGCGGTCAACGTGTTCTACCACTTCACTTCCTATTTCTAATCTAGGGGTCGATGAAGTCCAATCCTGCAGCATCATCTTACATTTTATAGGGGCGAATCGCATGCCAAACATGCGGAGATTGTTGCTCAGGGTGTTCAGTAGACTCTGCATTTTGTCAGAGTCCTCGCCTAGAAGGACTATATCGTCCGCATATTCTAAGTCAACGAGATTATTCCCTGGTAGCAAGTCAATCCCTGAGTCGCTGAAGTGAGTTAGGGTTAAGTCCATTAGTACATCTATGATGAAATTGAATAGGAATGGGGATAATGGGCATCCTTGACGGACGCCACTAGTCGTCACCACTTCAGATGACAACTCGCCATAAGCCCTCACCTGGCTGCATGAGTACGAGTAGAGTGCCTTAATCAGTGCAATGTATTTTCTTGGCATTCCCTTTACAGCCAAGCATCGCCAGAGAACCTCCCGGTCGACAGAATCGAATGCCGCCTTTAGGTCAAGAAATATAATGATTGTCGGACGCCGGTAGGAATGCCTATGTTCTAGAATCTGTCGAAGGGTGAAGATGTGATCAATACACCCTCTACCTGGCCTAAAACCTGCCTGGTTTTCTCGTGTTTGTGTCTCCCGAGCACCACTTAATCTACGCAGTATTATTGAGCCTAGGATTTTAGATACTATATTAGTCAAGCTAATCCCTCTGTGATTATCACAAGACGACTTGTCCCCCTTCTTGTATATCGGGATGATCAGTGACTTACACCAACCCGATGGGACTTCCTCTGATTCCCAGACGCTGCCTAGAACCTCCGTTAACGCAGACAGTAAACTGTCGCCTCCGTACTTAAATACCTCTGGAGTCAATAAATCAGGTCCTGCTGCTTTGCCTAGCTTCAGATTGGTGACAGCTTTAGTAACCTCGGTTAAGGACGGAGGACCTGTGTCTATCTCCCATTCAGGGAGGTGTTGGATGTCCGGTAGGTTAAGTGTGGCTGTGGGCCAATTAAACTGCTCCTCATAGTGTTCTTTCCAGCGCTCCAGACGTCTATCCTGGGAGCTAATTATGGTGCCATTTTTCTCGGAGATTGTTTCGCTTATCATTTGTTTTTTACCACCTGTTTCCCTGATAAGCCTGAATAGTTGTCTGGTGTTGCCTATCGCCGATGCTTTTTCCATCTCTTTCGCCTTAGTCAACCACCACTGTTCACGGTCCTTGCGGAGACTTTTCGTAAGTTTCCTCTTGTGCAGCTTTCGCTCCTCATTGAATTCGGAGCTCGCCGGAATAAGTCTTCTAGCATCTATCAGTTCGGATGAGGCAGTCGAAATCCAGTGGTTTTTACTCACCTTTGGAATTACCTTATTCACAGCTTTTACAGCTGTATCTATGGCTGACTGAATATTCTTCCAGGCTTCTTCAGGGTGAGCGCAGCTGTCAAACTCAGATATGTGTTTAGCTAGTTCTTCCTCAAATAGGGACTTAGTTCCCTGGTCGAGCTGGGGACGTGATGGGTTTACCGCTCGCTGTTTCCTACGTCCGTTCAGTCGTAAGCACACACGAGCGCGGACCAGTGCGTGATCGGTATCTACACACGTGTTCCAGAAGGAGCGACAATCTCCTACCGACCCACGCCAACGATAGCTTATTGCTATGTGGTCTATTTGTGTCCAGCGTTGATTTGATGATGGGGGTCGCCAGGTCAAACAGTGTCTCTCCTTGTGTTTGAAGTTAGTGCTTACAAGAAACAAATTATTATCTGAACAGAACTGTAGGAGACGGTCACCGTTGTCGGTTCGCTGGCACGGAATTCCGTATGTGCCACCAACATTCTTCTCAGATTGACACAATTTCCCTACTTGAGCATTAAAGTCACCAGCTAAAACGACTATATCTGAGCGTCTAGCCTTTCGCAGCAAACTAGACAGCTTTTGGTAGAACTCATCCTTCGTTTCATCCGAACTGCAGTCAGTGGGGGCGTAGGCGGAGATTACGAAAAGGCATCGGCGAGTAGTGCAGTCCTTTCTCCTTTTCACTGATCCGTTCAGGCGGACAGCGCACATTCGGCTATCTACCGGGATCCAGTCAAGTAATGTCTTTTCTGCTCTAGTACTTAAAGCTATCCCAACACCAGCTAATCCTCGTGAGCTAGCCGTCGCATCTCCTGACACCCTCAAGGTGAATTTTGCAGATTCATCCTGTTGGCCAGGTGGGGTTAGGTGAATAACCACACTTGGGTCTTGTATGCGTGTTTCTGAAACACAACATACATCAATGGCTCGGGATGCCAGAGTCTTGGCTAGAGATGCTTGTTGTCCTATTTGGCAGAGTGTCCTAACATTAAATGCTCCTATATAAAATTGGTGGCGTGGTTTTAGGAGACAATCGGTGGTGGCTTTTTGGCTTCCATCGTTATCAGTGCACACAGAGTGAAGGGGAAGTGAAGAGCCAACAAGTAGAGGAGTTGCATTGGTAGAAGGAGGGCAAGATAATAGAGATGAAGATGAAGACAAAGATGAGCGAGGATTAGAGGGGTTTCGCGTGCACTTCGGATTGTGAGGGCGATTGGTACTTCCCGGCTGCCCACACCGTGGAAGTTGGTTGCGTGACCGCAGAGCCCAGGGGACAACTGCTTGAGGCCGGTCACACACGGCCTGTTTTTGTTTGTTCTTTTTTATTTGGTGTGTCTCAGTAGCGTATTTATCACTTCTGCCCTGTGACACGGCAGCAGAAAGCGCGGTCGTTGTTAATCCGGGCCCCGGCCGATCCGGCATGAAATTTTGTGATTTATTTGAAATCATAGGATTGGATTGGGTAACTGCTTTTAGTCTAACTGCTATCCAAACAACCTTTCTGGCATGGTAGGACCTGCAGGAACATAAGTTCCAGCCAGTATAGCTTGTTGGGTCATTGCAGTGTTCAAGCCCGACCACCACGTCAAGGTAGCAGCTTTCGGTCGAATGCTTGCAAATAGTCATTTTATCGGTTTTTAACGTATAAGAATAAGACGCATACCCGAAAATTTCAGGAAATCGATGGTCCCACAAGTATTCATGAGGGCGTTACACGTCATAACATTTGTATATTACTGCTGATATATCCCAACTAATTGAGAAAATGGGATGTCCCTGGACAACCACTTGCAAATGTATGCAGTTAGCTGTATACAGCTCCGTCCCACACTTGTCCAAGCTTACCATAATGCTGAATTAAATATCACTAATTCTGAAATAATTCTAACATTCTATAGTGAGTAAATTCTGAGTCTGTTCTGAAGTGGATTCTTTAATGGCACAGACTAGGACTCAGTGCTAGTTTCCAACATGACTGGCACTAACTCAGCACCCTTTTCTTTTTCTAGGCATTTTCAGTAGATCAGAACCTACTGGGTTTGCTTATCAGCGTTGTTCCAGCCCTCACAGGACATATTAAGCACGGACTAGCGTTACTTCAGAACGAAAAGACTTAATTCAGCACCCGGATTTCTTTTAAAGCACGACTAGCGTTATTTCAGAACATAGTGGGTAGACAAAATATTCATTTACCATAAAAAGGCATTATCGAAGAATAGGTCGGAATAAGTTTAGAATTGTTGTAAGCTTCGGTTTCTTAAAGGTTCTTGTTTAAAATACCCCACATAGATCAAAGTATTTGAAATACTTTTAAAATATTGTACTCCATTGTTTGCAACTGACAAACGAGTACGTAAAATGCTTCTAATAAATTGTCGGCAGTCTGTGGATGGCTTTATAGAGTCATAGGCCTGATTCACGATGTGTCAAGTGGTGTTTGCTTTCGTCACTCTAAAAGTGGGAATGCTGGTATTATCTAAACTATGCCGAATATTTCAATTTATCAAGAGAACATGGATATATAACATAAATACATTTGTAGGTGAACACTTACTCCACGGTTTAGTCTCTTCTGCAATATGAGGGACCCAACACCCTGTCGATTGAGACCTGGATACTTTGCCTTGAGTTTACTTTCTTGTTCATCTTCAATCGATGTAGGTATATCCTAGTTACAGTCAAATAATTGCAGAAAATATAATTACCACTGTAACTGACGATGTAGCGTCTCCCATTTGAAGTTATACCTAAACTCACAACTTAACTAGCCGCCCCACCTACCAGCTTGTAGGAACAGCTGTAGAACGAACCAAACACATTCTTGCCATTGATCATTAAACAGATAGAACGATAATGAATAAAAGCTATTACTCAGCAGTTTTCATCTCTGATTCATAGATATAATTGATGATATTTAATTATCTGTGAAATTCAAGCCTCCTAAAAGCCTTGAATTACTTCTGGGGTTATATTGCACTAAAATCAAATTCTGCGTTAGGAACCCCAAATAAAAAAGAGTTCAAGCCAGACTTGGTCTTGGATCATTCCACGCTCTACGCTAGTTAACTAATACTGGAAGACTTCCTGAATTAGTTCGTAATGTCTCTTCACAATTGTCAGCGCCAGATAACCGGTTATTTAAGTTTTTAAAAGAAGCCAAGGTAAAACTAAAATACATCTGTTTTAAAATTCCCTCCCAGTAGTCATCACCGAAATCTCGGAATGAAACCAATTAACATAATAACCCCTAGCTATGCCACTGCTCTAGTTTCTTATCACTATTTGGAGTCTACATTTTCCACAACACAAAACTTGTCACTTCACAGCTTGATTCAGTCATTGACTGTTTCAGGCATAAAACTATGATGAATTTTTGGAGGTACTACACTAAATAGTATGTCATTTTATCCGGTGTTCATATGCTGTTTACATGCCACTACCATAAACTTCTTCCACCAGTCAGTAGTTTGTATCTACTTGGATAATTAACAGGCATACATCTGTGTACTAAATGGAGACATCATATCTGCCTTCTGATTCTAATTTACTGGGTTGACTACTTTACTTGTAACGATTCGATTTTGCTTCTTATTATGTTTTATAGCTATATTTAGACCTATCTTTTTCACCTAGTTGCTCTTGAGGCTGTCGTTTACTGACCATAACCTTCATCACTCCTCTACCCCAAACCTTAGGCGCAAACTACGTATGCCTGGAAATACCCATGTAGCCCACCGTGATCTTTATCTGTCCACCCCATAGTAGGTATATGTTTAATTCTTAGAATCCTCTCCCACTAAGTGTGGGCCGGCGAAGGAACTGTGCACATAAGTCCCACAAAGGAGTCGAAATACATAAGAAAAGGCCTTTATTCTCAACAAGGATATCCCTCGTAATAATGTTAGTGGTCATAACAAAAAGTGTGCTCTTCAGTTATGCGAACCACCTAATGGGTGTTTACATGGTCGTAAGCTTTCAACGTTTTATTCGGATAATCATCCTCTTCTGTTTTGCACTAACTTAATATAAACAGGTAGATTTACGCGTAACTTCCTACATAGTGAAGGATGGAGACCCCTATCATAAAGTCAGATATATACTCATATATATCTTGTAGCTACAAACTAAAGATAGAAAGGGTTGCTGGTGAATGCCACCGTCTCTGGAACACCTGCGCGGACACCAAACACTGACTAGTCCGTGAACGTATATGTCTACCACTAAGTGAACAAAAAACTATGAAGCGGATGATCACTAAATTTGGTGAGAATACACAGTCCTTTTTTGGCGAAGAAGTGAGCAAATGCGGGTCTCATCCCGAAAAAGCATGATGTGACATACCATCAGCTGTAGATACACTGGTGACAGTTGTTGATAACGTAGGACAAAAGACTATTAAATACTAGTGGAATCCTGCTACTTAATCAGAAGTGAGTGATTCAAGAAGATTGGTGAGGGGCTAAAGCCTTCTCAAAGCAGGCTGCATCAACCAAAGGGATAGAATAAAGCATCAATGTTACACCAGAACACTATATGGACTAATGAAGGATGTAGATTGTAAAATGACAATAACAGGGAGAAAAATTTCCGTAAAGAACGGTGTTTTAATTACCTCTGTAGGCGGGCTAGTGGAACTTTGGAGGAATTACTCTTAGGAGCAATTTAACTGAATTACAGCTTCACTAAATTCGCCCATCATCCAACATATACCTTTGTGTGACATCAACGTCGGTCCTCCAGCCACAACTGAGGCTTCAAAGGCTATCTAATCTGAAACGAGGCAGAGTAGCGAGATGCGACGGCGTGATATTAGTGGTGGTTAAGTGTGATGGTAACCACAAACTCTCTGGAAATCCGAAATAGTCCCTCTGATTCGGTGTAAGTATTTGATTATCCCAATTTATAAGGGGAAAACAAGTCTTCATCTTATAATCATAGAGGGATTGGGTTGATTGACATAATATGTAAAATTCTCAGTTCACTAAATGTGCACAGACTAAGTGATGCATAGGAGAGATAAGCCCATGAAAATCGATCATGCCTTAGACCACGAGGACGGTGTATTGATTATATCTTCACATGAACTCACGCAGTCATGTAAGAATTTGTCGTGAGATATCATTTAACGGTATGGCGTTCGACACAGATTCTCATTGTCTCCATTTTAGTCTAATTTGTTCATAAATACACTAATGCATATGTTCCTAACTGACTTCAGTGATTGGGAAATGGACTTATCAACAGTAGACAGTACTGTCAGTTCCCAGTAGGCGGGCAATATTATCCTTCTATACGAAGGTACCGGCGAAATGCAGCCATCTGAACATTTGGAGCACAAATCTTCATACGTTTTTCATGAGTTTCACCGATGTCAAATGTAATGACTCGTCGCAATCTCCCAAATGCATTAGATCCTCATGGTTCTCCACGTAAGCAGTCTTTCGTACATTTCTGTTCACCTTTTTCTCTACTTTATATGCCGTGTGAAGTGTGGCAACCTGAAATGCTTCACTTAGTTGCAAAAATTTACATTAGAAAATTAACCAATCACAATCATATCTCATCTAGGATCTCGCTTACTTATTACTTCTTTACTAGGAATGATTTTAAATGTTGTTATGTTGTTGTCTGCTATTGTACACACGAAATGGTCTAGCTCATTCACTTGGCCCATCCTAACTTGTTAACCAGACTTTCGTGAGTCATGCCAGGTGGCAAACTGCCATTATTACACCTACATTTGTTATAGGATGTATTTGATTTGGGAGAATAGGGAAAAACTACGTGGATACACCGGCCAATTACAGTGCAGTAAATTTACTCGTGTCATCTCAGTCTGCACCAAAGAAACAACCAGACACATCACACTAGTTACCAGTGTCCAATCAAAGTATCTACTACAGTCCTACAGGAGGTCAATTGCAAGCCCGAATAACTCAGTGATAACGTCTCTGACTGTAGCACTGGGTGACGCGGGTTCGAATCTCAGAAGGAACATGGGTTCCTTCGAGGTTGCAGATACGCCTTGCTGACTGGTGATTGCCGACTAGGACGAAACCTAGATCAGGTAGAGCTTCCAGTAGCCGATTACCTCCAACCATCTAATATCGTCAAATCAAGGTGCACCGTGATGGCGAGCTACCCAGAATGGTGGCCACATTGCGAACATGACTGATAGAATTCAGTCTGCACCAAAGAAAGGACTAGACACGCCATACTAGTTACTGGTGTACAATCAAAGTTTCTGGGACCCTCCTCTTTGAACTCCAGAAGTGATAAATAGATATTTCGTTGCAGTTGTCTTAATTCCGTTGGGGTCAATAAATTATTTGATTTCCCATATCTTTCTCTTCACTGGAGTCAACAGAGAGGAAAAGACTACTGTTCCCAGATTTTAATGTCACTTGATACAGAATTTCCTCACATTCCATCATATCAGTCTGTAACTTAGTTATATTACTTGAGGTAATCTGGTGGATGGAGACTAGAAGTGGAATCCAGGATGCGTATTTAGTCTTATTTGAGAACTGTCAGTTGGAAGTTCTTGCATCCCCTATTGGGAGATGGTGTTCCCACTGAGACTGAAACCCGGCACCCTTCGCTTCACATGCAAAAGAGTTATCCACTAGACCGTTTGAGTTAGGAGAGCCAACTCTGGTGTGACGGGTGTCAGTCATTACTTATTTAAGTCACCTTTGAATTTCTTTTTGATTGGCTAAACCGAAATATTTGGCCTCTGTTCACCTGTCGGCCCTTAGTTTGAAACAATGGGTAATGAGTCTGAGTCTCAGTGGGAACACCATCAATAACTGAGGAATGCAGATACATCCAGATGACAAGTTCAAAAGAGAACGAAATGTCTATTCTAGATCCCTCTGCTAGTCGCTGTCCACCAGACTACTTCAAGTTAGTCCCCAGACTTCGTCGAAGCGTCCGTACTAGGAGCAGACTTGCCAACATAGGCCCAACATTTCGGTCCAATCAATCAAACGGTAAATCGAAACTTAGTTAAAAACATGATTTGTATTACTGTTTAAAAATGAATGTTCATTCCTCTTCATTATGACGCTGTGGCTTTTTGGTTTAGGCTCTCGTCTTCCATCCTTTTTTACCGAGTTGGGGCCCGCTGCATTTTCTGAAGTCATGGCAGCCTTCACAGAATAGCTATGGCTCACTACCAGTTGTATAGAAATGCGTCAAGAGAAGGCAACACTTTATGTGTATATGTTTAGTTTGAATTATACCAGATATATCGTTGAAAAATTACTCAGCAACATTCTTAGGATAAGTTTTAATCCGAATGTCGTTATCGCATTTGTGAATAGTATTTGTTCCTCTTTGAGTGCAATCATATATGAACAATAAGTTGTGTTCCAACAGTCACCAGTAAACCATACTGTATCGATATGCAATGTTGCTCAATAAATTCATTGTATAGTAGAATTATACTCTACAACAGTATCCAAGTCCTGTCCGTACATAACATAGACATTTTATTTGACAAATGAGAGGTATCATGTACATTCTGAATGGTCAATGTCTGAACTTCTACAAACGCCTTTTGTGCTTCAGATGATGTCGGACCTGAAATTCTGAAAAAAGCGTATTTCTCTTTTGCACATAAAAGGCAAGACTTTACCTTACGTTCGAAATCTTTCATATTAAGGTGACGATTCAGATCTCTTGTTATTAACGTCTGTATTGTGAACTTTGGATCGGCTTACATCAGGCGGCAACATACAGAACAGCATATTTGCCACTTATATCTTTAAATATGTTATATAAATCCTTAACAGTCTGAAATATGCATGAAGGGAACATTAACGCCATAATTTAAACGATCACACATTCAAGCATAAAGATGTACGAAGCATCAGTCTGCAACTGAAGAATAAAATCTCAAGTTTTCGAGTTCAGAACAAGAACAAGCTTGTTGAACATTTAGACACAGGGGCTGTTGATATTAACTGATAGTACGAAGTATACTGACGCAAGATCTAATACGCACAACTTCTATAGTATTTGTTACGCGTAGACCAGAGGCGAATCAAAACACCAGAATTTATTGGCCGAATTCTGAATTATATTTCGGGACCGAATCAGAGTGCGAGATGATTGTCTAACCAGCTAGGGATCGTTCACGAACGAGCGAACGTAACACGACGGCGTGCCAAATGGCGTGGATGCTTGACCATAAGCCTCCAGCTAAACAAATCGACTAAAACAGTGAGGGTCAGCATCCAATGCTCAGTGATGACTGCTGTGGTCAATAATTCTGGGCAATTACCTACCGATACAGCTCACTACCCCCTAGTGGGGTTGTGCGGAGCCAAAGACGGAACCAGCCGGAAGTAAAAGCCCAGTAGTGTTACCATCAGTAGAACTCTTCCGATCGGCCCAATGGATTGCCTACTGGTCGTCTACCTATTCTAATCGGGTGTCTTTACATCGCTTCGTTTATGTTTGTCCGTTGGATTTCGTGCTTCGTTTACTTCTTGTCCAGTGCCCTTCCCATCTGGAAAAGGAAACAAGGATTCTGAGAACCTCGTCAAGCAAAATGTAGCGAAAATAAGGTTTTAATAACGGTATATGTCTAACCTAGAGAATAAAACTATACCACAAGCGCGATAAATTTGTTGTTAGGGGAGATAAGTATGAAGATGTTCCGGGAATCTCACGTTCCGTCCAGAACTTGTCTTCTTTCTTGGTTCGATAGGAAGTTCGTTGACTTTCGTCGTATTAGTGATTTCTTCGAGGACTAACGGATATTCAGTTACTTGTGTACTATTGGGAATGCTTAGTTAGAGGCTTATGGGATTGCCTTCTAAGTAGGCCTGTTTCAGTGCTAACAGAGTCGTCACGGCCTTTCTTGTATATGACAAGACATTTGTGCATAAGTCTAGTGGGTAGCATAATACATTGCAAATGAACTTTGTCAGCCTAGGGATTATAGTCTCCCATTGTATTTCCTTTATGAATGCATCTGTTAATGATACATTGCACTTACCTATTTCATTACACTTTAATGATTCACCTTAGCACCTTTACTTTTCTAAAACAGCTTACTATCCCTTGTGAACGTTTTACTTACCTCAATATTGGTTGGTTATCGTATGCCTACAACTACGGGTTGAAAACGAAACGAAGTCGATTTTCCTTCGCAACCTGGAGGACTACTGTTTAAAACAATTAGTTCCCTTTATGAATTTAGATAAAGCAATAAGAAGACGTAATTTGTCTGAATCGTGTAATGTATTTGCGCAACACATTTCGAACAATCTGATCACACACGGACTTGTCATAGGAATATATATGAAATTAATAAAGAGGTAAGAGGTGAGAAAAATAGACTTAGGTCAAGTTTAAAGGACATATTCAAGGTCAAAGTAACAATGAAGACCACTAAACCAAATAACAGAGGTAATAGTACATCTGCTATGGTGTCAAAACAAAATTTACCAAGGAAGGTTTAATGTGATGACAAATTGTTTTTGAACGCATAAAGGTGGCTTAAACTTTCTAATTGCTAGGGCTTCCACAAACTTTAGGATACGCCCCAAACACGTTTTATAGATAGGTTTAAAAGATCTGTTAACGTCAATTTTATGTCCTGTTTCTATAATATGTTTTGCAATAGAGGAGCTAGGTCTCCTGTTCTCACCATTAATGGGTTCTGAAGATTCCATTTGTTTCTGGAGCCATTTAGGAATATGCTCTGAAGCCCTTACTAGCAGAGATCGATGAGTCCTCCCTATGTATGTGTGTCCACACGTACATTCAAATTGGTAAATACAGTGGGATGTGACGTCATTTTTCTCATGTTCGAAGGGCTTAGATAGATATATTGGCCTAACATTCGCTGCTGTCAAAAAGACTTTTTATGCAGCCAATATCTAATAATAGAGAATGTTAGGCCAATATATCTATCTAAGCCCTTCGAACATGAGAAAAATGACGTCACATCCCACTGTATTTACCAATTTGAATGTACGTGTGGACACACATACATAGGGAGGACTCATCGATCTCTGCAAGTAAGGGTTTCAGAGCATATTCCTAAATGGCTCCAGAAACAAATGGAATCTTCAGAACCCATTAATGGTGAGAACAGGAGACCTAGCTCCTCTATTGCAAAACATATTATAGAAACAGGACATAAAATTGACGTTAACAGATCTTTTAAACCTATCTATAAAACGTGTTTGGGGCGTATCCTAAAGTTTGTGGAAGCCCTAGCAATTAGAAAGTTTAAGCCACCTTTATGCGTTCAAAAACAATTTGTCATCACATTAAACCTTCCTTGGTAAATTTTGTTTTGACACCATAGCAGATGTACTATTACCTCTGTTATTTGGTTTAGTGGTCTTCATTGTTACTTTGACCTTGAATATGTCCTTTAAACTTGACCTAAGTCTATTTTTCTCACCTCTTACCTCTTTATTAATTTCATATATATTCCTATGACAAGTCCGTGTGTGATCAGATTGTTCGAAATGTGTTGCGCAAATACATTACACGATTCAGACAGACTACTGTTTAATTCAATAATGATACGACATGGGACAGACAATGAGTGTATTTATATATATATATAATTATCAAATATTTAGCTGTTCAAACATTAACTTGGAGACAATCTACTATTTGACATTATATCATACATTGTCGTGCCTGTAAAAATGGCATGCATTTTCATGTAAATTTATGTTTATATGAAAATATATATTATATTATGGTTAATCGTATGGTGATTCCAGAGGGCGAAGAACAGAGTCATGAGCAAATACATGTGCGGCTTTGAAACATGTGTTAACAAAGACGTTTATAGACTGTGGTCGGAGGGGAGCACGTTTAACTGAACGCATTGCGTTTGTAAGCCTGCTGACGTATGAGGACTGATCTACCGCTGATGGGAAGCCAGAGGGAGAAATAAACTCACCTGACAGTCATTGTGTCACCATGTACTAGCTTGGCAGTAGTACAACCAGTATCATTTTTCAAGTCGTTTCGTATTCCTAGGAGAACTAACGTAAATGATTCAGTCCAGTGTGCGTGACGCGTCATCTCGCAAGCTCATAACTTGCGTATGAGAAATGAAGAATGCACCGCACTAGCCAGCACCACCAGAGTAGGTGCTCTCACTGAAATCCTAAAGAAACCAATGAATCGCCAAAGTCATAAAATTTCTCTCCTTATAAACAAGGGCAACCATGCAGACATGTGTAAACTGTTTAACGAGACGTTTGCGGCTAACTACCTTAAGCCCACAAGTCCACTTCTTGGTTTACAACCTACAATGGAACTCCCTTCTTCTTCAACGCTGAAACAAATCAGTACAGTTCATTTCACTTATTCTAATATTAACCAAGCCATTAATACTCTTAAAAGCTCTAGTAGTGCTGGTATTGACGGTATACCATCGTATCTTTATAAACACGGTGGTTCTGACATTTCCTTTTTATTACTTAAGATCTTTACAATGTCCCTAGAAAGCCAAACCTATCCAGATAAATGGAAAACCACATTTATAGTACCCAAACACAAATCCAGATCAAAAACTGAAGTCAACAACTATAGGCCAATCAATATTAGAGCCATAGCATCTAGAATATAAGCCACAACCAACATGGATTCCTAAAATCCAGATCATTCATGACCTGTCACCTTGACTTCTTTAACTGTATAACCAGTAGCCGAGACGAACAACAACTAGTACTAGTCATCTACTTCGACATCTCCAAAGCCTTTGACCTCGTTGACCATTTGCTTCTAATAAATAAGCTGAACCCCTTAGGAATACGTAACCCATTATTAGGATGGATTGAATCATTCCTTAACAATACGTCCCAAGTAGTTAGACTGCGTTCTGTAAACTCTAAACCTAGTCCAGTCACTTCTGGAGTAGTTCAAGGTAGCGTCTTAGGCCCCCTTCTATTCACTCTATATGTCAACGACATATGCAGCTGTTTCTCACTTGGTAAACCATTCATCTTTGCAGATGATCTTAAAGTAGCTTACACGTTCCACTGTGATGACTTAGGATACTTTCAGAATGCTGTTCAGGAAGAACTAGATAGAGTAACTGCATGGTCCTCCACATGGAACCTAAAATTCAACCTTAAAAAATGTGGTTGTATCTGTTTCGGTGCACCCTCAATAAATATTAAACTGGTACTTGAATCTCTTGACTTGCCTAAACTCCAAAGTGTTGCTGACCTAGGACTCAGGTACTCTAGTGACTTGACATTTTCTGAGCAAGTGGCGACACAGACGCGTAAATCGAGGATGCTCTTAGGATGCATACTCAGGAATTTCCACAACTACGAGGCGAAGCTATTATTATATAAAACTTGTGTCAGACCACTACTTGAATATTGTCCATTCATTCTCAGCAGCACTCGCGTAAGTGACAAACTTAGAATAGAAAGTGTCCAACGATACTTCACGTCTAAACTACTAGGATTTGACTGCGAAAAGGACTACACATCAAGGTGTATAATTCTAGGTATCGACCCACTCTGGATGAGACGACTGAGCATTAACCTAACATTCTTCTCTAAAGTCTTGCACAAAATATCATTCTCAGACAGTAAGGAGATACAGTTCTCACCGGAAGGCTCCTACAACCTGCGTAACCAAACGTGCACAGTATCTAGGAAGAGCTGTAAAACAGCGCTCCGTGCAAACTTCTTCATAGTCATGTATTCAAAGATCTGGAACAGTTTACCTCTATAAATAAGGACCTGTCACTCTACTATAACTTTCAAACGTTTGCTCTATAAACTGTTTCATCCCAATGACTATGCCAACCAGACCGCGCCAATTATTTCTAAAAACGCATCAGTTATTAGAACACTATAACGCTTAGACTCACTGATATATATTATGACACTGAAAAAACTCTAAGACTTCGCAAAAATACATGAAAACACAACTACAATATAGGTAAATGTTTACTATACTGTGATATACAATCGACATAAACATTATGTATGTATAAAACATTAATGTTCTTTTCATGTGCACATACTTTTTCCTTCTGGTATTCTGCTGCTGAGCCTACTCTTATATTTACCTTCTGGTCGAGGTTGAACAACCCTACATTTAAACTGAAATGAAGCTGGACTCCAAACCGTTTGAGTAAATTCACACGTCTCCACTCAAGCTATACTGGCTCATAACCACTCAAATTCCATGAACGATCCCATGCTACCATTTGAAGACGCTGGCGAACATTCTGTACAAGGAGTATTCATGATCTGAAATAAAGAAGCAACTGGTTTTCAAACAGTTTTCAATGTCTTACTCAACTTACGTTTACAGTCTCTCATGCAGACACAAATGGCGCCAATGGGTAGTTCTGGAATCGACCTCGACCCCATTTGATGCAGTAAAACAATCCAACATGACCTTATCTAGTTTTCGTATCCACGAATAAATTTCCTTCCTGTTATAAAACTATGATAAGACTGCTGAAAAAATGGAATAAATATATCACTGATCTCAACATAATAAATCAATGAACATTAAGCCAAGGATGCTGTTCACAACAAAGTTATATAGGAGAATTGACTTCAAGCTTTATTTTTCCCAGATATTTGTATTACATTCATCTGATGTCTGGGTTTTCTGTTAATGCGAAGACAATATTTCTATATCCCTTTATGTGTTAAACATACTATTTTGCAGACTGTTCCGACTGACTCTAATGTCAGAAATAACAACCAAACTGTAAATTCAGCATACATTGAAATATGTGTAATTTATATAATAACTTATCCACGCCTGTACAATTGGTATGTCCCTGCATAAACAGGAATAAATATATTATTATTATACCTATCTGACCTTTTTGAATATTGATGGTAACACCATGTAAGCATAAACTTTCGAATGCCAAGTTCAAGTGTCTAAGGTGAGTTTCCTTGTCTGGACTGGCAATGAGGCATTCGTCTAAGTATGTGTTTACAAAGTCGAGACCGTGAAATACTCCGTCAGCGAAGCGTTGGAATGTTTGTGCTGCATTCCGGAGACCGGATGGCATACGTAGAAATTCAAAAAGTCCGAAAGGCGTGATGACAGCCGTTTTCGCAATGTCATCTGGCGCCATCGGGATTTGGTTATATGCTTTAACCAAGTATATTTTCGACAAGATAGTTGCACCAGATAATGCTGACGTCAATTCGTGTATGTGAAGTAATGGATAGCAATCAGGGGTTGTTCGGACGTTCACTCGCCGGTAATCGCCAGTGGGTTGCCAACCTTTGCTTTCTTTTTTGGGTACAGTATGAAGTGGCGATTCCCAAGGGCTATTCGATGGCCAAATGATGCCAAGGGTGAGCATATGGTCGAACTCATTTCTAGCAAGTCGTAGTTTGTCAGGAACAAGTCGTCGAGCTTTAGACGTCGCGGGTTTTCCTGAGTTTTTGATGAGATGTATAACATTGCGGGTTATACATGGTAGATTGTTAGACGGGCAATGCAGTTCCGGATACTTGTCAAAAATAGGCTGAAAAGTTGGACCGGAGATCTCCTTATTCTTAACCAGTTACGAGCTTTTGCCTACGTAGGTGACGCCTTTAATAGACAGTCTAGTAGCACCGTCAATTGGTCGTCTTCGGCGGACATCTACGAGTAGATCGTGATGGTTGAGTAGGTCCGTGCCGGTGACAGGCATTGTGACGTCAGCGAGAAGGAAAATCCACTGAATAGGTTTGCGTAAACCTTCGTTCGGATAGACGTATTTCCTACCAAATGTTGCAACTGGTTTCCCATTCTCAGCCTGTAAACTGAAGGTATGTTCCTCTTGTCAATCTGCCCCTGTAGCAGGAAGGACGATGACTTCAACACCTGTGTCAACCAAGTACCGGGCCTGGTTGACTAAGTCACGGATGTATACTAGGCGGCTACTGTCACCGGCGACGATTGCCGCTAGTGCGTGCCGAAGGGATGGTCTCCCATAGTCTTCGAGTCATTGCTGAAATTGCAAGGCTTTAGGCAACATTTTGCTTCTTGGTCATAGATATAGTGATACTAACACCAGTCAGGGATTTTAAGTAACGTTGTTTGGATTCTGACCGACCACGTGGGTTTCGCCGTTGGGGGATTTGGACGACGATTGGAGGAAATACGAGGACTATTTGACATAAATAGCTACTCAACGGAGTTGCATAACGCTACCACTGTAGTGTCCCTACTCGAAGTCTGTTCAGCGATCGAGCACATTTCTGTGACTGGCCATTGTGTTATTTCTAGAATTTCGTCGGCAGAGGTAGCCAAGTCGTCCATAATAACACCCTGAAGTGTCACAAGCACAGCCTATACTGATTGTGACAATTTGGATAAGAACAGCTTTCTGAAGGGTCCCTCATTTAGCTGACGCTTGCCGATAACCTCCTGTATTCTCGTTGACATGTTCACAGCCAACTGATCACCTGACTCGACGTTGCGAAATAGTTCGTCATGACACTACCGAACCGTGAAATCATTTCCCTTTAGGAGGGCTGCTTTAAGCACCTCACACGAGTTACTTACGTCTGGGCTTGATATATGCACAGTTACACATTTGCTTAATTCTCACGGTAGAGCGTGGACAACTGCAAGGAACTATGAACTTTGGTCAGTGATCTCATGTTCACTGCAATCAAACTCGGCTATCTGAAACCATGATTCCACATTATCTGGCCAAAATGGTACGAGATGAACAGTGTTGCTAGTTGGTTGGATACGAATGAGTTTAGGCGTATGGTCACTCATGGGGGAATATACATAACTCAGAAGTAGTACAAGAACAAGTACAAAATGAAAAGAACTCATCAGATTTGTCTGCATATTTACCAAAGATGAAGTTTGCGGTAGGGCTCACCAGTTTAGAGACTGAGAATGTTGATATTAACTGATAGTACGAAGTATACTGACGCAAGATCTAATACGCACAACTTCTATAGTATTTGTTACGCGTAGACCAGAGGCGAATCAAAACACCAGAATTTATTGGCCGAATTCTGAATTATATTTCGGGACCGAATCAGAGTGCGAGATGATTGTCTAACCAGCTAGGGATCGTTCACGAACGAGCGAACGTAACACGACGGCGTGCCAAATGGCGTGGATGCTTGACCATAAGCCTCCAGCTAAACAAATCGACTAAAACAGTGAGGGTCAGCATCCAATGCTCAGTGATGACTGCTGTGGTCAATAATTCTGGGCAATTACCTACCGATACAAACTGCTCCCTATCACGTATTTAAAGGGAAGTAACATGGAAATTATTTGCTAGAAATCTTCGATTTTTATCATATGGTAATGAAATTGACCGAAATACAGGAAATCAACCAACAACATAGAAAGGGGTGTATTTAGGAGTTTGTAATTCATTTGATAAATATTAACAAACAACAGTATTTAAAAAATACAGTGATAAAAATTGTCAATCACCACATCCGCCACGTGTCAAATGTCTCCTTGTGTATTAATAATGAGGTTTCGGTTTGCTTGCAAGTCGCTGCGATCTTCTAACTGATTCTGTGATATTATTTTCATCAGTAGCATCTGGACTTATTTCCGAATTATCTACAAAATCAGGAATCATTAAAATTATAATTGGAACGACCTACTTCATTTATTTTCACTTGATCCAGGTGTCTATTATGAACTGAATGATCTTCGATGTCTAATATTTTCACCATTCGATTTCCCATTTTTGTAGTATGGTTCCAGCAGAAGGTCTGTAGTTATTCCCTTTATAATAATGTACATCAGAAGTCGTGGATATCAGATGCTTTCTGAGAATTCGAGATTTGAATAGTTTAGCAGAACTTCCATGGGTACTTGTATGCTGCGGATTGCGACATTGAAGTAGGAAGTTATCTACACATCTCTCTGGCTCATCAAAATTCTTAGGACTCATTGATGCTATGGCACTTTTTGATGTTCGTACAAAATTTTCTGCCAAACCGTCTGACTGAGGATGACGTGGTGCTGTGTATAGATGACGGCAACCTATGTGTTTAAGCCAATCATTGAAGTTCTTCTCAGTGAAATGAGTACCATTATCAGTAACTAAGACATCTGGAATTCCTTCTCGACTCAAAATCTTCCTCAACGCTCTGTGAGTGAATTTTGCATTAGGACTATCTGTAATTATGACTTCTGGCCATCTAGAATAAGAATCCACAATAATTAAAGCACAGTATGAATTTAAGAATGGACCACAGTAATCCACATGAATACGCTGCCAAACCTCACAAGACGTAGGCCACGGTTTCCACGACGACTTCCCATCGGACATCTTTTGTTAATGTCAGCATCGATTTCCGGCCACCAGCATGTTAGGCGTGCTAATGATTTCATCTTATCAGCTCCCAGATGAGCAGAATGAAGATCATCCAAAATCGCAGATCTTAATGTCGGAGGAATAATAATTCTGTCATTCAGACATAGAAATTCTTCAGGATGGACTGAAATCTCATCTCTTCGCTTATAAAAGTCCGAAAATCTTCGCTTACACTGAATATTCCAACCTCTTTTTGTTGTATTTATAATGCATCCGTAATATTTCCGAGTATCATTTATAAGTCAAAGTCTATCCACAGGTAACGGCTGGACTGACAAACAATCAGTGTCATTAGCAGCATTTTCAAATATTGAGTAGCGAGATAAGAAGTCTGCATGAGGTATTTCCTAAGCCGATCTTTGTTCAATAGTGTAATCATATGCACTTAGTTCTAAACTCCATCTTTGAACCATAGCAGTAGATGATCTATTCAAAAATTTTTCTGGATTGTAAATGAATTTCAAAGCCTGATGATCAGTAACTATGTGAAACTTAGTACCGAAGAGATACTTGTGCAAGCGTCTTATTGCCCATACAACTGCTAGAGACTCTTCCTGGGTTTTTGAGTACCCTTGTTCACTCTTACTTAGACATCTTGAAATATAAAATAACAGGTGGTCCATTTTGCTCAAGTACTGCAGCTATACCCATAGGAGAAGCATCTGTAGTGAGAACAGGTTTATCTTTCGATGAGAAGGGTGTTGAGAAAGCTTGTCTATTAAGAAACCCCAGAGTTCTTCGCAAGATATCCTCATGTTGTTGTTCCTACTTAATTTGTTTATCAGAGATAACAGTTGAGTGAAATTGGGAATGAATCTGGAGTAAAACTGAAGAGCACCAATCCGTGATCTCAACGACGACATATTAGGTGACAAACGACTAACATCAGGTTTGAAACCGTTGGATGGATGATACAGACGACAAAGTAAAATGACATTTAGATGGATTAACCAGAATATTTTTCTCACAGAAACGCCTGAACAGTTTCAAAAGACGTTCATTATGCAATTCGATGTTCGGACCATGAACTATAATGTCGTCTTGGTAAGACTCAACACCATCTAATCCATCTATCATCTGATTTATTACTTTTTGAAATATTGCAGGTGAAACCTTTAAACCAAAAGGCAAGAACTTATACTTGAACAGTCCAAATGGAGTATTAATGGTTGTTAATGCACTAGAAGCTTCGTCAAGAGGAATTTGCAAATAAGCATCTTTGAGATCTATTTTGGAAAAGTATTTTGAGCTATGTAGCTTGTAGAGAATGTCTTCGGTTTCTAGCGTAGTGCAACTTTGCTGTAGTAGACGACTATTGAGTGTAAGGCGGTAGTCACCACAAATTCTCGGTGTTTTCCCATCAGCCTTTAGTGGCGTCACAATGGGAGTAGCCTAATTCGAAGATTCAACTGGCATAAGTAGGCCCTGTTTAACCAACTTGTCCAAATCTTTCTTAACTACATCTTGAAAACCATATGGAATTAATCGGCACTTTAAGAAGACAGGATCAGCCTCTATTTCAAGATGGATGGGCTGAATTTTCATGCCACCAGCGCACTTGGAACATTGGAGAGTGAGATTTCGACATTCAGCAATCTAAGGGCTTTCAATCCCAATTAAGATGGACCTGTGGTGGACCTTTTGCTCTGTTAGCTTATTAACCCAAATTCAAATAGAAAACAAAATACCAAATCAATTGAGTTTACGGGAAGAATATATTAAAGTTTTGTTACTTGGGTTTACAAAGATCCAAATTCCACAATAAACGTAATGGATTCCAGAAGTGCTGCGGGAAGACTGCTCCAGTTCTAATTCTCCAGAGTTGACGTTGCCGGAGGTCGACCAAAGTGCGTAGAAGGAGGCTACGGTGATCCTGCAAAAATTCGAGATAGAAAGCAGGTTGTTATAATTGATCGACGGCAGTTGAGATGGTGGAGAAGACGGAGAGTCGAAGGCAGAATTATATATTTATTTAAAACTCGAGGGAAGTTCGAAGTACAGAGTTTTTGGTTAAAACAAAGTAGTGTACAATATGTTCATTTTTTACATAATAGTAAAATTTGGATAAGTTTATTTTTGAGGACTCCACAGGGCTCCCCCTCTTAGAGGTCCGGAGGACCATCAGTACTGTCCTCGTGGACGATTACATGAATATAAGCAATATAAATAATGGGTAATGTCAACAATAAGGGTAACAAAAAAAATAACATCAACAACAATAAGGATACAAAATTAGATCAGGGTGTACGGAATGCATCCGTGTTGTATAAAGTTTAGCACATGCAAGCAGGAATTTAGAAGAAAAAAAAATATCAAAACTTGCTATAATTTTAAAGAAAAAAAATTTATGTACATAATAAACCATGAAATGTTCGTTAGCATTTGCAAAATTCATATATAAATAGATATATACAAATACTTGGTGAATGCGTGTGCTTGCAGCACAGTTAACGAACAGTAAACAATAATACTAGTAAATATTTATGGTTATAATGAAATGAATGTCGACAACAATAATAATAAGTATGTCTAAATGAGGTTACGTACTTTTTTTTAATGTCAGTCAACAAAATGAACATAGCGGGCAGGTTTACAGATTTGCCGTCCACTGCGTGTCTGTACAGGGGGAAGTGTGAAGAGAGGGAGAGTTGGAGTTGCATTGACTTTCTGGTTGTTTACTGGTGCCGGCGTTGCTAGTGTTTCATATTCGCTGTCGGTGTACGCTGGTTTAAGACGATCGATAGAAACAGTCTCCGGTTTACCATGTTTATTCAGCGTGAAGTATTTATCTGTGCGTTTAAGTACTAGAAAAGGACCTTCATATGGATGCTGCAAACCTTTTCTAATGGCGTCGACGCGAACAAATACAAATCTGCAAGTGAGTAGATTCTTATTAACTTGAGCTTTCTGAAGTGATTGGCGAGGGGCTACTGGTCGAAGCTGGAGCATTTGCTGGGTAAGGCGGTTGGTGAAGTCGGAGATATTTACTTCATTTGAATCATTAGACGGAACTAACTGACCAGGCAACGTGAGGGTAGTACCATACACAAGTTGAGCTGGTGTACATCCCAGATCTTCTTTGACAGTTGATCGGATACTGAGAAGAACTAACGGTAGGTGTTCACTCCACTTAGATGAGTCAGCTTGTGCCATTAATGAGCTTTTCAGTTGTCGATGGAAACGTTCCACCAGACCATTCGCTGCGGGATGATAAGCTGTAGTGGAGATATGGTTCACTCCAAGGAGTCTCGTAAACTCTCGAAACAGAGTTGATTGAAATTGAGCTCCTCGGTCTGTTGTAATCGTTGTTGGTACTCCGTAGTTTGACACCCAACGATCTAAGAAAACCAAGGCGGTATTTTCTGCAGATATGTCGTTGAGTGGACAAGCAATAGCCCATCGGGTAAATCGATCAATGGCAGTAAGTATATGAGTAAATCCTCTGGATGGCGGTAATGGTCCAATAATATCTATGTGCACGTGTTGGAATCGTCTATCCGGTAAACTGAACTGCTTTGGAGGTGTAACGGTATGATGATGCACCTTGGATCTTTGACATTGCAAGCACTGGTGGGCCCATTTCCGAATATCGGAGTTCATCTTGGGCCAAACAAAACGTTCGCTGATCAACTTGACCGTAGCACGTATACCAGGATGAGACAAGGAATGCAGATGTTCAAACAATGGTTTTCGACAACTTAGTGGGACAAAAGGTCTATGAACGCCAGTTGAAACATCGCAGACGATGGTTGTATCTGACAGAGGAATAGGTACGTCCTGCAACTGTAGGGAGGAGTTTCGTCTGCAAGAATGAAGTTCGGCGTCATTTTTCTGCAGCTTGGCTATATTGTCTAAGCTAATATCTATCGAAGATAGGTGATTAACGTCACATCGAGATAAAGAATCAGCTACGATATTGGAATCTCCTTTGATGAACTGGATGTCTGTTGAGAATTGTGAGATGTAATCCAGTTGTCTGGCTTCCCTCGGAGAGTGTCTATCCAACGAAGTGGTGAAAGCGTAGCAGAGAGGCTTATGGTCCGTTAAGATAGTAAAATGTCTACCTTGTAGTAGGAAGCTGAAATGTTTTACTGCTAGGTAGATGGCTAACAGTTCTCTGCTAAATGTGCTGTAACGAGTTTGTGCAGGTTCCAACTTTTTGGAGAAGAAAGCAAGTGGAGTGGTGTCATTATTGAACTTTTGTTGTAAAACTGCTCCCACTGCTACCTGCGATGCATCTGTACATAAAATGAGTGAAGCTTCTGGATTGATATGAGACAACATTACGACGTTGGATAAGGCATATTTTGCGTTATAAAATGCTGCTTTTGCTTCTTCAGACCACTGAAATTTCTTTGAATTGCGTCTAAGTAGGTCGGTCAGTGGCTGAACTATGGAGGCACATGATGGAATAAAACGTCGGTAGAAGTTGAACATCCCGAGGAAACGTCTAAGTTTCTTTAAGGAATCAGGTTCGGGAAAGTTCTTAATAGCTTCTATCTTATCTTCGGTAGGTCTGATGCCTTCGGCAGTTATTCGATGTCCTAAAAATTCGATGGATGGGGAACCAAAAATACATTTCTTTGGATTGATCACAACTCCAAATTGTTCAAATCTTTGAAATAACAAGCTCAAGTGTTCCATATGTTCTTCCATCGATGAGCTGGCAATTAAGACATCGTCGATATATACAAAGACAAAATCAAGACCTTGGGTAACTTGGTCCATAAAACGCTGAAAGGTTTGCGCGGCATTCTTTAGACCGAAAGGCATTCTCAAGAATTCGAATAAACCAAAAGGTGTGATAATTGCTGTTTTTGGAATGTCTTCTGGAGCGACTGGTATTTGATGATATGCTCTAACCAAGTCAACTTTGGTAAAAATAGTCTTTCCATGTAACGTCAAGGAGAAGTCGTGGAGATGAGGTATAGGATAACGGTCTGGTACCGTAGCGTTATTCAGAGCGCGATAATCTCCACATGGTCGCCAGTCGTGATTAGTTTTGGGAACCATATGCAAAGGTGAAGACCATGGACTGTTGGATGGTCGGATGATGCCCAATTGCATCATGTGTTCGAATTCAGCTTTGGCTGCTGCTAACTTGTCAGGTGGTAGTCGACGAGGACGTGCTCTGACAGGTTGACCAGTTGTGACAATTTTATGCGTGACAGAATGAGGAACATCTTCGATATTATAAGATG
This sequence comes from Trichobilharzia szidati, assembly GCA_944472155.2. Classification (NCBI taxonomy): domain Eukaryota; kingdom Metazoa; phylum Platyhelminthes; class Trematoda; order Strigeidida; family Schistosomatidae; genus Trichobilharzia; species Trichobilharzia szidati. The sequence goes on from OX235274.1 coordinate 82,252,873, forward strand.
GCTTTAAAATTTTTGGGAAACGATGCAGTAATGCAGAAAACATGCAGTCATCTGGCTTCTCGATGCATATGTTATAAACAGAGTAGTTTGAGATGATTCCGTGGACTTGAAGCTGGGTGCAGTTATCAATCAGCTTTTTCTTGTTGACATCAACCAGCAGATTGAAATTGCTTAAAAAATCGGCACCCAATATGGCATGACTAACATCAGCTACTATGAATATCCATGTAAATCGACGACGTAAACCAAGATCCAAAATAAGTGATTGTTCACCGTAAGTCCGTATGCTAGTTTGGTTAGCTGCTCGAAGTGAAAGTTTTGCAGCTGTACTAGAAGATCGCCTGGAGAGTGAAGGAGGTATTACACTAACTTCGGCTCCTGTGTCTACCAGGAATAATGTGCCTGTGGTTTTGTCCCTCACGTAGAAAAGGCGACTTGAATGGTTGCCAGTAACAGCTGTCGCCATCACTGTCTGGCTGAGACGTTTCCCTGAGCCTGATTCTCTTCACTAAAGATGCACGGTTTGACACATTTCAGAGCATGACGTCCAAACTTCCTATGATACCAACATATATTACTGTCCCTAGAAGACATGCGGGAACGCTGTCGGGAGAGAGATCGTCTATGTGATGGTGACCTTGCTCGTGAACTCCACCTCTGGACTCGTCGATCAGATCTTTTTGTTTCCAACTTGTCAATCCTTGCCGCTAAGTCTGCAATGGCGGCGAGTATTGGTGTGTCTGCCGTAGGTGTGGACTGAGATGGTGTTGCACTGTCAGATGCAATCTGACCTATGGTGTTGTCTGATAAAACATCTACAATACTATCTGCCATGTCGCTTAGTGAGTCTAAATCATACGACTTTCCCGAGATGATTAAAATTTGTTGAACGTTCCTGGGTAAACGTTGCAACCACATTTGTCTCAGCACAACCTCATCAACTTTATGGTTTCCTATTAACTGGCGCATATGTCTAAGGAGCTGGGATGGTTTACGCGCTCCTAGCTCGCAGCCTGTGAGTAATTGTTGGATCCTTTTCTCGTCTGACAAACTGGTCCGTTGTATAAGAAGAGCTTTAAGTTTTTCATATTGGTTTTCCGTAGGGGGGTTTTCGATGAAATCACTGATTTCCGTTAATACTGACGGGGGAAGTTCTGCCAGCACGACGCCATATTTGGCTATCTGAGATTTAATACCCCGCGCTTCCAACAACGGCTCGACAACTCCAAACCAAATTCGTGGCTCTGCAAAGCCGTATTGTGGTAGCCGAAAATCAGATATGGCATTTATTGTGGCCTGTGCCTCGCTGCCAGATCTCTGTTCAGTTGATATACCGGGCTGAGTATGTGACGACATTATAGGTGTGAGAATATTGGTACAAAGGGGAATACAAATATGAGACCACCGACAAAAAATTGCAATGAAAGTACAAAATAGCAAAAATAAGTATATAGATACGTGAAAAAAAATCCGTGTTCCAAAACGGGCTCACCAATTATTGTGGTGGACCTTTTGCTCTGTTAGCTTATTAACCCAAATTCAAATAGAAAACAAAATACCAAATCAATTGAGTTTACGGGAAGAATATATTAAAGTTTTGTTACTTGGGTTTACAAAGATCCAAATTCCACAATAAACGTAATGGATTCCAGAAGTGCTGCGGGAAGACTGCTCCAGTTCTAATTCTCCAGAGTTGACGTTGCCGGAGGTCGACCAAAGTGCGTAGAAGGAGGCTACGGTGATCCTGCAAAAATTCGAGATAGAAAGCAGGTTGTTATAATTGATCGACGGCAGTTGAGATGGTGGAGAAGACGGAGAGTCGAAGGCAGAATTATATATTTATTTAAAACTCGAGGGAAGTTCGAAGTACAGAGTTTTTGGTTAAAACAAAGTAGTGTACAATATGTTCATTTTTTACATAATAGTAAAATTTGGATAAGTTTATTTTTGAGGACTCCACAGACCATATTCACTGACGAGAAAAGGAATATTCAGAAAACTACCACTGTCTGATTTCAAACCAATGTTAGTAGTACCAATAAGAGGTAGTTTATGACCAGTAATACCTGTAATGGAACTAGTAGTAGGGTCTACCTGGGCATGCTTACAAAGCGATAGTAAATCTTTCTTAGAAATTATAGATTCAGTACTCCCAGTATCAATTATAAAACAGTGAGACTTGCCTGAACTTGTAATAAAGGTTCTCATCAGATGAGATTGAGTATTGTGAAAAGTTGAAAGAGACATTCACTTCATTTTACCAGACAATTTGGGAGAATTATGAGAATTCTGAGTAGCATAACTATTTGAACTTCTGCAAACAGACTTTATGTGCCCAATTTTACCACATTTATGGCACTTAGCACCCCGAAAACGGCAAGTGCTTCGTAGATGAATCTCTCCACAGGAAACACACGTCCATTACACGTGGATGACAGTTTAGATTTCTTTCTATGAACACTTGTATTATCAACTTTGGACAACATGACATCAGACACTGACGTAGTGGGAGCTGGGTATTCACTGTTGACATCTTCATATGTAATACATAAATACTTACCAGTTTGAAAGGTACAGGAAGGAATCTGAATCAACTCTTTCTCTAACTTAGGAATATTGATTCCAGCTATTAGACGATCACGTAGTTGAGTATGCAGCTGATCTCCAAAGTTGCACTTTGAGGCTTGTATTTGAAGTTGAAGAATAAAGTCTCTAATCTTCTGGTTGGAAGCACGAACAAGTTTTTTGAACTGAGCCATTTCTCATGTTTCGAAAGTTGTTATGTAAAAGTGATCTGTTAGAAGTCTACGGGGTTTATCATGTGGCAGAGAAATTGGTTTATCTGGAAATGACAGAGTTTTCACTAGGCTGTACGCATCTAGCCCAATCGCAGTAATAAAATGAGCTGAAATTTTGTCATTACGAAAATTTTTCGACATGCACCATGCGTCAAAGCATTCAAGATAATCGGCGATTTCCCGCGGTGAACCATTCATAGGAAACTTTCCAAGATTATTTAATTCCATGACGACGCCAAAATTTTATAATTATTTGTAATAGTAGTATTTCGCAATGACCGAATTACAGGAAATCAACCAACAACACAGAGAGGGGTGTATTTAGGAATTTGTATTTAGCGGAATTATTTGTAATTCATTTAATAAATATATTAACAAACAACAGTAAGTATTTAAACAATACAGAGATAGAAATTGTCAATCACCACACATTCACTTCCAAATCTCATCAAAATAAAAACAGCTCTAAACAGGCGTCACTACTGCATCAGTGTGTTATTGTAACAGAATATTGTCATAGAGAGTTTCAGTAAGTTAATATTCCTCATCAATACACGTAAGACAGTAGAAATAATCTTTGGTTAGTAGGGAATTCAGTTTTAAAGTGCATTTTGAAGCTAGGTTTGAATAAATAGCTTATTAGAATGTACTTTCAAAGGATATGTAAACTGGAAATATCTTTATCTCAAGTAATTTTCATTATTTTTGGTGAAACTTTGAGACTTGCTGAATGAAGAGTTAAACTCTTAGAGACACAGGTAATGAAGCCAAATATGTGAGAATTCATGCATCTAGCTGATCATTTTAGGAAAAATAAGTAGAGTGGAAATTTAGGTGGTGAAGAATACCCACTTAAGAAATATTGTGTAAGTAGCTAAGATTGATAGAAATTAGTTTGTTGCAGCTATATAATAACCATACTGATAAGAAAAATAAGGATACTACTGTTTGTATTTGATAACATCACCCATTCTGATATGGATTCATAAGGCTGGAACCAAAAGTAATGCTGACTAGGGTTTGATGCAGGAAGACAGTAAGTAACTCGTGTGAGGATTGATTATCAATTACTAATTTCTAATCACTTATGACTACTACTACCCATGCAAATAAAGACAGCAGACACGTTGACCCCAGTCGTTGGGAGCAGTCGATTTTATTATACAAAAATACATTATATATAAATATTCATGAATAATCCCCATCCAGACATTAATGAAAACAAAACACGTAGTTCAGCGAAGAGGCTCTGTCAAATATCCGCATCGCAGAGATCCTGGACCTATCACTGGTTTCAGAAGACTAAGCCTAATACACAGAATACTATACACTGTAACCATTGTAGGACAACAGAAAACGGTTGGGCAACACGATTGTTTATCCTCCAAGCGATAGCGAAACAGATTTACAATGGTTAATCGGTGCCGAATTCTGTAAATAAACGTTAATATAATGTACAGAAATGCTTCTGATCGTATTTCTCCAATCTTCTGCCAGCCAGTACACGATCAAGTAATGACAGCCTTCTTGTCTCCTGTCAGTGGAGACCAGTTCGAATAAACAAACTGTTCAATGTTCACCAGCATTGACAGGCTCTTTTCAGTGAATTCATTTTCTTTAGCTGCACAACCATTTTTATATGCAATTTCATCGTATCACTTTTGTTACTACTCTACTTCATGAAAAAATATTGTATAAATACTATTGTACAACTAAAGAAAGTGAATTCACCGAAAAGAGACTCTTCTCTGAACTACGCATTATGTTTTCAATGTATAAATGTTACCAACCTTGGAAATCTCAACTAATAAAGAACCAACTGAACAGGTTGCACAGGATTGGACTTCAAGGTAGTCCAATTGCACTATAACAATTCTTCTACCTCAGTCCAGTATTGCTATCTGACCTACATGGATATTGTACCAAGTTTAAAACACAATGGCTGCAAGAAACTGAATAAAGATCAGTAACGGTATTGAGTCAAATGTGCAACTTGTAAATTAATTTGCCGCTTGGAATTTGCACAGTTACGGGTGAAATTTTACCACAATTTCATTTGGAAACGATGTCTGCTGCGCTTCACATATTAAGCGAAAATGAAGAAAGCAAGTATAAATACATGACACTTAGTACTACTAATTAGTTTATATGAGCGGTTAAACTAGTTTGGCTCTCTGAGCGGTTGTCCGGTGTGTGGATCACTTCGATCTGACCAGCGAGCTCTTTTGGTTCATGTTAATGATTTCTGACTAATCACATCTGATAATTGGCAGTATATACCGTCATTTAGTGATGACATTATTCACCTGATCAGCAGTATAGAAATAACAACAAAGATGTTAGTATAATGGGTGTAGTTTGTGGATATTATTTTTCCTTCACGTTCCCAGTGGAGCATAGGGCTTCAAGCCAGTGGCTTGAAATTTCTGTAGCAGTGTTTATTATACAGGATGGGGTTGCTAGCCTCATGCCCAACCTTTCCTCTTCACCAGCATTATTTCTGGCTTAGCGAGGTAAAGGAGTGCGTCGGCCGGGGATCGAACCCCGAACCATGTGTATGGTCGGCGAGCGTCCTAACCGCTATGCCACCGACGCAGATTTATGGATATCATGTGTTGTAATATGAAAAACTACTTGGAGATGCTATTCTATCCTATTTTGATGTGTATTCTTTTCTTCAGCAGCAGAAAAAGCAGAAGAAGCTAGAATTCATGGGGCATTCACTTCCTTCCCATTGTCTGAATGGTCAGTTGGATCACTTCGTTTTCGTTTCTTTTTTTTTTAAAAAAAGCACTGTTTCCTTCCTCTGCTTTAGCTACATTACCATAGACTTTCAACTTGTCAGCTGACTGATAGACATGATTGTAGGGGACTGTCTAGCGAGCTCAATAACATAACAAGTATGCGAATAAAAATCCAAATTAATGAGATGATAGTGTAACGATATATTATCAAAAAATACAGTAATGAGTTATATTAATTAAACGGTTACTTGGATATACAGTTAAAGTCCACGGCTACAAATTATTAATATAATCCACAGAAGCGTTCACTGCTGGAGTCGTGTCTACTGGTAGAAGCTGTGTATCGGTTGTAGAATTGTCTTCGGATGAGGATAAGAGGTTCCTGCAAAAATCCAAAGTATACAACACGGTTATGAGTGAAGCGAGTAGACAGTGTCGAGCAGTGAGAAGACGAAGCGACCAACAGTACACTGTATTTTAGATTGTACTCGGAAGTTATCTATATTTCAACATGAATCGTTTTAAACAAAAGTCATGTACAATGTCTCTAATTTCAACATCTAACAAAAAGGTGTACAATCATATTGTTACGTACTCCACATGATTACCATACGAAGGAGTGGATGTATACTATTTCTTTACTTAAAGCATTAGTACCATTTCACAGTTTGACAATAATTTCTTCTACAAACATCAGGGTTTTACTCCAAAGAAAGAAATTTATAATTAATGTTCAATCTTATAAAGTTTTTTTTTATTGATTAATTGTTTTCAGTAGTTCTCTACCGAAATCAATTCGTGATCATAATTAAAATCAGTCAAATCCCTGATAACCAACACTTGAAAATTAATCGTTTGCTCACTAGTGACTGTTGACAGGATGAAGTTACTTGGAGTTCTAGTGGGAAGTCGTGGGGATCCACCAAGTTGGGCGTCAGAACAAATACTCACCGATGAAATTGGCTGGAGGTGGCGTTATATATCGTCAACTGGTAGAAGTTAGAATTGATGAACCACTGGATTCCGTCTCAGTGGCTAAATGGTATACGAGTTGGTCTTGTAATCTGAAGATCCTGGGTTCGATCCCTGTAGTGGTCATATGTGCGTACACTGCTAAAGGGTCCCAAAGAAGCCCAAAACATGTGTTCAATACTTCTTGGTTTTTAATGGTTCGTTAACTGAAATCAATTCGTGATCAAATCCCTGTAAATCAACACTTGATAATTGTAAATGATTGTTTTAACGTATTTTTTTTATTCCTTTACGTTCCCAGTAGAACATAGGGCTTCAAGCTAGAGGCTTGAAGTTTCAGTAGCAGTGATATTCACTTTTACAGGAGAGGGTTGCTAGCCTCATGCCCAACCTTCCCTCTTTACCAGTCTTATTACTGGCTTAGCGAGGTAAAGGAGTGCATCGGCTGGGGATCGAACCCCGAACCATCTGTGTGATTGGCGAACATTTTACCGCTGTGCCACTGACGTACGTTTTAACGCATACAAGAATGAATTGTATGTGCATACCGACTTGTAAGTAAATGATATGTTCAAGTATTGGTTCGTAGGGATTTGACTGATTGGTTACAGGATTTCATCATGAGCTGACATTGGTTAGATATAACCATTGGAAAACCTGGGAGTACTGGACAGCCAGCTGTTTCGTCAGACTAGCTTGTCACTCTTCGGCAGTATGCATCCACCTCCAAGGTTCGAACCCAGGACCTTCTGGTTACAAGGCGAGCTCGTAGACCATTAAGCCACTGGGACCCGATCCAATGGCCCATGAATTCTAACTTCTGATATGTGTTGCATTGTGGTTCTCGCGTTGCGGTAAAAATTGCTGTATCGTTGTATATTTCCCACAGTATTGCGAATTTTAAAAACAGATAGTAAACACTTTACATTTGGAATTCTTATAAATTCAAGTTATAATACTCAAAACTTTGATTGGTAACTGGGTACATTATTTTTTGAAAGTTCACAGATAATCTGATCTGCGAATAATTTATTTCACAAATAAATAGTCTAGGATAAATTCAGTTGCATTTTTTTTTCAAAAGTTCGTCAGCTAGTATTAATCTCTGATTGAAACAAACAGACAAACTAATGGGTTGACAGTTTAAACTAAATAGGCCGTTGAATGATTGAATAGTACAATAGTTATTGGTTTCCTGATAGTATTGTTAAAGCAGCTGAATGAAATGCATTTGTATGACACCGTAAGTCAAGAAAATCTGTTTATTTAGGTCGCTTCTTGAAATTCAGTAAGAAAAAACTTTCCTGCCTGCTAGCTACACTTTCTTTAATAAGCAAATATATACGTCAATATAAAGTAGCCTTAGTCACGTGCCTTATCTTCCCTTTGGGCACAACAACAACTCTCAAACATGTCAACATCCGTGATCGAGCTCAGAATCATCATATTTCCTTATTTAGCACGTTACGATTTAACTGGACACTAGTTTGCATCTAGTGTTATGTATCTAGTCTTTTCTTTGGTGGAGAATGAATTTTATCAGCCAAGTTTGCAGTGTGGCCACCATTCTAGGTGTCTCGCCATCACGGTGCACTTTGAATTGTTGATATCAGGCGGTTGGCGACAATTGGCAGAAAGCCTTGGACCTAGGTTTCGTGCTAGTTGGCATTCTTCAGCAAGGAACTCATATCCTTCCTGAGATTTGAACCAGCTTCACCCAGTGCTGCAGTTCCTTCAAGGTCTCAGATACACCTGGCTGACATGTGCCAACTAACACGAAACCTAGGTCCAAGGCTTCTTAACGATTGCCTCCAACCATTTAATATCAACATTACCATTTAATCATTAAGTTTGCTACCACCTTTTCTTATTCTTTCCACTTCTGATGCTTTATAATGTGATGTGAGCTGTAACTATCCTAGGCTTATTATTTGTTTAAGTTAATTTCGATTTTTCAGTTGGCTGACTGGATCTAAATGTTGGACCTCTGTTGACAAGTCGGCTGCTCAGGCATCTTCCGTACTAGGAGATAACTTGTGGATGGAAAACACTTTAGCATTTGAAACGAAGGGTACTTGGTTCGCGTCTCAGTGGAGACACCATTACTCACTGAGGATTGCAAATAAATCCAGCTGACGAGTTCAAAATAGGGCTAAGTGAGCATTCAGGATTTCACCATTTCCTAGTCACCATCCACCAGATTACTTTATCCCGGGCTTATTCTCACTTGTTGTCATAAGTGTGTGCGTGTGTATGTCTGCTGTTAAAATATTCCCAAATCAAGATGAAACAAGATTCTCTTGGTTAGCTCATTTTCTAGCCGGTCATTTATAATGAGGATTATTTTGAAGTCAACTCCTCTCTTACAAACGTTCCATTCGAGAAAGCATTATACCTGAGTACAAATGAAAAACAAATCCAAATCTGTTATTTAATTCAATTTTAGATTTTCCCGTCGATTGATTGGACCGAAGTGCTCGGTCTCAGCTTGACATGTCGGCTTCTTGTGCAGATGCTTCGACGATGTCTGGGCATGTAATTAGAGGTTAGTTGGCGGATGGTTACTAGCAGTGGAATGCAATCAGTCGACGGGAAAATCTAAAATTCAATTAAATAATTAATATGACCCGTTTGCACAAGAGGTGGCTCTCGTGGCCCAAATGGTCTAGTGGATAACGCTTTGGCATTTGAAACTATGGGCACTAGGTTCGAGCCTCGGTGGGAACATCATCACTCACTGGGGAATGCAGGTGCATCCAGCTAACGAGTTCCAAATAGGACGAAATGCGCGTTGTCCTGGATTCCACTGCTAGTCACCATCCACCAATTAAATCCAAATCTAGTTAGTTTATAAGGTAATAATTTAAAATTGACCCAATTATTGTCATTTACTCACTGAAAGAAAAACAAAAACAAATTTATTTGTTTATTTATTTATTTTCTCTTGTTATCCTTTTATTTATTTTTCTGTTAGTCACAGCAAAAAAAAACCATTGCTAACGTTGGAGTTGGAGTTAGCGTGAGGGTGGACTAGGAGTTGAAAACTTCCATGATGCTTATTTCCTTTATATCATTTTCTAATATATGTATTCTGTTATTCACATTGTGATTTCTTTCCGGCCTAATATTTTGACCTATAATAATAATTATTATCATTATTATTGTGATAACTATTGTTATTGTTATTATAATTAATGAAGAGGCCCAGAGATTTATGATTTATATATAAATACTGAATATATATATATTCTCATTTTTGCCCTCTCCATATGTAACAAATATACTCCATTCTCTTGCTCACACTACTTACTACTTTCAAATGACAGAAATATTGACATGAATTTTAATATTTTAAATCCGGGATGCATATATATTCTCTAATTGTGTCCACTTATTCTTCATTATATCTCCTTTTAGAGAATATAGCATTGTTATCATTGTATTTCTACCCTTTTGTAGTTGTGTTGCTTCCCTTACTGTTATTATTTTACCATCCATTTCAGAGGAAATACGATGCTGCTGACCAAAACGGAACTTCATGTCGACTTGAACTGCACGTGCCATATCAGAAATAACAAAGTACTCAATAGGATAACTCTTTGCATTTCCTCTATTTCTCTCTCCTTCCTACCCTTCATCTTAATTGTTTTCCCTTTATATATATATATATATATATATATGGGTGAGGGAATGTGTACAAGTATTGTGAAAACTACCCATGATCTTTTCCACTTAGTGTTTTCCTCTATCTGGGGGTAATATTTACCTTCCAGATCATGTGAGTATATTAGGTTTGTTTGTATAACATCATTTTATAGTAGTGTACTTAGTATAAAGTAGTTTATTTCAACAAGTCTCAACCGATGCATCAACAACCACCCTTTGGATAATTCCAAACAAATCGTTTTTAAGTCACCTCACCGGTGTCCAGTTTAATTTTCTAACCCCTTCCCCCCTCCATAGACACACACATACATTTATATATGCATTCTCCTATCTCCCTTCTCTTCCCTCCCCACCTCACACTCCATCCACCTAATTTATCATGTTTGTCAACCTACAAAGTTGTATAATTCTAATTTGTCTATTAAAGATTAGTGGATGAGTGAATGAGTCGACGCCCTAATAGTCGCCGAGCCGGAACTGAAATCGTTTACCAGTTCAACGATTTATGAAGCAGCAGTACACAATATTTATGTTATATTATATACTGATATGAGAAGGTGGATGGGATAAAAATAATTTGTTGGAAAGGAAATTGGGCGTTTAAATAATGTCAGATAAATTGCCATATATATATATATATATATATATATATATATATATACATAAACTGAGGATTTCCGTTGCAAAAACTGGTAACACATTTTTCACGGTGATATTAGTGATATCACTAATAGTAATAATAACGTTATTAATTATCGTTGATAAGGAATACATATATGATACTTTTTCAATTCGCTAATAAGTAGTAAATAGAGTGAAAGACAGCTAATTAAAAAAATTTGTTTTAAAAATAATTTCATAAATCCAAAGTGAAGATAAAATGAATGTTGTATTTTGCAATAATTACTTTCTTTCCTCTCCACCTGACGACTTAGAGTTCCCAAGTCGATACCGTCGTAGTTGAGCACTACTGAAGAATCTCAAAATAGACTAAAACAGTTACCTAATTTTTAATATTTTTTCTCAGTGGTTCTGTAACAGGTTTCGATTCACTACAAAGTCTACTCCTCGACACCTAAAAATATGGCAGGAGCGAGGAATTCTCGGTTCACTCGTCTTTTCTACTACATTTATTTTAGCCTACTAGCTGAATATTTTCTGACTGAAGCGTCATCTAAAATGGATGAAAAGAACATCCTGGATTCCACTACTATTCATCAACCGAAAAATAACCTCTTTGGGAGCTGTACCGTCGTGGCTGTCTCACAGTAAATACCCATGCCCTTCGTCTGTAGTCAGGTGGATACTTTCACAAAATTTAGCCTTCTTAACTACAATCTTACGTTTATTTTTCTACCTACTTAGGTCATATGTGATTGAAAATTCCTGTACGCTTTAGCTACAAAATGCTCCTTTATTTTTATTATTTTTTATTTTATTCCCTTGCGTTTCGAGTAGAACATAGGACTTCAAGCTAGAGATCTGAAGTTTCAGGAACAGTGGTGTTTCTTATGGGATGGGTTTCCTAGCCTCAAGTCTAACCTCCCCTCTTTACCGGACTTCATACTGGTTAAGTAAGATTTAGGAATGCGTCAGCTGGGGACCACGTGAGTAGTTGGCGGGTGTCCTACCACAGACCAGACTATGAGAACCTATTATTAGGTTGTAAGCAGACATGCAGAGTGCCATCTCGGCTAAATCCTCAAAGTCCATTGACTTAGATGCGATGCTTAAGATTTGTTGAATACTATGGGGTAATCTTTGAAATGGCATTTGCTTAAGGGCAGCTTTATCCAGTTTATATGCCCCGATAAGCTGTTTCATATGTCGTAGGAGCTGAGAGGACCTTCTAGTACCTAACTGACATGCAGTGAGTAACTGCTACTAGCATTTCTCATTGGAAAGGTATATTCTCGAAATGATTTCTGCCCTTAGTTTATCATATGGAAGATCTTCCCTGACATATTCATTTAACTCTACAACTTCTGTGACTATCTCCATAGGTAACGCCGCCACTGTACACGTGTACTTGCAAGTTTGTGACCATATACACCTAGCGATAAATGGAGACTGCGAACTATATTCACGGGTTGTTGGAACCCTAAGTTGGTAAACGTAAATTTGCAATCACGTGGATAGCGGAGTCCTGTACCCTTCCATCATCCCTGTTAACTGACGACGTGTGTAAACTAGCAGGAGATTTCGTGGTGAAAATATAGGCACAAAAATACAATCACAAAAAGTAATAAGTAATATAGGCTGTGTGAATACAAAAGTGCAGTCGGCCTCACAAATAAATTTATGGCAAACCTAACAATAGTCTGAGTACTTATGCTAAGTATCAAAATAAAACCGAAGCGATAAAAGACACTCAAACAGTATGTTACAATTGTTAGAGTGTGCGTTTACTTGGGAATAAGTTTAGACCCACTGTCCCAAAATTTAATACTATAATCCCAAGATCCGCACATTGTATACTTCAATGATTCTTCTTCAGCATGAAAAATAAGATCCGGATTTTCAACTCCAATGTGAAGTCAGTGCTACTTACTATACGGATCAGAGACTTGCACTGCGCGTCATAAAGAGCATCTCAAACAAACTACAGACCTTCATTAACAGTTGTCTTCGCTCAATACTCAAGATCAGATGGCTGGCCAGAAAAGATCAGCAACAGGGACCTCTGGCAATGAGCGAATCAACCAGAAACCAATTGTGCGACAAATATGCAGGAAGAAATGGAGGTGGATTGGCCATACTCTGAGAAAACAAACCATCAAGTGAGTGACATCACACGACAGGCCATTGCTCAAGTGGAACCCGGATGGGAAGCGGCGAGTTAGTCGTCAATGCGAGGGTGAAATGGAGGAAATTTCGATAGAGAAAGAAAGACCAGATTTGCAGTATAAAATAAACAAATGGAATACTTTCAGCTGATCAGATGTATTCTAATACTTGGTAGTCTCTGAATTCAAATTACTTGTATGCAAAAATTAATGTTTTAATTGATATTTTCAATGTACATGAATTATCCTGTTTCAGTCTAGCTGAAGGGTAAAATGTGTCTGGCAAGCTAAACAGCTCCTTTTGACAAATTAACTGAATTTTTTGCTCCTGTACAACTTTTCCCGCACTCATCTTTCAACTGATATCATAATATTTATATTCTGTCAAGACTGATCACAAAAGGACTTCAGTTAAAGAACCATCAAAATTCAGAGGGTACTGGACGACTGTTTCGTCCTAGTGTGGGACTCTCCAGCAGTATGCATCTACCTTAAAGTGAATCAAGCTTCTGCAAGCCAGCACTTGAAAATTAGTCATGTGCTCACTAGTTATTGAGTACAGAATGGAGTTGCCTGCAGTTCTGGTGGAAAGTTGTGACCAGTGGGGTGTACCAATTTGCGTGTGAGGAGAAATACTTGCTGACAACTTTCACTGGATGGAGGTGGTGGTATATTTTGGTGTATATTTTAACAACACTGCTCAGATCCTACTTTTACATTTGAAAGTATATCTGTGATCTGTAATAATTCCTGAGAAGTAGTTATGAATACTTTTGGTGTAGGTAGGTTATAGTTGCAATACGAAATTCAGTAACAGTGTTTTCTACCGACTCATTTAACTATCAAATTTGAAACCTAGTCACAAATGTCATCACATACTCCAAATACTTATTATTATTTATTATTGTTTCCTTTAATTCCTACAGGAACATAGGGCTTCAGCCGTGCGTCTCCATTGCGTTCGGTTCTCTGCTAGAGTCTTCACTTGGCTCCAAGTCCACCCACACGCTTTCATCTCCTCTTCACATGACCTCCTCCAAGTCACCCACCCTCGCACTGACGACCAACTCGCCTCTTCCCTTTCGGGTTCCACTCGAGCAATGGCTTGTCTAGTGATGTCACTTGATGACTTGTTTCCTCAGAGTATGGCCAGCCAATCCATCTCCATTTCTTCCTGCCTATTTGTTTCACAATCGGTTCCTGCTGTGTTGGTTCGCTCATTGCCAGAGATCTCTGTTGCTGATCTTTTCTGGCCAGACATCTGATCTTGAGAATTGAGCGAAGACAACTGTTAATGAAGGTCTGTAGTTTGTTTGAGATGCTCTTTATGACGCACAGTGCAAGTCTCTGATCCATATAGCAGCACTGACTGACTTCACATTGGAGTTGAAAATCCGGATCTTATTTTTGATGCTCAGTGCTGTTGACCTCCACACAGACTTGAGAGTAGTGAATGCTTGTCTTGCTTTTCCAATTCTTGCTTTGATATCCTCGTCAGTTCCGCCTGTAGTTGAAACGATGCTTCCTAGGTAGGTAAAAGAGGTTGTTTCTTTCAGGTTCCTCCCATTTACGCTGATTGTTGTCAGTTGTTGTTGTTGCTGTTGGTGGTGTTGCCCAGGAATCTTCATCACCTCTGTTTTCTCTATGTTCACCTGAAGTCCTATCTTCTCTGGATGCTTCTTCTGCCAACTTGTTGCTTTTCGCTTGCATATCTTCCAGTTTGTGGGAAATCAGACATATATCATCGGCGAAGACCAGATCCTCCAAATTTTTGTGTGAGTCCATTTTATGCCTGTTTCCCCATTTCCCGCTGTTTGTTGCATTATCCAGTCTACTGCAATCAGGAAAGTCACTGGCGATAGCAGGCAGACTTGTCTTACTCCTGTCCTCACTTCGAAGGATTCCGTAAGTTTCCCGTTGTGGATTACTTGGCATGCAGCATTGTCGTACAGCTGTTGGATGAGATGTATTATTGTCGGTGGCACCCCGTAGTAGTGAAGTAGTTGCCAAAGCACCTCTCGATCGAAACTGAAACTGAAACAAGCGTTTAAAACAATATGAGGTGTCTTATTATTGTCATGTGGGTTCTGCTTACAACAACTTACTGGCTTGACTTTAGAATCACAATATTATCTACCTTGGCTCCGAGATATGCTAGAACCTGTAGAAAACCCGTCATAAAAACAGCCATCACCATCATCTACAGTAAAGGTCAATTCAAAAAATGATATATTTCATTTTTTGTTGAAGACATTGATCAGAATAAATGATGTGGGCTAGTAGAAGTATAGTTACTATTTATTTTCTCTAGAATTTGGGTTTATTATCTCAAGGTGGTGAATAATGAATGTATGTATCAACACATCTTAGTTATATAAATAGTGGCATAGGAAACTTTTATTCTCTTTCAATTTTGGTTACTTAAACCCATAAATTTACTCCCCTTTTATACCCTTTCCTACTGTAATATGCCACCCATAACCACCACTCCTTTACAAAAACACAAACACATACGCACATAAAGACGCACCCGGTGACATATCGACTAAAATGAGTTGCATAAGTTAGTGTATCATTTCTTTTGTTCTCGTGATGATCTCTGTCTAATTGTCTCAAAGTTTGCTTATCATCATGATTATTATTGTGATTTTCTTTTTGGTTGATTGTTTATTTTCTGTGCGGAGGGGGGGGGGGGCGTGTTCAGTTTTCCATATGTTCATTTCTATTTAACTTTATTGTTACTATTACACATATTGAGTTATCAAAGATTTAATTTCAGGGTGTCTAGGAAATTATTTTTCTTCTTCTCAGTATTAGTTTATGTGTACTCTCTCTTTGTATCTTTAAATATTACTTGATCGACCTTTTATGATGGAATGTCTAAATGTGATCTATTCCACTTTTAAGCATGGTAATCATATTTCTTACATAATCAAAACGACAGGAGATAATGACATAAATTATTGGTGACCTTTCTACTTATTTCGTTTTTATAGACTAGACTGCGGGTAGTAATTTGTGCTGGATATTATAGTGATGAACGTTGGGAGGAATTTATTATCATTATTATTATTATTTAGTTATATGTACAACTAAGTGAGGTTTTTTGTAGTGTTAATAAGGTTTGAATATTGTGAGGGCGTTTGCATAGTGAGTAAATTATACTTTAAAAAAAGTGGGGCTAAAATTGAATATATATTAGTTAATAAAATTCATCCATGGTCATTGTTTGATAACTGTGATAGAATGTGTCTTACAGTTGAATAAAGAATGCAACAGTTGACACAATTCTAGGCAGCTTGAATTTATCTTTACTCAACTTCATAGGGATGTTCGATTAATCATAACAGTCATTTGTATTGAATGTCATTTAGAATAATAATAATAATTAATAATAATGATAATAATAACAGCTTTATTCTAAGCAATATGTTAACACATGGTACAGAACTTTCAGCATATTTAGATTGCACAGTATCTACTCCAGGTGAACAAAGAGAAGACGGAGGGGATGAAGATAACCAATCAACAGCAGCAACAACCAGCACTAATCACCATCAACGGGAGAGATTTAACAGAGGTTACCTCCTTCACTTATCTAAGAAGCCTAGTTTCAACTACAGGCGGAACAGACGAAGATATCAGAATCGGAAAGGCTAGATACGCCTTCATCCACCAACCTGAAACCAGTTTGGAAATCTTCCGCACTCCACATAAGGAACAAGATTCGCATTTTCAACACCATTTTGAAGTCGGTTCTTCTATACAGGTCAGAAACTTGCAATGCGTGTCACGAAAAGGATTTCCAACAGGTCACTGCAGGCCTTTATCAACAGCTGCCTTCGCTGGCTCTATTGTGAAGATTAAATTGCCAGAATGAATTGTCAGCAAGAAACTATGGGAACAAACTAACCAAGAACTTATCAACGAGTAAGTCGTCCTAGGGTGATATGGAGGAGATCGTGTGAGGAAGAGATGAGAGAGTTTGGTCAATCGTAGACCCAGCTGAAGAGGACAGCAGAAAACAGAACAAAGTGGAGATGTATTGTTGAAGCCCTACGTTCCACTCGGAACGCAAGGGAATAATGAAAATATAAAATAAAAATATTTACTATTCGTATAAGATCTTCAGGTAGAGTAGTATTCTGCAGAGCTTAGTGTAAGGCACTGTTATTCCATCTGAAGCAATATCCCATCCTCTATGATATTCTTCCCTCATTTCCTTTAAGAAATGGTCTGCATCATGTCGATATGAAACGAAAAATGTGTACGAGTTCTTCTAGCTATTTTAGTAGCCGTGCAATTTAAGCAAGCCGCCAAATTGCTAACCGGAAAATGTAATTACAAAGCTTTCCTAAGAAGCCTGTTAACAAATGCATCTGAGGGATCATCTGAAAAAGACAACTATCCTAAAGCATAATGATCCGATATTATTATTATCACTATTATTATTATTATTTCGGCATTCAAGTATACAATACTTAAAGGCACAGATATGAGATTTTTATTTGATTCTTATTAGTGATCATTTTAATAGTAGTAATTTCGGTGACTCTTACACAATTCACAGGATGGACAGAAAATTCCTTGAGTTACAAAATTACTTTCTAAACAGTTTTGACAAAACAACAGATCAGACCCTAAATGTTTTTCTTTTCCTTTTAGACCAGTTATGACTAAAACATTCGATTTTAGAGGGCTGTTTTTTCTTCCAATATGTCTCGAGTGGAGAATAAGTCTTCAAGGTTGAGCTCCCAAATTTCATTGTTGGCGGTGGTGTTTTTAGCGGGATTGGATCGTTAGCCTCACACCTACCCTTCCCTTTTCACTGGCCTTACTACTGGCTGAGCAGTGTTTAGCAATGTGTCTGCTGGGGATCGAACTGTGGACTACGCACGTGGTTGGCAAGTATTATAACACTGAACCATCGACGCACCACTTTTGCTAAACTCTAATTTGCTTTCCTGAATCTATCGTGAAGCCAGTAAGCCACTTTTCTTCAGTGTATGAGTACTACTTTGTTTGCTCGTTATCAGACAATGCAGTCAAAGTGAAGTGACTTTCTGAATTCATGAATAACTTCTTAGTAAGATAATTATGTGTCTGACGTCAAAAAAGCTAGTGAAGCAGTAATCACTGTTTGCATATGTTCTCCGTACTGTCCCTCTTTTGTCTTCCTTTTATGCCTTCTATCTTGTTTCACAAGGACCTTTCATTTCTCCCCTTCACCAATTAATCCGTCTCCCCGCTAGTCAATATTCTTGTAGAAGACATCACACACAACATACTACTTTCAAAATCTTATCAGTAGCATCCACCACAGTAGTTTTAGTTCATTTTTCATTTACCCAGCACTAGTTAATTCTTTACATTTAACACTAAAAATAAAAATATATCATTATTCTACTTTCCACAGTTTAACAATCAGAGTGTTAAACGGAACCAATAAACTCTACTTATTGACTGTTACGCTGTTTCATTCGTCACCTGAAACAACCAGTTAATCTCCTGAAGATAATATTGTGTAATCTTTTTAATCTTCGAAATTCATTGGAGTTTCACCTATTCTAGTAGCCTTTTTTTATTTCCTTCACGTTCCCCAGTGGAACATAGGGCTTCAAGCTAGTGCCTTGAAGTTTCTGTAGCAGTGCCTATTGGCTACTAATTCGCAATTAAATCACCCATAGCAGAGAACGCAATCACATCAAAAATCACTCACCTGAGCTACAAATCTTCTGTATTAATGAATTATTAATAATATTTGGCTTCTAGCAGTCAGGCATAGCATTCACAGCTAAAGAGCTGGATGAATATATCTGAAATTTTGTGAATTATCCATAAATAAATGGAAGTACTTATCTATGTATTTTTATTATTTAGACAGAGGGAGAAGGCTCTCGAGTGGTTGCGCGATAGGACGATACTGCATGATGGTCTCATCTAGCAAGAGTCAGGGATATGTGTTCGGTTTCTCTGATGACCAGTGTATAAATGAGCAGTCACCGGGTGTATCATTATGTGAATGTGCGCCTGTAGTGCAGCCATAGAACACTCGCCAACCACGCATGTGGTCAGGGTTTCGATCCTTGGTCAACGCCCTCCCAATGCTCAACAAGCCAGTGGTAATCCGGTAAAGCGGGAAGGTTGGGCGTGATGGTAGGAGCCTCAGACCTTAAATAAAAGCACCGCCACTACTGAAACTTCAGGGGCTAAAATCTCAATCCCTGTGTTTCACTTGGGACGCAAAGGAATGAAAAAGAAGACAGATTGTGAGAAGTTTCTGAAGTTAACAGTATTCCAAAAGAAGTTCTCGATTTGCAAATTAACCTGCAATTTAAACAATTCGAGGTGAAATTTCAACACAGCTCCTACTGGGAACAGAAATTATTCAGGTCACAATATGTGATCCGCTTGATATCATAAACTTAAATCAAGAAAGTAAGCATATTTGAAAAAAAAGCTGTATACTACTGAATAGTTTAGATTTATGGCTAGAAATCGAGTGGTTTGAACGGATTCCTCCGTCTGAGCTAAGTTATGCTGGGTGCATCTCTGATGAGCTTGGCTCGAAACGAGCGAAACGGCCGTCCGGTGTTTACATCACTTCGATCTGGCTGGTGAGTAATCACTAATGGTTGATGTGAGTGGTATCCAACTACTCATTTCAATCAGTCAGTAGTATGTAGTTTCATGCAAAACAAAGTTCTGTTAGTCCTCTAGTCACAAATCGTAGATCACTCCAGTATTTCATGTTATTTGTAGATACAGAGAGTCTTGAAAACACCAATCTGAAGGCCATCATTTTAAGGACATAACAATCGATCATGGGTATTTGTTACAATTGTCATCTGAATCTTCTGTTTATTTATTCTGTTGGACTGAAACGTTCAGGATCTGTTGACAGTTTTGAGTTTGAGTCCCAACAAGAACACTATCACTCATTGTGAATGCAGATAAGTTTGGCTGACTAGTCTTAAATAAGATAAGACAAATTACCTAGATTTGAATAAAGCAAGAACAACGGTGGTTTGTGCAGAATAGTATCGTTCCATCATTTATTTCCTTGGCTTCTCATCAGCTGCCGCTTACAGCCTAAATAAATTATGAGGTTTATGTACAGAAACTGTTAACTCCAACTGTGTATACGAATTTGCGTGTATCTGCAGGAGCAGTTATATCGGGAGAAAAGAAAGAAGGGCACACCTCCAATTTTCTGAACATGTATCGAAAAGCCTACTTCTCAAGGGAACAAGCATTTACAATAGTGCCATAAGCAGGCATCTGTTTGATATGGGTATTAAGGTGGAAATCGTGAAATCCTCTAAAATTATCAATAGACAAAGGAGCTCCATTCTCCACAAGTTTGCCGAAGCATTTTCTATCAAACGCTTGAAACCAGATTTATGTGTTCAGAAAGAAGCAGTTATCAGTCTTTCCTTGCCCTGGTAAGTGGTTGTCTTGATTCTCTCTTTCATTCTGATTACGTAATCCTCGGTTTTAACTTCACCCCCACCCTTTGATATAGTGTAGTTTTGCTTGTCTCTTGTTTCTATGATTTGTGTTGAACTCAGTACATTGTTACTTAATTTATTAGTCACTCATCTTCTTACGCATCTCTTTTTTACGCAACTTTATTACGTAAGTCCTTTACTATTGTATGTATGCATTTACTTTATTTAAACTTGAACTGCCTGTGTAAAAACTATGTAGACGTAATTTTCTGAGTTTTTTTCTTTCCTTCACGTTCCCCAGTGGAACATAGGGCTTCAAGCTTGTGGCTTGAAGTTTCTGTAGTACTGTTTATTTTACAGGATGGGGTTGCTAGCCTCATGCCCAACCTTTCCTCTTCACCAGCATTATTTCTGGCTTAGCGAGGTAAAGGAGTGCGTCGGCCGGGGATCGAACCCGGGACCATGTGCA
This sequence comes from Trichobilharzia szidati, assembly GCA_944472155.2. Taxonomy (NCBI): domain Eukaryota; kingdom Metazoa; phylum Platyhelminthes; class Trematoda; order Strigeidida; family Schistosomatidae; genus Trichobilharzia; species Trichobilharzia szidati. Next base: position 82,273,759 of record OX235274.1, read on the forward strand.
TGGTCGGCGAGCGTCCTAACCTCTATGCCACCGACGCACTGAGTACTGTTCACTTATTGTGGAACTTTCTGTCAGTTGACATCGTGTAAAATTTGCAAATATGATAAAACTTCTCTGTACATAAACTTAATAATTTATTTAGTCTGTAAGCTCAGATGATGAGAAGCCAACGAAATAAATGATGGTACCATATTATTCTGCACAAACCACTGTTTTTCTTACCTTATTCAAATACATCAAGGGGAATAAATGCATGAAGTTACCTAGATTTCACTACTAGTAACCATCAATTAATTAGTAGACCATGGAGTTTGAAAAACAAGTCAGATTTCATAGATCACTTGTCATTCATTTTGGTAAGAATGATATGTCACCAAAAAAGAGTGAACTAGTGAGCAGGGGAGTTTCAAGTAATCGATTGATATCGATTTATTTGTCAGAAAATAATTGAGTTCATTTTGTTTTCATATTTTCTTAACAATCTGCTACATCTAATGATGTAAGCCTCAAGCAAATTGTCAGTTTTGTTGTTTCCAGGTTGTTAGAAAGAATACATATAGAAGAGCGGAATGTTTATTTTCACTTTCTGTATTATTTTAAAACCTACAGCCGAATACTCATATACTTTCTCCTGCTCAAACACAAGCATGTTTGATATTACCAACCTGAAATCCAGCCAGCCAGCCAACCAAATGCGGGATTCATTTTGGATGAGATTATTGCCTAAAGCAAGTATGTTTTTTTTCAATAGAAAGTTTACGTAGAAGTTTGCATTTAACACACACACACACACAAACAAACATAGACACATGTGCGCGCGCAACGCGCTGACGAACAAAACAGTGTACACATAGAAGGTGTGGAAACAAGTTGTTAATCCGAAAATAAGTGTCTCCATTCTTACTATCATTCAAACAAATTGACAACATAATTATGCAATAGCAACTAAGAGTCTTAGTAAAAATGAACAACACAGACAACGTCATCATCATCATCATGTTGATGAGCATTACTCCTACAACAACAACAACAACAGCCAAAAAAAGTACTGGTAACAAAACATTTTTTTGTTTCTTTCAGGATAATCCATGTCGCCTACGGGATTTAAAAATCGTTGTTAGTGAAAACAGATTATGAAAAGCTTTTTTGTTTATTCATATATACATATAAATCCAAGTGTTTAATGACTTTATGACTGTTTGAATGTGATCCAAAGAGGTTGCTCAATTGATCTCACACTTTTGCTTTACTTTTCCTTTGAATATTTCTTCTTCTTCGTTTTGATGTTGGTGGTGTTGTTGTATTTCTCAGTGGAGAAAATAATAAGGATTACTAGTTACTGAGTTGTTAATTGTAACCATATTGGGATGACAAATGTAAGGGATTAAAAATATCTTCTTTTTTAAAAACAGTTCTGTGTTACAATGTTCCTTAAAAAAATAAAAAAAATAATAGCAATTTATAATAAATCTGTCTTTCTACTATATTGTTAGTTTCACTCTAAACTCTATATTCTTTAAGAATCTGTATACTGAATGTTATGAAGTTCATTTAGACGATTTTGATGAGTTAAGATTTAAAATGTCACACTGAAGAGTAACTAAATTCATGATTAGAAAACATTGTCATAGACAGGATTATGTAATGAGTGAATACTTGTGTCTAAGTAAAAGGCGTAATATATATTTATATTTTTTTATATTTTTGATTAAAGCTTGATTCCACACTGTATTTTTTGGTACAGGTATGGAATTTTCAGCATGTGATATCGGTAGCCCAAATTTTGCAGGCCGACGATAGATATCAGGTGTGCATCGACAGAGAATCGAATCCCGGACCATGTGCATGGTCGGCGAGAGCCATAATCGCTGTGTCACTGATGAACGAATATCTGAAATATCTTTACAACTCAAATTAGCAGGTTCATATTAGTTAATATTGGTTTAGATATTCATTCATTCAGTAATTTTGTGAGTTGATATTATTTATTAGTTCGTCTGCAGCTATCATCTACATACTATAGACTAGTTTACATTGTTAATTATTTGTGAAATCCAATTTTCTAAGAAATATTTTGAAGTAATGGTTTTGTGGGGATTTTGTTTGATTGGATGCTACCCGTATCCGACGCATCTGTAGTCCAACTGTATAAAAGATACGTGGATTTCATCATGAGCTGACATCAGTTAGAGAACCATTGGAAAACCAGCTGGAAGTACTGGACAGCTGTTTCGTTCTAGCTTGGGACTGTTCATTAGTACGCACCCACCCCACCCAGGACCTTCTGGTTACAAGGCCAGTGAGCTCGTAGACCACTGAGTCACTGGGATTCTATCCAATGGCCCATGAATTCTAACTTCTGCCAAATATTTCGACTGACTTTTGCTTTTCACAACAGACATCATCAAAACTACATCATTACTGTTCCCTTGGGTTTTGAGAGGAAAATACAACTTCAACAGCACAACTCAGTTTCACTCTACTCTCTGAAATCATTTTTAGCTGGCTGTACGATCGCCCATAAGCTTTCATTATCCCTCTAACAAGATCTCTACCATGTCATTCTCAGACCCACATCCAATTCGTTTCCCATTCGGGTCCCACTCGAGGGTTAAGCCATATTATTAGTGAATAAATTTCTAAAAAGAGACTGTCATTATGAAAACTCAGTGTTTTTGCCAACATAAAACCTTGAACTTGACACTTAACAGATTAGGAAAGGTTTTATTTAAGGCCTTTAAGGAAATGTAGACCAGCTGTGTTCAGAAGTCGAATGATTTTAATGTTGCCTATCTTAAAACGATAGAAATTTCTTAATTTACTTATGAGTTCAGTTTTTATCACTGAATATCATGGATATAAGACAGCAAAAGAGAGCGAGAGAGAGCGTCAGTATTTCAGTGGAATATGTTCAACTCATATCTGTCATGACGCTTTGTAGTAATAAGATAGACAAATAATGAAATAAGTAGCAAATAAGTGGAGCAATACTATGGCAAGTTCAACTTAAGTCATCAAAACAAAAAACAATTAAAATTACATTATACCAAAAAGGGTTAAAGCCTGAGATTACGTTAATCAAATAGAGAGAAAAAGCAGTAAAACATTGAGTTACCTGAGAAAGGAAATATTGATGATTGCTTCTTTTTGAACACATAAATAGGGTTTTAAGCGTTTGATAGCAGTTGCTTCAGTAAACTTGAGGGAAACTCAATTGTACTGTCTAGGGATAATGTTAATGAACTTCATGGTGCCCACCTCAAGACCTGTATCAACGAAATACCTGGTAATAGCACTACTGAAAGTATTTGCCCCCTTCAGATGTAGGCTTTTCGGTACATGTTCAAAGAATCAAAGGTATACCCTTCTTTCTGTTCAACCAATGTAACTGCTACCGCAGATACATGTAAATCTGCATAAACAATTACAGCTATAACATAAAAAGGGCACACATAAAAGAGCATTTTTTGATAAACAAGAACCAACTTGACTGTAGGATATGTACTGGCTAGTGAATTATTCAGTCTTCTGTTGACTATTCCTTTGAACTAGAGCTGTATGAAAATAGGCTTCTTCTTCACTGTAATTTGTTTTGCATTTAGATCTTTAGATCTTCCGCACCTGATAGTGAATTTCAAAAGGTAACCGTTATTTTTCAACGTCTTAAGCTTCAGCAATTCTTCTTTCAGTCATTGAAAACCTTCAGGGCCTCATATGTTGCAGTTCTTATCAATTACAACACACAGTCAGAAAAGTCATTTCAAACTATTGCAGTTTTAGTGGACTGAAGACGTAAACCTGCCCTTTGTACAGCCTTAAAAAGCATTCAGTTGGTATTGTACAAGCAAAATGTTCTTTCTCCTCATTTCTTAAAAGTACCCACTTGTTGCTACTTCTGTAGTCGAGTTAATTAACGTTGGTTCCTACTGTGGATCACTTCTAACCACTGAAAACAGAATATTTTATATATCTTTTAAATATCGTTCGTTTAGTGATGGACAGAAGCGTAATCCAGTGCCTACGCTCCACCTTATTCCTAACCTATCAGTTGAATGCATACTATCCCCAAACGAGTTGTAGTGTTCTTACTGAACCTAGAATCGAGCAGTAATCTTTTTGTGATAACGAGACTAATAATCACTTAAACCATACCTTCTACTTCAAATATTATTTGTTTTCAACTGGTGGATGGTGACTAGCAGTGGAATCCAGGACAACGCGAATTTCGACACACTTGGGACTCGTCAGTTGGGTGTACCTGCATTTCCCAGTGAGTGATGAGGTTCCCACCAAGGCTGGAATCCAGTACCCATAGTTTTAAACGCCAAAGCGTTATCCACTAGACCAGTTGGGCCACGAGAGCCACCTCTTGTGCAACAGGTCATATTAATGATTGAATTGAATTTTAGATTTTCCCGTCGACTGATTGGACCGAAGTGCTCCATGTCACGGGGTTCGAGCCTCAGTGTGAACATCATCACTCACTGTGGAATGCAGGTACATCCAGTTGGCGAGTCCCGAGTAGGACGAAATGCACGTTGTCCTGGATTCCACTGCTAGTCACCATCCACCAATTAACTTCTAATTACATGCCCTGACATCGTCAAAGCATCTTCACAAGAAGCCAACATGTCAACCTGAGACCGAGCACTTCGATCCAATCAATCGATGGGAAAATCTAAAATTCAATTAAATAATTATTTGTTTTCATTTTTCAAATATTTGTAATTTCCTTATTATAGATTTTGTTTAGCCATGCTGATCAGTCTTTACTAGCATGGGCTTGTTGAACGAATGCCACTGATAATGACTTGAAGTAAAATACCGGAAAAGTATTTCATTCTGTCCATCACTTAACTCATTATATTTAGCGAAGTTTTTCAGACCGTCTGAAGAACAGAAATCAGATGCTCAGAATTATCTTTGAAGGCAATAAGGCGTCTATAATGGCGCCAATTAGATTTGAGGGGAATCTTCCAACTTATGCTTACAATCCCACTTTTAAAATATTAATGTACTGATTTTACAGCCTCTAAATTTTACTCAAAGTTCTTAGGAGAAAAAACAAAACAAGAATTTTCTTTTTTCAAGAGTTACTCCACTCTTTTTATATAAATCACCCTCATATTTGTCAGTTATTCTAGTATTCTCAAAATAGTTAGGTATCTGTAATTCATTTATAAAAGTCATTTTTGAGTGTGTTAAGAGTTTATTTTTTTTTGCGTGTACTAACCAGTGTTAGGTACTTAGAAAAGGGAGTCCACCTGATGAAAAAAAATGTGGGTGATAATTGTTACAAAGGTATGTTGACTGTATATATTCAATTATCCATTGACATATATATACATATACATAATATGCTGGAGAATACTTAGTTAAAATGTGGCTTTCATACTGTCTCCAAATTAGCAGATGAAGAGTAAAAAACATACATGCAATGAAAGTTCCGGTCCAGCATAAATGAGAAAGCCAAATGATGACAATATTATTGTTATTATTATTACTATCATCGTCACCATTAATTACAACAATCGCATATTATTTACCTTCTATGCGGACGAAAGCCTAAATGAATAAATACTCAAGTATAGGATAGTTTTGAAGTAGTAATTCACTCCATCACCATTCACTCAATCTACTCAAATAATTCACTACCCACATGATAAATTACAGAGAAAAAAAATTTGTCAAGTTGAAAAATGTAATGACGTTTAATTTTGACAAAATATAAAAAACCCAGAGAAATATTATTTTTTCTACTAGCACTGTAACAGTTTCTATCATGTTTTATTTTAGAAAATGACAAGGAATTCCAGCTAATTATTATCAGTGATTTCGGGGTATTGTAGGAAACACGGCAATTAACACAGAAAGCGAAGGATGAAACGTGAAAGGGGCAAATTTTACTACCAAAATTGCTGCTTTCTCTTAACCCCCTAAGTATTAACAAGTTGTATTTATTGCATGGTGAGCTGATAACATTGTCCAGCATTATATTTAGCAAAATGGTGGAAGTGTGAATTCATGGGCCATTGGATTCTATCACAAAATGGCTTTGTAACCTGAGGATCCTGTGTTAGATCCCGGGTGGGGTCATGAGTATCCCAAACTAGAGTGAAACAGCTGTTCAGTACTTCCTGACTTTCATTGTTTGTCTAACTACTTTCAATTCTGTTATCTAACTTGAAATAATAGACATTCAGATAACTGTGGCGCCATATACTACTAAATGATTGATATGAGTAGTTGGATGTCACTTACATAGACCAGTAGTGTCTGCTAGCCAGATAGAGATTGGAAAATTTCTGAGTAACCATGCCTGTTTATGTTCAAACTCATTGTATAAATATCCGCAACTTTATTGGAAAACATTACCTTATTTTGAGAAATACTTGAAAATTCATTTCAAGAAATAGTAACACTGTTCTAGTGGTTGTGTTATGTTCTTTGACTTTTTAGAAATCAAATTTACTTAACTTTGAGTAACTAATTTGTCATTTATTTCTGTCTTTCTATTGCTTCAAATGTTTGTTTCCACTACTTGTGAAGTCATTATCCCCTTTAACAGTGTAAAGGAATGAATTCATCTCATTAGGTGAATTTCTTTGACCATTTGTCTCTTAAAAACAAAAGTTTATTTCAGAGTAGATTTTATCACCAAACAACATCAGTTGGAGACCACTGAAAACCAGAAAGTACTAGGAACACTTTCGTCCTATTATCAAACTCTTCAGCAACGTGCACCCATCATCCCACCAAGGCTCGAACCCAGAGCCTTCACGTCGCCAGATAAATGTCTTTGACCATTCAGTCACTTGAAATGGGAATTAATGACCAGTTAATTTTAACCTTTGTCATTTCGTGATATAGTGCTACCCTCAACCAGTCCTTCAATGGGCATCCACTTGATCTTGACAATGGCAGACGCAATTGTTCCCAACTTCTCAGTACAACTCCAAGATATCCATCCAGTGGGCATAACTGGACTTGAGATTGATATTACGGGGTTTACGAAGGGATTCGGATTAATGTATTATTGGTGCGTTTCCTTTTGATCTCAGTAAGATCAGTTTCTTCTGCAAAATACTAATAATTAAAAAGCCAGGTGAATTAGAAAGCATACAAATATACTCTAAATGGAAAAGTTACTGTTTTTTTTCTTCTGGAAAACACCGGTGTTGAAGAGTATATGCATCATCTTTCTATGAATTATTCTAGAACATGCACGAAAAGTGATGTATGCACGTAAAGCTACAGCAAATTTTACTCAAATTTGTCAGTAGTGTATTTCCAAGGTAATTTTATACCTCCATAGTTTAAGCAATGAATACTGTAAAAAGGTGTCATGAGGGGTAGTTTTCTAAACAAAAGACTAGGAAATTGATTATATAATCAAAGGATGAAAGGGAAAAATGTATTATGAAATTCAAGGATTTTAAACATATTTATGCGTCTTCAGAATTCTCTTGATGCATGACACAAACTGAGAGGATTCAGAAGCCAGGGACTGTTGGAAATTGAATTTAATGTGCTATTCAGATGACTTGACAGCCTTTGGCTCTATTCTGACTATAATTAGGCACTGATGAGTCTAAAGGTAGGACACAATAATTATTGCGTAAGCCTCAGATCCATCGGTAAATCTTCGGTTGATATCTGTTCGTGATTATAACTATGTAACAGGTACACCAGCAGTCACACAGGTAATGAAAGCAGAACACGAGTTGTGCAGGACAGCGTTTATTCCACGAAATTAACTTTTAAAAAGTGTGGGGGTACAGTTTAAGAGTATAACAGTTTAACTGGTCTTCTTAATGTTTAGGTTCTGTAATTCTTGTATCTCTTGGTCCAGACAGTTGACTCCCGGGTATCTTCCTGCAAGTAGAGAAAGATAAAACACTGATTAGTGTTATAATATAGGTTTTTTTCATTACAACTAGTTGCAGTACATCTGTAAAACCAAAAAGATAACAAATTTCCATACAAAATGGTCTACTACAATTTTATGTTCACAGTAAGACTTTACCAACATCACTTTATCTAGGCTTAGAGTATAGAAGAAAGGTGAAAATCCCCTAGATTAAGTTATTTTTGTTATTGTTATTAATTTTCTTCCCTTTGGTTCCGAATGGAAAATAGGGCTTCAACCGCACAACTCTATTTCATTCCCTTTTCTGTAGTCTCTTTTAGCTGGCTCCTCGCACACTCCCCTCTATGTCACCCTCGGATGCTCAGTCCATCACTCACTTCCCATTTAGGTTCCACTCGAGGACCTAGTTTGAAATATCACTACAACCGTCTCCTCAGCGTGTGCCCAATCAACCCCCACTTCCTTCTGCGTCTCGATAAAAAACTACTAGTTGAAATATTGATTTTGAGTTCGTTTTTATTATAATAATTTTTGCGTATTGTTTTGTCACTAGTAATTTCCATCACTTACTGAAGGTAACTGGAGTTAATCTTATTTCCAGTTCGTCCGGTTTTACTTCATTATTTCAGTTAATTTGGATGCAAAACTTAGGACACTATATGGTACTGATTTTAGATGGTTGGAGGCAATCGGCCACAGGAAGCCTTGGACGTAGGTTTCGTGCTAGTTGACGCTCACCAGTCAGCAAGGCGTATCTGCAACCTTCAAGGAACTGATGTCCCTTCTGAGATTCAAACCCACGTCATCACTAAGTGCTGCAGTCAGAGACGTTGTCACTGAGCTATTCGCTCTGGTTCGCGATTGACCTCCTTCCTCTAGGACTAACTGTATTGGATACTTTTATTGGACACTAGTAACTAGTGTGGTGTGTCTAATTCTTTCTTTGGTGCAGACTGAATTCTATCAGTCTTTTTCGAATCTCAGAAGGGACATGAGTTCCTTTGAGATTGCAGATACGCCTTGCCGACTGGTGAGTGTCAACTAGCACGAAACTTAGATCCAAGGCTTCCATTGGTCGACTGTCTTCAACCATCTAATATCATCATATCAGTGTGCATGGTGATGGCGAACTACCTAGAATGGTGATCACATTGTAAACCTGACTGATAGAATTCAGTCTGCACCAAAGAAAGGACTAGACGCATTACACTAGTTACTAGTGTCCAATCATAGTACTGATTTTTGGACATGGCTTCACACTATTTATTTGGAAGACTATATACTTAGATGTCATATCCGATGCTGTATATAGTGGCTGAACGCCACTCACATCAACCATTACTGCTTACTCACCAGACAGATCAAAGTGATCTAAACACCCAGGAGCCGTTTCGCTAATTTGCGACCATGTTCATTAGCGGTGTAGCTGGTGTGAATCGGCTCAGAGAGCCTAATCAGTTCAACTACTGATATCAGTCAATCAATCAGTAGTAAGTAGTATCATGCAATTATGCTTCCTTTTTTTGTTGCCGTTTATGATGTCAAACAGATCATCTATCGCGATCTGAATAATGTCGCTTTCCAAAGAAAACTGTTGGAATTACATCTCGAGCTGTGCAAGTTGCAAATTTGATATGAATTACATGTCTCAGAAATTTCATGACGATGAGGTTTTGAAACTGCTGCTGTCTAATTTGTGCAGCTAAGTGAATGAATTCGCCAAAAATTGACTCTTCGCTGAACTACGTGTTTTGTTTCAATTAATGTCTGGATGGGGATTATTCATAATTTGTATTTCTCTAAACACCTGTATAATGAGTCAGAATAAAAACAAGATAAATGACTATTAGTGAGTTCTAAGGTGCTTTCCAAACTTTTCATCATAATTGATAGTAATTAGCAGTAAATTTCCGAATGTTTGTGTAAGTTTGTATCATGTGAATGTATTTACATTTTTGTTGTTTCTTTACGTTCCCAGTGGAACATAGGGCTTCAAACTAGAGGCGTGAAGTTTCCATAGCAGTTGTGTTTATTTTTGCGTGATGGGGTTGCTAGCCTCATGCCCAACCTTCCCTCTCTACCAGTCTTATTACTGGCTTGACGAGGTAAAGAAGTGAGTCAGCCGGGGATCGAAGCCTGGACCACCTTCATCGTTGGCGAGCATTCTACCACTGTGCCACCAGTGCACTTACATCTAAGTGAGCTTTAATTTACATGCTATGATTGGGATTTGGTATTTTGTTGTCTATATTGAGTCAGTGGTTCAACAGTGGAATGCTTACCAGTCACGCTGTAGTCCCGGGTTTGAATCCCAGTCGACGCATTCTTAAACGTCGCCTAGTTCACTACTTTATCTTAAGCCCAGAAAAGAGGGAAGGTTGACTATAAGACTAGCAATCTCATGGCGTATAAAGAATGTCATCACTATTGAAACTACAAAGGTTGAAGCCCTATGTCTCGTTCAGAAAGTAAAGGATTTAAAAAAAAGTAGTTCTGGGAAGTAACGCATCAAATCGTTAAAGCACTTATGACGCTTATTCCCATTGTGCCTTTATTGTAGTAGAATTATGTGCCTAATTTGAGATCTTTCACAATTAAAACTGGAGTTCTACATCACTTTACAACAGACTGTTGAAAATTATGTGATTCAAAGTAGAAATAGAATTCAGAGTTCAAAGGTGAAATCAGAGATAGACAGTGTTGCATCTATCTGAAGGCTTCAGGTAAGTTTCAGCTGAATGCAAGTCCCTTCATTTTAGAATTTCGATAATCTGTAGTTTCGAAAAAGGTCCATACTAAAGGCTAGAAAATTGCTAGTTTTTTTCATTCTAATTCAAGGCTATTATTAACATTTTCGACTTTAAGTTAATTACAAATTGAATCCACTTACGATTATATCGCTTGGAAACTCAGCTAATGATCTGCAAATAAGTAGACAATCATCTCCGTAGTTATAAATATCCCAATAAACAAATAAATTTCCATATTTACCGGACTCTTTGTAAAATACCTAATCAGAAAATCAATGCTGATATCCAAGTAGCCTTCAAGCTTTGAAGCTGTGTCTCGAACCTATATTAAACTTCATTCAACATGGCAAGTGATTCAAAACAGAAAGCCCATTAAAGCCTTTGGAGCGAAGACAGAAGTAAGTCAGATAACACTCCTGGACTGAATCATGCAACTAATCATGGAGAGCAAGAAGACAGGCATACATCAGACTAGTGAAAAGATACTGGAAGATTTGGACTTCGTGGATAATTTATGTTTAATATCACATAAACCTGAAGGTCTACAGGCAAAACCAACGAGTTGGCGGAAGAGCCTTTCGGCAAAGACAGGACCACAAGTGGACATAGAGCAGACAAATACGATGAAAATATACACAGACCAACAACAAAAACAAGCACCAATCACTATCGAGGAGAGAAATCTTAAGGAAGTAATCTCTTTCACTTATCTAGACACCATTGTTTCAACCACACACAGGTGGCACATTTAAGGATGTTAACACCAACCAGGATCGGAAAAGCAAGAAAGATCCTCATTAATCTGAAATTAGTATGGAAATCTACAGTAAACAGCATAAAGAACAAGATTCGAATTTTCAACACTAATGTCAGTCAATCAGTTCTTCTACATGGTTCAGAGACTTGACTCGCAAGTCGCTAAAAGCAGTGCCACCAAGCCACTGCAGAATTGCATCAATGGCTGCCTTCTCTGACTCAGTATTGAAGATCAAGTAACTAACCGGAAAGGATTAGCAACAAATAACTTTGACTGGGAACAAACTAACCAAGAATCTGTCGCCCAACAAATATGCTAAAGGAAATGCAGGTGGATCAGACATACACTGACGAGACCGTTGGGTGACGAAAAACATCGGGTACCAGAGTGGGAACTGAATGAGAAACAACGAGTTAAACGTGGATCCGAAGATGACATAGAGGAGATCGTGTGACGAAGAGATGAGAGCTTATGGGTCATCATGAAGTCACATGAAGAAGACCTGCAAGGAACAGAGTGAAATGAAGATGTTCTGTCGAAGCCCTAAGGGAATAATAAATAATATAATAATAATCTATTTTCTAAATGCTGGTCGATAAAATGAGGCTTTTGTGCACATTTTACTTACCTTCATATATCTAAAATTAACTCATCAGTTTGTAAACAATACGAATATATAAATATAACCGAAATATAAATAGTAATAGAATCTATAAAGCCGGTTTTACCTCTGACAAAGTAAAACTTTCATACCACCTGACACGTGCATGTGAGCTCACGAGAAGTTAATCAATAAACTGCTACCATAAATCTTATGTAATATGTTAAATTTTTACCCAAAAAATGATATCAACAAGTAATAATATTGAGAATGTTTTTGTTTCATCGTCTATTTTGAAGCAACGCATATTATTCTACTTCTTATGTCAGAAAAGCAAGCTGTTCATTCTTTCATTCTTCCCTTTTTCCTTCCCTTCTCATTGTTTCTCTCTCTCTCTATCTCCATCTCCCTCCAGTTTCTTTCTTTAAGCTTGTCATGTTTATAAGTCTGGGAAATTAACCAGTTGTTTTTGTCAGTTCTCTCTACTCGGTTTTGTGTGTATTCACATTGTAGGAATTGATTCAAAGGTTTATTATCGATGATTTCGTCAAAAATGAATAGAGGCAGACGCGCGCACGCGTGTATGCACACGCACACACGCACACACTCACAACATAGAAGTATATTCAGCTATCATTACTGTAAGGGTCTACAGCATGTTAATGTATTAAGAGGATTGATTTACCAACATTCTTTGTAGAATGTTATTTTTCTGTGTTAGAACAAGGAAAAGGACACCAAATAGGTTGTTTTTTTCTAGTAACTCCGGTAATGTTTTGGCTTAATTTATAATTCAGTGAGTGATATTAAAATCATGTTCACTTGTGGTTGGTTGTGTAACTGTATATATTAATAACAAGTGGTTTTAATCTTTAAGTCATTTTATTCATAAATCACTCCATGACAACTCACCTGGTATCATTTTTTAAAATTGGCAAATTTATGATATGGTGTATCCATGGGATGGAGACATCCCTCCTCATATACTACCCTGTAGAGTATATTATACAAATTCAGAGATTATCATTAGTATAATAATCAATATTATTAATTCCCTGGGTTCCCAGTGGAACACAGGGCTTCAGCAATGCATCTACATCTCACTGTGTTGTCTGTGGTCCTCTTTAAATGGCTCAAAGATTCTCCATAAACTCTCATCTCTTCCACACACACACACACGCACACGACCTCCTTCATGTCATCCTTGGTCCAGTGGCCAACATGTCACTCGTATCGTATTCGCGTTTCACTTGAGAGCTTGTCACGTGATGTCACTCAACCGTCTCATCAGCATATCCCCGATCGATCTCCATTCCCTTCGGTCTATTTGTTAAGCAATAAATTCTTGGTTAGTTTGTTGCTAGAGTCCTTTGCTACTAATCACTTCTGGCTATCTGATCTTCAGCATTGAGTGAAGGCAGATGTTGATAAAAGTCTTCAGCTTGTTGAAAATGTCCAGTTTACAAGCCAGTCCCAAGTCTGAAAGGTTGAACTAGAGGACAGAGACCCTACCCCGGAAAATCAACACAGTCGCTTTAGAAACTTCAGAGTGTAGAAAAAAAGTGCAAAAATGTCTTTGGCTAAATAGCAGTTAACAATAACTTGAGTTAGCTGATAGCATTGAGCCTTGAAACTACGAGACTATATTCTAGTAAATAGGTAAGACGTGTACTTTTGAAAGATATAACCTTAAGTAAGAAATCTTTTTGTTTTTATGTGAATTTGATTAAAATGAGTTAGGACTTCAGGTGAACATAGAGAAAAAAGAGGTGATGAAGATTTCTGGACAAGAACAACAACAACAACAGACAACGATCAGCATGAATGGAAGGAACCTGAAAGAAACAACCTCTTTTACCTACCCTACCTGGGAAGCATCGTTTCAGCTACAGGCATACGGAACTGACGAGGGTATCAAAGCAAGAATCGGAAAAGCAAGACAAGCTTCCACTACTCTCAAGTCTGTGTGGAGGTCAACGTCACTCAGCATGAAAATAAGATCCGAATTTTCAACTCCAATGTGAAGTCAGTGCTACTATACGGATCAGAGACTTGGCCAGTGCGTCATAAACAGCATCTCAAACAAACTACAGACCTTCATTAACAGTTGTCTTCGCTCAATACTCAAGATCAGATGGCTGGCCAGAAAAGATCAGCAAAAGAGATCTCTGGCAATGAGCGAACCAACACAGCAGGAACCGATTGTGAAACAAATAGGCAGGAAGAAATGGAGATGGATTGGTCATCCTCTGAGGAAACCATCAAGTGACATCACTAGACAAGCCATTGCTCGAGTGGAACCCGAAAGGGAAGCGGCGAGTTGGTCGTCGTTCGGAAACTTAGTTTCACATGGTAAACCTATCTCATGACAAACTGATTTTTCCATCTAACAGAAAAGAATGAAATTCATTCAAATAAGAACTTACAACTAACGCTTTAAAAGATTAATTCCACCACTTTTTCGTAAACTGCACCTCAGATCAGCTCGGCCTCGCTGGTTAAGTGGTAGAATGCTCACCAACCACAATTCCCGGCCGGTGTACTTCTAAGCCTCATCTAGTTTACTATCTGAAAGTAATTCCGGTAAGATTGGAAGTGAGGTTAACAATCCCATCCCAGCACCGCCGCTACTGGAACCTCGTGGTTTGAAGCCTTATGTTCCGCTCGGAATGCGAAGCAATGTAAGAAAGAATAGATAAGCTTCCTATCCAATGGTAAGTTTATCCTTTATTTATGAAAATGCCTATAAATGAAACAAGCGGAAGCATTTACCATCCATATAAACTATAGTCTCAGTTTAAATCAGGCACAAGATACATGTCAAAATTAGCATTTAGCTTAGCTGTGTCAAATAAAACAGCGGAAACATGGTCATCATCATCATCAGGCTTTATTTTAAGTGACTTCCTTATATGTTTTATTGAACTGACAGTATTAAACTCGAAAATAAGTAAGATTACATGCAACTGAAGATATCTTGGCAAGTTTATTATTTGTAATGGTACGAATAATAATAATAATAATAATAACCAGGTGCGATGAAATATCTTCAACTCCCACCCCTACTAATATTGCAGTTAAACTGACTGTGGATATAACAGCTAGTTTATTTATCATACCATGATGTGAGACAAGGGAAAGATGTCCCAACCAAGAAAACTATGTGCCGGTAGAATTCATACATCAGTTGGTACCTGAAAAGTTATAGGTTTTGTTTACAAAGGATAGAATTAGGGTTATTTTATTTTTCAGCCCAGTACCCGCTTACCAGAAATGAAGAACTTATGAATACTGAATGGTGTTAAGGATAGTAGGTACTTCAAGAGATTTGCTGTAAAGTATAAGGAGTAGGATGTTATGAGATTCTAAATCCTGAGATGTTAAATATTTATTTCATTTTTCAATCATCTTACTTTCAGAGGAAACGACATATCAAGGAGACCAGAAGAAGGCAGCTAAGTAGCATTGCAAACGACTTATTTTTTAAGCAGCAGAACTTGTTCAAATAAAACTATACACTGCTTGTAATCATTATTATTAATACCGTTCGCTTGGGTTACAGGCTGAAAATAGGGCTTCAACAACACATTTCCACTTTGTTCTATTTTCTGCTGTCCTCCTCAGCTGGGTCCACAGTTGTGCATAATCTCTCATCTCCTCACCACATGGTCTTCTCTATGTAACCCTCGCACCGATGACCTGTTTTTCATTTCCCGTTCGAATTCGACCCGAGGGACTATATTGTCTGCAATGTCATTCGATGGTCTCCTCAGTGGAGTATGCCAAATCCATTTCCATTTTCTCCTACATATTTGTTGAGCAGTTGGCTCTTGGTTGGTTTGTTCCCAGTCATAGTTTCTTGTTGCTAATTCACTCTGGACATTCGATCTTCAAAACCCAGTGTAAGCTGCAGTTGATAAAAGTCCGTAGCGGCCTGTTGGATATCCTTTTCGTGACATACAGCGCAAGTTTCTGACTCATATGGAAGAAGTGATTGGCCTAATATCGATGTTTAAAATCCGAACCTTGTCGTTTATGTTGACTAAGTGCAGGAGATTTCCGAACCGATTTCAGATTGATCAAGGTGTAACTTGCCTTTCCGATTCTGCCTGGCTTTGACATCTTCATCCATTCCACCACCTGTGGTTGAAACAATTCCTCCTAGATAAGTGAGAGGAGTGACTTCTTTCAAGTTTCTCCCATTGATGGTGATTGGTGTTGGTTGTTGTTGTTACTGTTTTCACCGTTAGTTAGTTATCTTCATCACCTCCGTCTTCTCTGTGTTCACCTGCAGTCCTATCTTCGCTGCCTGCACTTTAGCCAGTTTGTTGGTTTTCGCTTGCAAGTCTTCGAGTTTGTGTGATATTAGACATACATCATCCACACGCGAAATCCAGATCTTCTGGAGTCTTCTTATCGGTAGTCCAACGTATTCCTGTCTTCTCACTCCCAACACACAGTCTGCCGTCTCATTATCCAGTCCACCACAATTAGGAATATCATCGGTGATGATAGGCAGCCAGCTCGTCTTACTCCTGCATTCACATTAAAATTCCTCGCTGAGTTATCCATTGTGGATCACCTGACACGTAGCACTGTCATACAGCTGCTGAACGAGGCTGATAAAGCTTCAGGACACTACACTCAATAGTGTTCAGGTAGTTCCCAAATTACTTCTTGGTCAACGCCGTCGAAAACCTTTTCTAAGTGGATGAAGTTGAGTTAGAGGTTTGACTGCCATCCTATACTTTGTTCGATAATGATGTGGAGAGTTGCAATTTGATCAGCACATGATTCGCCTTTCCTGAATATAGCTTGTTCATGGCTGGTGGAGTTCTGTATTCATTGCATCTTTTGTTCTCTCCAGGATGGCGTGACTTAGTGTTTTACTTGGCGTGGAAAAGAGCATTATATCACTCTTGTAAAGTCAGTTAAAAACGGAAAGACACTCCGAACATCTTAATTCCAGTTTTATTTACAGACTGGCGTTTATCTGAGGCGTGAAGTGCATATGAAGATTTGAAAGGAAGACATCTGATAGCAATCTTTTTTTGAGTATTAAGTAAGAACAACATGCAGTCAAACTTCTTAGTTATCAAGCTTTGAAGCAGCTGTATTCTTTTTAAAAAAAAAGCGCAGAAAAACAGATTCAATTCACCATTAAAAACCATTGCTGACAAACGATCATGAATTCATTTTTATATACCTCTCATTATCCTGTTAACTGTAAATTAACCTTGCTGCATCATCTGTCGTTATTATTTTCATTTCTCTAGTGATATTTACTAATTCATCGATAGTTATGTAGTAGAATGCTAGCCAGCCACGCCCATTGTCCACGGTTCGATTCCCGGCCAATGCACTTTCAGACCATGTCTAGTTTACTAGTCCGGTAGTGAGGTAGTAAGCGTGGGAAAGAGGGGAGATTCAGTTTAAGGCTGGGAAGCTAACTCCATCAAAATCAATACCACCACTACTGAAACTTAAAAGCTTACGCAATGAGGCTCTATTTCCCACTTGGAACATGAAGGAATGAAACAAGGAGAAAAAGGATGATATTTATCACGATATATTGAATATCGATTGTTCACCATATAACATTTACTGCTGAATCTACACTAATAGAGTAGAAATGGCTCGTAGTTTTATATGTTTTCCTGACTCAGGTACTTTTCTTTCTTTATCTTGACTATTTTGTTATTAAGTGTACACTTGACATTTCTTAAATCGACTGGTATTCTTATCATTTTAACAACTAAAACTTTCTGTATGCACAGTTAGATTGTATTATGCACTGAACTAATTTAATCAGGATAGCCATTACAATTTAAGGCCACTCCGCTCCCCACCCAGCTGAGCAAGAGTTGTGGAACTTTGAGTTCTTCATTTTTTGACTGGTTTGAAGGCAGATGATTTCACTGCAGTTGGTCAACACGACAGTTAAGTTTTTTATATTTTAACTGATTAAAAATGCCCATTAAAATTTTCAAAAGAATAGACACGGAACAAAGAGTACTCTTTTCGATAAATTCATCATCAGGTTCTACAATTATATATACATTATAATGAATGAATGAATTAGTCTTATGAACGACATTAATGTTTAAATAACATCAAATCAATAATATTGATAGATTACAGCTGAACAGCATCAACATAAAATAAACTGAATGTCAGAAGAATTAGGAAAGGTAATAGTACAAATTCATGAGTTTATAGTCTCTACTGAGGGCCAGGGCAGTAGTAGGGGCTGGACTTGTTTCTTTTGGACACAGAGCACTGGTTGTTTGAGGCGAATTGCAATAGCCTCTGCTGTTTGGAGCATGCGGTGCTTCGACGATTTTGGTAGTTTGTTAGGCACCCGGTATATTATAGAGAAGGATTCTTCTACGCTGGCTTTGTGACCGGTTTGCACCAGATGGTCTAATATCGAGCTGTTAATAGTTTTAACTACACCTTTACTTAGCCATAGTGGGATATGTTCTCGAGCACGAAAAATCAAGTTCCTAGAGCAACGGCCAATATAACTCGCTCCACAAGCGCAGTTGAATTGATAAATACAATTTGAAGTGGCTAGTCTAGGTACTTCATCTTTCAGTCGAGGTAGCACCATCGGTCGTGTAGAGAATAATACGTGTAGTTCGCCAGCATTAAAAGTTCTTTGAACTGATTTTCTTAATTTCTTCGTAATTAACTCGCTTGGTATATCGCCCATGAATTGTAGTCGTATATAAAGTGGCTTCTTGTTTACAGATAGTGGGTAGTCCTTTTCGGCTTTCTTTGTCATATGTTTCTTGATAAATTTGTCAGGATAACCATTTTCGATTAAAGTATCATATACCATGCTTAATTCATCTTTAATTACTTCTTCAGAGCATATAGCTCTAACTCTGTGGCTAAGGGTCTTCACTAAATTCCTTTTGTAATTGATGGGAACGAAGCTGTGAAAGTGTGTATATTGTCCCGTCCAAGTACTTTTTCTATGTAAATTTCTTTTTATGCTACCGTCTGGTTTTCTTGTAAGTAGGACATCCAGGAAGGCAATTCTGTCTTGGGATTCCTCTTCGCATGTGAATTTCATAGCCGAATGTACTTCATTGAATTCAGTAATTATTGTACTCCTATCGGAACCATTATCACAAAGAATAAAGGTATCATCCATATATCGGCAATAAAATGAGAGCTTACTGATAAGGTTGTTCAGAGGTCCATTTTCTAGCTTACTTAGAAAGAAATCAGCCAGAATGGGACCCAATGGGGAGCCCATTGCCACCCCGTCCACTTGCCTGTAAAGCGTGCCGTCAAATTTGAAGTTTACATTCATGGTACATCTTAATATCAATTCTTTTAGGATTTCAATATGGATTCCAATGTTTATCGACTGCTTGTCCACTTGTTCACATATATAATTAACTGTTTCTATTAGAGGTACATTTGTGAATAACGATGTTATGTCCAGAGATATCATGGTTTTGTCCTTGATATTAATATCTTTTATTTTGTCTACGAATTCAAATACATCTTTGACGCTATATTTCACTATCTTCTCATGCAATGGTTTGAGAATATTTACTAACCA
Source organism: Trichobilharzia szidati (assembly GCA_944472155.2). Taxonomy (NCBI): domain Eukaryota; kingdom Metazoa; phylum Platyhelminthes; class Trematoda; order Strigeidida; family Schistosomatidae; genus Trichobilharzia; species Trichobilharzia szidati. The sequence continues at coordinate 82,293,316 of OX235274.1, forward strand.
TCTAGCTAGAGCATGGTAGGGCGAATTTTGCATATCAAGTATTGGTCTTAACGGTACCCCTGGTTTATGCACTTTAGGTAGGCCATACAATCTTGGCGTATACGTGCCCGTTGGTCTGATTTCTTCATATAAACTTTCAGAAATTATCTGCTCCTCCCTTAGTTTCTTCAAACGTCTGGTTAATTCATTCTCTATTTTGTTATTGAAATCTTTCTTCTCCTCAAGTTTTTGAAACTTCTGTGTGTCCTTCAATATATCCTTCATCTTTTTAATATAGTCATTTCTATCAAGAAGGACTACTCCTGACCCTTTATCCGGCTTTGTGATTATCAGTCTCTCATCATTTATCAGTCTTTTTAGTTCTTCTTTGTGCTCCTTTGTCAAGAAACTTTTACTGTCGCATTTGAGGTTTTTGTACTGATAACAACAATCCACTAGACTGGATTTGAAGCGTTCTAGTTCGAAGGTGGATGATGGAGCTAGATCCCTTGTTTGACTAAATAGGTTTTCAAATTCAATATCAGTATCTAAGTGATTAACTCGTTTCGGTCTATCACAAAATCGAAGGCCAAGTGAAAGTACTTCTTATATTTTCTTAAAGACATTGAAAAATGCCCAACGTACATCTAGAGTGAAATGTCTTCCAGACTCGGTAACGCTACACACATTTCAAAAGTTATTAAAATATGTTTTTCATCATAACCCTACTATTTAAAATCTATTCTAATCTGGTTGTAAACACTTAAGCTAATGAATAGCATTCATCCCCAGTGGAAATCCAGGTAAGGAGTACAATTCTTATAAATAAGCTTCACTGCATACATTTAATTCATTCTCATTGTTGACATTAAAAAAGTTTAAAAAAACACAATACAAACATAGTTCCATTTATTTTATTTGTTCAGTCAGTGAGTCAATCACCCAGTCAAAAAATATCTTCATGACAAGAATAACTAATTTAGTTCGTTTCCGGGAGGTTATTTTTCTTTTTTCTTTTTGTCTCTCAGTTGATGAAAAACACAGATGAATCAATAAACTCAGCTTATTTTCTTGTCTATATCTATAGAATAGGCTACGGAGAATTTTTGTTTTTAAAGAATTGCAAATTAATAGAAGTTAGAATTCATGGGCCATTGAATATGGTCCAGTGGTTGGTTGAATGGTCAATCACCTCTCCTTGTAACCTATAAGCCCTGGGTTCAACTCCCTGTTAGATCATTGGTGAATACCACTGTAGAGTCGTAGACAAAGACGAAACAGGTGTCAAGTACCCCCTGTTTGTCAGCGGTTTATTATTATTGTTCCCTTGGGTTCCTAGTGGAACATAGGGCGTCAACTGCACGCCTCCACTTGCTTCTGTCTTGTGCTGTACTTTTCACTTGCATCCATGTTAATCCATACTGTTTCAGTTCCTCTTCACACGATCTCCTCCATGTCACCCTTGGACGTACCACTCGTCGCTTCCCTTTCGGGTTCCAATCGAGCACTGGCCTGACGCGCGATGTCACCCATCGGCCTCCTCAGCGAGTGTCCAATCCATCTCCACTTTCTCCTGCATATTTGTTGAGCGATTGGTTCCTGTTTTGTTTGTTCCCATGGTTTCTTGTTGGTGATTCTTTCAGGCCATTTGATCTTCAGTATAGAACGAAGGGTTGTCAGCGGTTACTTGACTGATATTGATGCATGATTAAACTTGAAAAAAATATTAACGAGGTAGCACAACAACTCTCTGATGACGGTAATGTTGTCGCATATTACTCACATTCAGGCTGTGGAGTATTTCCTAATAATTAAATGATGAAACATTTTTATAAGTAGTGTTAAACATTGATTAATAAGATTTACAGAAATGTTGGATACTACAATGCACTGAATAGACATATTGTGTTAGTTTTCTATTATGCATTACAAAGTTATCATGGTATCATTTTGGAGTTAATCCTAATTTTTGCAATTTTCACAGACAGGATATTATTGTTAGTTGGACTGGATCCAACGAATACCCACTAGAGAAAATAAATGGAATTATGGTTATTATTATTCCCTTGGATTCCGAGTGGAACATTGGACTTCGGCAGCACTTCACTCTGTTCTCTGCTGGCTCCATGATCTCCCACAAGTTTTCATTTCCTCAGCCTCACACGATCTCCTCCATATCACTCGCTGATAACTTCCCATTTGGGTTCCACTCGAGGGTCTGCCTAGTGCGTGATGTTTCTCAGTGGTCCCCTCAGCGTCTGTAGACTTAGAGAATATGGGTATCCTATTCTAACAATTTAAATCAATAAAAACTTGTTAAGATGATAAAAAATCTCTGGGTATTGAACTCATTATTATTCATGCGGACTACGATTCGCCAAACGGCAAATAAAGCTTCATTTAACATAAAACTGTTTTTCAAAGTTTTCTGATTTTCACTGGATTACAGAACGATAAGATTCCTTAACGAAAGCTTTTCATCAATGAATGACTTCTTCTGCATTGTATATGTTTGTTTAACTATCTTCAGTCCTGCTTAATGTTCAACCATAATGATAAGTATTTAATTGAATTTTAGATTTTCCCGTCGATTGATTGGACCGAAGTGCTCGGTCTCAGGTTGACATGTCGGCTTCTTGTGAAGATGCTTCGATGATGTCTGGGCATGTAATTAGAGGTTAATTGGTGGATGGTGACTAGCAGTGGAATCCAGGACAGCGTGCATTTTGTCCTATTTGGGACTCTGTCTAATCAACCGACGGGAAAATCTAAATTTCAATTAAATAATTAATATGACCCGTTGCACAAGAGGTGGCTCTCGTGGCCCAAGTGGTCTAGTGGATAAAGCTTTGGCGTTTGAAACTATGGGCACTGGGTTCAAGCCTCGGTGGGAACATCAGCATCACTCACTGCGGAATGCAGGTACATCCAGTTAGCTGACGAGTCCCAAATAGGACGAAATGCGCGTTGTCCTGGATTTCACTACTAGTCACCATCTACCAATTAACTTCATAGTGATAAGTAGTTTGAAATTAAGTACTGTTACCTAGATATTTTCTTCACCAATGGAAAACATAGTCGAATTTTTCGATTACGTTTTGTTCAGTTGTTTCGTGCTCAAACTCAGTCCTTGTTGCAGCATGGTAATCATATGCAGTTAAAAAGTTTAATCTTCAGAATATTGAATTTGTAAACATGTAATTTTGGTGTGTTTAGTCACTCTGATAAATCAGGACATTTTGAAACGTTTTCAGTGTATCCACTAGGGGTGAGATCCAATGCTCACTGCTTTACACACACACAACTTTCATTCAATAGATCAATAACTTAAAATAATCATGTTCCAGGTATTCGTTTTTCAGCGGTTCACAAATCTTTGCATGACACATCATTCACAATTTCCTTTGGGAACCTAAATTATTCAGATCACAATATATCGTCTGCTTGATACCGAAAATAGGCAATGGAGAAACGAAGCATAAATACATCACGCTGTATACTACTGTGTGTCGGTGGCACAGCGGTTAGGACTCTTGCCGACCATGCACATGGTCCGGGGTTCGTTCCCCTGCCGACGCACACCCGATATCTATGGTCGGCCTGCAAAATTTGGGCTACCGATACCACATGCTGAAAATTCCATATTTGTACCGAAAATACTGTGTGGTTTCGAGCTATAATCAAAAAATAAAATTAAAATAAATATGAGTAGTTGGATACGGCCGTTTTACGCGTTTGGCACCGAGTTCATCACTGGTGTTATCGGTTTGATTCATCTCAGAAAAGTGAATCCGTTCAAACAAGCCTAATTCAAATATTTGCAACTAATAGTGTTCTCTGAGCTGGTTGGTTAAGTTGCGAAGCTTTCGTCGTCCTTCTGGACAACATCTTCAGCGCCATATTTAGCACACAAACCAGTAAAATCTCTTAATTCGATATTATGCAAACCAAAAGATCCAACAGAAAAAGAGGATGAAATTAATACCATTTACAAAATAAATTGTATGAACTGCAACAAGCATTACATCGGCCAAAGTGGGCGTCCCCTTCGAATCAGAATCCTAGAACACAAATCAGCCGTGAAAAGACATGATATGTATTCTTTAGTATCAATGCATATAGACAATTATGGTCATCAAATTGATTAGGATAATGTCGAAATCTTAGACAGAGGAAACACTAAAAGTGCCAGGGAATTCCTAGAAGCCTGGTACTCAAGCGAAAATGCGATTAACAAACACGTTAATATAGACGAAATATACCAACTAATAAAAAGTAAATCAGGTGACCAGAAAGTTTAAAATCCAAGTCAATAGAAAATGGTCAACACATATGTAAAGATGGTTACCAGGAGAGACGCAATTATATCACTCGTGAAGAAATTTAAATCATTTCACTTTATGCTAAATATGGCGCTGAAGATGTTGTCCAGAAGGACGACGACGAAAGCTCCGCAACTAAACCAACCAGCTCAGAGAACACTATTAATTGCAAATCATCCACCTGAGCTACAAATCTTCTCTATTATTTCTAATTCAAATATTCTCTGCTGTACAGTCTTCCATCCCATCTACTCAGTACTGACAAGTATATTTGTGTTTGTGTGTGTGTGTGTATTTAAGGAATTCAATTATAAACTGGGGCTTTTCCTTTTTTTTCTTCTTATTTAGCCACTAGCAAATATGATGTTACCCAGGTTATATAATTATGCAGATCATGAGTTCATTTATTTATTTATTCATTTATCAAACACTGAGGAATTCAGATAGTAATTAATATTCACCATCCATAAACCTCAGTAGTCAGTCAGTTGTACACCTAGATACACAAATTCATGTTTGGTTCCTAGGGATTTTGGAAAGTTTTTATTTCTCAGCTGTTAGTTAGTTAGTTGGTGAATGATTATATACCTACCTTACTAAATGAATAATTATATTGATAATGATAATAGTAATAATTTTTGGTTAGATTGAAAAAATCAGGCCATCAACATCCTCTTCCTCCTCCTTCTCCGCCTCTGACCAGTCATTAATCTGTGTTATTTCCTTGTTGTTGCTGTTGTCGGTGTTTGTATATATGCTGCTTGCGTTTGCGTTTACGTTTGCGTATATATTCCATCTAATGTGATTATCCTTGTTGGATTCTTTCTCTCTCTCTCTCTCTTTCCAATCACCTGACCTTGTCTGTGGTTGGTGCGCATTGTTGCGGAAAATTGGCAAATGAGGCGGAAGAATTTTAGTCGCTTTCTAAAGGGTGGAGTGGGCGTGCGTATGTATGTGTTTGTGTGTGTATGTGTGGTGCTAACTCAGTTTTACCTTATCGTGTTACCTTGTTATGTCTTACCAATTGCGTGTATGTATGTCATTTTGTGTGCTTATGCGTGCGTGTGTATGCTTGTATGGACAGTGTTCATCATATTCTTTCATTATTCATTGTATTCTAGCGTGCATGTAAGATTTTTTTCAAAAATTTCTATCCGAATTTTTCTTTTTCATCCTGCCTTGTTTTCTTGTTTTTATTTTCCTAACTCTAAACTGACTAATATTCAATTTTCTTTTTCTTTCTATCCCTTTTATAAACCAAAGGAATTTCATCGACCAAAAAATGGAATAAATTTGATTTAGTGATTAGTCATAAAAGCGCGCATACAAACACAATGAATGCAGGAGAGATGATCTAATTTTATGATCATTAAAGTAAATAATAATAATAATGATAATAACAATCACAGTGATTGTAATGACAATCAATTTAGGTAATTTATTAGTAATAAATTTCTCAGTTAATCTGCTCACTTGAAAAATCGAAGTAAAACTACAGTTATTCTGAGTTACTAACACACACACATATACATACCTCCCGCGTATACTAAGGAATAGGAAAATATATATAAAATGAGAAAATGAAATATCGACATTTTTAACAGATTTATGCGTCTGCTTGTCTTGTCTTGCTTCCAACAATAATTCTATCCTTATTATTATTGTATCCTTTAATTCCTACAGGAACATAGGGCTTCAGTCATGCGTCTCCATTGCGTTCGGCTCTCTGCTAGAGTCTTCATCTGGCTCCAAGTCTGCCCACACGTTTTCATCTCCTCTTCACATGACCTCCTCCAAGTCACCCACCCTCGCACTGACGACCAACTCGCCACTTCCCTTTCGGGTTCCACTCGAGCAATGGCTTGTCTAGTGATGTCACTTGATGGTTCCCTCAGAGTGTGGCCAATCCATCTTCATTTCTTTCTGCATATTTTTTTCACAATCGGTTCCTGCTGTGTTGGTTAGGTCATTGCCAGAGATCTCTATTGCTGATATTTTCTGGCCGGCCATCTGATCTTGAGTATTGAGCGAAGAAAACTGTTGGGGAAAGTCTGTAGTTTGTTCGAAAGGCCCTTCGTGACGTGGCGCCAAGTCTCTGATCCGTATAGTAGCACTGACTTCACATCGGAGTTGAAAATCCCGATCTTATTTTTCATACTGAGTGCTGTTGACCTCTACACAGACTTGAGAGTAATGAAAGATTGCCTTGCTTTCGTGACCCTTACTTTGATATCCTCGTCAGTTCCGTCCACCTGTAGTTGAAACGATGCTTCCCAGGTAGTTATTAGGTGAAGGAGGTTGTTTGTTTCAGGTTCCTCTCATTTATGCTGATCGTTGTCTGTTGTTGTTTTTGTTGCTGTTGTTGTTCTTATCCAGGAATCTTCATCACCTCTGTTTTCTCTATGTTCACCTGAAGTCCTATCTTTGATGCTTCTTCTGCCAACTTGTTGCTTTTCGCTTGCATATCTTCCAGTTTGTGGGAAATCAGACATGTATCATCGGTGAAGTCCAGATCCTCCAAGTTCTTTGTGTGAGTCCATTTTATGCCTGTTTCCTCATTTCCTGCTGTTTGTCGCATTATCCAGTCTACTGCAATCAAGAAAATCATTGGCGATAGTAGGCAGCCAGCTTGTCTTACTCCTGTCCTCACTTCGAAGGGTTCCGTAAGTTTCCCGTTGTGGATTACTTGGCATGCAGCATTGTCGTACAGCTGTTGGATGAGATGTATAATTGTCGGTGGCACCCCGTAGTAGCGAGGTAGTTTCCAAATCACCTCTCGATCGACGCTGTCAAAGGCCTTTTCAAAGTCGATGAAGTTGAAATATAGAGGTGACTGCCACTCTAAGCTTTGCTCAATGATGATCCGTAATGTGGCGATCTGGTCAATGCATGACTTGTTCCTCCTGAATCCAGCCTGTTCCGGTCGAAGTTTTTCATCTAGGGCATGTTTGATTCTCTCCAGGATGACGCGGCTTAGTATTTTGCTTGGGATGGACAGGAGCATAATTCCGCGCCAGTTCTTGCATTGACTTAGGTCTCCTTTCTTTGGTAGTTTGAATAAGTATCCTTTCCTCCAGTCTTCAGGTACTTTGCCTTCTTTCCACACCTCCTTATTCACATATTATTCGAGTAAAAGATCATGATCAACTGGGATCCACCAAGTGGGGCATGAGGATATATATATATATATATATATATACATGCCTTGGTGGCACAGAAGTAGAATGCTCGCCAATCACCAAGGTGGTTTGAGGTTCGATCGCCTGCCAACGCACTCATTTACCTAGTCGAGCCAGTAATAACACTAGTAAAGAGGGAAGGTTGGGCGTGAGGCTGGCAACCCCATCCCATAAAAATAAACACCACTGTTACCGAAACTTCAAGCCTATAACTTGAAGCCCTATGTTCCACTGGGAACGTAAAGGAATTATATATATATATCTTGCAAAATGGTCAAAGTTAGAATTCAAAGACTATCGGATTCCTTCCCAGTGGATACATGGTCAACGAGCCCGCATCCCTGGTCGTGTGGTTAAGGTGCGTACTGATGAAGAGTTTCAAACTACAACAAAATAACTGTCCATTACTTCCTCGCTGGTTTTCAGTGGTTCTCTTACTAGAATCAATTTGTGATCGAAAGTGTAATATTACAAAGGAGTCAGTACTTAGTACTAATTAGTATTTCAGTGAGCTGTTTATTAAAAAAAGAATAGAATAGACTACACTACGGGATAAAATTAGGATGAAAATGTCAAGTGTAAGTGAATCAAAATACTGTCAACAAAAAAAAATAACAATTTTATTCTATATATATTCAGACTGTTGAATATATGCTAGTCACCATCCACCAATTAACTTCTAATTACATGTCCAGACATCGTCGAAGCATCTTCACAAGAAGCCGATATGTAAACCTGAGACCCAGCACTTCGGTCCAATCAATCGACGAGAAAATCTAAAATTCAATTTAATAAGATTGTATGGCTTGAAAATTCAGAATATTCTGGATTTTTTTAGTGTGAATTTTAAGTTATCTGTAATAAAAACCTTAGTTAGCTGCTTAACTTTATTTTAGTTAGAGTTACACATTCTACAGATTTAAATTTTAAATAATCAAATCAGAAGTTTTGTATCTTTGACAGCGAGGTTATCTGCAAGGACCTCAGTTGGGTGGTATACTAGTAGTTCGGAGACCGATAGTTCGAATCCTACTGTGACCTACACTTTCATTTCACCTTCATTGAACACTCATTTTATGAAATGTCTCTGCTTGGTGGAAATTATTACATATATGTTTATAACATTTAAATGCAGATAAATCTTTCAGGTAAGTACTCTTTAAAGAATGATTGGTATTTTCGAGGAAATCAGTAGTGCTGGAAGAAGACATAATTAACCTAGTGTTTTATATTTATTTATTTATACGCAGTTTTACTGTAAAAAGGGACAACTTACGATGGCTCGGTGATTTCAGATTTCAAGTTTTGGTTTGCAGGGATCTGAATGGTTACAGGACATCATCGTGAGCTGACCTCGGCTGAAGAACCATTGGAAAACGTGGAAGTACTGGACAGCTGTCCTGTCCTAATGCGAGACTCTTCAGTATTAAACGCCTACTAGGGTTCGAACGGAGGACCTTCCGGTAACAAGGCATGCTCGTAAACCACTAAGCCGCTGAGACCCGATCCAACGAACCAAGGATTTCAGTTTTTGCCTATTCAGCAGGTTGGGTGTGAGGAGAAACACTCTCTGATGACATTGGCTAATGGTTGCGCTATATAGTGAATTTCAGATTTCGTTATTCGCTGTTTCATTCAGAAATACCGTACGATGTTGCCTCATTTCAAGTAAATGACAGCTAAATGGTCTAGTTCATTGAAGCCCTTAAAGGGAACACGGGGGTGAAAAAAAGCTACCTACTATAACGACAGGCCATGAGAAGTGAGAGGATGGGCATGCGTTCGGCCAAGAGAAAGACGCTGCGAGATATGGATTTTGTGGTTGATTTATGTCTAATATCACAAAAACTCGAAGATTTGAAGGCCAAAACCGATACGTCATTAAGAAAGCCAGAGCATGTGCGGCTTCGTGTGAACATAGAGAATACGGAGGTGACAAGAATGCACGACCAACCATCACCACCAATGAGGGGAATCAAAAGAAAGTTGTCTCTTTCACTAAACTTAGCAGGGAAGCTACCTTTCCACTACAGTAGGCTCGAATAAGGATTGGAAAAGCATGCGCTAAATACTCCGAAGTCAGTGAAGAAATCTACAGCGCTCACGCTCTCACTCAACGCGAGGAACTAAATCCAAATTCGGTTTAACACTGATACTTCACAGTTTTGGTGAGCTCGTTACCAAAAGCATTTCCAACGTGCTATTTCAGAATTTCATCAACAGCTATTTTTGTTCGATAGTGAAGATCAAATAGCCGACCGGAAAGGATTAGCGACAAGGAACTCTGGCAGCCAGTGAACCAAACAAGAACCTACTGACCCAAAAATTACACACACAAAAATTGAGGTGGATTAAACATACACTGGGAAGTCATTCAGTGACATCATGCTCTAGGCTGTTGTCTGAAACCCAGATGGGAAGCGATAGGTAGGATGGGTATCCAAACATTATAAGGAGGTTATGTGAACAGATTAAAGCTTGTGAACATTTGTGGATCTGGTTAAAAGTGGTTTCAGAGAACCTAGAGGAATGCTAATGTATTATTTAAACCCTATGTTCCAATCAAACCCAATGAATGAATGAATAATAATAATACAACTTGATATGATTATGAGCGATAGTTTGTGCTCGAAACGTCATCAGTTAATATAACTGTACAACACTGTGTGATTTATCAAAATAAAATCTTAACCATTATGGAGTAATACCAGTGAGCTTTATTGGATGCCAGTGACTCATTTTTACTTGTAATGTATGCATCGTTGGTCAACCACTGACAAATATAAAACATTAGTTACAATGCATTATCACAAAATAAGTGAAAAAAGTTATCATATATTGTCTATAGGGTCTTAAATGAAACCGTTAGGAATTTTGGAAATTTTAGCAAACTATCACACATCTTGAAAGTTTATGATTCCTCTGAAACACTTCGAAAATCAAAAGTCGTTTTTTAATACACTAGTGAATTCAATATCCAGTATACAAGAAAGTTTAAAAAGAAGCTTTTGGTTGGACTGCTAGTTCAGAGTTCTAGGTCTAAGGGTAGTAAGCACTGGAATACTTGACCACAGGAAAGCATGGGTTAATGGACAGCTGATTATTTGATGACTGGGGCTAAGCTAAGTATGAGCGCATTATCACACAGCTACTTGGTTAAGATCCAATTATTATTGTTTCCTTTAATTCCTAGAGGAACATAGGGCTTGAGTCACATGTCTCCATTGCGTTAGTTTCTCTGCCAACGTTTTTACCTGGCTCCACGCCTGCCCACATGCTTTCCTCTCCTCTTCACATGACTTCCTCCATGTCACCCTCACACTGACGAACAACTCGCTGTTTCCCATTCAGGTTCCACTCGAGCGGTGACCTGGCGTGTGATGTCACTTGATGGTTTTCTCAGAGTATGGTCAATCCACCTTCATTTCTTCCTGCTTATTTGTTGCACAATCGGTTCCTGTCAGATTGGTTCGCTCCTAGAGATCCCTCACTGTTGCTGATCTTTTCTGGCCGGTTATCCGATCTTGAGTATTGAGAGAAGACGTGTTGGTGAAAGTCTGTAGTTTGTTCAAAGTGCCCTTCGTGACGTGGCGCCAAGTCTCTGATCCGTATAGTAGCACTGACTTCACATCGGAGTTGAAAATCCCGATCTTATTTTTCATACTGAGTGCTGTTGACCTCTACACAGACTTGAGAGTAATGAAAGATTGCCTTGCTTTCGTGACCCTTACTTTGATATCCTCGTCAGTTCCGTCCACCTGTAGTTGAAACGATGCTTCCCAGGTATGTAGGTAAAGGAAGTTGCTTCTTTCAGATTTCTTTCATTCATGCTGTTTGTTGATGCTGGTGCTGTTGGCCAGTAATCTTCATCACCTCTGTCTTCTCTATGTTCACCTGAAGTACTATCCAACTTGTCCCAGTTCACTAAAAACCAAGGCCATCACTTTCTGTCTCTGAATCACTTACTATCCAGTGCCCATTAAAGACTTAATTACAAGCCGGTTACACATATGAGAAGATATTTACCCCTGCTAGCGAATGACATCCGTACCAGCTCAGGAGACCTAAAAATCAATCAAATACAGTTCCTACTAAAATGTTCTATTTTTTAAATATAACTTTTGCTTGTCGTTAACCTTATCTTTTCAGTTAAACAGTGTACATCGGTTTTATCTAGCCGTCTTCTTGAAATTTACAGATGATGGGGGTATAGTGTTTCTTATCTTAAAAAACCCTTTTGATAGACCATTTATCTACACCATGGAATTTTTCATGTTGCTGTATGATAATGGTTCCACTTTCCTCGAGAAATCTGTCATTCATGTGAAGTAATTTCTACGTATTAAACAGTCTTTAGACTTTTGTTAGGACTCTTGCATAGTTTGAAAACTAGACCATTAACTTCATAATGTGTTAGTTGAAAGGACTGTAAAAGTTAGAAAAACGCAGAGCTAAACATAAGCATTCGTTAACTTTCGAGGGAATAAATAAATAAATGTGATATTTCTGTTGACGAACTCCTCTTCGAAAGCTTCAGTTAGTCAGTCAGTCAGTTTAAAAGCAAAGTCTCGTTATCTCCACATTTCCCCACTCACTTACAATCAACCACATGACAAGATAAAAACTGAATTTTGTGACTACCAAACTCGAGTAGCATAGTGAAAGTGTTCACTGTGAATGTGAATCCAGACCACGTATATTATTAACATGGAAGATGAGATGAGACCAACATGTTCTTTGACTGTGTTATTAAATTACATAAGTTCGTCACCTCTTATAACCTTCTGTCACTCAAATATTCACTTTCTTTATACTAGGATAACTGTAGAAATGAAGAAGAATCAATTCAGTCAAACCTAAGGTTGTTTGTCTGTCAAATAAGGGGTCCAACTAATTGACCTGATTGTCAGTCACATTTAAGCTCCAAGTTAATTATTTCTCTTCAAATCACGGACAGCTGGACTTTAGATTAATTATTTTTAGGACTCTCTATCAGTACACATCCAGGACTACATCAGGAATAGTACCTAAGATCTTCAGATAACGAGGCTTACGAGGCTCGTTTACCATTCAGCCAATTGGAGCGGAATTCAGTGGCTCGTGAATTCTAACTTCCATGAGTTCGTGATTTTAGCGCCCCCGTCAGCTAGTGTTATTGACGAGTATTTATCCTCCCACAGTATCTGGTGGACCCTACTGGTCACGACTTCTCACTAGAACTCTAGGAGGCAACTTCGTCCTGCAGGCAGTCAAAACGAGTATACAATTACTTCTTTTTAATTTTTTATTTTTCATTATAGCTTGATTCCACACCGTATTTTTGGTACAAGTATGGAATTCTCAGCATGTGATATCGGTAGCCCAAATTTTGCAGGCTGACCACTGATATCAGGTGTGCGTCAGCCGGGGATCGAACCCCGGACTATGTGAATGGTCGACAAGAGTCCTAACCGCTGTGCTACCGACGTACTCAAAAATTTGTAGGGACTTGATTTGTTTCGATTTTGACCACGGACTGATATCATATCTTGGATTTCATCTCTGATTGGGTCTTAGATGCGTATTGATGAAAAGCCCCAAACTAGGCTGACGCAACAGCTGTCCAGTACTCCCAGGCTCTCCAGTGGTTCTGTAAGCTATGTTAGCTCATAATGAAATCCTGTAATCAATCAATCAAATCCCTAAAAATCAATACACGAAAAGATTTTGTTTTTATTTGAGTTTTAATTGCCTCAAAAAAACATGTTGCTTATCATTCAACTTATTACTCAAAGATGGGAAAAAATAGTCATATTTTTATCTTAAACCTCCCCTTATTAGTTGGTGTAACAAGTAGAAAGTATTGAGTCTTGTTCACCCCGGATTGATACTGTTAGAAGTTGAGGGAAAGTATTGCCATCGAAACTCAACGCAAAAAATTAGACAGTTAAGTTACACACTGAATCGCGTAGATACTGTTCGATTCTTTACACAAACGACGATCATACGGACAAACCTTTACTCGTGTAAGAGTATATAAAAGTATCTTTCAAAAGATAGATCACATACTGAATTGGTGCGTCGGTGGCATAGCGGTTAGGACGCTCGCCGACCATGCACATGGTCCGAGGTTCGATCCCTGGCCGACGCACTCCTTCCTCTACCTCGCTAAGCCAGAAATAATGCTGGTGAAGAGGAAAGGTTGGGAATGAGGCTAGCAACCGCATCCTGTAAAAATTAAACACTGCTACAGAAACTTCAAGCCACTAGCTTGAAGCCGTATGTTCCTCTGGGGAACGTGAAGGAAAAAAACATACTGAATTGATTGCATCTTTATTACTGTTCATATTTAATTGTAATAATAGTAATATTTACAGGATATTTTTAGATATACAGTGTAGAAATCCATGCCTTTTTGTTTGTTTTGTAAATTACACACTAATAATAATAATAAGTAAATCTTCCAGTAGACCAAAAGGTGAATTCAATTCCCTTGACACTAAAGTACATTTTCAACTGATTGCCTTATACTCCTCATCTAGATATCAAGTTAGGGATAAAGTTTGTGTGATGAAATAAATGTGAATAAAAATTACTTGAAATTAATTAATTAATTTAATTTAATTAAAGTAACGTGAAAAATCATAGTAACTATTACTACTTATATTATTATTACTATTATTGCTATTGATAGTAGTATTGTTGTTAACACAAGTTGTATTCTGTGCAACTAAACTACTTAAATCAAAGTTGACCGCTGTATTGTTATTGTTATTATTATTATTATTTGCAGAACAAGTAGAAGAAGAATGAGACAATGATAACGATGACGATGAAGCTGAAGGAGAACATGATGTTTGTGCAGTAACAGGTGAGGAAGAAGAATTAGACATAAGATTAAATTCTGAGTTGAGTACCCCCAGATGACCATAATTTATTGGTGTTGATTCAAGAGAATTGAGCACTGTATCAGGAGGATTGGAGGAGAGAAGTTTGGATTTTGGTGTTAAACAGTGTACAGAAGTGAAATTTGAAGTGCTATTATTATTACTGTTCCAAGCTGCAACCGCTGCTGCAGCTGCGACTGCCATAGAGGATAACTGAGATGAAGTGTCTGGAAGTAGTTGGGGTAACAAATCAGAATTTGGATTAGCATTTTGTCCATTAGAAACAGAAAGATCATTGTTAGGGAGAACAGACGGTTGTTGCGCTGGTGGAAGAGGCGGAGAACAAATTCCAGAATCCGTTGAAAGAGTACTCGGTTGTGGATAAGTTATTCCAGACCATAATACAGGGTTGGATTGTTCTTTTTTATAATTTTGTATTTGATCAGTTGAATTAAGCCATACTGGTTGATAGTTTGAGTGTCCAGTCAAAAGATGGTGGTGGGCTTGTGATTTATTGATCAGTTCTGAATCAACTTGTAATTCATGGCTATGTGACATGTCATATGAATCATTTCTGTTAGATGGATGTACTCTGTTGCCAGTGACATTATTACTGGTCTCCTGAAGCTGATTATAAGGCAGACAATTTAGCTTAGGAAATTCTGAATTCATAAATGCTCCTTGATGCATTTTGAAATGTGATGTCACTTCATTACTGTCTTTATGATGATCAATATCATCAACGTCGTTATAATTCTTGACTGACATCATTCTTGTATCATTTACGCTTATCTTAGTGGATAAACCACTTTGATCTTCACTTGAAATATGACATTGTTTTGGTTTGTTTAAATGATGAATATTCGACGGGGAATTCATACGTGTCACATCATTTAGTACAGTATAACTGTCTGCTTCTCTAAGATGATTATTCATTGCATTCAAGTGATTTGGGATGTCGAGCATAGTATTGAAATGTTCCGAATAGTCCTGTTGTTTCTTTGGGGATGAAAGCTGTAAAAGTTAACACATAAAAAAATAAACGAAGTATCCGTAAACTTCTTTGCAACGGATTAGAATATAACAGAACACATATGGAGAAGAAATCTGGTGACGGAAAATACACCAAAATCAGAAACTACCATGAAAATAAGTAAATTTCACATTACGTATTTGCTGAATAGCTTTAGGAAAAACTATGTGCTTTCAAGAGTCACTTTTTTTAATTCCTTTACGTTCCCAATGGAACTAGGGGCTTGTAGTTTCTGTAGAAGTGTGATTATTTTTACGAAATAGGGTTTCTAACCGTCTCATGCCCAACTTTCCCTCTTTACCAGTTTTACTACTGGCTTAGCAAGGTAGAGGAAAGAGTGCGTCGGCCGAGGATCGAACCCTGGATCGTGTGCATGGTTGGCGAACGTCCTAACCGCTGTGCCACCGACGCGAGACTTACTTACTACCTAAAATTTTTGGACTTCAGCAAAACTGCATTTTTCCATAGAGTTATCTGCATCATATAAAGAAATCTTTTGTGTGGAAAGGTTGAAAAGCCTTATTCGATTCTGCTTCTTAAGCTGTAAATGAAGTGTATTCAACCCATCCTTTACCATCAGCTAATAGAAATGGCTAGTTGCTTGATGCACCACCACATGTGTCATTATTAACTTGAATACACTGTCAAATAAGCTGATACTTTCCTCCTGTAAAATTAAACAATAAAGTGTGTTCCATCAGTAATTGCCATAGAAATGGAAAGTTATATACCTATGAATTCAGACTGTATATGAATGAATACGTTTTCTGTTACACATAGTCTATCGATTTTGAAATTCTTAAATGGGACTATGAGACTTCATGTGAAGAGTTTCTATAATGCCGATGTACTGTATTTTCAGTTAATTTGAGACTTTACAAAACTCTTTTATTATTCTCCTCTACATGAACTTAGCTGAAGCCTTCTTAAATAGCAAAATCTCTAGGCCAAAGATAAATCATCACTAGGGTGGAATGAACTTCTTGAAATTCTCACTGTATATTCACAATCCTTTGGTGACACTTACCTCTTGATGAACCGGTGTAGACATATATGACCAATTCATACCCATGTGTTCTTTACGACCATGATTCATTTGTTCGCTCTGCTGTTGGTGATGATGCCGGTTCTGTTGATCAAGTAATAACTGTTGATAATTATGGTACAGTGGTGAATAATGATGGTTTGATTCCATGAAATTATTATTATTATTATTATTAGAATTATTTTGGTCATAATCAAATTTCTGTTTAATTAGATTTATATGATCTAATTCACCGTTATTCCGTGTGTGTTCTTGAGCTTTATTGACTACTGAACAATTGGTTCCATAGTGTTGGTCATCACCTTGATTTTCATCTAGGCTAGGTGTACCTGATTTTTCGTGTTTATTCGAATTCAATTCTTTGCCTTCACGTCGCCATTTCGCTCGACGATTTGAAAACCAAACTTGTATACGTGATTCTGGTATTCGCATAGATTCTGCAAGTTGTTCTCTAACCAATAGATCAGGATAGTGAGTACGTTCAAATTCTGTAAATGTAAAGCGACAGTTTATTAATGTTGATACTACACATATACTACTATTGTAAGAAAAAAATAGTCGTTTCCTGTAAATTCCAAAACTGATTGATAAATTATCTGAAGTCATATTTTATGTGGTTAATTACTAGAAACAACAGTTGATTTTTCCATAAGTTATAATTACATTTTTGGATAACAATCGTCTGTTCTAATAGTTCAATGTAGATTTGGTTACGAACCAATACGAATTAGAGATAACTGAAAACCGTGGAACAATGGTCAGCTGTTTCGCCCCACTTTGAGACTCCTCATCACTACGAACCCACGATTCCATCAGGGATCAAGTCAGGAATTTTCAGGTTATGAGGCAAAGCCCACTGGCCGTTAAACCCATAATCTAGATTTCTGATACTATTGTGAATCATTATTCAGTAAGGCAGTTAAGCTCTTTTCATGTAGCATATGTATAAACAGGTACCTTCAGTAAAAGAAGTTTCCATTTAGAATGCTCTAAGAGTGATAAAAGCGTTAGATTGAATCCTCCCCACTGTGTATCTAGTAGAAGTTCCCAAATGAACAGGTTGATGAAATTAAGATCCTTAATGTTGTACTGACAGACTTTGTTAGATTTTTATAAGTTCACAAACTAAGCTATGTTGTGGTCAGACATACTATTTGACAGAAACATCTTCAACAGGTGAATGTGACTTCAAGACCCATACTGCGAAATCTAAGATATTTCGAATTCTAAGGTTGTATTCCAACATTATGTAGAGCAGCCTATAGTATTGCTTACTGATAATGTCATGACATGATTATGAACAACAAGATGTGCTTCAAACGTTGTCATTCAATAGTACTGTATCGCTGTGTGTTTCTATCAAATACAATTATTCTTTGTTGGAATTATACTCTACAATAGTGCCTTAAACTCCTATACCACTCTTCTAAGTTAATTTTTAAATTCGTCTCTTCGGCAACCTGTTTTCTGTTTACAAAGCTTGAATTTAATCTTATATTCATATATTTCATTGTTGTAATGTAATTAACTCGTGCGTCGGTGGAATGCTCGCTGCCACGCATGTTGTCTAGAGTTCGACTCCCTTCTAAACCTCGATAGGCCGGTAGCAAACCCAGTAAAAAGTAAAGGTTGGGCACGGGGCTAGTAATTTTATCTTGTAGAGAATAAACATCACTGATACTGAAACTTCGAAGCTCATACTCGAGGCTGTATGTTCCACTAGGAAAGCAAAGGAGGAACATAGAAGTAAAATAATCATGTAATTTAATCAGTAATCCAGATATGCGTTGATAATGTCAAGATTGTTTTTGTCCTCTATCTTCATATGGTCAGCAAGGTCTGTGTGGAAAGCAAAACGGCTTGACTAGAGGGTTTGCTTATAAGGTTTTCGTCCTCTGGTGACTAAGTTAGTTGTCCAAAAATTATGTAATGAGAATTGATAAAAACTTACCTTCTTCTAGTATTTCCAACTGTTCAGGAGTGAAAGCTGTTCTATTCCTTCCTGACTTTTTATTTTCATTTGAACTATTCCCTGTGATCCCTTCCCTCTTTAAACTGTCATATACTTTATTGTCACATAATGATGAAGATATAGGAGGTGAGGATGAATGATTATCATAGCTAGCCTCTTCATAATCTTGTCGTTGATTTTGATTTGAAAAATGCTGGGAATTATGTTTAGGTGAGAACTGAGAAAAATTCTCTTTACCGTAAGTTTTCATTAATATTTCTATAGGTGTGGAACAAGATTTAGCATTATTATCACTAGTGTCATTTGTGATAGTTGAGGTAAATTGAGGAGAGGAAAGAGTTGGTTTAGAACAATGATCTGATTGATTTTCTGTACTACTGTATGAATTGCATTGAGTTGTTTGTAATATACCTTGGCTGGTAGAATTTTCCATTCTAAACGATTTCACATTTCCTCTGGATTGATCTTCTGGAACCTCGAATGACTTAATCATTGAGTCTGTGGTAAGTGAACAATAACAGTAAATATTGATTACTCAGTGAGTTAATAAACACCAATTAAAAACTTAGCTGTATAGTCACTTTCATTTGGAATCATTTACCATCAGTTTAAAGTTAATCGAAGTCAAAAAGTTTTATTGTCTGCGCTGAAACATGATTTACTCTGAAGACTGATAAAAAAAAGAGTCTCTGAAGTATTATGAGTAGTAAGTTCTTTATTTTTGCATTGACTGTGTTAATAGGTTTCCGCTATACAAAAGTAATTCAAGTGTTTGTTTGTAGGGATTTGACTGATTGGTTACAGGATTTCATCATGAGCTGACATTGGTTAGAGAACCATTGGAAAACATGGGAGTACTAGACAACTGTTTCGTTCTAGTTTGGGACTCTTCAGCAGTACGCACCCACCGGGATTCAAACCCAGGATATTCTGGTTACAAGGCGAGCTCGTAGACCATTAAGCCACTAGGACCCGGTCCTGGGTCTGAATCCCGAGGCGTGCGTCGTGTTGAAGAGTCCCAAACTAGGACGAAACAGCTGTCCAGTACTCTCAGGTTTCCTAATGATTCTCTAACCAATGTCAGCTCATGATGAAATCCTGTATACCAAAGTAAGCTAAATAAACCTTTCCTGTCTCGGAAAAAGCAATGAAGAACTCCTACTGTTTTCTTCTGTTTAAAATGGCAGTATGAATACTAAAAGACTGAGATTTTCAATGCGTTCAAAGGTGATTTTGATCACATAGAATATAACAAGCCTTTTTTAAACGTGATAATTACAACTTCCTAGATAATATATATGTCAGACTGTGTATCGTCTTGACTTTTAACGAGATTCGTAGATGACGATATTCCTGATTGTGGTCGACTGGATCATGTTATAAACTGAGGGTAGCAAAAAGACAAGGATATGCTGGATGGACAAGAAGCCCCTGGGGGACATGAACTTCACAGACGACTTATGTCTAATATTGTAACAACAGAAGTCAAGACACGGGAGCCAAGGTATAATTTTCATTGATCAAATCGCTGTTTATATATCTACAGTTTATATTCGTCAGCCAACCAGTGAGCGTGTGATTTCGGCTTACATCAAACGACAAGAAATAGAATGTTCAAATATACATAGTATTCTGTTCCCAATGCAGTAATGAGCTGTCGGAAAGTATTCTGTCTCTAACATTAAATGGAGTGTTCAAATAGATAAATCGTGTACTGTTGTTAATGCAGAAATGAACTGTGGGAACACACGAGAATAACATTCCGTTGGCACATATTGTCTGCATCACACTACCACAATATTACGCAGACTTAAAGATCTACAGAAGAAAAATAAACAAGTTGGCAGAAGAGTCTGACAACGAAGACAGGACTTCATTAAGGGGGATATAAAGAAGAGAGATGCGATAAAGATACCGAGTGAATAACAGTAACATTAGGCATCACTCACCATCGACGATGGAAATGTGAAAGAAATCACAGCTTTCACCTACCTACGGATAAAGATGTCAGAAAAGCAAGACAAGCGTCCATTACTTTGAAACTGGTTTTGGAATCTACTGCATTCAGAGTCAGGAAGAAGATCAGGATTTTTAACACCAATGTCTAATTACTCAGGACTTCCGTATGGTTCATGGACTTCGCGCGTGTTTCGAACAGGTCGTTGCTGTCTTTGCTGCATATTAAAATTCAGATGGTTAGAAGTGATAAGAAACAAGGAACGGAGGCAACGAACCAAACAATAATTCATCGACGCAAGAACAGTAGTTTTTGCAAAATAATATGGTACCATCATTTATTTACCTGGCTTCTCATCAGCTGGTTACAGCATTTAAAAAGTTTGCAAATATTGCCGTTCTCGCTTTGTTCAAATTCATAAAGGGGAATAAATGTATGAAGAATTCATCGATCAACAGGTATGAGAAGGGAATGGAGATGGATTTGATACACACTGAATAGACTGTCAAGTGGCATCATGGTGGAGGCAGGCACCAAAGTGGTACATGCATAGGAAGCTGAAGACGGCTTGCGTGTCCGAGGGTGACATGGAGGAGATCGTGTGAGGAGGTAGTAGAAGCTTATGGGCAGTCGGGAAGCCAGCTTAGAAGACTTCATAGAAGAGATGTGCTACTGTACTCCCATATTTCATTTGTAACCAAAAGGAATAATAATAAACAGTCTATTTAGAAGAATAAAACAAAACTAACACCTTAACTTACTTGATCTGTTTGCTTTTTCGTCCATCTCACCATGCGAGTGATTCAGGCAATTGCTGACGTTTCTATCACAAATTTCAGGCCTTTCAGATGATTTTCTATTTAAATGTAGACATGCGGACTTGTCGTACAGTTGATTTTGTGTCTCTGACTTAGACGTTAAATCTATTTCAGACTCTGTGCATCCATATAGCTTGGAGTGATTCCTTGTTAGTAGACTGAATTCGTCATTTTTACACAGTGAATTCAAGTTATGGTTCGCATGCTGCTGCTGCTGTTGTTGTTGGTCTTGTTGCATCTTAATTTGATCAGGTAAATCATCTAGCTTCTTCGTTTCACAGTATTTTATACTGTTTAAGTCATTCGTTAAAGATTGATGGGCTAAATTAGAAATATGCTCTTTAATGTTATTGTTCTCCTCATTGGTACTTGTATTTGCTTGGTTAAATTGCAAAAAATCATTTCCATTCGGTATAGTAAAGCCATTTGTAGCATTGATGTAATCTGAATGCTGTCTGGAATCACTGTTTTCTGATAAAAAATTATTTCTTATGTTATTGTTAATATTCAACTGGATAGGAGGTGTATGATTATCAGATGACGACGATGAGGTATACCATGATGGCCAATTAGCATGATGTAATAAATTTGAAAATGTGTCATACATGTTAGCCGATGACTGAAATGAAGGTGACCCTGTAGAATTGTTGCTTACGCCATTCATTTCATTCAAACGCTCCTGATAGACAAGTGAATCGTGTATACTTGAAGGTAGAGCATTTTGTTGAGCAACAGCAACGGCTGCAGCAGCTGCAAATGCAGCTGTATGCGGGTGATGGAATCGAGGAGGTGATGTTTGGGGTGATCGAGAAGGCATATTTAACCCTGTCGACGCCTGATTGATTGCTAAAGGGAGTGGACAGTTTTGTTTACTTGGATTTGTTTGATTCATGATTCGATGTAGTTGAGGTGAAGGGAAATCAACCATTGGTAATCGATTTAACGGTAAACTGAGATGATGATTTTGAGGATAAGAATGATGCATTAAATTCTCATGTGAATGGAGTGAGTGCTTATTAGTGAGTGAATTTATTGAATGAACAGTGGGGTGTTCGTTTTGTGGGCTGTTAAGTCCAAGTGAAAGCGGAAGTTGATTATCATTACAGACGTTCCGAAGTACTCGGTTAATTGATGATACCTTCAATTTATAAGCAGCAAAAAAAAGAAAACAACACCTGATTAATAGATGTCATTATTAATTGTGATTAAAAACAGGGGGGAAAATCATAAAAAGAAACACTCCACTGCAGAATGGTGAAAGAATAAATTGATATACAAAGTACCTGAATTTTCATCTTGTTCTTCGTCTAGAGAGAAATGGTGTTGTGAACTTCGATTCTTATCTAATTATGCCGTTACTGGGTTAATTTTAATGCAGATTTCGTCATTAACCAACACCGCCTATGGATCACTGAAAACCAGGGAGCACTGGACATTTGTCTCATCCTAGCTTGGGAATCTTTAACAGTGCACATCCACGATTCCATCTGGGATTGAAACCGAAATCCTCACGTTACAAAACCGAGCTCGTTAACTACTCAGTCAAATGGGCCAAAATTCGATTACCTATGGGATTTAACTTTTGTTAATTCGTGATATAGCGCTACCTTCGGTGAGTGTTCATTTCACCTTGACATGGCAGACCCCACTGGTCACTTATTCTTAGTACGGCTTCAGAACATACATCCAGTAACTATTGGATTAGTTGAAAAAGATGGCCTCAATTAATTTTGAAATCTTCTGAGTAAAATAATTGCTAAAGGTTGATATTTAAGAAACAGATATCCACATCAGAACTATAACAATTAACTTTTCGGTGTAAAATTCACGATGCATACGAGCGAACATTGCCTTTGCCTTTCCTTAGGCATTGTGAAGAGCTCAATTGAAGGAGGAATGGAAACATTTGGTATTTCAGTTGCTACAATATTCACTAATCAATACAGTAGTCTGTTTTATTCATTCCTATTCTCAGAAAAAAATACAAAGTAGGATAATGTGGTTACGCTGAGGACAGTTTGTCTTTTAATGACCAGTGGGTTTTCATCTCGAAAGTGTACCACTTATACTTAAGAGTTCTACATTCTACTCAAAAGACTAGTTCGTTGAAATTCATTGATTTTATCACTCGAATCATTGTCCAAACGACGGTTCAGTGGTAAAATGCTTGCTGACTACATCTGTAGTCCAAAGTTCGATTCCCCGAGTGACTCAGTCCTAAATCTTAGCTGGTCTACCAGATGGTAGTCAGCCCGGAAGAGATGGAAGGTTGGGTTCGAGGTTAACAGCTACACTCTACAACACAAAGAAAACACCAGTGCTACCTAAAATTCATAGCTGGAAGCCGTGTATTCCACTCAAAATACAAAAGGATAGAGATCGATAAAGTATGCAAACATTTGGTCATTTGATTTTCTGTTTATTTCAACTAATCTAATAAGTCATATCTGATTTATGTAGAAGTAAACAGTCCACCGGCAGTATACTAACAAGTCACCTTTTTTTTATTTCCAGTACAGACCTTATTATTCTCAAGATTTTCCGCAAAACCAAAGGTCTTATAAACGGTAATAAAAAAACAAAACAAATTTATCTCCCGTATAATATGAAATGTATTCATGTGTAAATAATAATAATAGTAGTAGTAGTAATAATAATACACTTTAAGCTGAACTTAAATTCCTAAATTTAAAGGTATAGAAGTTTTTTCTTTTTAAAGAAAAAAACCCAAAACAATGGTCACTTGAATAGTTATAGTCCTCTTAATGATTGTGTTGTAACAATCATCTTAATTGTGATAGTCATTCATATTGTGATCGCTTGACTGATTGATCATTAGGATTAAAATCCTGATCCAAATGTCACAAAAACGAATGAGAACGAAGTAGAATAGAATCCAATAGGAGAGAGAAAGAGATAAAATGGAGGGGGGGGGGTGGACAGTAAGAAGGAGAAGAAGAAGTAGAAGAGGGTGGTAGGTTTGCCTACTCAACACTGATGACTGCATTAATCAATTGGCCTACTTTTTTTCCCTATTCTGTATCGTATTAGTCCAGTGTACATAAATCCATCAGATACACAGACTTTTTTTTGCCTTGAAAGGAAATGTCATTTAGTTTCTTTTTTTATGTCAGAGTGATTGAAAGAATGATTATAAAATTGAGAACTACTCAAGGTTTAATAAATCAATGAATTCGTTTCTTTCATTTTTGTTTTTCTGTTAGTGTTGATGCATTCTAGTTTATATTTGATATATTAGTTATAATTTTAATTGAATCTTGGTATTATTTCCTCTCTCTCTCTCAATGCATTACTTGTGAGTAGAAGAATTCATTTTATTTTATTAAATCTTAGTCATATTAGTCAAACTAACTAATTACATTGAATGTATGAATAAATAATCAATCGTATATATAAATATACAAGAAAATCATTATAAAGCAGTTTTGAAATTGATTAATAGTTAAATTACGTTAGGTATTACCTAACTAGTGTTGGTGGCTACATTTAGACAAGATGATTGTGAGGCTGTGAGGATGACAAATTCTGTCACAGAAAGATTTTGTGTTAAACAATGACTAAAGTCAGGTTAGGAAATGTTTAATGTTTCAACTGGATAGTTCTACTTATAAGACGTTTTTTGAGGGAGACATTTATTTCTTTATTCGAGTTAGAGAATCATTGAAAACCAGACACAGGGAGTACTCGGAATCATCGGCAGCACACACGCACACCACCAGGGGGTTCGAACCCAGAACCTTTCACTTACAAATCAAGCTGACTAGTAGACCATTCAGGCACTGGGACTCAATCCAATGACCAGCACATGAATTCTAACTTCTACCAGTTTGCGACTTTAGCGCAACTGGCACCAACCACTATCATCTGTGGGAACTTCACCCTCACTCCCGACTGGATGGATCTCACTGGTCACGACTTTTCCCTAGAACTCCAGGCAACTTCGTGCTGTAGCCAGTCAGTAGCAAGTATCAGATTAATTTTCAAGAATTCTTGAATATTTATTTATTTGTCAGAAGAGGAAAAATTATATAACTACTGAATTATTTGTAATTTCTAGAAGGTTAGTGTTCATTCTACTGGAAAATATTCACTTTAAAAAGGTTCATTGTTTTAATTCTAGCCTTGTTGAAGAGTTATTCATATTTATTATCATTTAATGTCATTACTACTGGTGAAACAACAACAAGAAGAAGAAAACTCAAGCTGAAAACTTCGTTCTTTCTTCTACCGGTATTCATTAGAATGTGTACTAGTTACCTGTATACTTCTTACACAGATAGCTCAGTTCAAGTAGGATAGATTGAGACGTAGTTCCTCAGGTCATTTACTTATTGTCTTATCATTAAATTAATCAGACATGTAACTATTAATATTAACGATAATAAAATTTATTTTTATCTCTTCAGTTATAACGCTACTTGTATTACCATTCGGGCATAAACTGTCTCATCTTCAAATCAATGTTATGAAGCTTTATAAGATAAATGGATGAAATACAAAAAGGAATTCTTTCCTATTTTTTAAGGAACACAACCTCAAAAACTTCTCTGAACTGGCTTTTTTACATCCATTTTGTTCGCCTACCTCATTTTTCTGCCTTACTACTTACTATAAGTGGTTATAGTTCACCTGTGCCTAGTTGTTTAAATTCACCAAACACCCCTTTCCTCTTTTTAGCGGTTAAATCATACATCTGTATATGCGCACAAACGGACAAACAAATATGTTCATTGGAAAATAAGGTGAGAAGAGTAGGATCTCATCTTTTGCGTAAAAATATGTATGTATATATCTGCACGCAATGGTGTACAGTGAATACGAAAGAGAAAAATATCCAGTTGTATATTATTATTATTATTACTGAAGAGAGAACAGATTTTAAAATATAACTCATCAAGGGATGACCATATGTCTGTATAAGACATGCGGAACTATACGCTTCACTTGTTTACACCAAACATTTGTTAACCTATCTCACCGACTATTTCTTTTTTTATAATCACTACTCATATAAGATATGTCCGTTACTAATTCAATTTTAACTTTAGCTTGAATGGCGAATAGGACTTTTCAACATAAATGAAATTCTTTCATGGTTTATAGAACAATATTTTAAATATAAGCTTTATCTATGCAGTAACAAATAATGTCTGTTCTATCTACCGATGACAGTGACTGGTGGTCGAGCTAAATATATATTGTGAACTGATAGAAGTTACAAGTGATGGATTGGTCAAGGAACTCACCACCTTGTAACACGAAAGTGCATCGGTGGCACAGTGGTTAGGACTCTCGCCGACCATGCACATGGTCCAGGGTTCGATCCCCTGCCGACGCACACCTGATATCAATTGGTCGGCCTGTAAAATTTGGGCTACCGATATCACATGCTGAAAATTCCATACTTGTACCAAAAATACTGTGTGATTTCAAGCTGTAATCAAAAAAAGTCCTAGGTTCTATCCCCATTTGGATCATGGATGTATACTACTGAAGAGTCGCAAACAAGGATGAAACGGGTGTGCAGTGGTGCTTTAACTGAACTCAATTTGTAATCAGTTTTGAAATAATTCAAGTTCTTTCATGGTTTATGTACAATATTCTAGGTATAAGCTCTATCTATGTTGTAGCAATTAATAGTAATTCAATAAAGTTGACAGTGAAAGGAGAAGGGAAGAAAGAACAAGAGATTACGACAATAATCAAAGTAGCAGGAGAGTGAGCAAGCGGGCGAGCGAGCTAGCGAGAGAGATTGTTCTTATGCGTAAAACAAGCATTGTAAATTACAGTATGGCAGTTTTTTTCTAAACATCTAATATTGATAAACTCTAACTAGCTTTCGGAATAAGTGAATTGACTATATCAGGTTAACATACTAATGTATAGGCATAGATTACCGGATGAATTAATAGTATAACTTTGCACTAAATAACTTTTTATAAATCAAAAGAAATACATAATATTTCTTTATTACTAATATAGACATTTCCTCCACTCAATATAGATATTATCATGACAGGGATTTTCGATTATTGTATCGGAATGCATTTAAAGAAGTGCTTAGACTGAATAGATACAGCAGGATGGTGATAGTAAACGGAAGAGACTATATACATGGCTGGAGTAAATAATCCTATTCCTGTCGATTACTATTTAACCTATTATATTATTATTATTATAAAGGTAGACGAGCAGTCGGAATACTCAATCAAAAGTGTGACCATGACGAGCAGTTCACTATTTGCCCCTTGTATGTTTGCTGAATCAGTAGCTGTGGTTGATATCGCTTTCAGTGGAGTGTTTTTCCTGATTATTGTTATTATTATTATCACTAATATTCTTATTGTTGTCCTAGTTGGTCTTTTCTTTACATAATTTTATGCTTAAATTATTCTTTAACAATTTTGAAAACTTTCCTGTTTCCTGTTTTTAATAGAACAACACTATACCTTTTCGTTTTATATAAGTTTGTTTCGCTAGTTCTACACTCTCTTGCTTACTTCTTTACCTTTCTCTCCCACTCTCTTATTTGCTTTTTTTTAAAAAGAAACTTTTTCACTCCGAATCAGATTTCCGGAGTGTTGGTTGTCGAAGTTATTATTATCTGTTTTACCTTTTTCATCTAAAAACTCTCCACTTTTCTAATCGTCATTACTTATTATATTGTCTTGTTGTTTTGGTCGACCGATTTTTGTCGTACAATTCCTCTCTTCAACTGATATGAAATATTGATTAAAATAGTAGTGATAATGATAACACACACACACACTTACTTATTCATTATTTAGTAAAGTTGTTAAAGTTTGATTCTCTTAAGTTGAAGTTTTCCAGTCTCATAAACAACCATTATCATGCAAGTGACTAAAGTATTCACTCACCACGGATATATATACAACATACATTTAGATACAGACGAAATATGAGCTAATGGGTGGTATATACATTCCTTTATACTATTTATTTCATAGTTCTTTTTTTACGCGTATTCCATCGACAAAATATCTATCATAGATTCCATCTATCATACGTGATTAATACCTCACAACAAAAACCAACTTTTACTGCTAGGGAGCATTGTCTCAACTACAGGAGGAACGGACGAGGATGTCAAATCGAGAATCGGAAAGGCGAGAAACACATTCATCAACGTGAAACCAATCTGGAAATCTTCGTCACTCAGCCTGCATCAACAACAAAATTCGGATTTTCAATACAAACGTCAAGTCAGTTCTTCTATATGAATCAGAAACTTGGCGGGTCACCAAGAATATTTCCAACAGGTTGCAGATCTTTATCAACAGCTGTCTTCGTCCTATACTGAAGATCAGATGGCCGGAAATAATCACCAACAAGAAACTATGGGAACAAACAAAACAAGAACCAATCGCTCAACAAGTATGCAGGAGAAAGTGGAGATGGATTGGACACTCGCTGAGGAGGCCGTTGGGTGACATCGCGCGTCAGGCCAATGCTCGAGTGGAACCCGAAAGGGAAGCGGCGAGTGTGACATGGATGCAAGTGAAAAGTACAGCAAAAGAGAGAAGCAAGTGGAGACGTGCAGTTGAAGCCCTATGTTCCACTAGGAACCCAAGGGAACAATAATAATAATAAATAAAATAATGATTGTAAGTAAAGAAAACTGTCTCTTGTATATGAGATCGTTTAGTCAAGAGTATTAAACTGCTCCAGATATCTTGGTCTGACTAACAGATGACACAGTTTACCCAAGAAGACAGTACTAACTGAATAATGCTTCAGAAATGCAGAGCAACTAATAGCTGGCTTAACCACACATTCTTTACAGTGAATATCTCTAATCTATTATGCATCTATTAAAAGCAGCGCTCGATTTATTAATTAGTGAGTTAACTGTAAGCTTTTCCAGATGACTTCCTTGGTCGTCACAAGATACTTTAATAGTTTATGAGTAACTGTTATTCCGGGTATCTGTCTACAGTAGCCTTTACTAATGTTGCAAGTCATAACTTTAAGACTTCAATTGCACAGCCGTTAGACAGATCACTAAATAAAAGCTGACAACATGTTTGAACAGTATAATTTCTACAGTTTTGAAATAACTCCAGTCGAACGTTTAACTTATCCTGTAGTCTCTGTTTAAAAATCCTTTGAATGCACATGTCATTCTAATGTCTGCAACAATAACTGTTCAAAATATATTTAATCTTTTTAATTAATAATTAGTCAGTGTGGTTAATTCACGAAGGTATACTGTCACAGAATTCACTAGGTCTTTGTTGATTTCGAAAAATCTGTAGTATATAAATTCATAAGAAAAACTGTTCAACATTTGATTCATATAACGTTAAATATTCGGGTGGGGATAAAATCAGTCGTGAGGTATTTTCGTGCATATATTTCAACAAAACGTAACATCTGATATCATTAAAGCATTCTACTAAGCACATAATACAAAATCACATAAAACCCTACTACCTGAGAAAATTCAAATCATGATTGATCACCTCCGTTCTGCCTATTCAAGTATATTGAAACAAAACCGGGACAAGTTTGTTTTCCAATAACTTACATCTTCACTCTAAATATTTGATTTAAGAAAGTGGTGAATGTAATGTGTAGGCTAAATATCTCCGTGTAAACTGTTTTCTTCTACGACCAATACATTCTTTGCTTAGAATTTAATTGGTGGATGGTGACTAGCAGTGGAATTCAGGACAACGCACATTTCGTCCTATCTGGGACTCGTCAACTGAATGTACTTGCATTCCCCAGTGAAAATTCAATCAAACATTCTTTGCTTGTCTAAAGTACTTGTCACAGTAAGCATAAAATCAAGTGTTGTTAGGGTATTGACATATCATGTGGTGATAATGTACGTGCATAACTATCTCCTGAGATAGAGGGTTTCGAAAAGACTCTGAGCTAGATGCATTCATTTTAATAATTAGTTTCCAACAAATGACTTATTTATTATTCGAGTTTGACGACGGATTGATATCAGTTAGTGAACCATTGAAAACCAGTCGCAGGGAGTACTGTACAGCGGACTGTTTCATCCTAGTCTCGGAATCATTGGCAGCACACACCCACCACCAGGGTTAGAACCCACGACCTTCCGGTTACAAGCCAAGCTGGCTCATAGACCATTCAGACACTGGGACTCGATTCAATGACCAACACATGAATTCTAACTTCTTCTACCAATTCGTGATTTAGCGTGACTGGCACCAGCCACTATCATCGGTGGGAACTCCATCCTCACTCCCGACTGGATGAACCTCACTAGTCACGACTTTTCCCTAGAACTCCAGGTGACTTCGTCCTGTGAGGAGTTACTAGAGAGCAATCGAATAATGTTCAAGATTTGATTTGTAAGGATTAGGTTTGTTTTTCCAGTTTAATATCAATCCGTGGTCAAACTCGGAAAACAGTCCTAATTCTTACAAATCAACTTTTGAAAATTTATTTATTAGTTGAAAAAACAAGCTGTATCTTCCATAGTAGAAGTGTTCTGTTTGTCAACAATTTCCCTTTCAAACACTAACTGATTCTCTGAATAAAGGTACGGTACACATTTTTTCTATTACACAGTCTCATGTCTAGTGTATTCTAAATGGCAGGGAGTGTATTTATAGAGTTGCGCAGTGGCGACATCTTTGACTGCAGCAATGGGTGGCGTGGGTTCTAACCTCAAAAGTCAGATGAGTTCCTTCAAAGTTGCAGACACGCCTTGCTGACTCGTGAGTGCCAATTAACACGAAACCTAGTTCCAAGGCTTCCAGTGGCCGATTGCTTCCAACCATCTAATATGCACCACAACTATTACTTATCAGTAAGTATTATATAAAATTATTTGTGATAAACTTGTGGCTAGCTTAAATAAATGACTGTCATTTTGTATAATAAATCAAATTTATAACCACTTACACTGGGAATATTTTCTGTTGTACAGATACCTTCTTGTAGTAGACGATCTCTAATTTCCCAGGCAAAAATTGATGGACATTCTCTTTTATAATGTGCTATTTTTAAAACTACTAAATTTGTAGCCACTCTCGGTTTACTACCACCGATTGCTTTTGGTCGAATTGAACCAGTTTCATAATAACGGCATAATATTTTTGATACACATCCATTTGAAACTTGTAGGATTCGTGATATATCACATGGTCGGGCACCTGAATGTGCTAATTCAATAATACGTTGACGTGTTGTATCTGGCAAGGGTCTACCATTGACAAACATTCCACCCAATTGATTTACTCCAGAATGACCTAGAAATGAAATGAAAATGGAGAAGAATGAAGAGAATATCTCTTTTTTTTATTTAGTAAAACTTGAAATTGTGTTTTAGTAAACTGAGTTTTATAGTTTTACTTTCAGATTCATAGGTAAGCAGTAATATGAGATGAATATGCTACACCAGTTATATCTTTTCTGATTACACGGAATAAATCAGATACCTGTCATATCAGGGAAGTATCATGTCGTATTTGGTTTTTCACATGAAGTTTCTATAGTCTCATTCATTCACTGTTTTCGAAGCCCACTCAGTCTACAAAATCTACATTGAAATTAATCCAGATCCTCACAAAAACCCATAACTTAAATACCAGCCTCCAGCTACTACAACGACGACTGGATGGATGTCCTGAAGCTTTAGTGAGAAGTCATGACCAGTGGGGCCCACTATTTTGAATGTATTGGTTGAAAGTAGAGCTAGATGACGAATTAACATTAGTTCAAATTCACAGGTCACTGAATTCCGGTCCAACTGGATTAATGGTCAGCAAGCTCACCTTGTCACCTGAAGGTTCTGAGTACAGTCCATGGTGTGGTCATAGGTGAGTACTGTCGAAGAGTCATTAAAAAGGATGAAACAGCTGTCGAGTGCTCCCTGATATTGGTTCATGATGAAATCTACATTGTAATTAGTCCAAATCCTTACAAATACCCATAATCTAGAGTACTCATCTTCTGATATTAGTAACTGGATATAGGTGAAATACTGTTCAGTTTTCAACTAGTAAAGTTTATCATAGCTTTTCCTTCAAATTCAACACACATCAGAAATATATTTTTGGAGACTTTACCAATAAGAAACTATAGCTGCAGAAAGATTCGGTCCATATACCAAATAGGAGAGAAACTAGAGGTTTGCTTGCTGAGCTATAAGTTGTAGCTGTCAAAAACGAACTCCCACATTTGAGTATTTGAATAATTCTTTAGTTAAGGTGAGTATATCAAGAATGTATAAGAGTAATAGTCAAACTAATAGAGTCTAACAGTTGTATCGGAACCTTATCTTCAAGAAAAACATTTTCAGTTTAGTATGTTTCAATGCAACACAGAATAGTTGTGCCAAGCAATGTAAAAGTAAAGTGCTGAAGGAAAAATCATAAATTACCACCAATGGCTGTGTAACAATGCTAGGAGTGAATATCATAAGATTATTTATTAGTATCATTATTATTCCCTTGAGTTCCAAGTGGAACATAAGACTTCAACAACACATCTCTAATGTGTTCGATTCACTGCTGTCCTCCTCACCTATATCCACGACTGACCATAATCGTTCATCTCCTCCTCACACGATCTCCTCCTTGTCACCCCCCCCCCCACTCGTCATTTCTTATTTTGATTCCACTCGAATGATGGCCTGCAGTGCTCGATGTCATTCGATGATCTCCTCATCGTATGCCCAATCCATCTCCACTTTCTGCTACATATTTGTTAAGCGATAAGTTCTTGGTTGGTTGGTTTCCAGCCAGAGTTTCTGTTGCTAACCTCGCAGAGTTTACTAGCTCGCTAGTTTTCTAGCCGGTACCAAGACCGGGTAAGGAGGGAGGATTGGGCATAGGGCTATCGACCCTACCCCAGTAAACCAATCAAACTGCTACCGAAACTTCAACGTATAATAAAAAATATTAAAAATACAAAAAATATCAAAAGACGGAGTTTTTAAATGAGCTTCTCGGCAGCTACAGCAGTAAGCCTTCAGTCTAACAGTCTGTGGTATATTCTGGACAAATTTTAGAATTCTATGATGACCTCGTAACTGAAATGATGTATCCCAGTTACCACAAATTTAGGGAATCCTTTGCAATACTTTGACTGGACACTAGTCAGTAACTAGTGTAATGTATCTAGTCTTTTGTTTGGTGCCAACAAGACTTCCTTCCGATTGCTACCAACCACCTAATTTTTTGCAATGCCAATATTATAAGCTTTTTCAGAATTAAATGCAATATCACCTAATATTTAGGCTAATGGCGAGTTTCTGTTCTCTTCCTTTCGGTTTCTTTATAAGATGTAGAGAAAGTAGGTCTCATAAGTATATCACTTCTTGGAGAAATGATTACTTATGCATTTATTCGTAATTTATTGTGAAATTCGTTTACATAAGTCATATTTCTACTCTGAATAAATTTGTTTGTCGAGTATACGATGAATCTAGGCTATCCGGTGATATCTGGCTTGTTTACTTACTTAATTGTACTTTCTGTTAGAAGTGATTTGAATTCACTTGATGGCGTAAGGTAGCTCAGTGATAGAATACTTGCAAACCGTACACATGGTCAGGGGTTCGATCCCCGGTCGACGGAAGGTTTCGCATGAGACTATCAACCCCACGTCATCAAAAATAAACACCCCGGTCACTGAATCTTCAAAGCTCGGAAAGCAAGGGAATAAAGTAACAAAAAAGTACTGCGGTATTGTGTAGTTCCCTAGTAGACTAATTTTATTTGATGCCACCCCGTAGCATTTTATTATGTCGTTAAGTTTACTATAGTGGTCAACGAAAATCATCCCCCAGGAATCTCCCATTTTATTCGCATGAACCACAGAAACACTTGTAATGGGAAATATGCTCCAGATTAAGATCATCAAGTATGTGTCGAATAGCTTACCTCTCTTTAATTTTTGTCGACAGTTATCTTCAATACTGTCTATAGATGAATTGTCCATACTCAATGTACTTAGTCCTGTGGAAAGAATGAGGAAAAGATTAGAAATTTAATATACGGGTAGATATACCTTTCAAACAGTAAATTTAACATTAACAGATATTTGTGGCACACATAATGAAGATAAAAAATTTTTTCTTTCCTTCAAAGAATTTAGTACTGATGGAGTCGGGTGGCTTTTTATTCAAACATTTTTTTCAAAAAAAAGAAGAAACCTAAAGAAATACTGAATTATTCTTATATTGGGCCTAAAAAGTTCAGAGACAAAGATAGTGATTTAGCGTATATCACAACTTCCGATGACTAATTTTCATTAGTAATGGATGTACATGAGTACTAGTAATTTTAGATAGTTGGAGGCAATCAGCAGGAAGCCTTGGAACTAGGTTTCGTGCTAGTTGGCACTCATCAGCAAGGCGTATCTGCAACCTTGAAGGAACTCATGTCCCTTCTGAGATTCGAACCCGCGTCACCCAGTGCTGCAGTCAGAGACGTCACCACTGAGCTATTCGGACCTCCTGTAGGACTGTAGTGGGTATTTTGATTGGACACTAGTAACTAGTGTGACGTATCTAGTCCTTCTTTGGTGCAGACTGAATTCTATCAGTCAGGTATTTGCAATGCGGCCACCATCCTAGGTAGCTCGCCATCAAACTGTTAAACACAGTTTAAAATAACAAACTGATGTTAGATTTATTCAATGTCACTGTTGAATATGTTGTCAAGAATGACAGGCAAAGGTTCAGTACTCAACTGTCTACCTCAGAAAATACATCAACACCAAAAGATGTATATTTCTGTATTGACTGTTTTATTAACTATATTACTCAGTAAAATGTATTAGTACAACAGAAGTTCATATTCAGTCATTTAAAACAGATGAGTGACTGAAATTTTTATTAGATGACACGTATTATTATTATTATCCCCTTGGGTTCCATTCTCTGCTGTCAATTTTAGCCGACTCCATGACTGACCGTAAGCTTTCATCGCCTCCTCGCATGATCCCCTGCATATGTCACCCTTGGACTCATATTCAACTCATCGTTCCCTATTCAAGTTCCAATCAGAAGTCTATCTGACGCATGATGTCATTCGACGATCTATTTAGGGTATGTCCAATCCATCTCTGCAGATTACTTTTCAATTCTAAGTTATTCGTTGAACAGACCTTCATATGGGACAAATACAATAAAAATGCATGCTTTTCAAAATTTTAGTTTCCCTAGATACCTTCATTTTTGAATTTGATTTTAAATCCCTCTACAATTATCACCAGATATTTACTGGGTTTATCCAAGCAGTCGTTAGGTACTTCTTGTCCTACAGCTGATTTCATTACCTACTTAACTTGACTTACCCACTTTCAGCAGCGGAATCTTGTGTCAGATGAGTTTTCTATTCTTCAGTATTCAAAGAGAAGTTCTAAGCTTACTTAGTTTGAGATTATTTATCTCTTTTTTCAGTATTTAAAGTGTGCACTAATAAACAAGTTCTTTCACAAGTTTATTCAGCCCTAATGATGTATCTACCTTTGCAAGTTATTACTGTAAAAAACTTACAAGGAAGTGGTAGCATTTGTTCTGACCTCCACAAGGTTTTATTCAATACTCTACTAAGTTGCTTTTGGTAATGTAATGATATCAAGTATATTTGAAGTAAGAACACACGAGACAAGATATTTGGTTATACAGACAGGTTCTTATTCAAGGAAGTTTCGACGAATAACAAATGATACCTTTATAATAACTATTTAAAGTTGGCAGTCATTTTAACCCTTATCGAATTTATAATATAAAACAGAATAGACTGGGATTCACTCTATGACATTAGGTTGTACTACCTTAGATAACCACTGGGTAGAATCACAGTGTGCAAATCAGCCTCATGTTGTCCCCCAAACTATTAGTATCAATTTAAGACACCAGCTACAGAAAGACTATGTTAACAAAATTAAATACATTATAGTAATAATCACAGATTTCAGAAAACAATCTAGAATAATAACTGGAATCGCCAAGCTTCTTTGTGATCGAAAGATCCGGTTAATTCGGCTTACATTAGTACTGAATCACTGACTGATTGCTGAATATTTTTTGTCTTTGAAGAAAAGTGAAATAACTTGCAAGTGTCTACTTTCAGTTTATGCCACAAAATTTAATGTCTCTCAAATTATTCCACCGAGAAAAGTGTAACCAAAGAGTCATAAGGGGATAACTAAACCGGACAGCAGTCACAAGATTCACAATCATCAGTTGTAGTTGCAAGAATATATAAGTGTGAAAATCTAGAAAACGACCAACTTTGAAGGAATGTTTTTTCTGGTACCAATTAACTTATCACGTAAAGTCAAACAAGTCTATTTTTAATTGTTCTCACTGTAATTGCTTTTAACTTTTGCTTTCTGTTTGGTATTTGAAGTTTTATTAGCCTTAGGCTATTTGTCACGACGGCTGTCAGACTTCCCAGTCAAACATTCTTCTGTCATTAGTGTAGTAGTAGTAGTATCTAAGGCGGATTCAAATACTTCAAGCAGCTTTAAGTTGTTTGACAAATTCAAATATCATGTATATTCTGATTCAGAGTTTGTTTCCACCATACTCTCTTGATCTCTTATATTTGCCTAATCATGCCCACAATGTATATTTATATTTCTTTTCATACTTCCGTGTAATGATTAGTCTTTTTATTATTATTTTTTGACTATAACTTGATTCCACACAGTATTATTGGTACAGTTATGGAATTTTCAGCATCTGGTATAGGTAGCCCAAATTTTGCATGCCGACCAATTGATATCAGGTGTGAGTCGGCCGGGGATCGAACCCCAGACTATGTGCATCGTCGGCGAGAGCCCTAACGCCTGTGCTACCGACGCACTTGTGGAGGAACTTTTAGGCTAGGAATAATCCTTCCAAATTAGTTATACCACTTCTGCTTGTAAACCTTGAGGAGATAGATTAGAATTTCACACATGGAGACGGTTACATCATTTCTGAGATATGGCTTCTTGATTCGTATTAACAATAGCGAAAATTAATTCTATATTTGTAGACTTCGACAGATTCTTTGCAAAAACTCAACACTGAATAAAAGATTTACCACCCACAACATTGTTTGTTTACTTGAACACTTGAATAACTAATGCAGAATCTTTACAAAGGCTACAGTTTTCTGACAAGACTCACTGCTATTATACTTGATCTAATTCGTGTCATTTTTGTGCGATTACAGCAAGCCTGGTACATAAAACAACAACATTAAAAATAACTCTACTGTGAACTCACACCAGTAGCGGTATAAATATTGATTTAAGTGCGAGTTTCGCTCACTTCTCATGTATAGTTAAGCAGGGAGTTTCAGTAACTAAATAACATATTATGACTTGGAATTAAAATTCACATTTTAGTAAAATAATCATGAAATAGATACATTTGTGTTCTTTTTCACGCATTCTGATACATTTAAATTTCTAACATGTTTAGAAAATGTGAAGACCATAAGGACATTAAGTCAGTTTACGAAGACTCTAAATATTGATTTGGATCTGTCGGTACAGTAAAGATTGATTTTTTGGAGGTCCGTAAGATAAGGGAAAACTATCTGCAATAACCTGAAACGATACAATTTAGAATCGACTCTGGCAGAGTGGACAGATTCACACTATATCTTAAAAAATTCAGTATACTTCCTTATTCATTTTGCACCGTTTTTACAACTCTCTGTTATTATTTGATTCACAGTCTTTCATAAATTATTTAGTTCCTAAGTAGATGTAATGTACAACGATGCAAACAGTAAGTCAGCTTTGCAACATATCCAATGCTCGCAATATCTGTTCGTAAAATGACTTACTTAGACTGATGTCGGCTGTGAAATACTATATTGAATATTATTATATATAGATGGTTTGTAAGGATTAGTTTTGTTTTTACGAGTTGATCACGGATTGATATCAGTTAGTGAGCCATTGAAAACCTGACACAGGGAGTACTGGACTGCCAACCGTTTCATCCTAGTCTCGGAATCATCGGCAGTACATACTCACCACCAGGGCTCGAACCCATGACCTCCCGACTACAAGGCAAGCTGACTCGCAGACAATTCAGACACTGGGACCCAGTTCAGCCGCCAGCACATGAATTCTAACTTCTAACAATTCATGATTTTAGCGCGACTAGCAACAACCACTGTCGTCGGTGGGAATTCCATCCTCACTCCTGACTGGATGGACGTCACTGGTCAAGACTTCTCTCATTTGAACTCCAGGTGACTTCGTCCTGTAGGGAGTCACTAGCGAGCATCAGATTAATTTCCTATAGTTGGTTTGTAAGGATTAGTTTTTTACTATTATTATCACTACTACTATCATTATTATTATGCAGTTTATAAGTATGATCCAAAATTCAAGACTATTGACTGTTTTAAATTAGAATTTGTTGTTTCTAAATTAGAAGGGCAACATACAAAATGATGTGCAATTTTCTGCTTAGCTCTTTCAGTTGTCTTTCTCATGAAGTTCACTTATAATTCAGTACAAATCTTTACACACCTGCTCCCGTTTCCATACTACATATAAAATTCCTTGACATATGAATGCTCATTTATTCTATGATGACTGATGCTATACAATGATAACTTAATTCTCCCCACAAGATTATCAATATTCAAACTGCCTTTATATATTTCGTCTTAGCCTAAATTTGCTGATCACACCACGAAATCCAGAAATTGAGATTTGAGATGATTATTAATTGCGACTAGGGTTGGTCTCTAGTAAAATCTTTGGTCCTGTCTCGTGAATGAAGTAGCTTTGCATTCGTACCAACAGTAAGACAGTATACATACCTACTTATTTAGCGTTGATAGATATGAAGATTAGTTTTAGTACCAACTGATGACTTATCTATAGTACATATATCATTTATATTTATATAAACTTGAGTTTTGAATATCTAAAGAAGATTTGTGCCGTATAAACAAGTATTCACCGTATTTTTCCTAATGGAAGCAATAGAGCTGTCTCTAATATGTACAGAGACATTATTTCTACTGGTTTCTCTTTCCATGATATATATTTATATTTATCTTTAATATTTTGATTATAGCTTGATCCACATAGCACTTTTGGTACAAGTAAGAAATTTTCGGCCCGTGATATTGTTAGTCCAAATTTTGCAGGCCGACCATTGATATCAGGTGTGCGTCGGTAGGGGATCGAACCCCGGACCATGTGCATGGCCGGTGAGAGTCCTAACCGCTGTGCCACTGACGCACAATATGCTATGATAATATGGCTTTTTCTTTTTCTACTGTAACTCCTAAGCCAAAAGATCATTGAGTCGGGTTGATTAAAAACCCCGAGTCATTTCTCTTTGCACTGGTT
This sequence comes from Trichobilharzia szidati, assembly GCA_944472155.2. NCBI lineage: Eukaryota > Metazoa > Platyhelminthes > Trematoda > Strigeidida > Schistosomatidae > Trichobilharzia > Trichobilharzia szidati. The sequence continues at coordinate 82,332,841 of OX235274.1, forward strand.
TATGTGCCATTTTTATACATCGTCAACTACTGGTATTTAAGTCTAATTCAACATTCACCATCAAGCTACAGAAACCAACAGATCATCAGAAGTAGAAATCTATAGGTTTTCATGGATTTTGTTTGTAATTCATAGGTAAGGACTATATTTTTAAATTATATGGTAACTTTTTTGTAAGTTAACTTTATATTCCTCGTTGTACGAGAGGTGGCTGTCGTTTCTCAGCTGGCTAAGTGGAGATTCTCAATGGAAACAACATCAGTCACTGGGAATTGCAGCTAAATACAGTTGACAAGTTGCGAATGGGACGAAATTTTCATCAAAGATTCCATTGCTAATTACCGTATACAGAAATCTTATATATTCATTAAGAATTCATCCCGTCAACAGCCTTATCTGTATAGGTCGACTAATCTTGTGTAACCATTCAGATTAAATAAGTGAGACTTCACTTTGTTATATACCACGTGAATATGAGCTAATTTAATCACAATTTGATGTTCTATAGTTAGTTTCTAAGGATTACTTTTGTTTTTACGAGTTGATCACGGATTGATATCAGTTAGAGAACCATTGAAAACCAGGGTGCGTAGTGCCGATGATTCTCAAACTAGGATGAAACAGCTGGCAGTCCAGTACTTCCTGTGTCAGGTTTCCAATAGTTCTCTTACTGATATCAATCCGGGATCAATTTGTAAAAACAATTTGATGTTATTTATTTCAAATTAATAACTAGTTTTCTCAGATGATGGCAGTTCTATTAATTTCTTTTCCTCTATCAGGCAAGAGTGAAAAGGGTTATGCATTTCAACAGACTAATTCTAAAAAAATTATTCAGATTTGTAGGTCACATCCACTGTTCTGAAGGTCTTACATTAATGCAGTTCCTGACTGGCGGTCAGTTGTATTCAGCATTAACTCTTTCGTAATATTTAAAACAAAACCAATTCGTACAAATATATACATATATGAAATTCAATAAAAAGTGCATACCTGATTTAATTTTCATTTTGAATATAAGGAAATACACTTTACAGTTATTTCCATTCAATAGATAGATGTACATATACGTACACGTACACAGGACTCACAGTCAACTGTAATCCACCGTTGAGGTAAGAAGAAAAGTTGTTCAACCAAGAGTCTCTTTGAAATGTATGATTAAAATATTAGTTATGATGATATCTTGTATTTCACAAAGTTAAAGCATGCAATTAAATATTTCCAAATAAATTTGTAATCAATGTGGGTGTTTCTTGAGTAGACAATAAAAATGGAATATTCTCGAGAAAAGTAATGATAATTCTAAGGGGGAATAAAATATCTTGTTTAAGAGACAACTCAATTATGTAGAGACTTTTTGTCTTGTCTGGTACTTATTTATTATTCCAATAGTGATTCTTTTAACTTTTTTTTACTTCTGTTTGTACATTAATTGACAATAGTAAAGTAATGAGGTTCTTTTAGATTCCCTTGTAGTTGATTTTATTGGTATTACAAAATTACTGGTCATGTCCATTCATTTCATTAAGTAAATTAGATAATTCTATAAAAATATATCATAACAATAGGCAGAATAGATAAACTGGATCTCATTATTATTGTTCATTAACCAATCAGAATCGAGGAGGTGAGTAAAAATTTTACAAGAGGTTTCTATATTCACTTCATATCCTCTCTTCCCCTGGTTTAAATAAAAACAGTCTCTCTCTCTCTCGCTCTATCATAATGAAAAATTCACTCTTCCCTCCATATTTTCCTTCTTCTTTCATTGTCGATTTTAGTGACATGCAAAGAGTTAGAGTGAAGGAAAGAGAGAAAGCGAAGGTTAGGCGCTTTATTTCGTTCGTTAGTTAGTTAGTTTGTTTATATGTGGTGTTGTGTACTAATATTTTTATATATGGACATATTTTCAGTATGTATGTGACTAGGAAATTTGTGCATATATTTGTAAGTACGAATAACACATGAATCCGATTGGTTTATTGATGCGTTAAGCACAGTATCCCAACAAACTTTGTTGATGATGAATGGGGAAGAAAAAAGACAAAATACGAAGACCTCAATCAAACATTTTTAAGCAATAATGAATGTATATTTAGTTTAATGAAACTAAAGCAGGAAAGTTGCTTGGTTGGCTGGCTGGCTGGTAGATAATTAAGGAGTTATCCGGTGTCATTAATCATCTATTCTCTTGTATGATGAATAATTGTCAACACATCCTGATGCTTAGTACAGAGTTTACATTTCTACTGGTCAGCTAAATAAAACAATGACTGTTTATGGACTTTCATTTGTTTTCTTCCATCTCAGAGTATACATTCTTTTAGCCAATAGCTATTAAACTCTGTATTTAAGTGTCCAGATACCAGAAATTAGAATTTGTGGGTTATCCATTGGATTCTATCCCAGAGGCTGAATGGTATAGGAACTCACTTTGTAATCCAAAGATCCTGAGTTCAAACACCCTGACGATGGGATCATGAGTGGATAATGCTGAAGAGCCCCAAAGTAGCAAAAACAGGTGTCTGTTTATGTACAGTAAGGAATTTTCAACTGAGTTTCTTGCATGATATTACATGTCTGTCCAGGATGTTCAAATGAAGGGAATAATTGACAGTAGATTGTATGACACAGTTCTATCTGACCTAAAGTGCAACCCAATACATTACGATATCTTTTCTTCTTCTTCTTCTGGAAGTACATGACATTTTGTTGAATGTCAATTGTAAGAAGTCCAGAAGTACATTTTGTGAACCATACACCACCACTTGGGGACGCTCATCTCATGTATTGGGATAAAATGCCATCGAGGATAATGCTTATTCACATGTTTGGTAGAAACTTACGAATCACCAGGTTGTAAATATTTTAAATACTTCCCAGTGTAAATAATACAATTTTTGATTCCTTTTACGTTCCCAGGTTCAACATAGGGCTTCAAGCTAGTGGCTTGAAGTTTCGGTAGCAGTGGTGGTTATTTTTACAGGATGGAGTTGCTAGCCTCATGCCCAACCTTCCTACTTCACCAGTCTTACTACTGGCTTAGTGAGGTAAAGGAGTGCGTCAGTGGCCGGGGATCGAACCCCAGACCAAATGCGTGGTCGGCTAGCATTCTACCGCTATGCCACCGACACATAACAATATTATTAGTGGTCATATCTTACCAGATTTGAAAAAACCGAATAATAGAAATTATACACAAAAAATCGATGGAAGTTTTCTGTAACCCAGTTTTGAAGCAGGCTACCAAATCGGTCTCAGAGGTTCTATGACTGAAGTCATTTCGTAATGGTACTTGAAATCGATCATAACCCTAATAACTATGCATGATTTACAAACTACACAAGAATAAGGTTCGTAGACTACACAAGAATAGGGTTTGAGTAGTGTTAGTCTTATCTGATATAACACACAGTGATATAGTATTATTTGGATGGAGGACTTCACCATGAGCTGACATCAGTTAAAGAACCATTGGAAAACCTGGGAGTACTGGACAGCCAGCTGTTTCGTCAGCCTAGTTTGCAACTCCTCAGCAGTACGCACTCACCACCATGGGTTGGAACCCAGGACCTTCTGGTTACAAGGTGAGCTCGTAGACCATTAAGCCACTGGGACCCCATCCAATATCCAGCCTATGAATTCTAACTTCTGCCAATTCACTGATCTTAACCAACTTCATCATCTAAAAGCGAATTCAGAATTAATTAACGATTTGCTGTTGTAGTTTTATTTTACGTTACATAGATGACTGAGTAATACTAGAACCATTAGTTTTAAATTACCCCATAAACAAGATTACTTATCGGTTTCAGACATTATTTACCGATTGATTGAAGTATATTTCTACGTAGCAGTAATGATCTTCGTTCCAAAATAAATTTCATTTTGGAATTAATAATAGGTATATAAGGTAATGAAGGGGTAGTGATATTTTTATTTCCAGATTTCCCATTTTTCTATTAATTCTCAGGTGGGAGATAAAGCGGTTAGGTTGCTCACTGTTGAAACTGAAAAGCGATTTCATAACTTCCGTCTTCTCCCAACAGTAGCTGATGATATTTTTCAAACTTATAATATCTATACTTTTAATATTCAATAGGTTGAACTAGTGTGACAACAACACAACTTTAGAAACGAAAGGATTCTAGTATTGGAGGACTGTTTTGTCTCAGGACTAATCGTAATTTGAAACATGTTACGATAAATATTTAACGTTACTTACCTTGACAACATGATTAGTATGTATGACTGCTTGAGTTTAGTTACTAGAAAACATTATACTAACATGACTGACTTCAATGCTAACAGGATTATATTACTGGATTCTGAAACCTTCAGTCTATAGAAGCTAAAGTTCGAAGAGAGATCACCCCGAAAATTCTTGTAGCCTTAAATTACCACTCCAGTTAAATTGCTATTTTCAGCATTGAATTACACATCAGTTAGAGAACCATTGGAAAACCAGCTGGGAGTACTAGACAGCTGTTTCGTCAGCCTAGTTTGGGACTCTTCAACAGTATGCACCCACCACAGGGGTTTGATGTCAGCTCATGATGAAATCTTCTAACCAATCAGACAAAAAATCCCTATAAAACCAATACTTGGAAATTAATCTGATGCTCACTGGCGATTGGCCCTTTTCAGGCAGTTAACCGAGGGTTCTAGTGGGATGCCGTGACCAGTTGGGTGCAGCAGGTTGAAGGTGAGGCAGTAACTCATCGAAGAGGACAGTGCGAAATGGTCGCCTTATGTCATGAATTGGCGGAAGTTAGAATTCATGGACTGGCCTTAATGGTCTACGAGCTCGCTCGCCTTGTAACTGGAAGATCCTGGATTCCAACTCGGCTGTGGGTGCGTGCTGCTGAAGAGTGGCAAAATAGTCTGACGAAACAGCTGACTGTCCAGTGCTTCCAGGTTTTCTAGTGGTTTTCTAACTGATGTCAGCTCATAATGAAATCCTCCAACCCCCTTCAAACGAAATTCTCCTACAAAACCAATACTTGAAAACCGATAGATTTCCGAAACTGTGTGTACTATAATCATTGGTTTTATGAAAGTATAAGCATCTGGTACAATAGTTTTAACATCATACACAAAGATATACACACATACATACATGCATGCATGTACATGCACAGATTAAAGACTTTTACTTCCTTCCTGACTGATTTGGTAGTTAGGTGAATTTCAATGAGTTTGTTAATAGACTATGTTGTAGTAAGACATGGAAAGCGGGTTAGTCATTCTTTTCTTTATTTGCCTCATATTTACAGCGAAGATTTTGTAGTTGGTCCTTTTTCCTTCTTACTCAAGTATTCAGATGTTTCTGTTGGTTTTAAAGTATAATTCTGTGAGTTGGATAGATTATAATTATGTCTGTATATACACATATACACATAGATATTGTTAGTTCAAAATTTGGAAGCTGTCTTTGATCTGAACAACACAAACACATATGAAGCCAACAAGACAGAGAGAGAGAGAGAGCGAGACAGAAAGAGAATCACTGAACCGGAAGATTCAATTTGGTTCGATTCTTGCTCATCATGTTTTAAAAATAGCATGTTTGAGTTAATATGTAGGTGTGTATGTGTGTGTGTATTTGGCGGGGTGTATAGGTCTGTGCACCGGTATGTTTTCATCCTGAGCATGGTGTGCAGCTCGGTTTTCTTTTTCTTTTAACACATAAGGGATTACAAATGTATCACTAGTTTTGATCAAAGATTTATTGAATAACTAACTATAGATGAGTTGCGAAAAGTTTTTTTCCCTAGCCATAATTAAATATGGTAAGGATAACAGATACTCACCAGAAGAAGTCGGGACAATTTAGGTAAATGAAACAGCGTATTTGTGCTTCATTCTTCAAATGATTTGATTATAAAGGTACAAAAGTTGTTTTAAATTATTTATGTGAAGTGGAAAGTTATATTTTCCCGGGCTACTGAAGAAAGACTATTACATATTACGCAGGATGTTAAAGGTTGTCAGCAGGATAAGCAAAGTGCCACTTAACCAGCTTGTTAATATTCTGGTTGACAGGCACATGGACTCATGTGAAAAATGGGCCAAATCAATTTTATCTAACTCACATCACCCCCTTCACTCACAACTCTCCCGTTGCATCTCATTAGGCAGAACCAGAAGCCTACATAGAAAACTATATGCTCGCACCAGCAAGTACAAAAACCGAACCATACCTTACTTAGCTCGTGTTCTGTGCGATAAAGAAAGCATTAGGCGTGACACCTATAACTTATTAAATAGTCAGTAGTACAACTAGACCTCGTCTTTCTAACTCATATCATTTATAGGTACAACATTTTCTTTCTTTTTCTTTTCTCTCTCTCTTTCTTTTTTTCCGTTATGTGCTGCTTTGTTTCTTTCTTCCGCTTACGCGAGTAAATATGACAGCACCTACTTTTCTAATACCTTCAAACACTGTTCAGCTTTGGCTTTGCTACCGACATGCCAATATTTTGCTATCATAATTAACTGAGATTTCCTTAATCTATGTGGAATTTTATTTATTGATAATGTACTAACTAGATGCAATACTGTAGTAAAAATGCTGAGAATTCCATTCTGTATCACAAGTACTGTTTTGGAATAAAGCAAATTATTATTATTATTATTTTAGTAATAATAATGAACGCGTGCGTCGGTGTCATAGAGGTAGAGTGCTCGCCAACCACGCAGGTGGTTCGGGGTTCGATCCCCTGCTGACGCATTCCTTTAGCTCTCAAAGCCAGTAATAAAACTGGTAAAGAGGGAAGGTTGGGCATGAAGCTAGCAATCCCATCCTGTAAAAATAATCACCACTACTACCGAAACTTCAGTTCTTTAGCTTGAAGCCCTATGTTCCACTGGGGAACGTAAAGGAATAAAAAAAATAATGAAGGCAATGCGTTAAAATATCATATATCTGCTCTTCGTATAAGACCTTCAAGTAAAGTAGTATTCGGCACCACATCATATAATGCTGCGTTGTTACATCTGAAGCAACATCCCATTCTCTGTCATATTTCCCCTCATCTCCTTTGAGAAGTGCTCTGCATTACGTTGACCACAAATTAAAAATGTGCCTAAGTGAATACAGCAGTAGTAGCCATAGTAGTATCAGCATTATTAATAATAATAGCAGCCGTAAAGTGACAAGTACTAGTGGAAGTAAGATCAATTGGTCAAAAAGAACTGGTAACAAGAAACTCTTGTAACAAATAGATCAAGAACCAGTCTCCTAACAAATAGGTCGAAGGAAATGGAGATGAATTGGAGTGCTATAATATCCTAGACGCTCAGATGGAATGCGAATGGGGAACGATGAGTTGGACATGGGTTCGAGAACGACATGTAGGAGATCATGTGAGGAGAGAAAGAAAGCTTATGGATAGTCGTGGGGTTAGCTAAAAAGGACTTCAGAGGACAGAGTGAAGTGGGAATGTGTTGTTGAAGCTCTATGTTCCACTCGGAACATCTAGAGATCGTAGAAGCTTTAGGATGATTGTAACTGTATTAGCACAAATTGATATTAGTAGTAGGGGATAATTCAGAAGAAATATTTAATTTACTGAAAGATTTTCCACGCTTATTACGAACCTTATAGTCAACTGAACGATAGTTCAGTATGCATTATTTGGACTTGTTATAAACACTTATTCCATATAAGTGGTGAATAAGGAGAATTTAACTGGCTGGAAACCTGAGAAATAGTTGAATTCATGTCGTCATTAATAAATTAGACAAAATTACAAATCAGCTTAAGACACTTGCCTCTATGAACGCTTTCTCTTATTTTTTTTTATGTTTAAACTGGAGAGAATTTCAATTTCATGTGTTTTATGATTCTCTGTAAACAATGAACTGTAGTGGATAAGATGTCTGCATCTTTACAAAGAACAAAACGTCAAGTAATCTAATATGTGTTTATTTAAGAGCATAAATAAGCAAATATATAAATAAATAAATGCGTAGATAGATAGGTAGGTTGGTGTCTGGGCCATGCTTTGATTATATACACATGCATTATGACATCTATAGTGCAAACGTCATCACAACGGGTGATCTCGCCTACTGCTTATGTTTACATACCTACTTACTTACCATTCCATCCTAAAAAGTGAAAATCACTCTTGACAGACGTAAACGTTCTTCGAATATGAATATTTCTGTTATCTTAACCTGAAAACACATGTGCAACCTACTTATATTGGTGAAGTGATAACAGTAGATCAGGAAAGGGGGTACTTCATGCATCTTCCCCCCTCTCTTTATTTCATATCCCAGATCATCATTATTATTAGGAACCGTAAATAAAACAAAAACAGCTTATTGAATATGCTGTCTAAGCGAAACACCCCCTATTATAGAGATCAGTTCAGAATGATTAGAAATGAAGGTGTGTAAATCTGCTTTTCTTTTGTTTAGTTTATTTTCGCATGAATAAACCGTTAGAGAAAACAAAATTAGAGTAGTGCAGTTTGCAGGGAGTGATTCAGTAATAATATCAGTAGTGTTATTATTATTATCATACCTGTCGTTCACATTATACATATCTTCTTCTTCTTTTGCTTTTGTTTAAAACATTCAAATAATTCCCAAAGTCATTCAACAGTTCAATCTGATAAAGCAACGGCTTTGTTTTACTGCTTAATAATAATAATATCAGTTGAGTGAATAATACAGTTATGCACAAATACGCTGTTATCATGATGATCTAAATTTCTACGAGATGGAAGCGATCAACGTTTTTAAAAGAAAAATATAAGAATGAAGGGTAAGACAGGGACGGGGAGCGGGAAGAAGAAGAAAATAAACAAGATTATACCTTCAAGTGGACAGTTGAAGATGATTTGAAGTGTTTTAACTGGTTTAAAGTAGAATAAGACGAGGTATATGGGGAAAAAACCAGATCGAATTGACATATTATACAAACCACTTGTCATTTCTCTTATTTATGTAAAGAATAACGGTGTTTTTGTGTGTTATAATTGGAACTTTGTGATCTGTTCTTAATTTTTTTGCATTTTGTGAAGAGTAAATAACGGTCAGATGAGTATATTATAGGCTACTTATCTAATTATGTAAGCAACTGGTTAAAAAGATATTGTTTATTATGCTCAGAAGGAGTTCGAACCGAATACAATAGTAAGACAAACTGACTGCCTATCATCACCAATGATATTCCTAATTTTGGTGAACTGGGTTATTCTTCAGATTGTGGAGGGTGTGGAGACAGAAATACGTTGGACTGACCGATGAGAAGACCCCAGAGGATGTGGATTTCGCCTGTGGATGGCTTATGTTTAATTTCACACGAACTCGAAGACTTGCAGGAGAAAACCGACAAAATGGCAGGAGAGTCAGGGGGTGAAACAGGACTCCAGGTGTGCATAGGGAAGAGGGAGGTGATGAAAGTAACAAACCAACAGCAACAACAATCAGCACCAATCACCATCAGTGAGAGAAAATCGGAAGAGGTTACTTCCTTACCTTATCCAAGAAGCATTATTTCAACCGCAGGCACTCGGAAGGGATGAGGGTGTCAAAGGCAGTCAGAATTGGAAAGGCAAGACACATCCTCATCGACCTGAAATCAGTTTGGAAATCTTCTGCACTCCACAGCATAAACAACAAGTTTTAATTGAACATCATCACTCACTGAAAAATGCAGGTGCATCCAGTGACGAGTCCCAAATAGGACGAAATGCGCATGCTGGATTCCACTGCTAGTCACCATCCACCAATTAAATAAACATCAAGATTTGGATTTTAAACACAAATGTGGAATCGGTCAGTCAGTTCTTCTATATGGGTCAGAAACTTGCAATTTGTGTTACAAAAAGCATTCCCAACAGGCCACTACAGACTTTAATCAACAACTGCTTTCTTCGCTGGCTGGCTCGATACTGAAGACCAAATAGCCAGCAGGCTAGAAAGAATTAGCAACAAGAAACTCTGACTGGGAACAAACCAACCAAGAGTTGACTGCTTAACAAATATGTAGGAGAAAATGGAAATGGATTGGGCTTTCCATGAAGAGCCCGTGGAATGAAATCGCGCTGAATGCAGGTCATCGCTCGAGTGGAATCCCAATGGGAAGCGATGAGTGGGTCATTGGTGTGAGGGTGACACGCAGGAGATCGTGTGGCGAGCAGGAGATGAGAGATTATGAGCAGCTGTGCACCCAGATGAGGAGGACAGCAGAAAATAGAGCAAAGTGGGGATGTGTTGCTGAAGCCCTATGTTCCACTCGGGACCGAAGGGAATAATAATAGTACCAGTACTTTCGTGGATACGTTAGGAAGAGAAGAAATTCACACTAGATATAAAATATATTTTCATTGTTAGAGGGAAATAATGAAATACAAAAGTATTCAGATAGTTAGGGAGGTAAATCCAGTTAAATAACAGCTGATTTATTCACAACAATGGATTCTGTGCAATAACAGCGACACAGAAGGTGCATTAATACTGTTTAAGTATTCATGATATAACACTGATTTTTCTGTTATCATACTCATATACTTTTAGATAAAGTAATGCTTTTCCTTCTAAAGAAAAATTTCGAAATTTAACGATTTTCTTGGAAAGGTTCTTTCAAATATCCAGATCGCAAAGATGTTGCACCTATCGCTGGTTGCAGAAGATTAAGCCTAACACATATAATTCTACATAAAACGGTAGAGCAAAAATGACTGTTTATTCTCCCACCGATAAGGAGACAGAATTACAATTATTACCAAATGCAAAGTCTGTAAATAAACGTTAATAGAATGTATAATTATACTTCTGATCTCATTGCTCTAGTCTTCTCCCAACCAGTATACGATTAAGCCAAGATAGACTTCCTGTATCTCCCCCTCCAATGGGGACCATTTCGTACAAATAAACGATTCAATGTTCACCCTTACTAACAGATGCTGCCAGGCCAAATCCAGAAAGTTGAGTAGGTCTTCTTAATTCAAGGTATGAAGTACTCATTATCTGGGAATATCAAGCAGTTAAATCCCATACACTGACTGATAAAGCCAGTGAACTTGGAGCAGAATAAATTAAGGAGTAAGTAATCTCTCCTGGTGAGTATCGAGGGAGGTAATTCTCTGGATGGGAGGTAGTATTTCATTGATAATTACTTCTTTTGCAGAGAACATTCTAGTTCTTTGAATCCATACTTGTTCACATCTTGTATATTCTAGTCAGTTCTTTGACGGTCTTTATGAATATTGTGCTTTTTATATTTGAAAGACGAGTGAATTCCCTGAAATAGTAATAATAGAAGACAGGTCAAGAAAAAATAACTGTTACAACGTATAGCTTTAGGTTTATTATTATTATTATTGTATCCTTTAATTCCTAGAGGAACATAGGCCTTCAGCCGTGCGTCTCCATTGCGTTCGGTTCTCTGCTAGAGTCTTTACCTGGCTCCATGTCTGCCCACACGTTTTCATCTCCTCTTTAGGTTTAGTTGCAATTTATTCATCAGTGTAATACAAATTTGTGGAATTGAATTTGCAGGAAAACTCTCTTTTTTCTCTCTTGGTATGATATACAATTATCAAATCATTCACTATATTCTTTTTATTGTTTTGATGTAATAACTGAAGTTAAATGAAAATCTAAATCACAATAAATCTGAAACTCAAATTCCCAGTTTGCAATTTATACAAATCAAAATATGTGATTTGCTTGATATCATAAATGGCAATCGAGAAGGCGAGTGTAAATATGTGACTCCATGTAGTACAAATTAGTTGATATGAGTTATTAGACACCACTTACATAAACTGGTAGTGCTTGACAGCCAGGTTGAAGCAACCTAAACACCGTCTCACTCATTTCAGGTCCAGCTCGTCAGCAGTGGTCTCTGTCCGGTTCATCTCAGGAAGCCAAGTCAGTTCAAAGGAAACTGTGGTGAACTGTCTAAATTGCAAATTGTGAATTTGATTAAACGTATTTCCTGTTCGCCTAAGTAGCTGGCCAGAATTCTGGTTGTTTGGAATGAACTCAACCATCTGATTGAAGTCAAATCAGGCACACCGCTGATAAGTTTGGCTCTAAACGATCGAAACGGCGCTTAGATCAATTTGATCTGTCTGGTGGGTGAGCAAGCACTATTGGTTGATGTCAGCTGTTACTCATGTCGATCAGTCAATAGTGTATAGCTTAAAGCTGAAACCTGTTGTCTTTACTCTTCAATCCACATCCATAATCTTTTGGCTACAAGTTTGGTGGTTGGAGGATTTCATCATGACCTGACATCGGTTAGAGAACCATTGAAAAACTTGGGAGTACTGGACAGCCACCTGTTTCGTCAGACTAGTTTGCCACTCTTCATCAGTACGCACTCACCGCCAGGGTTCGAATCCAGGACCTTCTGGTTACAAGGCCAGCGAGCTCGTAGACTATTAAGCCACTGGGACCCGATTCAATATCCAGCCCATGAATTCTAACTTCTGCCAGTTCACGCGCGACCACTTAGCTTATGATGAAATCCTTCAACCACACAATCATACAAGATCGCCATAAACCAATTGGTTACATTATTTCATCATTCCATAAATACTTATTTTTCCAAGGGGTTTCATATCGTTCTTACACACATAAGTCACTTCTTCAAGTAATCCGTGTACTTACTCATCATGCAGGAGTATTGATTTCCTTGTCTATGCTGAAGACATTAGATAACTTATATAATAATAATAATATAATATGAGTTTAGTAAACAGCTTAATTATCGGATTAATTTAGTCGCTGAATTAGATTTTCTGTTGTAAATATAAACGATAGGTGGGGAGGGGAAGGGGGATATCTTCTAGATGATTGAACTGATGACTTTGACAATGATTACCTCCAATCACCAGTGTATAAATAATGTTCATACACGCACACACACACAAACACACAAATCCGCACTGAAATAAATAAATAAATATTTGTATTAGTTTAATCCTTATCTACACACCTCCTCTGAATTGCATTGATAACCACACCGCTGACAGTAACTGATAAGGAATGATAATAGAAAACTGGTGGTGATTTTTCATAATTTCACTGCATATTGGTTACTTGGTCATAATTCACAAAACTCATGCATCTTAAGCACAAATACGCCATGATGAAAGACAAAAAACAACAACAAATCAATTATTACGGATTTAAAAGGTGGGAGGAGTTGGAGTTGAGCTTTGTCTTGCTGAGGATTTATATGAGAAATATTTCTTGGTAGAAAGTGAGGACAATTTATGAAGATTATGTACACGTTCCTATGACGACTAGAATAAGTGAGCTAGGGGGAAAAAGAGTGGTCCTGACATTGATAGTGGATTTAAGCATATTTTTGTTGTTGATATAAACAGATTAGTAAGATAAAGTTGTTGTATCAGTCGAACCTTCCATTTTTTATGTTGTTGTTTTTCTGTTTTTTTTTATTCCTTTACGTTCCCAGTGGAACGTAGGGCTTCAAGCTAAAGGCTTGAAGTTTCTGTAGCAATGTTTATTTTTACAGGATGGGGTTGCTAGCCTCATGCCCAACCTTTCCTCTTTACCAGCTTTACTTCTGGCTTGGTGAGGTAAAGGGGTGCGTCGGCCGGAGATAGAACCCCGGACCATGTGCATGGTCGGCAACCGTCCTAACCACTGTGCCACCGACGCACACATTCTTCATGTTTACTGTCTATGAATATAAATAATCTTCAAGTGAATCACTGATATTTGAAGATGCAACTTTAGTTAAGGTCTAAGAAGGAGTTTACTCATTTTCGCTCAGAAGGAACACCATTACTCATTGGGAATGCAGGTGGATCCAACTGGCAAGTCCCAAATAAGACGAAATGTACATCCTGCTTTCCTCTGGTAATCACCATCAACCGAAATAACTTCACCTTAATCTTAAGACATCCTCGAAATGTCCGTACTAGAAGCCGTCAGTAGAGGTCGAGCATTCCCGTGAAACACTATAAATCAACAGGAAATAAAAACAAACTTAAAAACGAATATTTTGTGGAATTCGGGATTATGATACTGTCGTTAACAAGTTTATTTGTGGCAATATATAACTTATTCTTTTCATAATTGTTCAACGTCTAAAATCTTTACTGAAATAGATAAAATTACTATGAGGATCAGCTTGACTACATTCTGTTAAACTGTGAATTTGTTTTAAGTTATAAGTTTTCATTAGGGGTGAGAATGGCTGTTTCATCCCATCTTGGAACCCATCATCATCCTGCATCATATAGAATTTTGAAGATATAAAGCTAAAACATTAGGATACAGTGATATATGTTTACAAGTTAAAAGATTTATAAATAATCAGATCATATGAAAACTGCTTCCTTTACAAAACAGTGTTAGCTGGACAACCAGGGGAAATTTGAAGTATCAAATAGCTATTTCACCCTTAGTCACAGCTCTTTGTTTATATTCAGCTCAAAGTGCACATAGGAACAATTTCAGAATACTAAGAATCCAACTCCGCGTCATCATTATTTGATTTAAGCTCAAACTGAGGAGTTAAAGAGTTTTAAGTTACGATTGTTAAGCAGTTTGACTAGTAGAGATCGGTCGTTGGTCCCAAATCTCATAAACCTATACGACTTCGATTAATATGACAATTTCTGGAAACTAAGTAGAAATATTAATTTTTTTAATCAAATTATTTTGTGAGACGCAGATCAACTGTACAACTGGTAATGACCGGTACTTCACTTCCTTCTAATAAGCTCAGGTGTATTTAATATAACAAACACGATTAAGATCATAAATTCGAAGGGTTTAAACTGTCGGACTGACGACCAACAGTAGCCAACAACGGCACACATACTTTGAATATCACTCTGATCGAGAAATAACCTTTCGCAGTTCTGATTCATTTAGTCTAGATGTCCTCTTTTTGGTAAAAATCAGAGGAATTCTGGTAGTACTCTTTGTTATTTATGTGCTCCGAATCATCATTTAGGTTTACAACGTTATGCGAACTGGCGAAACAGCTTTTTAATACCTCATTTCTATTTACTTAGTTTAAACAATGCAACAGACTACTGACTCAAAGAATTGGAAATATTATGCCCTCTCACATCCACCTAGTTACTTCAATGGATTTTATATTCTTCATAAAATCATCAAAAGTGGCTATTAAAATGGCTTCAAAGGGTCGAATTTAATAAATTTGGTGTACAAGCTGGGTGATTCAGCAGTAGAATGCTAGCCAACCACTCCTATGGTCCAGGGTTCTATCCGCGTTTGACGCACTCCTAAACTTTGCTTAAGGTTGGGCTTGAGGCGGATGGCAACACCACTCGGTAAAAACAAAACCACCGCTACTGGAACTTCAAAGCTCAAGTTTGGAGTCCTATTTTCCCCTTAGAAAGCAAAGTAATAAAATAATAAACAAGTTATTCATGGGTTTCATCCATTGTGTAGATGACAAGTAACAATGGAGAATCTATAAGAACATATCTTTGATGGATAGTGTCCGAATTAGGAATTTAGGAGCAAGAATAACTAGAAATAAAGAAGTGGGGCAACAACCAAGCACATAAAAGGTACTTACTTTTAACAAAACAAAAGCAGTTAACAAGTTTAGGAAGAGACAAACAATGAAGGTAATCTGGAACTTGAAATGTTATAAAAGGGGTTCCAAAAGTGCATCGTGGGCAATGAGATCTCATGTAGTTTACTAATGTATCCTAAATTTTAACTGACTCCGAACCGAATAATAAGTATTAAAGCGCCGTATGGACTCACGTCAGATAAGTGTATAGATGTAGGCAGTTTGAAAATTAAAAAGTCATTTAAACAGCATCAGTTATTCAGTTAATTAAAGATGCCCATTAGAAATTTCAAAAGACTAATTAGTGAACAAAGAAAATTTTCTTTTTGGTATCTTGTTCATATAACATTGAATCACTGACATTAAAATTCCAAGAAGTATATGTGAACATTTATATGGATGAACTCTGCTTTGACGCAGAGACTTGTAATAGCCTTCAGAAAAATGATTTAATTCGATGTAACTTCCATCGAAATCCAACGTAGTCTTTGTTGCATGGAGCTTGTAGCGTTGGATGTTCTCAATGAGTTGCTGAAGCACAACACTAAACTATGTGATACAAAGACTGTGTTAGATTTCATTAGCAGTTGCGTCGAATCATATCACTTTTCTAAGGGCTATTACAAGCCTTTACGTCGAAGCAGAGTTCATTCGAATAAGTATTTGCGTATGTCTCTTTGAATTTTGATATCCATTTTATGTCATATCAAGAAGTTACCAGAAAGGAAATATTCTAATTAGTCTTTTGAAACAACTGATCAACCAAGAAATGGTAGATCGTTTTATGCTACCTTCAACTCGTTCATTTTGATGAGAGAAGAACTGCTGGTGTGAACAAGTGTACTGAAAAAGAGAACGTATATAGTATAGTATAGAACGTATAGTATATACTTGGTAGGACTCTGAAGACTGTCAGTAGTGTAAGTGGTATCCCATCGGGCCATATTGTTGACATCCTCATTGACAAGCGCTTAATTTCATGCAACATGCACTTTACCCTCAATTTTCTTTCACCTTACATCTCCTCAGGTAGAACAAGAAGTCATTTCAAAAGACTTTATGCACGCACGTCTAAGTATAAAAATTCCACGATACCATATTTGGTACGTATTTTGTGTGGTGAAAATAGTGTCAGGCACGAACTAACTAATCTTCTTTCCACTAGTAAATAAACAATTCTCTTCAGAATTATTCCATCAACTTTTACTGTTATTATTCCTATTGTGCTTATAGTCCTCTTGGTTTTGCTTTTTTCATAATTGCAAACACCATTTAAGCTCTGTAATAATTGCTATTTTTTATTTCTCCCTTCACCGTGCTTTTTCAAGAGAACATTAGATTCCATATTCTTTAAAATGATAAGTTTTCCATGCTATATCGACAATACTGTTTGAAACAAACCTACTGTTATTATTGCCATTATTACTGTTGTAGTTATTATTCTTATTTTATATTTTGCACATTTTTGACATTATTCCTACTGTAAATATGAAAAGGTTCCTGTGGCTAATATTTTTAAACATTTTTATTTATATTTTGACTAAATTAAATGAAATATTGCGACAAACGCTGAGAATTCCATGCTGTATTATAAGTGCTGTTTTGGGAATAAAGCAGATTATTACCATTATTATTATTATTGTCATTTTAACTCCTACATTTATGGGTAATGGATCACACATTATTTACTGTGACTAGTGAATAAGTTAATTAGCATTTGATCCCTTCACAAACCAGATCGAAATTCAGCTATTTAAAAGAATATGGAAGAGATGGATTACGGTCAGTGATCCGTTACATTAGACTGTTACATGAAAGATTACTGATTTCAACGTTAAGACAGTAGCTTCTGATTCCTTTAGTGACTGAATGGTCCCCCTTATTGTATAAGTGGTGATATTTCTCAACAGAAAACAATACTGGAAGTGTTCTTCTTTTCTGATAATAACTACTACTATTAGCAATATATGTAAGTTGTACTAAAACAGTGGGAAAAAAACTACCTTGCTTTAGGATGCATTAGATGAGGTGAACTTGAAACACTACTGCAAGTCATTTTCTTTGGCACCCATCAAATGAAAGATTCTGTGGGTTCGTTAAACATATGCATCATAACTGAGTGGGCTTTATTGGTTGACCACTTGCGTCTTTCATGATTCGGGATTATAAGCATTGTTCCTTTACGTTCTTAGGAGGAGATTGGGCTTCAATGACATATCTGCATTTCAACCTGTTCTCTGAAGTCCTCTGTAACTGGCAGCACAATTGTACATAAGCTACGATCCCCTCCTCATACGATCTTTTCCATATCAATATCGAATACCGAGCTCATGGTTCATTTCTCTTTCAGGTTTCATTCTACAGCCTGACACACGATTTCACTCAGTAGTCTTCTTAGTGTGTGTCCTATCCATCTACATTTTCTCCAGCATATTTGTTGGGTAATAGGTTATGGTACAGGATTAATGATTTCCAAAATGCTTACAGGCTTATAGTTCTTATCTTCTGAATTGTATGTAGCTCCTCGATTAGTTTACAGGATCAAGTCCGAAATATCTTTCACTTATTGAGTTGTATAGTGAGAAACAAAGTGAGTTCGTTTATGAAAGGTAACTGAATTCGCAATTTATCAGTTATACCAGCAATGAATAATATACAAAAAATGAGGTAATTAATTCATAAATGTAACAATTTACGATGTGCATAGAATGAACATAGCACACTTCAACCTATTTCCCATCTTTCGCGACAGAAAAGTGGGGTGTGAAGGTGAATGAAATTTATGACTGTCTATGTGTACATATATACTTATTTAAAAAAAGCTTATATACCACTTTATGGTTTAGTGAAATAACGATACTTCACTTTCTGGGATAATCCCACAAGTAACTATAACCCCAACCCCAACCACCACCATCACCACAACCACGACCAACAACAACGACTTAATACACTCCACCCTGCTTCATTTTCATATACATTCGTTGCAAAACTGGTTTTTCTCTCTCATGGGGGGAAGATACCCTAAATGAAGATCATTAATATAATTGAATCAAATGACAAATTGTCAACCATCTATCTACCTATCTATCCATCCATCTATCTTATTTTCTTATTAAGTTTTCTACGACAGGTGTCAGCTTTTCCCAATACATAATAATTTCCCATAGATATGAAGAACAGGTATAGCATACTAAATTAGAGAGAGAGAGAGAGATATAGGTAGTGTAGTGTTTACAAAGGTGCAAGTGAAACGAGCTAACAACAGAAAAAGAAGCTCTTTTTTGCTGTCTTCTCTGTCTTTTAATTTCGAAACCTACCCATCAACCATTTGAGTAAATAACTAAATTATTCACTCAAATATCTTTTTTTGTGTTTTAAAAACTTCAGTAAAACAAGAAAAGGAAAATTAATTTCACTATATATCCGTATAATTTAGAAATGTGAATGATAAAGATAACTAGTGTTTCGTTTATTTCGAGTACTAATTGTGTAAGTCATCAGAAGTTATATAATATTTTTAATTTTACATATATTTAAAAACAATTTTAGGTTTATGAAGACTAAACTAATTTCGATGAAGACCTCGTTGAAGGGTAGGCATTATATTTGGCGGTGCTGTTGAAAATACGGAGCATAGGATTCAGTAGTGAGCATTCATGACCTTAGTGAGCATATCACTTTGGCGGCAAACATTTCGGTATTGAGATAGATGCTTTAAATTATTGGTATTACAGATAATGATCTAATTTTCTTATTTTGATCTGAGATCCCGATGGTTAATTGAACACTATGTGATGTAAATGTTAGTAAATAGACAGAATTTCACTCCTTTGTAAGATTGTCAGATTGGTTTGGGGTGTGATGTAATGGTCACTTATTCCTTTCCAATTCTATGGCTAATTTCATCACTCTCTACTTACCATTCAAAAGTTTTTACTAAGTTGATGGATAAAACTGATAGTAATAACGATGGACACTGTCATCGAATCTTAATAGAAACGCCAATATACTTGATTAATATAAATCCAGTTAACGAACTACCCAGAAGGGGTATTCCACAATTCTGAAATATCAGTATTAGCAAAGAACACATGAAACCATTCCTGATTAGTAGACAGACACTGTATCGATATAATAGAAGTGAAAAATTTTTAAGTAGTTTCTCATTGATTAGAGATAGTAGACAGGTCCAGTATTGAATCGAATTCGCAATCTGCGAATTGACTGGTCATTTGCGATTTACATAGTTCGAGGTGAATATCCACCACAGTTTCATCTGGTAGCCAACATTAATTAGGTCTGATTTGCTTGATACGATAATTGCAATCAAGAACCAGTTGGGCTCGCTAGCCAGACAGATTGAAGTGATCTAAGCCGAAGACGGCCGTTTCACACGTTTTGGAGCAGAGCTCATCAACCGCGTGGCTGGTTTAACTCGGATTAGAAAGCCAGATCACTTCGAAGGAAACTAGCGAAATTTCACCTCAAACAGTGTAAATTGTGAATCGCGAATTAATAAATTATCAGTCGCTTGGATTCCGAGTGGAACATAGAGCTTCAACAACACATCCTAATTTCATCTAGTCGTTTGTGTGCAGTCGTTTTTAGTTGTCTCCACGATCTTCCATAAGCTCTCATCTCCTCCTCATACAATCCCTTCTATATCACCCTCGGACAAATGTTCAACTCATGGTTTCTCATTTACTTTCCACTTGAGGGCCTGGTGAATTATGTCACTTGACAGTCTCCTCAGCGCACGTTCAGTTCATCTCCATTTCCTTCGGAATATTTTTTGAACTAGTTATACTTTCCCCGTTGGTTCGTTTGCAGATTTCTTTGTCACCAATCCTTTCTAGTCATCTTATCTTCGGAATGGAGCCATTGGAGACATTAGTCTGCATTTACCTGCTGTAGACGATTTTCATGACGAGTGCAACAAGTCTCTAAACTATGCACAAGCACTGAATGACTTGACATCAGTATTCAAAATCCAAATTTTGTTCTTTATGTTTACTGCAGTATATTTCTAGATCGATTTCAAATTAATGAACGTCTGTCCTGTCTTTCCGACCTTGGCTGATCTTAGCATTCTCACAGGTGCCACCTGCGCGCAGTTGTAAGAATATCACCTAGATAAGTAAAGAAAGTGACTTCCTTAGAATTTTTCCTGTCGATAATGATTGGTGCTTGTTGCTGTTGTTAGCTAAGTATCTTCATCACTTCTGTTTTCTCTATGTTCACTTGGTGTTCTGTCTTCATTGCCTACTTCTCCATACAAATTTTTGGTTTTCGCCTGTGGATCTTCGTGTTTCTGTGACAATAAACATAAATCTTCCAAGAAAGTTCAGATTTTCTAGAGTTCTCTTATTGGGCCAACGTATTCATTTATTGGTAAATCATACAGTGGTGTTGTACAGTAATATTTACTGATGACCACGTTTCCAGCACAAATTATTGCCACTCATAATCATATCGAGGCACTCACACAACTTTCTTGCTTCATTTATGTACATGAGTAAAAATTGACTAGATATTTGATTAAAATCAATATAAGAAAAAGTAAACTCGGCATGAATATTAGTGTTGTTAATAAAATACAATAGGATGGGAAACAAGACTAGCGTTGTCAGTCAATAAGATGGGAAATAAGATGTTTTTATAGTAAAATAAATAACTTGTTAGAATGTTGTAATGTGAATTGAATACATTTTAACATTATTTATTATCCTCTGATTTGACTGGTGGTAATAATATCTTCCATATCTCAGGTATTTGCGTTGAGTCACATCTTTGCGTGTGTTGGGTGTAGACTCAATGAACCAGGATTCAGTAATCAATCTCTCTCTCCACCTACCTACATTACTTTTTAGAATTTTGACTCTGTATCACCCTATTTTGTGGTTGTGTGTTAATGCATGCAGCGCAATCGCTGAGCTTTTTTCTAAATTACCTTCCTTCTCGGGATCAACCATTCTTACCTTAGCTAAATTCTTATGTTCCGATAATCTGGCCACTCCCGATCTACTAGTTTGACCTATGTAGTTCACCTAACTCACAGTCATTGCAAGGTATTTTGTAAATTATATTACTTTGTCTAATTGGGTCCCCCGAGTCTTTTAGCCTACAGAGGTTGTCTCTGAGTGATTTTGCAGGTTTGAATGCCACTCTAATTCCTCCACGTAGGGTTTCAGATGTGCCCTCCTTATATGGTTAAAACGGTAAATGCTTTAAATTACTTCCCATCCTATTGTATGGTCTTTTATTGATAACACTCATATTCGTTCCGAATGTACTTAATCTTATATTGATTTTATTCAAATGTCTCGTCAGTGTTTACTAATGTATATAAATCAGGCAAGACAGTTATGTGAGTGAGTACCTTGATATGATTATGAGTGGCAATAATTTGTACTGGAAGCGTGATCATCAGTAAATATTACAGTACGACACTGTTTGATTTATCAAAATAAAATCTTATCCATAATGGAGTTATACCCTACTACAGTGTCCAAGTTTTGTACTTGTATTCTTTTATTTTCACTCCACATGACCTGCAACATGATCTAGTCGAGCAAAATCACGAATATGATCGATGACAGTAGGCAGGCTGTTTTATTTTACCCTTGTCTTCATGTGAAAGACATCACCTATTTTACCAGACGGTCCTAAGCCCAGAAAAAGATGGAAGACTGGGCGTGGAGCTAGACACGCTACACTGAAAAATCAGCTGAATCACTACAGAAACTTCAACGCACAGAAGAAATAGAAAACAGCAACACCAAAATGGACTTATTATTCGCCAATTAATTTGTAGATTGCCAATTTAATTTAATGTGTTGACAGTTCCCCAAAGCAGCTAGCTAAAATTCCTGGCAGTTTACACTGTTGCAGCTGTCTGAACTGTGCCAAACCTCGTACACTAGTGATAATCGCTGTCCATAGAGAGAGAAACGGCGGGGCGATGTTTACATCAGTTTCATGTGTCTGGCTGGCAAGCACTGCTGGTTGATGTGAGTGGCCTCTCGAGTACTCATATAAATCAATCGGGAGTATACAGTAACAGGATTCGCAATACTCGGATGTTATAATCCATCAGCCTGAAATAAGTTTACCACAACCAGTGATGATCGATTAGAGGACAGCGATAAGGAATTAATTCTCTAGCTCATACAAATATATTGTATAGGGAGAATAAAACAGAAGAACTTAAATCGATTCATTTACAGTTACTTTTTTCTTTGACTAATTTACTGTTTCCACTTCTGAAATGTCTGTTAAGTAGTCTAGGAGAAAAAAAAGAAACTACAGACAGAGGAGTGGACGGACTATCATAATTCCCAACAATGTGATGATGATTTATTTAAGCTGGTCTGGAGGTTACCTAAATATCACATGCTTAACAATCATTACTGATATTCTCTCAACTGAGTTAGTATTATGGCAAATTAGGATAAATGACGTATTAAAGTAATTATTAGTAATCGATATTTTATCCGTATATATATTTTATCATGACATTCAGATAGGGAGAGAGAGAAAAAAAGAGTAGTCACAGTAATTCTACAGTAGAATGTAATAATAAGTTTTTTATGAAATGTCTGAAAACTCTAGAGACTGAAATCAACTACCCGATCGATAATGAATGGAATAACTGAGAAATAAAAAGAAAGGAGAAAGAGACAAAAACAGGAAGAAACTATAGACAGGATAATCAGTAAGTTCAGTAATTGATATCTATAACGGAAATATTGATTTTTTTTCATTAGTAGTAGTTGTATTAGTGACTTAACAATATATGACTTAGACTGGACACTAGTAACTAGTGGTAATGTGTCTAGTCCTTTCTTTGGTGCAGACTGAATTCTATCGGTCAAGTTTGTAATGTGGCCACCATCCTAGGTAGCTTGCCATCACGGTGTACATTGATTTGGCGATAGTTGGAGACAATCGGTTACTGGAAGCCCTACCTGACCTAGGTTTTGTGCTAGTTAGCACTCACCAGTCAGCGAGGCGCATCTCCACCCTCGAAGGAAATCATGTCTCTTCTGAGACGCGAACCCCCGTGCTGCAGTCAGAGACGTTACCACTAAGCCTCCAACAATATCATCAAATACATGACTTAATTGACTTGGTTTTGGGCATAACTAATGAAAGAGTAGAACTTGAGCACTGCAGTAGAATTTAACTCTGCATTGGATAAGTTAATTTCACATGACGCATACTGACTGAAAACCTCATGGTATTTGGGGCACATTTCGTTGCTCATAATCATATAATTATACTCAAATGATTTCCTAACTTATTTTAAATAGCTGCAGCCACCCCCGTTTTTATTGTAATTTTCTGTTTCTTTTTTACGAGTTGATCACGGATTGATATCAGTTAGAGAACCATTGAAAACCAGGGAGTACTGGACAGCTGCTGATTCATCCTAGTTTGGAAATCATCGGCAGTACGCACCCACTGGGATTCGAACCCAGGACCTTCCGGTTACAAGGCAATCTCGTATACCATTCAGCCACTGGGCCCCAATTTATTGGCTCATGAATTCTATGCATCCAGGACAGACATTAAATCATTTCTATTCCCAACTATATTGCTTCCTAATACTTTTATCCTATCCCACTCTGTTGTGTGGTCACATAAAAGTTCATACTTAGTAATACCTCAGTTTTTTCTAAGTTAATTAGCAGTGTTAAACATTCTAGACCTGGCTAATTTCTTATGTTCTGATAACCTAACTTACCCTGTGACTTATGTGTAACTAACCTTATACTTATAACCTTATAGTCATTAAATGGAATTTAGTAAATTATATTACTTCGCTTAGCTGAGTTTCTTTTGAATACTTAAGCCGACAAAGTTGATCTCTGAGTGAGTTGGTTGGTTTTATTGTCATTTTAATTCCAGCCTTATTAGGAGTCCTGTGTATGGCTTGTGATGAACACATCCCAATAAATTCAGGCTTGATGAGTGCAGCAATATTCGAATAGTCTAATTACCACGTTGATACTTTTAATAATAGTTTCAAATAAGTAAAGGTGCAGAAGATTACGGAGTTGACAGTAATAAAATGTTTTCACAAACGGATTTATACACATAGGAAAGGTAAGTTTGATTGGACTATCATTTCTTTAATATCTTTGGAAATTCATCAATGCAAACCCGAACTCTGTTTAGAGAAAAAGTTTGTCCAGTCTCTTATTCTACCTTGGTCTTAACCTCTTCACTAGTCGTTCCCTGCAAAAAATTTTCAATTTTATTTTTAGTTTTGCGTTTACTCGAATAATTAATTCACTATTATCACTCTCATATGTTCCTCTCGTACATTTTCACACCCTCTTCACACTTGTCAAATTGACACTCAACTACTTTTCTTCTCACTCAATGGTAATTTTAACCTTATCAAATTTCTAACCATTTCTTTCTTTGTGCCGCTGAGTACTACGTAATTTACAACTTTTATTTTTTACTTCTAAAGCCACTTCTGAGCAATTATATCAGCTACGTCACCCCCTGTCACTCAATACTAGACTACTATACATTTCTTTTGGTAAATGTAAACACGACCGTACAGCCTCTGAAGATGATTTTGTCGATAAAGAAACTTTTCTTCACTGAATTTGTCTTTTATTTTCTTTATGACTCACTGGGTATTTTCGGTGATTTAATTTCTTTATTTTGATTTTGCCCAAATTAAAATGCACAATGAATTGATTGACTACAAGGGTACTGTGGTCACTAGTAATGACCAATCTCTATCTACACTGGCGACTAATTTAACTGTCTGGTTATTTGTTTTTGAGGTGTAATTTCGCATAATTTAACACTTTAGATATGATACAGAAGACTTATAGCTCAGGTGGATAATTTTGATGTGGTTGTGTTCTCTGAGCTGGATAGTTAATTTGTGAAGCTTTCATCGCCCTACTGGGTAATATGTTCAGCGCATACTTCACTGTGAAGTTTAGTAGGGCGATGAAAGCTTCACAAATTAACTATCCAGCTCAAAGAACACAACCACATCAAAAGTTAACATTTTAAATGTGCATTTTATCGCGTCTGAGTCATCTGATTGCTCATTTTTCCTCAGTCTGTTTACATGACTGAAAAATACAATTGAATTTCCAGTCACTCTGTAGGCAGAGTTCCTGATTTCCAGGTAAAAATCTCCAATTTTGAAGAAAAAACAACCGTATCCGCAAGAAACAGCGAGGAATTATCAGATATAACCGGCAGTTAGACTATCTAATACAGCTTTACTTTAGGAATTCTTGTTTGATATTAGTTATTGGTCATTAAAATCGATTGGTTCTAACTAGTGGCTTGGAAATTACCATATTCTGTTTATGCCTACTGCATTACGGGAATCATTCACTTACTTTCGTTGAATCTTGTGTTTCTGAAAAACTGATAAATAGCATGGTACATAAAATAAATGCATATTTAAAAAAAATTATTCTGTTCCAACCGAAGTGTCACTGAAGTTATTCCTGAGTATCCTAGATACTATGATTCCTTTTGATGAGGAATTTTAATTACGACTTCTAAATTTTCAAAAGAATGGATACTGAACAAAGAATACTCTTTTCGATAACTTCATCATCAGTCTCTACAGTTACATATTCATAATAGTAGTGAGTGAATTAGTGTTAGGGACAACATTAATATTGTTTAAATAAAATCGAATCAATAATAATATCAATAGATTACAGTTCAATAGCATAAACATAACAATAAACTGAATGTCAGAAAAATTAGGAAAGATAATATTACAAATTCATGAATTTCTAGTCTCCACTGAAGGCCAGAGCAGTGGTAGTGGCTGGTTGGACTTGCTTCTTTTGCACACAAAGCGCTGACTGTTGCACGCGAATTGCGATAGCCTCTGCTGTTTACAGCAGACGGTGTTTCTATGTTTTTGGCAATTTATTTGGCTCCCGGGAGATGATGATGGGGAAGGATTCTTCAATGGTGGCTGGATTTGTGGCCGGTTTGGACCAGATGGTCTAATATCGAGCGGTTTATGGTTTTTACTACACCTTTACTTAGCCATACTGGGAGATGTTCCCAAGTGAGCACGAAAAATCAAGTTCCTAGAGCAACAGTAGATATAACTCGCTCATGTACATTTGATTCAACTTATTTCCATCAGTTGCTTTTAAAATTACAAGCTATTTACCAGGTAAGCACATCCTGAGGAGAATTCACTTTGGTTCGATTATTCTTTATGTGAATACATCTCAATAGAAAAAGTCAGATAGAATAGAAGGGAACATTTTCTTCTGTGCACAGGTTCTTCCCACTGTGAGGCACTTTACGAACATGACTAAATAATCAGCATATCAGCAATTTAGTGACTGTTATTAATATAGATAGAATATTTATTTCAAGGTATATTATTCTATTATACATAATCATACACGTGTTCTAATAAAAAGCGATATTCTTTATTCCCTTTTATGTGTCTGTTCATTCAACCATGTTATTATACTATTACTGGTGTGTATACCTCAACAGGGAGTATAGTCAGGTATTCTCAATGATTACACTGATATGTTTAATATTCATCAGGAAGCAAAAAATGATGATAAAGTATGTAATACAGTTGCTATGGTGACAATAAGTTTACTTTTCTCTTTATCCAAGAATCTGTGGCAAAACGAATGTTCATAATAAAGTCATATTTACTTAGTAATAAGTAAAATATTAGTCTGTGTTATAAAAGAAAGACGAAGAATGTGAAATCTTTATCTTAATTTAAAAGAATTTTCTTTTCATCTAAGTTGAACTTAATAGTCTGTTGACGGTTATCCATTTTTAAAAAGTTTTAATTACACTCATAGAACATGTCAGAGATGATACAAGTTATTTAAGTGATTTGTAACAGCAGAAGGCAAGACGCGGAAGCCAAGGTATATTTTCAAGTGATCAAACAGTTATTTATATCTATAAAGTTTATTTTATTTAACCAATCATTGAGCGTGTGATTTTGGTTTATATGAAACGACATGAAACAGAATGTTCAAATATATATATATATATATATATATATATACAAAATACTATATATATATATATATACATATATATATATATAGTATTTTGTCCCTATGCAGTATTGAACTGTGGGAATAGCATTCAGATGTTAACACCAACGCCAAAAAATACAATGATTCTTACTATGAGAATAATATTCCTTTGATTGGACACTAGTAACTAGTGTGACGTGTCTAGTCCTTTGTTTGGTGCAGACTGAATTTTGTCAGTCAGGTTAGAATCTCAGAAGGGACACGAGTTCTTTGGATGTTGGAGATACACCTCGCTAACTGGTGAGTGCCAACTAGCACGAAACCTAGATCCAAGACTTCTTGTGGCCGATTGCCTCCAACCATCTATTATCATCAGAATAATATTCCGTTGGAATCCATTGTCTGTATCATACCACCACAGATTGTTAAGATACTGGTGAATTATCTAAGAATCAATTGACAGTTGCTGGTTAAAAGATCCAAGATTGATCTATGGTGGTTTATTCATATTTAGAAAAAAATCTTACTTTCATCTGATTAAACATAAATTAAATATTAAAAGTAATATTTAACTCTGCATAGTACGCTTGCGTTGTTAAATGTACATGGACTGTAACCAGTAGTGTACAACAGTCTCTATCAGATAGCACATCATCCAGTCAAAACAAAGCCATAATCATTTACAACTCTGATCTTAACGTAGAGGTTAGTAGAAATTTTCACTGTTATGTACATAAAATGGGTTCACAGTGTTTGAAGCAATGGTTGTTGAGTTTGGGGTTTCAGTAGGGATATCACTCACTGGGAATTGAAGGTACAATTAGTTGACCATTCCCATATATGACGAAAAGCGCATTTTGGATTCCCCTGCTATTGACAATCCAGCCAGTAACATCATGTTAATCTTCAGATATTGCCGAAGCGTACGTACTAGGAGCTGACACGTCGACAGCAGAGTCCGAACATTTCAGTCTGTTATCCTGAATCAACG
This sequence comes from Trichobilharzia szidati, assembly GCA_944472155.2. Lineage (NCBI taxonomy): Eukaryota > Metazoa > Platyhelminthes > Trematoda > Strigeidida > Schistosomatidae > Trichobilharzia > Trichobilharzia szidati. The sequence goes on from OX235274.1 coordinate 82,361,426, forward strand.
GGAATTACAAAATTAACTTAAATAGAGGGAAATAATGAGTTGCTTAAAAATGCTAGTTTTAAAATTATGGAGAATACTTACAGCTGAGAGAATGTGACAACTCATCACTTTTATTACTACACTAGTTTCATTAAAACACCCAATTTTCTTAACCGGTTATGTATTAAGTAACTCCACCCAAAACTTACTAATGTTCACCTGTTTAATTAAAATAACCATAACCAACTGTGTTTTTGTTTGACAAACTTAATGTACACATACATACAAAATAAACCGTATATATATTTTCGACTGTACAGCTAAGAAAATGAATTCGCCTAAAAAAGAGACTCTTCGCTGAACTATGTGTTTTGTTTTCATTAATGCCTGGATGGGGATTATCCATGAATCAGTATTCTGTCAGTAGTAGTTTTTGAGTTGGAGTTGTATGGACCAGAACTGTCAATTACTGTCCAGTGATTATCAGTGATATTTGTGAAATGACTCATCTGAACTACTTCATATGCATTTGCATCACATCTTTTTTCAAATGCATCTTTGAAATATGCGTTCACTATGGGCTTATAATATCTTATTTAAGTAGTATATTAAGTTTTAGAAGTAAGCAGTTTTAAATATAAATAAGACATAAATAGTGGTTTGTGCAGAATACGATGACACTGTCGTTTATTTCATCGACTTCTCATAAGTTGTGTAGAATCTAAAATATTAATTAAGTATGTGTACAGAGAAAATTTTTAACGTGCTTACAAACGTGATATTATGTCATTTAACAAGAGACTCCAGAATTAGTAAACAGTATTCAGAAATTAAACTTATGTAGCTTATGCACAGAAGATATAAGTTTAAACAAAACATAATAAAGGCTTGGTTACAACAGAAAAGAAGTTGAGCAATGGAGACGAGGATTGAATAAGTAAATGATGAGCAACTACTAAGTTGCATAACAATATGGTGAGTTCAACTCAAATCACAGAAACAATAAACTACCAAAGTTACACTACAGCCAAAAAGAGAAGTTAAAGCTAAAGATTATGTAATTAAATAGATCGAGTTGCCAGAGAAGGAAAAGACTCATAACTATTTATTTCTGAGCACATAAATCGATTTTCAGGCTTTTGGTAGCAATTGCTTCGGGCAATCCTGAGGAGAAGTGAACTACAAATTGATAATTTTTAGGGGATTTGATGGTGTCCACCTCATGATGAGACACCTGACTACAGCGCTACTGAAAGCATTTGCTCCTTTAAAACGTAAACGTTTTGGAACATGTTCAAAAAAATCGGAGGTATGCCTTTTTTCTGTTCTCTCAATGTAACACTCGTCAAATATATATACATAGTTCTTTGATTGGACACTAATAACTATTGTGATGTGTTTAGTTATTTCTTTGGTGCACTGAATTCTGAACTGAATTCTCTTCGTCACGTTTACAACGTGGCCAACATTCTAGGTGGCTCGCCAACACCGTGCACATTGATTTGATGATATTAGATGGTTGGGAGCAATCGGTTACTGGAAGCCCTACCTGATCTAGGTTTCGTTCTAGTTGGCACTCACCAGTCAGTGAGGCGTATCTGAAACCTCGAAGGAACTCATATTCTTTCTGAGATTCGAACCCACGTCACCCAGTTCTACAGTCAGAGACGTTACCACTGAGCTACTCAGGCTCGCGATTGACCTCCTGTAGAACTGTAGTGGATAATTTGATTGGACACACAGGAGGTCAGTCGCGAGCCCGAATAGCTCATTTGTGGTAACGTCTCTAACTGCAGTACTGGCTGACACCTGTTCAAACCTCGGAAGGGACATAAGTTCCTTCGAGGTTTCAGATACGTCTTGCTGACTGGTGAGTGTCAACTAGCACGAAACCTAGGTCAGGTAGGGTTTCCAGTAGCCGATTGCCTCCAACCATCTTATACATACAAAGTTCTTTTGTTATTGAAAAGATTTCTTTCAAATATTGTCTAGCTAACATAGAGTGGCAGATGGATAGATAGATTGGTAAATGAAATGTTTACGTGAAATATGTTTATACTGAACTAAACTTAGAGAGGAAGAATGACGCAATTCTTTATTGAAAAACTTTCGCTTTTATCTCCTACCCCTCACTGGCATCCCCATCCCCATCACCACCATCCCCCGACACACACACATGAATACAAAAGCATAAAAAATGGAGAAGAAATAAGTCTACACTTCTTTACATGTCGTCTTTGACTATTTGTTATTTCGTGCATTTCTTTTATCTTTAATCACTTTCCTTCCTTTTTAAAAACACAGAGATTTAAAAGAAAGTTGGTCATGCAGTATAATGATGATGATTATGATTATGGTGATGACTTAATATTTTACACTACTGTCTTTTAGTAAAATAATAATAAGACTTTGAAATTATGCAATCAGTGGAACTAATAAGCAAGGAAACTGTGGATAAAAATGACTAGAAATCCAGTGTGTGTGTGTGTGTCAGTGTTTGTGTGGCGTTCCAGACGAAGTTGTGTTGAGAAAGAAGATGGAGAAAAACACATCACATATTGTTTTAATTAATCATTTATTTAAAATCTCCCATGGGGATTAGGATAAACACTACTTATTTCACTAATTATAAATAATAAGTCTGAACAGTTTTCATAAGTTTTATGGTTATAAATGAATAATGTTGATAATGTTATGCCTTTGAAGGTATTCTCCATCTACTCCGAATATTTGAGCAAAAAATTATTCATGTATCTTTTCCCGATATATTTTTGAACTGGTGTTTAACTAAATTTGGGAAAGAGAAACGATGAAACATTTAACGCAGTCAGTTAATCTACAGTTGAGCACCGAAATCGCCTCGTATTCAGCTTTCTAGGCACTGTCAACTCAGCGGGTGTCTGTGAAAAGTCTAAGTATACTTGGATAAGAATGAAAGGTGATTGTTGAACCTGTGAGTAAGTAAGTGAGTATAACTGTTTAAGGTGATCATTAAAAACAAGTATTACATAACAGTAATTTAGAGATTACACTTAACACTGATGAAAGTAAAATGATAATGCAATATAAATTTTATTTGAGTTACTTCTTTCATGCAAAATGAATTTAAACTTCATGCAATTCTTCCCATTAATAAACTTGAACAAAGCAAGAACAACAATTGTACCAGGATAATATGAGCTCATTTTTTATTATTTCGAGGATTCTTCTCAACTGGTTACAACCTGAACGATGAAAAATATGAATTACATTACATTAAAGATTTGAACATAATTTTCCACGATCACAAGGAGTAACTGGTAGGAAGTAAAAGTAGCATTAGTCCGGAATGATTTAACTAATTAAGAGTTACAAACACTGACTATTTATAGAATAATTCAAATGAACTGTGATCAATATTTGACAGTTTATAAATATTTATAGAATAATTAGGCAATTAGGCTTGGAAACAAAAACAAGCTGTTGTATTTTTTTGTCACCAAGGCAGTGCAAGATTCACCACTGTCTCTTTCTGCGTACATAGATTTGGTTTCAGTCGTCTGATAGCAATTGCTTCAGCAAAGCGTAGCAAGTTAGGTTTCTTTTGCTTGTTGATTATTTTGAATGACTTCAAGTTGTCTACATTATGACCAGTGTCTAATAGATGACGCGCAATTGCACTGTTTAATACTTGTGGACCTTTCAGTCTCAGGTTCTTTGGTATGTGTTCAGAAATGCGGACAATAACCCTTCTCTCTGTTCTTCCGATGTATGAGACAATCAAAAGTGGACAAATACCCACCTCATGTTACCTCCAACTGTGTCTACCAATTTACATGTACGTGCCAAAGCACATACATCGGAAGAACAGAGAGAAGGGTTATTGTCCGCATTTCTGAACACATACCAAAGAACCTGAGACTGAAAGGTCCACAAGTATTAAACAGTGCAATTGCGCGTCATCTATTAGACACTGGTCATAATGTAGACAACTTGAAGTCATTCAAAATAATCAACAAGCAAAAGAAACCTAACTTGCTACGCTTTGCTGAAGCAATTGCTATCAGACGACTGAAACCAAATCTATGTACGCAGAAAGAGACAGTGGTGAATCTTGCACTGCCTTGGTGACAAAAAATATATATATATATATATATACAACAGCTTGTTTTTGTTTCCAAGCCTAATTGCCTAATTATTCTATAAATATTTATAAACTGTCAAATATTGATCACAGTTCATTTGAATTATTCTATAAATAGTCAGTGTTTGTAACTCTTAATTAGTTAAATCATTCCGGACTAATGCTACTTTTACTTCCTACCAATTACTCCTTGTGATCGTGGAAAATTATGTTCAAATCTTTAATGTAATGTAATTCATATTTTTCATCGTTCAGGTTGTAACCAGTTGAGAAGAATCCTCGAAATAATAAAAAATGAGCTCATATTATCCTGGTACAATTGTTGTTCTTGCTTTGTTCAAGTTTATTAATGGGAAGAATTGCATGAAGTTTTTGAAGAAATGTCTCTCTTCTCAATCCTTTAAGTCACTGAATCGCCTGGTGACAATACGGTGCAGGATATCTGGAGAGTTGACTCGTCTGAGGTTCTTTGAAGAATGTCTATCTACCTGCTGTTTTCCACGCCAGTTTTTCAAGTCTGTCAGGCTTTGCAAGTTGCCACCATCGCCAAAAAATCTCCGACGTGTCGCGAAATCCCAAATCGAGTACACCAAACAACTCGTTTCTAGATTAAAGGAAGAAGCTGGTGGCTTTGACCATATCCTAAACGAAATGAACTTAGTCTGTAGAATCAAGTTCACCAATTTCATTCGAGAGGTTCAGAACAAAACAAGCGTAAAATCCGAGAAAACTTTATCGAAGACGCTGATTAAAGAAACACTGTGTGAAGGAATTCTGGAGAATCCTGATAAATTCGTATTTAACTTGTCAAGTTATAAACTGAGTCAGATAGAAACAGAAGCACTTTCACTGGGATTCAGATTCCACATTCCAACGAAATTTACCAGCAAAATTGATGTCGAAACCCAGTTCGAAGGTTTATACCATCAACTGTCCGAATTAAAACCAGTGGATGACGAAAAACAAGGTTGGTTTAAATCTCGACTTGTCGACATTGCTAATCAATATATCATATCACCGAATCCAAAATCTGCAGTTTTGTCGAAAGATCACCAAATAGCATTAAAAAACTTAATGAAGAATGAGTCTATTGTTATTCTCCGACCTGACAAAGGATCAGGTGTTGTGATAATGGATAAAGATAATTATGTGAAAAAAGTGGAATCAGTTCTGAATGACTCATCAACATTTCGAGCTGATCCATCGAAGAAAGATCAAACCGAATCGATAGAAAGACGGATTACAAAGAAGCTAAGAGAACTTTTACAGAACAAGTTGATTGACAACAACATATACAACGAACTGAAGCCTAAGGGATCCAGATTGCCTTACCTGTATGGCTTACCAAAGATGCATAAGCCTGACATTCCTATGAGACCAATATTATCTATGATTAATTCGCCGTATCACAAAGTAGCTAGGTGGCAAGCAGAAATGTTAGAACCGATCCGTTGTAAATTAGCAGTTTATAGCCTGAAAGACACCTTCCAATTCGCTAAACAATTAGAGAATGTAAGCATCTCAAATAAATTTATGGTGTCCTTCGACGTGTCTTCACTGTTCACAAAAATCCCATTAGAAGAAACAATACAAATTATATGTCAACATGCCGAACTTCTTCCTCTACCCAAGAACGAACTCAAACAACTTTTACTTATGTGCACCAAAGACGTACAGTTCCAGTTTAACAACATTCTGTACCGCCAAATTGACGGAGTCGCCATGGGAAGCCCCCTGGGTCCGATTCTGGCAGATATTTTTATGGGTAGTCTGGAACAAACAAGGCTGAAATCCGCAATCAGTCAGACCGATTTCTATACCAGGTATGTCGACGACACTTTCGTTATTTGTAATTCTTTTGATGATGCATCTAAAGTACTAGAAGTCTTGAACAGCGCCCATCCAAATATCAAGTTTACAATGGAGCATGAAAAAGAGGAGAAGTTCCATTTTCTTGACCTAGGTATCCAACGAGATATATAAGGCAAAATCATAAGATACATACACAGAAAAGAGACCTGGAGGGCGGTTTATCTTAACTTCAAAAGTTTCTGCCCTATAAGTTACAAAAAAGGATTGGTGAGAACATTATTTGATCGTGTAAGGAAGCTGTGTTCAGAAGAAAAGATTGAGGAAGAGCTATCCATTGTGGAGAAATGCCTACGCGACAACGGTTATCCACAAAAGTTCATTGACAAGTATGGGAGACGTCATGTTGAAAAAGTGAAAATCAGCACAGTAGAGAAAAAGCCTATCTTTCTGCAGCTTGCGTTCAAAGGTGATGATATTGCCAGTAGAATAAGATGCAGACTGAACGCTGCCCTGAAAAGAACATATCCAGCCGCCAAGCTTGTATGTGTTTATCAAACAACTAGTTGTTTGAGACAATCAAAAGTGGACAAATACCCACCTCATGTTACCTCCAACTGTGTCTATGAATTTAAATTGTCATATCGTTGCTTTCATATGGCTCAGAGATTTAACATGTGCCTCACCGACAGACAGACTACTGCAGACTTCCATCAACACCTACATTCTCTCCATACTAGAGGTTAGATGGTCAGTAAGAAAGGATAATGAAAAGCAACTCTGATAACAAACCACTCAACTATCTATTGCTTTACATAAATGACAAAGAAAATGGAGATGATTTGGATATACGCTGAGGGGACTGTTGACTGATATCGCCTTCGAGGCCTGAAATGGCGAGCTAGCTTTGAGTTGTACACGTGTCCAAGGTCGATATGAAGTAGACTGTGTGAGGAAAATGACAGCAGACAACACGATGACATGAAGATGTGTTATGCAAGCTCTAGGTTCTGCTTGGAACCGAAGCGTTGAATATTAATATCTATTTACATTGTTTTGTCCGTTAAATAAACTTCTTTAGAAATTTACGGTTGTACTCCATTTTCTTTGTTAAACATAGAAAGTTGAGACGGTAAATACTTCCTAATTAGGTATGATGGAGAAGATTTATAGCTCAGGTGGATGATTTTGGCGTAGTTGTGATCTCTGAGTTGGATGGTTTATTTGCGAAGCTTTCATTACCCTACCCCACAACGTCTTCAGCACATACTTCACTTCGAAGTGAGCTCACTTAGCTTATAAACCATCCAGCTTAGAGAACACAGCTACATCGAAAAAGACTAGTTAGTCTGCTGCTTAGTTTTCCTTAATCATCCTATATCTGTAAGGAAAATAGCAACAACAGAGAATTAAGCTGAAAAATGGTTAGTTAATAAAGGCAATCCAATTAAACTGTCAATAAATTAGAAATGCAGCGAAAAAAACATGTAAGCTGAGAGCAAAGAAACTGACCTTTGACATTTCATCTATTGAATACACCTCTTGTAAAAGGAATACTTAAGTTTATAGAAAATGACTATGTTATGTAGATATTCTGAGAGGATGTATCGTAAATAATTTTAGTGAGTCATGAAATAACCATTTAATTTTTCCGCTGTCGAAAATTCGTTGTTTATTATTCAGGAATTTATTTAATAAATAAATAAACATGGACATTTTTAAAAATTTTACTTGTTTATTGAATTAAGAGGAGGGGTGGGAAAGTTAATGGAGTAATCCACTCTCCTCATAACCACCACTGAACACGTTGATAAACACACTGGATTTCTGGAGTGGAATCACTACACATATTCATGTGTATGAAGAATAGAGATGAATGCCTCATAAAAAGGTCTTTTAAAAGAATATACCTTATAGTTCATACAGGTTTACGAGATGTTTATTACTATATCATCAAATCAGTGGGGGGATGATTGTCATCGTTAACCTTATATATTATTATTCCCTTCGGTTCCGGATGGAGCCTGAAGCTTCAGCACCACATTGCCATTTCACTCTGTTTTTTTACCAAAACTTTTAGCTGCCTCCACGACCGCTCACAAGCTTTCCTTTCGTCTTCACACGATCTTCTTTGGATGCTAAAATAGTCGCAAGCTTCGCACTCCCGTTCTACACAACTTGTTGACCTCATTCATTGATTTTGTCAGCGTATTTCCAATCCAACTCCATTTTCTTCTCATATTTGTTGGACCAGAAATAGGTTGTTGGTTGGTTGGTTATTTCGTTGCCTCAGCTCCTAGTTGCTCATCCTTCCTGGTTGATCATCTGACCCTCAGTATAGGGCGAAGAGGGCAAATGTTGATGGAAGTTAGCGGTAGGTTATTGGTGATGTGTATGCTAGGTCTGTGAGTCATTCAGAAGCACTAAGTGACTGGGCATTAGTGTTAAAGTCAAATTTAGATGTTGTTCGCTGTGCTGAGTAAGTGCTGTAGGTTTCTACGCTGATTTCAAAGCAGTGAAGATCTGAATTACTCTGCCGATCTGATCCTGGTTAGCTTCGACATCCACATCCATTTCGCCCGTAGTTGATACTATACTGTTTAGGTCAGGTAGGTGAAAGAGACAACTTCATTTATATTTCTCCCGTTGATAGTGCTTAACCTTATGTAAGCTGGATAAATAAAAACCAAAAAGTAAGCACTGGAATTATTTTGTGATCGATTTTCATCTTAGCGAGTCATAAACGTAATGCGGTTAAATATGATAAAATGTTTTCTTAAAGGAGGGTTAAATGAATTTATGGTCGATAATAATCAAATCAGTAGTAACCATTAACCAGTTTTCTGAAAGTTGATGATTTCAAAAGACAAATAACTTGTTGAGAGAAAAAGTTTATTGATAAGAATATGAATCTAAAATCAAAGCAGCCCAAGGTACCAATAGTTCCTAAAAAGGCCTTATTCTTACAAATGCAGTTCCTCGGGGACAACATCAGCGAGATACTAACACAACGCCCAAGAAATGTGGCAAAAAGGGTATTCAGTGCTGATGAATTACACTGTGTGTTCAAAATTACCCCTATTTTGCGTTCGGGAGTAAAAGATTAACTGCCTAATTTAGCCTCTTCTATGCGTCTCTACCAGTTTAACTGCTCCTGTGGAGCCATTTACATAGGCCGTACAATTAGGCGTGTTTCTCGTCGGATTTCCAAACATCACCCTATGTGGTTAAGTAAAGGACAAACTAAATCTATTCATAGCACCATTCTATCTCATCTTGTGGATACAGAACACAAGATTGATGTTAACCAGGCTTTCAGAGTCATTCACCACATACCGACAAATCTTAACTTCGCCTTAAGAGTTCGACTACTAAATATTACTGAGGCTGTTGGGATAAAGATTAAGAAGCCTAATTTGTGCGTCCGAAAGAAGCTAGTTCAGACATTATCCTTACATTGGCCATCTAGGTTTGACAGATCCTTAATTTTTGTGGAAATTTCCCTAATTTATTTGATGTTATGTTTACTATTTTATTATCATTATAATTTAAGCATCTTTAATGAACTGTAATTCCATTGATCTTATTTAACGAATCGATATTATTTAAAAAGACCAAAATTGTTATTGACTACTATTTTAGAATATTCTATGTATATATATATATATTGTAGAGCCAGAAGAGGAAATTATGGAAAAGGATTTTCTTCGCTCAATTATTTTGTGTTTTATAGATGTCTGAATGAACATTTTCTCTATACTTAAATATCCACCATCAGAGTCATTCAGTCTTGAAACAAAAAGTCCGTGGATAAATGCTGAATCTGTACACTGGTTAGCTACAGAGAAGTAATCGTTATGATGTTATGTAGTGCTTGGTGCTGAATGAATTCTACAAGTCAACTTTGAAATGGGGTAATCAGGCGCATTTTAAATCAGTAGGAACTCCTGCCAATCTAATATCGATTCAAATGCTTAATTTGGTGAATGGCGATTAGCAGTGAAGTCTAGGATGCGTGTTTCGTTCCATTCGGGACTCGTCGTCTGCATGTATCTGTATTCCCAGTGAGCTATGGTGCTCCCACTGAAACTGGAACCCATTATCAGTCATTTCAAAAGACAAAACATTATTCACTAGGCCACTTGGGATAAAATGCGCATCCTAGATTCCATTGCTGTCTACACTGTCAACCAAACAACACCATGTTAATCCTTAGACATCGGAGGACAGTCTGACTGATATATGTACAGTTTTAGTATTAGCCTAATTGCCATTTGCATTCAAAAAGTACTTAATCGAAAGTTTATCATAAGCAAAGATCATTAATCGATTTCATACGAATTAATGTATTCATTTAATAGACGCAGATAGGAAGAAATTGAAGCGAATTATAATACATATTTATCTGTTGTCCATGTATAAAAGAATTTTTCCCCATTACTCACTTATTCATCTTTTAAGCTACCAGTGAATGAATGAATGAATGTTGATAAGCATGTTGACACTTCTTTTGTAATATACTCAGTGCAATTGTTTATTTTTTTCACTTCTGACCATGTTCTCCTTTTTTTCTTTGTTTTCAGTGACATAATATTTATGCATACATAGGTGTAAATTGTTTCTCTTCATCAAAATACCACATACATCACTGATATCTTTGACAATTAACATATTTTTAGATAATTGGAAAGAATATTGGCTTCATAAGCATTTCAATCTTGTGGTTCTATGTGCATAACCTAGGGATACTAACAGACAGGCTAGAAAACCAAAACCGAAGGGGAAATTATTCTTCTCTGGTTATAATGCTAAATTATCACCACACTGGAAGATATTTCCCATTAAATACCTATTAGGAATGAAACTGATAGGGTTATATGTTAATATAACCATAAAATGAAAGAGAGAAATACAAATAATTGATATGACCCGCCTTGGATAATTATACTGATAAGCAGAGGATAATTATCGACTGCTTAAATTCGTTTGTAATCAAAAGAAACGAAACACAAATCTTTGAACTGTATTCATATCAGTGATCATTATTATTAGTAGTAGAATTTAAATGATGAATCGTAATTTTGATGGCTTTGCCTAACTAGTTAGCGGCTGATAATTCTGACTATTGAAGTAATTATTGGTGCCCATTTAAATTAAAGGTAATCTACAGAATTAAGGCTTTCTCAAAGATTTTGCGTTCGTTATTGGACGTATTCAGTATTTCAAAACTGAAACTATCAAACAGTATCATTTCAGTGGTACTGACTTTTTTCCCTTCCTATGAGTTCTGACTGGGACGTAGGGTTTCAAGCTCGAGTTCTGAAATTTCAGTAGCAGTGGTTTTAATTTTTACAGGATAGTCAGGTCATTACTCTCCGTAACGGCTTTATTACTGGCTAAGCGAGGCTTAGGAGTGTGTTGGTTGATAATCGAACCCTGACCATATACGTGACTAGTGACCATTCTACCATTGGACTACCGACACTCAGTGACACTGGCTATATTTATACAACCTACAAGTTCTCATACCGAACAGAGGACAGGAATGAAATTGTGGATGCATGTTTCATGCTATTCATAACTCTTTAGCTATATATTTATATTTCCTGTTAGGTGGCCGTTACTGTTATCAAATGATACAATTAATTATTCAGATTACAACTATAAAAGTGCGTCGGTGGCACAGTAGTTAAGACTCTCGTCGACCATGCACATGGTCCGGAGTTCGATCCACTGCCAACGCACACCCTATATCTATGGTCAGCCTGCAAAGTTTGGGCTACCGATATCGCATGCTGAAAATTCCATACTTGTACTGAAAATACGGTGTGGCATCAAGCTGTAACCAAAAATTAAAAAAATAATAATTAAGGTAATTTGTATACCTTTTAACATAAATCACTGAATGTTTGAGGCGATCGGCCACTGGAAGCCTTGGATTTAGGTTTCATGCTAGTTGGCACTCATGTTGAAAGGACTCATGTTCCTTCTGAGATTCGAAACCGCATCACCCAGTGCTGAAGGCAGAGACGTTACCACAAATAAGCTATTCAGGCTTACGATTGACCTCCTGTAGGACTGTATTGAATACTTTGATTGGACACTAGCAACTAGTGTAATATGTCTAGTCCTTTATTTGGGAAGACTGAAATCTATCAGCCAAGTTTGTATTGTGGCCACCGTTCTACGTAGCTCACCATCACGGTGCACTTTAAATTGTTGGTATTAGATGGTTGGTGGTAATTGGCAGGAACCCTACTACCTATGTCTCCTGCTAGTTGGCACTCGTCAGCAAGTCGTATCTATGACCTTGAGGGAACTGCAGCACTCGGTAACGCGGGTTCGGCCCTCGGAAGGGAAATGAGTTCCTTCCAGGTTTCAGATACGCCTCTCTGACTGATGATTGCTAACTAGCACGAAACTTAGGTCAGGTAGGGCTTCCAGTGGCTGATTGCCTCCAGCCATCTAATATCAACAATTCAATGTGCACCATGATGGCGAGCCACCAAAATGGTGTCCATATTGCAAACTTGACTGGTAGAATTCAGATTGCACCAAAGAAATGACTAGACACATTACACTAGATACTGACTAGTGTCCAATCACTGTATAACTAGAAGTTTGCCTGTATACAGATTAGGAAATTGGATTCTTCTTAACATTCAAATATAATCGGTTAAACGGCTGAATCAGAGTGATATATTCTTTGTAATTCAGATAATTCATATTCACTGTTTCTTTGTTTAGACAAATGAGTTTTTGATAGCCTGAATTTATTGAGAGCGGGATTTTTTTCTATGCAATTCATTGGCCACATTAAGTCAATCATGTGAAGTGGTTTTAATATTTATGAATAAGGATATCTAATTTAATGACGATTGTGACACTCCTGATGACATCTAAAAGCATCTTTGGATACTGTCACATTTAACTGTCATAACACTCGTGCACATAATGTGTCTATAGCGACATATATAAGCTAAAAAAATTCTAGATTTGTAAACTATTTTTAAATTGCCCATAGCAGTTAGAGATTATTGAAAACCCTGGAGCACCAGACAGCTGTCTTGTCCCAGTTTAGTACTCTTTAACATTACGCATACAGGTTACCACTGAGGATCGGATGCAGGACTTTCAGGTTACGAGACTGAGCTCTTTAACCATTCAGCCACTTGGGCAGGAATCCATCGACATTTGAACTCGAACCTCTGTCATTTCGTGATATGAGGGCTACCGTCCATCAATGCCATCGATGAGCATCCCCTTCAGCTTGACGTGTTTGACCCCAGTGGACACGACTTATCAATACGACTTCAAGATATCCATCCAGCAGCCATCAGCGAGCTAGAAATTGAGATTATGAGTTTTTCGGGGGAATTGAACTGATTTCAGCGTAAATTTCTTCAAGAAACAACACCAGTTTTCACTGATGTTTAACTGATGGTGGTCCGTGAAAAAACCTCCATTAAGATTTAAGGAAATGACTGTAAATTAAGTTAAATTTTTGTCAGTCGATCTCTGTAATGCTTTTGCTTTTTTCAACAGATTAGATCACTTGGTATTAGATGGTTGGATGCAATCGGCCACTAGAAGCCCTACCTGACCTAGGTTTCGTGCTAGCTGGCACTCACAGGTCAGAAAGGTGTATCCGCAACCTCGAAGGAACTCATGTCCCTTCTGAGATTCGAACCCGCGTCACCCAGTGGTTCAGTTAACGACGTTACTACTGAGCTATTCGGGCTTGTGACTGACCTCCTGTAGGACTGTATTGGATGTGTTTTAATTGCACACTAGTCAGTAACTGGTGTAATGTGTGTGTAAGTCTAGTCCTATCTTTGGTGTAGATTAGATCAATTCAAATTGTATTATAGTGTTTTATAAATAGTAGTAGTAATATTTAATTCAATTTTAGATTTTCCCGTCGATTAATTGGACCGAAGTGCTGGATCTCAAGTTGTCATGTCGGCTTCTTGTTCAGAGGTGGTTCTCGCGGCCCAAGTGATCTAGTGGATAACGCTTTGGCATTTGAAACTATGGGCACTGGGTTCGAGCCTCGGTGGGAACATCATCACTCACTGGGGAATGCAGGTACATCTAGCTGACGAGTCATGAATAGGACGAAATGTGCATCCTGGATTCCACTGCTAGCTTAAAGCTGGCTTTGAACTCAAATCTCAATAGTTTAATTACCGAAAAAAAGTACGAGTTATACAAAGAATTGCACATGATTATTGTATAGTGTATTTATAAACACACTAGTCGAAAAAAGTTGAATAGGATTTCCTACTGATTGCCTCCAAGCATTTCCTATTATCAAGACATGATGATCTAATTACTCAACAGTTTTACTGATTTTTGTTGTTGTTGTTGTTTTTCTCCATCTTCCTTATTCTGATCTGTTATGAGTGAAGTTGATTTTACATTATATGAACGTTGTTCAATGTAAATTTTAATTTACCAGCAGATAAGAGATAGTGATCATATTTATGTTGGTATTTTTGGTAAATGAAAAAGGGGATAGAAATAATGGATTTTACTGCGCTATTATTATTACTGTTATTATAATCCAGAATGTGAACTTTATTATATTAGTGTCCTTAATGCTTAAGGCATTTCAAAGTTCTATTTAATTTCTCTGTAATTTCTATTAAAATGTGGGTTATCACAGTTTTCATCACAAATACCTCTCAGCAGGGGATCATCATCATCACCATCATTGTATTGGTGATAGCAGTAATAAGGGCAGGGATAAAATGTTTTAGGTAAAAGTGAAAACTTAAGCAAACTGGATAGATAGATCACCTGTGTGTTGTATATACTGACCATTCGCTTTATTGTTTATGATTTCACTCGCTGAACGTCCTAGTGATGCACTCGCATGTTTGTTTTTTTGCGCGCGTGTGTGTGCGTATGTAAATGTGGTTATAAACACCGAAAATTACGTCACGTGTCTGCTAAGTTTATCTACATTGAAGTGAATATATGCATACTAGATAATTATGCAGGCATTTACTTTATAAGGGGCTACTGAAAGGATGAGGAATACACAGGCATCGATAATGTAGATAAGCTAAACATTTCCACTCAGGATGGTTTATTCATTATCAGGAAGGGTGTCGATAGAAGGCACAAGCCATATCTTGACATAAGAGTATGATTAGATTTGTGTGTGTGCAAGTGTGTATTTATATTTTTATCACGTGAAAGTGCACAAAAAAGGAGAGAGAAGATTTCTAATCAAAAATAAACACATCAACAATCAGATTGAGAAGTCGTACGTAGTTTTGGTAGCCGTTTACAATGAAATTCGGAAAGTGCATTTTGTTCTGATCAGAATAAGTTGATTTCATATGTTTGTGTTGTAACATGAGGGTGTTTTCACCAAAAAATGTAAACATAGCACTTTATTTTCTAAGGAACATAAAGCCATTCAATAGTTTAATCGACGATCTTATGACGTTTTAAACATTTGAAGACAGGTTTGAACATTAGTAAGAATAATATGACTTAATACAATGAAGTAACTAACATCAAGGTGTCGACCAATACTTGAAAATTAATCTGATGCTCACTAGCGACTGGCCCTATTAGGGCAGTGACCTGGGGTTCTATTTGGAAGTTGTGACCAGTGGGGTACAACAGGCTGAAGATGAGGCAGTAACTCATCGAAGAAGACATTGCGAAATAATCGCGCTATGTCGTGAATTGGCAGAAGTTAGAATTCATGGGCTATTAGATTGGGTCCCAGTGGCTCAGTGGTCTACGAGCGTGCTCGACTTGTAACCAGAAGGTCCTGGGTTCCAACCCCGGTGGGTGCGTACCGCTGAAGAGTAGCAAACTAGGCTGACAAGACAGCTGTCCAGTACTCCCAGATTTTCCAGTGGTTCTCTAACTAATTTCAGCTCATAATGAAATCCTCCATCCAATCAAACAAACAAAAATTATCGGGTATTTTGATTACACAGCATGTATTCACTGTTACCTGTTTCATGTTTATAGGTATGTGCTGTCAGTCTCAGTCTCTTCACACTCGATTAGATAACCGCATTCCAAGAGACAGTATTTAAAAATTCCTTGTGGAAGTACTACCTGATGAAGTTAGGAACAGTCTGCACTTGCGATCATAAGCAGAACTAACAGAAGTAAATCATAAGCAAGTGAGGTGGAGATAATCATCGATTTATTAGCTGTTGTCTTATAGGTCAGTATATAAATCGTCCAGTTTGTAAATCTTACATATCGCAGAAAATGTATTCTATGACTGGAGGAGGATTTTATTGGATGCCATGATTTAGTGAAACTAGAGTTTAATAAAAACTGTGAACGCAGCAAAACCCCAAATTAAAGAAATTTATACAATACTGTGCAAAGTGTTCTCAAAGCTATGCTGAAGTAGCTTTCATGGAATATATATTCGTGAATAATCCCCATCCAAGCATTAATGAAAAGAACAAGACAGGTAGTTCAGAGAAGAAGCTTTTTTCTGGGAATTCACTTTGTTTTTTTAGCTGTACAATCGCATTGATATACAGTTTTTCACGAAAGATGGTAGTGACAAAGTTGATTAATTGTTAATATTAGATAATGCATACATAATTGGAGTTGAGTTAATATATTGGAGTTACATAATAAGACGAATAATTTAGCGAGTGACTTATAATCAGGATGTACACAGAAAACAAGGAAAAATGTGAAATTACCTAAGAGTTCAAAAGAAACGGAAGAGTTTCAAAGAGTTAAAGAACACACAGACAAAATCAAGTTGGCTGAAAACAAATAAGGTTGATACCATGATAGTAGGAGTGGTTAAATAGTTTTCTTTTGTATTCAAAGCCTCGGTTTCTCTTTCTGAATGGCAAGAGCTTCGGCAGCGTGAAGTAGACGAAGATATTTCGTCTTAGGTAGATTGTTTTTCACTTTGTTGAGATAGAATGTCCAGTGTTAACAAGGTGTTCAAATATCTCACACCATATAGCTGCCTTTCTGCAACCATGAGGAACGGGATTCACAGTAACGGGTGAACTAACTAACTAACTAAATGTGTACAATATGCTATGTGGGTGACAGCATATATATTATCCTTACGGATTACTCCCTTTACTGCAGTTACAAGTTTGACTTAGGTATCGGGTCGAAATTATGTGAAATATGGGGGAATGGTAGAATTCTCGCCAATCACGCACTTAGTCTGAGGTCCATTTTCAGCTGACTAACTCCCACAATCCTCTTAGTCAGTAGTAAGCTCAGTAAAAAGGGGAGAGGGGTTGAGCATAAGGGTACTAACCTCACCTCATAAGAAAAGCACCACCGCTACTGAAAATTAGGAACTTAAGCCCTTTATTTCACTCGGAATGCAAAAGAATGAAAAGGAAGAAGAAAATCAGATGTCTTTTACGAACAGTAAAATGAAATAACCAGTTAAATATGTCATAAACTGAAACATAAATAAATAAATAAATATGCTGAATATTTTCATTTCAGGTTTCTAATTTCCTGTCACTTTCGTCACTTTTTAAACAAGAGTTTCTTTGTGATTAAGAGGCAATGAAGTGAGCTACTGGAGTGACATTCAGATGTCCACAGATGAAAAGTAGGCTTTGGGGACAAGAATACTTTTAGAACTGTTGCTTACATTCCACAATGCTCTTCAAAGTCAAAAACGCTAGATTTAATAAACTTTTACACACACTGAAACCTAAAATTGTCAGTACTTCGGGGGTAATTTTCACTGTTCTCTGTTTTAACAAGACCAAAATTGTCTTTTCCTAAGCATAAAAAAATCTTAGAAAAGACAAACATGGTTTAAATGTTGATAGTTCTTCGTCATAAGCAGATATGATACACTTGAGTTCATCTGGAATATTTTGAATCTCCTCCTGTCAAATATGTTGGATAGACGGCTTGTGATAATGACAGTTTGGCTGTAGGAACAAAACTAGGATATTCTAGTAAACTGTGGTTTTATCACAGAATAATTTATCTGTGAAATTGTAATAAATGCTACTACTACTACTACAATTATTATTATTGTGAATGAAAAGACCGTATTAACACGTTACATAAACTAAATTATTCTGTATTGTATAAAGATACTAGTTGGCGGAAGAATAGTCTTCTATAGTTGGTTTGCAACGATTATTTTTATTTTTACGAGTTGATCGCGGGTTGATATCAGTTAGAGAACCATTGAAAACCAGGGAGTCCTGGGCAGCTGTTTCATCCGATGGCTGAATGGTATACGAGCTTGCCTGGTAACCATGAAATCCTGGGTTCTAACCCTGGTGGTGGGTGCGTACTACCGATGATTCCCAAACTAGAATGAAAATAGGAAGATTTCGTTTTATTCTCACAAGTACATTATCTATGCGAGATTTTGTGCTACTGATAATGCAAATAAGTAGGCAGTTTGAATTTTCGCAGTTTCTTAATGGCTTTTCATTTCATTTTGAGATATGGACAGACAATGACGCTAAACTTCGACATCATTTTCACTCGAATATTGTCTGAGCCTGAGATCACAAAGCCCGAAGCCATCAAATTTTTTAATGATTTCAGAAGTTTTCTGTCAGTATTAGTAATTGATATAACTGAAAATATTTCAAAGAAAGAGGTAATCTCGTGTGTGTATAGACTGTTGAAGTACTAACTGACAAGACGAACGTAGTAACAAGGCTTAATAAAGACATTATACCCATGTAATTCTTGGTGTAATACTCAAGTACTTTAGTTTATTTTGTACAGAGTATTATTATTCCCTTGAGTTCTGAGTGGAAAATAGGAATTCAACAACACATCTACACTTTGTTCTGTTCTCTGATGTTCTCTCTAGCTGGATCCACGATTGACCATTATCTCTCATCTCCTCTTCCACAACACACGGTCTCCTCTATGTTAATCTCACACCAACGACCCACTCGCAGCATCCCATTGAGATTCCACTCGAGTGATGGCCTGTATTGCGTGCGATTTCTTTCTATGGCCTCCACATCGTATGACCAATCCATCTCCATTTTCTCCTATATATTTGTTGAGCGATCAGCTCTTGGCTGGTTTGTTCCTAGCCAGAGTTTCTTGTTTCTAATTTTTTCTAGCCGACTGACCGTTCGATCTTCAGTATGGAGGCAGCCAGTAAAGAAGGCAGCTGTTGATAAAAGTCTGTAGTGGCCTGTTCAAAATGCTCTTCGTGTCACACAGTGCAAGTTTCTGACCCATATAGGAGAACTGACTGACTGACTTCATATTGGCGTTGCAAATCCGAATATTGTTGTTCATATTGTGGAGCGCAGAAGATTTCCAAACTGATTTCAAACTGATCAAGGTGTAATTTGCCTTTCCGATTCTGCCTGGCTGCCTTTGACATCTTAATCCGTTCGGAGTGCCTGTGGTTGAAACACCGCTTCCGAGATAAGTAAAGGGAGTAACCTCAGTCAAATCTCTTCCGTTGATAGTGACTGGCGCTGGTTGTTGCTGTTGCTGTTGGCTTGTTATCTTCATCACCTCCGTCTTCTCTATGTTCATCTGGAATCCTATCTTCTCTGCCTGACTCTTCTGCCAGTTTGTTGGTTTACGCCTGCAGGTCCTCGAGTTTTAAGATGATTCTTAGTATGATACTCTGTGACGCCTAACAGTGCAACGCGGGACGCGCGTTTGGTCTATATGTCAACACAAACCAATGATTTTGGTCCAATATAATTGGTTAACTGGAATTTCAAACTAACTTCAGCAAGTAATATGCAGTAATAAAACTTACCTGTAGAACAACCGAACAACGTTCACACCACTTTTCCACTACTACTTAAAGCTAGTAGTAGGATTTCACGTAATAAATTTAATTCTTCCTCTACCATGTCTTCTGAACAGATTTTTCAAATCTTTGGTTTTAATGTACGTACCAGGTTTTGCTTTTGAATCACTGGGACGAAGCTCTGGAAGCTGATAAACTGTCCCGTCCATGTTGGCTTACGATATATCAATCTTTGGATCGTACAGTCTTGTCTTCTGGTAAGTAGTACATAGAGGAATGGAAATGCCATGTTCGATTCACGTTCTAAGGTGAATTTTATTGATGCGTGAGTAATAAACATATAAAAAAGGAAGTTGATTAGTGCAAATCCAGTAGACAATGACAGAAAAAAACCCATTTAGATGAATGCGCAAATAAATAAGATCATAATAATTGGGGATGATCGGGAACTATGACTTTATAGGTTGGTGACCCTAATTACTGTTGCTTTCAGGTGCGGAAAGTATAAACGTCATAGAGAACATAGGCAAAAAGTTCAAACTGAAGTCCGTAATGGTTGAGAAGAAACCATTTTTTATTTGCGTAGCGTACAAAGTAGAAGAAGGATCAACAAGAATTGTAAAGAGAATCAAAGGTGTATTAGAAAGGACAATTCCTGCCACTAGATTGATTCCTCTTTATAACACGAACAGTAGATAATTATCCTTATCATGTCAACTCCAACTGTGTTTACCAATTCACATGTACTTGTGGTAACAGATGCATAGAAAGAACTAACAGCGCATCTAATAGTGCATTTGCTAAGCCTTCAAAATCAATAATATGCAGAGAAAATCCTGGTAACTTCGCTTCAGAGAAGTCACTACAATCAAAAGATTTCAGCCTTAATCTCTGTATACAGAAAGGTAGTGTGATTAGTCTCACACTGCCCTGGTAACTAGATATTTCCACTCAATTTCTGTGTATTTGTTGCGTCAAAAAATTTTTTTCTGAATACAACTCACCGAACCAAACTTGTTAATTATCTTTCAGTTCATTTCGTCGTTTGATTTCACCTTCCCCTCTTGAATGTTTCTTCACATTATGTATAAATAGACTGAGTTGGTCAGATTATTAATAATCTTGTAATCGTATCGCTTTTTCCACTGGTATGGTTTTTGAGTTGAAATAATTTTTGAAGCATGTTATATATTTTAGCATTCATAGTAACTTTCATCATTTTTCAGGCTGTTAGCAGCTGATGAAAGGCAGAGGAGTTAAAAGATGAGTTCTTTTTATTCTGCAAATATGTTTGTTTTCTGTTTAGTCAAACTAATCAAGGGAAATGGTTGTATGAGATTCAGTTAACACTGTTAGATAATGTAATTGAAGAAGCCTGTTTCTGAAAATAAATTACAACACAACAGAATAGTTTAGCACAATGATAAGAGGAAAAGCCAAAACATTACTACAAACATTCGTTAACTTTGATTGGACACTAGTATCTAGTTTGATGTGTCTAGTCCTTTCTTTGGTACAAACTGAATTCTATCAGTCAGGTTTGCGATGTCGTCCCCATTCTAGGTAGCTCGCTATCACGGCCACCATTCTAGGTGGCTCACCAACGTGGTACACATTGAATTGTTGATATTAGATAGTTGGAGGCAATCGGCAGGAAGTCCTACTTGACATAGGTTTCGTGTTAGCTGGCACTCACCATTCAGCAAGGCTTATCTGCGAACCTGACTGATAGAATTCAGTCTGCACCAAAGAAAGGACTGGACACACCACACTAGTTACTAGTGTCCAATCAAAGCATCCAACACAGTCCTACAGGAGGTCTATCGCGAGCCAGAATAACTCAGTGGTAACGCCTCTCACTGCAGCACTGAGTGACACGTGTTGGAATCTCAGAAGGGACATGAGGTTCTTCGAGGTTTCAGATAGGCCTTGCTGACTGGTGAGTGCCAACTAGCACGAAACCTAGATCAGGTAGGGCTTCCAGTGGCCAACTACCTCCAACCATCTAATATCATCAAAACATTCGTTAAACTTTTTGAATTCTTAAATAAGCAGAGTATTTCAAGGAGAAAGTATAAAGTGTAAAATCATGTTGTCTAATTCAATAAACGGTTTCAAAAATAACGAAAACGGTTGTCAATGGACGTGAACATTGAACTTTTGATTATTGGAGCTGGTGGCCATTGGTGGGCAACTCGAAGGCGCGAATGGTTCGATCGTGTGCAAGTTCGCAGAAGACGAAAGAATACGAATAAAAGTACTTTATAATTTTATTTGTACTGAACATTTGTTT
This sequence comes from Trichobilharzia szidati, assembly GCA_944472155.2. NCBI lineage: Eukaryota > Metazoa > Platyhelminthes > Trematoda > Strigeidida > Schistosomatidae > Trichobilharzia > Trichobilharzia szidati. The sequence goes on from OX235274.1 coordinate 82,383,374, forward strand.
GTAGACTTGTATCAATCTTTACTTTAATTACCAAATAATATAACTTCCTTCAAAGAATACTGGTGTTTTGGACTTAAAGTCAAGAAGATACACAGTAATTATCGGTTCAGAGCGTCTTCGTTACAAAAGGAACTTAGGGCTAAGTTCCTTGACAACGGTTGTTTCGATAGAACTGGATGAAAGAATGAAGAAGTGCGCTAGCTGGAGCCGAGATTCAGTCATTCAATAAGACTGAAAAAGGATTTAAAAAATTAAGTAATCCAATATATATACAACAATTACCCAAAGATATGTCAGATGGTCTTACCATCAAATAAAATATAAAACAACATATCTTAAAGATGTACTAACTGACATTGCGGCGTGGGCTACTGATAAGATTCATCAGTAGTATATAAAGAGACGTTCATCGGCATAAAAAACATCAAATAGCAGGGAGATGCATTTTATTTCAGAGATGGAAAATGATACAGGCTTGTGGAGATACATGAGAGATGTGAAAGGAACACAAATAAACACAATATGAAGGAATGGCAGAAGTAGCAGAACACAGAAGGTCTGTGCAAATGGTGATTTGAAGATAATGCGTACATAATTTGGCTATATAGAGATACCAAATTGTAAATAAATATTCCTTTACCAAGCCTCTCGTCTTCTACCGTTACAGTACTACATTTATTTGAGCATTTGGATCTATCCATCTATCATCTTGGGTATAAATACTTGTTCTGGTCGTAGACCATTCATAACTGTGACTCATTGGTTTAAACTCTCAAATTCCAACTTCAGGATCACTAATTTGAATACCTCCCACTCTACCTACCGAAGTTTAGGCAGGTATCGAGTATCATTAGCTTTCGTACAATGGCTTATCGTCAGATGCATATGTAGATGTAAGTAGTCGTTAAGTGCGCAGCACACACGATACCGGAACTCATAAAATGTTTGGTTCAAATGTGTAGCAAATATAATTATTATGTTGTGTCTCTCCCATGTCTGTTGACAAATAAGTTTATTTGAATATGTGTGAGAGTTTGGCATAAAAGTGTTAGCATAGGGCATACACCACTCACTCTCACTCATTACACCTCAGTTTCCTGCGTTGCACGGCAATTCATACTGTGGCATGTGCTACTGATAATATTTATCAGTAGTGCATAAACAGACTTTCATCGGCATATACACATCAAATAGCGAGAGAGATAGACTTGATGTCAGAGAAAGAAAATGACACAGCGTTGTGTGAGACATAAAGAAAACACAATATGAAGGCATGGCAGAAGTAGCACAACACGGAAGATCTGTGTAAATGGTGCGTTGAAGATAAGGTGTACATAATTTGGCTATATATAGAGATACCAAATTGCAAATAAATAGACATTTACCAAGTCCGCGTCTTCTACCGTTACAGCATGACCAAGATAAGATCGAATGACTGACTGACTCAGTCAAAATAGATCAAAAGAAGAAAAAAAAACTGATAAAAAATGGCCAGCTCTCAAGAGTTTTAGCTCCTACTGAGAATGATAACTGTAAAGTCAGTGGGAGGTCTGATGAGAAGTGTTGTCAGTTCGAAGAATATTTTCAACTCACTCATTACACATATCAAGCAGTGTGAAAGCTGTCAGGTTATTCGACAGGTAATTTTTGCTACTGCATATTACTTGCTGAAGTTAGTCTGAAATTCCCGTTAATTAATTAATTATATTGGACCAACATCCTTGGTCTGTGTTGACACGCAGATGAAACGCGTGTCTTGCACTGTACTATTAGGCATCCCAGAGTATCGAACTGCGAATTATCTTGTAATAGTGTAATAATGAACTCAACTATCAACTTATAAAGAGTACATGACACGAGGGAATAATATAAAGCGCTTAATGAATCAAAATGTCATGGTATTATTCTATACTTTGGATTGAAAATTCATTCGGAAAGTCTTCACAGGACAGATAAAGTTTAGAAAAACTAAAGAAGGATAGAATGCCTTATAAACATGTGTTTATTTAAACCCTCACATTTGATAACATCGATTTGGAAGAAAAAATGTCAAGAGTGGGGTCATGGTAAAATAGACGAGTACGACAAAGGTGAAAAGAAGACAAGTGAGAATGAGATGGGCTGAATACATTCAAGAAATTGTAGTAAGTCTTAAATCTAATTACTGAGGCATTTCGAATGGTTGACGTCTGATATTTCAGAAACAATAATCAAACTATTCACAATAACATTCAGTTAGTGTATGAATTAGATTTCAAAATAATGGGGAAGATTTGTAGCCCAGGTGGGTGTTTTAGTTGTGGTTATGTTCTCTGAGCTGGACGATTTCATTGAGAAGTCAAAAAGAAATAAGCTTCAGTCTCATCAAAGTTTCAACCTTGTAATATATCAAAATAAAAGAGATTTAACTGTGTTTTCAAACTATTTCACGAATCTATGTATTGAATAAGTTTGACTTCATTAAGAGTGTCTTTGATGGTTCATGAGCGAAACGTTCAACGGCTACGCATGTGGTCCGGGTTCAGCTCCCGACCGACACACACCTAAACTTTGCCTAGTTTACTAGCTGGCAGTAAGCCTGGTAGGTAAGTAAGACGTGAGGCTAGCAACCTAGCATCGTAAAATCAACATAACCGCCACTGGGATTCAAAAGATGAAAGCTTGAAGACCTATGTTACTCAAGGAATGGGAAAGAATAAGCGTCCTTGATTAGATCTAAAATTGAACTTTTATCTGACTACTCGACCATATTTTAAGGTAGACTGGGCAGAATTTGCCTCCATTTAACGTGAATAGCAACCTTGTTTTTAATATTAATCATGTTAGTACATTTTAGTTCTATCAATTAGCTAATTATGAATGCTTTGATTCTAGTAATTAATGCATTCTGCTTATCAAATTTCTAGTAACTTTAAAAAAGCCCAACATGATATTGAGTTATTCAACTTAGAAGGCAATTTATATCCTTCGACTGGTATAGCTGAGGTAATACTAAGGTTTAGAAAAAAATGGAATTCACGTGACTATTCTACGGTCAGTTAGAGTATTTAATCTGGTTGTATTTGGGTTTAGTTACAGTGGGAACAGCTGTGTGGTAACTTTAAATCAATTAATTTTTGTTAAGTGCTACACCCTTCAGAAGAGAAAAGTGTTTAACTCAGAATATGCCATGGTTTTGTACAGATACCATTTTAAGCATTTTACTTGATGTGAAGGCTTACGATTTGTCAGTTGTATAGAATACACTAAAAGGAAACGATTGACCTCTATATTACCAATAGAAAATATACGGAATAATATGAACTGACAAATCTGTTTGACGTGATACTAATCTCAGCTATATCCATTTCTAATATTATCTAAGTAACAATAACCTTAATGGCTCATTTGGCTATCTACACATCAGGACAAATGGGCACTGTAAAGACAAATTGCCCAATACTGAAGATCAGATGGCCAACCAGAAGAGGTCAGCGACAGGGATGGATCTCTGGGAACCAACAAACAAGGAAACAATTGTGCGACAAATATGCAGTAAGAAATGGCCATACTCTGAGAAAACAAACCATCAAGTGAGTGACATCCCACACCAGGCCATCGCTCGAGTGGAGTCCGAATAGGTTGGTTGTCAGTGCGAGGGTGACATGGAAGAGTTCATGAGAAGAGGAGATAGAAGCGTGTGGATATATGTGGAGCTAGGTGAAAACGCTGGAGGAGAACCGAATGCAACGGACACCTGTGGCTGAAGCCCTACGTTCCTCTAGGAACAAAAGGAAATAATAATAGTGGCGAATTCCTACATATAAGTTGAAATCCTGCCTCCGATTTCAGGTATTACCAATTGATATATTGGCGTGAATATCCATCACAGCTGCCTTTATAATGTCAACCATGACAAGGTAAAAGAGAAATAGTGAAGTCGAGTAACCCATTCTACTAATAATCTTTTATGGTGCTTTTAAAATACTCGAAATCTTCTCAGCCGTGTTTTCTCAACATTAAATTTCAAGAAAAGTTTGTCCAGTGAATCGAAGGCGCCTTTGTTAGAACAGTTGTTTGTCTGCAGTAGCGTTCTAACAACTGACTGAAGGTGGACATGTGATCAACGTCATCACATCCTGGGACCAACCCAGCCCGTTCTTTTTAAAGTATTTTTCAAGCATTTTAATAAGGTCTGTGAAACGAAGCAGTACCCAGGATTTTTTGATACGATTAGTAGCAGGCTAACAGCCAATGATTATCGTATGCATTAATTAAACCCTTTTCAAAAATAGGCGTAATGATACAACACTTAATACAAAGCAATTTTCTGACTATAGACTTATTACAATATTTAAAAAGAGGTTGATGTCTTTTAAGAACTCTACTTTTTTTAGGTGAAACATTATCTGCCAACTATAGGACACCGTGAGTTGACTTATTTGTTTTCCAAAGTGGTCCGCCTAACGTATAAAGTGTTTAAACGGCATGACATTCGCCTAAAGGTCTGTCTCAGTAACGCTACGCTTCTTCCTACCAGTGTTTCGGATGGCCTCATACTCTTACCAGAGATGCTACTAATTGTTATTGATTTTAACTGATTAAAAATGCCCATTAAAATTTTCAAAAGAATGGTTACTGAACAAAGAATACTCTTTTCGATAAATTCATCATCAGGCTCCACACTTATATATACACTATAGTGAATGAATGAATTAGTGTTATGAACAACATTAATGTTTAAATAACATCGAATCAATAATATCAATAGATTACAGTTCAGTAGCATCAACATAACAATAAATTGAATGTCAGAAAGATCAAAAAAGACAATAATACAAATTTATGAATTTATAGTCTCGACTGAAGGCCGGCCAGGGCAGTAGTAGTGGCTGGTTGGACTTGCTTCTTTTGCACACACGGCACTGATTGTTGCACACGAATTTCGATAGCTTATACTGTTTGCAGTATGCCGTACTTCGGTGTTCTTGGCAATTTATTTGGCTCCCGGTAGATGATGATGGGGAAGGATTCTTCAATGGTGGATGGCTTTGTGGCCGGTTTGCACCAGGTGGTCAAATATAGAACTGCTGATGGTTTTTACTACACCTTTACTAAGCTATACTGGGAGATGTTCCCGAGTGAGCACGAAAAATCAAGTTCCTAGAGCGACGGCCGATATAACTCGCTGCACAAGTGCAGTTGAATTGGTAGATACAAATGGAAGTGGCTAATCTAGGTACTTCATCTTTCAGTCGAGAAATCACCATCGGCCGTATCGAGAATAAGACATGTAGTTTGCCAGCATTATAAGTTCTCTGAACTGGTTTTCTTAACTTCTTAGTAATAATTTCGCTAGGTATATCGTCCTTGAATTGCAGTTGTATGTATAAAGGCTTCTTGTTTACGGATAGTGAGTAGTCCTTTTCAACTTTCTTAGTCATATGTTTCCTGATGAATTTTTCTGAATAGCTATTTTCGATCAAGGTATCATATAGAATCCTTGGGATATCTTCAGTTACCTCTTCTGAGTATATAGCTTTAACCCTGTAGTTGAGGATTCCTTTATGAATTTTCACAAAGCAGTAAGAAATTACAATTAATTTGAATCGTATGATGTGTTTGCGCAAACAACGTATTTCGAACAATCTGATCACACATGCTTGCCTACTTGTCATACAGATTTATATGAAAATAATAAAGCATTAAGAGGTGAGAGAATAGATATAGGTTAAGTTAACAGATTGTATTTGAAGGTCGAAATAATGATGGAGATCAATAAACCAAAGAAGATCAGGATAACTGAGAATGTGAAGTCCATATATATATATATAAGCCCATAGAGCATAGGAAAAATTATGTCACATCCCACGGAATCTACCAATTTAAATGTATGCGCGGTCACACATATATAGAAGCAGGGAGGATTCATCGATCTCTTCAAGTAAAGTTTTCAGAAGCAGATCGAATCCTGTGAACTCACTAATGGTGAAAAAGACGACCTAGGTCTTCTATAGCGAAACATCATAAAACTGATCCTTACACTTCTTTTGAACCTATCTATAAAACGTGTTTAGTGTCTATCCTAGCGGTCTGCAAGTTTAAACCACCTTTATATATGTATTCAAAAACGATTTGTCATCACACTGATGAACTTTATTTTGATAGCAGCATAGATGTAATCTTGTGGCGCGTGCTATTGATAAGATTCATCAGTAGTATATAAAGAGGCGTTCATCGGCATAAAAAACATCAAATAGCAGGGAGATGCATTTTATTTCAGAGAAGGCAAATGATACAGCGTTGTGGAGATACATGAGAGATGGGAAAAAACACAAAGCAACACAATATGAAGACCAAATTAGCACAACACAGGAGATCTTTGTAAATAGTGCGTTGAAAATATTATTATTATTGTTTCCTTTAATTCCTAGAGGAACATAGAGCTTCAGCCGTGCGTCTCCATTGCGTTCGGTTCTCTCCTACAGTCTTCACCTGGCTCCAAATCTGCCCACACGCTTTAATCTCCTCATCACATGACCTCCTCCAAGTCACCCCACTCTCGCACTGACGACCAGCTCGCCGCTTCCCTTTCGGGTTCCACTCGAGCAATGGCTTGTCTAGTGATGTCACTTGATGGTTTCCTCAGAGTATGGCCAGCCAATCCATCTCCATTTCTTCCTGCCTATTTCTTTCACAATCGGTTCCTGCTGTGTTGGTTCGCTCATTGCCAGAGATCTCTGTTGCTGATCTTTCCTGGCCGGCCATCTGATCTTGAGTGTTATTGAGCGAAGACAACTGTTAATGAAGGTCTGTAGTTTGTTTGAGATGCTCTTTATGACGCACTGGCCAAGTCTCTGATCCGTATAGTAAGTAGCACTGACTTCACATTGGAGTTGAAAATCCGGATCTTATTTTTGATTCTGAGTGTTGTTGACCTCCACGCAGACTTCAGAGTAGTGAAAGCTTGTCTTGCTTTGATATCCTCATCAGTTCCGCATGTAGTTGAAACGATGCTTCCCAGGTAGGTAAAAGAGGTTGTTTCTTTCAGGTTCCTTCCATTTATACTGATTGTTGTTTGCTGTTGCCCAGGAATCTTCATCACCTTTGTTTTCTCTATGTTCACCTGAAGTCCTATCTTTGATGCTTCTTCTGCCAACTTGTTACTTTTCACTTGCATATCTTCCAGTTAGTGGGAAATCAGACATATATCATCGGCGAAGTCCAGATCCTCCAAGTTTTTTGTGTGAGTCCATTTTATGCCTGTTTCCTCATTGACCGCTGTTTGTCGCATTATCCAATCTACTGCAATCGGGAAAATCACTGACGACAGTAGGCAGCCTTGTCTTACTCCCGTCCTCACTTCGAAGGATTCCGTAAGTTTCCCGTTGTGGATTACTTGGCATGCAGCATTGTCATACAGCTGCTGGATGAGATGTATAATTGAAGATAATGTGTATATAATTTCGCTACATAGCGATACCAAATGAACATTCCTCTACCAAGTCCCCTATCTTCTACTGTTACAATATTATCTCCCTTGTTTTGGTTTATTGATCTCCACTGTTATTATGACCTTCACTGTAAATGGCCTTGTAACTTGACCTACAGCTTTTCTCTCACTCTTAACGCTTTATTATTTGAATAGGAAATGTTTATGGAAAGTAAGTGTGAGTAATCAGATTGTTTGAAATGTGTTGCTTGCGCATGCAGAATATTACACGATTCAGTGAAATTACTTCTTCTTACTGTTTTGTCGACCAACTCTAGTATCTCATTGCTACATTTCGTACAAACAGTTTCCTGCCGTATCAACTAAAGTCTACAATGAGTGGTTGACTGTATTAAGCAAATAGACCAATCGATGAAACTTACAAAATAAGAAAGCTAACGGATTCTGTGTTGATCTATGACAATAAAATAACTTTAAAATGAGAAAAACAATGTTGTTGTTACTGTCTTTCAAATGACGTAAAAGAATAAAAATATTGAATTCGCGAAGAGGCTGTTATAAAATCTTTCATAAATAAAATAGATACTTTCGTGTCGATATTAAGCGAAAACTGATGAAAAATATAGGAGGGTATGAGAAGTTCTACTTGACTATATGTAGGTTAATAGAATAGATGCCGTTTAGTTTACTAGGCAGTCCTAAGTCCATGAAAACACTGAAGGTTCAGCTTGCGGCCATGGAAGCTTCAAAGCACAGACATAGCACTTCACGGAAAGCATTCGTATAGTTGTTTAGGTAGTGCGGTAGTCAAACATCTCGTCAACACTGGTCATTCCATCTCAACAAACGCCTCCTCCTTCAAAGTGAAGAACAACCTACCAAAGGCAATACGCTTTCGTCTCCTTTGTATTGCTGAAGCCAGAGCCATTCAGTTGAAGAAACCAGAGTTATGTATACAAAATAAAATCACTCAACCAATTCTCCTAACTTAAATTTAAATTGAGATTTTCCCATCGATTGATTAGACCGAAGTGCTCGGTCCAAGGTTGACATGTCGGCTTCTGGGGCAGATGCTTCGATGATGTCTGGGCATTTAATTAGAATTTAATTTGTGGATGGTGACTAGCTGTAGAATCCAGGACAACGCTCATTTCGTCCTATTTGGGACTCGTCAACTGGATGTACCCGCATTTCTCAGTGAGTGATGATGTTCCCACCGAGGCTCAAACCCAGTGCCCCAAGTGGATGACGCTTTGGCGTTTGAAACTATGTGCACTGGGTTCGAGCCTCGGTGGGGACATCATCACTCACTGGGAAATGCAGGTACATCCAGTTAGCTGACGAGTCCCAAATAGGATGAAATGAGCATCCTGGATTCCACTGCTAGTCACCATCCAAAAATTCAATTCTACTAAAATTGGTAACAACCATGTTGACTTCTACTGACTTGATGTTTGTGTACTTGTTTTCGTTTTTTTTCTCACTCCTTATAACATTTGTAATTTTTAGAACTCTTACATAATTTCATATTTTCCTTTGCTTCTATGTGCATCCTAATCACAGCTCAACTTATTGCGCAACTCTACTACGCTTATTCAGCTTCTTTTATGTGTTAATAAATGTTTTCTTGGTAACACATCACCACTACCCTCTTATCAATCTTCAACCCCTCCCCAGTTACGGTTTGATTACTCATCACATTTTTGAAATATCTTGACAACAATAACCCTAACTAATTTTTATTCTTATCGGACAAACCTAATGTACACACACACATACAAAAATAAGTATATATAATTACGATTGTACAGTTAAGCGAATGAATTCGCCGCCGAAAAGAGACTCTTCGCTGAACTACGTGTTTTATTTTCATTAATGTCTGGATGGGGATTATTCACGAATGAAAGCATTTCCAGCAGACTACTGTAGACTTCGTCAACAGCTGCTCTCACTGGAGATCAGATGACGCACTTGGAAAGCGACGAGTTGGGTGTCCGAGGGTGACATGGCGGATATTCATATAAGGAAGAAGTGGAAGCTTATGGATAATCGTGGAGCCAGCTGAAAAAAGCCTCAACGGAAAACAGAGTGAAATAGCGATACGCTGCTCGAGTTCTGTGTTCAACTCGGAACACAAAGGAATAATAATAACAATGGAATACTCTTCGATATTTGATAACAGCTATAGCCTCAAAAAAAGAGGTCAGGAATGGAGGTCACTAAGAATGAAAACTAGTGGTCTAATGGCTAGCGTTTTCTTTGAAGAACACATTCTTTTTGAAGAAGTCTCACTGGCTTATTTAAGCACATTTTAAGAAATATTATAGACTAATAGTTTGACAATGAATGATAACGACTTGTCATGAAAACTGCTTCACAAAAGATGTCATGGGAATAGCAGAAAGATTAAAGTTAATTTTAGAGAGGTTATATAACAAACCACAAAACTTGAACTGAAAGACTCCAGCTAACTTGAAATAATACAACAGGTCTCTACTTATTATCTTATCATACCAATCGTATGCATAATCCCTTAGTAAACAAATAAGTACGTAATTATTATTATTGTTTCCTTTAATTCCTAGAGGAACATAGGGCTTCAGCCGTTCGTCTCCATTACGTTCGGTTCTCTCCTACAGTCTTCACCTGGCTCCAAGTCTGCCCACACGCTTTCATCTCTTCTTCACATGACCTCCTCCAAGTCACCCTTGCACTGACGACCAACTCGCCGCTTCCCTTTCGGGTTCCACTCAAGCGATGGCTTGTCTAGTGCTGTCACCTGATGCTTTCCTCAGAGTATGGCCAGCCAATCCATCTCCATTTCTTCCTGCTTATTTGTTGCACAATCGGTTCCTGGTTGGTTCGCTCCCAGAGATCCCTGTCTGTTGCTGATCTTTTCTGGCCAGCCATCTGATCTTGAGTGTTATTGAGCGAAGACAACTGTTGATGAAGGTCTGTAGTTTGTTTGAGATACTCTTTATGACGCGCAGTTCAAGTCTCTGATCCGTATAGTAATTAGCACTGACTTCACATTGGAGTTGAAAATCCGGATCTTATTTTTCATGCTGAGTAGTGCTGTTGACCTCCACACAGACTTGAAGGACGTAAGCCTAGATGCAAACTCTGTGAGACACACTAATGCAAAGTAACATGAGTTGTGAATTTGTAACTATGATTTCTAAGTGTTCGTTTATAGGGATTTGATTGGTTCCCAGCTTCATCACAGATTGTTATTGAAAAGACAGCAGGGGATACTGGACAGCTGTTTCGTCCTAGTTTGTGACTCTTTAGTAACACACACCCTATGACCCTACCATCAGGGATCGAACCTCAGGATCTTCAGGTTGCCAGGCGAGCTTGTTGAGCATTCAGCCATCAGAAAGAAATCCAATGACCCATAAATCAACAGAAATCAGGCGGCTCACCTTGTGACGTGAAGTTTGTGGGTTCGATCCCTCCTGCTGCTGCTGCTGGATTCAACATAGAACTTGGCACTGAAGTGCAGCAAATCGAGTTGCCACGTTCCAAAATAGCACACAAAGGTAGACAAGAAAATGAGTGAAGAGAATCAATAGAGTTTTGACAAGTATAAGAGTGAAACAGAATGAGTAATGGTAGAAAGGAATATGAAAGATTACAGAGACTGAATACATCTGCGTAAGCCATTGACAACGATTTTGAGCCATGTCACCTATTGTCTCCAGCCATTGATTCTTAAAGTCCAGAGGGCCCCAACCCGGAAGTCTGCATCTCCCTACCTGACTCGATCCCCCCTCCTGGCGGTGGGGACACTGGTGCGTGCAGACGGAGAATCTCAAGCTAGGATGAAACATCTGCCCGCTACTTCCTGGTTTTCAATGATTCGCCAAATTATATCACTCCGTGACCAAACTTAAAACTATGATTTTGCTTGAGAATAGAAATACAGCGTGTTAACTGTTCAGAAGAGTAAAAGGCACAGATATCTAGACCTTCTTTCAGTTAAAACAAACAAGTCTGTATCAAAAAGAAACACAACAAAGGCAATAAACGACGATGATTTTATTTGTCTCAAAATATGAAAAGATAATTTAGAATGGTGACAAAATAAAACGTTTTTCTTTAAGGAAAATGTTGCACAGCCGAAAGACATAAGATAAAGTGAGGTTATTACTTGCTAATAATCAACGTACCAACTACTATTGGTCAGGAAAAACGCACACAAAAAAGATCAAAATAACGCAAAAATACTGAACGAACGAATGAATAAACAACAAAGAAATAATTATATCTCCTAGTAGAGATTCACACAAAGGCAAGGCGACGGGGTTGCGGTGAGAAAAGAGTACACAGATAGTTTTCACAGCCTTTGAAAAAAAGTACGGCAAGTAAGTAACAACAGACAGGAGAAAAAAAGAAGAAAGAAATGCCACATTATTTTATGTAGAGAAAAAAACAAACAAATTAGTTTTAATATTTGTATAAAGTTTTACTATCAGCCGAACGAGTATCACCTGATGCTATCATATCATAACCATTCCAACCAGCTAGAAAAACACGACCAGGCCACCTACGAGTTGACAGAGTTTGTATAGGATGACCGAATCCTTCAAGATGTTTTAATAACTTTGGATTATTATTATCTGGTGTTTCAACAGTTATTGTCCCAGGATTACGTGTATTGTACTCTGGATGCAGACGAGATAATGATACAGATATCTCTGGATTAATACAACTATTTTCTGTTGCTGGACTGAAGACAGCCCGACCAAGTAGTGGAGTAGATGTTTGTTCCTTAGTTGTAGATGAACCTATACCGAATTCTGTAGTCGGAGATCCAAAAGTTCGAATTGAAGCTTGACACTTTGAATTTCGTAGGAATAAAGCTGCATTACTTATCACCTGATAAAAAAATACGAGAAGAAAATACACACACACACCTTCAATGAATAGTTGAATTAAGGAAAAGAAAAAGGTGACTCCTTGACTTAAACAAATGACCCTGGGCTATAAACACACCAAGCGCTACTTTTAGCTTTGTACACAGAAAGTTCGTAAGGACTAAGAGGGATTATTATTATGATCTTGGAAATCAGTGGGGACAGAATAAGTACATACAATCAAGCATGCGGTAACTTCCTATGCAAAAACTGATAGTAACAGTAACAGGGAAACAAAATCAGTGACTGGACAAACAAATTTTTAACGTAGAACCTTTGCACAAAAGTACAACAGTCCAGGTAGTTGTACTTCATAGAGCACGTATAAATGTTGAAAAAGAAATATAAAGAGGCCAAACCTAACCTCATTATTACCTACCAGAATCCATCATTTAACATGGGAGGTAAGACGCAAACACATATGTTAAAGGACGACTGACCTCTTCAGGTTTTCCATTTTTAACAAATATAGAGAGGTTTAGAGAGAACTGCTGTGCAGTACACACGTCCTTTGATCGGTAGCCAGATATCACGTATACACCACAGATGGTGTTAGTTGGCAAATGTCATACGAACCCTTTGTATCTGAAATGATATTTTGTTAGTATTCAGTTCATTAGGGCTGATTCAACTTCCCAAATTAAGTCAAGTGGTTAACATACTCAACCAATTCACTCCCTATCTTTAAGTTGGGGATCGGTGTCGTCCAGTCCTGAAGCAACATCTTACGTTTAACAAGGGAGAATCACATACCAAAGATACCAAGATTTTTGCTCAGGATGTTAACAAGACTGAATTTTGTCAGCATCTTCACCTAAAAGGATAATATTACCTGCATACTCAAAGCTGAGAGGACTATTCCCCGGTAAAAAGTCGCTAAAGTCAATCAGAGTAATACCCATCAGTACATCTATGATAAGAATTGAGTAAAAATGTAAAAATCGAGCATCTGTGACGGATGCCACTGGTTGTCGTGATTTCAGATGACAACTCTGCATAAGCTCTTACGCAGTTGATCCAGTTTAAGCAGACTGTATTCTTCTGGCAAACCTTCCAAGGCCAAACATTGTTAAAATAACCCTCAATCGAGAAAGTGAAGAGATATGGTAAGTTTCAGACGCTCGTAAGTGTGTCTACGCTTCAGAATCTATCTAGGAGTGAAGATATGATGGATACACTTTCGTCTGGGCTCAAAGCCCATCTGGTGTTCACAGGTTTGTTCCTCATGAGCACCACGTAGTCTGTGCAAAATTTCATGCCAGTCAAACTGACCTATCTGTAATTATTGCAGGAAGACTTGTCACGCTTCTTATAAACTAAGATGATCAATGAATTGCACCACTCTGGTGAAAAACCAGTAGTAAATATTCCCAATTAGCCAAATTACCACTCACTTTTGACGTACAAAATGTTAGGAGTTGATTAACACGACATATAATAAATTGAATTCCAACATGAAGGACTGAACTATAGTGCACCACAGTGTTATGCTACTTGGTTTACAAACCTTAGATAAATATTGCGCAACTGACAACTATATCGGTTACTATCTAAAAATCTGTTCGTATAACTTTATATTTCATCATAATGAATCACTGAGAAACTAGAAAAGCAACAGATAGATAGAGAAGAGTTCTAAATTGAGACTAAACAACTGTTAAAACACATCGCGCTGTAAAAAATAAAAATGTTGCACAGCAATGGATTACTGGAAGATCAACCACTTGAATTTTTGAGAAAGACGTTTCTCTTACTTGGTCTACAAACAACCTTTTCTAGTAGCCAAACCATCCAATTCAAAGTATGTTAAGAAGTTTACTTGCTCCTGTGTTACTAATTTTACAAAGTACGCAGAGAGCACTTCCTATCCAAAAAGGATCGTTAAACTTAATTACATAATGCTTATTAAAAGAGGAATTAAAAATTAAGTAGCTTTATTCAATTCAATTTTAGGTTTTCCCGTCGATTGATTGCACCGAAGTGCTCAGCCCCAGGTTGACATGTCAGCTTCTTGTGCAGATGCTTCGATGATGTCTGGGCATGTAATGAGAAGTTAATTGGTGGATGGTGACTAGCAGTGGAATCCAGGATGCGCATTTCGTCCTCTTTGGGACTTGTCAGCTAACTGGATGTACCTGCATTTCCCAGTGAGTGATGATGTCCCGACCGAGGCTCGAACCCAGTGCACATGGTTGCAAACGCCAAAGCGTTATCCACTAGACCACTTGGGCCACAAGAGTCACTCCGGTTCTTGTGCAACGGGTCATATTAATTATTTAATTGAATTTGAGATTTTCCTGTCGATTGATTGGACCGAAGTGCTCGGTCTAGTGGATAACGCTTTGGAGCACTGGGTTCGAGCCTCGGTGGGAACATCATCACTCACTGCGGAGTGCAGGCACATCCAGATGACGAGTCCCAGATAGGAGGAAATGCGCATCCTGGATTCCACTGCTAGTCACCATCCACCAATTAACTTTCAAGCAGCTTTAGTTAAACAACTTCCCCCCCTAAAATCTTCCTTTAAAATAAATATTACAGTCAATAAAAAAATGATTCAAAATGAGTACGGTTTGTCAACATTTGGACGACAGAAGTACTGGCTAATGCGCCGACTGTTAGTGTATCATATGTGTGTGTGTGTGTGTGTGAAGGTAATTGATTATTTTATGCAAAACAAATACATGATCCTGACGTTTTTATAAATTTCACACGTATTATGCGAAGACTATGAAATGTGACAGAGATCAGTGTTTGCAAAGTAAACCATTTATACATAAATACGTTGGCGATCTTATCAGATGTTAGTGTCAATCGAATACTAAGTACAACAGGTGAAACTTAGTTTCGCGGAAAATCAATTTCTCAAATACCAGGCTATGAGCCACATATGATTTCTGAGGGCTGGTGATACTACTGTAGTAGTGTGATACAGACAGTTTGTTCCAACGGAATATTATTCTCACATATTCCCCACGGTTCAATACAGCATTAGCATATTTGAACATTATATTTTATGTCGTTAATGTAAGCCAAAACCACACGCTCAGTGACTGGTTAAAGAATATAAACTATATATATATATATATATATATATATATAAACAGCGGTTTGATTAATGGAAAAATATACCTTGGCTTCCGTATCTTGCCTTCTGTTGTTACACTATTTATTTACCCAGGCTGAAGTAGGTAGAACGAGATTTGAACTCGAGACTCAGTGACTGAAAGTCAAGTGCTTAAGCCAATGAGCTACATTTTTCGCACCGATTTGTTTTCCTGAATTACTATTATTATTGTTTCCTTTAATTCCTAGCGGAACATAGGTCTTCAGCCGTGCGTCTCCATTGCGTTCGATTCTCTACTAGAGTCTTCACCTGGCTCCAAGTCTGCCCACACGTTCTCATCTCCTCTTCACATGACCTCCTGCAAGTCACCCTTGCACTGACGACCAACTCGCCGCTTCCCTTTCGGGTTCCACTCGACGGCTTGTCTGGTGATGTCACTTGATGGTTTTCTCAGGGTATGGCCAGCCAATCCATCTCCACTTCTTCCTGTCTATTTGTTTCACAATCGGTTCCTGATGTGTTGGTTCGCTCATTGCCAGAGATCCCTCCCTGTTGCTGATCTTTTCTGGCCAGCCATCTGATCTTGAGAATTGAGCGAAGACAACTGTTGATGAAGTTCTGTAGTTTGTTTGAGATGCTCTTTATGACGCTCAGTGCAAGTCTCTGATCCGTACAGTGAGTAGCACTGACTTCACATTGGAGTTGAAACTCCGGATCTTATTTTTGATTCTGAGTGCTGTTGACCTACACACAGACTTGAGAGTAGTGAAAGCTTGTCTTGCTTTTCCGAATCCTGCTTTGATATCCTCATCAGTTCCATCCGTCTGTAGTTGAAACGATGCTTCCCAGGTAGGTAAAAGAGGTTGTTCCCTTTTAGGTTCCTTCCATCTATGCTGATTGTTGTCTGTTGTTGTTACTGTTGGTGCTGTCCAGGAATCTTCATCATCTCTGTTTTCTCTATGATCACCTGAAGTCCTATCTTTGATGCTTCTTCTGCCAACTTGTTGCTTTTCGCTTGCATATCTTCTAGTTTGTGGGAAATCAGACATAAAGCATCGGCGAAGTCCAGATCCTCCAAGTTTTTTGTGTGAGTCCATTTTATGCCTGTTTCCTCATTGCCCAATCTACTGCAATCAGGAAAATCATTGGCGATAGTAGGCAGCCTTGTCTTACTCCCGTCTTCACTTCGAGGGATTCCGTAAGTTTCCCGCTGTGGATTACTTGGCATGCAGCATTGTCGTACAGCTGTTGGATGAGATATAAAATTGTCGGTGGCACCCCGTAGTAGCGAAGTAGTTGCCAAAGCACCTCTCGATCGACGCTGTCGGTTGAAGGCCTTTTCAAAGTCGATGAAGTTGAAATAGAGAGGTGACTGCCATTCCAAGCTTTGTTCATTGATGATCCGTAATATGGCGATCTGATCAATGCATGACTTGTTTCTCCTGAATCCAGCCTGTTCCGGTCGAAGTTTTTTATCCAACGCTTGTTTAATTCTCTCCAGGATAATGCGGCTTAGTATTTTGCTTGCGATGGACAGGAGCATAATTCCGCGCCAATTCTTGCATTGACTCAAGTATCCTTTACTTGGTAGTTTGAATAAGTATCCTTTCTTCCAATCCTCGGGTACTTTGCCTTCTTTCCACACCTTCTCCAGTAGTGGTATCATCAAGTCCGCTGTTGTCTCTGGATCAATTTTCAATGCTTCTGCTGGGATTCTATCTGGTCCTGCTGCTTTTCCAGCTTTTAGCATCTTGATTGCCTTCATGTTTTCTTGAATACAACAACTTAAGGTCGATACTGGTTAAGGGAAGTAGTTCAACTGATTTGATGCTGAGGACATCATGTCCCACAGTCCGTATATATTTCAAAACTCTACAACACAGGCTGCTATGGTACTTGCAATTTACTGTAATGAAATAAAGACAGACAATGGGCTGTGGAAAGCCCATAAAGAGTCAGAATTGAAACTGACCACTCTCCTCATCTGAACTACTTTGGTTTTTTCGCTTCTGTCGACCTACTCTTTCTTGTGATATGTGGTAGAGCATAGTAAATGCGTATTTGTTTTGGGTTGCGTTGTCACATCTGTCTGTCAGAAGTTTTTACTCTCCTTGATAAAATGAGTGTGTACGATAGAATAAAACGCCAGGCCACTGTGTTTCATTGGCACTAGGATTCACAAAGATATTTGGATGGCGAACTTTGAATTTCAGACAAATTTCCAGTACCCATCAAACTAAGAAGTTGACAGTTTCATAGATTATTCATCTCTTATAATGCGATCATGGTGTTACTCTTTTACCTTACCTCTATTCTGTTAAAAGAAATTACTTATGAAATATAAATTTTGTTTACTGAAATAATTTACTTGTGCTGCATCTGTGAGACCCCATAATCCATCATTTGAAGCAACACCGACACGTGTACCACATTTTCTATGCGTAGTAGATACATAGGTTGGTCCGATAGGCACTAGAGGTCGACGTCCAGCAGAGAAGTTGTTTAATTTCGATTCAGAGAAAAGACGTAGAGCAGAATTCAAATGAACACCAGTGCCTGGTACAACTTTTCCACTGCCAAACGGTGACCCCATGTATACATTACCAACAACTGTAAAACTAGTTGAATCTGTGGTTACAACTCCAGTACTGCCAATACTTGAGCCTTCCTATAATATAAATTATTAAACAAAATGTGAAATCAACGATTACAAGTCAGTTCAATGAAAACACAATATGAACATTAATTCTATGCTAAGAAAGAATGCATATGCATATGTCACTGCGACACACACAAAATGACTCACAATAAACCTGGACGATACTTATAAACTTAAGTCACAAACTTAGTATATTATGGGTCCCAAAAGATGAGCTAGCGAGACAAAAATAATAAGCTAACAATGTATAAAGCAAATAGGAAGAGAATGAATGAAGGACATTATTCAGAAAGCAAGCGTACTCGTCAAGACTATTCAACATTCATCACTTCATGTTACTTTCAGAAAAAGAAGTATGTTCACCATTGTTTGCGATTCTTGACCATATCTGGTAATGTTTTGAGGCACCAATTCGAAATACTTCTAGGACCTCAACCAGACAGTCACGTTGTACTAACAGATACTAATCTAACAGCAATATCTTTCATCTCACAATGCCACATCATGCGATGATCACCTTTCGGCCTTTTCCATTCAGTCCCAAGTCTAGAGAACAGCGACCGGTACGGGAACCTTTGGAGTGAGATCCGTAGCACATGTCCAGTCCACGGAAGTTGGTGTTGCCAGATGACTACACTCAGTGATTGGTGACCTTCACCATATCCAGATACACGCTGACGGGTCTCATAATTACTTACATGATGATATAATCGGACACAAGCAGTTCTACAGAGGCACCGATGGTCGAATATACAGAGTGGTCGTGTATCGTACTTCTACGAATCAGTCTTATAGTACGTATCACTAGGAAGTCGAACCTGGATGAAATATTCAGCTCAGAAATAACACATATCTAGTTACTTCAAATACTTTTTACAAGTGATTCCATGTGAGTGAAAAATTTGACCATATATCATCTGTGGTAAGTTGGATGATTGTGATTCATTATGAGATAATGTCGCGAATACTGAACAAACATCAACCTTGTCTGTGGAAATAAAAGAAATCTACCGGTGTCAGTTGAAGGATAGGCAGTGGTACTCAATGACAAAGGTTTTCAGGTTGCTGACACTAATATCAACAAGCTCTAGCTGCAGAGTAGAGCACTGAAAGAATTCATACTATCAAACCAGAAGCATCTTGCTCATGATTTTAGAACTATAAAATATCAAAGCTCAGTTAAATCTCAATATTAAGAGTAAAACACTAGCAGTGTGATAAATAAAAACAGTCTCAACAGAAATAGTATGTAAAATTACTAAGTCCATACAACTGCTTTCTTTGATAAACTTGGACAAAGCAAGAAGAACACATTAAGCAGGATAACAAGCTTAACAACAACTTTTAATCCATTCCATTATGCTATTTAATCACGTGATATTAGTATCCATCACCTTCATGCTCAATAAATAAACTATTTGAATATATTTTGAACGCTGGTATTAAATTGCTCGTGGGTGTATGCAGATGAAGAGAACCCACGAAATATAATGGCGTCATTTATCCTGTTCATAGTGCTTTTCTTGCTTTGTTGAAATAATTACTGATTAGTAAACTTTTTTTAAATTCCTTTTTATAAATCTGTAAACTAAGAGAAGAAACATAGGTGTAGAATAACATGGACCCATTTTATTTCGTGCAACTAGTTGCACTGATTGTTCGTTGTTTTATTTCATTGATTGTGTGAGAGCTGAGATACTGCATGGGCGACCAGACCGAAGCAGGTGGTTGTTTCAAGGGACCATCTCCCGAGCCTTCGATTTGGAGTCTAATCCGCAATGCAGCGGAGCAGCGTCGGAAGCTACGTTCCCATGGTTGCCAGTGACTAATACAGGTTTATACGCCATTTGACCCGATTGGATTCCGGAGCCCATGTACCCTATAGTAACTGCTTTTAGTCTAACCGCTATCCAAACAGCCATCCTGACATGGTAGGACCTACAGGAACATGGGTCCCAGTCACTACTGCTTGTTGGATCATTGTGGTATTTAAGCCTGACCACATTCACAAGGTAGCAGTTGTCGGCCGGTTTGGTTCAGGCCGTGGATGCATTGATCATGTGTTCACCCTTCGTCAGTTGTTGTGTTTCTTGATATTAGGGCTGCCTTCGATTCATTGGATAGAACTATGCGCTCTGGAACTGTCTGTTAGAGAGAGGTGTACCTGAGAAATTTGTTAACATCTTGAAAGCCCTATACAGAAACACCTCAGGTAGAGTGAGGGCATACAACCAACTATCACCACTGTTCCCAACCAACAGTGGGGTTAGACAGGGTTGCCCAATCTCACCATTTCTCTTTAACTTTGCCATCGATGACATTCTGGAGTCAGCTCTGAAGGATGTGCGTGAAGGTGGTGTAGATCTGCTACCTGGAGATAGACTTTTCGACCTCGAGTATGCAGACGATATCGTCTTACTGTGCCATAGCATGCAGGCTGCCCAAATCGCACTTAATCAGTTGGCGATCAGTGTATATAAGTATGGTATGTGCCTTGCGCCGTCTAAGTGCAAAGTACTGTTACAAGATTGGCAGGAGCATATACCTGCACTCACTCTGGTAGGTGAATCGCTTGAAGCTGTCGACAAGTTTGTGTATCTGAGTAGTTGTGTGAGTGCTGGCGGAGGTATGACGGGTGAGATTTCCAACCGTATCATGAAAGCTAGGGTGGCATGCGTCAACTTGAGCCACCTCTGGCGAAGTTGCGACGTTAGCCGGGCTATCAAAGGTCAGGTTTAAAAATGCTTCGATGAAATCTATCTTGCATTATGACTGTGAAACCTGGCCTCTCCGAGCTGAGGATGTGCGGCGACACTGCGTATCCGATCATCGCTGTCTTCGTAGGGTTGCTTGCGTCCGATGGAATCATCACATGAGTAATTCTGAGGTCCGGTGGCGTGTATTTGAACATAGTGGAAATGACCATTCGTCGAGTGTTGTCATCGGGAAAAACCGGGCTTCGGTGGCTTGAACACGTGCTACGAGGCTTCCGTACCGGTCTCTGTTCGCTAGCCAGCGCTGGGACGGGCTGGAAAAAGCGCAGAGGTAAACAGCCCATGACATGGCGTCGTGGGACGAAAGATATTTATGGTAGGTTAGCATCGGTTGGTGCCTCACGACTCCCTGGTTGGAATTCGAGAGATAGCTCGAGTCGGCAGCTCTACGCTTTATCAGATACGGTCAAGAATCGCGATCAATGGCGAATGTGCTACAATTTCCTTCTTTCTTCCCTTTCCGACAATAATCGACGAACTCTGTTTGAGCTTGTCAAATATGACTGTTTTCCTCCCGGATGAAGTACTTTATCCGTTCTTTAAGCATATTTTTACTGTCAATCTATGTTGTTTTATTATTATTATTATTGTGTGGCATACCTTCTTGGTGCCATATTGTACCGAGTTTCTTGTGTTTAGATAAATAACAAATAAATAAACAAATTTTTTTTCGTAAGTTCTCTTCGCCCGCAAATTGTTCTGTTTATCTCCTTGGACTATTGAAAACACTAGATATTTTGTTTATGTGGAGTGAAATTGTCAACAATTCATAATTAAAAAAAAACAAACATGGAGTATGTAACACAAATTCTTTCAATAATAAAATAAATATTTCTTTCTTATACTGCCAGAAACATAGCGTACTAAAAAGTTCAAATACAGTTGAATACTGACTGTATAATATGCAGAAATCAAATATACTAATTAAGAAGTAATTTACCTTATCTGTAATAAGTTCTTAAATACTGAAAGGATTCAAGAAAATACATTTTAGTTTATCTTAAAGCCATACGAAATTATGACACTATACAGGAATTGTAATTTGGATTAAAATTATAAGAGTAAAGAAGTTAGTAGACAGGTCTTGAATCCAGATAACATACTTCCTTATCACTTAGTGAGAAAACGGTATCTATGAAAGACCAGTTGACATAAAGATCAACACTATACGACACAAGAGATAGACAGCTACACGATGATGCGACATACCAAGTGATTCCCGACGAAAAACTAACCGAATTCCTTGAAGTGAATACAGGAGTAAGACTAGGCCGTCTCCTTACTATCACCGATAATATTTCTGACCATGGGGAGCAAGAAGGTGGATATATACAGTGAACCGACAAGAAGATTCTAGAAGATCTGAACTTTGTGGATGATTTATGCATTGTATCACACGAACTCGAAGATCTAGAGGAAGAGACTGACAGAGAAGATAGGACTTCAAGTGAACACAGACAAGACAAAAGTAGTGAAGACGCCTAACTCACTACAACAACAAGCATGAGTCACCATCTTCTAGGGGAGATCTAAAAGAAGTAGTCACCTATTCCACTTACCTGATATTGACAGCATCGATTTAACAGGCGGGGCACGGATGAGGATGTTGGAGCCATTCAGGATAAGAAAAGCAAGACAAACCTCCACTATTCTGAAATCAGTGTGGTAAGGTACAAAATCCGGATCTTCATTACTAATGTCAAATTACTGCTTCTATATGGCTTCAGAGACTTGGTTCCAGCGTTACCGAAAGCATTCGCAACACAATTCGCTGCAGACTTTCACCAACACCTCTGTCCCCTTTTGCTTAATACTGAAGATCAGGCAGCCAGCCAGTCCGAAGGGATATGCAACAGGGAACTGTAACTACGAACCAACCAACCAACAACTTACCACCCACCAAATTCACAAAAGGAAATAGGCATGGATTGGACACACAATTCAGACTATGTATTTCGGTATGTGAAGGCACATCAAGATATAAGATAAATTCATTTGAAGCTGCAGAGAGTAATAAGAATACAAAAGGCACAGAATTACAAAGGTAGTAGTAAAAACAAACTCCAATTTTTCATCTGAATATATATATATATCATCTTTGTTACTCAACAAACTTACCGCAGTTGTTTGAAGGACATCAAGGAGTGAATGTTCTGGCACTATATTATTATCTTTAATACTGGTCACAGTAGCCTCACGTGAAGATTTAGAAAACAAAGAGTTCTGGGCATTTGTAGCAGCATCACCTATAAAACAGTGTTAATTGATAATATATATATATATATATAATATATGATCTACATATTGAACTGTAATGATATTTATGTAAAGGAAGCTTAAGATAAATTCGCCGATCGATCCTTGAGTATGAAGATGAGCAAAAACAAACTTCGATTGTACAGAAAAACAAAAAGTCTTATGGATATATACACGGCGCAATCATCCATTATTTTATTTGGTGGATGATGACTAGCAGTGGATGTGCATTCCTCTCTATTTACGACTCTTCATCTAGATCTACCTGCAATTCTATAAGAGCGTATAACGCTTTGGTGTT
Source organism: Trichobilharzia szidati (assembly GCA_944472155.2). Lineage (NCBI taxonomy): Eukaryota > Metazoa > Platyhelminthes > Trematoda > Strigeidida > Schistosomatidae > Trichobilharzia > Trichobilharzia szidati. The sequence goes on from OX235274.1 coordinate 82,406,782, forward strand.
TGGGGTTTGAGTCCCAATGAGAATATCATCACCCGTCCTTGGGAAGACTGCAGGTGGATCCAGATGACGAATCACAAATAGGGTGAAATATGCATTCTGGATTTCACTGCTTTTCACCATCCATTCACCAAATAACATTATATCAATTCTCAGAAATCATCAAGGCGTCCATACTAAAAGTTGACATGTCAACAGAGGCTGAATGTTTCGGTCGAATCAATTGATAGGAAAAATAAAATTGACCTAAGTAGAACAATCATGCGTTACTGATTAAAGAATGAGTGGTGTTATACTTCCATATCTGTGATAGACCAACCTGAAAACCGCCACTGAAACATGTAGAATGGAAGTAACTACCACTTGAAGAATCGTTGTTATTATGCAGAAGAGCCTTGTAGATTTGTTTTTATTCCTTTACGTTCCCAGTGGAACATAGGGCTTTACGCTAGAGGCTTGAAGTTTCTGTAGCAGTGGTGATTATTTTTACGGGATGGGGTTGCTAGCCGGCCTCATGCCCAACCTTCCCTCTTTACCAATCTCACTACTGTCTTAGCGAGGTAAAGGAGTGCGTCGACCAGGGATCGAACCCCGGACCACCTGAGTGGTTGGCGAGCACTCTACCGCTGTGCCACTGACGCACCTTGTAGACTTGGTTCTTTTAAATAATTGTACAAACGTATTTTATACATGACAGTAGTCATTGCAGAGATGTGAATAATGTGCTAGGGTTGGTTTTTGATATTTTCAGATTTGTTCACTTGGTCTTAACTTCGGCAATACGATGGTATTACAGGTGATAAGTTATGCATACTGTACTACTTTTGCGAAGTTACATTGTTATTTTATTGGGGTAAACCAAAACAAAACATGGGATTACTAAGTACAATTTTATTGACATGAAAGAAAAACTCAAGCTTCAATTAAGATGATTGTTCAGTTTGAATCCTATTCGACCTGACTCAGCTTGACCGACTGAGTAGCATCACAAGCTTGCAAACAGTAAGTGTAACTTTTGACCTCGTGGATTACAAATAAACTCATATTGTGGTGAGAGCTGCCTGCAAGACAAAATTGTAGACAACAGATGACGTCGATGTTTACGTCCCAAATCGGGGTCATGAGAAAAAAACAAGAACAAAACCTAACCTTGAGACTTAACGTGTGCAAATAACGATTCGCAGATATATCACCGGACTGTCTAAGAAACAGCAACAAATAGATGATAGAATAACCTTCAGCAGGAAAACAGCTGACCAGAAGACGTCGCTTCTCTGCTAACAATAACGAATAATAATGTACATAGAAATCTATAAATATCTGTTGATTATCTCAATAAACGATCTGTTGCCTGGCCCTTGTCTTCTGTCGTTACAATATAATTCCCTGTGATCCTTTTAGGGTGATTTCAGTCCTGAATCGATATTGATGAAATAAAGAAGAATCAGGAGGCGAAATTCCCATGGAAATGAAAATAAGGAACTTCAAAGAACTAAATGAGTTTTGAGAAAGTATCAATATCACTTTCACCTATACAACTTGTGGTAAACAAACTATTTATTTAATTTTGCTATATAAAATTATTTTTAACAAGAACACTTGAAGATAACACACACACACATTACGTTTAAAACTGTAATAATAAAACACCAGAATTGGATTTTAAAAGAATATTGAAAATCATATCTTTCAGTAAGACAGATAAAACAGAAGATAAGCTGATTACTTGAACACTGGATGTAAAATAAAAGAAGAACTTACGTATCTTAGGGTCATCAATATCGCCAAGTGTGGTAACTGATGCTTCAGCTAAACGAGATAATTCAACCAACCGATGTAGGTAGATGGCAGTCACATAAGGGTCTGCTTTAAGTAATGCCTCATGATTCAGTGCATTCATAGACTCTTTAAGATCTAGATTACCCAAAAGAAGTAGGAGGTAGACTCCACCGACCAATGGAGGAGGGAAAGATTCTATAGTGAAACCTGCAAAACCCATCTAAAATAAACAAAAGAACAATAAATTAGGAGTATTTATTTTATTAAAAAAAAACTATGTTAGCAAAGAATAAACAAACGCATGATTACATTAGTTGTTGACTGCTATAAAAAAATGTCTGAATAAAATATTTCTTCAATTAAGATTTCATAAAATATTAGAGGATGACTGTAATACGACACAGTGTGGTGGAACTCGCAGGTTTCTCAAAAGCATTTATCATGTATTATTATTACTATTTCATGTGGAAACCTTGCTGGAGAACTTAGTGAATGATTGTATCCATCCTTTTGAATTTCCAACAATTAAAGTATGAATTTCGCACTAGTAATTTACAATTAACTGTCTACTAGAAAAGTGCAGACATTCTTTAGGATAACTCAGAGCTTATCTAGCAAAAAGCGGAACCAGTGTACAAAGGAAAAAAAATGAATCACCTGACACAGAATTGTGCATCAGGCGATGAGCCAGAGTCAATACACATACGGTTAAATGACACAACTTGGCTGTAAAGACCTCGGGATATGTAAGAGGGTTCGAAACCAAAGCCTAGTGCATAGACCAGTTAAAGCTCTGAAACAGACTTTTGTGGTGTTCTACACATACGTGAAAGGGAAAATAAGAACGTCTGGCACTCACAACCAGACTGATGAACATGCTAGTCTACCTAGGAGAGCTGGTAAACCCTGACTCCATCCTATGGTGTATATGGGCTCCAGAATTCGAAAGGACCGAACGGTGCATGAACCTGTATTAGTCACCGGAGACCATAGGAACACAGCTCCTGACGCTACTCCACTGCCTTGTGGATCAGACTTCAAGTCCAGGACTCAGGGGAGGGGTTGACCTCTTAAGAAAACTACCTGCTTCGATCTGGGTGTCCGGGCAGTATACTGGCACAAACTATGCGATTTTGCGTGGCTTATCTTTTAGTGGTAATAATGTACCAGGTTTGTGCTTCAATAGAAATAAATAAAGGGCCGTCGAATGAAAGTATTAAAAAAATTAATTTACTAATTATAAGCCATATAAATACGCCGACCGGTGAAGAGGATATTCGCAACAAAGCGACTTGACCAACTGAGAGATTAAGGAGAAAATATAGTTAACTAATTATATTTGGATGACATTCTATGAATCTCCACAGCAAGATCCAATCCACAGGAAAAATATAGCGAAGTTTCATGAAAGATGATTGTTTGCAATGCTGAGATAAGCGCTATTAACAAATTCTGATAAAAGAACAATTATCCAATGGATTCGTATAATTATTTAGTTCAAGCTATTGGGTTCATTGCAGTCGGATGTAGTATTATTAGCCCCCTGAATAATAGGGATCACCTTTTTAGTTTTAAAGTGATCATATATAAGAAAAGAAGGACATCGAGTGAGGATAACATTTCAGTCATGCATGTTAACAGTTGGCATATGTGTATCGTCAGTTTCAACTATTTACAAGTATCCTCGCAGCGTAATCCCTTAACAGTGATTACGTTGGATTTCAGGCAGTTTTTCTCTTGGTATAAACGTCGCTAATGTCCCCCTATTGCTACTCAATCCACTAATGACGCTACTGTAGACCTCAGATGCATTCCTGTAAGTATCTAAAGTAGGTACCGTCATCTTCTCTAAAAGAGATGTGGTTTGTTGCCCACTGCCCGCTACATAACTACAGTCAACTTGCTACTTTCCTAGACTTTGATACAATCCTCTCTAGATAAAAATAGCGTGTAGAAAAAAAAAGCTTCATAAAGAGAATCCAAAATTTCAACTGACTTTTGCTACTTTTCGTAGAAATATAAACATCACGTTTCATACTTCAAGAAATGATGTTATACAGTTTAAAAAAAAAATAAAAACCTAGAGAGACAGACAGTGAGATAATTGATCAAGGTTTCAACTACACAATCAACTTAGACAATTGTAGTCAACGTGATTGATTTAGAAACAGTTTTCACCACTAATAAAAAATTCTTTAGAATACTAACAGGAACCAAAGCTCTAAAACAGTGTACAACTGTCAACGAAGTTGAATCCTAAGCTCTTCACACTTTCCAGGAGTATGTTATCATTGTAGACATTCTATAAGAAAAATATATCATCTTGTCAATTGTGTCAGAGATTATTAAGCATGAGATTTTCCTCTGAGGTGATGAAACAGTCTATGCCGAAAAATGGACAGACATATAATGAAGATGTTCATGGTCATCATAACATTCATCTTCTACAAAGGACGTTTTTCAATAAAAGATATCATCCATTTCAATTAAGTTTGGAGAATTGGCTTACTGGCTTAAGCTCTTGGCCTTCAGACAATGGGTTCCAAGGTTGGAATCTCACTTCGCTTACTTTAATCTAGGCGACTGGGTAGTGTCATAAGACGCTGACGAAATCTCAGCACGGATACAAAGGGCTGGTTTCGCATATGCCAGTTTACGCCTGGTGTAGACGTGATATCCGACTATCGACTAAAGCATGTGTGTACTGCTCAGCAGTCCGCTCCGTCCTCCTTTAGGGATGTGAGACCTGGCCATTGAGAGTGGAGGACATGAAAAGGCTAGCTGTCTTTGATCATAGGTGTCTGTGTTCTATCTCCCGCGTGAAGTGGTATAATAAGGTGAGGCGTCGAGTGCTAGGTAAGGAGGGGAAATCAGTCGACGACACTGTGAAATTACATCGACTGAGATGGTTAGGGCATGTGTTACGTATGCCTAGTCATCGCCTTCCTCGACAACGGGCAATGTTAGGTGACACAGGGTCAGGCTGGAAAAGATCTAGCGGTGATCAAACCAAAACATGGAACCAGTCAATGAAATCCACAACAGTTAGTTTAATCCACGTAGGAAGGTGTAGACTTCCTGGTTGGGGTCCTAGGGACGGTAAAAACCAATGGCTGGAGACAATTGGTGATATGGCTGAAAATCGTTCCCAATGACTGGCGCAGATGCATCCACTCCTTGTGACTTATAATTACCAATGAAACTATATTGTTCTTCGTTATTACTATTCCTTTTGTCTCATATCCCTGTCTACTGTCTCTATTTTGCATTTCTTCTACTTTCTTCTCTTGTTTTGTGTGCTACATGGAGGGAGTGTGGCAACTTGAACTGCTCTGCACATCGGTGCAAAGTTCTATGTTGAAAACAAACAAAATTATCATCAGTCTTCAAGCAATAAGTGTGACTCACAGTCTGGTAAATGAGTCCAATTTCAACTAAGTTGTAAAGAGAAAAACACTCATGTGGTTGATTATGCAAGCCTTCTACGTGTTGAGTAATCTCATCCAACTACTCAAAATACATGTTTGCATAATACTAAAGAATTACTACTACTACATACTAGTGTTCCCAATATCAAATATTCTGTAAAAGCCATTAGACAAAAATAGGGACTTGATCCAATTCCAACTCGATTTATTTCTATTATATAAAAAAGAGTGTGTAATACATAATGATAACAACAACAACATACTTTTAGTGCAGTTGGACGATGAACTTCATAGTTTACTAAATCATTTATTGTCCATGAGAAACCTTGTTGATTCATATAACTGACAAACTGTTTGTTGAATGTGTTCCCCTCAACACCATAAAAGTAATCTACACCTTTCTCAGCCAATTGTTTTAACATCATTTGCAGATCGATTGATGATATGTAAGGCAATACACCACTAGTCAGTTGTTTTAAAATTGGTCTGAATTCTGGGGAAATGGATAGATTCGGATCATTTGCAGCTTGAATTAAAGATTCACTGGGCTTTTAGATTTGGGGGGGGTGGGGGAGAAAAAAATGAAATAACTAGTCAGAGGTGAATTTATAAGCACAATTTCAATAGAAAAGAAAGTCTTTCTCAATGAGTGGCAAATTTCCCATGAATTTACACATTAAACAGCGAAATATATTTAGAATGTTTGAAGACATAGTTGATTCGTAGACGATGTGCGTCGGTGGCACAGTGGTTAGGACTCTCGTCGACCATGCACATGGTCCGGGGTTCGACCCCCTGCCGACGCACACCTCATATCTATGCTTGGCCTGCAAAATTTTGGATACCGATATCACATGCTGAAAATTCCATACTTGTACCAAAAATACTGTGTGGTTTCAAGCTATAATAAAAAAAAATATTAACATAAACAATGCAGTAACGGTAACTTCATGATTCAAGACAGACATTATCAACAAGGGATTTATTTAGCAGTGCTGTATCTGCGATGAAACTAACACATCTCATTTCTGACAACTAACTTAGTGAGAGGATCGTAACTAATAATAAAAAATAATCAGATATGGAATACTTAAGAAAGGAGGACAGATAGTAAACAAGTAAGTGGATTTAGGCTACTACGTGTGCTCCAACCTTGATTCTTATCAAATGAAGAATATAAACCAATTCCTTACCAGCTTAATTATGCAACTCGGACTAATACTGAATGAATGCCTAAGAATGGATGAAACACCTTGATCTGTTCCTGATTGAAAGTTATTTTAACAGGTGGAGCTTTAACCTACTAAGAGATAAAATACTCTGTCTCGTTGTTAGTCACACTTGTTCTATACCACACACCTTGTATTTGTTCTACTGGCATTATCATAAGACAATTATTTCAAGTTTGGTCATAAATTGACTTTAGTTAGACAACAATTGAAAACCAGCAAGGAGTACTAGACAGCTGTTTTTTTTCTCTGTTTGGGACCCTTCGGTAGTATATACCCATCACCTTCAACACTGGTTGAACCCAGGACTCTTAGGTTGCGAGGCTAGCTCGTTGACCATTCGCATTCATTCGGAAGGTGGCCTGCTAATTGCCTCCAACCATCTAATATCATCAAATCAATGTGCACCGTGATGGAGAGCTACCTAGAATGGTGGCCACATTACAATCTGACTGATAGAATTCAGTCTGCACCAAAGAGAGGACTAGACACATCACACTAGTTACTAGTGTCAAATCAGAATTCTAAATTCTGTCAATCCGCAACGTTTAGCGCCACCACAACCAGCCAATGCCTTCAGCGATTGTTTGTCCTGACACCCGACATAGTGGACCCCACTAGTCACAACTTCTCAACAGAACTCCAGGTAACTTTTTTTCGTGTATTCAATCAATCACTAGTGAACATTAAACTTATTTGCCAGGGTTGGTTTGTAGAGATTTGATTGATCCTGTCTTATTACTACTTCCTGGTTTTCAGTGGTTCTCTAACTGAAGCCACCTTGTGATCAAACTTCTTGAAATCGATTAAATCCCTGAAAACCAACACTTTGACAATTATTTCATTCGATAAGAAGGAACAGGAATATTTCAGTTGTGTCAAATGAGTTAGCAACACACACACACACAACAGCACATTAGTGTCACAACATTATTATAATTATCCCCTTGGGTTCCTAGTGGAACATAGGGCTTCAGCTACACGCCTCCACTTGCTTCTGTCCATATTGTTTCAGCTCCTCTTCACACGATCTCCTCCATGTCACCCTTGAACGTCCCACTCGCCACTTCCCTTTCGGTTTCCACTCGACGGCCTGACGCGCGATGCCTCCTCAGCGAGTGTCCAATCCATCTCCATTTTCTCCTGCATATTTGTTGGGCAATTGGTTCTTGTTCTGTTTGTTCCCATAGCTTCTTGTTGGTGATTCTTTCCGGCCATCTGATCTTCAGTACAGAGCCAGCGAAGACAGTTGTTGATAAAGGTCTGCAACAGGCTGTTGGAAATATTCTTTGTGACCCGCCAAGTTTCTGATCGGTATGGAAGAACTGACTTGACGTTTGTATTGAAAATCCAAATTTTGTTGTTGATGCTGAGTTGAGTGACGAAGATTTCCAGATTGGTTTCAGGTTGATGAATGTGTTTCTCGCCTTCCCGATTCTCGATTTGACATCCTCGTCCGTTCCTCCTGTAGTTGAGACAATGCTCCCTAGATAAGTGAAAGAAGTAACCTCTTTCAAATCCCTCCCGTTGATGGTGATTGGCGCTGGATGTTGCTGCTGCTGTTGTTGTTGTTGGTTAGTTATTTTCATAACCTCCGTCTTGTCTATGATCACCTGGAGTCCTGTCTTTGCTGCTTCTTCGACGAGTTTGTCGGTTTTCGCTTGTAATTCTTCGATTTTGTGTGACATCAAACATAAATCATCCACGAAATCCAGGTTTTCTAGATTCTTCACGTCGGTCCAGGATATCCCTGTCTTCTCGTTTCCCACTGTTTGACGCATAATCTAGTCCACCACAATTAGGAATATCATTGGTGATAATAAGCACCCTTGTCTGACTCCTGTGTTTACTTCAAACGCCTCACTGAGTTTCCCGTTGTGGATCACTTGACATGTACCGTTGTCATGTCACAACATGGTGAGTACAAATGCAATTAAACATCACAGCTTTTAATTTAAATATGCTAAAAATGGGAAAAAAAAGGGATGATTAGCAAACAGGAAGTTGCAACAAATAAGTTTAAAGACATCAAGAACAATACGTCGAACAGGTATCATTTTATTTCATCAGAAGAGAATGAATAAACTGAACGTATGTTTTCGGCAGGAATCAGTTCAGCCATTTTCCTTATTTGATTATGTGAGCCTGACAATATCCATTTTCCCTTTAGCCATTTGCTAGTTATTATTACTATTATTATTTTAGGTATCGTCGATTGTTGCGTAAATTTTCTTATAAATAGTATACATGCCTTTGAACTGTGATCTATTGATCTTAACAACTTCGTATTATTTAGAGGACATCAGTGTTACCCAGAAGGTCCTGGGTTCAAACCCCGATGGGTACGTACTGATGAAGAGTCCCAAACAAGGACGAAACAGTTGTCCAGTACTCCCAGGTTTTCCAATGGTTCTCTAACTAATGTCAGCTCATGATGAAATCCTGTAACCAATCAACCAAATCCCTACAAACCAATACTTGAATAACAATTATTCTTTAAACCTTATGCATATGTATACAACTGGAGCACCTAATGAGTAAGTTATCGAGAAGAAAATACTTCGGTCAATCTGTTTGTCTTCTGAATGTTTAAATGGGGATTTTCGCTATGATACCAGAGTATCTTTAGATGCTTTTCGTATCCCACACATGAATTAATTGCTACCTTAAGCATACTTTGATTGGACACTAGATAGTAACTAATTTTCATGAGTCGAATCCATCGTTTGATGCAATGTGGTGGTCACTATACTAGGTGGCTTACCATCACAGTTGGTTGGTTAGAGGTAATCAGTAGGAAGCCTCGGACCTAAGTTTCGTACTTGTTGGCACTTATCAACAGTGTGTATCCGAAATAATAATACATGATGCTAAATTTTAATGAAATCGACAAAACAGTAATCTTACACGCATAAAGACTGTAAAAGACATAAATCTTAAGCTTACCTTGAAACCATTTGTAGCCAAATCGATTGCTCCATGAAAAAGATCAGACCATTTCAAAGAACCAAATTGTTTGTGCATTGCCGCAAGACCACGCACAAGTGCAGGAATACCTACTAGGCTTGCATGGTTACTTCTATTCGGTTTATCGATGTCTGCGACATTATTGCGAACAGGACAGGAGAAGTCGAATAAATGGCTTGTCTGCTTATTGCGATCACGAACCATCATAGCACCACAACCACCCAAACCTGTATTCAGTATACAAATGTAAAAATATCGTTTATGTGGAAAGCAGATATCTGGGTGGCATTACATTATAACCTAACTTAGAGACACTATACAAACAGATAAAAATAACATAAGACCCGATATAATAACCCATCATCAGTCCAAATCAGAACACTAAATTAAATATCAGCAAAAATGGACGTGAAAATAATGCCGAAGGTTATGAAAAGCTATAAAACAAAAAGGAAAAAGGGGAATTGTATCAATGACACCCAACATGCAAAAAAGCATCCAATGGAAAAGAATATTTAGATGATTTATTTATTTTATTTTTATTTTTTTATTTTGATTACAACTTGATTCCACACCGTATTTTCAGTACATGTATGGAATTTTCAGCATGGATATCGGTAGCCCAAATTTACAGGCCGACCATAGATATCGGGTGTGCGTCGGCAGGGGATCGAACCCCGGACCATGTGCATGGTCGGCGAGAGTCCTAACCACTATGCCACCGACGCACATAGGGATTAGGATTCATTTCAATGTTGATTTCGTCCTTGATTTTCAATGATCACTAACCAATGTTGGATTGTAACGCAATCAACATTGAAATTAATTCAGGTCCCAACAAAAACTTCTTTGACGGCAACTGGATAGGTGTTCTGAAGTTGTACTGAGAAGTGACCAGTAAAAGTCTGTCTGTCTGTCTGAATTCAACATAGAACTTGGCACCGAAGTGCAGCAGTTCGAGTTGCCACGTTCCAAATAGCACACAAAGGTAGACAGGAAAAGGAGAGAAGAGAATCAATAGAATTTAGATAAGTATAAGATTGAAACAGAATGAGTAATGGTAGAAAGGAATATGAAGGTTAAAGAGACTGAATACATCTGCGCCATTGACAACGATTTTGAGCCATGTCACCTATTGTCTCCAGCCATTGATTCTTAGAGTCCCGAGGGCCCCAACCCGGAAGTCTGCATCTCCCTACCTGACCCAGTTTAACTGTCAGGGATTTCATGGATTGATGCCATGTTTTTGTTTGGCCACCGCTTACTCTTTTCCAGCCTGCACCTATATCAGCTAGTAATGCCCGTCGGGGGAGACGATGGTTAGGCATGCGCAGCACGTGACCTAACCATCTCAATCTATGTAACTTCATAGCCTCTTCGAGTGATTTTCCCTCTTTGCCCAACACTCTACGCCTAACGTCAACATTACTTACCTTATTATACCACCTAACGTGAGAAAGAGATCGTAAACATCTGTGGTCAAAAACAGACAATCTCTTCATGTCTTCCGCTCTCAATGGCCACGTCTCACCGCCATAGAGAAGGACGGAGCGAACTGATGAGCAGTATACACGTCCCTTGGTTGACAGCCGGATGTCACGCCTACGCCAGAGATGGTGTAAGTTAGCGAAAGCAGCCCGAGCTTTCTGGATCCGTGCTGTGATTTCGTCACCAATCAATCCGTTGGTGCTGATACAACTTCCTAAATAGGTGAAGTGGTCAACATGTTCTATCACTTCACTCCCTATCACTAAGCTAGGAGTTGACGTAGTCCAGTCCTGTAGCAGCATCTTACATTTCACAGGGGCGAATCGCATGCCAAACATACGAAGATTGCTGCTCAAGGTGTTCAGAAGACTCTGCATTTTGTCAGCGTCCTCCCCTAACAGGACTATGTCGTCTGCGTATTCTAAGTCTATAAGACTATTCCCTGGTAACAAGTCGATTCCTAAGTCATTAAGTTCAGTTAAGGATACTTCCATTAGCATATCTATGATGAAGTTAAACAGAAAAGGGGAAAGTGGACATCCTTGACGGACACCACTAGTTGTTATCAATTCAGATGACAATTCCCCATAAGCCCTTACACAGCTACGTGAGTTTGAGTAGAGTGCCTTGATTAGTGCAATGTACTTTCTTGGCACTCCCTTCACAGTCAAACATTGCCATAGAACCTCTCGATCCACGGAGTCGAAGGCCGCCTTCAAGTCAAGAAATATGGCAATTGTTGGACGCCTAAAAGTGTGTCTATGTTCTAGGATCTGTCGGAGAGTGAAGATATGATCTATGCACCCTCTACCTGGCCTAAAGCCTGCTTGATTTTCCCTCGTTTGTTCCTCCCGAGTTCGGCTTAGTCTGTTCATGATTACTGAGCCTAGGATTTTAGAGACTATGTTCGTTAGGCTGATTCCTCTATGATTATCACATGACGACTTGTCTCCCTTCTTGAAAATCGGTATAATAAGTGACTTACCCCAGTCTGATGGAACCGTCTCTGATTCCCAGACGTTACCTAGTACCTTAGTTAAACTATATACTAGTATGTCACCCCCATATTTAAATACCTCCGGAATAATTCCGTCGGGTCCTGCCGCTTTGCCTCGTTTCAAATTACAGATAGCTTTGGTGACCTCACTTACAGACGGCGGGCCAGTGTCTATGTCCCATTCGGGTGTGTGCTGGATGGCGGGGAGGCTCAGTGTGGCTGTAGGCAAGTTGAACTGTTCCTCGAAGTGTTCTTTCCAGCGTTCGAGGCGTCTATACTGGGAGCTAATTAAGGAGCCATTTTTCTCACGAATAGTCTCACTTATGATTTGCCTTCTCCCACCCGTTTCCCTGATGAGTCTAAAGAGTTGCCTAGTGTTGCCTATCGCCGATGCTTTTTCCATCTCTTTCGCCTTTGTCAACCACCACTGTTCACGGTCCTTGCGGAGACTTTTCGTAAGTTTCTTTTTGTGCAGCTTTCGCTCCTCATTGAATTCGGAGCTCGCCGGAATAAGTCTTCTAGCATCTATCAGTTCGGATGAGGCAGTCGAAATCCAATGGTTTTTACTCACCTTTGGATTTACCTTATTCACAGCTTTTACAGCTGTATCTATGGCTGATTTAATATTCTTCCAGGCTTCTTCAGGGTGAGCGCAGCTGTCGAACTCAGATATGTGTTTAGCTAGTTCTTCCTCAAATAGGGACTTAGTTTCCAGATCGAGTTGGGGACGTGATGGGTTTACCGCCAGCTGTTTCCTACGTCCGTTCAGTCGTAAGCACACACGAGCGCGGACCAGTGCGTGATCGGTATCTACACACGTGTTCCAGAAGGAGCGACAATCTCCTACCGACCCACGCCAACGATGGCTTATTGCTATGTGGTCTATTTGTGTCCAGCGTTGGTTTGATGATGGAGGTCGTCAGGTCAAACAGTGTCTCTCCTTGTGTTTGAAGTTAGTGCTTACAAGAAACAAGTGATTATCTGAACAGAACTGTAGGAGACGGTCACCGTTGTCGGTTCGCTGGCACGGGATTCCGTATGTGCCACCGACATTCTTCTCAGATTGACACAATTTCCCCACTTGAGCATTAAAGTCACCAGCTAAAACGACTATATCTGAGCGTTTAGCCTTTCGCAGCAAACTAGACAGCTTTTGGTAGAACTCATCCTTCGTTTCATCCGAACTGCAGTCAGTGGGGGCGTAGGCGGAGATTACGAAAAGGCATCGGCGAGTAGTGCAGTCCTTTCTCCTTTTCACTGATCCGTTCAGACGGACAGCACACATTCGGCTATCTACCGGGACCCAGTCAAGTAGTGTCTTTTCTGCCCTAGTACTCAGAGCTATCCCAACACCAGCTAATCCTCGTGAGCTAGCCGTCGCATCTCCTGACACCCTCAAGGTGAATTTTGCATATTCATCCTGTTGGCCAGGTGGGGTTAGGTGAATAACCACACTTGGGTCTTGTATGCGTGTTTCTGAAACACAACATACATCAATGGCTCGGGATGCCAGAGTCTTGGCTAGTGATGCCTGTTGTCCTATTTTGCAAAGTGTCCTAACATTAAATGCCCCTATATGAAATTGGTGACGTGGCTTTAGGAGACTATCGATGGTGGCTTTTTGGCTTCCGTCGTTTTCAGTGCACACAGAGTGAAGAGGAAGTGAAGAGCCATTAAGTAGAGGAGTTGCATTAGTAGAAGGAAGGCAAGATAATAGAGATGAAGATGAAGACAAAGGTGAGTGAGGATTAGAGAGGTTTCGTGTGCTCTTCGGGTTGTGAGGGCGATTGTTGCTTCCCGGCTGCCCACACCGTGGAAGTTGGTTGCGTGACCGCAGAGCCCAGGGGACAACTGCTTGAGGCCGGTCACACACGGCCTGTTTTTGTTTGTTGTTTTTTATTTGGTGTGTCTCAGTAGCGTATTTATCACGGCAGCAGAAAGCGCGGTCGTTCTTAATCCGGGCCCCGACCGATCCGGCATGATATTTTGTGATTTGTTTGAAGTCATTGGATTGGGTTGGGTAACTGCTTTTAGTCTAACCGCTATCTGAACAACCTTCCTGGCATGGTAAGACCTGCAGGAACATAAGTTCCAGCCAGTATAGCTTGTTGGGTCATTGCGGTATTCAAGCCCGACCACCACGTCAAGGTAGCAGCTTTCGGTCCACCACATCAAGATCAAAATGGATGCTCATCAAAGGCATTGGCTGAGGGTAGCACTATATCTTGAATTGAAAGAAGTTAAAATTTACGGGTAATCGAATCCCGCCTCAAGTGTCTAAACAGTCAACGAGTTTCGTTTCGTAACTTGAAGGTGGTGCATTCTATCCCTGGTGAGGTCATCGGCGTGCATTGTTGAAGAGTCACAAACTACGACGAGACTGCTGTCTAGTACTTCCTGGCATCCAATGATCTGTAACTGATGTTGGTGTGTAGCAAAATCAATATTAGAAAAGAATATGCTACATAAAACGACGACTAACAGTGTTCAACAATTATCGGTTGATGCAACAAAGGTTAACTGTCTAATGAACTACATATAATATAAAAGTTTTACCACATCTTATTGAACATGTATAGCTATAAAAACCAAGAAAGAAAAGGAATAAAATATGCATTAACCTAAAATAGAATACCAGACTTATGAATGACAGCTAGGAGTGAATTAAACTGCATCACTTATAATGAATGAAGGTATATGATGAATTATTAATCAACACTAATTTAAACTTACTTGCTACATCCGGACGAGTTACAGTTAAACATATTACAGTTGACACCATTGCATCGATAGCATTTCCTTTATTTCTCTTCATAATATTTAAACCAACTTCTCCACAGAAGTCATCATCAACCACTACAGCTCCATGAGGTGCAACCTTAATTAAAAATTAACCAACTGAAAAAAATGTTGTTACCTGAGGTTGCCCGAAAATAATACTTAGAATTAAGGCTATAGTTATAGCAGCTGATAAGATAATAACAGACACCACGACAATATTTACACCTTCTAGTCTCCATTTTCGACTGGACTTTCTCGACGAATCCTTCAGGATAGTTTCAGTATCTTTATTGACTATGTACTCATTGTCATCACCAAAAGGAGGGCGAGTTTTAGTGACTTCCGATTCAGTAAGTTCAATATCCTGAGGCTTCTCTTCATACTTGCTTTCCATCCCAGAAATGAATAATGTGACAATGAAACCAGAGATCACAGCAACTAACAATAATTACAGATCAACCTAAAAATAGGGTAGTCATTAAAGAATGAGTGAGTAAAAAATAACATATTACTCAAAATAATAAACTTGGCAATTCTTAAAGAAATTCGAAAGTCCTGGGTTCGAACCCCGGTGGGTGCGCACTACTGAAGAGTCCCAAACTAGGACGAAACAGCTGTCCAGTACTCCCAGGTCTTCCAGTGGTTCTTTAACTGATGTCAGCTCATGATGAAATCCTCCATGCAATCAAACAAAATCCCTACAAAACCAATACTTGAAAACTCCGTAAATGTTGTACTATCTCCTTTAGAATCATTCGGACACTAAACTCAGATTAGTGAAGCCCGAAGATAATTTTAAAAAATGTATCAAAATCGTTCGGTCTGACTGAAACAAATGCGCAGTCATAAAATGAGAAATTATATGCAGAGTTTAATGATCAGCTTAAGTGAACTTAAGATAAAACTGGTAGAGAAAAAACACTGGAAAATATGGAGAATATTTGAGCAAAAAATATCCTTTTCGATAATTTCCTCTTCTGGCTCTACAACTACATATATATTATTTATTATTCCCTTGACTTCTGAGTGGAACACAGGAATTCAACAACACGTCTCCACTTTGTCGTATCTTCTGTCGTCTTCTTCAGCTGGGTCCATGATTGCCCACAGTCACTTATCTCCTTCTCACACGATCTCCTCCACGTCACTCTCAGACGATCCAACTCGTCCCTTCTCGTTAGGATTCCACTCGAGGCCCTGGCGCGCGATGTCATTCGACGGTTTCTGCAATGTATACCCAATCCATCCATCCTCACTTTCTCCTACATATTTGTTAGGCGGTCGGCTCTTTGGTTGGTTGGTTTCCACAGACTCTTGTTACTTATTCCTCCTGGCCATTTGATCTTCAGTATGGAGCGAAGGCTGTAGACTGGATAATGCGACAAACAGTGGGCAATGAGGAAACAGGCATAAAATGGACACACACAAAAAACTTGGAGGATCTGGACTTCGCCGATGATATATGTCTGATTTCCCACAAATTGGAAGACATGCAAACGAAAAGCAACAAGTTAGCGGAAGAAGCATCCATAGAAGATGGGATTTCAGGTGAACACAGAGAAAACAGAGGTGATGAAAATTCCTGGGCAACACCACCAACAGCAACAACAACTGACAACAATCAGCATAAATGGAAGGAACCTGAAAGAAACAACCTCCTTTACCTACCTTGGAAGCATCGTTTCAACTACAGGCGAAACTGACGAGGATATCAAAGCAAGAATCGGAAAAGCAAGACAAGCTTTCACTACTCTCAAGTCTGTGTGGAGGTCTACAGCACTGCTCAGTAACAAAAATAAGATCCGGATTTTCAACTCCAATGTGAAGTCAGTGCTACTATACGGATGGATCAGAGACTTGCACTGCGCGTCATAAAGAGCATCTCAAACAAACTACAGACCTTCATTAACAGTTGTCTTCGCTCAATACTCAAAATCAGATGGCCAGAAAAGATCAGCAACAGGGATCTTTGGGAACGAACCAACCAGGAACCAATTGTGAAACAAATAGGCAGGAAGAAATGGAGATGGATTGGCTGGCCATACTCTTAGGAAACCATCAAGTGACATCACTAGACAAGCCATCACTCGAGTGGAACCCGAAAGGGAAGCGGCGAGTTGGTCGTCAGTGCAAGGGTGACTTGGAGGAGGTCATGTGAAGAGGAGATGAAAACGTGTGGGCAAACTTGGATCCAGGTGAAGACTCTAGCAGAGAACAGAACGCAATGGAGACGCACGGCTGAAGCCCTATGTTCCTGTAGGAATTAAAGGATACAATAATATAATAATAATAATGGAGCGAAGGCAGCTGCTGATGAAAATCTGCAACTTGTTGAAAATCCTTTCCTTACACGCCAAGTTTTTGACCCGTATAGAAGGACCGACGTGACATTGCTGTTGGAAATCCGAATCTTGTAGTTTATGCTGCGAAGTGCAGAAGATTTCCAAACTGGTTACAGATTGATGAATGCGTATCTTGTCTTTCCGATTATGATTGTGACATCTTAATCCGTTCCGCCTGCAGTCAAAACGATGCATCCTAGATGAGTGAAGGAGGCAACCTCTGTTACACGTATACACAGAATATTTCATAATACTCGTCATTAACAATATTGTTGTTTTTAAATATTCTCGATTTGTTAAGATCAATGAAATTACAGTTCAGAATAGACGCTTAAGTTATAATAAGCATAAGAACGCAATGGCAAATGGAATATCAAATAAAATTAAGGAAGTTTTTACAACAAATTGAGGATCGTTAAAACCTTTATGGCCAAGGTTAGGACAGTGTCTGAACCAACTGCTTTTGGATACATACGTTAGGTTTCTTAATGTAGATCTCAACAGCTTCAGTAATATATATTAGACGAACTCTTAAGGTAAAGTTAAGATTAATTCCACTATGGACAAAATTTATTTTGATAAAGTCACACAGTGTTATGCAGTTATATTTACTGATGACGTTTCAAGAACAATTTATTGCTCATATTCATATCAAGGTACTCACACAACTTTTTTGTTGTTTTATATGCATGAGTAAAAATTGATTAGACACATGTTAAAACAAATTTTATCCACAATGCAATTATGCTCAAAATCGTTGTCAATGGCGCAGATGTACTCAGTCCCTGCAATCTTTCATATTCCTTTCTACCATTACTCATTCTGTTTCACTCCTATACTTGTCAAAACTCTATTGATTCTCTTCACTCATTTTCTTGTCTACCTTTGTGTGCTCTTTGGAACGTGGCAACTCAAACTGCTGCACTTCAGTGCCAAGTTCTATGTTGAATCCAGCCAGCTCTACCACAGTGCCCAAGTTTTATCCTTATATCAGAGTTAAGATTAGTTCGTATGTCGTAGATGACTTTGAAGGCTTCGTTAACATCAATCTTGTGTTCTGTATCCATGAGATGAGATAGACTAGAGCTGTGAATGGATTTTGTTTGTCCCTTACTTAACCACGCAGGATGGTGATTGGAAATCTGACGATAAACATGCCTAATGGTATGGCCTATGTAGCTGACTCCACAGGAGTAGTCAAACTGGTAGATACACATAGAAAAGGCGAAATTAGGCAGATTTTCTTTTACTTCCGAATTCAAAATAGGGGTGGTTTTGAAGACAGTATAATTTAGCAGCGCTGAATGCCCTTTATACCGCATTCCTTAGGCGTTGTTAATATCTCACTGATGTTATCCCCGAGGTACTGAAGTTGTAAGAATAAGGCTTTTACGGAACTGTTGGTACTTTGGCCTGCCTTGACCTTGCTTCATATTCTTATCGATGAATTTTTCTGGGTAACCGTTCCCACTCGCAACTGTTTAATAATATTAAGCTCTTCATTAAGACATTTATCAGAGCAGATTGCTCTTGCTCTGTTCACTTTATTAGATTGCGTTCGTATTTCAAAGGCACGAAGCTGAAAAGTGAGCATACTAACCAGTTGATACAGGCTTTCTGTGTGCACTTCTTATTGTACCGTCCTCTTTTCTAGTCATAAGGATGTCTAGGAATGAAATACTAGAGTCTCTTTTTTTCTCAATGTTAAAACTTATCGCATGATGAACATCGTTAAATTTGTCCAGGATGTTCTTTGCTTCATCCCCATTTTTCATAATCGAAAATGTATCATAAATGTAACATTATAATTCTAGTCCATCAATTACATCTCTCAAAGGCCCATTCTCTAGCTTTTCGATTAGAATGGGTCCTAGTGGTGACCCCTTTGCCACACCGTCAATTTGTCTGTATGGTTTCTTATTAAATAAAGTGGACATTCATTGTGCATTTCAAAAGAAGCTCTTTTATGAAAGATATAGGAGTGCCGACATCGATGTTTCGTCTAATTAGTTCTTCGCATACATAGTTTACTGTTTCCATTAGTGTACACTGATGAATAAGGAAGATACGTCAAATGATATCATGAATTTGTTGTCTACATATAAATCTTTTATCATTTCAACAAATCCAAATGTGTCTCTTACGCTATGTTTCACCAATTCAGTATAGAAGTAGTCCCAGATGAGTCCCACCGCGTGCACTTGATTCCAAGAAGTCTCTAGCTGTCATTTTGAGTCATGTAGGGAAGTGTACACTATTTTTCTAGGGTTCTCGAGACTTAAGAACCAATGACTACAGAATGTTGGTGATATGACTCAAAATCGCCCTAAATCGTGCATATACATTCACTCCTTGTGATCTTTGGGATTCTAAAATTCATTAATTCTTTACAGAAAGTAGGTTCAAAGGAATAACAAAAGCGCTAATAAATTGCAAGCAAACGACTGACTAAGTACACCTCCTAAAGACACACTAATGCTTCAAATACCTCACCTGAGATTGTGGCTTCAGTTTAATGATACTCTTTTTGGAAGAAACTGCATTTCCGGAGATTTTTTAGTGCAAATACTAAGGAAGGTCGGCTTCACACTGTTTCATCCCCTGAGTTTTCAAAAGTAGCATAGTTATGGCGTTTCGGTTGCCAGTTGGGTTAGCTTGTGACTCAGAACCGACTAAATTTACTCCCATCTGACTTGAAAATAATTCAGTACATAGTGCTGCAATGACTCCCAGCTATCAAAGTAAATGTTCATCTATGTAGAAGGTGAGAATAAGCTAAAGCAACCCCGTATTGATTCAAAATAAAAAATTATGTGACTAGCCGCAAATGAAGTGTTAGTTTTGCCTCTACTTTTAGGGTCTAGGGTTAAGGTTAACGGTTATGTTAGAGCTAGAGATTATACTAGCAAGTTGGCGTTAAGGTTGAGTTAGGTTTAAACTAAGGTAAGAGTCAGGGGCCAGGGTGTCACAGAGTCATCCGAATAAATAAATAATAAACAGTTTGCCAACAATCTAAGAGGGCAACGGAGAAATTTATTCGGAATGCTTTTTAAAGGTTATCCATCTATTCCTTGAATAGTTTCGTTTTGGGCTGCTATAGTTTAGAGTTACCCCTAAGACTTAGTTGGTATTCACAAAACGATTAATCTTTAGATGAAAAAACCTGATAATTATCGTAACTATGCCACATGATCGTATAATCCCATGTCAATAGAATCTATCCAGTAATTTGTCTTTAAAGCTTATAAATTCATGTCTTAGTTAATAAGATCTAATACACATGGATATACAATTAACTAGCAAAAGCTGTAAATTGAGCAGTCAAACCTTCTTTGTAGCAACCTTAGCGTAAGTCCCGCGAAAGTACAATCTCCAATATCCAATGTTGTTTTTAGGAGATAGTATTAACCAATTTGATTTCTTTGTGCTCTCCTCTTGATTGTGAGGTATAGGCTCCTAATCTTCGGTAAACTTCCGCGTAACTCGTCCCGCAACTCGACTGTCGTAGCTTTGGTTGACTCCAAAAGGAGTAGTGCAGGGATTAATTATATGTTGTTTGTAGTATGAGGTGTGTTAGGACTGTTACTAATATGAATAGAGTTGATCCTTTCGCCAGTTAGTCCTCCGGCATCGTCGTCAAAAGAAAAGAGATAATAATAATAGATATGATTAGTGAAGTTATTCAGACTAATACACAGAAAAAGAATAAGAAAACGTAACAACAGTTAGCTGATTAAATTTGATGATTGATATGAACAATATATATGTATATCGGTAACAATGATCATAATAAGTGTATTGAAAGTTGTCAGGAGAGTAAGACGGGAGTATGTAAAGAAGTAAAACGACAAGTTTAATTGTCTACCCCTGAATGGTGTATGCGATTTTAAGGAGATAGGCCATTTAGATGCAGTCCTTGTGTGGCTGCATGGTTGTCCAGCCTCCGCTTAAAGGTTGTAGTGACCCATTTTACTACTCATCATCGTAGTGTACTTTCACTATGTAATTGTACTTCGATTTGTTTATTACTCTAAATCTTGCATGTTAACAATTCATACTTTTGCACTCGCTCGATTTTTGAATTGTTGATTGCTGCAATAATACACTATCGTATTCCTTCGCAAGTGCCTTTTGAATTACGTTGCGGATGTCGAGTAATCGCAAGGTTAGGTCACAATTATAAACGCGAAGAAACACTAGAAGATACGTGTACTCTAGTTCAGTCAAAATATAGCAGTAACAAGGTGTCCACAGACGGTGCCATAGCCACATCTGCCGGTAAGGTATTCCAGGGACGGCAAACCCGCAGTGAAAAGAAGAGGGAGCGCACCCGAGTCCTTGTCCACTGATGAGCTATCCTTCTAGGATTTCCACGAGGGGGCCTATACCTACTCAATGGCAGAACACCTTTGTTTGGGTGATTCTGGTCATTTGTTATTTTGTAGGCAGTAATGAAATCCCCCCTAAGACGACGGTAGCTTAGTGTGAATAGGCCTAATTTCTTCAGCCTTTCATCATATGGTTTATTTCGGAGACCAACCATTCCTTTTGTTGCCCGTCGTTGGACGAGGTTGGCGTCTCTTCTAAGCAGTGGGGGTGCAATAATATTATGCACTTCAAGGTGCGGTCTGACGTATGTTTTATACAACCTTAGAAAGAGCTCAGGAGTGAGTGAACCTAATTGTCTGTGTGTAAAGTGTATGACCGCATATGCCCTCGCTACATCCCCCGTGTAATTTACACTTGTGTCCATTTTCTCCGTTAGAACTAGACCTAAGTCAAGTTCCGACGTTGTGCAGGACAAGCTTTCATTGCACAGGGTGTAACTTGCATTCTGCAGTCTACATGTGCGTAACTTCACTACTTTGCACTTTTTCAGGTTGAAAGTCATGCCACTGGCCACCACCCAGTCTTCCAGGAGCTTTAGGTCTGCATGCAGCCTATCTGAGTCCTACGGACACTTTATCGCCCTCCATATCGTCAGCGTACAGAAGATCCGGGCAGCTTAGAAGGCATGGCAGATCATTGATAAAAATCAAAAACATCAGTGGTGCTAGGATAGAACCCTGCGACACTCCTGATGACGAGCTTTGCCAAGATGATCGGACTCGATTGGCCTTGGTGCAAAATTGCCTTTCAGCTAGGTAGTCCTTTAACCATGACAGAAGTGGCTTATCTATACCTGCCTGACTTATTTTGTGTAGGAGAAGTTCATGGTGAACAGTGTCGAATGCCTTCTCAAAGTCTAGGAAGACCAAATAAACTGGAATATTCATATCCCAGCATGATGTCCAATTGTCCCAAGCTGATAATAGGTTAGTAACGCAGTATATGCATTTCCTGAAACCGTGTTGGGCTTCATGAAGTATATTAGACCTATCGAGATATTCCCTGATGTGATCGTCAATAATACTCTCCAGTACTTTTGATACCACTGGGAGTAGAGCTAT
This sequence comes from Trichobilharzia szidati, assembly GCA_944472155.2. Classification (NCBI taxonomy): domain Eukaryota; kingdom Metazoa; phylum Platyhelminthes; class Trematoda; order Strigeidida; family Schistosomatidae; genus Trichobilharzia; species Trichobilharzia szidati. Next base: position 82,429,240 of record OX235274.1, read on the forward strand.
TGGTCTAGAACTAATGGCATTTTGCCTATCCCCACCCTTGAAGATCCGAGAAAGGATGGCTCTTTTCCACTCTCTTGACAGTTTCCCCGATTCTATTGAGTGTTGGAGCAAATCGCATAAGGGCCTACAGAGAGCTTCGGCACACTGTTTCAGAACAGGTGGCCTGATGTCTTCATAACGTGGGGACTTCCCAGGTGTGAGTCGCTGTAGCTTCCTTATTACTATTGCGGGGTTTATTTATGTATTTATATAATAACTTATCCATGCCTGTACAGTTGGTATGTTCCTGCATAAACAGGAATATATATATACTTCGGGAGTAGCAACTAGGTCTACCTCCCGTGAACTGAACGTTGCAGCCATCTCCAGACTAGTGAGATATTGACCGTTTGGGCCTACTAAGGCTCATGCCTCCTGGTTGGTTGGTTTTCTTTCCGAAATTAATCGGTACAAATTTGTGGGGTTTGCTAGGAGTTTTTTACCCTGGAATGACCTCCTGTCCCTCCTGACTCTTGCATTGCACTGGTTCCTGATGTTCCAGGTATGCATCGTGGTTGATCTGACTCTTAGGTACGCACCACGTAAATCAAGCCTTCCGCTTTGCTTGCAGAATACGCTGCGTGCCTCTCTTTAACCATGATGATTTTCTTTTGGGCTGTGTTGTGACTAAAGGGACGGTATCCGAGAATACTGTATGAATAATCTTTTTTACCACCACCCAGTGTTCATCCACAGATAGCTCATCTCATGCCTAGGGCCAGTCTGCGTCGGACAAGAGCCTCCGCATTTCAGCATAGTCTGCCTTGCTGTAACACAGACATGGTCGCGTAACGTCCCACTGCAAATGTTCACAGAGAAAGAGATCGAAACCTATGACTGCATGGTCACCACAATGCGCATTTCTCACTTGACTGAGGAAACACTAACTGGGTTTTTGAAAAGGCAGTACGTCATTTTGCGCATTTCATGAATTCTACAGATTGCATTCTATTCACTTATTACTGAAACTAAACCATGAGGGAACTCATATTTCCAAGAAAGATATAATACAAGGCTCATGTCTACAACTGTCGTCCTTATTTTAGTTTAGTCTCATCATACATATATAAGCAATAGTTTGTGCTCGAAACGTCATCAGTTAATATTACTGTACGACACTGTGTGATTCATCAAGATAAAATCTTGTCTATTGTTCTTATGAAGCCTTGAAATTATTCACTTCGGACCGTGGGACAATCAGTATGCTTATATTACTGATGCAATGACATGCAAGACTTGTACATGTTGCTGTGAAGTTTGCCTGTAATAACATTCCCTACATAGTAAATACAATGCTTGTGATAACAATTCGTCATTATCTTTTCATTCCGTTGATAGGTGCGTGTTTATTAGAAAAAAGCTAACCTGGTCGGATTAGTTGTCAAAATACTTTCCCTAAGTGCCCATACTTCTGCTTAGTACCAAGTGCTACTCTCGGTCCATGAAATACTTTTTACTGCATTCGTAAATAACTATCAAACTATTATTATATGGAGTAGTGAGATAGAAGGCGTATGGAATTTAGACTATAGTGTGTTTGCAGTTGCTGACACAATATATGTGTACATGTTTAATTTCCAAACAAGAAAATGTTAAAGAGTAATGTAGGGCTGAACTCAGTGAGGTAATAGTGTGTTTATTACTGTATACATCTTGTACAAGTGAAATGCTTCTAATCAGTTTTTGGGCGGAGCTGCAATATCTACCTGCAGGGTTTCTTCAATGCACTCTCATAGGGAACAATACTTGGTACTGAGGAATCCAGCCGAAAGCATCTGTGACACAGTCAAATTACTTTCTCAACTAAAAGCGGTTTTACTGATATCAAGTGTGATTTACCTGTAAACTGAGGAACTGTAACACGGCACCACATCCCAGCAGGGTATTCTTTGTGTTGTAAAATTCCTGCAGGTACAAGTAGAATTCATTATCTGAACATTCGTGAAATATGGAAGTGTCCCATTGAGTTATGTAAATGAAAGGCTGGCGAAATGCGATACCTTAGACTTGTACCTTCAGATGTAGGCATGTGTTACTTCACGTGAACTCTGGGCAATATCGAGAAGGCATTCCTATAAATCGACCCTCCGTTGTACGCTGAGTTATTGTTCGTAAATATGTAATGACTTGGTGCGTTTTCTAGTTTGCCTGTAATTACGGAATGTACATAATATTAAGGAACACAAATGGATTTTCTTAAAGCCAGTGGTATTCCTTCTCTAGTCTTAATTGTTGTCACATTGATTGACACGAATAAAGGGATAGATTGTAACGTGGTGTGTTCTGCGGCTGCGAATCGTAGTTACCTAGTTTCGAAATGATATCATATGTCTAATCCTATTAACCTATGGATATAGTTATTCCTTCACGATATCTAGAAGTCAGGGGTACACTGTCTTTGGTAGATCTAGTTTTACTTTGTGACTAATTGGTGAGTCACCTAGTGTTGTGGTAGTAGAAAAACAACTCCAAAATAAGTATTTTCTAGATATGAACACATTAACTTACTTTGGCGACAATTTAATCTTTTTATCAAAAAACCCATAGAGATATCCACCTTTACTTAGTAATTAAAAACTAAAAGTACACGCCATGTTACTAAGTTATTTAAAAGACAGAATTATGAGTGAAATAGAACTAGGATACAATTATTCTAACGTAACTGAATGATGAGAATCACTTAGTCTACCAATATGCCGTTTACTTTCAGTCTTAATTCAAAGACAAATTTAATTACTCACTAAATTAGTAGTTTCAGGAAACTGCTCTACTCTTGTCTTCGAGATATTTTGCCCAATTGTGTTTTACATCACAATATGTATATACTAGCCAGTTGATGTTGCTTATTCATGCATTCAGTTATACTGTCCCACCTTCAGCTAAACAAGTCGACTTAAACAGTGAGAGTTAGCATCCAATGTTCAGTGATGATTGCTATGGTCAGTAATTTCGGGGAATTGTTTACCACCACAAGCCTCACGAGGGCATCCAAATTAAAGAAAGTGTAACTGTCTTACTCTGCCACTCATTAGCACATGTTTCAATGCACTATATATCTAGATTTTATCAGAATCACTTCAATTTTCAAGGCATCACGAGAAAGCATTTTATTAGTCACAAGAAATTGGATATGTCCAAGGCGCTATCCTAAGGTCTCTATGAAATTTGTGGTGAACAGCCTGTATACGCCTGAGCTAACCATAATGCTGAATTAAATCCCACTAATTCTGAATTAATTCTAAATTTTTACAGTGAGTAAATTCTGAATCTTTTCTGAAATGGATTCTTTAATAGAACATACTAGAATTCGATGCTGGATTTCAGCATGACTGTCACTGATTCAGCACCGTGTTCTTTTTCTAGACATTTTCAGGAGTAGATCAGAACCTACTGGGTTGACTTATCAGTGTTGTTCCAGCCCTCACAGGACATATTAAGTGCGGACTAGCGTTACTTTTGATTTGATTTTTGATTACAGCTTGATTCCACACCGTATTTTTTCGGCAAAGGTATGGGATTTTTAGCATGTGATATCGGTAGCCCAAATTTTGCAGGCCGACCGTATATATCAGGTGTGCGTCGGCATAGGATCGAACCTCGGACCATGTGCATGGTCGGCGAGAGTCCTAACCACTGTACCACCGACGCACAGAACGAGAAGACTTCATTCAGCACCCAGCTCTCTTCTAAGCACGACCAGCTTTATTTCAGATGAAATCTTCATATACCATAAAAAGGCATTATCGAGGAACGGGTTAGAATAAGTTTAGAATTGTTGTAAGCTTGGGTAATTAACGGCCAGTTTACAAATAGTTGAATTACATAGCGTTTCGTTAAGAAAATGCCAAATTACTTAAAGACACACATTATAATGACTTTTAGTGATGTTATTTTGTAGTTCAAAGGATCAGGCATATACATGGTGAGGTAGGCTAGTTCGTTTTGTTAGTCTTTTTCATTTACTTTGCTGTGTGCCTTAGGTGATGGTGTCAAAGGTCCTCCACATGTACCTATTTTAAGGAAATCTACAGAAATACTAGGAATTATTTTCACATGATATTTACTTCTTATACTGCATAGATTTGGTCTTTACAGGCGGATGCAACATCTATTTTGTCTGCTTGCAAAATATTGAATGATGTAAGTACACACAATTTAACGCATTGATATTGTATTAAATGTTAATTCCTTAATAAATTTATTCCTCGTTATTCGTTTGTGTATTCTACTTGATAAGGCCGAATATTAGCCCTTGTGTAAGTTGTGAGGTAGGGAGTATATGAGATCAACCCACTGAATGCCGTCTATTAAGAACAGAAGTAACTTTCCTGGAGCACATCGTCAGCGCACAGGGCGTCCATAGCGATCCAGGAAAAAGTTACAACAGTCAAAGAGTGGCCCGTACCCCAGTCCACGAATGAGTTACACAGTTTTCTAGGGTTGGACGCTAGCTATACATCCATTGGAGGCGTATTATCCCAGGCTGGCGGGGACGGCAAGCACCATGTTATCGAATATAGCAGATGCACATTGAACCATGCAGAAAAGAACTACTGCGTCACCAGAAAATAATGGTTGGCCACTGTTACCTACACTCGCAAATATCCACCCCATTTAGTTGGTAAACCGTTTGTACTGCGAAAATATCGCGAAGCTCTTCAGTGGCTGCAAAACTTCAAGGACCCTGAAGGACAGATCGCAAGATGACAGGAATACCTACAGGAATATGACTTTGAATGTGTACACCATCCTGGCAAGCGACATGCCAATGCTTTATCCAGACGTTCTTTCAGAGTGCACGGAGACTGCCCGTCCTGCGAGAGACTTGATATTTGTGCTATTTCGTTGGCAGGCATAAGTAGAGAACACTGGGCACATATCCAGGCTACAGACGATGAGACTGCACTCCCATATCATACCTTGTAGAATCAGTCTGGTAGACCAGTCGAAGATGATGTCATGAGATAATAATAGTAATAATAATAATAACAATAATATAATATATTTTATTCACATAAATTAAGCACTTACACGATTGGCATACCGTTTGTACAGGCATGATCATATTTGACAAGTGCAATTTGAGATGGAACAGTGTTTTGTGACATTAAAAATTGAAAACAATGTAAAAGAAAACTCCAGAAGCTTTGTAAGAAGGTTGTGATGTCTACATTTAGTTGAATAAGTTAGAAGATATTTGTTTAAGTCTAAATTTTAACCTATAATACACATAGTGTCAGTCAACTTCATGTGGGAATTACGAAAGGTTGCATTAATGGAACGTAAGAAGAGAGGTGATACACAGCTACCAGAGTAAGACACACAGGATGCAGAGCTTACGATCACCATCATTAGATCAGTTAATAAGAGTTCGAAAATTTATAAAACTACACAGTAGAGGGTAAGTACAGCATTATTTTGGTATTAACAGATACAGAGGACCAACTTTGCGATGACAAACAGATTTCAGAATGGAATTTGTTCCGTTGTTCATCGTTCGTGCAAACAATATTCTGAATAACGCCCAAGTAATACAAACGTAGAAAGCAGCAGTACTGTACATTTGCAGTGCTCCAATGCAATACCTTCGAGAAGAGAAGACAGAAGAAAACGGAATGAGAGGTGCAGAGGCAGCCAGCAAATAACAATAATTTAAACAAACAATATGCGATAACCACAGGATTCACTCCCCTTTTTATTACTAAGAATTTATAGTCATTGAGTTTTATAGTGTTACATACTAACGGTTAGTTTAAGTTTATGGTAGTAAAAAAAGAATAGAATAACAAAACAAAATAGAAAATTAGGGAGAAAACAATGATGATGATTTTCACACCTATATAGGGTAGTGTTGGGAATAGAAACCGAAGAAGTTAAATCCAAACGCCAAAGTACATAAAATATGTAGAAGAAAAAAGAAAGTGTAATAATATTTATTTGTGCTGTTGTTCTGATTTATACAGTTACATGTCCTTCTGAAGTAGAGAAATCGTACCATGAGCTTGTTTTCAGAGAGTCTATACACAAGCTGTGGCATACAGGCACCTTTTCTCTTTCTTTTTGTTGAAGTTATTCAAACTCAGGAGTCTTAGCAATAGAGCGCATTCCCAGAGATAAGGGTGCTTCTCTGAAGTCCCCACCATCATATCCACTGAATAGCAATCACCACCGTCCTAGCTTTTAATCTAATAGGCCCTGGCGAAATTTTCCTTTTTCTAGAAAAAAAATTTTGTTTTTATTGTTGTGTCACATAGACTGTTTTGGCATTCACTAGCTAACTCAACGAAACTCATGGTATGAATGACTACTTTCTGTCAGCCATTTTGTATGTATCGTCTCAAACATCATTCTACCTTCTAGATTCATTTGGAAACAAAAGGGCAATATGAAACGGTGCGAAAAACACTACACAAAGGTACATAATTAAGTATGTATATATATATGCATAGAAAGAGATAGTAGTTAATTATAATAGATGGTTCAGAAGAAGAATTCGACTACAGAGGATTATAATAAAAGAACAGTAAAATAAAACCCGTTAATACTTAATACTCACAGCGTAGGGCTGGAATTTACGTAGGCATAGATGCTATTATCCATGGACGTCAACCTAAGGCCGAATTGGAAAAAGCAAATAGCTCATTATCTACGCAAAACACATCCACCCAAACGAATAACCTGGAAAGTACAAACATTCTTCCATTAGTCCATGATTTCTTACCTCTTGGGTATTTGATGAAGCCTGCTGATTACCCTGACTATGATACATTACAGCCTTGTGAGAGAATTATTGATCACATTTCCATGGAAGTGATAAAGCGTGTCCAGTGCATGTATAATGCAATCGTTTTCAATGAGCCCGACAGTACCAACATTAAAACATTGAAAAACGCACTTTCAAAGGCATGTGAAATACCAGATTCCTATTGTACCTGCAAACGATTGTGTAAATCTTCAGCTAATACATCCTGTCCAATAATGTTCCAATTTAATAGCATTGTGGATGCAAGTCTCTTTGTAAACAACCGGCACCTCTTTAGGAGAGCAAGTAGCTTTAAAAATATACGCATTATTCACGACAGGACACCAATCCAGCGTCGTGCCAAGCAAAGTATCCCAGCAGGTGAAATAAGTCACCAAAAAGATACTACCTGCCCCATTGATGTCAATACAAAACCCCACCTTAACCTCGAACGAAGCCCTCCACGTAGTTGCCCTAAAATGAAGCATCACATGGTTCCCAATACTAAATCCAGTTTTTCTGCAGTTGTTAAACAACCTGGAAAGCACTCACCTGCTGCAAAAGGTACCAATAAAAATCATACCCGCTGTGCTTAAATTATCGAAAACCCTTGTAACACCTTCCCATCTAGCTCAAAGATTCTGAGCAAAAATGTAAGGAACAGAATTCCTGTGCCTGGCATACACTCTGTCAAGTCTGATTCAGCGTCCTCTACTACACATGCGCCTAAACCTCCTAAAAGGACGTCTGCGGTATCAAATATAACTGAGATTAGTCAACCTTTCTCCTTCACTTATCCTAACCATTTTAATACAACCAGTTGCAGCTACCCAACTTCTACTATGAGGTTGCGCAATACCGGATTTAACTATGCTCATATTCCTGGTGCACAGCCACATGGACTCAATCGCCTAAACTTTCAGCATAGTCCGCTTGGAGATCCAACCAATCAATGCGACTTCTTCTATGGATGTTGAATTTGGTTTAAAGTTGAGATTAGAATTAGGGTTAAGGGCAGAATTTGGGGGTTAGACTTATGACAAGGAGTAGGTTAAAGAACAGGATCAGAAATATCAATCAATTTCAGTCCTATGATCCACAGCTACTAGGATGAATACACATAACGCGTATGGCGTCGGTGGCACAGTGGTTAGGACTCTCCCCGACCATGCACATGGTCCGGGGTTCGATCCCCTGCCGGCGCACACCCGATATATATGGTCGGCCTGAAATTGGGCTACCGATATCCATGCTGAAAATTCCATACTTGTACTGAAAATACGGTGTGAAATCAAGCTGTAAATCAAAATAATAAAAAAATCAAAATCAAAATAAAATAAAAATAAATTTCCCAATAGGTAATCAGTGTAGTCACTGGGAGACATTCTTACAACACAACAGCGACAATCATTCAATGTAATATCATGTTTTTAGTAGTCCTTAGCGCATTTTTCAGCGATTAGGCGAACTGTTTTGCATCCGAATTTTGATTGGTCATTCAAAGTCACCATGATTTTGACTATGCGTCGGTGGCACAGCGGTAGAATGCTCGCCGACCACGCATATGGTACGGGGTTCAATCCTCGGCCAATGCACTCCTTCACCTCGCTAAGTCAGGAATTAGACTGGTAAAGAGGGAAGGTTGGGCGTGGGGCTAGCAACTCCATCACGTAAAAATAAATACTACTGCTACTGAAACTTCAAGTCTCTAGCTTGAAACCCTATGTTCTACTGGGAAAGTAAAGGAATAACAGAAACAACCATTTTGACTACGATAGTTTAATTATGCCATCTACTTTATGACGCTTCTAAATGTATGACATGTATGGAACCTCGTTAATGTAAGCAGAAAAAAATCATATGAACCTACAGGATTTTAATGGAAGGAAATATTGAAGTGTTGCTGCGAATAGGAAAAAATAGGACGAACTAGTGAAAAATATGTACAAATTATCATGAGCACTAACTTGTATCAAGGATATTCGACTTTCTGCCAGAACCTACCAGTTACATCATGTCACTCTTTGCTGGTGCTTAACATTCAAATGTCCTTGCTGTCGTCACTTCACTTTATCTTGATAGAGATATTCTTAAGAAATAAAAGAACATTACTGATTACTTGTAAGACAAGAAGCGAATTCTAAGGCATATCAAGTAGCATGACAACTTTATTCGCAAATACACATTTCGTGTGTTATCCTTTGTCTTGATAGCCTCCCATCATCGGTTTATGCCCTTTGTCATTGCTGTCACTGCTTTTCTCTGGAAGACTGTTTTTTTCTCTCTCAATTTCTGCTAACCGAAACAATAAAAACTATAGTGTTTTACAACTAACTGGGCCTGAAAATGATTGTTTACAACATATCCTGCACATCTGAAAGCAAAATTACAGATCATGAAAGGTTAAAGAGAGAGAGAATATACAGTTGTAGCTACTTGTATTGAGTTTGTTTCATTATACTTCACTACAGTGAACATAAACTACTGAGACTTATAAAACGCAAGCGCATAACTCTAAGAACTGTGAAAAAAAATTAAAGTTCTGCACTGATAGAAACATTTGAATTACGGTTGAAGGAGCGATTCATGGTGGCGAGAAGTGAGTAGATATGTGAACAAATTGTTACGAAAAATGGATATTCGAGTAAATATTATCACTTGTTTTGTCCCAAAAGGTTTACAGTATTGACAAGTAGGCTCCCGTATTACACAGTCAAAACATCAATCCAACATGAAGAAACAGAATTCATACATATATATATATATATATGGAGCTAAGGGAACTTTATTTTTCTACTCACTTTAAAACCAATAGGAAATCGAAAGACTAGTAAAAGCTGTTACGTTATTTTTCAATTATTAAAACAGTATCTGGAAAATAAGAATGATACCTTGTATTATTTTAACCACTCGCTCATGTAAGTATGGTAACAGATATTCTCCCTCCCTACCTAAACCACGACTACTTTCGCAGTTACTTTTATTAAAGTCACCTAATTGCTTGTAAACAAAGTTACACTATATACAGAAATGAACGTAGAAACAAACCTGCTCATAATAGTCATCGTTCAATGGCAATATCCATGTAAGAGAACAGCATGCACAATAATAAATATTTCAAACACGCTGAGATAAGATGTGAAAAGCAGAACACAGACTCGCGCTGAAACACTATATGATTACCAACCGAATCAATAGCAGCGAACACACCATTTTGAACTGACGCCTCCTTTTGAATTTGAACGACTACATCCCACAGGAATTAAGGATATCGCCTTGGACATATTCAATATCTTGTGACCAATAAAATGGTTTTTTGTGATGACTGGAAGATTGAAGTGATTCTGACAAAATCTAGATATTTAATGCATTGAAACATGTGCTAATGAGTGGCAGAGTAAGACAGTTACACTTTTCTCAAATTTGGATGACCTCGTGAGGATTTTGATTGTTATCAAATTCTTCTAAGCACAGTTAGAATTTACCGAAGATTGTGATCATAAGAGTTGTCATAAAGTACAACAGGACTCCTAGTTAGTCACTGATAAAAACTTCTGGGCTGTCTTTTTCAAATGGAATCTGAAGATTTAGTCATATGGAACTTGATTAATTGCCAAAAAACACAATTACTTGTTTACTTGTCAACCAGAACGTAAGCTGTATGTCATTGTTACATTTGAAAATCACTGAACTGATGCATCTTCACACTAGAAAATAGTCATCACTCAGAGTGTACTCCCATCCAAAGGGTTTCCGTCTGAATCCCATTATTATGCCACTTGTATATTCCTATTCCCATAATGAAAATTACAGATCACGATGAGAGTTAACAGAAAATACGTATTCGCCCAAATCGTGTTCTGTAACGGTCCTGTTCAGCCATGTCCTCATCATGTTGTTTATAAGAAGCTGGAGGAGAATTCTTCTGGATATTCTTACGCCGGTTTAGGCATAAAGTATTAGGTTGATGATTGACTTGGTAAAGCACCCGGGAAATATAAGAATGTGTCGCTGTCTACTCTGCTTCTATGGTCGTCAGCATGTACTGTCCATCACACATACATTGCTAGGTCTAGGGATGCGTTAAGAGAAGCCTCATTGGCTTATGCAATCTCTTGTGCACTAAGCTGCTTAACGCAACTTTTGTTTCTCACGCCCGTCGTGGATATCAATGCTTTATCAGCATTGATTTTGTACACCGAAGTGAGTTGAACCAGGGTTTCTATCGGGACGTCCATATAACAATCATGCATTAAGCTGCTCTTCAACTCCCAGTGCCTACTGATAATGATTTTAACCACTCAAGGGATTGATATAAATATAATTATCATTCGCTTTTTGTCATGGTTTATTTTGGTTATTGCGAAATGTCTCACCAGTATGGATTATGCTAACTGTGCTTGCTTAGTAGTGTTGAATATTCTTAGGTGTGTTCAGATTTGTGGATCTCATCACTATGTGTGTAGCTGTTTCGGCTTTTCATCATGACCTTATGTCCATTTTTTCATTTTGTCTGCCAGTGTTTATCGACGCATATGCGTAGTTAGAGTTGAGTGTTTCTTGATTTTTACCCCTAGATTGCATGTCTGTAGAAATGCTATTAGATATCATGGTTATTTCAAGACTTTGAGATTACCCTGCTCGTACTGTCTACTTGAAAGGAAGTGCAATATTTTTATATTACATCATCTGATTACGTTCGGTGCTTCTGTGTGAGTTGTTCTATACAGCAGTCAGATTATCTGATATATTTAGGTTAGAGGTGATATTGTAGGTTTTTAGGAAGAATACTTGGTTTCCTCATCTTGCACACTTGGTCCTTTGATTTTTAAAAATCACTATGGAGGTAATTTCTTAAGTTCATTCAATATATTAATTTTCAGAGGTTTTAGTATTCTTCCAGTAACATTTGAAACACTTTGGATGCAAGCTGTTATCAGATTTTGAAGGCTATTTCTGATCGTAAACCCTTCATCCCTGAAATTTGCACGGTGTGTTTAAGAATATGCCTTTTGATTGAATAGCCCTTAGTATTTTTCAGCTAACATCATGATATTCGGTACATCTGAGTATGATGTCTCAATAAATCTACTTCAGTTATTCCTTTCTTTTCATATATGCAGACTAATCAGTACTGTACGGTGACGTTCCCTTTTGTCGTGTTAATAAACGCAACTGTTTTTCGGAGAAAATCAGGTTAGAAGGTTGTTCTCTGTAGATGATTGCCAATGCATATGATCTGGTGCTCTGGTGATAATCCATATCTGTGAATCAGTCTAATACTCCAGTATATTATAAGCCAACAGCACCCAAGTCATATACTGCTACCTTAACGTATATTGCTCCTATCTCTTTCAATTCATATCCTCTAGTCTCTCGTGACACACCTTTTACTAGATTCCGTTTCGCCGTAGGCAGAATGCGATTTTTAATGTTTTCATTCTTAAAATTGGTGCCAGTCATCCGTTAAATGTCCCGTATCTGCTTTTTACGTTGATGCATCGAATATTATGTGTGATACCTGTTTATCTATTTTGTTAACTCTTCAGTATCTGTGGATAGTGCCACGTTCACCATTCTTAAATGCTGGGCATGAACTTCAGAATGTTTTCAGCAAACTGTGTCATAAACGAATGGGCTAGACAAGCCCTGCAGAGAAAGGAAAGTTTGCGGTGAAGTAGGTTAGACAAATTTAGCTCCGACAAGGGTGAAACTTCCAGCCTTTTCCACCAAAACTATCATCTGGTCTAAGGGTTTCCTATTGACCTGTCGAACTCCTTTAGTAGCCAATCAAATAACTGCTAGGTTGCTTACCAACTAGCATGCTTCACGCTGTGATACGCCTCTCTTGCTCTTTATTTCAATAGCGTCGACAGAACCATCCCTCTTGTCGACAGCTGAAAGACAGATGTGGAATTCTCATAGGAAGCTTTATGTGTCCCTTTCTTTGAATGCTACAAAAGAGAGACGAAGTTAAATCTCAATAAATGAAACTTCTGTCTGAAACTCACGAATGAAGTTATATACTTATGTTGTTTGAATCAGATGCGTAAGATATCAAGTGATGTTAGGATCTATAAACTGATCCTAATTCATTTTTTAGAAATACACTGATACCGTGAAACACCTAGTTCATTAATATCTGTAAACTTCTAGAGTGAAACCTTGTCAAATGCATGTGTTCTTTTCGAAACATAAAAACATTACATGTCTTATGATCACGAAAGAATGCAGTAAAGTTTAATGAAGCTCAGCACTAGATATATTTATATATGTGAATTCTAGTAGATAGAAATTGAACGAAACTACAAACCAGTTATTAGTACGACGCTCTAACTGACTGTGTTATGGAGCCGACCAAAGTGGGAGCGGACAGTACTCGAAAAGAACACATCAAGGGTCGAGAAGTTCCTGCTCGGCGAAACGAATGAGAATGGAGAATTATTCGCAGACTTCTTTGCTTCAAGTGATTTGCTGATCGGAGGCAGCGTGTACAAACACAAGGATATACACAAAGCAACGTGGATTCCGCTTGACAGATAGACCACAAACCACATAGATTTCAACTCAATGCTGACCAAGGAAGTGGAGACGCAGCCTACTGGACACAGAGTCGAGGACGGGAGACGATATGGGCTCACACCATCATCTAGTTCAACGAACCTTAAATCTCAAGCTGAAAGCCTTCGGAACAACTTGAAGTAGACCACAAAGCAAGATCAATACTCATAAACTGAAGGACAGAACTACTAAAAATGCCTTACAGATATCAGAGCAAAGTCAGAGATATTAAGTAGCATCACCATGGAAACCTGAGTGGGATAAAACTGGAACACTCTCAAAGTGATGCTCAAGGAGCTATGTGTAAAACATTTAGGGAAGATGAGCAGGCAAAACAATCAACGGCTGTCAATGGACATCTGCCTAGAAGGTAAAAGAATAGAGGAGTAGAGGATGGTGAAAGAGAAGATGGACCAATGCAATGATGGACAACACAAGGTAAAGCTAAGTTCGATTTCCATCAAACTGAATAGAGAAGTGAATAAGACTGCACAGATAGACAAAAGACAATCCTATGACACACTGGTTGGTGGCAACTGAAGCAGAACAGGCAGGCCACAGGTAAAAGACACCTCTCAACATTATATCAAATAGCCAGCACCCTATCCGGCAAGAGATCGATGCAGGTGACAACCAGAAAAGATTGTCAAGCGAAATGTAATTATACTTCATTTGGTCAAGGAAAACTGAAAGAACAAGGAGGAGGAACAAATAAAACAATGGACTTGCTATTTCAAACGACTCTCGAATCGACCATCACACGAAACTCGCCTACAAGTACAACCGCCAACAGCAAGCACAGAACCGCCTGCCGGTGAGCACCAATCCTACAATGAGAACGGAAATCTTGAATGCAATCAAGCTACTGAAAACCAACTGGGAAGGCGGCAGGAACAGACGGAATTCCCCCACCCCGAAGCACTGAAGACGGACATAGAGACTGTGGCAGATGTGCTCACGCCATTATTGCAAGGGTTTGAAAGGAATGCAATGCGTCTACTTATCGGCTAATGACAGGCGAACTTATCAGGCTAACAAAGAAGAACAATTCACACCTCTCTTTGCAAGAACTGATGTGAAATAATGCTCTCTTCCACGCCAAGTAAAATACTAATTCGCGTCATCCTGGAGAGAACAAGAGATACTCTGGATGCAGAACTCCGCCAGCCAGGAACAAGCTGGATTCAGGAGAGGCAAGTCATGTGCAGATCAAACTGCAACTCTACCCATCATCATCCAACAAAGCATAGAATGGCAGTCAAATCTCTACCTCAACTTCATCGACTTCGAAGAGACCTTCGACAGATCGCGTTGACGGTGAAGTAATTTGGAAACCACTTCAACACTATGGCGTACCTCAAGTCTTTGTCAACCTCATTCAACAGCTACATGACAACGCCACGTGTCAAGTGATCCACAACGAACAACCCAGTGAGGCGTTCAAAGTCAGCACAGGAGTAAGACAAGGCTGCCTATTATCACCGATGATATTCATAATTGTGGTGGACTGGATTATACGTCAGACTATTGGGGGTGAGGAGTCAGGAATACACTGAACGACCGATAAGAAGACTCTAGAAGATTTGGATTTCGCGTGTGGATGATATATGTCTAATGTCACATAAACTTGAAGACTTGCACGCAGAAACCAACAAAATGGCAGAAGTGGCTGGCTGGCAGCGAAGACAGGACTGCAGGTGCACATAAAGAAGACGAAGATGATGAAGATAACCAACGAACCTCTACAAGAACAACAACCAGCACCAATCACCATCAACGGAAGAGATTTAACAGTGGTTGCCTCCTTCACTTATCTAGCCAGGAAGCATCGTTTCAACTACAGGCGAAACGGACGAAGATGTCAAAGTGAGAATCGAAGAGGCAAGATACGCCTTCATCAACCTGAAACCAGTTTGGAAATCTTCTGCACTCCTCAGAATAAACAACAAGATTCGGATTTTCAACACTAATGTGAAGTCGGTCCTTCCAAACGGGTCAGAAACTTGCACTGCGTGTAACAAAAAGGATTTGCAACAAGTTGCAGATTTTCATCAGCAACTGCCTTCGCTCCATACTGAAGATCAAATGGCCAGAAAGAATAAGCAACAAGAAACTATGGGAACAAACCACCTAGGAGGCGATCGCTCAACAAAAATGTAGGAGAAAGCCGAGAGGTGGATCAGGCATACATTGAGGAGGCCGCCGAATGACATCGTGCGCAATGCAGGCCATCGCTCTAGTGGAATCCAAACGGGAAGCGACGAGTGAGTCGTCGGTGCGAGTGTGACATGGAGGAGATCGTGTGAGGGAGAGATGAGAGAATTTGGTCAATCGTGGATCCAGCTGAAGAGGACGGCAGAAGACAGAACAAAGTGGAGATGTGTTTCTGAAGCCCTATGTTCCACTCGGAACGCAAGGGAATAATACTAATAAAATAGTAATAACCTTGGTTTGATATGATATTACGTATCCCTGCAGAGTCTGTAGATAGGTCCACTACGAATTACAAAACTCATAAAGCAAATTAATTGTTTCAGATTTATTAATTGTCAGTTTTCTTGGTATATTTATCAGTAAAGCTGTTGAGCTAGTCCTAGATGTCAGGGACATGCAAATAGTCTAAAATGATCTCATTTATAAAGAGAATAATCAATGAATGGAAACCAGATTCATTAGACAATAATAGACAAATGTTCCTATACTAATCCAAAATGAATAGCTATTTTCATATATTCTCCTAGGCAGTGAATAACCCTTCACATAAGTCAGAAAATTACTGACCGAAACAGTTTTACCAAATACGATAAAATTATTTCTGATGAATTAGGAGATAATTTAAGTGTAAAATTAAGCGAGACTAGTGAACTAAGGACAAAGCCGGAAAACAAAAAATAAATGGTCATTTGAATACGAGGCTTATCTCAAAAATATATTCAACTGAATTACTGTAAATAAACTAGGAGACAGTTTTATAATTTGATTGAAGGAAACAAAGTATATGCAAGATAAAAATATTATGACAGTTAGTGAACTAACTATAACACAGGTAAAGCTTGTTGACATGAATGAGGTAATACTCAATAAATTCAATCCTGCAAATAGAAACTGAGCAGAAGCAGTAATTAGGCATCCTAGTTCCCATAGTAGAGTTCCGTTTAGTTAGCATAGGTAGTGTTGTTTATTAACTTACTGCGATGCCGATTTTGTGTCAGCTCATTTCATTAATTCTTTACGAAGCGCTTCTCCACACAATGCCACCTTACCTTAGATAATACAGGTTCTAGTGTGCCACATTATAACTTGCATGAGACTAGATAATGAATATTCTTTTGTAATAGCCTTGGTTCCATTAATAAATATCAAATAAGCTGGAAACTTATCATTTCTACTACACTGTTTAACCGTTTTCTGACCAAGAAGAAAAGTCTAATAATATACCAGTAGTCTTTCTTTATTAATTTGATAGATAGAAGACGTTTGAAGCATAGAGGTATTGTAATCTATAATTTAAATATTCCCATAATGATAATCATAGTGTGGTGAGAGCTGTCTGCTAGCCAATATTGGTAGACAGCAATTTACGTTAGTGTTTACGTCCCAAATCTCGGTCATGAGGAAAAAACAAGAACAAAGACTAACTCAACAATCAATCATAGCAGACTTTGCGTGGGCGGATACGATTTGCAGATATATATGGTCTGATCATCAAAGAAACGGCCACAAAGAGATGACAGAATAACTTCCAGTGAGAAAACGACCCATCAGAAGACGCTGTTTCTCTGCTAATAATAAGGAATAATAATGTACATAAAAATCCTTTAATATCTGTTGATTTTCCGAATAAACGATCTGTTGACTGGCCCTAGTTTCCTGTCGCTGCAATAGAATACAACTTAAGCGAGTACGTATTTTCAGTAAATTCCCATCAGGCTTTACATCAACATAATGAAATGTCAGTCATAGGCGTTTGAATTAAAGTGGCTAATAAAATATAGGATCAGAGGTGTAAATTAATGGAAACCAATCGAACTCCAGTGGGTGCGTACTGCCACTGACTTTCCAAACTAGTATGAAACAGCTGTCCAGTCCTCCCAGTGGCTGGTTTTCAATAGTTCTCTAACTGATATCAATCCGTGATCAACTCGTCAAAGCAAATCTAATCCTTACAAACCAACTATTCAAAGTAATAATAATAATAATAATAATAATAATAAGGATAAATTCATTCAAGTGTTCATATAATCTAGGCGGCGATGAGTGCATAGTTAGAATGTGTATACTAGTAGGGATGGAGAGGAAAATAACCATTGTCATGTGGCGGTTAGGTGATATAATAATAAGGATGAATTGTTAAACCGAGAACAAAATGTATACCTACAGCACAGTGAGATATTGATAATACAGTTTGCATTTCAAATAAAATCAAATAAAAATATGCTAATCAGCTGACATTGGTAGGAGAACCATTGGAAAACCTTGAAGTACTGGACAGTTGTTTCGTCCTAGTTTTGCACTCTTCATCAGTACGCACCCACCCTGCTGGGGTTCGAACCCAGGACCTTCCGGTTACAAGGCAGGCTCGCAGACCATTGAGTCACTGGGACCCGATCGAATGGCCCATGAATTCTAACTTCTGCCAATCCACGACATAGAGCGACCATTTCGCAATGTCTTCTTCGATGAGTTACTGCCTCATCTTCAACCTGCTGTACCCTACTGGTCACAGCTTCCCACTAGAATCCCAGGTCACTACCTGAATAGAGCCAGTCACTAGCTAGTGATCATCAGATTAATTTCCAAGTATTGGTTTTGTAGGGATTTTGTTTGATTTGATGGATGGAGGATTTCATCATGAGCTAACGTTATTCTCTTACTGTTCTAGATTCAAAGAATTAGGAAATGAGATTTTTATCCTTATGATTTGAGTTAGAATTCTTTATGCTGTCTCACTTTATTTTAGAAAATAAGCATATTCAGTCTGTAATCAGTGTATCTGTTATGATGTTCATATTACTAAATGAAGCTGATACGGAATAATGATAATGATCTTGTAACGAGTTGCATTCATTTTTTTTAAGTAATAGAATTTTATTTGAAGGATTTCTGATTATTTGACAGAAGTTAATCTAATAGGGTAGAAAGCCTCTTTTTTGTTATGTCTAGTAAGATTTAGAAGTGGCTGGGGAGATTTGTAGCTCAATTTAGATGTTAGTGGTGTATTTGAATTCTCTGACGAAGAAAATTTATGTATAATACAGGATAGTAAAAGAAACAGAATGTAATTTACTAAAGCCCATCGAATTAATTATATATTTAAATTGGGCTCTAGCAAACCTATGAGGAACTTATTGCAATTTATTATCATAAGGATCATTCTTAGGATTTTAAGATGGTTATCGAAGAAAATATTATATTATCTAGATGTGGGATGAGCTAATATCAGTAAAAAGTTTGAGCATTGTGGATTAGATCAAATAAAGTATAATTATATTTCAATAGTTTACACACAATGATAAGTTTTGTTATTGGTAATATTTCGAGCAAAATTACTGCCCGTGTTCACGCGAACAAAACAATTCCAACAGTGGTGTGAACACGGGCAGTAATTTTGCTCGAAATATTACCAATAACAAAACTTATCATTGTGTGTAAACTAGTGAGATGAGCTATTCTGTCAAAACCTATGAACAGTGGTTTCATATTTTTTGGCAATCTACACTATGGGTGTATCTGAATTCTTAAAAGGATTTGAGGTACGTCTCAAATTTGAACATAAATTGTTCAGAATCAACATTCGAGAACCTTTTAACTGCTTTATTCAAGGTAGATATGGTGAACTTGTTCATAGAGCTTGTATTTCTTCCATTCTACTAATTACAAGTATATTTCAAGAAAGATCTGCTGGTTGAAAGTGAAATTTTTCACATGACTGTGCATTAAAATAGGATAAGGAAGAAGTTTATCTATTTATTTTTATGGGATGGGGTTGCTAGCCTCATGTCCAATCTTCCCTATTAACCAGTCTTATGACTGGTTAAGCGAGGTAAAGGAGTGCGTCCGCGGGGGATCGAACCCGAACCATATGCGGCATGGTTGGTTAGCGTTCTATCGCTGTGCCTACTAATATTACCGTGGCCTGATTAAGTGTGTCGAGACTGTTATCAATACTGTGCAATGTACTATATTCCTACTACCATACAAATTAATGAGCACAGAGTCATATCGCAAAGACTGTTCACTTATTGCGTTTTCAAGATGTTAAATTAATGAGGATTAGCTCATTTTCAGGGTTAGTTTCATAATCAATAGGTATCAGATAGAGAAACACGGAAACCTAGCCAGCACAAGATTACCTTTTCAATATTTCAGTCCTGTCACAAATAGGATTCATAATAATTCCAAGATTTTGCTTGTAGAGATTTGATTGACTTTAGGTTAGATTTCACCGTGAACCAACACGCATCAGAGAAACAATTAAAACAAGGCAATATTGGACAGGTATCCCGTCCTTGTCCGGAACTCTTCGGCGGTGTGCGCCGACGACACCACCAGGGATGGAACCCGGCGCCTTAAGGTTACGTGACGACGTCATCAATGTGGTGATAAGGCTCTTGAATTCTAACTGACAGATATAGCGGTACTGTCAACCGCTGTCATCAGTGAGTATCTGTCCTCAATACGGACCTGATAGATCCGTTGGGCTGTGACCTTTCATTAGATCTCTTAGAAGTCCAACTCGTTGTGGCCGAATAGTAACGTGGTCATTTTATAGCTTGGAGGTTTTAGGTTGCATCTCCAGTGAGGCCAAGAGTCTGTACTGCTGAAAAACCTTTAGCTAGGGCAATACAACTGTCCAGGACTCCTTGACTCTAACTGATGCTGATTCATGATGCAGCTTAAGAGGATTCCTGTCGACCTAAAAAGAAGGTTCAGAATGTGAACTACGAAGTTGTAACGTCATAGTAACTGAAAGAAAGGTCACTTCAGTTTCCCGTTAGTTATAGTTGTTAATCAATTCGTAATCTATATTTTAGTTCTGGTCATCTCCTACCTTCAATACAACAGTAAGATAGATCCTGTTAGCCGAACTCCAATAGTTTACACGCAAGTAGAGTGATATTCATCATGAAAAATAGATCTTTGGAGTGAATGCATGGAAATGGGAGAAGAGAAGTGATTCAGCCATATTTTTTTTAAAAGAAGTAACATCAGAGTAGAAGCATTAGGATCGAACTGTTAATAAATCTATGTAGAGCAACTCTGATGACAAGATTTATCTCAAATTACCAATGGTTTTAATCCTCGTAATTATTTATACGTATAACGCAGTATTTTGACTTAATAGGCTTAGTTATATAGAATAAATTATACGTTCATTCGTTCTGTGTCAGTGCTAATGTTTACGACAAATTAATATTTTGTAATCTTGAGCAAATATTGTCATTTTATCATACGGTCATTTATATGAACTTGTATTAAGTTTCAAAGCAATTAGAAATGTAGAAAGTAGAAAAATGATATTGAAAATGGTCTCATTCCATGAAATATAGAATATTTGTCATTCATAAGGCCGGACAATCACACTGTAAAACTTTGCATTCAAAATTTAGCCTGTATATATCAATTTTTTTCGAAAAACATTTTCTCCGTCTTCATTCCTAATATACATTATGAAAATTGTGCTGTGATGAATATCTCCGGTCTGAACATTACTTTCTTGGATTTTCAGGAAATTAACTTGAACCTCTTCCTGTCCTGTATGTAAACACTCATTCCGTGCGTTACACTAATCGTCTGGAAATTAAGTGACATTTGTTCTTTAGGAATCACTTATTGATAACTGTTAACATGTGGTGATAGGTATTAATTTTGAATAATATAAATTCATGGTAAATATTTTGATCTCCATGAAAATTCAGAGGCAGTTAGAATACTTAAAAGATTTCATCATGAGCTGACACCGGTTACAGGAACATCGGAAAACCACCTGGGAGTACGGGACAGTTGTTTCGTTCAACTATTATGGGACTCTTCACAGTACGCACCCATCCCATGGGGGTTTGAACTCAGGAACTTCGATTTACAAGGTGTGCTCGTAGACCATCAAGCCACTGGGACCTGATTCAGTGAATAGCCCATGATTTCCAGCTTTTGCCATTTCACCATATAGCGCAACCACTAGCCAATGTCATCGGCGGGCATCTGTCCCCACACATGACCTGCTGTACCCCACTGGTCACAACTTCTCACTAGAATCCAGATAACTACCTAGGTGAATATGGCCAGTCGCTAGAGAGCATCAGATTGATGTTCAAGTGTTGGTTTGCAGGGGTTTGAAATGATTGGTTACAGGATTTCATCATGATGGATCGGGTCCCAGTGGCTTAATGGTCTACGAGCTCGCCTTGTAACCTCCAAGTCCTGAGTTCGAACTCCAGTGGGGTGGATGCGTACTGTGAAGAGTCCCATAATAGTTGGACGAAACAACTGTCCAATACTCCCAGGTGGTTTTCCGATGGTTCTCTAACCGGTGTCGGCTCATGATGAAATCCTCCAACTTATGTAATTCCCTGATATTTTCTTCAGCGTATTCCAAAATGAGATAAAGTAGTATTATTCAAGCAACCATTCCTATTTACATCAAGTCACTTTCGCATTCAAATACACTGTGCTGGATAGTTTAGCTTAACTGATGTGATGTTACACAGTTACTCAAACGTTTTTATTTCATAACATCAAGATATGTCCCCTGTGGAATTTCATCTTGTTGTGTGTGTGTATGTGGTTTTAATCCTCAGTGCATATCGAAAATTATTCGGCTGAATATAATGTCATTCAGAAATCACTGATCAGTAAATAAACAGACAGACAGTTTTTCACATCTCGGGGGTCTCACTTTATCAAACTAGTTTTACGGAATAATTCAAACTCAAATAATCAAATCATCGTGCTTTAAACCTATGGAAACTCCATTAGGCCATATATCTTCATGTATATTTATAGGTATATGTCTGGTCATAAGAGAACAAAGGTCAGGCGTGCAAATGACGAGACATCTTCTTGTCCATATGGTAATGACACATTCGTAGTATGTAACAAGTACGGAAGATCGTAAGATTTAAATGTAAGACAAACAACAGGGGGCAAAAAACATGCTTTAATACAACTCCGTTTTAAAGGTGATAATATTGCGGGAAGAGTCAAGAGAAGATTGAAAGCATTTGTAACCAGAAACTATTCCGCTGCCAAGTTGGTCCCCGTTTATCAAAAACATGGTCTTTGTTACAATCAAAGGTCGACAGGTACCCTTAGTATGTTAACTTTACATGTGTATGCAGATTTACATATCTGTATTACAGCAGTCACATTGGGAGAACAGCAAGAAAGACACATTTTAAATTCATTGAACACATACAAGAAGGTCTATGTTTCAGGGGAGCAAACTGTTTCAACAGTTTTACCCTTCGGCTTCGTGTTGATGTGGTGTATGAGATGGATATTCCGAGATCCTTTAAGATTCTCAATGGAACATATGATACAATTCTTATTGAAGGATGTCTCATCAAACATTTAAAAACAAACTGACGTATTGCGGAAGAAGTAATTATCGGTCATTTTTTTTCTTGGTAACTCTACCTCTTATATCTCCCGTTTGTTTAATTGCATAGTGTTTTGCTTTAACCTCTCCCCTTTCAATATACGGTAGTTTCGCCTTCTGTTTCTATTGTTTGAGTTGAATTCGCCACATTATTACATAAATAATTAGTTGTGTATCAGCACCTGTTGATGGCTTTTACTACACTTTTATTTGGCCACACTGATAGATATTTCCCAGCACAAAAACTTAAGTTCCCAGAGTAAATGCAGTAGAACTGGCTCCATAAGATCAGTTGAACTGATAGGTACAAAAAGAGATAGCTAGCCTAGGTACTTCGTATTTCAGTTGAGAAATTACAAGCGGTCGTGTGGAAGTTTCAAAGTTCTTCGAATCGATTTTTTCAACTTGTTGGTTGTCGTTCTGTAAATCTTTTTAATATGTATAAAACATATCGAGTGAAATAACAAATATTTTCTAGGATTCCCTGAATTTCAAAGGAGTAACTGATAAGTCTACCAAAGAAATCAGTTCAAATTCTCAGTTTACCCTTAACACGGTTCGGGGCGAAGTCTCACTTCAAAGTTTACTTTGGAAAAACCAAAATTATTCTGAACGCAATATGTGATACGTCTTATATGGTAAATGATAACCATCAAGAAAACAAGCACAAGTGCATGATGCTATAAACTGCTGACAAATCACTTCGATATAGCTAGCAAGCCCCACTGGTTTATGTGAGTGGTACCTGACTACTAATATCGATCAGTAAGTAGTACATAGTATCACGAGAGAAATTAATCTTTGAAGGGCTAAATTAGCAGCATTTATTAGTATATATATTTGTACCATAACGAATTAAAGCAATGGTATTATTATATAAATCAGAGAATAGACAAAATTTCAAGAAATGAAGAGTCTAAAGTTTATGAATATTCTTATTTGAATTAAAAAAAATTATTTTTGAATTACTTGTGGACGATATCATACAGTATTCCTGGTGTGAAGTGAGACAAGTATTCACTTCGACTTTGTACACCTGAAATTTTGAAGCACAAGAGAAAAATTGTGTCGTAGGTCTGTATATAGATAGAAAACCTGAAAAACATCCTATTTAATCTCATATATTTCATTTTAAGAATCAGTAGCAAAGATTATTCACAATGTTATATCATAAGGGTTAGACAAATTTGGTCATTACACAAACTGAAAAATAATTATATTATTATTATTTCCTTGGGTTCCGAGTGGAACATGGAACAGGGATTCAACAACACATCTACACTTTCTTCCATTCTCTGCCGTCATCTTCACCTGGCTCCACGACTGACCATAATCTCTCATCTCCTCCTCCACAATACACGATCTCCTCCATATCACCAACCCTCACACCCACACACTCGTCGCCACCCATTCGGATTCCACTCGACTAATGGCCTGGATTGCGCTCGATGTCCTTCGACGGTCTCCTCATTTTATGCCCAATCCACCCATCTTCATTCTCTCCTACATATTTAATGAGCAATCGGCTCTTCGTTGGTTCGTTCCCAAACAGAGTTTCTTGTCGCTAATTCACTATGGTCGACTGGCCGGCCATTTGAACTTCAGTAGGGAGCCAGTGAAGATGGCAACTGTTGATAAAAGTCTGCAGTAGCCTGTTGGAAATGCTTCCCGTGACACACAGTGCAAGTTTCTGATCCATATAGAAGAACTCACTGACTGACTGGATGACTGACTTCACATTGGTGTTGAAAATCCGAATCGTGTTCTTGATGCTGGCTGGCTGAGTGACAGAGGAAGATTTCAATGTCGATTTCAGATTGATCAAGGTGTAATTTGCCTTTCCGATTCTGGCTGGCTGGCTGGCTGATTTTGACAACTTCATCTGTTCCGGGTGCCTGCGGTTGAAACGATGCTTCCTAGATAAGTGAAGGAAGTGACCTCTGTCAAATCTCTCTCGTTGATGGTGATCGCTACTGGTTGTTGTTGTTGTTGTTGTTGCTGTTAGTGGTGGCGGTTGGTTATCTTCATAACTCCCATATTCTCTATGTTCACCTGAAGTCCCATTCTCGCTATCGGATTCTGTAGCCAGTTTGTTGGTTTTCGACTGCATCCAAGTCTTCGAGTCTGTGTGACATTAAACATAAATCATCCACACGCCAAATCCTGATCTCCTAGAGTCTCATTATCGGTGGTACAGCGTATCACTGTCTTCTCACTCACTACAAACGCACAGTCTGCCGTTTCATAATCCAGTCTACCACAATCAGGAACATCATTGATGATGGTAGTCAGTCAGCTTGTCTTACTCCTGTATTCACACTTATATTCCTCACTGAGTTATCCGTTGTGGATCACTTGACACATGGCATTGTCATTAAGCTGTTTCAATCTAATGATTACATAATTCCCTTCCTTTAATAGAAGCAACTTACTAAAAAACCGGAAAGTATGTTTAGATGATGTGACTTTTACCAGTTGGATATTCTATGAATTAATTTTTTTGTTGTAAATATGAATACAATATTTTAAGTCCCTTTACTGGTATTTTGTTGTTCACTTTGAAACTGAAGTCTCGCTTTTATTATCGTATGCAGTAATGTTTTCAGAGAAATCTGCCATCTGTTCAATAGATGAATGAAAAAGTGAAGTAAGGTGAAACTGTTTCACTCCAAATGAAAATTATTTATACTGAACATTTTATTCTACATAAGAAATTGTGAACTCCAAAATGATAACACCACTGAAGAAAATATTTGTAACTTCGGCAAACTGCTAATCAATTTGCTAATTGAGCATTTGATTTAAGGCGTAACCAGTTAGCCCAAGTAGCTAGCCAGAATTTCGGTGATTCAAACTGATTCATCTCTCTGAACTGAGTCAAATAGGGTACACAGCTATTGAGCTTGGCCCCAGAACAAGCTAACTGACTGTCCTCCATTTGGCCTACAAACACTACTGGTTGATGTGAGTGGTATACTACTAATCTTAGTCAAACAGTAGTATATACATTTTACTCATTTATGCTTGCCTTCTTGACTACCATTTATGGTATCAAGCAGATCACATATTGTGATTTGAATAATTTTGGTTTTCGAAGGAAATTCCAGTGAAATCTTATCTCCTTGAACTGTGCGAACTGCAAATTTTAAGGAAGCTGTACTGGTTAGCTGGCTGGAGAAGTATGCTTTCACTACTCTCAAGTCTGTGTGGAGGTCAACAGCACTCAGAATCAAAAATAAGATCCGGATTTTCAACTCCAATGTGAAGTCAGTGCTACATATACGGATCAGAGACTTGCACTGCGCGTCATAAAGAGCATCTCAAACAAACTACAGACCTTCATTAACAGTTGTCTTCGCTCAATACTGCTCAAGATCAGATGGCCGGCCAGAAAAGATCAGCAATAGAGATCTCTGGGAGCGAACCAACACAGCAGGAACCGATTGTGAAACAAATAGGCAGGAAGAAATGGAGATGGATTGGCTGGCCATACTCTGAGGAAACCATCAAGTGACATCACACGACAAGCCATTGCTCGAGTGGAACCCGAAAGGGAAGCGGTGAGTTGGTCGTCAGTGCAAGGGTGACTTGGAGGAGGTCATGTGAAGAGGAGATGAAAACGTGTGGGCAGACTTGGAGCCAGGTGAAGACTCTAGCAGAGGACCGAACGCAATGGAGACGCACAACTGAAGCCCTATTTTCCTCTAGGAATTAAAGGAAACAATAATAATAATATTTCAGCTTCGAGCAGCAAAGAGAACTCAGCCTCTGGTGAATTTGTCACTAATCTGTCATTCCCCCCCTTTTACTACCGATAAGCATACTGGGCAGTAGATACATTTAACAAAAGCTTCCTGCCTGAAAAGATGAGTAATAAGAAATAAATTTGAAGTAATATTTCTTAAAATTTTTATCATAATAAACAAACTTTTCCACTTAAGCCTTTTTTTATGCAGTTACCTTTGAACAATTTGCTTGGAGTTTTTAAACCTTCTTCACTAGACATATTTCAGTTACTGCTTAAGTCTGTATAGATAACGATTATGTATGCTGCCTCACTTTCAATGTTCTTTCAGCGTTATTTTTCCCATTTTTACGCTAAATAAAAACTACCTACGTCCGTCTTTCACTCCCACACACTATTTAAAAATCATCTTTGCATTCTGTTAGACTATGAGTATACAGTTGGATTATTTAAACACTTCTGATTAACTTCGATTGAGTAAAGATAAAGTTTTGCAGCTTTTTAAAAAATATTTTGTAATTTTTACGTCACACTTTAGTAAAATAACCGTTATTCTGTAGTTGACTATGGCAACTAAACTGACTAATAAGTTAGGAGTTTTATCCAAGGGCATTTATTTGCTTCCAGCTGACAAGTTTTATGCTTAGAAAGCGACTTTTTCTCCACCCGATTAACTTCGACAGCCAAACTATTTCAGAAATTAGAAGACGACAAAATTTTGCAAAATATAATGGATTTATTGTATTTTGTCGCCTCCATTTTAGCTGCGTTAACAGATAATAATGTGTACACAGAGACTGATTTAAACATACTCTACGGATGAATGCACAGGTCAACAATTTCTGAGTGACAAAAATCATGGGTTCAACAGACTCTAGCCAGCGATTATACAGGCACTGGGAAATATATATATATATATATATATGAAAAGTTATCAATCAGTATGCAAAATAGAATTCAAAATTTCATCATGAGTTGACATTAGTTAGAGAACCATTGGAAAACCATTGGAACCATTGGGACCCAATCGAATGGCCCATGAATTCTAACTTCTGCCAATTCACGACATAGCTCGACCCCTAGCTATAGTCCCAATGGCTTAATGGTCTACGAGCTCGCCTTGTAACCAGAAGGTCCTGGGTTCGAACCCCACTAGGGTGGGTGCGTACTCATGAAGAGTCCCGAACTAGGACGAAGCAGCTGTCCAGTACTCCCAGATTTACCAATGGTTCTCTAACTAATGTCAACTCATGATGAAATCCTGATACCAATCAAATCCCTACAATCCAACACTAGAATTCAAAATGTTTAGACAGGTAGAGAACAAAAGTATTTTTGTGATAAAGTGCTTTAATAATGGCATTATAGTGTGAAGGAAGGAAGACAGAAAGTGAGGCATGTTCACCATAGAAATCAGAGGTTTCAAAATGAGTCTTTCAGAATATACAAGTTTAGTTTCATAGTGCTAAAAGCCAATTCAAAATAAATTACCGTCACCGCATCTATTAATCATCGTATATATTCTGAAGATATCATTGACGTGTCTTTTATCTGAGATACCTTCGTTATGCAAATTATTTGGAATGGGTTCATGACTATCTTCTTTGTTCTTCCAATGTATGTGCCTCGGAGTGCATACATGAACTTATTATTAATTATAATTCACGCACCTAATAGCTAAATAAAAATGTATTGTTTATTGCTGTGTTATTTAATAATGTATGCTACTCAAAATGATAGGAAAAACAATTTTCCCTTAGAGAGATCTCGACTGGATTTTGTCCATACATTCTCAGGATGAGTCTGTTTTCACAGAATACTGAATGAAATTAAAGTCTTTTATTCGTTTATTAGGCCATCTTTTCTAGCTACCGAAGAAGGGTGACTCACGCCTCTATTTGAGAGAACTGATGTGGAATAATGCTCTCGTCCACGCCAAGTAAAATACTGAGTCGCGTAATTTTGGAGAGAATACAAGATGCACTGAATACAGAACTCTGCCCGTTGGAATCAGCTGGATTCATGAGAGGAAAATCATGTGCTGATCAAATTGCGACTCTACCCATCACCGTCAAACAAAGTATAGAATGGCAGTCAAATCTCTACCTAAACTTCATCCACTTCGACGAGACCTTCGACAGATAGCTTTGACAGTGAAGTATTCTGAAAACTACTTCAACACAGTGGAGTTCAGTGACCCAAATCCTGATCAACTTCATTCAACAGCTGGCTATACGACAATGCCATGTGTCAAGTGATCCACAACGGATAACTCAGTGAGGAATTTCAATGTGAATAGAGGAGTAAGACAAGCTAACTGCCTACTATCATCAATGATATTCCTGATTGGGGTAGACTGGATTATGAGACGGCAGACTGTGCACTTAGAGTGAGTGAGAAGACAGGGATACTTTCGACCACTGAAAATGAGACTCTAGGAGATCAGGATTTGGCGTGTGGATGATTTATGTTTAATGTCACACAGACTCGAAGACTTGGATGCAGTCGAAAACCAACAAACTGACTACAGAATCCGATAGCGAGGATGGGACTTCAGGTGAACACAGAGTAGAGACAGAGTTGATGAAGATAACCAACAGCCACCACTAACAGCAACAACAACAACAACTGGCGCCAACCACCATCAACGAGAGAGATTTGACAGAGGTGACTTCCTTCACTTATCTAGGAAGCATCGTTTCAACCGGAGGCACCCGGAACAGATGAAGTTGTCAAAATCAGCCAGCCAGCCAGCCAGAATCGGAAAGGCAGATTACACCTTGATCAATCTGAAATCGACATTGAAATCTTCCTCTGTCACTCAGCCAGCCAGCATAAAGAACACGATTCGGATTTTCAACACCAATGTGAAGTCAGTCATCCAGTCAGTCAGTCAGTGAGTTCTTCTATATGGGTCAGAAACTTGCAATGCGTGTCACTGGAAGCATTTCCAACAGGCTGCTGCAGACTTTTATCAACAGCTGCCATCTTCACTGGTTCCTTACTGAAGTTCAAATGTCCGGCCAGTTGGCTAGAGTGAATTAGTAACAAGAAACTCTGTCTGGGAACAAACCAACGAAGAGGCGATTGTTCAGTAAATATGTAGGAGAGAATGGAGATGTACGGATCGGGCATACAATGAGGAGACCGTCGAAGGACATCGCGCGCAATCCAGGCCATTATTCGAGTGGAATCCGAATAGGAGGCGACGACTGGGTCCTCGGTGTGAGAGTGACACGGATGAGATCGTGTGTTGTGGAGTAGGAGATGAGAGATTATGAGTGATCGTGGAGCCAGGTGAAGATGACAGCAAAGAATAGAAGAAAGTGTAGATGTGTTGTTGAATCCCTGTTCCATGTTCCACTCGGAACCCAGGGGAATAACAATAAATAATTTTTCTTATTTCTACGATCCAACAGTTAGAGAATTCGCTAAATGAAGTAGTGATTTTTAGTGCGCGGCCTTTGATAATTTTCAATTTATTGTAATTTTCATCTGTAAATCATGAGTATCAACGGTTCAGACGAATTTCTGAATCCTAAAATTGTGAAAGTTTTATAGAGTACTCTTAGTTTAAATGCTACGATTGGTTATGCGCAAATTCCCTAGCACATTGAATTTGCTATCTGAATATATGCGTCAAAATAGGTGAGCAATCAATTTTGAGTGTTTAAGGTGAGGCAGTAACTCATCGAAGAAAACATTGCGAACTGGTCGCGCTATATGAGGTACTGGCAGAAGTTAGAATTCATGGGCTGGCCAGTGGATCGGGTCCCAGTGGGTTAATTGTCAACAAGCTCGCTAGTCTTGTAACCAGAAGATCCTGGATTCGAGCCCCACTGGGGTAGGTCTGTACTGGTTAGGAGTCCTATAATAGTTGGACGAACAGATGTCCAGTACTCCCAGGTGGTTTTCCAATGGTTCTCTAACTGATGTCAGCTCATTATGAAATCCTCCAACCAATCAATATTATTCGATATAGAAGTTATATGATATCGATCAACTATTTCTTTCAAACTACTTATGTTTTCGTCTCATCAGTTGAATATTAATATAATCGTTCTGGTTACTTTTTTACACTGACGGAGAATCATTTACTACTGGTGAAGATAAGTGGGAGTTAAACTGCAAAGAGTGTCTTATTGACTGACTTGAAAAGACAATTTCCGAACACTTCTGAAGCCTAACTCCCTCTGAATTTAAGATTCATGAAGTCGGTCATTGGTTTATAAAGATCATTTCATTAAAGCTAGAAGGTAGTGTATTATCAAAAATGTCACCAATAATTATGATTTCGTATTCGATCAGTGTCAACATAAGCAACAGTAATAATTGGTTTGCTTAGTTCAACATACTTCTGGTGTTGTCAAGCGAGTAACATGTTAGTATACGCAAAGATGGTTTGAAGTTGTCGCCTCTTTGTAAGTATTAACTGTAACTGGAGGAACAATGTATTTCAAGTTGAATCAATCGAAAGCACAAGGTAATGACAAGCAAATTTATAACATAACAGTTTTTTTTATTTAGTACTAGAAAACAGTCATAGAAATTTGTGTTACCGGATGGAGTCAACATATAGAAAAATAAGCTGCTTTTCCTTTGAATATCAATTATGCTTCTAAACCACTAGTGACCGTCCAGTATATTGAAGGTGGCTAGTGAAAACCATAGAAATTACAGAATCACGGGATGAGATGTCACACACTAACTACAGATCAGATCTATTCGTGAAACACTTACATTACCTTTCCTCAATAAGCAGGTAGTGTATCTTGTGAAAGACAAACTAAAATACTAGAGAAAAATATGGAGTAGAGGACAGTTTTATTTCGACGGACTGATAAACACAACTACATTGAGCATTGAAATCTAGGCATCATCAACATACTAAAATCCAGTGCGTCAGTAGTATAGTGGTAGAATGCTCGGCAAGCACGCACACGATCCGGAGTCTAATTTTTGACCAACGTATTCCTAAACCTCTTAGCTGGTAATAAGCGAGATAAAAAGGGGAGGTTGGGTGGGAAGTTAGCGGTCTTATCACGTGAAACACTACACCACTGATACTTCAACTTAAACACTCCTGCTTGAAGTCTTTTGGAACTGAGACGAATTAAATAAAAAATAATTTCGATATACCAGATTAATAAACTGAACTTGTGTTTAAATGATGAAGTTTAGCGATTACATCTATTTAAAACGTTTACTTTCAGTAAGTAATATATTTCACTTTTTGATGTGACTGTGTTCTCTAAGTCAGGTGATTAAAGTGAGAAGCTTTCATAGTCCTTCGAGACAAAATCTTCGGCGATAGTTTTAATATGAAGTGAAGTGAAGCGAGTCTGAATAGCTCAGTGGTAACGTCTCTGACTGCAGCATTGGGTGACGCGGGTTCGAATCTCAGAAGGGATATTAGTTCCTTCAAGGTTGCAGATACGCCTTGCTGACTGGTGAGTGCCAACTAGCAAGAAACCTAGGTCCAAGGCTTCCTGTGGCCGATTGCCTCCAACTATCTAATATCATCAAATCAATGAAGTGAACTTATCTGAATTGTTGTGTCAGACCACAAGAATATTTATCCTATCATAAATAAAGAATGTTTTTGAGACAACAGCTAGTGTGCGTCGGTGGCACAGTGGTTAGGACTCTCGCCGACCATGCACATGGTCCGGGGTTCGATCCCCTGCCGGCGCACACCCGATATCTATGGTCGGCCTGTAAATTTGGGATACCGATATCCATGCTGAAAATTCCATACTTGTACTGAAAATACGGTGTGGAATCAAGCTGTAATCAAAATAAAAAATAAATAAATAAAAAATCTACAAAACACAATCTAGCTGTGAAGCGAAATGACGTATGCTCTTTCACATATCAAGATGACTGAGAAACTGTAGAAATTTTCAACAAGGAGAACCCCAGATGTGTCAGAAAATTCCCAGAAACATGGTACTCAAATATATCAGAGATTAAACAAACACACACACATTAATATAGATCAAATTTATTAATCAATAAGGAATAAGCTATATGGTAGAGAAAGTCAAATTCCAAGTGAATAGAACCTATACAACACGACAGACGTTGTCAGGAGATACAATTATATCATTCATATAGAATTTAAATAAATTCACTACATAATCAAGCTTTCGTTGAAGATGCTGTCTAGAAGGACAGCGAAAGTTTCTCAATTAAATCGCCCAGCTCAGAGAACGTGACCACACCAAAATCACTGAACTATAAGCTTTTGTTAGGGATATAATTAATTATTTAATAATTCCCATTGCAGCATTAAGAACACAATATTCAGCGAAGAGACTCTTTTCAACGAATTTATTATCAAGCTGTACAACCGTATGTATATGGTTGTTTAAGAAATTATATCCGGTGAGGGAATTAGATCAAAGGTGTGAATACATGAAATAATAATAGTATGAAATGCAATTAAAATATTTGTGATTATAATCATAGTTAAATGTCAAGTAGCGAAATAATTAATGTCATATATAGAATAATACATAAGGTGTATAGATTTTGGAAAGGGGTACATAATTATAGGATTAGTAGGCGAATATAAAATGTTACATAACATGGTGTGAAATTTGATAAGATAGAATTCAATATTGTAAGAACAAAAATAATAATTTTGGATTTAGAATGACAAGTGGGGCAAGCGAAAACAATTCAGAGTAATAATAATAATAATAATCGTAGTAATAAGAGAAAAGTACATAGAATAACTAAATAAACAAAATAAGTAAATAAATATCTATCTCTCTACGGCCAAGGCAGAAGTAGGGATTGTACACACTTCTTTTGTACACAGAGGTCTGGCTTAAAGTCATGAATTAATGCCAAGGCCTCCGCTGTCTTTAGAAGTCTGTAACGAAGAAAACGTGGCAAGTTAGCATGGATTCGGTAGATGATCTTAAAATTATGGTCAAGGTTGGCAGAGTGACAGGAGTCGATCAGGTGTTCTATAATAGAGCTTCGCACACACTTCCTTTCTCCCTTGTAAAACCATGCTGGAATATGTTCTCGTATCTGTGTGGAAGGCGTCCTCTGGCTACTGCCAATGTACTTTGCTCCACAAGAGCAGGTGAACTGATAGATGTACATGGAATCGGGCAAATGCGGGGGCTTATCTTTTACAGAGATGGAAAACAACTTGCAGCTGATTAACGTCATTTGTAATTTTGCTGCAAAGAACGTCTTACCGGCTGCTTTAGAGAGACGGTTTTTGAACATATCTGAAGCCTGATTGACTTTGAACTCCAAGTTCATGAATAAGGTTTTCTTTGGAACCGAGTGGGTAAACGGTTTGAACTGCTTATCTTTCATGTTGCTGTCAATAAATCGGTTTGGGTAACCTTTTACTGCGAGCGTGTTTTTTAGGAAGTCAGGTTCTGATTCAACGCAGTCAGAACTACAAATGTTTCTTATCCTAAAGTAGAGCGAATGAATTAGGTTCCTTTTCCTGGAGATAGGCACCCAACTATAAAAATTAGTTAGTTTTCCATTCCATGTACGTTTCCGGTGGATAGATCTTTTGAGAGAGAGAGGCAAACATCGAGAAACGGAATACTTAGTCCAGATTTCTTTTTCTATGGTGAATTGTAAAAAAGGATGGCAGTTGTTGAAAGCAGACATCATCAAGAATTGAGTCATTATCACAGATAACGAAAGTGTCAAAATGATCGATGGTTTGATTGAGTTGAGAGTTTTCAAGCTTTGCCATAAAACAATCAGCTAGCAAAGGACCCAGTGGTGATCCCATGGCAGTGCCATCTCTCTGTCTAAAAATCTCACTATTGAACGTGAAGTGAACATTCAACGTGCATTTCAATAAAAGTTCTTTGAGGTGGATTGTCGGCAACCCTATTTCTAAACTATGTGTATCAATATAATCACATATATAGCAAACAGTTTCCATGAGAGGTACATAAGAACATGACTTTGTCTGAGACATTAAAATATTTATTACTCTCAATAAATTTAAACGTATCATCAATGGAAAACTTAGACACTTGCCTTCTAACTGGTTCCAGGATTTTATTTAACTGAATAAAACCACCTATTTGATTTAGAGGTCACATACAATTTGGGTTTCGTTTTCATTGTATATTCTTGAGGAAAACACGTGTAATTTATTTTCTGTTGAGACAATGTATTTGAAAAAGAGGAAAATGTGACTTTCATACTAAAAACACTACACTGGACTTGAACTTGTTAAAACACCTACTAATTACAGTTATTATCGAACAGTACTGATATTATACGGAAGGTAACTGCTTTTGGAACCTCGCCTGGTTTACTAACTTGCTAGTTTTACAGGCTGTCCCAAGCTCAAGAAAAGAGGGAGGTTTAGGCGTGGGCCCTACCCCGGAAAATAAATCAAACGGCTACAGAAACTTCAACGTACAAGAAAAATATTAAAAATGTAAAGTATATAAAAAAACAGAATTATTCTTCGTTGCAGTTGGAAAGGCGAAATGACACAGAGGGCTGGTAAAAGCTTTCAGGATGCCGGCCAGCCGATGTGTCTATGGTATGGAAGTGTTTGGAATCTGTCAGAGCAGATGAAATGTAGGTGGACTGTCAAAATTGTCAACTGAATGGTTAGTAATCTACTCCACTCACCCAGATGACAATCGCAAGCACACCAAAGGAGTGTTGTTAAAGCCCTATATTCCAGTCGGAACCCAAGGGAACAATAATATTAATAATAACTATTTTCGGCGTCAAAGTCATTTGAATAGGAATGTTTAATCTTTTTCCGTGATGTACATTTAGTAGCTTTCCTTTTTATGTTCTCAGTGTAATTATTATACTTATATAATAAAGTATAACATTATATGTAAGTAGAAAATACCAACATTATGTCAGTGAACTCTGTTTCTATCTCATTAATCTCTTTAATTTCATATTCATTCACTTGGAAATTTGTTCCTAGAATATTTTGTTATGATTTTTTCCCATTTCCTTATCATTTCAATGATATGAACAGTAAATATATATGTACTACGAAAGGTAAATATAGCCTCCTGTGAAATGAGTTACTACAAAATTTTCCAGATTGTGGATATAATATATAGGATAGATTTTAAGCCTATTGAGGGCTTATAATTTACTCATCATTTGAGCACACAGCTGAATAATAGTATAGTCATTATCAAATAGAGAATGATAATACTGGATTTACTAGAAGAAGTCAAGTTTTTGGTAATTCACTTTGGTAGATTCAAATATACAGCGGTCTGCTTAAATCACTCGGCTATCAGAATTTCCATGCATCAAAATGCTTTATCTCTTATGCATTTCTTATTGTTTTAATCCTACAGTTGTGTCAGTTGACCACTACATGAACTCGCGCGAATATTTAATTAGCTTCTAACTAAGCGCTATACAATTTTTCGAAAGGCGCTGAATGTCCTCAGTTGAAAAACATCCTTCAAAGTAATATACAAGATTCAATCAAACCTATCAAAGGGAGTCAAATCAAGACATCTGGGCATAGCTGAGGTGCTAGCTATCCAAAAGCTCAAACCCACACTTTGTATCCAAAAGAATTACGTCCAAGGCCATCATAAACAGGTAAAATTTTAGTAGTGACAATCTCATCGCCTTTCTTATCTAAACTTCCTGTTTATTCATGTTATTTTAAGTTTTTCTTAATCCCTGTCTACATTACCATATTTTCATATCCACTCTTCCTGTTTATTTTGTTATTTTACTATTTCTACATATTTAATCCCTGATTGCATAAACAATTATTCATCATATTAGTTTTTTATCCAAACATCCTGTCTATTTTGTTATTTCTACATTTCTAACCCCCAATTGCACAATGTCAATCTTCTTAGTTATTATGCTACTTTGTTTGAGTTTTATCCGTCCCCCTGTTTATTATGGCATTCTAATTCCTAATTGTAATTTTTTATTAAATTGCCCCTTAACCGGAATTTATTCTGGAACTTTCCCATCCATTTGATATAAATACACGAATGTACAGCCTAGATGATGACTTCATCGAAAAGAAAATTTTCTTCGCTGCAATTGTCTTTTTAATAACTCCTATGACCCACCTGTTTATAAAGTCATAAATTCATTACACCTATCTATTAAGGATTAGGCCCAGCTATCATGTAACTGAG
Organism: Trichobilharzia szidati; assembly: GCA_944472155.2. Classification (NCBI taxonomy): domain Eukaryota; kingdom Metazoa; phylum Platyhelminthes; class Trematoda; order Strigeidida; family Schistosomatidae; genus Trichobilharzia; species Trichobilharzia szidati. The sequence goes on from OX235274.1 coordinate 82,466,079, forward strand.
TGACATAGTCATACTGGCTGCCCAACTAGAGATTGTGATCATACTAAATTATAAAGAAGGAAGCATGTTATCTGCCTTTAATTATACTCTATATACTGAGAAATTGGAGGTTCCGATACAGTGTATTACTTGCATATATATGTTTAGTAGTATCTAAGCGAGTATTTCAGTTAGTTTTAAACACATTATTAGTTTATTCCACGATGAATGTGTAGTCATTGGGTATTACTAGTTTTAATTATTCCGTCTGACATAAGGCAAATTTTCGTATGTAACCTTCGATCTGCTTTGTCTGCAGATGCAGAACAAATATCATTTAGTTTAGTTTCTGCTTCAGCTGTTAACGTAGGAACTTTTTGTCAGAAACATATCCATATTCGCTACTCAGTTTTACCTGGCTGTTGGCAGTAAGCACAGTTAAAATTTATGGTAACTTTCCGTGAAAACTTCCTCCACTTATGAGAAATAAAATCTCTTACACCGGTGTCTAGAAAGATTATGACGAGAAGCTTACTTACCTGAGAATCGACCAGAAAATACCTAACAAAAAAGAGATCGAAGCTATGCCTGCAAGGATCGAATAGAACAGACCACATTTCCTACTAACAATCTAAGTTCAAGTAGCCACTCCATAGTGTGACCTTGAATTTATTCAAATAAAATGAAATATTAAAACAATACCTTATTGTCAACATTCCACCTTTACACAATAGCAAAGTGAACTATTAAGAAAAGGAATCATCTGAAAATAAAGACGAATAGAAAGGACTGAGTCAGGAGAATGTTAGTATAATGAAAAACAAGGCAAGAATGAAGGGTATTAATAACAAAATTAACTGAAATATTCAAATAAATATCAATACTGTTTAGTAGATTGTTCAAGGATTGCTCAAGTGTAATCAATACTGAGTAAATAGTGAGTTCGAAATAGAGAGTGTACATTTCATGTGTCAGTGAAAATTCTTCTGTTTCCTAAAATGCACTTGTCTGATAAATTATTCTGACAGAGCATATAATGCTTTGACGTATACTCTGCTCTCATGTATTATGACTCTGAGTACTTATTACTAATCCCTTGGGTTCCGAGTAGAAAATAGGGCTTCAGCATCACATTCTCGTTTCATCCTGCCCTCTAAAGTCCTTTTTAGCGAGCTGTAAGATTGTCCATAAGCTGTCATTTCTTCCTCACACGATCTGCTGCATGTCCACTCCGGACATCCAGCTAGCCTTTTGCTATCCGACTTCCACCTGAGGGCATGGCGTACCAAGTTTGCTAGATGGTCATAACTCTAAAAAGTAGGAAAGGATGACCGTGAAGTTAGTGGGCCTACCTGAAAAAATCAACTCAATCGCAACACTCTGGGCAAATCTGTGATTATATAACTAGTCATCAGGGAATCCGTGTCTATCGAAGGAATGAATATTATTCAAAATTTCATAATTGAAACATCGAGAAAAAATATTCATACATGCACTACTACGATATATATATGAAGTATTTTTATTTAGCGAATATGGGGCAATCATTATATTTATGGCATTAGCATATAAACGGATACTCCCATTTAGTAATTATAACATTTCGTGTACAGTTTTATTTATATATCAAACAATAATTAGGCATATTCATATATATACAGAATCATACCTTGAAAGAACCGTTCCTGTCCATTATTATTTCGATTTATTGGTGACCTTAGTTAAAATAACTATGGTCATTCATTAAAAATGATCACTGAGTAGACATAAGGTTAAAAATTTATATTCACTAAAGTGCATCATCCCTTTATTGACCAATTAATTTAGCAGAATATATATATATATATATATTTTTGATTAGTAATGGACATGGAAACACAATGGTCATATTTTGATGAACACCTTATTTTTCATCTGAGTGAACAATAATCACTGTCCCTATTCATCGCTTCCAAATCACTTTCTTAATTCAGGGCTATCCCAGGTGATTTCGTCGATAAAAGGAAATGCATTCCGCTTTTAGTATGAATGGAGTTGAGATTAAGTTGTCTAGTTGAGTCGTTGGTAAGATATTACTTAGTGGATAGTCACAAAACCATATGCCACTTATTCAAATAATGGCTGGACAAGCCAAGTTGCTTATTAACGACTGTGTTGGTCTCGTAGGTAAAGGATTCTTGTAGTTGGTAATTATATCACACAGTTGCCCAAATTCCTGCGACAACTAATGATTCCCGTTTACCTGCATCTATGACCCCACAGATCAATTATTAAATATTATATTAGTATCATATTTTAATGTTTATGATATAAAAGCTCCACTTATCTTATTGCTTAAAGTCCTTTCATATGAACACTTTGCAGAATGCAGGATACCCATGTAAGGAATTTTAGGGACCTACCGAAAATAATTATTTACCATGATGTGCTTGATCTTCATGTTGAAATTGTTTAGAACTTTTACAAATCTTAAAGGCATCCATCTTTTAAAGGTTGGTCACTTAAGTCAAACGTTTTGAGTTGTAGCTATTTTTTCAAATGGTAAAAATACAAAGATTCAACCTTCCTTACACTGTTCATTTAATATAATACTCATCATTGACACATTTAAAACCAAACTGGGGTGAGGATTTCGTTAAAATCATTGGCTGATCCAAACAAAGTTTTAAGCATATCACTTAAGTCAAACGATTAGATTATTGCTGACTAAAATGACCTTAACAGTCATAGATGCAACTGAAGTTTGTCACTTGTCTAGTGAAAGCCAGTAGTGGAAACAGACTGGTTTTTAATTTTATACGGCTATCTTTAGTTTAGTGTCAGTGAGCTTCTATGTTCCAAATGAGTATGATTTAATTTAATTCAATTTTGATTTTCCCATCGATTGATTGGATCGAAGTGTTCCGTCTCAGGTTGACATGTTGGCTGCTTGTGCAGATGATTCGGTGATTTCTGGTCATGTAACTTGAAGCCAATTGGTAGATGGTGGCTAGCGGTGGAATCCAGGACACACACTCTGGTCACCTTGAGACTAAGCACTTCGGTCCAATCAGTTGACAAGAAAATTGAAATTGAATTAAATAAATAATAAGACCCGTTGCGCAAGAGGTGGCTGTCGTGGCCCAAGTGGTCTTGGGCGTTTGAAACTATGGGCACTGGGTTCGAGAGTCTCTGGGAACACCATCAGTCACTGGGGAATGCAGGTACATCTAGATAATAAGTCCTAGATAGCACGAAATGCGCATTCTTGATTCCACTGCTAGTCACCGTCCACCAATGAACTTTGAGTGTGATTTAAGCATAAAATAATAAATATCAATTCACAAAGAACTTAATTATCAGAATTTATTTTGTCCAACCGTTTCGATCGTAAATAATGACTTCAGAATCTGTCATTGTTTGATTTATTCGATCAAATGAATGGTTTTTGTTAGTATAGACGCATTCTTGTACAATGGCCTCATTTTGGAAAAAGGCAGTAGGGAAATAAACATATGGCCATTTGTTATCTAAGAACAAACCAAACATTTAGGCTTCAAAAAATATATATATATAACTTTATATAAATTTAGGTGATTTGCCACTTTTTAAACGTCTGAAAACATCGGAGAGAAAGCCTGAGACTATGACTGCAAGTAAAAAACCTTTATTTTTAAAGGTACAACTTAATGGTGACTTGTCAAGTGAGATTTTATTCCAGAGACTTTCCAGGAGTATACGAAGAACGTTTTAAGCTGCAAACTTATGTTTCTCATTCTCTAGCCGACGAATGATTGGGACGCAAATGAAGGATAAGCTAGATAGTTTTGCCACATCTATGTGCATTTAACAATTCAACTGCACCTGCGGTGACAGTTACACTGGGCGCACTACTAGACAGCTTAGCCAACGTGTTAGTGAACAACTCCCATTGTGGTTTGGCAGAGGACAGAGAAAAGCAGTTCGTAGCTCAATTTTGTCACACTTAATTGATAGTGGTCATATGGTGGAGAAAACGAGAGCTTTCAAGGTAATTCATCGTATCCCACTGAATCTTTCCAATATACTTCATATCCGTCTACTGCACACAGCTGAGGCAATAGGCATTCAAACAATTAAGCCTAAACTATGCGTTCATAAGAAGTTCATACATCCATCATCTCTCCCTTGACCTATTAGGACCTAACCAACTGATTAATCTCCACCACTGTCAACCCCTCTCTTATCATTCCTTAGTCTTATCACATCTTCATTAAAACGTATTTTATTTACTTCCCTTACAATTTAGCATTACTCAATCGGAGTATTTGTTTTTCTTAGCCTTTATCGACTACATCTACCTCAACATTGTTTTGTTTAATCAGGCTGTTTTTCGTTATTCTTGTTATTACAGATCACCTCACTTTTTCACCCTTGTTATTGATAGAATCATTATTATTATTATTATGACTAATTGCACGTTTATATGCACAGTCTTATTATCCTATTGACAAAACACCGTGATTGCTTTATATTTGAACTTTTATTTCTAAAGTTATGTATATTAAAGTTAAGCCTGTTGAGATCTAATTTAAAGCACAATATTGTTCGCTTAAATGTCTTGATCTGTACTGTTTATACTGTCAAAGCTAACTTTTCATGTTTCAAAGAGTTTAGCGCCTAGGTAAACTAGAAATCAAACTAGGCTCAGAAATAATATCCCTTTAAACGAAATAGTAAATATTACCATCAAATGGTTAATCAAACACATTCATCAACCTGAAACCAATCTGGAAATCTTCGTCACTCAGCATCAACAACAAAATTCGGATTTTCAATACAAACGTCAAATCAGTTTTGCTAAACAGATCAGAAACTTGGCGGGTCACAAAGAATATTTCCAACAGCCTGTTGCAGACCTTTATCAACAACTGTCTTCGTTCTATACTCAAGATCAGATGGCCGGGAAGAATGACCAACAAGAAACTATGGGAACAAACAAAACAAGAACCAATCGCTCAACAAATATGCAGGAGAAAGTGGAGATGGATTGGACACTCGTTGAGGAGGCCGCTGGGTAACATCGCGCGTCAGGCCAACGCTCGAGTGGAACCCGAAAGGGAAGCGGCGAGTGGGACATCCAAGGGTGACATGGAGGAGATCGTGTGATGAGGAACTGAAACAGTATGGATTAACATGGATGCAAGTGAAAAGTGCAGCAGAAGACAGAAGCAAGTGGAGGCGTGCAGTTGAAGCCCTATGTTCCACTAGGAACCCAAGGGAACAATAATAATAATAATAATGAATGGTTAATCAAGATAGTAGAGACAGTACTATCATATCTTAACTGACCAATAATGCCTATTCAATATTTCAAGAGATTGATTAGTGAAGAAAGAATATTTGTCCTTTTCGATAACTTCTTCATCAGGTTCTACAGATTTAAGCCCTCAGAAATTGAAGAATTATTATTATTCAGATTACTGGATTTGTGGGATTTCGAATCAGCTTTAGTTGTTAGATTATCGTTCTGAACCAACATTAGATGGAGAGATCACTGTAAACCAGGGAGCCCTGGACTGCTGTTTCGTCCTATTTCGGGACTATTCAGTTGTATGCACCTATGACCTCATCAGGGATTGAACCCGAGACTTGTAGGTTAGGAGAACAGGATCGTCGATTATTCAGCCACTTGGACCTGTGAAATGAATGCTCGTCGAAGATATTGGTTGACGGTAGGCCTATAATTCACGCATCAATGAATTCCTGATCAAGTGGCTGAATAGTCAACGAGCATGGTTTCCTGACCTAAAGGTTCAGGGTTCAATCTTTGGCGTGGCTCTGGATGTGTATTTACGAAATGCCCCAAGCTATGATAAAATAGCTTTCCAGTACTCCCTGGTTTTTAACCACCTCTCTAAATGATGCTGGCTAAATTAAGAAAACAAAAAGGTTGTTTGTACAGATGTAATAATAAGGAGCAGAAAGTTATACCTTTCAGGTATGCCTTAATACAGTATTTATGATACTATAGATTCAACAGCAGGTCAGTGTAGCCTTAGTGGATGAACCGTTACCTTTCGCTCACAGAGTTCCAGTTTTGAAAAAAAAGTAAACTGCGCTTTAACCTCTATTGCTTGATGTATTTGGTACCTAGAGGCTTTATGCAATTTATTTGGTACCCCATAGAGATGATAGAGAAAGGAATCTTCAATGCTGGCTTTATGGTCTGTTTGTACCAGGTGGTCTAATATCTTGAACTGCTGGTAGCTTTTACTATACCTGATAAGTGTCGCCAAGCACGGAAAAATTGAGTTCGTAGAGCAGTGACCAATATAACTGGATCTATAGGAGCAGTTGGACTGATAGATATAACAAGAGGGGTGGTACTTCTTCTTTCAGCTGTGGACTCACAACAGGTTGTGTGGAAGATATGACCTGGTAATTATGATCTAATTCAAGTATTGGTGTGTAGGGATTTGACTGATTGGTTACAGGATTTCATCATAAGCTGACATTGGTTAGAAAACCATCGGAAAACCACCTGGGAGTACTGGACAGCTGTTTCGTTCATTGGATATGGTCTTAGTTACTGAATGTTCTAAGAGCTCGCTTTATAATCACAAGGTCCTGGGTTCGAACTCTGGTAGTGGGTGTGTGTTGTTGAAGAATCCCTAATAAGGCTGACAAAACAGCTGTCCAATACTCCCAGATGGTTTTCCAATGGTTCTCTAACCAATGTCAGTAACCATTTATGATCCAAGTTTTTAGGTTGTATACACTGTATAAATATCATCTGAAATATGCATAAATACTAAACCAAATTAAACAACTATGAGAGAGAGACAAGTAAATGGATTACAAAAATTGCTTATGCATTTAGCTCGATGAAAAATATCATAAAGTCATATTATTAGCATACCGATAATACATAATGAACTAATTTGTTTTAATGATAATATAATAACAGACAAGAATTGTTTGAAATAAAAGGAGAATTACCAATCAAACCTGGTTATCTATAGTATATTAGTTGCCTTTTTTGATTTCATAAAAAAAAACGCACACAATGTCAGTTAGGTAACAAATAAACAAATGAGTAATTAGTTAATAAATAATTCTCTTAATTGACAGCAATTTATGCATAATTTTAGAGGATATAACAAAATGCATTGAAATTATGATTATGATTATTATTTTTATTCTAACCATTAAGGCGAATAGTTTACATGCATAAAACATTCAGCTATGATCAGGGAATCGACGATTACAGACTAATAATCATTAATTAATATTCAATGCCAAAAATCTGTTCATTAATGACTAAGCATTCATCTTTGTTAAAGTACTAACTGCAGAAGCATTGAAGATGAACTCAGAGACATCAGAGGACTTGATGACATCACTACTGGAGAAGGTGTGGAAAGAGAGCAAGGTACCTGCGGATTGGAAGAAAAGCTGCTTATTCAAACTGCCAAAGAAAGGAGACTTAAGTCAATGCAAGAACTAGCGCGGAATTATACTCCTGTCTATCTCAAACAAAATACTAAGCCGCATCATCCTGGAGAGAATCAAACACACCCTGGATGAAAAACTTCGACCAGAACAGGCTGGATTCAGGAGGAACAAGTCATGCATTGACCAAATCGCAGCACTACGGATCATCATTGAACAGAACTTGTAATGGCAGTCAGATCTCTAGCTCAAATTCATCGACTTTGAAAAGGCCTTCAGCCGACAGCGTCGATCGAGAGGTGATTTGGCAACTACTTCGCTACTACGGGGTGCCACCACCAATTATACACCTCATCTAACAGTTGTACGATAATGCTGCATGCCAAGTAATCCACAACAGGAAATTCACGGGATCCTTCGAAGTACAGGATAGTAGGGTAGTAGGCTATATGCCTGTGTTAATCCTTTCGATTTGTTACACACAGGAGGTTCAATCTCGCCTTGAATGAATCAAAGGATGGCGCTGATACGACGTGTTCCGGTAGGGAGTTCCAATGGTCCACAATTCGATGCGAAAAACGGATCTCCAGACGCAGGCGATTCGACCGTGGTTTTTGAACCTTGAGGTGATGTTCTCGCGGTTGATTGGTGCTAGAAGGAAGAAATAAATTAGATAAATTAGCTCCAAAATCATTTCTTAGGATACGGTATGCTAGTATTAGGTCACCCCTAAGTCGTCTGTATGACAGTGGAAATAAACACAGTCGACTTAACCTCTCCTCATATGAAAGGCTTGAGAAACCCTTTATTAGCTTAGTTCCTACTCTTTGCACCCTTTCTAATAAGTCTATTTCGTATTTGAAACACGGGCTCGCTGTCTGGATCCCATATTCCAAATGAGGTCTGATATAAGTCGGATGTAATATACGAAATATTTCAGCGTCAAAGTTCGCAGAAGCCTTGCGTATGTCCCATAATGTTCGAAAACCCTTAGTGGCTGCAGCTATACAGTTTGTTGCTGTTTTCAAGTGCACAGGAGTAAGACAGGGCTGGTTGGCTGCCTACTATCTCCAATGATTTTCCTGATTGTGGGCTGCAGAATGGATAATGCTGCAGACAGTTAGCGGGCAACGAGGAAACAGGCATAAAATGGACCTACACAAAAACTTGAAGGATCTGGACTTCGCCGATTACATATGCCTGATTTCCCACAAACTGGGAGATATGCAAGCGAAAAGCAACAAGTTGGCAGAAGAAGCATCCAGAGAAGATAGGATTTCAGGCGAACACAGAGAAAACAGAGCTGATGAAGGTTCCTGGCCAACAGCAACAACAACAGACAACAATCATCATGAATGGGAGAGATTTGAAAGAAGCAAACTCCTTTACATATCTACCTGGGAAACAACTTTTCAACTACATGCGGAATTGATGATGGTATCAAAGCGAGGATCGGAAAAGCCAGGCAAGCTTTCATTACTCTAAAGTCTGTGTAAAGATCAACAGCACTCAGAATGAAAAACAAGATCCGGATTTTCAACTCCAATGTGAAGTCAGTGCAACTATACGGATCAGAGACTAGGCGCGTTACAAAGAGCACTCACCTTTATCAGCAGCTGTCTTCGCTCATTACCACTCAAGATCAGATGGCCGGCCAGAAGAGATCAGCAACAGGGATCTCTAGGAGCGAACCAACCAGGAACCGATTGTGCAACAAATATGCAGGAAACTGTTGTAGTTGAGATAGTATCTGGTCCAGGTTTCTTTTCTATAGATGGATTTTTCGACTGTACCATCATTTCTTCTTCTTTTATTAAAGTCCAAGTAACTGAACTCATTGTAGTGTTCATATTCCACGGTTAATTTAATGTTTGGGTGGATCTCGTTAAGATGGTCATTTTAATTATTCCGCGGATTATTTTTAACCCCTTACATTCTAAACAATAAAAAAATATTTAGTCTAAAAAGACGTATACCGTGTTGACAAGGGAATTCTGACTATATATATATATATATATATATATATATATATATAGTAAATTATATAATGACACAATAAATAAAATATATATTATTGAATAGTGATTAAAAATGGCTTGATTAATCGATGAATAGACGCGTAAGAATTATTTAATACTTAGAAAGTTGTGAGGAAAGTTTTGTGAATCGGTAGCACAGCGGTCAAGACTCTCACCAACCATGCACATGGTCCAGAGTTCGATTCCCGGTCGACGCACTACTTTACCTCGCTAAGCCAGTAGTAAGACTAGTAAAGAGGTAAGGTTGAGTATAAGGTTGGCAACCCCATCCAGTAAAAATACACACTACTGCTACCGGAACTTCAAGCCTGTAGCTTGAAGCCCTATGTTCCACTGGGAACGTAAAGGAATAAAAAAAAATCAATTTAAATAAAGCATAAAAAGCAATCAAAATAAGAAACAAGTTAAAAAAAAACACCTGACATTCGTGAATACCAATGAAAAGATCCAACTACTCAACACAAATAATACAATTGTATATTGACAATTGAATGGGAGGTGAAGCGCGACTTTTCCTTTCCCTCCTGGCTACGGAAAGGTAACAACGGAGCAATAAGGAGCGCCATTATTGAGCATATACTCAACACTGGTCATTCGATTTGCAAGGAGAAATCGTTCAAAGTCATCTGTAAAGTCAAAAGAAGCCTTCCAAAATCGACAAGCTTCCGTATACTTTGTATTGCTGAAGCCTTAGCGATTTGGATGGAAAAGCCTGAGTTATGCACACAGAAGAAACTTCTCCACCCCCTCCTACTACCGTGGGTTTAATTTCAAGTTTATCTGACATCAACATTTTGTTATCAAATTTTTTGCAATTTTTCGTATAACAATTTTAGTAACTAACCCATTCAATCTTTTCACATATTATCTAGTTTATTTTCATAATTGTCTCCAAACTCCTCCACCAGCATCTAATCTTTCTAAACATATCTATATTACGTAACCCTACTCACATCTTACCAATCTTCACCCCACTTAGTTACAACTTTGATTATTAATCACAAATTTTAACTTCTTCATTATTTTGATGATGTAACTCTACTCACATCTTACCAATCTTCACCCCACTTAGTTACAACTTTGATTATTAATCACACACTAACTGTTATTTTGATTTTGACAAACCTAATGTACTCACGCACACACAAAATAATTGTATATATATTTGCGACTGTACAGCTAAGTGAATGAATTCGCCGAAAAGAGACTCTTCGCTGAACTAATTTGTTCTTATTTCAAAATAAACACGTTTGTAAGCAATCTCTTCGACAGTTTTCGAAATGCATAGCAAAGCACTAAAGCGGGTATCTTTGTTATCTTCATCTTATCTGCTGAATGACTTATTTTTCCTTAGGTTTTGAGGTTTAAATTTTGTAAATTCAGAAATACTATTCGGTAGAATTTTGGAAATATTACTGAAGGGAAATTGAACAGAAGTATCCTATTAATCTTATGCAGAAAATTGGCGGATAAAATGAAATTATTCAAGTCTGCTACATTTGTAAGTGATAGTTTTTCTGTCTAGAATATTAAGAGTAACATATGAATACAGTGAAATCACCTATATTGTCTTGTATTTTTCAGATATCTGTCAAAATTTTCAGTTTCAGCTCATAAGCTTGATTCATTTGTTTCAAAGTAAAATAAACTTCAACGGTTTCAATCAAAATGACTTCTTGAATTTCACAAGAATAAAAATGATACATCCACCACTGAAGAAAATCCCGTGGAAAAACACCAGAACTCTTTGAAGACGATGTATAAAAATGATACATCCAAGTACAAATAGTCGTTTCTTAAACTTAAATCCTTTGGCTCAACGATTTGACAATAAATGTATCGTTTTGATAAATTGGTTTTCGTTAAACAGCACTTTAAGATGTGATAAAAAAAATATTTCCCCATCTAATTTCTTCTTTTCTTATTCTCAACAGTTCAATAATTTCTTGATGTGAGTGAGTATTTCTGAAATTCTTCCGTATTATCACATCTACAACATGTTAAATTAAAATTTCACCTGTTATGGTTAATTCATGTTCTAGCCAGTTGTATGTAGTGCCGTTTGATGATAAAACCGTTTTTTACTACCGTCGATTAAACGTTTTCATACAGTATCATCACACGCTCTATTATTCATGAGTATATTGGATATATCATACTATGAAGCAGAACCATTTGTTGCCTGACGTGTGTAAAACAAGTTATTGTTCGCAATCACAGGAAATGTTCAATCAGATACACAAAAAATCTGATATAATTAACCTCAATGCTGCTCAAGGAAGTAGAGACGCAGCTAGCCTGCTCGACACAAAGTAGAGAAGGGGAGACGACATGAGCCACACAATCATCTACATCAAGAAAACCTAAAAATTCAAGCTGAAAACCTTCAAAACAACTACAAGTAGACCACAAATCAAAATCAATACTCAGAAAAAGAAGGACACAACTACAGAGGATACATTCATTGCAGACATCACAGAAACGTCAGAGACACTTCATGGCACCACTGAGGAAAATTCCTTGGAAAAACACCAGAACTCTCTGAAGATGATTTTCAAGGAAACATTCACAAAACTCCTAGGAAGAAAGAAGAAGCAAAACAATCAACGACTGTCAACGCATACCCACCTGGAAGCTGACAGAAGTGAGCAATGGAGGATGGTGAGAAAGGAGATGGACCAATACAACGATGGACAACACAAAGTGAAGCTGAATTTAACCTACATAGAACCGAATAGAGAAGTGAATAAGACTGCAAAGATAGACAAAAGACAATTCTACGACAAACTGGCTGGCGCCAACTGAAGAAGAACACGCAGGTCACAGGTGAAAGACATCTCACAACATTACACGAGATAACCAGCACTCAATCCAGCAAGAGATCAACTCACATGACAACTGGAAAAGATGGTTAGGGTGACCTAATGAACAAGGAGGAGGAACAAATAAAACAATGAACTGATCACTTCAAACGACTCTCGAATCGACCATCACACAATACTCACCCACAAATACAACCGCCACCTACAGACACACACACAACTTCCTGCCAGTGAACACCAATCCTAAAACGAATGTGGAAATCTTGAATGCAATCAAGCTACTGAAATCCGACTGGGAAGGCAGCAGGAACAGACGGGATTCCCACACCCCGAATCACTGAAGACGGACACAGAGACTGTGGTTAATGTGCTCACGCCATTATTACAAACGATTGGAAGGAATGCAATGTATCTACTGATCGACTAATGAAAGGCAACCTCGTCAAGCTACCAAAGAAGGGCGACTCACACCTCTCTTTGCAAGAACTGATGTGGAATAATGCTCTCTTCCACGCCAAATAAAATACTGATTCGCGTCATCCTGTAGAGAATTCAAGATGCACTGAATACAGAACTCGGCCTTTTACAATCAGCTGAACTCAGGAGAGGCTTATCATGTGCTGATCAAACTCCAGATATACGCATCGTCATCAAACAAAGCATAGCGTGACAGTCAAATCTCTACCTAAACTTCATCCACTTCGAAGAGACCTTCGACAGATAGCTTTGACAGTGAAGTAATTAGGAAACTACTTCAACACGTGGAAGTGCAGTGACCCAAATTCTGATCAACCTCGTTGAACAGCTGGCTATACGACAATGCTATGTTTCAGGTGATTCACAACGAGTAACTCAGTGAGGAATTTCAATGTGAATACAGGAGTAAGACAAGCTGACTGACTACTATCATCAATGATGTTCCTGATTGTGGTGAACTGGATTATGAGGCGGCAAACGGTGCGTTTGGAGTCAGTGAGAAGACAGGGATACTCTGGACCACCGATAATAAGATTTTAAGAGATCTGGATTTTGCGTGTGGATGATTTATGTTAAATGTCACACAGACTCGAAGATTTGTAGACAGGCGAAAACCAACAAACTGTCAGAAGAGGTGAGGCAGGCAGCGGATACAGCACTTTAAGTGAACTCAGAGAAATAGAAATTTGATGAAAATATCTGATCAATGAAAATGAGCACCAGTTACGTTTAAAGACAGAAATAATAATGATGTTACCTCTTTCACTCTTTTGAACAGCATTATCTTGACTAGTGGTGGTGGCCCTGTTAAGGGTGTCAATGCCACTCAGGATCAGAAAATCTAGATGAACATTCATTACCTTGAATTCAGTGAGGAAATCTGCTTCAATCAATGTAAGGGTCAATATTCGGATTTTCAACACCAATGTTAAGTCAATCATCGGTACTTTATGTTTCATAGACTTAGTACGTGAACCGTTAAAAGCATTTCTAAAAGGCAAATGCAAACATTTATCTACAGCTACTTTTCTGTCTCCATTTCGGTGATCAGATAGTCTTCCAGAAACGATCAGCAAAGAGAAGCTGTGACGACAAACAAGCCAGTAACTTACTCTTCAACAAATTTTCTTAAGATAATTGGGATGCACTGTACACAAGCTGAGAAGATCGGTGAATGACATCAGGTGCCATGCTCCATATTTTGTCTAGATGAATATGGCTTGAGTTTGGGAGTAAAATGGAGGAAATCAAGGCTTAAGATCAATCGTGCAGTCAGGTATAGAAGACAGCGGAGAACAGGACGAAATGGTGAAGCGCTTCATATGCCATTAAGTTCCGCTCGGAACTCAAACGAATAATAATAACACTTCCTGTAACTGGACAACAACTACTGTAAGCGTAAAGATGGTCTTTCGTTAAAGACTAGAATATAAATCAGAATTCATTATGACACATGGTTGAGGAAAACGATTTTTGCGCTGATAATTCATTAGGTGAATTAAAAATCAACTAATTACATTTTTCTGCAGCTGTCTCACACAAACTGTATATTATCTTAACCTATAAGTAGTTGACTCATGAAATGATAAAATTATCAGACACACATGTGCCTAGTATTATTGATCAAATGTTTACTTCCCATCTTAGTTACGTTAGAATCATGTTACAAGAAAGATACTGTAATTCAACATAACGTAATTTTCAAGTATTGGTTTTTAGGGATTTTGTTTGATTGCGTTGAGGATTTCATCATGAGCTGACATCAGTTAGAGAACCACTGGAAACCTATCGTAATTTAATTAGTAATAAGATTCTAATTGATTTGGGAACAGCCTAATCGGCTGGCTACAACTTCTAGAATTCGAATACGTGTTCCATTCATCTACTTCTAAAATGCTTTCATTATTCATTCTTTTTAAAACTTGTCCTTTTTTTTAATACTCTCTGTCAGTCTACATGCTTTGTCAAAAATTCGGTGTAATCTTTGATTTTTCCGGATACTTGTCTAGCTTGACTTGTTTTTCTTTTTTTTTTTTCAATGGTCATCTGGTGCATTTTCAATAAAAAGTGTTCACCTAATCGTCTTCCTTATGTTTGCAATTATTACAAGTGATTTCAAGAACAAAGTCTATAAGATCAACGTGAAATTTTCACTGTTATACAACAAAATATTTGATATAGATATAGAAGGATATTTACCTGAACTAATGTTAAATTATTATTCAGTAGTATTTTTCACTTCATCCCTATTGGTTCTTTTATCTGTCTGTCATCAACTGTGATTGGCTGATTGGCTAGTGAGTTGACTTGAGAATTTTACTAACACAAGGAAGTAAAGAATTCAAATTCCTTTTTACAATATTTATTTCCCTTTAAACAAATAAGTGAAAATTGTCCCTGATTTTCTAATTGTGAATACCTGGTGAATACAATGTGAGTGAAAATATTTTGCTAAACTTTTTTAATGAATGTTTAATAAAAACATATAATAATAATGATAATGTTGAAATAATCACATTGGTTTTTCAACAGTTGGTTTGTAAGGATTAGATTTGTTTTTACGTGTTTGACCACAGATTGATATCAGTTAGAGAACCATTGAAAAGCAGACGCAAGGAGTACTGGACAGCTGCTTCATCCTAGTTTGGGAATCATTGGTAGTACTTACCCACCATCAGGGTCCGAACACAGCGTACAGTGGTTAAACTCGTAAAAACAAATCTAATCCTTACAAACCAACTATAGAAAATTAATCCGGTGCTCGCTAGTGACTTCCTACAGGACGGAGTTTCCTGGAGTTCTAGTGAGAAGTTGTGACCAGTGAGGTTCAACCAGTCAAGTGTGAGGATGGATGTCCCACCGATGACATTGGTTGGTGCCAGTCGCTCTAAATCACGAATTGGTAGAAGTTAGAATTGATGGGTCATAGTTGAATGGTATACGAGCTTGCCTTGTGACCGGAAGGTCCTGCGTTGGAACCCTGGCAGTGAGTGCATACTGCCGATGATTCCCAAACTAGGATGAAACAGCTGGCTGTCCAGTACTCCCTGGTTTTCAATGGTTCTCTAACTGATATCAATCCGAGGTCAAACTTAGGTTTTTATTTTGTCAAACTAACAGCATTTAAAAAAAAGTACTATTCGTATTTAGACTCCGTGTTAAGTAAGTAATACTTTACTGAAGTTGATTTTAATTTATGATTATTTAATAAGATTACTCTGAATACTGTACTGCATTTTCTAAGGACAATTATGTCGAAAGCCTTAAAATACTTGACTTAATTCCATACTCATATGTCTAAATTAGTGTTTAATGAGGATGTGTCATGATGTAAGAAAAAAATCTGTTTTCTTTTACATTGCTGTTTTTACCACTCATTATATGCAGAATTTATTATTGCTCACTAATTTGTACTTACAGTTCTCGTAAAAATAACTTTGAGATGCTTCGTGTTTAAACTTTGGCTGTACCACATCCTTTTGTTGAATATCTATAAGAATCAACTGCCATCGCTCGTCAACAGCATTGGTATTTCAGGGTTCGATTCCCGGCTGACACACTCTCAAACCTCTCGACCTCTCATTGTCAGTAGTAAGCTGGCCGGTAAAGAGAAGGAAGTTTGAGTGTGAGGCTAGCAACCCATCTCGTAAAAACAAATACCACTGTTACTGAAAATTCAAAGCTCTAACTTGAAGCCCCATGTTTCACTAGGAATGCGAAGGCATAAAAAATAAAAATAATAGAAAAAAAATAAATAAAAGAAGCCCCTTTATGTACGACTACAATTCAAGGGCGATAAACCAAATGAGTTAATTACAAAGAAATTAAGAAAATCAGTTCAAAGAACTTTTAATGCTGGCGAACTACACGTATTATTCTCTACACGACCGATGGTGCTACCTCGACTGAAAGATGAAGTACCTAGACTGGCCACTTCAAATTGTATTTATCAATTCAACTGCGCTTGTGGAGCGAGTTATGTTGGCCGTTGCTCTAGGAACTTGATATTTCGTGCTCGAGAACATATCCCACTATGGCTAAGTAAAGGTGTAGTTAAAACTATTAACAGCTCGATATTAGACCATCTGGTGCAAACCGGTCACAAAGCCAGCCAGCGTAGAAGAATCCTTCTCTATAATCTACCGGGTGCCTAACAAACTACCAAAATCGTCGAAGCACCGCATACTCCAAACAGCAGAGGCTATTGCAGTTCACCTCAAACAACCAGTGCTCTGTGTCCAAAAGAAGCAAGTCCAGCCCCTACTACTGCCCTAGCCCTCAGTAGAGACTATAAACTCATGAATTTGTACTATTACCTTTGCTAATTCTTCTGACATTCAGTTTATTGTTATGTTGATGCTGTTCAGCTGTAATCTATCAATATTATTGATTTGATATTATTATTATTATTTCCTTTAGTTCCTAGAGGAACATAGGGCTTCAGCCATGCGTCTCCATTGCGTTCGATTCTCTGCTAGAGTTTTCACCTGGCTCCAGGTCTGCCCACATGCTTTCATCTCCTCTTCACATGATCTCCTCCAGGTCACCCTTGGACGACCAACTCGTCGCTTCCCTTTCGGGTTCCACTCGAGGGCTTGTCTAGTGATGTCACTTGCTGGTTTCCTCAGAGTGTGGCCAATCCATCTCCATTTCTTCCTGCCTATTTGTTTCACAATGGGTTCCTGGTTGGTTCGCTCCCAGAGATCTTTGTTGCTGATCCTTTCCGGCCATCTGATCTTGAGTATTGAGCGAAGACATCTGTTAATGAAGGTCTGTAGCTTGTTTGAGGTGCTCTTTGTGACACGCCAAGTCTCTGATCCGTATAGTAGTACTGACTTCACATTGGAGTTGAAAATCCCGATCTTATTTTTGACGCTGAATGATGTTTTCCTCCACACAGACTTCAGAGTAATGAAAGCTTGCCTTGCTTTCCCGATCCTTGCTTTGATATCCTCGTCGGTTCCGCCTGTAGTTGAAACAATGCTTCCCAAGTAGGTAAAGGAGGTAGTTTCTTTCAGGTTTTTTCCATTTATGCTGATTGCTGTCTGTTGTTGTTGTTGGTGTTGGCCAGGGATCTTCATCACCTCTGTTTTTTCTATGTTCACCTGGAGTCCTATCTTTGATGCTTCTTCTGCCAACTTGTTACTTTTCACTTGCATATCTTCCAGTTTGTGGGAAATCAGGCATATATCATCGGCGAAGTCCAGATCCTCCAAGTTCTTTGTGTGAGTCCATTTTATGCCTGTTTCCTCATTGCCCGCTGTTTGTCGCATTATCCAGTCTACTGCAATCAGGAAAATCATTGGCGATAGTAGGCAACCCTGTCTTACTCCTGTCTTCACTTCGAAGGATTCCGTGAGCTTTCCGTTGTGGATTACTTGGCATGCAGCGTTGTCATACAACTGTTGGATGAGATGTATAATTGTCGGCGGCACCCCGTAGTAGCGAAGTAGTTGCCAAATCACCTCTCGGTCGACGCTGTCGAAGGCCTTTTCAAAGTCGATGAAGTTGAGATAGAGGATTTGATATTATTTAAACATTAATGTCGTTCATAAGACTAATTCATTCATTCATTATAATGTATATATAATTGTAGAACCTGATGATGAATTTATCGAAAAGAGTTCTCTTTGTTCAGTGTCTATTCTTTTGATAAAAGATTATTCGTCAACCAGCTGTATTTCAGTGAACTATTTCAGTATTTCAAACTTTCTCCTAATATTCGTATCCTTGATTTGACCTAATCTATTCAAATTGGTCATCAGGTATTAGAGACAGTTGATGGATAGGAATGCCCAAATTTCCAAGTATGCTGGTTCATATCTGAAACAAAAGTGCTTTTTTTCTTAGATTCATAATAATATCAGACACGTTGAGATTACACTTTTCAAGCCGAAAATTACCATTAACAGACATTATTCAGTAAATATCCAAATTCAGAAGATGATGAATTTATTCTTGTCAACTACAGAGTCCATCAACTGACAAATTCTCTTGTTTTTTTTTAGAAAATTTATCTCCTTAAAAAACTTATGAAGTGACATAATTCAGTAGTTACTTTTGTATCCCAAAAACCTCCGTTTGCTTTACTTTCCCGACCTTTTTTGTTATGCAGTGTGTATAATTTAGTTAAACTGATTAGTTCTCGAATTATTATACTTCGTAAATGTTTCAAAAGAATGGTTACTGAACAAGGAATACTCTTTTTCGATAACTTCATCATCAGGTTTTACAGTTATATATACATTATAGTGAATGAATGAATTAGTGTTATGAACAATATTAATGTTGTTTAAATAACATCAAATCAATAATATCAATAGATTACAGTTAAATAGCATCAACATAACAGTAAACTGAATGTCAGAAAAATTAGGAAAGATAATAATACAAATTCATGAATTTATAGTCTCTACTGAAGGCCGGCCAGGGCAGTAGTAGTGGCTGGCTGAACTTGCTTCTTTTGCACACAAAGCACTGGTTGTTTCAGGCGAATTGCGATAGCCTCTGCTGTTTGAAGTATGCGGTACTTTGATGTTTTTGGCAACTTATTTGGCACCCGGTAGATGATAGGTAAGGATTCTTCACTGGTGGCTGGCTTCGTGGCCGGTTAGGACCAGGTGGTCTAATATCGAACTGCTGATGGTTTTTACTACACCTTCACTTAGCCATACTGGTAGATGTTCCTGAGCACGAACTGTTTTTTATTCAAAAGCAAACCAAAAATCCCCTTTCTAGTACAGCTTATTCCGTTCACATTCATGTTTCGCGGCTCTCCAAATTACTCTCTGAACATGTGTTGTCTTGAAACATATCAGACACTTTCTTCTTATGACCCCCTTGACTTCATGATAAATAATATGGCTAACAGAACATAGACAAGGAGTCACTTTCGCCTCCACAATATGACTTTTCTGATTAAGGTAGACATTGTAGGAAATGAAATGATGCTAAACGCCATCTCCTTGTTGTGGATTTAATTAAGCACTATGATGGATATAATTCGGTCCCAGTGTTAACTGGATACTGTGAAAAAAGGAGGAGTCTGTCAGCTGGAAGGGTGCTTGATGAAATAACAAGTTCTGACAAACAAGCTTTGTGAAAATTTGAAGTGCGGATGACTAGAATGGAATCAGAATTCATGTTGGATTTGATGTTTTAACCGATTCGTTGAGTGGTAACAAAATCTTACATGAGATTCACAATTTCTTTTAGCATAAATTAAACAAGTTTTCAGCACGTAAATGCAAAAAGATGCGACCAATTTCTTTACATTTTCTCACACCTTAACATTTTTACTGATTCATGTGGTATGTTTCTAGAAATATGCAAAGGTAAACGACTTTAAACTTTCTCATTATCAAAATAAAGTTAAACACTGAGAACAAGTTTTTTTCACTAATTATGGAAATTTTTAGTTGTATTACGCATGAAAGCGTTCGATTTCAGGCTATATATAGATTTATGGCTAGAATCTGTATATTTTTCTGGAGGCAAATCAGAATAGTTTGAGGTGTAAGTTAATTTATAAATTACAGAATTTAAAACAAATATCATGTAAAGCTTGAGTGATGTGAATTTGGAACTTGCTTCACATTTCTCATCATTTGTCACATGTGTACTGTATGTAAGTCATGTTATATGCAGTATCACTACAAGTAACTGTTACTCAATTTAGCTTATTTACAATTATCATTATTCTTCCCTTGGGTTCCGAGTAGAACATAAGGTTTCCACTACACATCTCCACTTTGTTCTACTTTCTGATGTCCCCATCAGCTGGGTCGACGATCACTTATAGTCTCTGATTTCTTCCTCGCAAGATCTACTCCGTTTCACCCTGCGACGACCCACTCGTTGCCCACCATTCGAGTTGAAATCGAGTAGTCGTCTCTTATGCAAGTTCATTCGACGATCTCCTTAGTCTGTACCTAATCAATCTCCACTTTCTCCTCCATATTTGGTGAGCTCTTGATTGGTGTGTTCCCACAGTTTCTTGTTGCTAATTCACTCTGACCAGCTGACCATTTGATCTTCAATATGGTTCAGAGATGACGGCTGTTGATGGAAGTCTTTAACCTCTTGGAAATGTTGACTGTGACACGCAGTGCAAGTTTCTGACCCGTATAGAAGAACTCACTAATTGAATGACTTCACGTTTGTGTTGAAAATCTGAATTTTGTTCTTTACGCTGGCTGAGTGACAGCGATAGATTTATAAACTAGTTTCAGGTTGAGCAAGGTGTAGCTTGCCCTTCCGATTCTGCTTGGCTGGCTCTGAAATGTTCATCCGTTCCGAGTACCTTTGTTTGAAACGATGCTTCCTAGATAAGTGAAGGAAGTCACCTCTGTCAAATCTTGCCCATTCATGGTGACTGGCACCAGTTGTTGTTGCTGTTGTTGATGGTGATTGGTTACCTTCATTACCTCCATATTCTCTATGTTCAACAGGAGTCCTCTCTTCGCTGTCTGCCTCACATATTGTGATAGTTTGTTGGTTTTCGCCTGTCTACAAGTCTTCGAGTCTGTGTGACATTAAACAAAAATCATCTACATACGAAATGCATATATCCTAGAATCTTACTATCTGTGGTCTAGAGTATCCCTGTCTTCTCACTCACTACAAACTCACAGTCTGCCGTCTCATAATCCACTCCACCACAATTACGAAAATCATTATTGATGGTAGTCGGTCAGCTTATCTTACTGCTCTATTCACATTGAAATTCATCACTGAGTTTTCCGTTGTGGATCACCTGAAACATGTCATTGTCGTATAGCCAGCTGTTCAACAAGATTGATCAGAATTTGGGTCACTGCACTTCCACTGTGTTGAAGTAGGTTCCAGATTACTTCACCGTCAACGCTGTCTGTCGAAGGTCCCTTCGAAGTGGATGAAGTTTAGGTAGAGATTTGACTGTCACGCTATGCTTTGTTTGATGACGATGCGTAGATTTGGAGTTTGATCAGCACATGATAAGCCTCTTCTGAGTTCAGCTGATTGTTAAAGGGGCTGAGTTCTGTATCCAGTGCATCTTGAATTCTCTCCAGGATGACGCGAATCAGTATTTTATTTGTCGTGGACGAGAGCATTATTCCGCATCAGTTCTTGCAAAGAGAGGTGTGAGTCGCCCTTCTTTGGTAGCTTGACGAGGTTGCCTTTCATTAGTCGATCAGTAGATACATTGCATTCTTTCCAATCGTTTTGTAATAATGGGTGAGCACATTAATCACGGTCTCTGTGTCCGTCTTCAGTGATTCGCGGTGTGAGAATATCGTCTGTTCCTGTTGCCTTCCCAGTCGTCTTTCAGAAGCTTGATTGCTTTCAAGATATCCACATTCGTTTTAGGATTGGTGTTCACTGGCAGGAAGTTGTGTGTGTGGTGTAGGTGGCGGTTGTATTTGTGGGTGAGTATTGTGTGATGGTCGATTCGAGAGTCGTTTGAAGTGATGAGTTCATTGTTTTATTTGTTCCTCCTCCTTGTTCATTAGGTCACCCTAACCATCTTTTCCAGTTGTCATGTGAGTTGATCTCTTGCTGGATAGAGTGCTGGTTATCTCGTGTAATGTTGAGAGGTGTCTTTCACCTGTGGCCTGCGTGTTCTTCTTCAGTTACCGCCAGAGAGTGTGTCGTAGAATTGTCTTTTGTCTATCTTTGCAGTCTTATTTAATTCTCTATTCGGTTCTATGTAGGTTGAATTCAGCTTCACTTTGTGTTGTCCATCGTTGCATTGGTCCATCTTCTCTCTCACCATCCTCCACTGCTCTTTCTATCATCTTCCAGGTGGGTATGCGTTGACAGTCGTTGATTGTTTTGCTTCTTCTTTCTTCCTAAAACAGTCGTAGACGTTTCCTTGAAAATCATCTTCAGAGAGTTCTGGTATTTTTCCAAGGAATTTTCCTCAGTGTGCCATGAAGTGTCTCTGACGTTTCTGTGATGTGTGCAATGAAAGTATCCTCTGTATTTGTGTCCTTCTTTTTCTGAGTATTGATTTTGATTTGTGGTCTACTTGTAGTTGTTTTGAAGGTTTTCAGCTTGAATTTTAAGGTTTCTTGAAGTAGATGATTGTGTGAGCTCATGTCGTCTCCCCTTCTCTACTTTGTGTCGAGCAGGCTAGCCGCGTCTCCACTTCCTTGAGCAACATTGAGGTTAAATATTCGTGGTTTGTGGTGTGTCCATCAAGCGAAATCCATTTTGTTTTGTATATATTGGTTTGTTTGTGCCCACCGCTTCCAATCACCAAATGATTGAAAGCGCAGAATTCTGTGAATATTTCCCCGTTCTCATTCATTTCACCGAGTGAGTGCCCCTCGAGCCATGATGAGTTCTCTTGGTTTACTGTCCACTCCCAGTTCTGCTTGCATTCATATCGCCTATAAGGTTTTTGATGTCGCTGTTCGGGATGTTTTTCATCACTGTTTGCAGTTTTCTGGAGGAATATTCCTTCTTCTCTTGTTTCGTGTTTTTTGTAGCACTGTGCATAGCATTAGGGGATTGTAACCATCCTTCCTTTTGAGTTGAATCTTGCTGTTACGATCCTGGATGAAATTGGTTCCCACTGCATTCGGGCTTTGGCTGCTGTTGGTAACATCATGATAGCCACTCTCTGTCTCATTGTATTCATGGTTGTCGTCTGGGTGACTAGACCGGAGTAGATTACTGACTCACCAGTTGACAATTTGCATAGTACTTATTCCATTACATTTGCTCTCGCAGATTCCAGGCACTTACATAATATGTCGTCTAATTTCCTTGGCAACCTAAGCAGCATTCCCAACTTTCTATATTATACGAAAATACCACCTCCCCATTCTTTTTTGTTTTGATTGTGAGAAGACACATCGGCTGGTTGACAGGCTTCCCGAAGGCTTTCACCAGCCTGCATTATAGATAAGATTTTATTTTGATAAATCACACAGTGTTATACAGTGATATTAAGTGATGACGTTTTGAGCACAAACTATTGCCACTCGTAATCATCTCAAGTCACTCACACTTTTTACTTCATTTATATACATGGGTGGAATCGATTAGACATTTGAATAAAAATCAATATAAGATAATGTACATTCAGAAATAATAATATGTGTTATTGATCAAATACAATCAGATGAGAAATAAGATGTTTTTATAGTCAAAATAAGTAACTTGTTAGAGTGTTATGATGTACGTGAATTGAAATACAATTTTAAGATTACTTATTATCCTCCTCTGATTTGACTGGTGATAATATCTTCTACGTCTCTGGTATTTGTGTTGAGTCACTTCTATTGCATATGTTGAGTGAAGACTAGATGAACCAGGATTCAGTAATCAATCTCTCTCTCCACTCACCTAGATTACTTCTTAGAATTTTAACCCTTTCCCACCATGCTATTGTGTGGTTGTGCGTTAATGCATGCAGTGCAATCGCTGAGCTTTTTTCTAAATTACTTATCTTGGTGGGGTCAACCACTCTTACCTTAGCTAAATTCTTGTGTTCCGACAATCTGACTACCCCCGATCTACTAGTTTCATCTACGTAGTTCACCTAACTCACAGTCATTGCAGGGTATTTTGTAAATTATATTACTTTGTTTAATTGGGTCCACTGGGTCCTTTAGCTTACACAGCTTGGCCTCGCTGAGTGAGTTTGTAGGTTTGAATTCCACCCTAGATTGTAAAATAAAACGAAAGGAAGAAGGTAATCTGCACACTGGCGTTTATAAAAAGCAACGCATTCTTGAATTCGTCACCTCATCCGTTGTCTGTAAAGGCTGGCTTAATTAAGTGTCTAACAAACCGAGCAATAGCACTAGGTAGCACAAAAAAGACCTAAACGATGAAATGAAACATATAGAAGAGGCGTTGGTGTTAAATAACTACCCTATAAAATTCATTAGAAAGATCAGAAAAGGTCGAAAGTAAAATAAAAATAATGGTGAAACTAATAATGACAACATAAATAAGACAGAATATAAGGCATCCATAGTTTTACCATATAAGGGGGGGGGCATCTGAGACCCTACGTAGGATTCTCAATAAAGCCGAAACTCATTGATGTTTTCGTAGTCGTTTGACTGGTTTGCTGGTGTAAGGTCACTAGCCCCACTCCCAATTTACGTTCTCACTTAATAACAAGATAGAGGTGGATCCATTATTTCAAATAGTTGTATCTGAACAATTCTTAAAGACACGAAGTAGACCAAAGCAATCTTTCGGCGGTTCTCTTACTGGTCTCGATTTTTGAATAAATCACCCTCGATATACTATCGATTTGACGCTCATAAACTTTATCTACAGCTTGAATGTTTTAGTTCCTATTCGGAAATATATCAGGCTTTTCCAGTAGATGACTTTGTTCTTGATATTTTACCGCTCATCTTCAGCTACAAAAGTGAACAACAAAAACAAGATAAACTGTGAAGTGAATTCATAGATAGAGTGTGACTGTCACCATTCACTGACTTCGTTCATGTTCTGTACAGAATTATTCAGTTCTACAATTTACTCCACCCCTTATCGCTTAAAATATTTCTCTTTCAAAATTAAGTGTTCCAGTGAACGTAAGAGGCAGTTAGTTCAGTTTATTTTTGAAGTGATATCATGGTTACAGCCAATATAATGCACCATATTCGGCAGCCGTGATTTTCAACCCTTATCACGAAAATAATTATTTTCTTTTGCCTACAGTCAGGACCAAAACTAGGTATTTTTGTGTGTTTTTTTTTCTCATATATCCGTTGTACATCAAGCATTCACGACTGTCAAATAACGAGTATTAGCCCAAGACTAATTATCCTTAAAGACTATTAACAAACGTTAAATGAAATTATCATTTCATAAGCATTGTGTGAAACGTTTTTCAAAAAAATTGTTTTTTATTCCATATTAGTTTGTTTATTAGATATATCACACAGTGTGAAACAGTATTATTTACTGGATGACACAGTTTCGAACAGAATTTATTGTTCATAATCATACCAATCAATTATAATCACACGACTTTGAAACTTGAGTTTTATAGTTTTCTTTGTTCTCTCCTATTTGTCGTATGGGTATTGGAATTTTCCAGATATCTGGGACAGGTGTTGAATCATTCCTATTACATGTATTTGCAGTTGATTCGATAAACAAAGCTTCTGTTATCAATCTCTCCCTCCCTATACCCTGTGACATTAGATTTTAAAACTGTCATCCTATCCCATCCTATTGTATTGTTGTGTGTAACTGCATGTAGTGCTACATAGCTGAGCTATTCTCGAGATTTCTTATCTTATTCGGGTCAACCAATCTAGATTTTGCTAGGTTTTTATGTTCGACTAGTCTGACTGACCCTGTTCTACTAGTTTGACCTATGTATTTGACCTGACAATCATTCAAGCAGGGTATTAGATAAACTAAATTGTTTTGTTTTAACAGCTCCACAGGATCCTTTAACCGACAAAGCTTGTTTCTAATTGAGTTTGTGGGTTTGAATGCCATTTTTATTCCTGCCTTATTAAGAATTCTGCGTAAGGCTTTCCAGGTTCCTTCCTTGTATGGAATTACTACTGATGGTTTAGATTCCTTATTATTAGTGTCGTCATTAATAATAATAATATTATTATCACTATCGCTACTATCATCATTTATTTTATTATTACATTTCCTTACATATTTCTTGACTAATTTATCCGGGTAATTATTAAGTTTCAAGGCTTCTTTTATGTGTATCAGTTCCTGTTTTGGATTTCTCTGGCACTACTTAGTTTTTGTGCTCTGTCATTTAAACATTTCACCAATCCTATTTTTACTGACATAGGATGGGACGATCGGAAGTCCAAATATCTGTTTGAGTGTGTGGGTTTCCTGTAAACACTAGTGTTTAACTTTCCATCTTCTTTCCTCTTTACGTTGCAATCTAACATTGGGAGCTCCCCTTCCTGATTTTCCAATTCATAAGTGAATTGAATTGCTTCAACCTTCGAATGATTCATCACCTGTCCCCGATATCTGTAAAATTCTAATACCCATAAGACAAATAGGAGAGAACAAAGAAAACTATAAAACTCAAGTGTCAAAGTCGTGTGATTACAATCGATATGATTATGAACAATAAATTTTGTTCAAAACGTCATCCAGTAAATAATACTGTTTCACTGTGTGATATATCTAATAAACAAACTAATATGGAATTACTTACTACCACAGTGCCCAAGTTTTACACATATATCAATATGTTTTTTATTCCTTTGCATTCCAAGTGGAACATAAGGCCTCAAGCCTCAGTAGCAGTAGCTTTATTTGCATGGGATGAGGTTGATAACCACAAACCCAAACTCCTCTCTTTACCGGATTTACTACCGCCCAAGAGGGGTTTAGGAATGCGTCTACCAGGGATCGAACCCCAGGCCACATGTGCGGTTCTCAAGCATTCTAGGGCTGACCCACCGACACACAAACATCGCGTGAACAAAGTACAAAATACAGCCGAGAACAGAAAAAAATTTATACCAAAGAAATAAACTGAAGAATTATTTTGCTAAATAATTTATGATAAAATAGTTCATAAATTTACTAAAATGTCTCATAATCAGTTTCTACAATTTATTGTTAGTTAATTGTGAGGCTGCCTGGATTTGCCTCGGATTAGTATACTATTAGTGATGTAGTGAGTTATAATCGGAGCTGGGATGGAAGCCTGAGTTGTAGAAGGATTCAAAACACTGGCCTCACAGCTGATCTACGTGATCCATCTGTTCACCAGATCTTCGTCCAGCTACGATTTTCCTGGGTAGTGTTCACTTATAACAGAACTGTCCATTACTCTGTTCATTACTCTTCACGTAAAACTTCTCCTATCAATTCTAATTACACTGAATTAGGAATTCAAAATCAGGCTGATTATGAAACTATGCGAAATATCCTTCATTATTTCCAAAGTTTTATGTCTGAGATAAAAGAATCCATAAGGTTACACATCTACGTGAGAAAATGACATTGTTAGTAACCGTAGAATGCTGCTTCAAGCTTAGGAAGTTAGGAAAGTACAGTTAATCTTCGTGAATACTTAAAGTTGGGTTCAGTTACAATCATCGTCTGCAAGCATACATAATTGAATTATTGTAAACGGTTTTTTAGATATTTACTAACAACCCTGACTTCGATAAAAAGACACTTGCAAACCAAACCTTCGGTCCATTTTATAACAAAGGATTAATCAAGTGACGTGAAGTTTCTATATTTCTGATAAGAATTCTAAAGATTAGTTTAATTTTTTTGTTTCTTTGAGTGGAATATTGTGCATCAAGGTTTATGATCAATAGTTTCGGCCTCACATTTGTTGTTTTCAAGGAGAAAGCTTACTGGTCTCACGCCCAACTTACCTTTTTGTCCGGGCTTAATACCAGCTAGGTGAGGAGTGGGAGTGCGTCATCAGGGATTAAACTGCAGCATCTAAGTGGTCGGCTAACATTCTTGCCCAGGAAATTTGTTACATTACCTACATACTTAAATTGCAATTATTAAACTATAATGATTATATTACTGCACTACTTTTATGTATTTTTATGAAGCACAACAGACTGCTTTCATCATTCAGGATACTAGGAACAAAAAGGAAATAATCATTATTAGACCAAATGTGAATCGATGTTGACTAAAAGCAGTAGAGATTAAAAAAGTAGGTTTATAAATGAGAACAGTGAGTGGTCAGTCCCATATCATATGACTGGAAAATGTGAATGAGGAAGCTGAACGTAGTCAATTTATGTATTTAATATCCTGTAATGTGTATTAATGATATCAAATGTGTGATTTAGATACCGTATTTTCTGTGATCAGGTTTGAAGGTGAAAACTCTTCTACTTCAGTGAAGTACTTCAACTAACGTTTCCAATATAAATATATATTTAAAAAAATAATGCTTTATCTGAGTACACAAAATATTTGAAGTAACCGAGAATATACAGTCATATTCAAACATGTACAAATTATTACTGAAAATCAAGTGTCGGCTGGCAGAGACTTGATTGGTTACACGCTTGATCACGGGCTAATATCAGTCAGTGAAACAATGCAAAAACCCAGAAGCTATTTCGACCTAATTTGAGACTTTTCATCAGTTCGCAGCCAAAGGGGCTAGAAGTTGGCGGAGAGTAGAATTCATCGGACACTAGATGATATGCCAGTGACTGAATGGTCTACAACCCTACCATGTGGCCAGAGGGATCTGAGTTAGACCCCAGCATGCTGGGCAGAGTCCCAAACCAGGATGAGATGGCTGTTCAGTACTTTCTGGTAATAAAACTAATAAAAACACCACTGTTACCAAAACTCTGAAGATGAGGTTTGAGGTCATATGCTTCACATGGAACATAAAGAAATGAGAAAAATGAATAGAATGAATAATTGTGATATCAGTGCGTTTGATAAACCATAACTGATATGTTATATATTACAAATGTTTATTATTCCACTGCTGTCATTTATACTGATTATTTTCCCGTCTTGGGATGTTTCCATTGATTCTGGATAAAAGCGTTTGAATATTTTAACTATCCTCCTAGTAAACTGTCAATTTATCACCGAATATTAGTAGTCCTTATTTGCATTTACCACTCAACTGTTTCATTTCAGATAAGATAAAAATATAATCATCTTTACTTCACGATTTCAAGAGGCCATATTCATACAATATTTTCAAGAAGTTTCGTATAGAACTAGTACACCTGATAGTATTTATTTTTTATTCCTTCTCGTTCCCAGTCGAACATGGGGTTCAAAATAGAGGCTTGAAGTTTCTGTAGCAGTGTTTATTTTTACAGGATGGGGTTGCTAGCCTCATGCCCAACTTCCCCTCTTCATCAGCTTTATTTTTGGCTTAGCGAGGTAAGGGAGTGCGTGATCCAGGGATCGAACCTCGGACCATGTGCATGGTTGGCGAGCGTCCTAACCGCTGTGCCACTGACGCACCTACCTTATGATATAATATGGAATAATATTATGCAAATATATCCAAACTCCGTCTCCTCATCATTTAAGCATCATTTTGCATTCGGTTTTCGTATTTCACTGATTTATCCTTTGTAAATATCCAAGATGTATGTGTGAAATTGTATTTTGTGAGATCAGGAATTACAGCTGGAAGATACAATTCATGCTTCCGACTGATCAGTGTAGTATTTGCCAGTCGGATTTAGTTGATATGATGATCATGTTGGAAGACAGACTATCTCTTATGATGTTAAACAGGCTTATTGACAGTGCCCATTGTCTAGTTGTATCACAGGCCAGGCTTTGCCGTTTCTACATTTTTCGCTATAGAAGCAAAACTAATTCGGTTAAGTAGCCCAATATATCTAACCTGCACTGTTTGTGATATGTGGCTCTTCGAAGCACTACAGTCACTTGTTTACATGCAAAACGTACTCCTTTGTCGCCATATATCATTTACAGTGTCCAGCACAATGCAACTTGTATCTCATACATTTAAGTTGCTGTGGGAAACAAGCGTTAGACATCTTCAAACTACTCTTCTAATCATGTTTCGCACATGAAATCACAGACAGATGTGAGAGTAGTCAATCGTGTGTGCTGATCACTGAACCAGTTCATTTCTGTTCATATACGCATCATGATCATATACACGATTAAGCTAACTGCCACCTGCGAGCATTAACAGTTATTCACCACTTAAAGAATCACATATGCCTTCATTTGATTACCTACAGTAAGAATGTGTCTGGCTGTAGCAGACCAACTCAGGTTATTAAGTTTGATGTCTCGCCTAGTGAATTCAGCGTATTCAATAATTTTCAATTGTGTGCACGTGGTGCGCCATCTCGAGAGAATGAAATTTGATTGACTCAGTCCTTCATCTACTGTTCACATCCTTCTAGAAAAGCCACAGGTGCATTTACTCGTCAGTATTGTTTTCGTTTTTCAGAAGCTACTCATGCAAAGATGCTCCCACTTCTTCACTATGTAGTGGTATCTGACAAGTGTATACATTTGTATTTCAGGTTGTCACATATCCTCTTTATTTCTGTCCTTCTGGTTACTGGTTCCATCAATCTGGTCAACAGTCGATACGCAGAATATTCAATTCCTCGCGACCTACTCGACTGTTACTCGAGATGTATTGAACAATATCTAGCAAATGAAATACCTCCGGAGTGTGATGAAGAGTGTTTCAATGTAGAAAAACGTGGTAAATTCTTCATGTTGGGATAGTATCTTGTGGAAACTGAATTGGCCTTCCTTTTATATATGTCAAACAAATGAAACTTTTGAACAAGAAAGATGGTTGGAAAACAAAAATATTTCAAAATACAGATGATTTTTGATTAAATGTGGCGCTTTCTTGATCTTCAACGGAAGGTAAATGATGAATATTTAACAATTGGTTTTTGAAGGAGGATACCGAAGAAACATCTCCGGTATCGTTCACTTCATGCTTGAATTTACTGCTAATAAATCATGTCACTATTCAGCTAATATATAGTTCAGATCATCGCTGTATACCGAATAAATTGCCAAATCTAATAATTATTATTATTATACATGAAACATTCACAGTAAAGTGAGTAACTTCCTGAGAAATATTTTTTTATCATTATTACCTTGAGTTTCGAGTTAAATGAGCTTAGGGCTGTGGTAGCGTATTTCCATTTCATCCTGATCACCGCACTCCTCTTACGTCCACTCGAAATTCGCCCATTGACTTTCATGTCATCCTCATACGGACTCCTCCATGTCACTAATTGACCCAAACCTGTCGCGCCAAACAAGGGCCTGTCATGTGTTGTCATCTAACGACATCCTCAGAGTGTGTCCGATATAACTCTATAATCGTCGGAACATTTGTAGATCAGTAGGCTCCTAATTAATTCGTTGGTAGAGTTGCTTGTTCCTTATCAATTCCTACTGGCCATTTGATCTTCAGCATGGAGCCAGAGAAAGTGCCTACTGATGGGAGTGTGAAACAGACTGTTGGAGATCCTCCTGTTGACTAGTGCACTGATATATGCAAGCACTGATTGGTTTGACAGCAGTGTTGAATTCTGAGTGTTGTTCCTTACTCTAAGTGCAGATTTCCAAACAGATTTCGGAATAATGAAGGTCTGCCTCGCTTTTCCTGTTTGACACTGACCGGATTTCAGATCCTCCTCTGTGCCACTCCCTGTAGATGAAATGATCCTGCCTAGACATGTGAAAGGAATAATATCATTTAGATCTGTTACTTTGATAGTGTACGGTGTCTGTTGTCTCTGGTGGTGGTCGGTTACCTTCATCACCTCTGTGTTTTCTGCGTTGACTCGAATGACTGCCTTTCGTGACATCCTTTTCTGACAAATTGTTGCTTACCGCCTGTACACCACCGAGATTGTGTGACATTAGACACAAATCGTCCATGAAGTTGACATCTCCTACAGTCACCATACTGATCCAACGTAATCGTGTATTCTCTCTACCACTCTCTTCCC
Source organism: Trichobilharzia szidati (assembly GCA_944472155.2). NCBI lineage: Eukaryota > Metazoa > Platyhelminthes > Trematoda > Strigeidida > Schistosomatidae > Trichobilharzia > Trichobilharzia szidati. The sequence continues at coordinate 82,498,257 of OX235274.1, forward strand.
CTACCCTCTCTCTGAGTCTCTTTCCCTCCAGTCTTCCGCAAGATCCACGCCATCACATTCACGAAAACCATCGTCAATAGTAGGCGGCCACATCTTACTCTCATCTTCATTTAGCACAATTTGCCTCCGACAGATAACTTCACTGAAATCATATACATTTACGAATTGAGACTTTCAAAGCCACATACTGCACTGAGGCAAACTACGACACCACATTGCAACTATCACACTGGATACTTCTACAGAACACAACACTTCATGAGAATATCACCGACTCACAAAAGAAAATGAAGTGTCCGAATTATGATAATGCGAGGAAATGTTTACAGCCTGATCAGGGATTGAAGTGAGTTCTCAACAATTCTCAAGGGTGATAAACCAAGCTAAATAATTGAGAGGAAACTAAGAAAATCAGTTCAAAGAACTTCTAATGCCGGCAAAATACACGTCTTATTCTCTACACGACCGATGGTGATTCTTCAAATGAAAGATGAAGTACCTAAACTAGCCACTTCCAATTGTATCTACCAATTCAACTGCCCTTGTGGAGAGAGTTATATCGGCCGTTGCTCTAGGAACTTGATTTTTCGTGCTCGAGAACATCTCCCACTATGGCTAAGTAAAGGTGTAGTAAAAACCATCAACATTTCGATATTATACCGCTTGTTCCACACCGGCCACAAACCCAGCCAGCCCTGGTCGGCCTTCAGTGGAGACTATAAATTCATGCATTTGTAATATAATCTTTCCTATTTTTTCTGATATTCGGCGTTGACGCCATTGGACTGTAATTTATTGATATTATTGATTCAATGTTATTTAAACAACATCAATGTTGTTAGTAGCATCAATTAATTCCCTATAATGTATATATAACTGTAGAACCTGATGATGAAGTTATCAAAAAGAATATTCTTTGTTCAGTATCCATTCTTTTGAAAATTAGAGAATCGTATATACAAACATTTCCAGTGAAACATGTCTTCCTGATTTCGTTGATCTTACACAAATACCCGAGCTGGCCGAATACGGAAATGTTCAAGCAAGTCAAACTAATCCTCGCGTGCATTAATGGTGTTGTCAACAGCAATGCAATTAATATCAGTCCACGAAACTTCAATTCATTCGATGGTGAGTTGAAGAAGGCAACAGAACATTCGGTCGATCAACCTATCACTAACTCACTCACTGACCCACTCATCGCTTTATTACTGGTGCCATACTGCATTCAAATCACATGAATACCACTACTCTTAAATAAGATGTGGATTTCCACACACACATGTCAGGAAGCTGTGCTTATCATTTCATGATGCATGGTGTGAATCAATATCGCTTAGATCAACTTCATATTCTGGTATTCGATTGCCGAATGCCTTTATCACATATCCACTGATTCGTAGTCTCAGAATACGCATTAAGAAAAGTTCAGATTATTCGTGGAAATGTATTCTAGATGAATACTGAGCAGCTATTCGATTTCCACTATATTTCATAGATTATCAGTTACCGAGCAGCAACGACGAGTGAGGTTACTCTTCAGTCGAATCAAGCAGTGTATCATTGTAACGATTAAAAATGATGAGAGTTGAGGTGAGAGCGTAGGTGTTGAGTAAACTGCATGCTTCAAGGAGTTTTACGCAGTTTTATTTTTCAAAGCGGAAATAAATCTGCACTCAGAATTTGTTAACCTCATAAATAATGCAATTTAGGTGATTACTCTTGTTTCCTTCACAAACATTTCACGTAATATGACAATAAGCAAATCTCAAACATTAAATTTAACAACACAAGTTTCAATATCTAGGTGTTTATTCATGCACATCATTTCAAATTAATAATGTTCGATTTCACGAAGCAGCAGAATTCGGAAAAAGGCTGAATAGTGACATCAACAATGTTCGACTCGTCATCATAGAACATACTCCATATTCACTCCAACCTGTCCACCTACCACTGACTAATTCTAAACATACAGATAAAAATCTGTCCTACGCAACCTGGCTGTGAAGGATTCGCTCTCTCTTATTTCCATTCGCAATAACTACTCCTAAACAGAAATCTTCCATTCATTCACTGTGATCATGTATGAGAGAGTAACCAGCTGATTGATGAAGGTTAATGTCGAACGAAGGATAATTAGTCAAGTTCACAAATGAGAATGACCCGTGTGGTGTGTGCTTATTGGAGTAATTAATGTTAGTGTTGCTCCACAATTCATTGCGATTACATGCATTGGCGATGACTCACACCTATTGTGTGAAGACTTGTGATAGTGTTACCTGGCCGCCTGAACTTCGCTCTATGAGGCGAGAATCGAACCAATGACTCACGGGTTGATCGTCAACAGTCTCAAGCAATGAGCCACAGTCCCACTCTAATCATGTCTAGTGGAGGTTAATCGTCAGATTTCATTTCCAATTTCTAGTTATTATGTTATCATTGAAGTTATGTAGATATGCGTTAATACAAATATTATCAGCCTAATTACTGGGAATTATGTCTCCCACTCACCTGAGTATTCCACAGTTTGATATTTCGAAATATCACTTCAAAATTTCCTAAATGTAAGTGGAACATAAACGATGTGCTTATTTCTCACGTAGTAATGATAAAGTCTCATTTTGACGGCGCCCACCTACACACATTTCCCTACTCATGTATGTGATCACGTGGTCACGAAATTCTTCTAATACCTTGTTCACATAACTCTACCAATTGAAGTTTACTGCTCTTCTTGAATAGTTACACAACCTTGTCATGTTCCATTTGCTCCGACATTTCTGATTCACCAAGAGGATGGTGACATGATGAGAAATGACTGAGTAACTGATCTCTGAACACCCACTCACATGGCTCTTGAAAATAGTGATTCTCTATGATGTTGGAGGATTCTCCCGAGTTCTGGTAGCTGTCAAATGGCTCACATGTTGATTTGCTTCAAGAATAATTTCCATTCTCCGTCGATTTTTGAATATTTCTGATGGAAATTTTGATGACTGCTCGCATATCTTATTCTGGTATGAAAGTTTCAGCAAAGTTTAAGGATAAACGCGTAGTTATTTCGGTTGTTGATGACTGGAAACCTAGTGGATAATTCTGCAAGCTTTGAAATGACGATTTCGGGGTTCTTGATTCAATGGCGAAACCATTATGCATCATTGATATAAGAATAAAAATTGTGCACTGTGGTAGAGTATAATTCCATTATGGGTAAAATTTTGTTTTCATAAAGTCTCACAATGTTATCCAGTTATTTTTACTGATGACGTTTCGAGCACAATTTATTGCTCATAATCATATCAAGGTACTCAACCAACTTTCTAACTTCGTTTATATAATTCCATTATTTTCCATCGCTTGATTTGATTGGTGCCCTCTTTATATGGTAAGGCTGTGGATGCCTAAAGTTCTCTCTCATTTATGTTTTCACTATAAGATTAACCATTACTTTTATTTTGCTTTTAACATTTCCTGATCCTCTCATGAATTTTAATGGCTAGTTATTAAACACCAACCCTTCTTAAGTCTATTTCATTTCATTCTTTCAGTTTTTTGCTGCACCACTTAGTGCTATTCCTTGGTTTTTCAGAAGGGCATTTAACTAAGCCTGCTTTTACAGATATCACTTCAAAATTTCCTAAATGTAAGTGGGACATAAACGATGTGCTTATTTCTCACATAGTAATGATAAAGTCTCATTTTGACGGCTCTCACTTCCACATATTTCCCTACTCATAAATGTAGTGAAGTAGTGGCATTCTAGTACGAAACTTTCAGCAAAGTTTAAGGATAAACTTGTAGTTATTTCGGCTGATGATGACTGATAACCTAGTGAATAATTCCAAAAGCTTCGAAATAACGCCTTCAGGGTTCTTGCCTTTCAATGAGGAAACCATTACGCATTTAGAATGGAGGCCCATCCAGAAGATTTGTCCTGCATATGATGAAGTGAGCAACTTCGAATACAGTTCTTACTCACAGTGAACAAAAAATTACCACAGGATTTTGTTTCACAGGTGAGCTTAGACTTGTGGGATCATGAGTAGGCTATTGTTTTGAATCTCATTTTCAGTCAGTCGGTTGGTTTTCGACATAGAACTTTGCACAGATGTGTGGCAGTTCAAGTCGCCACACTCCATGTAGCACACAAAGCAGGAGAAGAAAGTAGAAGAAATGCATAATAATATCGACAGTAAACAGAGGTGTGAGACAAAGGAATAGTTATAACGAAGAAAAAAACAGTTTCATTGGAAATCATAAGTCACAAGGAGTGGATGCATCTGCGCTAGCCATTGAGAACGATTTTGAGCCATGTCACCAATTGTTTCCAACCATTGGCTTTTACCGTCCCGAGGACCCCAACCAGTCAGGAAGTCTACACCTTCCTACGTGACTAACTTAGACTAACTGTTGTAGATCTCATTGACTGGTGCCATGTTTTGGTTTGACCGCCGCTAGCTCTTTTCCAGCCTGGCCCTATATCAGCTAACATTGCCCATTGTCGAGGAAGGCGATGACTAGGCATACGTAATACATGTCCTAACCATCTCAATCGATGTAATTTCACAGTTTCGTCGACTGATTTCCCCGCCTTACCTAGCACTCGACGCCTAACCTCAATATTGCTCACCTTATCATACCACTTCACATGGGAGATAGAACGCAGACACCTATGATCGAAGACAGCTAATCTTTTCATGTCTTCTGCTCTCAATGGCCAGGTCTCACAGCCATAAAGGAGGACGGAGCGGACTGTTGAGCAGTACACCGCCCTTTGTCGATAGTCGGATATCACGTCTACGCCAGAGACGGCGTACTATTTTTGATATTCCCTCAAAGAGACAACAACTGTTACTCAGATAATTCATTGTCCATAATAATATACATATGCATACACATTGACCGAATATGAATAGTGTTCCAATTTCAAGATATATGTCTATTTTTTAGGTGGCTTGGATGCCATATTTAAAAAACATTGGTAATGTCAGATAATGCACTACTAAAGTAAACGGTTAGAAGTAACGCAGAACCCTCCCTGTTATCAATCACATCATACAAAGTCAACTGAGCGGAAGTCGTGATTGTGTCACTTGAAGGCAAAACGTTACATACATCGAGACATTTATTCAATGTGTTGAGAGGCGAAGTGGAGAGGGTGGTGGTGGTGGTGGGATTAACAATACATTGTTAATCAAACACAGCGGGTGATTAAACAGTTGTAACAGGCAGAACGAGATTAGTTGTAGAGAAACTTAACATGGAAGTACACGTTAATAAGAAAATATAGTGAAATTTTATTCCTACAGTGTAGATCATAAATACACCGAGAATGTCACGCATTTACAAGGAATACTCTTTCTCTAGTAGGACGAAATTACAGTTGGAAAAGTATTTCGTCTGCTTCTCACCATGATCCCTTAATGTGTAGGGGACTGCCTAGAGCAAGTTCATTAACATAACAAATATGCGAATAAAAATCCAAGTCAATGAGAGTACAATGCAACAATATATTATCAAAATGCAGTAACGAGTTATATTAATTAAAAAGGTTACTTGGATACGTTGTTAAAGTTCACTGCTACAAATTATTTATATAATCCACAGAAGCGTTGACTGTTGGAATCGTGTCTACTGGTAGAAGCTGTGTGCCGGTTGTAGAGTTGTCTTCGGATAAGGATAATAGGTTCCTGCAATAAATCCAAAGTATACAACATGGTTTGAGTGGAGCGAGTAGACAGAAATGGCCAGAGAGAAGGCAAAGCTACCAACAGTATAGTGTATTTCAAATTGCACTCGGAAATTATATGTATTTAAACATAAATCGTTTTAAACAAGAGTCATGTACAATGTTTCTAATTTCAACATCTAACCAAAAAGTGTACAATCATATGGTTACGTACTCCACAAATGTTAAGTTAGTGTCTTTCAGCGAAGGGAATTTACCTCATCGACGAAATCATTGTCGAAACTCTGCGATTGTATTTATACCTAGAACACCTCATGCAAGCGAACAACACTGCTTACCATCACATCTCACCGGGCTTTACCCTATTACAGACAACTTCACAAGTAAATATGAAATGGAATCTAGTCATCGTGATCTGTCAGTAGGAGAAAAGTCTGTGCATACAGATTGTGCAATGAGTCATATGAATGATAACAACATTAATTGTAACAATAACAAAGGTGAGAATGTGGATCAATTTGTGATAACAGAGTTAGTGAGGAACAGCATCATCAAACAAAGGAATGTTCAGATAGACATAGACGATGAGGGTTAAGGAGCGCAAATAATCGGATAATGTTTATAGTTGGATTGTAAGGTGGAGGGAATCAATTGTGATTCATTGAAGGTGCAATTAGCGTTGACGAGAGAGTGATGAAGACTAAATGTAAAAGGGGTCATGATGTTGTTGTTTGGTGTGTTTGTGGTAGTTGTTGTGGTGATGGTGGTATTAACAGTTTGTTAGGTGTTAACTGGCCATTCAATAGGGTGAATAGCAATCGCCTCAGATATTTGCGGTAGACGAATGTGGGTGGAGTCTATAGGAATATTTCTGTGAGATTCGATGACTCAGTTGGAGTGCTTCCACTTTACCGACTGGATTAATGCAGAGCTGAACAGAAATAACTCATTGTGAAGCAATCAGGAGTACACGCGGAACCCATATTTCGTGTAGTTAGGCAAATAACCCTGCTTATAGTAAAGTTCTGTAACTAATATCCGTTGTCCGTCTGATAACTTATTTTCGGAGTCTAATTAAAATAACATTACTCTGCTTCACTTTGAGACATATCACTGACAGACAGAGACAACATTATCAAATATACGTCTCAAAATACTGAATATTTCTTCTGTGACGTGCAAATTATTCTCAAGCCATTTGCTCTGAACACGATTCGCATATCTGTGAAAGTATGCACATTCACACTGTTAACATTTCTATGCATTGAGCACTCTTCTTTCTTACAACGTTTACGAAATGTTCACTAATTCATCACTTCCACCTACATATCATGTGAATGTGCACTGAGATGAGGCTAACTGCTAATTTTTAGTCGCACTGTATTACGATCAAAGAAACTATAACTGAGAACATTCCATTTGTGACTTGTGAATAATCTTCGAAGTCAGTATGTAATTGAAAGAGAATACTGGATGGTCGAAGTGAGTTCGAATTCGAGTCAGCGAGCTTACTCAGGCCAACAAAATCGAACACATTCTCCTTGAAAAAGTGAGGACTATTTGGCTACTCTGGCCCTTTGTATTGCTGATAGGTTCACTGATTGAAGTGTTTGTATCAGAGAGGTCAGTTCTCGTTTTCCAAATCACCTTGCTGCATTTATATGTTTTAATGATCTTCTATGAGAATTGATGACCAGTGAGGACCATCAGGTCGGAAGTGTGGAAAAAACACTCACTGGTGATATTGAGTGTCGGTGGTGCTAGAAGTTGTGAACTGATGGAAGTTAGAATTCATTGGTTGGCCATTAGATTCAGTGGTTATCTTACTTCGTGATCAATTTCCGAGACCAATACATTCTTTTGTATTTTCATTCAGTTTCCATTGCTCAAATGCTTCAAATAAACTGTGGACGTTGTCATTTGTCATGAATTATATGAAAATCATTCGCACACGAAAAGCTTTTCACGCAGCTTCCCCAATTTTAGAACTCAGATGAACTCATTGCTTTATGTGATGTAAAACACTAATAAGAAGCTATGAACACAAGTTAACACTCTGCTTATGTGATAGGGAATCCCAGTCAACCTATTTGCAAGGCTTCACAGTTTAATAATTGAACCAAGAATACAAGATTTATTGAGGATTGAATGAAGACACATTTTCTGTAGTTTGGTTTGTAAGGGTTAGTTATGTTTATACGAGCTGATCATGGATTGATACCCTTACAAACCAAACTACAGAAAATTAATCTGATGCTCGCTAGTGACTTGCTACAGGATGGAGTTTCCTGGAGTTTGAGTGAGAAGTCGTGACCAGTGAGGTCCATCAAGATGTCACGTGTAAGGATGGATGTCCCACCGACGACATTGGTTGGGGTCGCGCTAAATCACTAATTGGCAGAAGTTAGAATTCATGAGCCACTGAATCAGGTCCCAGTGGCTGAATGGTATACGAGCTTGCCTTGTAACCGGAAGGTCCTGGGCTCGAATCCCAGTGGGTGCGTACTGCCGATGACTCCCAAATTATGATAAAACAGCTGTCCAGTACTCCCTGGTTTTCAATAGTTCTCTAACTGATATCAATCCGTGATGACCTCGTATGAAGACACATTTGTTTTCTTTAAGTAATTGAAGGGCTGATTCGCTAATTATTTCCATCATCGCATTTTCATCACATTTTTTCTGACTATAAACCCTATACACATTTGATTGACTATGTTAACTAATGGAGTATCATCTCAACTTACACATGCACCCCAATACAGTTTCTGATATGATTTTCATTTGCCTTTATTGGCTATATGTACTCTATTATTCATGGATTTATAACTGTAGAGCCTGAAGAAAGAAGAAGTTATCGAAAACAATTGTTCGCTCAAAATCTTGTTTTGATTTCAGTATGGGGATTTTTCATTTATTTCCATTATAATTATGTGTATTATCATTCTTTACGGTTCCGAGTGGAACATAGGGCTTCAACATCACATCTCCAATATGTCCTGTTCTCTGTAGTCTCCTTCACTTGGCCTCATCATTACTCATAAGCATTCATATTATCCTCACACACAAGCTCTTCCATCTCACCCTGGAACTCACGCCCAACTTGTCGGTTCTTATTCAGGTTCCCCATGCGGGCCTGCATTGCAAACGATGTCATTCGACGCTCCCCTCAGTGTCTCTCCAATACAGTCCCATTCTACTAGGAATATTTGTTGTGCGGTGGGTTCTTGATTGGTTCGTTCGCACAGTTTTCTGCTGCTGATACTTCCTTGCAATCAGGTCATCAGTATGGAGCCGTTGATGGAAGTCGTTGATACAGGTCTGTATTAGCCTGTTGGAAACACCCTCCGTCAAAACGGAGCCACATTTCTGACCCACATAGTAACACTGACTGACTGAATATTGGTGTTGAAAATCCGAATTTCCATTGTTCATACTGAGTGCACAGTGATGAATATCTGTTTCAACCTCCTGATTCTGCCTGGCCTTGACATCCTCATCTGTGCCACCACCAGTAGTTGGAAGGATGCTGCCCTCAATAGATAGCCTCTGTTTCATTTCAATATACGACTGATCTCGTCCTTCGAGTTCTGTTGAGAGATGAGCCAGTGGATACTATAAAAATAGACATCTGTGTATAAACCTTGTCAGGTATGCACAAAGAGATGTGTGACCTCGACTATTTATTGTTCTTAAAAAAGAGACAAAGGATCTTAAAACAAGATTTAATGAATTCATCAAATTTTGGTCGATCTCTTCAGGGATATATATACTACTGCAAATACATTGGGAGATATAAGATCAATAAGCCAATTAACTACATTGAATTAATCATGCAAAACGATACGTGTGAATTTTTTCAGGTCAGGTTCACTTAGATAAGGGGAAGGGGGTATGGGAGATTAAAATAAAGATAAAATGCATTACGATTCAATTAAATCACTTAGATAAACAATTAGTCATTACAGAAAGAACTTTAATATATCAAGAATTGCGGATTGAGTAATATTAGTGGTAATGTTTATAAAAATAATGCTGGAACGAGTTAAGATAATGCTACTGATAAAAGATATTTTCAAATGAATCGGGAATAATAATAATAATTATAAGAGGTAGAATAAAGCTTTAGTAATAATAACATATAATAATTAAAACGTATTACCATGATAGATTCAGAGTGATGACCACTTCATTTTGTACACAGAGACCTGGTTTATCAACTCGAATTGCACAAGCCTCCGAAATCACAAGCATCTTCCTGTTTCTTTGTCTGCTGACAACAGTGAATGACTTGACAGCGTCGATATCATATATAAATATATGTTTATTATTTTTTTTATTCCTTCACGTTCCCAGTGGAACATTGGGCTTCAAGCTAGAGGCTTGAAGTTTCTGTAGCAGTGTTTATTTTTACAGGATGGGGTTGCTAACCTCATGCCCAACCTTCCCTCTTTACCAGTCTTACTACTGGCTTAGCGAGGTAAAGGAGTGCGTCGGCCGGGTATCGAACCCCGGACCATGTGCAGGGTCGGCGAGCGTCCTAACCGCTATGCCACCGACGCACATATATATGTTTATATACATAGAATATTCTAGAATAGACGTCAGTAACAATATTGGTGTTTTTTAAATACTAGTGATTTGTTAAGTAAGATCAATGGAAGTACAGTCCACGAGAGATGCATAAATTATAATCAACATAAAAATGTAATAGCAAAAAGAATATCAAATAAAATTAAGGAAATTTCCGCAACAAACTGAGCATCATTAGAACCTTGATGACCAAAGTAAAGACAGTGTCTGAACCAACTTCTTCTTTTGAATACATAAGTTAGGTTTCTTAATATGGATCCCAACGGCCTCAGCAGTATGTGGTAGACGAACTCTTAAGGTGAAGTTAAGATTTGTCGGTATGCGGTAGATGACTTTGAAAGCCTCATTAACATCAATCTTGTGTTCTGTATCCACAAGATGAGATAGGATAGAGCTCTGAATAGATTTCGTTTGTCCCTTACTTAACCACGCAGGATGGTGTTCAGAAATCCAACTAGAAACGCACCTAATTTTATGGCCTGTGTAGCTGGCTCTACAGAAGCAGTCAAATTGGTAGATACACATATATATATATATATATATTGTTCCCTTGGGTTCCTAGTGAAACATAGGGCTTCAGCTGCACGTCTCCATTTGCTTCTGTCTTCTGCTGTTCTTTTCACTTGCGTCCATGTCATTCCATACTGTTTCATCTCCTCCTCACACGATCTCCTCCATGTCACCCTTGCACCGACGAACCACTCGCCGCTTCCCTTTCGGGTTCCACTCGAGCGTTGGCCTGACGCGCGATGTCACCCAGCGGCCTCCTCAGCAAGTGTCCAATCCATCTCCACTTTCTCCTGCATATTTATTGGTCGATTGGTTGCTGTTTTGTTTGTTCCCATAGCTTCTTGTTTGTGATTCTTTCCGGCCATCTAATCTTCAGTATGGAGCGAAGACAGTTGTTGATAAAGGTCTGCAACCTGTTGAAAATATTCTTGGTGACCCGCCAAGTTTCTGATCCGTATAGCGAAAGTGACTTGACGTTTGTATTGAAAATCCGAATTTTGTTGTTGATGCTGAGTGACATAGATTTGCAGATTGATTTCAGGTTGGTGAATGTGTTTCTCGCCTTCCCGATTCTCGATTTGACATCCTCGTCCATTCCTCCTGTGGTTGAGACAATGCTCCCTAGATAAGTGAATGATGTAACCTCTTTCAAATCCCTCCCGTTGATAGTGATTGGCGCTGGATGTTGCTGCTGTTGTTGTTGTTGGTTGGTTATTTTCATAACCTCCGTCTTGTCTATGTTCACCTGGAGTCCTGTCTTTGCTGCTTCTTCGACCAGTTTGTCGGTTTTTGCTTGTAAGTCTTCGATTTTGTGTGACATCAAACATATATCATCCACGCGCGAAATCCAGGTCTTCTAGGTTCTTCACGTCGGTCCAGGATATCCCTGTCTTCTCGTTTCCCACTGTTTGAAGCATAATCCAGTCCACCACAATTAGGAATATCATTGGTGATAATAAGCACCCTTGTCTGACTCCTGTGTTTACTCCAAACACCTCGCTGAGTTTTCCGTTGTGGATCACTTGACATGTGCCGTTGTCGTACAGCTGTTGAATAAGGTTGATGAATATTTGGGGTACGCCGTAGTACTCGAGTAGTTTCCAAATTACTTCGCGGTCAACGCTATCGAAGGCCTTCTCAAAGTCTATAAAGTTGAGGTAGAGGTTTGATTGCCATTCCATGCTTTATTCTGTGATGATGATGCGTAGAGTTGCAATTTGGTCAGAACATGATTTGCCTTTCCTGAATCCAGCTTGTTCTGGTCGGAGTTCTGTATCCAGCGCGTCCTTGATTCTCTTCAGGATGATGCGACTCAGGATTTTACTTGGCGTCGACAGGAGCATGATTCCTCGCCAGTTCTTGCAGAGTCCTAGGTCGCCCTTCTTTGGTAGTTTCACCAGGTAACCTTTCCTCCAGTCAGTAGGCACCTTTCCCTCTTTCCAGATCTTTTGCAGTAATGGAGTCAGCATATCTGCCGTCGTTTCTGGGTCCGCTTTCAGTGCTTCCGGGGGTACTCCATCTGGTCCAGCTGCTTTTCCAGCTTTCAGAAGCTTGATTGCACTCATGACTTCAGCTTTCGTTGGAGGATTGGTGTCAACTTGCAGTTGTGTACGTGCTGTTGTTGGTATTACTGGACGGGTTGTAGGTGGTGGTCGATTCAAGAGTCCTTTGAGGTGGTCCGCCCATTGTTTAATCTGTCTTTCTTCTTTGGTAATTGGGTTCCCTTGGCTGTCTTTTATAGGTTTCACTTGTGTTGATCTCTTCTCGGATAGAGACTTGGTTATCTGATATAGTGTCCTAAGGTCCCTTTTGCCTGCTGCCTTCTCAGCTTCAGTAGCCAGGTTGTCGTAGAATTGTCTTTTGTCCTTCCTGGCACTCTTCTTCACTTCTTTGTCCAGTGCTGTGTAAGTTGAGTTCAGCGTCTCTTTCTCTTGTCCATCTTTGCATTGAATCATTTTTTCTTTCACCTTTCTCCTCTCCTCTATTAGTTCCCAAGTGTCTGTTGAGAGCCATTCCTTGTCTTGTTTCTTCTTTCTTCCTAAAACCGTTGAGCACGTTTCGTTGAAAATTACCTTCAGAGAGTTCCAATGGTGTTTAGCAGATGATTCCTCGGTGGTGCTACGTAGTGTTTCCTGCTTTGCTCTGACAGTTGCAGTGAAAGTGTCCTTTGTGGTTGTGTCTTTCAGTTTTTGCGTGTTGAACTTGCATTGTGGCCTATCCCCAGGTATCCTCGAGGCTTTCAGCTTCACCTTGAATGTCCCTTGTACTAGATAGTGGTCTGAACCCACATCTGCTCCTCTCCTCGACCTTGTGTCCAGTAGGCTCCGCCTCCACTTCCTTGAGATTGAAATGAAGTCTATCTGGTTTTTGGTGTGTCCATCTGGTGAAATCCATGTTGCCTTGTGTATATCCCTGTGTTTGAACACACTGCCACCAATCACCAAATCATTGAAGGCGCAGAAGTCTGAGAAGAGTTCGCCATTTTCGTTCATTTCACCGAGGGCCTCACGACCCATGGTGAGTTCTCTTCCTGTGTTGTCTCCTCCCAGTTTCGCATTCATGTCGCCCATCAGGATTTTGATATCGCTCTTTGGGACGTTGTCCATTACTGTTTGTAGTTGACTGTAGAAATCCTCCTTCTTCTCATGTTCTGAGGCGTTTGTAGGCGCGTAGCACTGAATGATTGTAACCCTCCTTCCTTTTGAGTTGAACCTGGCTGTCATTATCCCGGAGGAGATTGGTTCCCACTGCATGAGAGCTTTAGTCGCTGTTGGTGACATCATGATGGCTACTCCCTCGGTGTGCTCGTGATCGTCCTCTGGGTGACCGGAGTAGATTATTGTCTCTCCAGTTGACAGTTGGCTCCTTCCACATCCGTTCCATCTGCTCTCGCAGATTCCAAACACTTCTATTTTATATCTCCTCATTTCTGCGGCTACCTGAGCAGCCTTCCCAGCTTCGTACATTGCACGAACATTCCACGTCCCCATCCTTATTTTTGCTCTCATCGAAAGAAGGCACATCGGCTGACTGGCTTCCCGAAGGCTTTCACCAGCCCGCGTCATTTCACTTCCCCGATTCCAGCGAAAAATAAGGTCACTATTTGTAATTTTAGAATTTTGAATATATTTGTGCGTTGAAGTTTTAGTAGCAATTTGGTTAAGTTTTGGGGGTGGAGTTGCTAGCACCACGCCCCAACCCTCCCTCTTTATCCGGGCTTGCGACCGGCTAGAATACTAGTGACCTAGTAATCTAGGCGAGGTTGTAGATACACATAGAAGAGGCGAAATTAGGCAGTTTGTCTTTTACTCCCGAACGCAAAATAAGGATGGTTTTGATGACAGGATAATTCAACAGCACTGGATTCAGCTGTTTTCAACCACTTTTTCGAATGTTCCATCATGCGACCTATGCATTTGCTTCCACAAACACACTAGAAAACTGATATACGCAGTTCGAAGTGTCGAAGATTGGCGACTGGTATTTCCGAGATTGTTGAAGCACTCTCTTGGTGGTGTTAAGGAAGACAGTTTTTGCAGCATAATAAATTATCTTGATAGCTTTATCCAGTTTTCATTTGACTACCTCTTGTACATCATCTCCTTTTAATGGAGAATTTATATAAAAAGGTTTCTTCGGAACTGTTTGGATAGTTTTGTGGGGACTCGTTTCTTTAGAGTATTTATTGATGAACTTCTCAGGATATCAACTTTTAGATAAAACATCCTTCAGAGCCTTTATTTCATGCTCATTTGGGGATATTTTCCACTTGTCCATCCATTCTAATCCGTTTTCTAGATATTCCCAAGATGTGTATGAGTAGCAGTTAGAGGGTCCACTAATTCTCATTAATGATTGATACGACGATGAATATAATCTAATGATGGCAGTCAGATTGCTCAGCTTTTCAAACAGATGTCGCCCACAACCCTTGTTGCAGCCTTCACCCAAAATTAAATCACAATCTTACTTGACTTCTACCCTAACCCTTAATCAGATTGCAGTTTGTAAAGAAGATTATGAAAAGCATTTAATTGTAATGTTGAGCGATCTGACTGGTTGGTTCAAAGTTATTTAACTGTGGTACCTATTCTTCACTCTTGAATTAAACTGGTGGATCTTGACTAGTAGTGGAATCCAGGATGCGCATTTCGTCCCATTCAGGGCTCGTCACTGATTGTGGTCCCACTGAGGCTCGGACCGAGTACCCATAGTTTCACATTGCAGTGAAGATAGTTGACAAGTGATGGCAGGTGGATATTACAAATATTCCCAAATAAGTCTTACCACCATTGTTTAAACATTAGTATATTCGGCCACACACGGAAATGCCAGTGGACACCACTCCTCCAACGAAAGAAGAAATCCTGAATGCGATCAAGCTACTGAAGTCCAGTCAGGAAGGTAGTAGGTCCAGACGGCATTCCTTTCGAAGCACTGAAGACGGCCCCAGAGATTACGGCATATGTTCTCACTCCATTACTGTAAAACTTTGGAAAGAAGGAAAGGTGACTACTGATTGGAAGAAGGGCTACCTCGTCAAACTGCCAAAGAAGGGCAACTTACGCCTCTGCAAGAACTGGCGTGGAATAATGCTCTTGTCCACGCCAAGTAAAATCCTGAGTCACGTCATCCTGGAGAGAATAACAGATACACTGGATACAAAACTCCGCTCACCAGAACAAACTGGATTCAGGAGAGGCAAATCATGTGCTGATCGAACTCCAGATATACACATCGTCATCGAACAAAGCATAGAATGGCAATCAAATCTCTACCTTAACTTCATCGACTTCGAAAAGGTCTTCGACAGCGCAGCATTGACCGTTAAGTAATTTGGAAACTACTTCAACACTACAGCGTACCTCAAGTCTTTGTCAACCTGATTGAAAAGCTAGCTATATGACAATGCCACGTGTCAAGTGATGCATAACGGAAAACTCAGCGAGGCGTTCGAAGTGAATATAGGAGTAAGACAAGGCTGGCTGCCTATTATCACAGATGATATTCTTAGTTGTGGTGAACTGGATTATGTATCAGACTGTTGTGGGCGAGGAGTCAGGAATACACTGGACGACCGATAAGAAGAC
Source organism: Trichobilharzia szidati (assembly GCA_944472155.2). NCBI lineage: Eukaryota > Metazoa > Platyhelminthes > Trematoda > Strigeidida > Schistosomatidae > Trichobilharzia > Trichobilharzia szidati. Next base: position 82,514,142 of record OX235274.1, read on the forward strand.
TCTAGAAGATCTGGATTTCTTAGATGATATATGTCTGATGTCACACAAACTCGAAGACTTGCAAGCGAAAAGTAACAAACTGGCTGAAGATGCTGGCAAGCAGCGAAGCAAGGACTCGAGGTGAACATAGAGAAGACGGAGGTGATGAAGATAACCAACGAACCTCTACAACAACAACAACAACAACAACCAGCACCAATCACTATCAACGGGAGATATTTAACAGAGGTTGCCTCCTTCACTTATCTAGGAAGCACCGTTTCATCTACAGGCGGAACGGACGAAGATGTCAAAGTCAGAATCGGAGAGGCAAGATATGCCTCCATCAACCTGAAACCAGTTTGGCAATCTTTCGCACTCCGCCTCAGTATAAGGAACAAGATTCGAATTTTCAACACTAATGTGAAGTCGGTCCTTCTATACGGGTCAGAAACCTGGCCAGCGTGTCACGAAAAGGATTCCCAGCAGGCTGCTGCTGACTTTAATCAACAGCGGCCTCCTTCACCGACTCTATACTGAAGAACAAATGGCCAAGAACTATGGGAACAAACCAACTAAGAGTCGATCGCTAAACAAATATGTAGGAGAAAGTGGAGATGGATCGGGCATACATTAAGAAGGCCACCGAATGACACCGCACGCCAGGCAATGACTTGAGTGGAATCCAAATGGGAAGCGACGAGTGGGCTGTCCTAGGGTGACATGAAGGAGGTCATGTAAGGAAGAGATGAGAGAGTTTAGTCAATCGTGGACCCAGCTGAAGAGGACGGCAGAAAACAGAACAAAGTGGAGATGTTTTGTTGAAGCCCTTAGTTTCACTCGGAATGCAGGGGAATAATCATAATTATAATAATATTCGAGTTATTCTTTCCAGATCCAGGAATACAAATTAGAGGGTGTAATATCGTTGATAGATATGGCGGTTTATTCTGAAACTGCATTAAATCACAATACATTCACAATGTATTGCACTTCTAAGTATTGAATGAAGTCAAGTGTTTATGACCGTTGTATAAATTATTAACACAAAGTAAAATTTAACATTTAGAGAATCCTCGTTGAATACTCGTGGAGTGAATCGGTTCTGAAACAACGTATTTAACTTCAAATGGCTTTCTAGTTGACATGAAATGGACGCTAGTGTTGTACAGCATACAAATATTTGTAGGCTTTTAACAAGAAACTGGGAAGCTTGATTAAACACTGAGAGTCTCCTGCTCTTTCGAACCATCAATTTTATTCATATATTATAATAATAATTTGCTTTATTCCAGAAACAGTACTAGTGGTACAGTGTGGAATTTTCAGCACATATCTAAAATATTTGCATCTAATTTTATCAAACATTTAAAAGGAGTATTTCAAAAAAATAAAGATCACCAACAGCAAAAAAACAACAACAGGAAAAACACAAAATAATTTTTTAAAAATGCGAAAAAATATCAAGAAGTAGAAAGGAAAATAAACATCATATAATAATAACTCAGTATTGGGTAGTGGAAGCAATGATATGATTATGCATGGTGACAGTAAAGCTATAGTCATACAAGAAGTTATGAAGTGATATTAAAGAAAGTTTATTGCCAAGTTGATCAGTTAATTTGGTTGAAACAACTCCAAACAATCATAAAATAACATTTTAGGGTTGTTTTTTTTATCAGGTCTAATGTGGTGTTTGTAGTAGTAGTGTGAGTAATCCTGCATAATACAAAATTTTTTAAGGTGGTGACAATGGCGTTCACAACCAATGATTGTCAGTTAATATTGTTGAAAAAAAATTTAAAAAAAGGAAAAAACAACCACAAAACTAATAATTACATGATGGTTAATGACAGGAAAATTTTGTACTACTCATAGTGCTAATATATTCGGAACCAATGGATACACAAAAGAAGGAATACAGTAAAGTACAAAAGTAAGCCAATGTTAACAATTTAGGTAGCTAAGTATGTTTAAGAAGGGGTTCACAATAGAATACAAAATAAGAGAGAAATAAAAGATTATGTTATCAATAACAAAGCAAGTCATAGGTTTCACGCTTAACATTGTCTCTGTCGCTTAGAACACGGACCAAGTATGGTATCGTTGAGTTCCTGTACTTGATTGTACGAGCACAGATTATTTTATACTGATTTCTGGTTTTACTTGATGAGATACAAGGCGAGAGTTGGGAGTAGAGGGGGTGTTGGGTTCGATGTTGGATTCGATGTTTCTTCAAAAGAAGCCACTTCATATATAAGTGTTATATTTAAACTATGTTGAAATGTTTCTGTGCACAAATCAGTAAATTACAATAAATAGGAAGGCAAGGCATTTGAAACCGTGGAGCATCGCGTAATCTCTATCACCTTTCTAAGGACAAAAGACAAGTTAGGCCTTGTGAGTATTTCGATTATTCAAGCTAAGCGTGTATTGTGAGAAGCTCGATGAAATTTACTTGGCTATAAGTAAACTGAGTATGACAGTATAAATACATAAGCTGTTGTTTCCACGTTATTTTTCTTTATTCTATGCTCAAGTAAAACTGAACAGCATATCTTAAACCACACTTTATTCACCAGATATTCAAATATGAACTCGGGATACTTTGGACGATTTACACTTGATTTTCAGAGGGTGATAAATATTTTCAGAGAGGAGGACGTTGAATTCTTTCCTTCCTTCCGGTTGTAAAATTTCATGTTAAGTCAATTAATTATCCACCCAGCCAGTTAATCAAAATTAATGACAGATAAAAAGAACAAATAGAAAGTGAGCAAAAATACAACATATTAGTTAACTGACACAATTGTAGTGAATATCTCCTGACTATATCATTTATTTTGTCATATAACAGTGTCTCACTCAAAAAAAAATTTCTTCAACATTCCACCTGTGTTCGCCACTAGTTAACATTGAGCATTCATGTTAACTGATGAATAAAAAAAATTTAAAAATGGCATTTATTATTCAATGGAATTAAATTTAACGAAAAATTACTTTCCGAATGTGATGTATTAAAAATATTTGTCCGAAATTTCATTCGCTCAATACTCAAGATCAGATGGCCGACCAGAAAAGATCAGCAACAGGGAGGGATCTCTGGGAGCGAACCAACGCAGCAAGAACCGATTGTGAAACAAATAGGCAGGAAGAAATGGAGATAGATTGGCTGGCCATACTCTGAGGAAACCATCAAGTGACATCACACGACAAGCCATTGCTCGAGTGGAACCCGAACGGGAAGCGGTGAGTTGGTCGTCAGTGCAAGAGTGACTTGGAGGAGGTCATGTGAAGAGGAGATGAAAACGTGTGGGCAGACTTGGAGCCAAGTGAAGACTCTAGCAGAGAACCAAACGCAGTGGAGACGCACGGCTGAAGCCCTATGTTCCTGTAGGAATTAAAGGATACAATAATAATAATAAATGAGCATAAAATATGGTTGAAAGTACACTCTTAAGGTTGGACGGATAAACGATTGAAAGATGAAATTGCTGCCTTGAAAGATTTTCCGAACTTGGCAAGTTAGCCAGACAATATTAAAGTTTATGCTGCCATACCCATCTAGTATTAACAATAAAAAATGTTGAAGTCACACTGAAGAACTGTAAACGAAGCAAACATAATCGTTGTCGTGGTGCTGGTGATGGTAGTAGTACGAGGGGCAGTTGTGGTAAAAGTAGTTTCAATATAAACTGGTTCATGAATACTTCATGTTGCTCTACAGATCTTTGTCCATCAAAGCACTCATAACACATATGAAGACAACGAAGATGATGGAGGGAAAACCTATCATTAGAAATCCATCAAATAACCATAAAACACAAGTCAATTCAAACTAATCCTGAAAATTGTAGATTATCTAGCATATAGACAGACAGACAGAGAGAGGGAGATAGAGAGAGAGACAGAGCGAGTATAAATGGAGCGTCAAGTGAATCAGAGAATGGATAATGAAAACATCTTGGAAGCAGATGACTTAAATGTACATTGGAGTTCTGGAATCTGAATGCGATCACCAAGGCTGATTCCGAATCGATCAAAATCTCAAGTGTAACTGGTATTACCGATAGATACTTAGTAAGGACGAAAAGTCAGCTTCGAGTCTTCAACTCATAGCAATAAATGTGTAGTAGTTTCAGCGTTTCCAGCATAAACTAATTGTAGTTCAGGATGACATACAGTTTGTGTGCGTTAACTGTTGGAAAACGTGATCAATTCATTTCGGTTCGTGAAAATTGGGATAGCGTTAGAATTGGAACGAGCAGTCTGTTGACTGCTAGCTCGATGCTCTATACAGGTGGCACTAGAAATTGATGTTAGACAATTGTGTTGTTACACGTCTATTTCGTCTAATACTTAATGTTCTGAGTTTGCGATATATCACTCAATTAACATGTATTTCACAAAGCAAGTTAGCAAACAGGACACATTTTCGATAGATTCCTATTCAGCTCCAAAATGTACACTAAACAAATACTCACGTAAGCTATACAGTGAATTCGCTTACTTCCATTGTGCTACAATCCACTTTAGTGACATTGAGTGGTTCAGTCGAATAGAAATCAAGCAATTTCTGCAGAGAATGACAATGTTTCATTTGAAGCGTCTGGAAAATGCAGTTGTAAGTCACTCGTATGTACTACACCGATTAAATACAAGACTTCAGACATTTCATTCAAAGTGGATGACCAGTATGAGTACCATTGAGATTAATCAGAGCGGACGACTGAGACTGAGTACTTTTCGTGTATTCACTGATATTACGAACTACACGTGGCCACGTCTATACCACACACAAACAGACACAGATGAGTTATTCGATGTTTGTAGAGGATTGTCAGGAAGCCCTGAACCTGAGATTTGTGCTTGTCGACGCTGATCAACAGGGTGCACCTGCAGTCTCCGAGGAATTCATGTCTCCTCTGAAATTCAGACCTGGCTCATCAAGTGCTTCAGTCAGAGATATTACTGCAGACCGATTCTGACTGGCGAATGACATCCTGTTGAACAGTGGTGGGTACTGAGATACGATACTAGATGTTGACTAATTTCATGCATTTGTACTTCGTTCCATGTAGACTGAAATCTATTAGTCGAGTTTGCAATGTGGCCGTCTTAGAGACTGCACACACACCTTGATGACAAACACGAAACCTCGGTCCAAAGCCTCTAACCGATTCCTTCCAACCACCTAATATCTATTCAGAGGACAACGTGACAACGAGTCACCTAACACCATGGATACGTTGCACACTCGACTGATGAAATTCACTCTGCGTGTAAAGAAGCACAAGATGTGTGACATCAGTTACTACCTAGTATCCAATGAAAGTTGAGATTATCTATGAGGAATAAGCAGTAGTCTTTCACATGTCAACATCTGTGCAAATGTGAATGGTGACGATAAGGCAGGATGTATTCTGAAGTAAATTCTAAGTAGGCATGAGTATGATAGAATCATCGCATTTTTATTCTTGACCGATGGAATATGCGCGCACATATTTTGAAGGTTCCAAATTGAAAGTTATGTTGCATGAAGCGCTGGAAAACTAATTATTTAGTTAATTAATTAGTTAATTAGAAGAGCCAAGATATGGTGGTGGGTCAGTTAGTGTGTATGCGCGACATACGCCTCCATTATTTCAGTTGGTGAAGAGCGTTTGAAATAAAGTAGAATTAGGGTGAAGAGAAACTTCACAAGATCTTGCTGTGAGCTGATGGCGAAAACTGGGATCACATTTCAGTTGAAGCAAACAAAGGCTGGCCTAGACTTCCCACTATGTTGTAAATATCCAAAAGGTATCCGGAACACCACAGTTACATCTGAAATCTGAAACGAGTCAAAGCAGAAGGGGCCAACTGAATGATTCCAGACGTGTTTGAAGACAGTGATGACGAAATGTTGTCTAGGTTAACTAAGATATTAGGTGATATTTGGGAGTCAGAGACAGTTCCATTAGACTGGTGTAAATCACTGATTGTCCCAATTTATACGAAAGCCGACCAGCCTGAGTGAATATTTGTCCCCCGAATGCATAATTCAAGTTTTTTGTTGATTTGAAATGCTATGAGTAGAGTGATTTGCAGAACTGGAAAATTAGTAACTCCCGGCATATTCACAGGAACACTGTGAGTCATGGAGAGTGGTTGGTTTATGTCAGTGCCTAAGTGAACTGACGGATAGTTCATCAAACTACCTATCACTCCTTTATTTAATCAGACTGATAGATGGGGAGGAAGGGAGGAGGTTAAACACTTATGGTCACACAGACACAGGTGAAATTATAAACACAATAAGAAATAGTCAGACGATATAATTTATAGTTCAGTGTTCGTTTTATCAATTGACTTCTGCTGCTAGTAGGACATCTATTTCGGCAATCACTAGGTCGAATTAAAACACTACCAGATGACACAACTCATATGATAATGAACAATAAGTTGCGTTTGAAATGTTTTGCAGCAAATAATACTGTTTCACACTGTGTGATATATCCAGAATACACATGAATAAGAAAGTATCCGATGTCTCTTAATGGAAATGTTTAAGAGACTGTCAGGAGGAAAGTGTTTCACTATCAAACTGCACTACAGACGACTATCTGGAATACGAGTTAACCACTACAGATGAAACATTAACTTAACACGCCCTTATTGTCATAATGTGGTACTAGTATGGAAACCTTCAGTCGCACCGAGAAATTATTGATCCGTTGCGAATGGTAAACGAAGAAGTGAAATGAAAAATGACGTTTCACGCCTCAAAATGCTGTGAATCGAAAACTGATTTGTCGGAACGATGCAACTATCGTCTAACTGGGTATTATACTTTGAGTCACCGTAAAAAACCTCCAGCAGTATATGATGTATCATTACTAAACGTGTGAAATTCAAGAAGTCATTTTGACTAGAGCCATTAGAACTTTTCATTCAATTAAAAACGTTGGAACATCTATGCACTACAATTGCAGATTCTGGAGTTACAACTAAGTCACTATAGAAAGACAAATGGAATGAAATATCAATAAGAAAAGGTATCAAAGAAGAAATATAATAGTTTTGTGGAATATACTTGACTTATGCATCTTCAGCACCGTAGGTCAATAGATTAAAATTAGCCTGTATATCTCACTTTCATATCGAGAGGATAATCAACTGTGTATCTGTTGAGAAGAAGTCCAAGGGTTGACAGATGAAATAACAGCGAATTCAGAAACACAAAAGGCGCAAATATTTCATGCACCATATCAGATATTCAACATTTAAATGATGGATGAGACAGCAAAAGAATGTGAACAATTACAACTGGATGTGAAGCACAAAAGATAGAGTGTCTGTTTCCACACAACTCTTTGCATTGAGGATACAGTTCCTATTCAAATAAGCGTTAGTGAGCACTGGCAACATGGGAAGTAATTCTTGCATTTGTTTCCCTTGATGAATTTGAATAAAGCAAGAACAACAATGGTTTGTGCAAAAGAATATGGTACCATCATTTATTTCGTTGGCTCCTCATCAGATGCTTACGGCCTAAATAAATTATGAGGTTTATGTACAGAAAAGTTTTAACATACTTGCAAATTTTTCATGATGTCAGTTGACAGAAGGTTCCGCAATTAGTGAACACTGCTCAGAAAATTGTGCTTATATAGTTTTTACACAGGCAGTTCAAGTTTAAACAAATTAAATGTATGCATACAATGGTAAAGGAGTTGAGTAATAAAGATGAGAGATGCGTAAGATGCTGAGTGACTAATAAATTAGGCAATAGTGTACTGAGTTCAACTCAAATCATAGAAACAAGAGACAAGCAAAATTACACTGTATCAAAGAGGTGAGGTTAAAGCCAAAGATTACTTAATCAAATGAGAGAATAAAGACATCCCTTTACCAGGGCAGCGAAAGACTGATAAGTGCTTCTTTCTGAACACATAAATCTGGTTTCAAGCGTTTGATTGAAATTGCTTCGGCAAACTTGAGGAGAATCAATCTCCTTTATCTATTGATAATTTTAAAAGATTTCGCGATTTCCACCTCATGACCCATGTCCAGGAGGTGTCTGGTAATAGCGTTATTATAAAAGTTTGTTCCCATATGACGTAGGCTTTTTGGCACATGTTCAAAAAATTGGAGGTATGCTCTTCTTTCTGTTCTCCCAATGTAACTGCTCCCACAGATACACGTAAATTTGTATACACAGTTGGAGTTAACATGAGAAGGGTATCCGTCGACTTTTGACTGCACCAAAGAGCATGTTGTTCGATGTAAAGGGAACCAACTTAGCTGCAGGATAGGCTCTGGCTAGTGACATACTCAGTCTTCTGTTGACCATTGCCTTTAAAATCTAGTTGAATGAAGACAGGCTTTTTTCAACTGTGATTTCTTTGATGTTTGATCCTTTACATCTTCCATATTTGTTAATGAATATTTGAGGATAACCGTTGCTTTTCAACACCTTTTCGAGAATCGTAAATTCTCCCTCTAGTTTCTCTACAGAGCATATTCTCCTCGCTCTATGGTACAGAGTCTTGACTAGTGCTCGTTTATAGCTATTTAGACAAAAACTATTAAAATGTAAGTATTGTCCATTCCATGTCAGCTATCAGTAAATTGACTTCTGGAGACTAACATTTTCTAGGTGTTGCATGGCAATGTCAAGTAAATGGAACTTTTCATCATTTTCATGTTCCATAGTAAATTCAATATTTGTATGTGTATCGCTGAATACTCTGAGTAGTTAGGAAGCATGACTTTTATTGTTGCACACTACAAATGTGTGTCAACAGACTGCTCTTTCCAATTCTAACGCTATCCCATTTTTCACGAACCGTAATGAATTGATCACGTTTTTCAACAGTTGGCGCACACAGACTGTATGTCATCCTAAACTACAATTAGTTTGTGCTCGAAATGGCATGAGTTGAAGACTCGAAGCTGACTTCTCATCCTTACTACGTATCTATCAGTAATACCAGTTACACTTGAGATTTTGATCGATAGGGAATCAGCCTTGGTGATCGCCTTCAGATTCCAGGTCTCCACTGTATATTTAAGTCATCTTCTTCCAAGATGTTTTCATTATCCATTCTCTTATTTACCTGACGCTCCATTTATACTCGCTCTGTCTCTCTCTTTATCTCCCTCTCTCTGTCTGTTCGTCTATATGCTTGATAATCTACAATTTTCAGGATTAGTTTGAATTGACTTGTGTTTTATGGTTATTTGATGGATTTCTAATGGTAAGTTTTCCCTCCATCATCTTCGCTACCTTCATATGTGTTATGAGTGCTTTGATGGACAGAGATATAAAGAGCAACATGAAGTATTCATGAACAGATTTTTACTACTGAAGCGTTTACTTTTTTGTACGGTATTTCAAATACCGAGTAATTTCTCTTCAACAATTCTTCTTGTTAACATAAAATGAGGATTTTAGTGTTAACTTTGATGATTCTTGGCTAATTTCGAATGAAATGATTGTATCTTTTTATCGCAGTGTCATCCCCTTTTAACGGCATACTTTCTACCGTAGTTAGGGGTCATTTAATAATCGAATTATTTGAACATATATTTTTAATTGCATGGAGGATTTCATCATGCAGTCAAACAAAATCCCTACAAAACCAATACTTGAAAAAATATTTTTAAAGCATACTATTTGGATAAAGGATTTTCTTTAAAGTTAATTTAACTGAATAAGTGAGTGGTAAGGGGAAGTGATGACAGGTGAAATGTTGAGAAAATGTTGCATGTGGCAAACACTGATAAACGACAAAGTAGGTGAAAATTTAGCATGACTTTGTTAGGTTATTAATCCCTACTATATTGTCTCATTACTTATTGGTTCTTTTTATGTGTCACCAGTTGTGATTGTTTGACTGGTTGACAATCAGAAGGAAGGAACGAATTGAAAGTCCTCTCTAAAAATATTTATTACCCTCTGAAAATCAAGTGGAAATCCTCCACAATATCCTGATTTCATAATCGAATACTTGGTGCATAAAATGTGAGTTAAGATATTTTGTTTAGTTTTATTAGAACACATCATCAGATAAAATAATGTGGAAATAAAAATTTAGAACTTTTTCTATTTCACAAGTTCTCATCAGCTGCAAACTTTGAAGTATGGAATGTCATTATTTATAACCATTGTAATTTCAGGCAGTTTGCAGCTGATGAGAACCTGTGAAATAGAATGATGATATCATTTCATACTGCATATCTGGTCTGTCTTTCCTTATTGAAATTTATCAAGGGAACCAAATGCAAGAAGTTCAGATATTTATCCTGTCACACTCAGCTTACTCCTAGCCAAATCACTTTCATTGATCTTCTCATAATACACGCTTAGATTGAATAATCTTAAGGCCTAACTATCCTATTGTTATCAAGGTGATAGAAAGCATAGGATACCCCATGGTTTCAAATATCTTGCCTTCATATTTATTGTAATTTACCGATTTGTACACAAAAATATTCCAACATGTTTTAAATATACCACTGATATTCTAAGTGGCTTCTTTAGAAGAAACGTCAAATTCAGAGAATAAGTGAAAAAGACTGATGATTCACTCGTCAACGAGTTGTATTTAAATGCATAGATTCACTATTTCAAATACAGACATCTAAGGAAGCCTCACAAGAATAGTGATTGCAGTTGTAAAATTATAGCTACACTTGCATTCAGAAGTTTACAGTGAACTGAGTGATTTGATTCCTAGTCTTTTGTAACTGTCTATGGAAAATAATGCAGTTTTCTTTCTTTATCATCCGAGTATTTATTTAAGTAGAATATAATAATCGCACTTTAGTTGTTAACCGATACGAATAAGGTGAATCGACGTGAATCACAGCTTCTACTATGTGACTTTTATTTGTCAGTTTTCTATCCAGTGATTTAATAGGTCGGTTAGGTGAAATAGAATTTTCGGTTCAAAATAAGATCTACTTCACTGTTCTACTGCCTTTGCTACACAGCTTCATCTTCCTCTGCGTATGCAAATCTCTAATATTCTAATTCCATCCTCGGTTTGACTTAACTTATTCAAGTAGGTCATGAGGTGTAAGGGAAAGTTGTTGGATAAGGAGGCCTCAGGTTTATTGTCATGTCTGTTTACCATTATCTGCACATATATCTGATATCTTAGAGAAAAGTGTCTTCCCTCTGAAATTCACGATGATATCAGACACTTTGAGACTACACCATTCAAGCCACAAATTACGATTAAGAGAGATTAAGTGGCTGTTCGCCTTCGGTGAGTGACGTAAGAATAAGTTTTGTCAACCACAGAGTTGATCTAAGTACGGTCACTTTGGTTTCTGTTATTCAGACTGTAAACTCTGTAGTAGTGACATATTTCACTAGTTCGACTGTCCATCCCAAATGCCTTCTTTCGCGGTACAATCCCCGTCCTTTGTGTTTTGCAGTGTGTATATCTTTTAGTTAAGCTGACAAGTTCTCGAATCATCACACTCAGTATGCTGTTTTCTAATCTCGAGTTCATGTTGAAATCTAAATATTTTCTTTCTAGTATAGTTTATTCAGTTCATATTCTGATGCCACTAATTAGCATAGGATGCAAAAGCCAATATTCTTCAAGAAATCTGGAACTCAATATCTCTGAGTTTCTACGCATGTTTTATTTATCAAAGAGCAACATTCTTCTAACTTGTGAAACAGAATTAGGATTTCCTGTCATTGCATTAATCATATTCACATCTTAAAATGATTCTCAATAAATACAGTTATTTCCTGACGCTACACCAACACGATTTGATAGCATTGATACCCCAGTGAATAGCATGGGAAGACATGTGAAAAGTGATGACGAACTCCCACACGATTACCGATTTATCGTCAAACATGAAATCTGCTGAACCAAATAAACACGAAGCCTAGTCAGGGATATTTATCAAAGTTCTGTCAGTCTGATTGAAGAGTTTTCAGTTTCGACATGGTTTAACCGCCGTTAATTATTCCAAAGACTGGTACTGGTGTTCAGCCAAAAGCGAATGAATGTAGAATACTCAACAACCATTCACGGAATCTGTATTCGATTCATGACTGACTTGATTCCGAACCTCACCTAACCGGTAGTAATGTAGTTTGAGGAGAAACAATAATTAATTCAGTATCTGTACGTACGACTGACTGCAATAGCTGTGTTGTGGTTCACATGTTTATCATTTCTCAAATATCTTTCCTCTCTGAATTTCTTCTGACTGACTGAGAATAAAGTTTTTATCTTTGGACGAATGTTGCATACTTTCACTATCCTCCTGTTTAACCACGAATTTATCACTGAATATCACTTCCTGGGCCTTACTTGCTTTCACCATGGAATTATTTCATCTCAGATCTGAAACAATATTCCTCCATAGTTCATGATTTGAATAAAACAACATTCATGTCGTATTTTCCAAGAGTTTAGCATCAAAATTATGCACCTAATAATTTCATATTAGTTTGTTTATTAGGTATATCACACAGTAATGAAACAGTATTATTTACTGGATGACGTTTCGAACAAAATTTATTGTTCATGATCATATCAATTGTAATCACACGACTTTGACACTTGAGTTTTATAGTTTTCTTTGTTTTCTCCTATTTGTCGTAGGGATAGTAGAATATAATATTAATGACGACACCAATAATAAGGAATCTAAACCATCAGTAGTAATTCCATACAAGGAAGGAACCTCGGAAGCCTTACGCAGAATTCTTAACAAGGCAGGAATAAAAATGGCATTCAAACCCACAAACTCAATTAGAAACAAGCTTTGTCGGTTAAAGGATCCTGTAGAGCCTTTAAAACAAAACAACTTAGTTTATCTCATACCCTGCAATGATTGTCAGGTAAATACATAGGTCAAACTAGTAGAACAGGGGCAGTCAGACTAGCTGAACATAAAAACCTTGCAAAATCTGGAGTGGTTGACCCGAATAAGATAAGAAATCTGGAGAATAGTTCAGCTATAGCACTACATGCAGTCACACACAACAATACAATAGGATGGGATAGGATGACAGTTTTAAAATCTAATGTCACAGGGTATAGGGAGAGATTGATAAAAGAAGCTTTGTTTATCGAATCAACTACAAATACATGTGATAGGAATGATTCATCACCTGTCCCCAATATCTGGAAAATTTTACTACCCATATGACAAATAGGAGAGAACAAAGAAAACTATAAAACTCAAGTTTCAAAGTCGTGTGATTATAACTGATTGATTTGATTATGAACAATAAATTTTGTTCGAAACTGTGTCATCCAGTAAATAATACTATTTCACTGTGTGATACATCGAATAAACAAACTACTATGGAATTACTTACTACCACAGTGCCCAAGTTTTACACATATATTATTATGCACCTAATAATGTAAAACGAAATAATTTTCTTTTCTTCTCAGACCCATAAGTATACCAGACACTGTGATATTACATTATTCAAGTCACAACTTACGATCAAGAGTGATTAAGTAAATATTCCCTTTTAGAAGACAATATAAGTTTAATTTTGTCAACTACACAGGCTTTCGACTTACAAATGCTATTTTTCTACGTTTTTGTCAGCAGTTCTTTTTCAAAGCTTCTAATCAGTATAGGTTACTCTGTTCATAGCTAGGTTTCTCAGCTCCACAAATTACTTCCTGAACACGTGTTGTCTTGAAATATATATCAAACACTTTTGTCATATCAACATCTTGACATCATGACTACTAATTTGGATAACAGAACATAAATGAGAAGTCACTTTCTCCTCCCAAGGCATGATTTCTCTGAATAAGTTTGATATAATCTTAAATGAAATAATGCCAAACGCAACCTTTTGGGGGGATTTAATTAAGCTATATGGTGAATAATCCGATTAAAATGTTTACTGGATAGTGTGGAAATGAAAATGTAATCTAGAGAGGAATCTGTCAACTAGGAGTACTAAACCAAGTATCTAGTGCTTAAGAATAAACTTTGTGAACCAGTGAAATGTAGATTACGAGATACAAATTATTACTCTTATTTCATTGGGATTCTGACGATTGACTCAATGGTGACAATATCTGACATGGGATTCGCAAATCTTAGCAGAAATAAAAATGTTTTGAGCACTTACATGCAAAGATGTGACCAGTATCTTCACATTTCTTTACTTTTCTCCGGTGGACATTCTTAATAATTCATGTGGCATGCTTCCGAAAATATGTAAAGTCACATTCTGTCAAACCAATTTTCACTTTCAAAGTGATTTTAAACTGAGAACAAGTAATCCGTTAATCGTAGATCTTATTGGTTATTTTGCTCAGAAATGACCTGGATAACATACCCTCTTGACTTTTCAAGTCTGGTAGTAAATGTTTTATAAAAGCATATATTATACAAACGCCTATTTTTTGAGGTAAAGCTGAGTAGTTTGTGGTGTTAGTCAATTTATTAATGACAGAATATGAGTTAAGTCCCAGGTAAGGCTTATGTGATGCAATCCCATTGTGGATAGAATTTATTTTGATGAAGTCTCTCAGTCTTATACAGTAATATTTACTGATGACATTTCGAGCACAATTTATTGTTCATCGTGTTTAACTTTGGAGCCCAGTAGCTATCGAAATACCTCTAGCTTCAACGTGACTTCACAATTCTAAAAGCCAAAATGCAACAGTAAGCCAACAGTTATAGGTTCTCTTACTGGTTTCGACTTGGGAAGATATTAGTTTTGATATAGCGTCAATTTGTCGCTTATAAACCCTTTTACTGTTTGAGTGTCTCATTTTCTCACTTATTGGTTTTTGTAAGGATTTTGTTTGATTGGTTGGAGGATTTCATCATGAGCTGATGTCAGTTAGAGAACCATTGGAAAACCTGCAGGGAGTACTGGACGGTTGTTTCATCAGCCTAGTTTGGAACTTTTCACCAGTACGCACTCGCTGGGGTTCAAACCTTGTGCTCACTAGCGACTGACCCTATTCAGGCAGTGACCTGAGGTTCTAGAGGGAAGTCGTGACCACTAGGGTGCAGCAGGTTGAAGGTGAGGCAGTAAGTCATCGAAGAGGACATTGCAAAGTGGTCGCGCTATGTCATGAAATGACAGAAGTAAGAATTCATGGGCTGGCCATTGGTTTGCGTCCCAATGGCTTAATGGTCTACGAGCTCGCTCGCCTTGTAACCAGAAGGTCCTGGGTTTGAACCCTAGAGATGGGTGCGTACTGATGAAGAGTCCCAAATAAGGATGAAACAGCTGCCCATTACTCCCAGCTTGTTTTCCAATGATTCTCTAACTGATGTCAGCTCATGATGAAATCCTCCAAGCAATGTTTCATTTTCTATTCGGAAATCTATCAGTTATTGGCCGTCGATGAAATAATTCTCAATATTTTAACATGTCATGTTTAACCACATTATTGAAAAGCAGAGACACAGATTTCTAGATAGCCTTTTCGCGTACACACGATATATTTTCTTATTTAATGACTTCGTTCGCAATCTGTCTAGAATTATGCAACCTTACAGTTCACTCAACTTTCCATCACTTAAGTATTTCTGTTTCACGATGAAGGGTTCTCATGAACGTAAAAGGCAGTGAATTTCCTTTGTCATGGTTAAACTAACGATTACATCATATTAAGTAACGGAGATTTTGAACATTTACCTTGAAAACACTTATTAGATTTCGGCGACAATCACAACAAAGTCAGGTACATTTTGCAATTTTGTCATACATCCATTGTACATTAGGCATTCACGGCTACCACAATGAGTATCCGCCTTCTTTCTTATATTCATATGCAAATTTAATGTCACTGAGGGGTGTAGAAAAAAGTTAATTTGAAAATAACTAAAGTTCACCATTTTTCAAGACAATTTACTTAATTACAATTATCCGAAAGATAAGTAGATATTACGTCTTATAAGTGAGAAAACAGAAATAAACTAAGATCATTAATCCTAATCCATTTTTATTTATTTCATTTTAAGCTAATCATAGGCTCATCGTTGTGTTCAATGTTTCATTCTCAATATTTTAAACGCTTGTTTGCATTAGATGGTTGAAGGCAATCGGCTACTGGAAGTCTTGCACCTAGGTTTCGTGTTAGCTGGCACTCACCAGTCAGCAAGGCGTATCTGCAACCTCGAAGGAACTCATGTCCCTTCTGAGATTCAAACCCGCGTCACCCAGTGCTGCATTCAGAGACGTTACCACTGAGCTTTCCAGGCTCGCGATTGACGCTTTATGTACTACTATTACCTCAGATAATCACAATTACGTATATAAATTTGATAAGGTTAAAATTGCTATTAAGTGAGAATAAAGGTATTTGAGTGTCAATTTAACAAGTGTGATGAGGGTGTGAAAATTTACAAAAGGAACATATGAGAGTGATTATAGTGAATTAATAAGTAAAGCAAAAGTCTCCGCCGGCTCCGGCGGAGGCGCTGGCAATTCGTCAGTACAACCCCGAACTCTGTATACAGAAAAATTTTGTCCAGTCTCTTATTCTACCTTGGTCTTAACCTCTTCACTAGTCGTTCCCTGTAAAAAAAATTAAATTTTCTTTTTTTAATTTTACTTTTAGTTTGCTTTTGCTTTAATAATTAATTGTTTATTATCACTCTATGTTTTCTTGTACATTTCCACACCCTCTTCACACTTGTTAAATTGACACTCAGTTACATATATCCTCAGTTGTATATAATTAGTAATTAATTAATAATTAATAATTAATATGAAACACACTCTAGTCCTCTTCTATGCTTTGCCCTCATCTTTTCAAACAGTTCATTGCAGTTGCCTGAAAGCTGTTTACGAAAAAACGCGCACACATTTTAGACATTGAAAAACAAGGGTGATTAAAACAACATGGAATGGATTAAATTTACTGTGATGTAATGGGTGAGAAATCAGTTAGCCTAGAGAGTCTCAAATTAAATATGCTGTAGGAAATCAAATCTGAAGACAGTTGACAACACTTTGTAAACAACGATAAGGTTTTTTTAAACGTCTATTTACCCATAAAGATAGTTCACAAAAACAGTAAATAACGCAGTCCTTTAATAAATATTTTTTGTGAACATAGTATAAAATACAATAGACAATGAGACATTTCTATACCAATGGAATAAATTGGAGAATTACTTTTATACAAAATGATTTATGATAAAACAGTTCATACCATCACATTGTGCGTCGGTGGCACAGAGGTAGAGTGCTCGCCGACCACGCGGGTGGTTCGGAGTTCGATCCCTAGCCGACGCACTCCCTTACCACGCTAAGGCAGTAGTAAGACTGGAAAAAAGGAAAGGTTAGGCATGAGGCTAGCAACCCCATCCCGTAAAAATAAACACCACTGCTACAGAAACTTCAAGCCTCCAACTTGAAGCCCTATATTCCACTGGGAACGTAAAGGAATAAATTAATAACATTACATTAAAATATCTTACATTCTGGACCGACGTGAAGAACTTATAAGACCTGGATTTCGCGGATGATTTATGTTTGATGTCACACAAAATCGAAGACTTACAAGCGAAAACCGACAAACTGGTCGAAGAAGCAGCCAGAAAAGACACGACTCCAGGTGAATATAGACAAGACGGAGGTTATGAAAATAACCAACCAACAACAACAACAGCGCCAATCACCATCAACGGGAGGGATTTGAAAGAGGTTACTTCTTTCACTTATCTAGGGAGCATAGTCTCAACTACAGGAGAAACGGACGACGAGGATCTCAAATCGAGAATCGGGAGGGCGAGAAACACATTGATCAACCTGAAACCAATCTGGAAATCTTCGTCACTCAACTCAGCATCAACAACAAAATTCTGATTTTCAATACAAACGTCAAGTCAGTCAGTTCTTCTATACGGATGGATCAGAAACTTGGAGGCGGGTCACAAAGAATATTTCCAACAGCCTGTTGCATATCCTTTATCAACAACTGTCTTCGTTCTATACTCAAGATCAGATGGCCGGAAAGAATCATCAACAAGAAACTATGGAAACGAGCAAAACAAGAACCAATCGCTCAACAAATATGCAGGAGAAAATGGAGATGGATTGGACTCTCGCTGTGGAGGCCTCTGGGTGACATCACGCGTCAGGCCAATGCTCGAGTGGAACCCGAAAGGGAAGAGGCGAGTGGGACGTCCAAGGGTGACATGGAGGAGATCGTGTGAAGAGGAGTTGAAACAGCACGGACTAACATGGATGCAAGTGAAAAGTACAGCAGAAGACATAAACAAGTGGAGACGTGCAGTTGAAGCCCTATGTTCCACTATGAACCCAAGGGAACAATAATATAATAATAAAATATCTTACAACTAACCTCCACAATTCAGTGTCTATTGGTAGTGAGCTTTAAATTAGTTGTCTATCACTGATGTAGTGAGTTATGAAAGAAGGTGAGATGGGCGAGTTCATATTTTTATTAGGCTTTGAAGTTTTAGTAGAATTTGTACAGTCTCCCGCTCCCAACCTTTCCTCTTTTTCGAGTGACTACCACATAGATGAGGTATAGGAGGGCGTCAGCCGGGAATCATTACCCGACCACATGAGTGGTTGCCTAGTATTCTGTACTCAAACCAACAACTCACTAGTTAATTTAGTGAATTTTAATGTCATCAGGAATGTACAATGGGATTTTCTGTTTATTATGATTCAGACAAGAATATTCCGATTATTTCCATTAAAGAGTAATTCTACTGTGAAGATTGTAAAACAACGCTGATTGGCTGAACATTAAATTTCTCGACTATTCTTCCAATTTCTTAAAAAATTTGCTAAATTACTGTTATGCTATATGCGTATTTTCATTAAAATTATTAAACTATGACGATTATATTACTGTGCTACTGAAATGGATTTATAAAGACTATAATAGGCTCTTTTCCATGGGGATACTCCAAATGAAAATGAAAGAACGATTATAAAAAGAAATGTGATCGATTGATATTGACTCAGTGAACTAGAGACTTGCAAAACTGCTTTACAAATGAGAGCAATGAGTGATAAGCATCATATCATCATATGAGTGGAAAGTGTGAATGAGGAAGTTGAACGTGATCAATATATGTGTAATAAATATGATAAAGTGTGCATGAATTACATCAAGTGTATGATTTGAGTACTGTGTTATCAACAGTCAACTTTGAGGGAGATTTAACACTTTTCTGTTTTAGTGTAGTGAGATGAGTAGGGCGTGATAAGTATCAGTACAGTACTCTAACTTACCTTCCTGTTCTAAATCTGAAGAGATAACAAAGTAGCGCTTAATCTGAGTGCACAAGATACTTCAAGTAACTGACGATAAACAGTCATATTCAAGCATACTCGAATTACCACTAAATACTGATGAACCGACATTCTTAAATACTTCTTCTTCTGTACAGGATATACTTCCTATTCGAGAAAGAATAGGCTGACACCTACTGAAAATGTGCCACTTATTAGCTCACGATTTAAAGCCAGGATTATGCATGACATATGGAATGTACTAGCTCTAGATTCCTAAGCACGTTTCAATTTGTCAAAGAATAACCTTCTTCTAACTTGTGAAACAGGTTTAGAATTCCCTGTCATAGCATAATAACGATTCATATCTTAAAATGGTTGTCGGTGAATGCAGTTATTTCTTCATTTAACACCAATATTATGTGATAAAACTGAGACCCATATGAAACGCATCGGAAGACATAAGAGAAGTGATAAAAAACATCCACGTGATTACCAACTTTTTATTAAACATGAAATCTGCTGAACCAAGCTTACTCAGGCATATTTCTCAAAGTTCCATCAATCTGATTGAAGGGTTTTCAGCTTGGCCACATTTTCACCACTGTTAATTGTTCCATTGACTAGTACTGGTGTTCAGTCAGAAAATTAATGAATTTTCAGCCTCGAATAAAGCAACTAACTCATCGAAATAGAAGAGGACTAAAGAAGCTGCTATAAATGGATTTGTTAACAATACAACCATATTGCATAAATTATTTAGAGTACACTTTGAATACGGACAATCCAGATCTATGTGTATCGTTCAAATGAAAAATTTGCTGGTAAACTACTCTGCAGCCTAGTTGACTAGTGAATAACGCTTGTAATAGGGGGTTCAGTGGTGGAATCTTCACCAAACACTTAAGTGGTCGTGGTTCAGTTCCCGGCTGACGCACTCCCAGACCTCCCCTAACCCGCAGTAGTTCAAGTGAAGAGGGAGAGCCAGCTACTCCATCCTGTAATAAAAAAAATCAAAATATCACTGCTAGTAAAGCTTCAAACCTCAAACTTGAAGTCCTGTAATTCACTTGGAACGTAAAGGAATGAGAAAAATAAAAAGGATAGGCAATTTCCATATTAGTACGTACATTAGACTGCAACTGACATTTTACTTTTCAGATGTTTATTATTCCACCAGTATCTTTTATACTGACTATTTTTCCGACTGGAGTTCTTTTCATTCAGTCAGAACAAAAGTATTAAATATTTAACTACCTCTTTGCTAAACTAGAAATTTATCACAGATTGTTACTTCCTTTCACCAACCAAATATTTCACCTTAGATCTGAAACTATACTCATCCATAGTTCAAAGTTTCAAGAAAACAACATTCATGTCATATTTTCCAGGAGTTTCGCCCCAAACTTATACACTTACTAGTAATAATTATATTATTATCATTCCCTTGGGTTCCCAGTGGAATATAGGGTTTCAGTAACACATCTTCACTGTCTTCTATTTGGTGTTGTCCCCTTCTGGTGGGTCCAGGACTGGCCATAATCTCTCATCTCCTCCACGTCAACTTCACACCGACAACCCACTCGTCGCTTCCATTCCTGATTCCACTTGAACTATGGCCGGCATTGCGTCCGATGTCATTCAATTGCCTCTCCAACGTACGCCCTATCCATTTCCACTTTCTCCTACATATTTTTTGAGCAATCAGTTCTTGACTGTTCTGTTGCCAGAGCTTCCTGTTGCTAAATTTTTCTGGCCGGCTGGTCATTTGATCTTCAGTAATAATGCAATATGAAATAATAATATTGTAATAAAATATGAAATAATATCATGCTGATACATCCAATCTCCATAACTTCATTATTTAAGCATCATTTTGCTTCTGGTCTTTATATTTCATTGATTTGTCGTTTTTGATTATCAAAGAAGTAAGTTATAATTAAATTCCAATAGTTTACACGCAATGATAAGTTTTTTGCTTCTTTATCTCGCTAAGCCAGTAAGTAATAAAACTGTTTAAGAAGGAAGGTTGGGCATGAGGCCAACGACTTCATCCCATAAAAATAAACACCACTGCTACCGAAACTTCAAATCTCTAACCTGAAGCCCTATGTTCCACTGGGAACGTAAAGGAATAAAAAAAGTTCACACAGTGATAAGTTTTTCACTTTAGGAATATTTCGAACAAAATTACTGCTCGTGATCACATCAACTGTTGGAATTGTTTGACTTTTTGATTCACACTTTTATGATTTGTAATCATATAGAAATATATATTAGTTCATTTTTGTTCATTCATTTTTGTGTATCCAGAATTATATTCCAGGTTGTTGACAGTTGTGTTAAGCCACCCTTGTTACATGTATCCGGTGTGATCTTAATGAATACAGATTCTTTTATTTGTATCTCTTCCCATTTATTCACCCATACTATCGCTAAATACACTTTCTAATCCTCCATGTGTGTTAGAACATGGCAGACATACTTGACAACTCCTTCAACTATGTATTAGCACTGAACTTATTCCATAGTCAATGAAGTCTGTAGACACCTTGAACTATTTCCTAGGCACATCAGAGGCAATCTGAAGAAACTTCAAAAAATATTGGGATTCGTACCATGTTGAAACCAATGAATTTAATTAGAGATGAAATAAATCAACTAAAATACCCAGTAAAAATTATGGATAAAAATGATGTAATTTACAAAATATCTTGTGCTGAATGTCCAACTAAATATGGGAGTAAAACGTCTAGATCACTGAAAATAAGAATGAATGAACATGAACACCTAACTGAGGGTAATCCCACAAGAACACAAGGTTAAAGTAATTTAGAAAAAAATCGGTCTGATTCAGATTCAAATTATAAGGACAGAACGCTCTTGTTGCCTATGTTAATCCTCGCTATATATATCTCTGCAGAGATCCAGCTTTTCTTTGAAAGTGTTCACTGATGAAGCTGTTACTACTGTATCAGGTAAGGAGTTCCAGTCGTTGACCACTCTGTGAGAGAATCTAAATTCCACACGTATTTTATTCGACGTCGGTTCGAGCACCTTCTTGTTGTGACCTCGTAAATGTATCCTAGAGGGAGAGAAAAAGTTTGAAACGTCAATCCCTAAATCATCCTTTAATATACGGTAAGCCAAAATTAAGTCGCCTCTCCTCCTTCGGTATGATAATGGGAAGAGATTTAAATGCTCCATCCTGTTATCATAAGGAAGGTCTATAGATACATTTGCATGGGACGAAAATCCCAACATTGACTGTGACAAACTTTGCATTCTGAAATCTAATGTGAACAAATGAGAAGAGATACAAATAAAAGAATCTGTATTCATTAAGATCACACCAGATACATGTAACAAGGGTGGCTCAGCACAACTGTCAACAACCTTGAATATAATTCTGGATACACAAAAATGAACTAATATATATTTCTATATGATCACAAATCATAAAAGTGTGAATCAAAAAGTCAAACAATTCCAACAGTTGATGTGATCATGGGCGGTAATTTTGTTCGAAATATTCCCAAAGTGAAAGCTTATCACTGTGTGTGAACTTTTTTTCATTTCTTTGCGTTCCCAGTGGAACATAGGGCTTCAGGTTAGATATTTGAAGTTCTGGTAGCAGTGGTGTTTATTTTTACGGGATGAGGTCGCTAGCCCCATGCCCAACCTTCTCTCTTTAACATTCTTATTACTTACTGGCTTAGCGATGTAAAGGAGTGCGTCGGCCAGCAGTCGAATCCCAAACCACTTGCGTGGTTGGCAAACATTCTACCGCTGTGCCACCGACAATCGTGTAAACTATTGAAATATAATTATAATTTATTTGATCTATTACACAATACCCAAACATTTTAGGTAGTTGGAAGCAATCAGCAGGAAGCCTTGAACCTAGGTTTCGTGCTAGTTGGCACTCAACAGTCAGCAAGGCGTATCTGTAACCATTCTAGGGACACTAGTTCCTTCAAGGACGAATGCCAGCTAACACGAAATCTAGGTCCAAGGCTTCCTGTCGATTGCCTCCAGCCATCTAATATAATCAAATCAATGTGCACCGTGATGGTGAGCTACCTAGAATGGTGGCCACACTGCAAAACTGACTGATAGAATTCAGTCAGCACCAAAGAAAGGACTAGACACACCACACTAGTTAATAGTGTTCAATCAAAATACCCAAACATTTTACTGATATTAATGGAAGAAGTATGTTTGTGATTATATTTTCTGAGATCAGAAACTACTGCTGGCAGATACAATTTATGCTTCTGACTGATAAGTTTATTGTTTGATGTGAACATACAAAGAATCTTTCTTCTGTTATCAAACAGGCTTCTCTGTACTTGAATAAAGATATTTTTATTAACTGACGAAATTTTAGGGGGAAGTGAATAAAATTAAAGGCAAAACAGTCAGCACTT
Source organism: Trichobilharzia szidati (assembly GCA_944472155.2). Taxonomy (NCBI): domain Eukaryota; kingdom Metazoa; phylum Platyhelminthes; class Trematoda; order Strigeidida; family Schistosomatidae; genus Trichobilharzia; species Trichobilharzia szidati. Next base: position 82,537,788 of record OX235274.1, read on the forward strand.
GTTTTCACTACTAAACGATTGTATAAATGCAATATAGACAAATCTGCCAGTGTACTTAACCTAGTAAAAGTTACACTTTTCCCAATAAAGAAGTCATGAGTTACTTTTCATAATAATAATAATTTGCTTTATTCCAGAAACAGTACTAGTGGTACAGTGTGGAATTTTCAGCACATATCTACAATATTTGCATCTAATTTTACAAACATTTAAAAGGAGTATTAAACAAACAAAAAAAGAATAAATCTAAAGACACCAACAGCAAAAAAAACAGGATAAACACAAAAATAATTATAAATGCGAAAAAGTACCAAGAAGTAGAAAGGAAAATAAACAGCATATAATAATAACTCAGTATTGGGTAGTGGAAGCTATGATATGATTATGCATGGTGACAGTAAAGCTATAGTCATACAAGAAGTTATGAAATGATATTTAAGAATGTTTATCGCCAAGATGATCAGTTAATTTGGTTGAAACAACTCTAAACAATCATAAAGTAACATTTCAGGGTTTTTGTTTTGTTTTTTATTGTCAGGTCTAATGCAGTGTTTGTAGTGGTAGTGTGAGTAATCCTGAATGATACAAAAATTTTTAAGGTGGTGACTATGGCGTTCACAACCAATGATTGTCAGTTTAATATTGTCGAAAAGTATAGAAAATAAGAAAAAAACAACCACAAAACTAATAATTACATGATGGTTAATGACAGGACAATTTTGTAATACTCATAGTGCTAATAGAGTCGGAACCAGTGGATACACAATAGAAGGAATATAGTAAAGTACAAAAAAGTAAGCCAATGTTAATAATTTAGGTAGCTAAGTATGTTTGAGAAGGAGTTCACTATAGAATACAAAATAAGAGAAATAAAAGAGCCTAAAATTATGTTGTTAATAACAAAGCAAGTCATAGGTTTCACGCTTAACATTGTCTCTGTCGCTTAGAACATGGGCCAAGTATGGTATCGTTGAGTTCCTGTACTTGGTTGTACGAGCATAGATTATTTTATACTGATTTCTGGTTTTACTTGATGAGATACAAGGCGAGAGTTAGGAATAGAGGGGGTGTTGGGGGTCAGAGAGTATGGTTTTAGACCATTTTTCGCATGTATTCAGATGCCTATCAACTAAAGTAGTGACGAGCTGACTGAGTTTTACACCAATAGTCCTACTGACCACCTTCAACATCCTTCTCAAGATGGTATAGTCCTTTCTCAGTAGACCAGGAAAGACTAACGGGGAGCAGTAAAGTAGAATAGGTAAGATACAAGAGTTGACAAATTGTGAAAGTAGAGTTTGGGTGATTCCAGATTGTCTAAGTTTCTTAATGTAGTAGGTTAGGCAGAACACTTTCTTAGAAATCGTTAGGATATGAGATGGCCAAGTAAGTTCAGAAGATAGAACTAGACCGAGGTATTTCGCATTAGACTTAGTTTCAAGTTTAGTCTCCTCAATGCAGCAGGCTTCATGAGAACTTACTAGTGTTTGTAGATCTCGTTTATGCCTAAAGGAGAAGTCAATAGCCTGATATTTTGAGGGATTCAGCATAAGGCGATTTAGTTTAGACCACTGACTGACGTCTGACAGGAAGCTATTTAATTTGAAACAGTCTGACTGAAACTTAATGGGAAACGATACAGACAGGTCAGCTGCATATTTGACGAAGTTGATTTCATCTGAGAGAGGTAAATCATGTAAGAAGGAAAAGAGAAACTGAGAGAGAACAGCACCCTGAGGAACTCCAGCTTCAGTAAGCAAAGGAGAGGAAGATACACCATTATATACCGTTTACTGCATCCTAATAGAGAAGTAAGAGTGTAGCCAGTTGATAGCCCAGGGCTCAGTTTGTGTAAGGCTAAGCTTGTTTAACAATAGGCCTCTAGGTACAGAGTCGAAAGCAGATGTATAGTCAAGGAACGTACAATGGACAAACTTGGCCCCTTTGTCTAAGGAGGATACAATGTTGTGATGAAACACAGCAGCAGCGTCCAAAGTACTTCTAACCTGTTTGTAAGCAAACTGCTTTGGATCGTTTGACAAACTTAGGGAGGGAACAAGTTTTTGTAACAATAGTTTCTCCATTAGTTTCAAAAAAGGAGAGGTAATAGCGATAGGTCTAAACTTAGAATTATTTCCAGAGCCTGACTTGGGTACAGGGATGATTTTAATATTTTTCCACAGAGAAGGTACAACATTATTAGAAAAAGAAGTATTAAAAATGTTTGTAATTGGGTTGCCTAAAATATCAGCACATTTCCTTAGGACAATGGCAGGTATACCATCAGGACCTAGACTCTGGGAAGGTTTAAGAGATTTTAAACATTTAAGAACATCAGAAGTTTTAAAACTATTAAAGTCACTGGTCATGTCATTTGTTACATACTTCTCTAGTAAATTGAAATACATACAAGTAAAATAATTCCTAATATCTGAGATTGAAAGATTTGAAATATGAAAACTGAACACTTTAAAAGAGTTCAACAAAACATTTGATTGTAGTTTATTATCATAATGGCATTTTAGTTATTTTCATATTTTTTTTATGGGACTGTAAAATATTAGGATATCCAATTAACTAAGTTATAAGCTTGTAGAATAAATATCTTCTGAGAATTTTGTTGATTTACTTTCAAATCAGAATCTATCAGACAGTCTCCGAATCTCAGAGATATTGAAATCTGGAGGTAAGTCAAACAGAAATATACCCGTATGACTAAATGAGATTCGTAACACTCTCAATTCATTAGAAACTACTTATGCAAAAATCTGATCGATTTTTCAGTATTATTATGCAGTAGTTTTTGACTAATGTATGCATTTACATTTTAGGTTGTCGTATATCTTCATTATTTCTGTCCTTCTGGTTACTGGTTCCATGAATATGTCCAATAGTCAATATCCGGAATATCTATCGCGGAGAATAGCAAGTGAATGTACCACCAGCTGTCTTGAAGAACAAAACGCATCCCCGGAGTGTATTGAAGACTGTACACGTAGAATAAAAAAACGTGGTAAATTCTTCATGTTGGGCTAATATCTTGTGAAAATCCAATTGGCCATCCAGTAATAAAATATACTACCAAAAAACAATTGTTGTACAAGATGCATGCTTAGAAAACAAACAAAAACTGTTAAATACACATGAATTCTAATAAAATGTGACACTTTCTTGATCTTCGAAGATAAGAATAACAGTTTTAAATATTTAATAATTGGCTAAGGAAGCCGGATACTGAAGATACATCTATGGTATAATTTACTTTATGGCAGATTTTATTCCTGCTATAGCGTGTCACTACGCAACGCACATAGTTCAGGTGATGGCGCTTAACCTTATAAAATGCTGAGTTTAAATTATTATTGGTGAAGACATATTCAGAGGGGAACATAGGTCTTCACTGCCACTTCTCCATTTCACTGTGTTCTCCTCTGTATTTTAAAGGACTGACCATAAGCTTCCGTCTCCTCCTCATTTGATATGCTCCATGTCACTCTCGGACATCCAACTCACTGTTTCCTTTTGAGGCCCACTCAAAGTCTACACCCGTATTGTCGTTAAATGGTCTCCCCCGTGTGTGCCCAATCCATCTTCCCTTCCGTCGGAATATTTGTCGGGCAAAAGGTTCTTGGTTGGTTCATTGTCAGAGTTCCTTTTTTCTAATCTGTTCCTCAGTATACAACGAAGACATCTGTTGATAAAAGTCTGAAACCTGTCGGAAATGCTGATGCTGATGCACCCACCAAGTCCCTGAAGCATAAAGAGGATGTGACCAATTTGATATTAGTGTTGAAAATCCGGATGTTGTTTCTTATATTGAGTGTTGTAGAAATCCGCACTGATTTCACAATGATGAAGGTCAGTCTGATGTTTCTATTCCTGACTGGCTTTGAGATCCTCATCTACGCCATCGCCTTCATTTGAGAAAACGCTGCCTAAATAAGTAAGACAACCGACTTCTTTTAGATTTCTACCTTAGATGGTGCGTGGTGTTTGTTTTTCTCCGCAGTTCACTTAAGCCAACTCTACGGCTGTATGTCGGTTCCAATCTCCTCCTCATACGATCTCCCCTACGTCATTTTCTCAACCCAACGTTTCGCTTCCCATTCAAGCCAGTAGGCTTCCGGTTAGTTCCTTGCTAGAGTTCCTTGTTACCAATCGCTTCTGACTAGTCACCTGGTCTTCCGTACACAGTCAGCGAAAAAATCTGTCAATGAAACTCTGCAGCAGCCTGTCGTAAATCCTTCTGCTGAAACATTCACTCCATATGGAAGCACTCACTAATTTGAAATCAATGTTGAGTTCCTAATTTTCTTCCTTATGTCAAGTGCAGTACATGTCCACACAGATTTTGGAATAATAAAGGTCTGCCTCGCTTTTCCTATTTGACGCTGATTGAATATGAGATCCGCCTCTGTGCCACCCTCTATAGATGAAATGGTGTTGCCTAGATAAGCGAAAGGAATGATGTCATTTAGATCTGTTACTTTGATAGTGTATGGCGCCTGTCGTTTCTGGTGGTGGATGGTTAGCTCCATCACCTCTGTGTTTCCTATGCTCACTCGAATGGCTGTCTTCGATGACATACCCATCCTGACAAATTGTTGCTGCCCACCTATAGATCACCGAGATTGTCTGACACTAGACACAAGTCTTCCAGGAAGTTGACGTCTCCTACATTCACCATACTAGTTCAGCGTAATCGTGTATTCTCTCTACCACTCTCTTCCCCTCTTTCTCTCTCTCCATCTGTCTCTTTACCTGCAGTCTTCCACATGACCCACTCCATCACATTCACGGAAACCATCGTCAATAGTAGGCACCCCCAACTTACTCTCATCTTCATTTAGCACAATTCGCCTCCGACAGATATCTTCACTGAAATCATATACATTTACAAAATGAGACTTTCAAAGCAACATACTGCACTAAAGCAAACTATGACACCACATTGCAACTATCACACTGGATACTTCTACAGAACAGAATATTACCGACTTACAAAACAAAATGAAGTGTCCGAATTATGTTGATGCTAGGAAATGTTTACAGTCTGATCAGGAACTGAAGTGAATGCTTGACACTTTTCATATATATATATATATATATATATAATCACTTCGTAGTTCTTTCACAAAAACCTGTACTCAGCAAATGAGAGTAGGTAAATGGTCAGTCATTCAATTCTTTATTATTCTTGACACACTTCATAAGTATTAGTTATATACCACCACTCTTAGAAATAATGTGTAATCCCATACACAAGCTATGCTTATCATTTTGCGACAGATATTAAGAATGAATTTTATTTAGTTCAAATTCATAATTAAGTATCGAAATACCAAATACCTACATCACACATCCACGGATTCGTAGTCTCAGAACATGCGTTAAGAAAAATTCAGGTCATTTGTGGAAATGTATTCTAGGTGAGTAATGAGCAGCTAACTAATTTCCTCTATACTTTACAGAGTATCAGTTACCAAGCAGCAACGATGAATGAGATTAATCTTCAGTCGAATCAAGCAGTGTATCATTGTAACGGTTAAACACGATGAGAATTGAGTTGAGAGTGTAGGTGTTAAGTAGACTGCATGCTTCAAGGAGTTTTACACCGTCTTAGTTTCAAATCATACGTGAAGCATAGATGTTAGAATCAACTTCATGTCGAATAATTTAGAAAACTTTGTCATGGGTGAAGCAAATCACACAAAATGGAATACCGGTATTCAAGAGTTGAAATAAGAATTTCACCTGGATCTAACACACTCCTTCCACAAACGACACTGTCAGCGCATATTTGATGAGAATGTTTCATCACATAAACAAATACATGCGGTTTTCTGGTTTATATACTCATAAAATTCAACAGTCTGCAGGGCAGTTCTGTTATCCTCATCAATTAAATAATTTATTTGATTACTCAGAACCGCTTCATGCAGATAAACAACGGCTTTTAAAGTTATCATGTATAAGGTGGGATTTTTAATTCTGGTTGACTGTGATCAGGCTATCAAAAATAGTATTTCATTACGAGACGTTGACGAAAATAATATTCTGTACTTTGATTGGACACTAGTAACTAGTGTGGTGTGTCTGGGTTTTTTGGTGCAGACTGAATTCTATCAGTCAGGTTTGCAGTGTGGCCACCATTCTAGGTAGCTCACCATCACGGTGCTTATTGATTTCATCATGTTAGAGTCTGAATAGCTCATTTGTGGTAACGTCTCTGACTGCATCACTGGGTGACGTGGGTTCGAATCTCACGGGGGATATGAGTTCTTTCAAGGTTGCAAATACGCCTTGCTGACTGTTGAGTGCCAACTAGCACGAAGCCTAGGTTCAAGGCTTCCTGTGGCCGAATGTCTACAACCATCTAATATAAAATTCTGTTTTCCATTCATTAGGAAATATCAATTTTTATTTGTAATCAGGATGCAGAGTAATTTCAAAGCCTTCCATCATACTTTAAAATAGATGACATTCAAGGTATAGGTAGCTTTTAAAAGGAAATCATTCTGAAGCCACACATGAGCATAGGTACTTCGGTAACCGAAAAGATAAACATTTCCAAATCTAATGAGAATTTAGTTCTTATTGAAGATTAGGACATTTCGAGGAAACAAATAATTTCATAGTAATAATGAAGAGAGCCAATCGATGACAGGACACACTAAAAGCCGACCATTAGATTGATGTGAGAACGGAAATGGTCTCCACATATGTGAACATCAACTACAGGATGTATTTGGTTATTATTTGGTTATTTTTTTCGCATCACCTTGCCTCTTGAGACCATGACAACTGTATTGTCTAACTATATAAAGGTTAGTGGGGTTGATTAATGCTTATGTGAATTATCTACTGACATTAGAATTATGCTTTAGGCATTTTATGATTTTGCGACCTTATCATTTCACTTCCTTTTGTTCATCGCATAAATGATGTGATTAAAACAGGAAGCTTCATAAAATCACTAACCCTTCTCATGTTTTGAAATGTGTCATGTAACATTTAGACCACATACTAATGACGAAATGAATTTTTGAATAAAACCAAAATATTCAAGTATTGGTTTGTAGGAATTTGATTGACTGGTTACAGGATCTTATCATGAGCTGACATTGGTTGGAGAACCATTGGAAAACCTGAGAGTACTGGAATGCTCTTTCGTGCTGCTTTGGGATTCTTTGGCATTACGCACCCACCCTAGTGGGGTTCGAACCCAGGACCTTCTGGTTACAAGGGTAGCTCGTATACCATTAAGCCACAGCTGTCCAGCACTCCCAGGCTTTCCAATGGTTCTCTAACCAACGGCAGCTCATGATGAAATCCTGTAACCAATCAGTCAAATCCCTACAAACCAATACTTGAATATCACTGGCGATTTGCCGTATTCAGACAGGTAGTTAACTGGGTTTTAGTGGGAAGTCGTGACCAGTAGGGTGCAGCAGGTCAGGTGTGAGGACAAATACTCGCCGAAGACATTGGCTAGCGGTCGCGCTATGTCGTGAATTGGCAGAAGCTAGAATTCACGGGCTGGCTATCGGATCGAGTCCCAGTAGCTTAATGTTCTACGAGTTCGCCTTGTCATCAGGAAGTTCACTGTTCAAACCCCAGTAGGGTGGGTTAGTAATGCTGAGGAGTGGAAAACTAGGCTGACTAAACAGCTGTCCAGTACTCCCAGGTTATACAATGATTCTCTAACTGATGTCAGCTCATGATGAAATCCTAAAACCAAAATAATTATTTCAGCGTCAATGTTTCAGGGTTAAATTATTTTTTTATTCAAACTAGAAAATAGTTGTCACCATGAGAAACAAATACTATGAGAAAAACAGTAACGATTTCAGGCATTTACTAAAAACAACAACATAAAAAGGCCTTAGTTAAGAATTTGATTAAACTCACTTAACGCATATGTACAGCGGACATTATTACGGAAAGAAATTCCGCCATTTCTAAAATACTATTAAATGATAGTTAACCTTTGAAACTCAATAAACGACAAACAAAATACCCCTGTAATTTAATCAGACTAAAAACAGATATTATTATACTGTTATCATTCAAGGGTGATTCTCAAAGTCTGATCAGCGGGCAAAGACAAAACCGGACACTCCGTAGACGATATTCATAGATGCAATGAAACTAATGTTCTCCAGTAAATTCTCAGAATGTTTGAATCATGATATCATATCCCAGAGCGTTCATTAACCTACTTGGATCTCATATTGTACATTTAAGGGGTGGGGCAATCAGTGTGAGCATCTCTAGGCTACTTAACACATTCTAAAGATGATGTAACAACGAATCAAATTATCTGACCCTAGCGGATATGTTATGCAAACATGCAAAAGTTTCTTCAACACCCATCAAGTGCGTTTTAATAAGTTATAGCCAATTAAACTCGCTTCATTATCGTTTCTTTGTACCTGAATAATAATAATAATAATCTACTTCATTCCAAAAACAGTACTTATAATACAGAATAGAATTCTCAGCATTTATCACAATATTGCATCTGATTTACTCAAAATATAAATAAAATTAAAAATTAAAACGAAATTAAGCGGAGGAATTTGTCCACATTTACGATATGAAGTCAAAAATATTCGAAGCACGAATTGAGATTATTAAATATATAATAATAACAATAATAATAATAACAGTGAGTTTGTTTCAAACGGTATTGTCGATTCAGTTTGGAAACTTTAGCATGTTATAGATTATTGGATCTAATGTTCTGTTGATATAGTATAGTGAGGGGAAACACAAAATTAACAGTTATAATACAGCTTAAATTATGTCCATACTTATGAAAAATAAATAAAACAAAAAATTGAGAGGATTATAAGTATAAGAAATATAATAACAATAAAGTTTGATGTTGTAAGGGTGGAGGAAATGGATTATTTAGTGGTGCAAAGAAGGTTGGTTAGTTCATGCCTAACACTATTTTCATCACATAAAGTACGTGCTAAATATGGTATAGTGGAATTTTTATACTTAGATGTACGTGCATAAATTCTTCTGAACAGACTTCTTGTTTTACCTGAGGAGACACAAGGTTGGAGCTGCGGGTAGAGTGGGTGCTCACAGTCTGACAAAATTCCTTTAGCAAATTTGTTGCATGACATCAAGTGCCTATCCGTGACAATGTCAACGATATGGCCCAATGGGATACCACTCGTTCTACTGACAGTCTTAAGAGTTCTACGAAGTATGACATAGTCTTTTTTAAGCAATCCAGGAAAGAATAAGGGTGAACAGTAAAGAAGAATAGGTAAAATACACGAGTTGACAAACTGTAGGAGGAGTGGTTGGGTTATGCCTGAGTGCCTCAACTTCTTAATGTAAAAAGTCAGACGAAATATTCTTTGAGAAATCGCTAAGACATAAGAGGACCAGGATAGGTCAGAAGAAAGAATTAATCCAAGATACTTAACTTCAGACTGGGTTTCTATATCAGTATCATCAATTTTGCAAGGACCATAGGAACCAACGGCTTCATTTAACTTTCGTTTACATCGGAAACTGAAGTTAACAGTCTGACATTTGGAAGGATTAAGTTTAAGGCCGTTAGACGAAGACCATTTGCTAATTCCTGATAGAAAGCTGTTCATCTTAGTGCAGTCTAGCTGGGAGTTAACAGACATTGAAATAGTTAGATCATCGGCATACTTAACAAAGTTCATTTCATCAGAGTGAGGCAAGTCATGCAAGAAGAAATAAAACAGAAAAGGAGAAAGAACAGTGCCTTGAGGGACACCAGCCTCAGTAAGCAACGAAGTGGACGACTTTCCCTGACATACAGTGTACTGATTTCTTCCTGAGAAATACGAACGCAGCCATTTGACAACCCAACAGCCAGTTTGAGTTTCAGCAAGCTTGTTTAACAAAATGTCCCTAGGTACTGAGTCGAAAGCAGATGTGTAATCTAGGAAGGTGCAGCGAACGAATTTAGCCCCCTTGTCTAAGCTGGAGACAATGTTATAATACAGGACTGCAACTGCAATCAGCGAAGGTTTGAATTTCCTCAAATATTTGGTCTTAATTGACTTTATATTACATGCTGTAGACGAACTCTGTATTTAAATCAGATGTTAAGTTTGGCTGTTTAATCAGCGTTTTTAAACAGGTGGAATATCTTTCGTGGCATATGCTATATTATGCGTAAGAATATTTCGCAATAGTTTTTATCCTCATCCGACCCAGTCATGAAAAGATTTAAAACTATATAGGTTCAGAAACTAATTTTTATTACATAAGACCATCTTGGTAACTCGTTATCAGTACCAAGAATTACTTATTTTCAAGTACTGGTTTGTAGGGATTTGACTGACTGGTTACAGGATTTCATCATGAGCTGACATCAGTTAGAGAATCATTGGAAAAACAGCCATAGGGATAACTGGACAGCTGTTTCATCAGCATAGTTTGGGACTCATCAGTAGTACTCACCCACACTACTGCAGTTCGAACCCAGGACCTTCTGGTTGCAAGGTGAACGAGTTAGTAAACCAGTAAGCCACTGGGAGCCAATTTAATGGCCAGCCCATGAATTCTTACTTCTGCCAATTCATGAGGTAGCGTAACCACTTCGCAATGTCTTCTTCGTTGAGTTACTGCCTCACCTTCAACCTGCTGAACCCTGCTGGTCAAGGCTTCCGTCTAGAACCACAAGTCACTGCCTGAATGGGGCCAGTCGCTAGTGAGCATCAGATGAATTTTTAAGTATTGGTTTTACAGGGATTTTGTTTGATTTGTTGGAGGATTTCATCATCAGCTGAAAACCAATACTTGAAAACTTTCAATATAAGTTTAAGTATTTTAGTCTTCTAGATTCCTTTCAGGTTGAAAGATTACCCAAAACCATTTAAACTATCTTTCTTGAAAACGACATTTTCTTAATCTAAATTTATACCTCAGTTCACTGCATATTTTGGGAAAGAATTACATTCATGCTCAATTTTAAATACAGCATTTCTCCTGTAAAATAAACATAAGTGATTAGAGAAGGAATGTGAAGAATAGGAATTAATTTTTCAGAGCTCAGGGTTTTCTTTGTGAATAGCAAGCCCTACCACTGTAGGCAAAAGATGTACCCGGGAACCTTTCGACCAACCTTGCCTTACCACTTTATACATCTCCCTGAAAGACTTTTCTTTTGATGCAAAACGATTTGTAAGAACAAGATGCTCTATAATTGGACGATTTGTTCACCAAGTTTCTTCTGGTGACAGCCTAATTGTAAAATGTTCTTGGAAACATGTATTACAGCCTAGGTACTTAGCTCCACAGGAGCGAGTGAACTGATGTGTGCACATAGATGCTGTCAACAGTGGAACATTGTCTTTGACTTGCTGATTAATAAGAGGTTGAGTGGAGATGGTGGGACGTAAAGCTGCAGTGAAGAATGTTTTCCGAATTGCTCTCGATAATCTCGTCTGTTGTGCCACCTTTGAATTTCAGGTTTACAACTAAATTTTTCTTCGGTAATTCTGTGGATTATCCATGTTACATTTTGTATGTTTGTTGATGACTGCTGGAGGATAACTACTCTGAATCAGAGTGTTAAGGAAAGATTTCATTTCTCTGTTCAATGTGTCTTCCGTATATATACGACTGATTCTTGCGAGAATGGATTTGATGATGAGCTTCATATATCTACTTAATGGAAGTTAGCCAATTGCTCATTCCAATAGTAATAGAATCTTGACTGTTGGAAACACTTTCAGTAAACACTGAGTTTTTTCAGGAGCTCTCCAATGAGCCCACTCTGCTTGAAATGAAAAAATAATAATCAAACTGGACTTCGCCGATGATATATGTCTGATTTCCCACAAACTGGAAGACAAGCAAGTGAAAAGCAACAAGTTGGCAGAGGGAGCATCCAGAGAAGATAAGACTTCAGGTGAACATAGATAAAACAGAGGTGATGAAAATTCCTGGGCAACACCAACAACAGCAACAACAACAACTGACAACAATCAGCATAAATGGGAGGAACCTGAAAGAAACAACCTCCTTTACCTACCTGGGAAGCATCGTTTCAACTACCGGCGGAACTGACGAGGATATCAAAGCAAGGATCGGAAAAGCAAGACAAGCTTTCACTACTCTCAAGTCTGTGTGGAGGTCAACAGCACTCAGCATGAAAAATAAGATCCGGATTTTCAAATCCAATGTGAAGTCAGTGCTACTATACGGATCAGAGACTTGCACTGCGCGTCATAAAGAGCATCTCAAACAAACTACAGACCTTCATTGACAGTTGTCTTCGCTCAACACTACTCAAGATCAGATGGCTGGCTAGAAAAGATCAGCAACAGGGAGGGATCTCTGAAAGCGAACCAACGCAGCAGGAACCGATTGTGAAACAAATATGCAGGAAGAAATGGAGATGGATTGGCTGGCCATACTCTGAGGAAACCATCAAGTGAGTGACATCACTAGACAAGCCATTGCTCGAGTGGAACCCGAAAAGGAAGCGGCGAATTAGTTGGTTGTCAGTGCAAGGGTGACTTGGAGGAGGTCATGTGAAGAGGAGATGAAAAAGTGTGGACAGACTTGGAGCCAGGTGAAGACTCTAGCAGAGAACAGAACGCAATGGAGACGCACGGCTGAAGCCCTATGTTCCTCTAGGAATTAAAGGATACAATAATAATAATAATAAACTGGTTATTTCAGTTGTAATTAAAAGTAACCGATTTCCCTTAAAATACAGTTCACAAAAGACAGGCACCGTCCTTGAAACCGTTTGTTAAACTGTGCAACTCTTTGGGCTGTTGTTGTTACTGTTATGCTCACTGAATTATCTCAATAACTGTATATGTATGATTATCTCAAATGTAAAAATACGTTTGTATTTAGGTTGCTGTGTCCAAATGAGACTTTAGAAAACAATGCATATTATTTGTTCAGCTGTTCTATCCATTTAGTTTAACAAACGTCTACTCTTGTTTATTAGACATTTTTATGTTGCATACGCTTCTAACTTCTAACTTAAGCATAAACTCCTCAGGATAAAATTATATTGTATTATTCGCTTCAAATACTTCATTGTTTAACAATATTTGATCAGTTACTTTACTTTTGAAAAAGAATATAAAACTCTGTAAGATATAGAAGTAACGATAACTGATAAATATATGCTATACAACATCTTGAAGTGACGTTGCATACTTCAGGGTTACAGGAAGGAAAAAAATAAGTCTCTGCTTAACCATCAAAAATTTACCGATTAATTCTTAAGTTGAAAGTTAGTGTCATGCTATCAGAAGTGTAACATTATTTTGGAACTTTTCTTTTTACACAAAACATCTATACTGATGAAGTATTCTTGAGTAGAAATTTTATTTTAATGTAGAGATAAATTCATCGGTAATCTTTAGGAGATCAAACATACTTATCTGTGTTTTCTAACAATTATTTCCGTCTTGTATTCACTTGCTCAAGTTTCTACACTTGTGTGATCCTTCAAGTCTTCCGTTATGCTCCGTCTACACTTAACTACACATTTTTCTGCTTTAAAACTTTTACTGAATGGTAAAAAATATCAGAGATAAAGTATGTAACGAAAATTTCTTCACTGGAGTAAAATTTTACAGCAAAACAAATAACAGAATATGGAAATATATATATGCAATGGTCAGTAGTGTACGCATTCAAATTCACGTAGATACAAACATAAAGATACAAAAATGATACTAACGGAGGTATATTTGATGATTTTAGTAGGTCGTTTTACATGACCTTATTAGCTGTTAGACTCAGTAGGAGGACAAAGTAACATCTCACAACTATAAATATTTCAATAAGCAACGATGACAGACTTATCACTCTGAGTAATAAAGATACACTCTTACCATCCACTAGAAGGCTAAATATTTCAGAAGGAGCAAACATTTCCTGAAAGTGACCTACTTTAATGGATCTGTTGCACTCTTAACAACTGCAACAGTTAATCAAATAAAACAATTACTTCTCATACTGATCAGTGCTGAGCTTATTCAAATAAAATGAAGTATAATAAACCATCGGTAGTGAAACGCTGAGACATTTGGTTTAAACATGGAACTTCATTTTCAAATCAATGGGTAATACCTTGGTGTTTGAACAAATGAATACACTGTCACTAGAATAAAAATGCATTCCGATGATGAGTCATACTGAAAAATAAATGTACTTAGATAGCTGGAGGCAATCGACAACAAAGAACTAGACAAATCCCACTAGTTACTAGTGTCCAATAAAAATACCCACCACAGTCCTACAGGAGGTCATTCCCGAGCCCGAATAGCTCATTTTTGCTAACGTCTTCGACTGCAGCACTTGGATGAAGCGGGTACGAATTTCAGAAAGGACATGAATAACTTCAAGGTTGAGGATACGCCTTGCTGACTGATGAGCGCCAACGAGAACGAAACCTAGGTCCAAGGCTTCCTAACGATTGCCTCCAACCATATAATATCAACAATTCAGAGTGTACCGTGATGGTGAGTCACCTACATTGATGCCCACTTTGCAAACTAGACTAATATGATTCAGTCTCTATCAAAAAAAGGACTAGACGTATTACGCTAGTCACTGACCAGTCTTCAGTCAAATTAATTCATAAAATTTTACAATTGAGATATACATTGGAAAATATTGAACTTAAACAACTGAGACAATCAAATAGGAGCTGAGTATTTACATGTCGTAGTAATAAATAAAAATGAAGTATACCCTGGATGGATGCAATCTGACATCTAATCAACACAGACTAAGAAAGCCAGTGATAACCGGAAATCACTAGACACTTATCGCCTTCTATCTTGTAGATGATATTCAACAGCAGTAGTTCATCATCACAATCTTATACTGATTCTTTATGCAGTATCACAGACATTGTTGTTCAAGGATCACTACCAAGAATGGATTAAAACCAACTATCTTTTGCTTAATATTTTTATTCTATTACAAATAAATTAGAAGAATAGAATAAGTTACCAATCTGTATTATTAGTGGGCTGATTTGTTAGATATAGCGTCATGTATAACAGATACAATTGTTTTTTGTTTCTTTTCACCCTCATCTGAAACCATAGTAACCACCTGAACGACTAGTCTAACAGTCTAGTCATTCTGAAATCTATCTGACTTTATTAATCTCTGATATATGTATATATGAGAATGGAAAGATAACACTGAAGAGAACGTGACCACTTGTTAATAATATTCTGTGCACTGATAGTTCACCTGACAAACTGTCAACTGACAACAGAATGCTTAATCTGTTAACACCTTACTTATTCAAATATTGACTTAATAATTTATGATTATTCAAGTGTGAAATTGTAAATATCACGTACTCGACTATGCATAACAAGTTGACAGTTTCAATGTTTTCTATCGAGTACTTCCTTCTCACATTCTGTCTCATTTCTACAAGTAGTAAAAAAGCATGAAAAAGTGATCGTTTGAGTCGCGACGTAATATAATAAAGTTTGTAATTCACACTTATTATTATCTAAGAAATATTCCAGTCTACTCTGTGTTAAACCTGAGTGATTTACCCTGGATTTTTTGTAAAGAAAGACTACAATGCGAAAAGGTATGAAATTTCGTGAACTTTTTCATTTGTTATATATGACTATTTCTGCTGATTGTTATATGTGCTCATTTATTTGAGTATAATTTGTATCACTTACAAATTGCACTATTATCTGACCAATAGAGTGTGTAACCAACAATATATGTGAATGTATTGAACAGAACTGTGAACATTTTAACGGCACTGTTTAGTGTAAAATGATTATAATCTTCTACGAAAACTTGAAATTCTAGTTTGTTAATTGATATGGTATATTTAACAGTATTGAGGTTAGGTGTCGAGTGTCAGCAAAAGAAGTGAAGTGAACCGATGAGATTGTGAAGCTACATCGATTAAGACGACCAGGACACATGTTATGCATACTGAACCACCAACACCTTCCTCACAGAACAATGTCAACTGAAGTGATCAACTTGGAGAAGAGTTAGAAGCGGTCAAATCAACACCTGGTATCAATTCTTGAAGTCTTTTTGTGATGATTATTTGTAATAGTAGTGTTTGTATTTCGCAATCACCGAAATACAGGAATTCAACCAAAAACACAGAGAGGGATGATTTTAGGAATTTGTGTTTGGCGGAATTATATTCCAAATCATATAAAAAATATATTAACAAACAGCAGTAAGTATTTAAACAATACAGAGATAGAAATTGTCAATCACCACTTCCGCCACATGTCGAATGTCTCTTGCGTATTGATAATGAGGTCTCGGTTTGCTTGCAAGTCTCTGGGATCTTCTAACTGATTCTGTGGTATCATTTTCATCAGTATCATCTGGACTTATTTCTGAATTATCTGCAAAATCAGGATTAGTTGCGGAATCATTAAAATTATAATCGTAACGACCTACTTCATTTATTTTCACTTGATCCAGGTGTCTGTTATGAACTGAATGATCTTTGATGTCTAATATCTTCACCATTCGATTTCCCATTTTTGTAGTATGATTCCAGCAGAAGGTCTATAGTCATTCCCTCTGTAATAATGTACATCAGAAGTCGTGGACATCAGATTCTTTCTGAGAATTCGAGATTTGAATAGTTTAGCAGGACTTTCATGGGTACTTGTATGCTCCGCATTGCAATATTGAAGTAGGAAGTTATCTACACATCTCTCTGGTTCGTCGAAATTCGTAGGACTCATTGATGCTATGGCAATTTTTGATGTTCATACAAAATTTTCTGCCAACCCGTTAGACTGAGGATGACGTGGTGCTGTGTACAGATGACGGCAACCTATATTTTTAAGCCAATCATTGAAGTTCTTCTCAGTGAAATGAGTGCCATTATCAGTAACTAAGACATCCGGAATTCCTTCTCGACTAAGAACTTTCCTCAACGCTCTAAGAGTGAATTTCGCGTTAGGACTATCTCTAATTACAGCTTCTGGCCATCCAGAATAAGAATTCACAATAACTAGGGCATAGTATGAATTTAAGAATGGACCACAGTAATCTGCATGAATACGCTGCCAAACCTCACAAGACGTAGGCCACGGTTTCCACGACAACTTTCCATCGGACATCTTTCGTTAATGTCAGCATCGATTTCCGGCCACCAACATGTTAGACGTGCTAACGATTTCATCATATCAGCTCCCAGATGAGCAGAATGAAGATCATCCAAAATCGCAGACCTTAATGTCGGAGGAATAATAATTCTGTCATTCAGACATAGAAATCCTTCAGGATGGACTGAAATCTCATCTCTTCGCTTATAAAAGTCCGAAAATCTTCGCTTACACTGAATATTCAGACTTCTTTTTTGTATTTGTAATGCATCCGTAATATTTCCGAGTGTCATTTGTAAGTCGAACTCTATCTACAGGTAACGGCTAGACTAACAAACAACTAGTGTCATTAGCAGCATTTTCAAATATTGAGTAGTGAGATAAGAAGTCTGCATAAGGTATTTCCTAAGCCGATCTGTGTTCAATAGTGTAATCATATGCACTTAGTTCTAAACGCCATCTTTGAACCATAGCAGCAGATGATGTATTCAAAGATTTTTCTGGATTGTAAATGAATTTCAAAGCCTGATGATCAGTAACTATGTGAAACTTAGTACCAAAGGGATACTTGTGCAAGCGTCTTATTGCCCATAAGACTGCTAGAGCCTCTTTCTGGGTTTGTGAGTAACCTTGTTCACTTTTACTTAGACGTCTTGAAATACAAATAACAGGTTGTCCATTTTGCTCAAGTACTGTAGCTATACCCGTAGGAGAAGCTTCTGTAGTGAGAACGGACTTATCTTTCGATGAAAAAGGTTTTAAGAAAGCTTGTTTATTAAGAAACTCCAAAGTTTTTCGTAAGATATCCTCATGTTGTTGTTCCTACTTAATTTGTTTATCAGAGATAACAGTTGAGTGAAATTGTGAATGAATCTGGAGGAAAACTGAAGAGCACCAATCCATGATCTCAACGACGACATATTATTAGGTGACGGTGCTTGAATGAGAGGTGCCAAACGACTAGCACTAGGTCTGAAACCCTCAGAGACAACTGTGTATCCCAAGCATGATACAGACGACAAAGTAAAATGACATTTAGATGGATTAACAAGAATATTTTTATCACAGAAACGCCTGAACAGTTTTAAAAGACGTTCATTATGCAATTCGATGTTCGGACCATGAATTATAATGTCGTGTTGTTAAGACTCAACACCATCTAATCCATCTATCATCTGATTAATTACTTTTTGAAATATTGCAGGTGAAACCTTTAAACCAAAAGGCAAGAACTTATACTTGAACAGTCCAAATGGAGTATTAATGGTTGTTAATGCACTAGACGCTTCGTCAAGAGGAATTTGCGAATAAGCATCTTTGAGATCTATTTTGGAAAAGTATTTTGATCCATGTAGCTTGTAGAGAATGTCTTCGCTTTCTAGCGTAGTGCAACTTTGCTTTAGTAGACGGCTATTGAGTGTAAGGCGGTAGTTACCACAAATTTTCGGTGATTTTCCATCAGCCTTGAGTGGCGTCACAATGGGAGTAGCCCAATTCGAAGATTCAAATGGCAGCAGTATGCCCTACTCAACCAACTTGTCTTACTCTTTCCTAACCACATCTCGAAAACCATATGGAATTAATCGGTGCTTCAGGAAGATAGGATTACCCTCTATTTCAAGATGGATGGGCTGAACCTTTGAACATTGGAGGACTAATTCTCTGAACAAAGATTCATCAAACAACTCAGTGCAAAGTGAGATTTCGACATTCAACAATCTAAGGGCTTTTAATCCTAATAAAGATGGACCATATTCACTAACAAGAAAAGGGATGTTCACAAAATTACCACTGTCTGACTTCAAACAAATGTTAGTTGCACCAATAAGAGGTAGTTTATGACCAGTAATACCTGTAATGGAACTAGCAGTAGGGTCTACCTGGGCATGCTTACAAAGCGATAGTAAATCTTTCTTAGAAATTATAGATCCGGTACTCCCAGTATCAATTATAAAACAGTGAGACTTGCCTGAACTTGTAGTGAAGGTTCTCATTAGATGAGATTGAGTATTGTGAAAAGTTGAAAGAGACATTCACTTCATTTTACCAGACAGTTTGGGAGAATTATAATTGAGTAGCATAAGTATTTGAACTTCTGCAAACAGACTTGATGTGCCCAATTTTACCACATTTATGCACTTGCACCCGAAACGGCAAGTGCTTCGTAGATGAATCTCTCCACAGGAAACACACGTCCATTACACGTGGATGACAGTTTAGATTTCTTTCTATGAACACTTGTATTGTCAACTTTGGACAGCATGACATCAGACACCGACGTAGTTGGAGCTGGGTATTCACTGTTGATATCTTCATATGTAATACATAAATCCTTAGCAGTTTGAAAGGTGCAGGAAGGAATCTGAATCAACTCTTTCTCTAACTTAGGAATATTGATTCCAGAAATTAGACGATCACGTAGTTGAGTATGGAGCTGATCTCCAAAGTTGCACTTTGAAGCTTGTATCTGAAGCTGAAGAATAAAGTCTCTAATCTTCTGGTTGGGAGCACGAACAAGTTTTTTGAACTGAGCTCTCTCTCTCATGTTTCGAAAGTTGTTATGTGGAAGTGATTTGTTGGAAGCTCACGGAGTTTATCATATGACAGAGAAATTGGTTTATCTGGAAATGACAGAGTTTTCACTAGGCTGTACACATCTAGCCCAATCGCAGTAATAAAATGAGCTGGAATTTTGTCATCGCGAACATTTTTCGACATGCACCATGCGTCGAAACATTCAAGATAATCGGCGATTTCCCGCGGTGAACCATTTATAGGAAACTTTCCAAGATTATTTAATTCCATAGCGACGCCAAAATTTTATAATTATTTGTAATAGTAGCATTAGTATTTCGCAATAACCGAATTACAAAAATTCAACCAAAACACACAGAGGGATGAATATAGGAATTTCGAATTTGCGGAATAATACTATAAACCATATAATAAATATATTGAAAAAGAGCAGTAAGTATTGAAACAATACAGACATAGAAATCGTCAATCACCACACCATGAGAGTTGCTGTCCGTCACGCAGGAACATGTAGATTACCTGGCTGAGATCCTTGAGATTCTAAGAACTAGTGGCTAAAGACTTTTCGAAATATGGCTCAAAATAATTCCTAATGATGCAGATACATTCAGTCTTTGTCATCTTCCGTATGCATTAGACCTTCATGTTTCTTTTTTCATGTCACTATTCTTTCTCCTCTAGCATATTTCTGCTTATTATAGTCCTACTGAATCTCACTTTTTTCTCTACTTTTTTGTGCTGCATGGAGTGTTGCAACTTCAGCTGTTTCACTTTTGTGCTATCCTACGTTGAAACACAAGAAGTCAGTTAGTGTGTATAAACAGTATGCACTGATCACTTTCAGTACTTTCTAGAGTTCATATTCTTCATGATTTACTACAGTACCAGTTAATTCGGTGAAGAATAAACTCAAACGCTGCTCCAACCGTGATCAAAGTTAGATAGAAAGTTCTTCTCTCCTTCCTACAAGGGTGTCTTTTCACTTATTTTTCTGCTTCTTTGACTCTTGGTTTCTTCATTTCCTTTTCTCTTCGTTGTAACAGCATTCTTCTAACACTTATCTCAATATATGACTCTGCCTGTTTCACTCCACATACTGTTTATTTCATAATGAACTATTGATCGCGGTTTTACAATCTCCTGTCTAATTCACGCTTTTCTGTACAGTCACTCACTGGAAGCGCTTTAGAACCTTGAACTGAGTTGTCAGTTTATCTTCCTTATAGTGTATAAATCTATTATGACTAATCACCATCAATCTCTGGCATTTCATGATATATTAGATGGTTGGAGTCAATCCACCACAGGAAGCCTTGGACCTGACGTTTCGTTCTAGGTGGCACGAAACAATTGACTACACATACTATACTATTCACTGACGAGTCTCCAATCAAAGTATATGTCAACTGGCATGAAACCTAGGTCCAAGGCTTCCCAGCGATTGCCTCCAACCATATAATATCAACAATTCAGAGTGTACCGTGATGGTGAGTCACCTAGATTGCTGGTCACTTTGCATACTTGACTAATAGGATTCAGTCTGCACGTGAGAAAGTACTAGACACATCACACTGGTTACTAATGTGCAATCAAAATATCAAATATACTTGCTGAATTACACTGTGAGCCGTCCTAAAAGCAATAAAATAAAAACAATACTTAAGACTATATTGAGATATTGATTGGAATAAATTGAACCTAACTAACTGAGACAACCTCGCCTAGATTACTAGGTCACTAGTATTCTAGCCGGTCCCAAGCCCGGATAAAGAGGTAGGGTTGGGGCGTGGTGCTAGGAACTTCACCCCCAAAACTTAACCAAATTGCTACTGAAACTTCAACGCACAAATATATTCAAAATTCTAAAAATACAAACAATAACCTTATTTTTCGCTGGAATCGGGGAAGTGAAATGACGCAGGCTGGTGAAAGCCTTCGGGAAGCCAGTCAGCCAATGTGCCTTCTTTCGATGAAAGCAAAAATAAGGATGGGGACGTGGAATATTCGTACAATGTACGAAGCTGGAAAGGCTGCTCAGGTAGCCGCAGAAATGAGGAGATATAAAATAGAAGTGTTGGGAATCTGCGAGAGCAGATGGAATGGATGCAGAAGGAGCCAACTGCCAACTGGAGAGACAACAATCTACTCCAGTCACCCAGAGGACGATCACGAGCACACCGAGGGAGTAGCCATCATGATGTTACCAACAGCGGCTAAAGCTCTCATGCAGTGGGAACCAATCTCCTCTAGGATAATGACAGCCAGGTTCAACTCAAAAGGAAAGAAGGTTACAATCATTCAATGCTATGCGCCTACAAACGTCTCAGAACATGAGAAGAAGGAGGATTTCTACAGTCAACTACAAACAGTAATGGACAACGTTCCAAAGAGCGATATCAAAATCCTGATGGGTGACATGAATGCGAAACTGGGAGGAGACAATACAGGAAGAGAACTCACCATGGGTCGTCAGGCCCTCGGTGAAATGAACGAAAATGGTGAACTCTTCTCAGACTGCTGCGCCTTCAATGATTTGGTGATTGGTAGCAGTGTGTTCAAACACAGGGATATACAGAAGGCGACATGGATTTCACCAGATGGACACACCAAAAACCAGATAGACATCATTTCAATCTCAAGGAAGTGAAGACGGAGCCTACTGGACACAAGATCGAGGAGAGGAGCAGATGTGGGTTCAG
Organism: Trichobilharzia szidati; assembly: GCA_944472155.2. Classification (NCBI taxonomy): domain Eukaryota; kingdom Metazoa; phylum Platyhelminthes; class Trematoda; order Strigeidida; family Schistosomatidae; genus Trichobilharzia; species Trichobilharzia szidati. The sequence continues at coordinate 82,560,133 of OX235274.1, forward strand.
ACCACTATCTAGTACAAGGGACTTTCAAGGTGAAGCTGAAAGCCTCGAGGATACCTGGGGATAGGCCACAATGCAAGTTCAACACGCAAAAACTGAAGGACACAATCACACAGGACATTTTCACTGCAACTGTCAGAGTAAAGCAGGAAACACTACATGGCACCACTGAGGAATCATCCGTTGAAGACCACTGGAACTCCCTGAAGGTAATTTTCAACGAAACGTGTTCAACGGTTTAAGGAAGAAAGAAAAAACAAGACGAGGAATGGCTCTCAACAGACACTTGGAAGCTAATAGCGGAGAGGAGAATGGTGAAAGAAATAATGATTCAATGCAAAGATGGACAAGAGAAAGAGACGCTGAGCTCAACTTACACAGCACTGGACAAAGAAGTGAAGAAGAGTGCCAGGAAGGACAAAAGACAATTCTACGACAACCTGGCTACTGAAGCTGAGAAGGCAGCAAGCAAAAGGGACCTGAGGACACCATGTCAGATAACCAAGTCTCTATCCGGGAAGAGATCAACACAAGTGAAACCTACAAAAGACAGCCAAGGGAACCCAATTACCAAAGAAGAAAGACAGATTAAACAATGGGCGGACCACTTCAAAGGACTATTGAACCGACCACCACCTACAACCCGTCCAGTAATACCAACAACAGCACGTACACAACTGCAAGTTGACACCAATCCTCCAACGAAAACTGAAGTCATGAATGCAATCAAGCTTCTGAAAGCTGGAAAAGCAGCTGGACCAGATGGAATACCCCCGGAAAGCGGACCCAGAAACGACAACGGATATGCTGACTCCATTATTTCGAAACGTCTGGAAGGAGGGAATGGTGGCTACTGACCAGTTTAAAGGTTACCTGGTGAAACTACCAAAGAATGGCGACTTAGGACTCTGCAAGAACTGGCGAGGAATCATGCTCCTGTCGACGCCAAGTAAAATACTGAGTCGCATCATCCTGGAAAGAATAAAAGACGCACTGGATACAGTACTCCGACCAGAACAAGCTGGATTCAGGAAAGGCAAATCATGTTCTGACCAAATTGCAACTCTACGCTTCATCATCGAACAAAGTATGGAATGGCAATCAAACCACTACCTCAACTTCATAGACTTTGGGAAGGCCTTCGACAGCGTTGATCGCGAAGTAATTTGGAAACTACTCGAGTACTACGGCGCACCCCAAATATTCATCAATCTTATTCAACAGCTGTACGACAACGGCACATGTCAAGTGATCCACAACGGAAAACTCAGCGAGGCGTTTGGAGTAAACACAGGAGTGAGACAAGGGTGCTTATTATCACCAATGATATTCCTAATTGTGGTGGACTGGATTATGCGTCAGACAGTGGGAAACGAGAAGACACGGATATCCTGGACCGACGTGAATAACCTAGAAAACCTGGATTTCGCGGATGATTTATGTTTGATGTCACACAAAATCGAAGAATTACGAGCGAAAACCGACAAACTGGTCGAAGAAGCAGCCAGAGAAGACAGGACTCCAGGTGAACATAGACAAGACGGAGGTTATGAAAATAACCAACCAACAACAACGACAACAACAGCAGCAACATCCAGCGCCAATCACCATCAACGGGAGTGATTTGAAAGAGGTTACTTCTTTCAATTATCTAGGGAGCATTGTCTCAACTACAGGAGGAACGGACGAGGATGTCAAATCGAGAATCGGGAAGGCGAGAAACACATTCATCCATCTGAAACCAATCTGGAAATCTTCGTCACTCAGCATCAACAACAAAATTCGGATTTTCAATACAAACGTCAAGTCAGTCAGTTCTTCTATAAGGATCAGAAACTTGGCGGGTCACAAAGAATATTTCCAACAGCCTGTTGCAGACCTCTATCAACAACTGCCTTCGTTCTATACTGAAGATTAGATGGCCGGAAAGAATCACAAACAAGAAAGTATGGGAAGAAACAAAGCAAGAACCAATCACAGGAGAAAGTGTAGATGGATTGGACACTCGCTGAGGATGCCGCTGGATGACATCGCGCGTCAGGCCAATGCTCGAGTGGAACCCGAAAGGGAAGAGGCAAGTGGGATGTGCAATGGTGACATTGAGGAGATAGTGTGATGAGGAACTGAAACAGTATGGATTAACATGGATGCAAGAGAAAAGTACAGCAAAAAACAAAAGCGAGTGGAGGCGTGCAGTTGAAGCCCTATGTAACACTAGGAACCCAAGGGAACAATAATAATAATAACAAACTCAGACAATCAAAAAAGAGTTGAGTATTTACATGTAGTAATAAATAAAAAATGAAGTATACACTGGTTGCATGCAATCTGACATCTAATCAACACAGGTTAAGAGAGCCAGTGATAACCGACAATCACTAGATACTTATTGCCTTCTATCTTGTAGATGATATTCAACAGTAGTAGTTCATCATCACAATCTTATACTGATTCTTTATGTAGTATCACAGACATTGTTGTTCAAGGATCGCTACACCAAGAATGGATTAAAACCACTTATCTTTTCTATAGTTTGGTTTGTAAGGATTAGTTATGTTTTACGAGTTGATCACGGACTGATATCAGTTAGAGAACCATTGAAAACCAGGGAGTACTGGACAGCTGCTGTTTCATCCTAGTTTAGGAATCATCGGCAGTACGCACCCACTGGGATTCGAACCCAGGAACTTCCGGTTACAAGGCAAGCTCGTATACCATTCAGCCACTGGGACCCGATTCAATGGCTCATGAATTCTTACTTCTTTGCTTAATATTTCTATTCTATTACAAATAAATTAGAAGAATAGAATAAGTTACCAATCTGTATTATTAGTGGGCTAATTTGTTAGATATAGCGTCATGTATAACAGATACAATTGTTTTTTTCTTTTCACCCTCATCTGAAACCATAGTAACCACCTGAACGACTAGTCTAACAGTCTAGTCATTCTGAAATCTATGTGACTTTAATAATCTCTGATATATATATATGAGAATGGAAAGATAACACTGAAGAGAACGTGACCACTTGTTAATAATATTCCGCGTACTGATAGTTCACCTGACAAACTGTCAACTGACAACAGAATGCTTAATCTGTTAACACCTTACTTATTCAAATATTGACTTAATCATTTATTTATGATTATTCAAGTGTGAAATTGTAAATATCACGTACTCGACTATGCATAACAAGTTGACAGTTTCAATGTTTCCTATCATCGAGTACTTTCTTTCTTCTCATTCTGTCTCATTTCTACAAGTAGTAAAAGCATGAAAAAGTGATCGTTTGAGTCGCGACGTAATATAATAAAGTTTGTAATTCACACTTATTATTATCTAAGAAATATTCTAGTCTACTCTGTGTTAAACCTCAGTGATTTACCCTGGATTTTTTTAAAGAAAGACTACAATGCCAAAAGGTATAAAATTTCGTGAACTTTTTCATTTGTTATATATGACTATTTCTGCTGATTGTTGTATGTACTCATTTATTTGAGTATAATTTGTATCACTTACAAATTGCACTATTATCTGACCAATAGAGTGTGTAACAAACAATATATGTGAATGTATTGAACAGAACTGTGAACATTTCAATGGCACTGTTTAGTGTAAAATGATTATAATCATCTACGAAAACTTGAAATTCTAGTTTGTTAAGTGATGATATGGTGTATTTAACAGTATTGAGGTTAGGTGTCGAGTGTCAGCAAAAGAAGGGAAGTGAACCGATGAGATTGTGAAGCTAAATCGATTAAGACCACCAGGACACATGTTATGCATACTGAACCACCACCACCTTCCTCAAACAACAATGTTAACTGAAGTGATCACCTTGGAGAAGAGTTAGAAGCGGTCAAATCAACACCTGGCATCAATTCATGAAGACTTTGACAGCTGGTGTCAGTCATGCAGGAAGATGTAGATTACCTGGCTGAGATCCTTGAGATTCTAAGAACTAGTGGCTGAAGACTTTTCGAAATATGGCTCAAAATAATTCCTAATGACGCAGATACATTCAGTCTTTGTCATCTTCCGTATGCATTAGACCTTCATGTTTCTTTTTTCATGTCACTATTCTTTCTCTAGCATATTTCTGCTTATTATAGTCCTACTGAATCTCTTTTTTCTCTACTTTTTTGTGCTGCATGGAGTGTTGCAACTTCAGCTGTTTCACTCTTGTGCTATCCTACGTTGAAACACAAGAAGTCAGTTAGTGTGTATAAACAGTATGCACTGATCACTTTCAGTACTTTCTAGAGTTCATATTCTTCATGATTTACTACAGTACCAGTTAATTTGGTAAAGAATAAACTCAAACGCTGCTCCAACCGTGATCAAAGTTAGATTAAAAGTTCTTCTCTCCTTCCTACAAGGGTGTCTTTTCACTTATTTTTTTCTGCTTCTTTTACTCTTGGTTTCTTCATTTCCTTTTCTCTTCGTTGTAACAGCATTCTTCTAACACTTATCTCAGTATATGACTCTGCCTGTTTCATTCCACATACTGTTTATTTCATAATGAACTATTCATCGTACTTTTGTGGTGAGAGCTGTCTACTAGCCGAATTGGGAGAAGTTAATTTACGTCAATATTTACGTACCCAAGTTTTGTCGGCAGAAACAACCAATCGAAAGACTGTGTTTGTTTGTTTACATATCCATAATAATGTACATGAAAACATATATATATGCGTTGATTTCCTTAATAAATGATCTGTTGCCTGATTGTTGCATTCTGTCGTTACAGTTTTACAATCTTCTCTCGAATGCACGCTATTCTGTACAGTCACTCACTGAAAGCGCTTTAGAACCTTGAACCGAGTTGTCAGTTTATCTTCCTTATAGTGTATGAATCTATTATGACTAATCACCATCAATCTCTGGCATTTCATGATATATTAGATGGTTGGAGTCAATCCACCACAGGAAGCCTTGCACCTAGGTTTCGTTCTAGGTGGCACGAAACAATTGACTACACATACTATACTATCCACTGACGAGTCTCCAATCAAAGTATATGTCAACTGTCACCTGCTTTCTTTAACGAATCACCAATCAATCAAAATAGACATTTCCAGCGAATAAGTACATTACATTCTCACGGTTGTGAGCCGACATTAATATGGTAAAGAAAATGTTTAAATATCATGTGTTGTTCCTTCAACTATATAGTATATTATTATATGGTGTAGTATTTTGTAGTATAATATAGTATAATACACAATCTTCCAGTCACAGACCATCCTTTATCTTTTGATATTTGCATGGCTTATTGAATCGGATGTTACAACTTACAAATAGACGTACTAGTGTATCAGTCGTGTTCCTTACCGTTGTATTAATTAACAGGCGAAGACGTAACAAAGTGGTGACGGGTTTATTCAGTTCAGTTCAGGTATAACAAGTATCACAAAGTATTTTCTCTTTGTTATTATTATTGTAACCTTTAATTCCTACAGGAACATAGGGCTTCAGCCGTGCGTCTCCATTGCGTTCTGTTCTCTGCTAGAGTCTTCACCTGGCTCCAAGTCTGCCCACACGTTTTCATCTCCTCTTCACATGACCTCCTCCAAGTCACCTTTGGACGACTAACTCGCCGCTTCCCTTTCGGGTTCCGCTCAAGGGCTTGTCTAGTGATGTCACGGATTTACGTGTTCAAGTTGGCTCAAGTCAGTGAGTCTATGATTTTGGTATCATTTTGGTTAAGTGTAATTGACTGTGATATCATTATTGTTGTTGTCGCTTGTTACCCTTCTTGTTGTGAATTATTTTCCCGTGCTGGTGTTTTTCTGCTTGTTTATTCCCTGTTTTCCTGGTTTTTAAGGGGAGCAACCCACAAGGTGGCTTCTCTCTGAATTATAAATTGATGTAACAACCCCCCTTCTCAGGCGTGAGGCTAGCAACCCCACCCTGTAAACAAACCTGCTATAGAAACTTCAGCACGATGTATCTCCTTGAGACAAAAGAAAAAGTCTTTGTGGGGACATGGAATGTCCGTACTATGTACAAGATTTTCTCTTTGTTAGTGGGTTTATATGGCTTTGTCTACATTGCTTGAATATTGATACGGTTATTTTGCATTAAACCATCAAAACACAAAAGAATTATAATTCACAACTATCGCTGAAGAGTTAATCTAATTAGAAAAGAAATCATACTTGATTTTAGTTCATTCAAAATTTCATCTTTGTGTGTTTATTCATTGCAAACAACAAACACACCAATAATGTATTTTCCTGCTAGCAGTTTTATTGCTTTCTGAGCCTTGTATTCTGAAATCTACTTATAGCTTTGGTGTAAAATAAAATAAATGAATTTAGAATATCTTATTTTAATTTCTACCTTGGTGGATATTTTTACAGCCTTGGTGGCTTATATAAACACGCATAAGTGATTTTTAAAAGTAATAATTATATAAAAACAAAACACGTAGATCAGCGAAGAGTCTCTTTTCTTAGCTGTACAATCGCAAATATATATGTTTTATCTTGTATGTATGTGTACATTAAGTTTGTCAAACGAAATTACAATTGGTTATGGTTATTTTAACTAAACAGGTGAAGATTGGTAATTGGAGTTACGTAATACAAAATCAGTCAAGAAAATTAGGTGTTAATGAAATTAGGGTAGTAACAAAGGTGATGAGTTGTCACAAACAGTTGTTAAAAGAAGTTATGTAATAATATGAATAGTTTGATGATTTTTTTATTTTTTTATTTTGATTACTTTTGTTTCTTTGCCTGTTCTTTAACTGCTTATAATTTTTTTTTTTGATTTACAGCTTGATTCCACACCGTATTTTCAGTACAAGTATGGAATTTTCAGCATGGATATCGGTTGCCCAAATTCAGGCATACCATAGATATCGGGTGTGCGCCGGCAGGGGGTCGAACCCCGGACCATGTGCATGGTCGGCGAGAGTCCTAACCACTGTGCCACCGACGCACTTAGAACTCTTACGTAATGTCGTATTATCTACTTTGTTTCTATGTGCATCCTGAGTAAAACTCACTCATCAAACTATTCATGTTATTACATAACTTCTTTTAACAACTGTTTGTGACAACTCATCACCTTTGTTACTACCCTAATTTCACTAACACCTAATTTTCTTGACTGATTTTGTATTACGTAACTCCAATTACCAATCTTCACCTGTTTAGTTAAAATAACCATAACCAATTGTAATTTCGTTTGACAAACTTAATGTACACATACATACAAGATAAAACATATATATTTGCGACTATACAGCTAAGAAAAGAGACTCTTCGCTGATCTACGTATTTTGTTTTCATTAATAATTATATTTTAAGTGCAATAAATTGTCTCACTAAGTATACCTAGCCGATAAACACCTGATAAGTTCAAACTCGGAAATAACCGAGGACCTTCAAAAACTCAGCTTTTTTTACATAGTGGTATAATTTTACATCTTTGATGACATTTGTAGCTTTTCATGCGAATATCACCACAAGCAAAAGATACAACTTTAAAAAAAGTGCATTAATTATTTAGATTTCAGGTTTTATGGGGAATTTGACACATGAACCGACATCATTTAGATGACCACTAAGAAACTAAGGAGCACTGAACAGTTGCTTTATCCTAGTTTGGGGCTCTTCAGCAGTATGCACCCACTATTGTGAAGAGACACAACCCAGAAGCCGAATATTCAATCAGCCCACGTTGTAACTAGGAGGTTTTGGGATGAATACCTGGTCGAGTCGTGGGAGTGAACTGCTGAGACGTCCCAGACTAAGGTGGAACAGCTATTCAGTGCTGGCTGACTTTCAGTGATTCTAAAATTTATGTTGGCTTGTATAGACATCTTCATTGACATTAGTTGTTTCACTGAAGACTAATAAAATAAAGACTTCTTCTGTAGTTGACATTTGAAAGATGTAGATTGCTGAATCACGCAAATCGCTGGTCATGACACTTACAAACCCTTTCTTGTTTTAAATATATCAGTGATATTTTTATCTATTTTAATGTAGTTTCAAATGAAGAACTTCACATTTTCTCCACATTCCATTAAATAAACTGAAATATCATCAAACAAATATACTTTATTCTACTCTAAATAATCCCATTATTAATTCTATTTCTCCAATTCCACAAAATTAATATTTTGATTTCTGTTGTAACTAGCATCAAATTTCAGCTGAAGGTTTCGCATTCAACACCCCTCGTAAGTAGATTTTATTCTCTTCAGGAACTAGTGAGTCATTAGAAACTTGAGATTTGTTTGATCAAAGAAAGAGTGAACATATTTGCAGGACATTACGAAATGATAAGCAGAAGGAGCTCATATTATCCAGAAAAAAGTTCATTCTTCCTTTGTCCAAACTAGTGAGGTGCTTTCTCCCGGTTTAGAAATTCACCGTATGAAGCACTGGTAATCTTATACATGTTCTGACTGTTTCTGATTCATGATATAAATTGTCTTCTAATCCAATGGCATATTTCCAACCCTACGTGACTAATTAACAAAGCTTTTAATGGGCAGAAGCTTAGTTTGATACTGTCACTGTTTTAGCTTTTTAAACAACCACTGTGTATAATAAAACCGTATAACTAAGCCTTGATTAGGTTTTTCTATCCTTTCGGTATGGGGAGTTTTGGAATTCGCTCTTTAAAGTTAGTTCGTAAAAATTTGAATCCGTAGTGAATCTAGTACTTATCATTCAGATATATATAGTAGACCTTCCACAGCACCAAAATACACCTATTGTTAAAATAATTCGATCAAACTGAATCAATTTAATGATAACTGAATAAACGTCTAGTTCTCCTATGGATGCTTTAGTTGTTCTAAGTTTTGTGTTGATGGATTCACATCCGGCTAGAATTGGATGTCACCTTACACTCCTCTCTTGTTCTATTGACACAAACAAACCACGAATCCATTCTTCAGCCATACTAGCCATAAATGTTCGAAAATCTTTCCCTTGAATAAATTTAACTTTTTATTCTTTATAAATATACCACTGATCGGAGCACATCTTTAAATAACCGCGTTTTTTTTATTTGTGTTTTGTTATCAGTATTTACCAGTTAGGCACTATACTGATTGACTGAGTAGCCAGGCGTATTACATTTATCAACAGCACAACCTGTACCCTATAAATGGCGAGCCCAAGTCTCATTCTCTGCCGTATCTTTAGTCTAATTTGTCCACATTTTTAATTTTTTACTGGTTGTACTGTTCTTCATTTTTTCATAATAGGTTGTTACTGTTTGTGTATTTGTACTATTTCGTAATCGTGCTACATTGTTGTTATATACTATATAACTTGTAATACAATGACTGTAAACGACTCTTCTGAGCAGACGGCAGCTAAGCTGCAGCTTCGCACCTTCTGAGCACATCGAATATCTTCACGGCTAGTGAATGTTGCGTTTCATTTCTCTCGCAAGAAAGTAAGACTAAAATAGTCATTGTCAGTCTTCTGGAACACATTATGAAGGATGTATCTGATACTCCTGACGACCCCTTGTAGTGTGGTGGCCAGAAAATATCAAATTATACATTCATCGTAAAATAGCAAAAACAATGAATTCACAGCATATCATGGTCGTTACTTGAGATTGAATAAGGACACTACCTAGTTCCGCGCGCAATATGGACGACCCTTCTTCCTTCTCCATCTTCTCGCTTTCCACATTTGCCAATCAACTCTGGCTCGTACAGGATCCGTATATCCACATTTGGATCCTTTTCTCCAGTCTGCTTTTCTCTCCGCAAGTACCACCCGGCCGTTGGCATCTCTTACTTGTAGTGGGCATCTGTATACCCAAGAAAAGGACTGCTTCATCCTTTCAATCATGTACGTCTATATTTGTGTATTTTAGGGCAATAATAACTTTTCAAATAAGTGTGCTTCATATGTATATTAATTCATGTGGACTGAATACCTTTCTACACATATACATGTTTGTAATTCTTTTTCCACTTTTTATTTCGCTTATAAACGAACTTAGCCGTTTAGTCAACAACAGTATCCAATATCCAATATCCTGATTACGAGCTAGTATAAACCAGTGATTTCTTTGAGCTCGCTTCTTGATTGTAAGGTAGAGGTTCCAGATCTTCGGTGAACTTATGCGTAGTAAATCCCGCCACTCGACTGCTTTAGCTCTGGTAGACTCCAAGAGGAGTGGTGCGAGGATTGGTCAAGATTGTGGTTTGTAGTGTGCAGTATGTTAGGACTCAGCTGCTGCCGTGAATGGAGTTTGACCTAACACCCGTTGGTCATTCGGTATAGTCATAAAAGTAGAATAGTAATAATAATAATAATAGGTTGTAGTGTAGATAATATAGGTTGAGATAAGTGAAATAATAAAGGTGAAATAATAAAGAAAGAAAGAAAAGATAGAGTAGTCGGTACAGTGGGAGAAGACAGGACGGGTCGTGGGGATTTAGCTTGTATGCTTATCCATTGACAATGTGGTTTCAAATTTTAAGAGGGTAAGCCATTGAGACACAAACCATGCATTTCTGCATGATTGTCCAGCTTCCGCTTAAAAGTCTCCACAGATGGAGCTGTAGTTACGGCCGCCGGTAAAGCGTTCCAGAGACGGCAAACTCGAAGCGAGAAGAAATGTGAACGCACTCGAGTCCTTGGTCTCTGGTGTGCTATCCTTAGCGGGTTACCTCGTGGAAGCCTATAATCACTTAATGGCAGGATGCTTTTATTAGGGTGGGCCTGGTCATTTAAGATCTTATAGACGGTGATGAGGTCTCCCCTGTGACTACGGTAACTAAGTGTGAAAAGACTTAATTTCTTCAGTCTTTCCTCATATGATTTGTTGCGGAGGCCGATCACCCATTTTGTCGCTCGTCTCTGGACACTTTCTAGCATGTTAGCATCCCTTTTGAGTAGCGGAGGAGCAATGATATTATGCACCTCAAGGAGTGGCCTCACGTATGTCGTATACAACGTTAAGAATAGTTCAGGAGTAAGAGCTCCCAGCTGCCTATGCATAAAGTGTAAAGTGGCGTAAGCTTTGGCGACGTCCCTCGTGTAATTTACACTGGTGTCTAGCTTTTCTGTTAAAATAAGGCCTAGATCGCGTTCTGATGGCACACAACTCAAGTTCTGGCCACCAAGGGTGTAATTTGCACTCTGTGACCTGCCGGAATGAAGTTGCACTACTTTGCACTTCTTTAAGTTGAAAGGCATTCCGTTAGCCAGAGCCCAGTCTCCCAGAGTTTGCAGGTCAGCCTGCAATCTGTCGGAGTCTTCCGATGAGTTTATTGCTCTCCAAATCTTTACGTCGTCAGCGTAAAGAAGCGCAGAGCAATTCAGTTGACAGGGCAGGTCGTTGATAAAAATCAAAAACATCAACGGCCCTAAGATAGAACCCTGAGGAACCCCTGATGCCGAGGTGTGCCAGGATGATCGGATGCGGTTGACTTTGGTGCAGAATTCTCTCTCGCCTAAATAATCTTCCAGCCATGCGAGAAGTGCTCCAGAAACACCCGCTTTGCTTATTTTGTGAAGGAGCAGACCATGGTGAACTGTGTCGAATGCTTTCGCAAAGTCGAGAAAGATCACATGGACTGGTACCTTTACATCCCAGGATAGTGTCCAATCGTTCCAAGCTAGTAGAAGATTCGTCACACAGGATCTTCCCCTCCTGAAACCGTGCTGTGCTTCATGGAGTAGGTTAGTCCCGTCGAAGTATTTTCTCATGTGGTCGTCAATGAGACTTTCCAATATCTTCGATATCACTGGGAGTAGCGCAACTGGTCTGTAACTGGTCGCGTTCTGCCGGTCACCACCCTTGAAGATAGGGGATAGGATGGCTCGTTTCCATTCACATGGAAGTTTCCCTACATCAAAGGAGTGTTGAAACAGATCACTTAGGGGTTGGCAGAGACTTTCTGAACACTGCTTCAGGACGGATGGTCTTATGTCATCGCAACCTGCAGACTTTCCCGAAGCCAACTTTCCCAATTTTACGAGTACCATAGCCGGGGTAATTTGAAATGTACCCAGCAGGTTTTCGCACGTTGGTCTTGCATTGTAATCTTGATGTTTTGTGGGGGTAAAATCCTCATTACTGTTCAGTTGCCTGTGAAAGGCTAGACTGAATGTCTCTGCCATTTCAAGACTAGTAAGAGATTTCCCATCAGAACCCACTAGATTGCAAGCTCCCTGGTTGGTCGGTTTTCTTTCAGACATAAACCTGTATAGGCTTTTGGGGTTCACGAGAAGCTTATTGGCGAGGTTTCTCTGAAATGTCCTTCTATCACTCCGGACTCGTATGTTACATCGATTCCTGAGTTCGAGGTACACTTCATGTTCGGGTTGACTCTTCGATACTCGCCACGCAAACCAGGCTTTTCGCTTCGCCTGTAGAAGGCGTTGTGTCCCCCTTTTTAGCCATGAACGTTGCTTTCTAGCTTTTGGTGTGACTAAAGGAACAGTGTCTGAGACCGCCTGGTGAATGATCTCCTTTACCACTCCCCAGTGTTCTTCTACTGTAAGCTCTGTCCAATTTTTTGGCCAATTTGCTTCAGACAAAAGTCTTCGCATTTCGGTGTAATTGGCTTTGTTATAACACAGATAGGGCTGTGTATTGTCCCACTGTAAACGCTCGCGGAGGACTATGTCGAATGTTATGACCGCGTGGTCACTACTACCTATGGGAGTCGTGATCTGAACGTTTTCCACTAGTAGCTGGTCACTAGTGAGCACGTAATCCAGTCTAGAAGACTTCCCATCTGGGCCCCATCTAGTATCCATTCTGACATTTTCAGTGAATCCGGCCTCCCTGATGGTATGCAGCAGATTTCGATCAAATCTGTCCTGGGCACATCCCGTCATCAAGTTAAGAGATGGGGCATTGAAGTCTCCAGCTATGACAATTTGATCATAACCCATGTCTTGTGTCGCTGAAATTGCATTCAGCAGTACCTGGTTGTGGTCTGCTCCACATGAAGGTGATCTGTAAATGCTGCCCACTAGATACTTACAGTACCCAACGGTGAAATGGCACCATATGGAGTCAGGGAGCTCAATGAGGGGAGGGTCGATTGCATGGACACATCTGAGCTGTTTGTCGACGTATATGGCGACTCCACCTCCTTCTTTCAGATCCCTATCTCGCCTGACTAGGACCATATCATTTATACTGACTTCGCTGTCTGCCACCGTAGGGGTTAGCCAGGTTTCCGTCAGTATTATGATTTTGGAGTTCAGCTGTGATTGTAGGTATCTAAGTTCAGCTATTTTGCCTCTTAGACCTCTCACATTACTGTACAGGCAACTGGTAGTCAGTCTCACCACGTCCCCGTATTGGGGGGTGGTTGACGTGATGTGGGCTGTCGGTTGAGGAGTTATCCTACGAACTAGTTGGCCGATTCCCCGGGAACCGGCCTGTTGGCGTTTTTTTCTTCTGATTCAATCGGAGCACTTGGATGACACTGGCTATCATCGTCCGTGCTGCACCGCTGTATTGTGACTAGGGGTTGGGGATGTTCTATGACAACGTTTTGTTCTCTCCTTTGGGTACGAGGCCGGCTCTCGCAGCAGCGAATGTGTCTGCTGACCTTGTCCTTGGTCTCGTACCATCTCTGGAGAGCAGTAGTCAAGTGGTCTCGGGAGCTGAACTTAACAGCTAACAGACGTGGAGTGTTAATTGACATAAGGTGAGTGGGTCGAGGCAGTCTATAAATAGAGACAGCCCCTGAACTTCCCAGACCCATCTGGGATGCCAACCATCTCCATTGCTGTACATCGTGACAGTGCTTCTCACAAGCGTTCCCAGTTACCAGTTCGGGAATGCCGTGAACAACCATGGAGGCAGAAGGAATAAGCTCTGGCGACTCCCTCGCCATCTGTCTTTCCTTCCATGGCCTATCTGGCCTAACACGTATATTGCAGGTCCTCCCTATAGAAAGGACTTGGGAAGTCAATAAAACTTTTTCGGCATCCTCGGTAGAGCCCAGTGTTACCCTCAGTGGGGATGGTTTGCCTTGAGGAGCAGCAGTGCCCCTATACAATCTGCACAGTTTTACTGGTTGGATGTCCAGACCCAGTGTGCTACATAAGTTGGACCACTGTTCCTGATCAAACAGGGCCCTGTTTTCCAGCAGACTACTGCTACAGTCTGGTACATTAAAGAGGATAACGCAGTTTGATCGACTAACCGTGGATTTAGGTTCGGTCCTCGCACATTTGTCATCCCCCTTAAGACCGTTTTGTTTCGTCTGGTGCAACTGGGTATTATTATGTGTCGCAGTGCTGTGGCCACTTTTACTGGTGGACGGTAAGGGTCTTTTCCCAGCGACAGGTACCCTTGGTGCTTCAACCTCTGTGTCTGGGGCAGTTATGGCAGGAATTGCAAGTATAACCGGTGTGGATTTTGGTATCCCCGATTTACATGCAATTGTGCTGTTTTCTGAGTTGGTGGGAGTAAAACGTTTCACGTTTTTTCCTGATACCTCTATGCCATCTGTAGCTTTCGAGGAACTACACGAGGCTGCATTAGGACGGCAACTTGGGCATATGTACCAGAACCATGGGCATGGGTTCTTACGCATAAAATCGTAATATACCTTTGGTACTCCGGTGTCACATCTACAATGTACCCATTGCTTACAAAAGTTGCATTCGAAAGCAGAGTCTACTTGTTCGACAATAGAATTGCAGACCTTGCAATCGTCTGCCTTCTTGGGGAACGTTTTCGTCGTCTTGCGACGTCGTGAACGTTTCTTATTGGCCTTCCTGTTTGTTTCAAGGCCTACTGTGGATATGGGTGTTATACTATTCCCACTTTGTGCAGATTTACCACTCGCCTCTATTAACTTAGTCGTGTTAACAGGGATGGAGCCACATCCGCTTAGTTGACTTTTCACAGTTTCACTGTAGGACTGCGGCGACATGGACAATCTGTTCACGCAGGGAATATTTACCCTGGTCTTCAAGACCGGTATGCGAGATTCCATCACCTTCACCTGTTTGCCTAATTTGGCTGAAGCTCTGGTGACTACGGTGTATGGTCTCCCATTACTTATCTTGGGGTGAGAATCTATAGTCATTTTACTCCTAAAATAATACCGATGATTAAATGATAAGAGACAGTGGAGTTTTGTCCAATAGACTGACGGCAAAAGACAGTAGAAAGCACAGAACAGAAAGATAAAGTATATAAGTAAAAGCTTTTGACTTTACCTGTAACTTTCGGGTTATTCGGCTTCACAACAATCACGTAACAGACCAACAAGTCCTGTATATTTGAAAGAGTGAGGGGGATGTTGCTACAGAAGTAGCACCTGAAGCTTAGGCAGTAGTTCGAGACAGTGGGAAGTACCAAACACAGGCTCGGTGAAGAAGAAATGGTTGAATAAAATTCGCCGGATAGGAAGATCAGGTTTCCCAAACGAATTATTCACAAAAGTGGATATTTCCTGTTAGAGAGGAAAATGCACGTCGTATTCAAGGAGCGCGCGTCCAGTAGCACCCCTATATCAAGCCTAACTGTAGGCTTATAAAACTAATTCATGTACACATCTTATATCCTCACAGAAACTAATTTTACTTATGCTTGTTGAATATTTATCATTGTATTATTGACTATTGCTTTTCGTTTGTTATATATCTATTTTACGCGGTTACGCACCTTTTCGTTCACCTCGCGCTTTTTGAAATTCGATTTCCTTAACAATAAATCTTTTCAAGCTCTCACTCGTGCTTCTTAATACAGCGTTGTTTTTTATTGACTGTGACGCTTTACGTAAAGCATTAGCACATATTAGGACGCGAAAATTTGGACGTACTGTAGCATAATAATCGGAATCATTTTCAGTACGCCATACCCTCCTCGAACCTATACGATAGTCTCGAAGTGGCCCTAATCAAGACAGTTGTACTTAAAGACCAACAAAAAGTGCAAGAACTCTTTATAGAAGTTCAACTTGGAGACTATAAGTCCACACAGGTGCTTCGTCAGATGAAACAGCAGTCTGCTCAGTTCGTTGGGCTACCAGCAAAGTTAGGTTTTAAGCATCAAAATGAATCAGCGTACAAATAACCTTGAACGCACCAGTCATATGCAAAAAGTGATTCTTACTCATAAGAGACATGTATTTATGAAAATAATAAATAAGCAGACATGCAAGTGCTATGCGGAATACCTTTCTCTAACGTGTTACAGAAATGCCTCTCAGTTTTGCAGTGGATTATCAGTATAGTAATTAAACCACTCTATATTCAAGGATTCATCTCAGTCTTCTAATCCTGACTCTAATATGTGTTCAACCTAACGCTAACGCGAAATTATTTCTAAGCTGACTCTAATCTTATTCGAACCAACCTTAATATCTCTCCTATCATGTTAACCCAAACTTAACTTGTCTTTAGCCCAAACCTGGTGAAAACCTACCAGATGTCCCGTTTGATATCGAAACAATTCGCTAAACACATTTTATTCACGATTATGATGTTATCTGATTGGTTTCACTAGCTTACTGACCGGCCATTGAAGGTCACTGGTGCGGTCACACCCTGTCGGTACTTGCTGGTGCATAAAGTCTAACTTGGCCCTTTCATGAAATAATCACGGTTTCAGCGGTTACCACGGACCGGGCATAGCGTTCTCGCTTCTTTTTACAACCCACCCTTGACAGAGTTAGTAGTGTCAGCTGAACTATCAAATCACGACGAATGTTGACTTCACCCCTATAGGTGGCGCCTAAAAATAATGACGCGAACGAAGGACTCTGTGGCAACTACCGAAGGCGTATGAACCGAACTCCGGTCACCGGCTGCCAATGGATAGTGGACTCCCTACTCCACTCCTACTGCTTTGTAGGTCACACTTGGTTGTGTAAAGGCTAGAGCTGCACTCTCAAACAAAAGGCCGAGCGATTCTGGGGACATCACTCGTACCGAATTCCCATGAAACTTCATGAACTCTCGCGCATCAGATCACCGCGCCTGGGCAGTGATGTTTCGAGATGTTCATGAAGCCAGCTCATCCTCCCGTAGGAAATAGCCGAAGTAAAGTAAGTAATCTTCAGACGGCGCCAAATCGTTACTTAGTCCTTCACTTACATAACTTGAAAAAATCTTCGGCAGGCTCACCTGTACACAAGAAGCTTGATCTGACATTTGCTTACCATCAGATCCAAACACATCCTGATAATGTTCTAAAGACTGCATTCACTACACCCTCCGGCCATTTCAAGTTTCTTCGCATGCCTTTTGGTCTATCCAGAGCCGCCCAGACACACCACAGGTTTAATTATGGTGCACTGCGTGAACTAGGCTTCCCTTACGCATATATGTACGACTTTCCGACTGCTATTCCAGGTGAAGAAACTCATCTTGATCATTTATGACAAGTTCTCTGTCAACTTACGAAACACTTGATAACATCCAATCTAACCAAGTACTAGATTGGCAACCACTCGTTGACTTTCCGAGGACATGTGACTAATAACCATGACATTCATCCTTCTCCTGGATAGATGCAGACAATTCATAAATTCCTAGTGCCTTCGTCTTTAAAATCTTTTCGTATATTTCCCCGTATAGCAAGTTACTACTGTCGTTTTATTCCTCAATGCGCATATTTTATTGGCTCTGATTATTCCACTAAACGGGAAGTGAGAATTATCAACTTTTACTCTAGAATCGATGTAAGCACTTGGAGAAATTCAAATGGTTATTGCAGCCCCACTAAATTAGTGCGTCTGGACGTTTACGTTATCCTCGTTATTTGTGTCTATGCCTCATACGCGACTATCAGATCTGTCTCATAAGGAATCACGGAGGACACATGGACACCTCCTGCTTTCTTTTCCAGGAGGTTGCCTGCATGCGAAACGCTATACGACACTTTTGGCTGTGAGCTACTCACTACCCCTGCTTCTAGTAATTACTTCTGTTACTTCATCAAGGGTTCAACATCCAATATCGTTTTTACGAGCTTGTATAAATCAGTTTGATTTCTTCGCGCTCGCTGCTTGATTCTGAGGTAAAGGCTCCTGGTTTTCAGTAAACTTCTGCGTAGTTCGTCCCGCCACTCATCTATCGTAGCTTTGGTTGACTCCAAAAGGCGTGATCCTGGGATTAGTTATATATTATTTGTAGTATGCGGTGTGTTAAGGTTGTGTTGCTACTGCTACCTTTCATCAGTTAGTCCTCTCGTATAGTCGTCAAAAGAAAAGAGGTAATAGTAGTTTGGGTTATGCAGACTAAAGGACAGAAAAATAAATAAATAACGTAAAAACAAACACCTAATTAAATTTGAAGTTGATATATATATGACTAATAATAATGGGTGTAAATGTAGTAGTTGGAGGAGTCAGGGGAGTAAGATGGGAGAGAGTGTGAAGAAGTAAAACGACGAGTTTAGATGTCTACCCATTAATGGTGTATGAGATTTCAAAGGGGTAGGCCGTCATATTCTTTGTCGAACGAAATCTCGTTCCAACTTCTTTACAGTCAAATATAGGCAAACGTGGAACTTCTTGCCAAGTGAAATCAAAAATAGCTCCACAATACAACGATTCACCTATCTAGTAAATAAATATTTCTCTGAAAACAGTCTTGAAACAGTTTGCCACATACTGAAAATTCGTGATATTGTTTCTTTCCCCTTTGAGTTACGTACCTAAACAGCTTTGTTCACCCAAAGCATTAACAGAAACGGTCAATATTATCGGACACATTTAAAATAATCAACGTTGCACTAATGCTGTTCTCAGTTCTTTCTTTTTTAGTTGATTCAATTATTTGTCTAGCAAGCATCATCACAAAATATGCACAATCCTTTCATACAAACCCGGAGTGGAATACACAGCCTGACATACCACGAAAGCTGCACTGAATTTATATGAACTACCCTCACACCTTATGTCATACCTTTTCAGTCATTCAACTCCATTTAATCCCAGCTGCTGAGTGTCAAATTAATCAAATATTATGGTGAATATCCCTGGCAAAACTGTATCTTGGGCAGTTCAGTGTGATAGAAATTCTATCTCAAGGTTGAGTTGTAAACAACCTGGATATGGCTGGTACTAAAATCTCCTCTGGTGACTAGCTAAAGTTGTAAATACCATCTACGTCTACGCAAATTCCAGCCCTATGCGGGATCGTCTAAAAAATCAGCTTAACAACATTGTGAGTCTTAAATATTAGCGGATTTTATTTTACGGTTCTGTTATTATAATCCGTTGTAGTCGTATTATTCTGAACCATCTATTACAATTAACTACTGCCTCTTTTTATGCATACATAAACATAACTGTGTACCTTTATGTATTTTTCTCTTCTAGTACCATTTCATATTGCCCCTTCGTTTCATATGTTTATAACCAAAATCTAGAAGGTAGACTGCAAATCTCTGATTTCCTTACTTTCTTATTGTACATATATATTTCTAAAATGCTGTTAGGGATGATACCTACAAAATGGCTGACTGAAAGTAATCGTTCATACCATGAGTTTCGTTGAGTTAGTTAGAGGAGGCAAAAACTGTCTATATGACACTTAGCAAAAAGATTCTTTTTCTAAAAACAAAATGAGTATTTCGCTAGGGCCTAGCAGATTAAAAGGTGGGAGGGTGGTGACCGCTATTCAGCGGATATGACGGTGGGGACATAAGAGAACCACCCTTATCTGTGGGAATGCGCTCTATTGCTAAGGCTCCTGAGTGTGAATGACTTCAAAAAATAATAATAAAATAAAAGCTGCCTGTATGACAAAGCTTGTGTATAAACTCTTTGAAAACAAGCTCATGGTACGATTTCTTTACTTCAGGAGGACATCTGTGTAAATCAGAATAACAGCATAAATAAGTATCATCACTCCTTTTGTTTTTCTTTCCTTCTACATATTTTATGTAATTCGGCGTTTGGATTTAACTCCCCCAACTTCTATTCCCACTACCCTATATAGATGTAAAAATCATTATTCGTTTTGCCCTTATGTTTTTTTGAAAATTTGTTATTCTATATTTTTTGTTGTTTACTACCACAAACTTGAACTAACTGTTAGTATGTTACACTATAAAACTCAATGACTCTAAATTATTAGTAACAAAATAGGGTAATAAACCCTGCGTTTATCGAATATTGTTTGCTTAAATTATTATTATTTGCTGGCTGCCTCTGCACCTCTCTTTCTGTTTTCTTCCTTCTCTTCTCGAAGGTATTGCACTGATGCACTGCAAATGAACAGTAATGCTGCATTCTACGTTGGTATTACTTGAGCGTTATTCAGAATATTGTTGGCACACACAACGAACAACGGAAGAAATTCCATTCTGAGTACTGTTTGTCATCACAAAGTTGGTCCCTTGTATCTGTTATTACCAAAATAATGCTGTACTTACCCTCTACTGTGTAGTCTTATAAATTTTCGAACTCTTATTAACTGATCTAATGATGGTGATCGTAAGCTCTGCATCCTGTGTGTCTTACTCTGGTAGCTGTGTATCACCTCTCTTCTTACCTTCCATTAACGCAACATTTCGTAATTCCCGCATGAATTTAACTGACTATAAGTATATTATAGACTATAAATTAGACTTGAACCAATATATTGTAATCTATTCTAACGAAGTTTCTAGAGGCTTTTTTCCATTTCTCCAATTTTTGATGTCAAAAAACGGTGTTCCATTTCAAATTGCACTTGTCAAATATGATCATGCCTGTACAAACGGTATGTTAATCATGTAAATGCTTAATTTATGTGAAATATAATATATATTATATATATATATGTAAATCAAGCTTTCCTTGCAGAATACGTTGCATTCCTCTCTTCAGCCATTAGGATCTTTCCGTCGGCTGGGTTGTGACTAGAGGGATGGTACCTGAGATTGCTGTGTGAATGATATATTTTACCACTTCCCAGTGTTCGTCATTGGATGACTTATCCCATTCTATCAGCCATTCTGCGTCGGATAAGAGCTTCCTCATTTTGACATAGTCAGTCTTGTTATAGCACATACAGGGTGGCGTAGCGTCCCACTATAAGTGTCTACGGAGAACAAGATCGAATCCTATGACTACATGGTCACTACTTCCTAGTGGAGTCATGATCTGGACCTTTTCGACGAGTAGTTGGCCGCTAGTTATAATGTAATCTAGTTCAGATGACTTTCCACTAGGGTCCCACCTTGCGTCGTCTCCAAAATTCTCAGTCAGTCCTGTATTTCTAATGGTTAGCAGTAGATTTTGACCGAATTTCCCCTGAGCATACCCCGAGCCAAGGTTCAGTGATGGGGCATTGAAATCTCCAGCTATGGTGATTTGGTCACAGCCCAAGTCCCGTATCTCTGTGATGGTGCTGGGCAGTAGTTGATTGTACTCTGCCCCACAGGTGGGTGATCGGTAGATGTCACACAGTGAGTGCTTGGTGTGGCCTACGGTGAAATGACAGCATATGGAGTCTGGGAGTTCAATAAGGGATGGGTTCATTGGCCGCACACACTTAAGTTGCTTGTCAAAGTATATGGCAAACCCCCCCTTCCTTGTTATCCCTGTCTCTCCTGACCAAAATCCATTTCACTTACACTGATTTCGTTGTCGGTGATAATGGGGGTTAGACAGGTTTCAATGAGGGTTATTATTTTAAGGTGTAGGTGTGATTGGAGGTTTCTGAGTTCACCTAGTTCCCCCCTCATCCCTCTTGCATTGCTATATAGGCAGATGACAGTGAGTCTCACAACCTTACTGTGTTTCGAAGTAGCTGACGTTACGCTGTCTGCTGGTAGGGGACTTAATATTGGGATTAGCTGGCTGATTCTGATGGAACCTGCCAACTGTCTTTTTTCTCTAGGTCTGAGTAGGACACTTCAGTGACACTGACTGTCGTTCACAGTACCGCATTACTGTAATTTCACTGAGGCTTGGGGACGTATGGAGGCCTCAGTCTACTGCCTTCTTACGGTTCGAGGTCTGTTTTCTCAGCGTTGGGTGTGTCCTCCTAATATATCCTTGGTCTCGTACCACCTTTGAAGTACTAGAGCCAACTGTTCCTGGGAGTTGACTTTTACACTTAGAAGCCTTGGATGGTGAGCGGAAAAAGGTAGTTGGAAAATCGAGATTGCTTCAGGGGCATCTGAGATGACAGTCATCTCCATTGCTGTACGTCATGCAGATGTTTTTCACAAGCAGTGCCAGTTTCCAGCTCTGGAACACCATGTATGACCACAGAGGTAGAAGGCATCAGTTTTGGTGACTCCCTCGCAATTTGCCTGTTAACCTATGGCCTATCATGTCTCACTTTTATGCTGGAACTCCTTTCGATAGCTAATACTTGAGCCGGCATTAGTATTCTTTCAGCCTCTTCGGCAGAGCCCAATCAAACCTTAATGGAGGTGGCTTATCTTGAGGTGCCTGAACACCCCTACGCAGCCTGCACAATTTTGCTGAATTTATTTCCAGCTCTAATTTGTTGCACAGATTGGAACACTGTTCCTGATCAAACAGAGCCCTTTGTTCCAGCAGACTACCATAGCGCACTGGTACATTAAACAAGATAAAGGAATTTGATCGACTGACCTCGGACTTAGGCTTGGTTTTTGGCTGCTTTTCCTCCTCTGTAGGATCAATCACTTTAGATTTCATCAGGGTCTAACTAGTGATCGTTACGTTGCCATGCTTACTTGGGGATGCAAGTGGTGCTTTGGCGATTCCGTGCTGTTCTAAGTGTAACCTCGGGAGTCTTCAGTTCATGGAGATTGATATTTCCAGTCGGTTGGGCTGGAGTATCCCTTTTACAGTTTTCACTAAATTTTGGTGATGTGGTGCTATCAGGTGGAGCGCTGAATGAAACTGTGTCGAGACAGAAAGGTGGCGTGTCATTTCTGCCATCCGGCGACACACTGTGTGAGCTGTGCCAAGACAACAAAGTGAGCAAATGTACCACAACTACGGGCATAGGTTATTTCGCATAAACCCGTAATATAGTTTTGGCACCCGTTTGTCACAACGGTGGTGCACCCACCATTTGCGAAAACTGCATTCATATGCTGAGTCAGTTTTAGAAAAAACAACACTACATGCCTGGCATTCATCTCCCCTTCTAGAAGACGCTTTCGAGGTCTTATAACGTCTTGAGCGTTTCTTTTTTGTTTTGCTGTGTGTCACGCACTGGCTTCCTACGGATATAGGTATGGTATCGTGTTCACTTGGTTTTGCCTGCTCAATTTCAGTGCTTGACTATGGCAATGTAGACATAGTATTGGAGCAGGGGATACGTTTACCGGTCTTTGGAACAGGTATGAGAGGCGGGGTTACTATCCCTGGGTTATTGCCTCCTCTGGTTGAAGCTTTTGTCAATATAGAATAGTGTTTTAGGCTACTTTCAACCGCCATGTTAACAATTACTATAAATTATACCTACATATGCATAAGAGATAGTAACAGGATCTACCCAGTAGAACAAGAACAAAAAGACTGATAAAGTTTAAGATAAGGAAAATAAGAGGTTTTCGACTTTACCTAGTACGTTTTGGTTACCCGGCTTCACAGGAATCACGTGGCAGACCACCAAGTTTTATTCATCTGAAAGAGTGAGGAAGTTGCTGATACAGATATAGTACCTAAAGCTTAGGCAGTAGTTCGAGACAGCTAGACTTACCACACAGAGGTCTAACATGGAAGTAATGGTCGAATCTGATTTACCGGCGTGGAAGATCAGATTTTCCAATTGGATAATTCACAAAATAGGTATTTTCTGGTTAGAGAGGAAAAATTACGGAGTATTCAGGCAGCATTAACTTACTATCTTTACTGATCACAAACCCTTAATTTGCTTCTTCATACCAGTGTAGATGGGTACTCTCCACGTGAGTGTTTCCGTTCAGACTACAGTTCGCCGTTCCATCATGTTTCTGGTACGGTTAACTCTGTGATACAAGCATTGTCGTACATTCACAACATGGCGATTCCTCCAACTATTGACGTGAAGAGAATGGCAGGACTGTAGACTTTATATATAAGGGCAGATAAACCCCATTACAAAACTTCTCTAAAGATAGGTTGCAGATCTCTTACCAATTGTGACGGTACCATAGTTTGTGACTTGTCCACGAGCACCTCAGGACCTGAGATTCCTCAATCTTTATAATGGACAGTATTTCAATTTCTTCACAACCCCTCATATCCTGACATACGTGCCACAAACGAACTTTTATCAACCAGATTCGTCCGGTGTAGTGTAGACTGCAATTTGAGAAGTGGGTCACATTCTTGCATACAACGCCAGCATTCGAAAGTGCATAATCACAGTGTTATTACAACTGGGTCACGTGTAGCCACATTCATCTGGACACCGTTGACCCACAAGTTCCCTCCAATAACCACTCGTATTTACATACATGTATGAATAGCTTACTCGTTTGCCAGAAGCTATTCCCACGATAGTACAACTCCCGAAATAATTTACGGATTCTTCACGGAAACAATGGTTGCATGATTTGTAAGCTACTCCATGGTGACAACCAGCAGGTGGCAAAAGTTTGAATTTGTAACCTTCATTAAACCTTAAGATAAATACATATTGGAACCGTGGTATACAACTCACCATTTATTGGACTGGTAGATCACTTTCATGGATAACTTAGAGCCCTCCCAATGGCCATAGAAAACGCCAAATGAATGGATTCTCTCAGTATCGGTTCCATTCTCAAAGGGAATATCCTTTGCGCCTCGGCAGAGCTAGTTTACGGAACCACACTCCATTCATCTGATGAGCTTGCTTCTTTAGAAGACAGTGAACTAAACGCTTCTGATGTCAGTAGTTATGTTCAGAATATAACAAGTTTTATACCTCACCTCCAACCAACTTTGACTCGTGCGCAAAGCAAGAGAGTGTCGTTAGGTACTAAACTTGAGAGCTGCACACTGTTTTTTCCGCTGTTATACAGTTCGTTGTCAATGGCCAAGCAGGACGTCAGGACACAGTATTTAGTGACCGCACCAAAGCAGCTTGTAATGAGGGGAAATCACTGCCGTATACGTCAGATCAGAAGCTTTTTCATACGTCGAACTTGGAACCAGATATAGTTACCAACCGAATTCTTAAACTTTCTGGCAAATTACTGTACAATAACAGCGGTAAGGTGCCCTCTACATGCAATGACTGGTGTGCACAGTGGCGCAAAGGGTATTGAGATTTTGTAAGTTAGGCCAATTTAAATTTTCTTATAATCGTCACTCTTCTTGGGGACAGTATCTATGTAAATGAGCTTTCATATATTTGACTTTCAATTACTATTCATTGGGTTCGTGGTTAGCAAATAAATATTAAAAAATGAAAGGCTCTTGGAAGGCAGTCTTGTTTTGCTTTTTCCCTAATATTCATGTGCTTTTCATTCACTCTGCTCTTGCTAGGTTTTTAGGTTAAGCGTTTCTTTCCTCTGACAGGTTTATTTATTTTTCCCACTGCAGAGTGCCAGAAGAATCCCAAAAATTAGATACGGTCTGTCCTTGAAGATGCCACATCGGTCGTTCTGTGTTTCCATATGTATCGATTTCCCCTCCTGTGTCTTTCTTTCATAGAAAAAGTAAACTTTGAAAGATAGAGACTGAGGATTTAGTCCTTCCCATCGCTGTGAAAAGAGCATCGTTGCACTGGTTCGGAGCTAACACATCATCTAAGACACTTTCATTAAGGAAAGTTTCCATCTCGCAGTCGCCTACTAGGGTCAAATATTGCTGGTACCTCCCCGGTCATCTACTGCAGATACTGTGTAGTGCGTCTTTCCGCCCGCAAACTCTACTTTCGAAATGAAAGCTAATTCCGAGTGAACTAAGTTCCTCATTTATGATGATGTATGTTTTCTTCGAATAAAAGAAGGCAGACATTACAAATCGACTGTGCTGCTGCTGGAACTAGCACTGTAAATTTTCAGACTTGCAAAACTGCTGAATTTTCACATTTTTTCCTTCACGTTCCCCAGTGGAACATAGGGCTTCAAGCTAGTGGCTTGAAGATTCTGTAGCAGTGTTTATTTTACAGGATGGGGTTGCTAGCCTCATGCCCAACCTTTCCTCTTCACCAGCATTACTTCTGGCTTAGCGAGGTAAAGGAGTTCGTCGGCCGTGGATCGAACCCCAGACCATGTGCATAGTCGGCGAGCGTCCTAACCGCTATGCCACCGACGCACGAATTTTCACATGAATAAATTCAATAAGAATGGACGCTCCTAGCTGATTTTCATTGATACGAACTGGTGGTTCCCAAATTATTCATGCAGGCATATATGAATGTGTTTTCTAAACTAGAGGTGAGTGGATTACCTATTTACAAAAATTGTATTGACAATACATATATACATTGCAGACGCCAAATAGGTTGCAATATAAGCCGAGTAGTGGGCGCTTACCAGCGAGGTGAAATCAAACTGATGTTTTTATCTGACTGATGCCAAGATGGTCAATGTTTGTACTGTTTAAATCCCGACTGATACACTACCAAGCTAATCTGTAGCTGCATATAACAAGCACAAGCTATACTACCACAATCATACAGCAACAGAACCAGACAAAATATGACAGTCTCTTAAGGGATGTGGCTCTCATTAGAATAAATCACTTTTAATGATGATATGACCGCTTGGCTGTGTCATTTGGCTATAGAATCTACCCATAACAGTTGCCAATTCGTTAATATCCGTGGTCGGCTAATAGATAAGCAGATGAGGTTTCCATTACGTCTGAAGCCCAGCCACTTGATCTCAGAAATTCATCATCAAGTGAGTTCTTAGGCTTTAACATCACGTTTAATATTTTATTTAGAAGATCAGGCCTTACGAGCCGGTACAAACTAAATTGATTTTTCGTACATTAATTCCCCTCAATGAGTTGAATAAATCAAGAAAAACAGTTTATGCCGGATAAAATGGTACCATCATTTATTTTGTTGGCTTCTCATCAGCTGCTTACAGACCAAAGCCACTATTAATTGTATCTATAGAAGCAACTTTAACATACTTGCACAGAGTTCATTTTAAGCAAAAAGCAACCAATATGTGCATACTATAATAACACATATAATAATTAACTTAATCCCGAACAAAAATGATCATACACAGT
The DNA here is from genome assembly GCA_944472155.2 of Trichobilharzia szidati. NCBI lineage: Eukaryota > Metazoa > Platyhelminthes > Trematoda > Strigeidida > Schistosomatidae > Trichobilharzia > Trichobilharzia szidati. The sequence goes on from OX235274.1 coordinate 82,587,206, forward strand.
GAAAACCCTCAGCACTATGTAATCAGATGAAGGAGAGGGTGAAAATGTCCAGTTAACAAGGAATGAAAATACTGATAACCACCTCCTTCTGAACTTTCAAATCGGGTTTCAGGCGCCTGATGGATGGAGACTGCTTTCGCAGACTTAAGGAGAAAATTGAACTTTTTTGCCTATTGATAATTTAGAACGATCTTGCGAAGTCCACCTCATGACCCATGTCAAGGATATGCCTGAAGATGGCACTGTCCAAAGCATTTGTTCTTTTTAGTCATAGGCTTTTTGGTACATGTTCGGGATATCGGAAGCATACCCTTCTTTTATTCTGCAAAAACTGTTGTTCTTGCTTTATTTAAATTGATTTTCTTGATCTTCTTGATAATGGCGTAACCGTAGATGGTCCGTCCCACCAGTGGCCTGTCGTAAACTTAATGGAAACCGACGGACAAAATTGCACGAGAAGCTGGTTTTTTCAATTTTAATGCGTGACTAGAGTAATTCCTTTTGCCCAACAGTAATTCGGTGCAGCCGAATAGAATGAAGCAATAATAAGGTATCAATAGTGGTGTGTAATCTTCATTTTTGTCCCCCTCATTCCCTCTTCTGGAAGCTTAAGTTTCTTTAAAGATCCGTTGCAGCCGTTATAACATGTAGCTGAAGGTGGGACATAAATAATGTATGGTCTTGTGAAATATTCTGGCGTGAGTAGATTTAACTGCATACGCCTTCTGCGTGACAGAAAGTGCCCTGGTAACACCACCTGGTTAATTTACTCCTGGGATGAGATCTAATTCCCTCTCTGAGGCTACACAGGATAAGCAATATCTAGTCAATAATCCACTTTCTCTTTTCAATGTTGAGGTGCATGGTGGCCCAACTGTGGACCTTTTGAGGCTGAGAGACATTAGACCCAACTGCGCCTCGAACTTAAGAGAATCAGGTCTTCATTGAATTATTCTATCTTTCGAAAATGCTTATTACTCTCAAAATCTTTCCATCACCGAGGTAAAGAAGAGCCAGCATGTTTATAAGACATATTATTATTATTGTTCCCTTGGGTTCCTAGTGGAACATATGGCTTCAACTACACACCTCCACTTGCTTCTGTCTTCTGCTGTGCTTTTCACTTGCATCCATGTTATTCCATACTGCTTCAACTCCTCTTCACCCGACCTATTCCACGTCACCCTTGGACATCCCACTCGCCACTTCCCTTTCGGGTTCCACTCGAGGGTCTGACGCGCGATGTCACCCAGCGGCCTCCTCAGCGAGTGTCCAATCCGTCTCCACTTCCTCCTGCATATTTGTTGAGCGATTGGTTCTTGTTTTGCTTGTTCCCATAGTTTCTTGTTGGTGATTCTTTCCGGCCATCTGATCTTGAGTACAGAACGAAGGCAGCTGTTGATAAAGGTTTCCAACCTGTTGGAAATATTCTTGGTGACCCGCCAAGTTTCTGATCCGTATAGCAAAACTGACTTGACCTTTGTATTGATAATCGAAAGGAGGCACATCGGCTGACTGCCTTACCAAAGGCTGTCACCAGCCTGCGTCATTTCACTTCCCCGATTCCAGCGAAAAATAAGGTTATTGTTTATATTTTTAGTATTTTTAATATATGTATGCGTTGAAGTTTCTGTAGCAATTTGGTTAAATTTTTTGGGGGATGGAGTTGCTAGCACCACGCCCCGACCCTCCCTCTTTATCCGGGCTTAGGACCTGCTAGAATACTAGCGGGCTAGTAATCTAGGCGAGGTTACATGGAGCATTTACAAATTATTATTGTTTCAACCATTTTAATTGTTGCATTAATTTCCTTTTTGATTTTATCTGATGTTCAATTTGGTATGGTTTTCTTCCATATTACCACTAGCATGTGTTTTCAAACTGTGGTCTGCTGATTTTAATGAGTGCACATTATTGTAAACATCAAATTTGCCAAAAATAAGTACTTTTTAATATTTTTATAAAAATAGAACCTGACGAGGAAGTTATCGAAAAGAATATTCCATGTACAGCCTTCCAGTTAAACAAGTGGCTGCAAATAGCACCAAGGCGGTTCCGAAGCCGATGACAGAAAGTCGTTATAGACCAGGACTTCCTTTGGCTGAGACACAGTAGTTTGACCACGATTGTGGGTTTATCTAGCACAGGAGTTGTCAGTAATGGCACCAGGAAAATTTACTGCAGCCAAAAAGCAACTCCTCGGAAATCAGAACACTATTTTGCGTGTATGATGACCAACTCAATTTCGACGCAACCGGTATTGAAAGACGGACAAGTCGAAGATTTATCGATCAACCCAGTACAAGCCATTATAACAAGTTAGTCACACATAGACGTAACCATGAAACTCAAAGTTGGTCACTATCAATACACTAAAAATTTTACAAACAACATCAGTATGTGACATGCTGACACTTCTGACCGTATTGTACTGTCCTCTGTCAACCGGCAGAATCCAAGCTACGACGCGGATTGTTGCATCCAACAAGGGAGAAACTGGTTTGGATAAAAAGTCGGTCAAACATCCACCTAATGTTCATCATCAGTGACAAGCCTATTGCACTTTGGAAAGGTGATTAAGGAAAGCAGTTCCTCCGCCTTAAAGTGGTATATATCCGTGTGATGTTTGTCTGTCAAAAGTCTACTTGAATATTCTGGCCATTTTCATACTCATCAGATGCTGTCCGTTCGGAAGTCTCAAGCTACATAAATTTTGAGTCGATGGTTTTTGTTTCCGACATAAATTGGCATCTGTTCGTGTGATCCAAGGAAACTAGTTAGTTAGGCTGCTCAAAAGGCTGCAAGCTCGCTACTGGTTGGCCTCAACTAGAAATAGCCCTCGAGATTCTTCTGTAACCACCTATTCTGCTAGATCTGAACCTGGGACACAATACCTGCTGGCTCTTTAGCCTGCTGGAAGCGTGATGACTGATATTCGATTAGGTGTACGAACTTCTTTGATCTCCTACATTACTCCCCCACCAGAAAGAACCACGGTTGATTCGATTCAGTGTCACAGTTACAGAGTGAAGGAAGTTCTTGATGGACCTGAGAAATTCGTTCTGTATTGTGAATCGGAAACAGAAGAACTGCAGAAAGTGACCAATATAAACGGTTTACTTTTAGTTGAAAAGTAACATTACTGATGTCACAGAGCAAACAATCTGCTCAGTGGTTGAAAAAGGCAGGTAGTGTGATTTTGCGACACCAGAATGTGCACAAAACCTTTAAGATGAAATGCGGTCACCTGTATATCGATGTATCTCCAGTAGGTGAAAATGCGTCACTATTTAGGCAGCAAATGAACAGGAGTGCTTTATCCAAAGGGATGAAAGAACCTTCAGCATTTGACTTAAACATCACTGAGTAAAAGCATTAGTTGCGTAACAAAACGAACGCTAGTGTAGCTGCGACAAATCATCTTCAAACTCCAAGTCCCGTAGTATCAAGTGATACATCTACACTAAATGGTGACATTTTGATGCTGAGAAGGGACATTCGTGGAGTGTTTGCGACTCAAGAAATTCTCACTTGTTCCCTTGGGCAGCTATAAGGAACTCACATTTGCATGTTTGTTATACACTGTGGTGCTAACAAAAAATTCACAAATAATGCTTTGAAGAAACGGACTCCCAGTCTTCAGCCAAAACCCAAAACAAAACTTTTGCAAATAAACCTAACTGAATCCAAAGCAACGCCAAATTTTTCCAAACAGAATACATTGACTGCAAACCGTTGAAGAACTGCAAATTTGTTTTCTATTTTATAAACCTTAGCAAATAAGCACGGCAAAAACTTTGAAATATGAGGTTATCTGGCATCGAAACACCATGAACACAATAGCTGAACACAGAATAACTCGCAGTTAGCAAAAATGTGCATTCAAACAAAAATCGTACAACATTCCAGTGGAGCATAAACGATCTAATTAACACAAAGCGCAAAATGGTACATTAGGAGCAACTTCTGTGTTTAAAGATTGAAATATTAGATGTAATTTAGAAACCCACTTCTCTATGAAAATAATCACTCAAATTACCGACCGGTGACCTGTAATGTGGTAAGAGACAAATGGCGTTTGTGAACATTTATTTCTGGAAGCATGACAAAGCAAGTGAGGCAGAGCATACCTGTTCAAATAGACGGAAGGGCATTCGTCATTCAATACATAAAGGAAGCCTTAAAGATCATAAAGGAGATACAGATCCTACTTGACTGATTGTTTCATCCTTCTGAGTTCCTCAATCACCTACAACATCTGAGTGGGCATATAATACTGTGTTGTAGAGGCCCACAGTAACACTCTCCCCAAAAACATCGTTTACGGTAAACTAACTAACGTTTTTTAAGCCATTTTTATACTTTGTGAGTAGCCCACCATATCGACCGAATGTAACGCAACACTCAGTTGTTACGCTCATGTTCAACAAGTTCAAACAATAATTGTGCCCAGGATTATGTCCAATAAACTGTTTTAACTTATGCAGAGTGTAATTACGGTCAGTATTTCATTATCCTCCCTTGTATATATATTTTGTATTAGTGAAAAATTTTAAACATTTTTACTCCATGTGTGCATTATTATGATATTGATGATGCCTGTCAACTGGAGTCCCTCAAGTGCATAAATTGGGAATATATTATTGTAAGAAGCATTTTATTGTTTTATGAGGGAATTGACTTCAAGCTTTATTTATTTTCCCAAGTATATGTAATCCATCCAACGCATACTTGGGTTTTTTTTGTTAATGCGAAGTCAATGTCTCTATATTTGTTGGTGTGTTCCATTGAATCACCAGTTATCCGATTTTCCCACAAACTAAAGATAAAATGACAACAACCATGTTATTTAACCGTAATCCATGTAATCTAAATATGTAACTTTAGTAATACTTATCCATTCCCTTGCAACTTGTGTGTCCTATATTTGTATGAATAAATATTTACCTTATTATATTATCATTACTAACTATACTTACAAATCGTATGTGTAATTTATCGAATTGATGATGCCTGTAACTGGCGTTCCTCATGTAAAAAAATGAGAATATATTATTATTATTAAAAGAACGTCGGTTTCTTTTCCAAGCATTCCACGAAATAATATTTCTAATATTATTCAGTCATCCAGGTAAATGAGTGTACAACACACCCACGCACTAAACTCCAAAAAGAGAAGTAAAATTCACTTACAAACCAGGTGCACTTTCTATACCTTTGCGAACATTCCTCGCACAATACACACACAAACACACACTTAACTTTTTTACACTGCACTTGGTTTCCAGGGCTCACACCAGTACGCCTAGATAATATCCCGATGAGCCCCATTATCGCTGGCTTGAAAAAGACAGGCCCTGCTAATTTCCCTTAACAGTACTCCCTTGGTCTTTGTCCCCTTCACTTATCTAACCAAACCGTCTTTACTAGGCAGCACCCCTTCCACGAGCCCGAATGGCCAATAATTCGTACCGGTAAAGAATTATACTACCATGAATGAGTCGCCAACCTTTACATTCCTTATATCACACCCATCAGTTTCCTTAATTTACTTCGAAGCCATGATAAATGGTGTACACGTGCACGATATTCATGTCCAGTTATTGTAACTAGAATATTTTAACCTTCTAAAACAGCCATTCTTGCAAATCTTCATCTTGTGATTGAAGAAAACACATGACATACACGATCAAATGAAGACCGGTCGGTTTCTAAACCAATCAATATACTTACACCCCATATAAATGCTCAGAGAACTCCCGAAATAGAGCTTTTCTCATACACTTGAACCTCAGGTGCACTAGCGCCTAGGCCAATAGCTGACGTTGGCAAGTTATCTGCGGCCGCTGATTTGCTCGTAACAGTGTGCTGGGATGTCTCGCTTGGTGGCGAGTTCTTTGACATTGGTTATTTTCAGAAAATCTTCTGTATATGAATTTCCTTTCAGTGCTACCAGTACTTTGTTTAAGATAAAATGTTACACATTACAAGTTTGGGCTTAGATTACAAAGTGAACTATTATACCAGGACCAGGCGATCAGGCGATTCTGCATAAACTCAGTATGGTTTCGGAGCTTTTTTCATCAACGGTGAGGAATGAAACTCATAGATACAGTCGCTTTTACTCCCTATGGGACTAAAGACTTTGTGCTCGCTACTTTGATCAGAGGATCCACTGCAGTGAGTTTGTGATGTTCGGCCCGTTTCCTTTTGTCGCATTCGCTACCATACATTGGATACTAGAAGGGAAAAGGCATGCTCCTATGCCCACCTAATCCACTCCACGGTATCTCACGATGCTGCGATCTGAGTCATACTAACAGATATAGATAATTTGCGTAAGTATCGCCGATAGCCTTATTATAGGCTTAAATCCAGTTGGTTTATTGGAAGTCCTTGTTACAACGCAATATGGTGATATGCTTTATCTTGGTGGGTTGTCGCTTACCGCTTTATTACTCTTAGCACCTATTGGTGGATGAGTCCCGCTGCAATCACACAGCAAGTCATGTTTATTTGACCAAAAGTGAGACATGACTGTAAGAACGTAGCACCGGAAGGTGTTTCGATGATTCAACACATTTTAGACAATCATAAATGAGTTCTGTATGGAAGCAATGGTGGAAAAATCTTAAGGGATCCATCAAGTAGAGAATTCTGAATGAAGGATTTCCTATGACACAGAGAGAAACCCATGGCACCAATCGAAGTTCGTGCACCACATGTCATACGTTAGCCGGATGGCGATTATCCTAACCAAAGCCTATGGGTCCTTGTGAAAAATCTAAGTGGGCAGACATGATAAAGAATTTTACTTCAATCAACTTACTGAAATTTCCTAGCTGTTGATAGTTAGCATACATGTGCATCCCCCGATGTATCTGTAATGTCATTTTCTGCCAGCCCTACGCAATAACTCAACTCAAATGGCAATAGACTCCCCAAGGTTCATTTTCACATGTCTCCAAATTAAAATCTAAAGGTATCTTTTGTTTCGCTGAAGTCCTTAGGTCAACATTTAAAAGCAGAAAAAAGTATTTTTTGTATAAATTATCTAAAAGAACAAAGATAAAAAATTCGAGAGTTTTCAAGCCCTGAATTTTGTTTCACCGGATAACATGTGGATGTTGGATGGACTTGTTTTATCGTATCACATCGTAAACTAACCGCCACGCATTGTGATTGTGGCGTTGACGATGACAGGTTGGTACTCTCTGTAATACTGATTACTTCTCTGTCTAGTTAAATTTCTCGATATCGTCAAGCCATTTTGTGCTATTCTTCCGGAGATCTCCCGTCCCGAGCGAAAGATACAGTTCAGAGAGCGAGTATTATGGACTGGAATAACGTTAATGATCTTTTTGTTTTGCTGTCAAATACCACTTTTCGGCATCATGTCATCTGAATCTGCCGACCCCCTTTACTGGCTTCGTGTTATATCTGCTTCAAATAAAGGAACACTGATGGAATTGGGAATATCACCTATTATAACGTCCGGATTAATTATGCAGTTGTTAGCTGGCATACAGGTGTTGTCTGTTGGTGACGCCCCCAAAGACAGAGCTTTATTCAATGGAGCACAAAAATGTAAGATGCATATAATGCTAACCCTTCAGTATTCGGCATGGTTATAACTGTTGGTCAAGCCTCTGTATATGTTATGTCTGGGATTTACGGTGCGCCAAGCGAATTAGGCGCAGGGATTTGCCTGCTGATAATATTTCAAGTTTGTTGTTACATTTGTTAATTATTGTGTTGTAGCTGACATTTGCAGGGCTCTTGGTTTTGATGTTAGATGAACTTCTTCAGAAAGGCTATGGTTTGGGATCTGGAATTTCATTGTTTATCGCAACCAACATATGCGAAACTATTGTGTGGAAAGCAATTAGTCCAACTACCATCAACACCGGTCGGGGTAAGAACTTTGACATTAGTTACAACTTTCAGGTACTGAATTTGAGGGTGCAATCATATCATTGTTCCATCTGTTAGCGACACGTACAGATAAAGTTCGTGCATTAAGAGAGGCTTTTTACCGTCAAAATTTGCCCAATCTAATGAATATCCTCGCAACAATTCTAGTATTTGCAGTTGTTATCTATTTCCAAGTAAATAAATACAGAGTTGTAACAGTTTTTAGAGTTTCAGAGTCGACATTGCAGTCAAGTCAATCCGTTATCGTGGTCAGACCACCTCCTACCCAATTAAACTTTTCTACACAAGTAATGCTCCAATTATGCTTCAGAGTGCACTTGTTTCAAATCTTTATGTTATGTCACAGGTGAGTAGTTGTTATCACTTATTCTTTGTGTATAGATGTTGGCCAGCAAATTTCGTGGTAATTTTTTGATCAACTTGTTGGGTGTATGGTCTGATGGTGAAGGAGGCTCTCGATCTGTACCCATTGGGGGATTGTGTTACTATATGACGCCTCCAGATTCTTTGGGTGATATGCTTGTTGACCCAATACATGGTATTTTGTACATTGCTTTTATGCTTGGGAGCTGTGCATTCTTCAGCAAAATATGGATCGATGTTTCCAACTCTAGTGCCAAGGATGTTGTTAAGCAATTAAAAGAACAGCAAACTTTCGTTCCGGGGCATCGAGAAAATTCAATGGTCCATGAGTTGAATCGATATATTCCGACAGCAGCTGCCCTGGGTGGTCTATGCATTGGTGCACTTTCTGTGTTGGCGGATTTCCTGGGTACGTAGTCCTAATATCTCGAATTCTAAAAATAAATTGAAGACTTTGTAAATTATCTTTGATTTTAGGCTAGTAATTGATATTTGAAATTATGTATACAACATACGGACTAACTTTCAGTATCTAGAAACTTTAAGACGGTCTCATGGTATTATGGATACCGTTCAGAATTCGTTAAGCACTCATTTTACTTATTCAAATGTGTGATATTTCTAATTAATAATCAGTAAATTGTAGGCTACATACGAGTATTTATGTAGGAGAGTGCTAGTGCTGTTCTTCAAATCTAGTTACTATAATATGCGACTTAACTTCTGAACGCTGTCATGATTCCGAAGCATTCACTTATTCTTTAGCACTTGGAATGTGCTTACGGCTTAGCATATAATTAGACGTAATACAGTTGTACGTTTTCTGTTGCTATAATGAGTATTCTGTTAACCAGCTGCTTCAGACATACACAATATGTCTTGTTGCACACAGACTTAATTAGTAAGTCTATCAATGTCCTTGAGTTTCGATAGCGGTACTCAAAGCAGTCATTCCCGATCCAATTTGTTGATAAGTTTCATGGAGGAGCTGCATATATGAAAACTGTATTCGCAGACCAGTAGAATTAAATTTTAAAATCATTGGTTACGAGACCTTGGTAACGACGACCTAGTTTCAAATCAAAGACATAAGGTAGCAGTCCTTTTCGACTCACTTTTGATGATGGTTTTTCTTTTCATTCAGTATTGACCATCTATGTGACCGCATGCGCACATTTTCTTAAAGGTCACTTCCTTGAGAGAGATTACTAACCAACAAAATCAGAGCATGCGACTTGTAATGTGTATGAAAAGGTTGTCGTAGATAAAAGTTCTGATTAGTTAATTGCTTGTGTCCAGTAAATCACAATGACGATGATTCTCTAGTTTAGTAAAGGATTGATACAGTAAACTGTCTTGCTAACAGATTCTGTTTAATTGTTCCAGTCAGTAATGACTTACATTCTCATTGATTAACTCTGTCTAACATTCTCTGAAGTAAACTGAATTTTAACAAAAAACTGCACAAAAGTGCAGTGCTGCAAATTGTCACGCTTCATAGAACTGAAAAGAATAAAGTAACTAACATACTAAAATGTACGGAAGGCAGAATAATTACATGAGAGTGATAAAATCCAATGGATGTTGGAGTTCAGGAAAAGTTAGTTGGCTTATGGTGTAGGACGATTTTGAACCAGGTCACCAAAATCCTTTTCAGTCATTGATTCTGAACGTTTCGGCGACTCCAACTGGGCAGTTTTCACTTCCCTATGTGAATTCAGTCATAGAATACGTGTTTTATTTGATCATCCTTAACAGTTTTCCAACCAAATCCTGTCTCGACTGACATTGCTCATCGGAAAGCTCAATACCTTGTCATCCGTAATACATATGCTAATTATCGTCTCTCCTAATAACTAATTGCTTCCTGTTCCCCACTCGAGCAACCAACCGATCCACTCACTATCAAAAACTTGTGGTCTTTTCACACTTTTTTCGAAAAGCAACAACCTTTATTTTACTGGCGATTCGCGTCCGCCAGCAAGCTTCCCATTAAGACAGTAGCAACCTTTCAATTGCACAGTCTTCAACTCCGTATCCTTAAGCAACGAGTTGTTGTAAACCAGTGGTGTCCCGTCATCTTAGAGTGCAAGAGCAATTACTATCAAGTTGTGTAAATTCCTTAGGACGTTCAAAAGAATGCGTAAGCACAATTTATCTCTTGAAAGTCAACTGGTTTTTTGTATTTTATTATACCTTATGTTATATTCTCGACTGTATATTAGCATAAAAATGTGAAACCTCTCATAGTCTTACAGATTGATAGTAAATTAGTCTTGGGACCTCGCTTCATCATCTTCATGTTTGAGTGCTTGATAAGTGGGACATACGATAACTCAGTTGTTCTCAGCCGAATCCGAACTTCACTCGTGTCTTAATAAATATTTATACTTAGTATATTAAATATGTGTAAATTTCGTTACCAACGTACTGTACTAATTTCTGTCAGTCATTAAAAGAACCTTTTTTTTCTTTTCAGGTGCTATCGGAAGTGGGACAGGTATCCTCATGGCTGTCACAACAATCTACCAGTATTACGAGGTGTTTGTTCGAGAACAGAGTGAGATGGGTGGTTCCATGAGTTCTCTGTGGTTATAAGGGAAATCTTGTTAATGTGCGGTTTATTCAGATCCATCTGTCATTTCTTTTTAATCAATATTCACAGTTGTAGTGTGCAAAATAATGATAAACGTGAAGAAATGCCTTCGCAAATTTTGCCAAATGTTTGTAAAACCACCAAACTTTCGACTGTACATTTAGCAGGTTTTCACATCTGTAGCTTTGGTCATTATTCACATAATCAACTGTTTGATTTCCTTTGTTCAGTATTTCTGCCCTTATATTCACTCAACGTGTACATTTTGGTTATCATTATTTGCTTCGTACCTTAACTTGTGATCATTAAATGTTTCATTCTTTCAAGACTTCCTTTTAATTACGAGTGTCTTTTATCAATCCGACATTAATGGTAGAGATATTGTCGTCACTCAAAAAATTGTTTGAAACTTTATACTAGAGTTCTATTTGTACGTACTTCTTTGAAGTAGTGGGTTGAGTGCTTACACCTAGCAATATTTAGCTTGAGCTCCATCTTCTAGGGTTGATGAGATCTCGGATTTAGATACCAGTGATGTAGAGTATAGGACTAGTAGTTAGACAGTGAACACTTTCGTTCCATGCATTTCGAAACCATTATCTCTTGGTAAGCGTGCAGTTTCCCATAGTAGTGGTTAAAGTAAATGTTTCATGTTGGTGGTAATTAGTTGCGTTTCGGGTGAGTTACTGCAACAGGAAACTGATCAGCTTTTGAAATTTCTGAACTGGTATTTATAAGAACGGAGTATCTCTAGTACTCCAATTTGCAGCTCACGATGCTTAAAGTATTCTCGACAGTTTATTATTGAATTTATTAGGTGAATCAGAAATTGGTTGAACCAACAAAACTTTTAACGGGATGACTGAAGGCTTTGACTCCAAGAGTGCAGGTCGCTCCTAACTTGAAAGTGTTTCCAAGATATGAGGAACATTACCTTGTGTACCGAGAACTTCAGTAGGTCAGTGTGGGGTTGTTCTTAGAATGGAGTTCAGTCAAATTGTTGTATTCCGAAAACTGAAGTAAAAGGTGTTATTACTAAACACAGATGCGGTAAGGAACATAAGGATAAACGTGCACAGTGAAGAGTAAATACATCTGTAACTCGTCCGTAAGGTTCTCTACGACTGGATTTCTCATCCTAAGTCTTGAAATGTTCACTTTCTTTGTGTGTCAAAATAACAGTTCGTGACTTGGTGGGTAAATGCCATTTTTGGTCTGCTCACTACTAAGTTTCCACCCGGTTCTATGTCAACTTAGCATACCAGTTTTAGGGAAATGAATAAGTATGCAACTGGTATGCTAAACAAGTCTAATAATCAGGATTCGGAATTTTGTCGACTGGGTTATTTTCTTTTTAAAACTACGGATAATACCTATCACGACATAAGAGAGAGAAACGTTCGTCAAAGATACTTTCACGGTGTTTCCATTAGGTAATTAAAGGAAGAAAATAGTTTTTTTTCAGCTTGACACGAATATATGTGTGATGAGAAATAAGTAATAATTACAAAGGGCCTAGAGGCCAAAATAATAAATGAATTGGAACATGGTCGCGTTATGTGGAAGATAGAAATGTGGTCAACATATGCGCATAAACGGACTGAAATAATACCTGATGGCTGAAAATGAGAGTAGCAAATGGTACATACAAAATCAAATCCAGGGATTGCATGGACTTCTTTTGAAGAACTGGATTCGGCTTCTCTATGCCTATAGTGATGGCTGTTATTATCCAAATAATTCAGAAGTACACTGTCTAAGACAGATTTCTCTTTATAAATGTTCGTTTATTTACTAAATAGTTTTTAACTGAACATTGATGTGATACGTGAGTGTAACGTTATACTGAGAGTATGTGTTGCTTTACTACTCAACACTTATAGTAATGGTTGTGCAAAAAAATAATAAAGCGCAAGTTGTCTACTTTTATTTCACTATCTGGGTACATATTGAGCTACTGACACTACCAGTGTAAAACTAAGAAACCACCTTCGTAACTAAGCAGTTTGCACTTATTCCTTTAGCCTTATTTTGTATATACTGACCAATAATATAAACTGAGAGGCAGTGATATATCACTTCATCATGGGGACTAGTTTTGTACCTCTTGACCGCAAGGCTACTTTCAATCATTTGGACAGTTCTTTGGAATTGTTTAGACACAGCAGTCTCCGGAAAGCTTACCAACCTTCTGGAAGCCATATACCTAAACGTGACATACAGATACCTGTTACTACAGGTGTGGTCTAACCTTGGGCATGAAGACAAGGTCATTTCACTATGCAAAGCCATACAAATAACTAAAATCGCACTTATGTGGTAGACTTACTTACTTTACTTCGGCTATCTCCTACGGGAGGATGAGCCGGCTTCATGAACATCTCGAATCATCGCTGCCCAGGCGCGGCGATCTGATGAAGAGAGTTCATGAAGTTTCATGGGAATTTGGTACGAGTGATGTCCTCAGAATCGCTCGGCCTTTTGTTTGAGAGTGCAGCTCTAGCCTTTACACAACCATGTGTGACCTACAAGGCAGTAGGAGTGGAGTAGGGAGTCCACTATCCATTGGCAGCCGGTGACCGGAGTTCGGTTCATACGCCTTTTTGAATGGGGCCAGACATCCAACAAGCCCTTTTTCCATACGTCTGCCGGTGAGGTCCAGTGAGATTCATACGCCAGTCGTTGGAGGTTTGGAATCAGGGTTTAGCCATCTCCCCTAGACTGTCATCCAATGGACAGTCAACCCGGTGAAGAGCGCCCTCTCACTTTGGTGAAAAACACCTCCGCCACGTGAAGGCAGTGCAACATCCAAGTACAAAGTGTTGCTGCAAGATGGTCGATGACACGTTACCCCACTTCCTGAGGTGATACTCTAGAAGTAGTCAAAAAACCCAACCAGGTAGATTTGTTAACATTACTTATTTGGGCCACCCTAAAAGTTATTGCGGTGTTTACTAGCTGTCGACGTTCAGCGTTACATCATTGTGTGAATCCTTCCTCTACACTGGTGAAACCACGCTTTTGCAAGCACAGGATGTGTTCCATCACTGTTCTCCCCCTTAGAATTACTTATACTTGGCGGTTTCATCCTGTCAGTCATTCGGAGGTAGAACTATACGTTTCTGAACAGAGGTAAGGTTATCTTTCAGTAAGTGTCATATTGAGATATGTGTTACGAATGCTACCTCGGAGGCTTCCACATTATTCACTGTTTGCTAGCTATTAAAGTGGTTTGCAAACCTGAGATAACATGACAAAGACCTCAACAGTGATTTCACTTGGCTTGAGACGTTACGAGATACTACTTGGAATCAATATCAGTGACCAATATATCATTAGTTTTCTTCTATTTCTGAAAGTAATATTAGGTAATCAATGCTCTTTCGACTGTTCTTGACAATTATGCTTACCTACTCTTTATTCCATTGTTACTCAACTATCTTTGCCTCGTTAATTATTATGTGCAGAGCATCTCTTGGTGATCATGTTGCACTAAGTTTTAAGTAAATAATAGACGCATTATGACCAAATGGAAATGTGGAGTACACCAGCCACTTTATCCATATATTAACAGATATGACACAGCCGCCAAAATAGGAATCGCAGTTCTCGATCATATTACATCTTAAAAATCAGTGATTTCACGTGAAGGTCAACTGATTGGAATTTTTGAACCACTGATTGTTTGGTAATATCGTTTTAAATTTTCTAGTGAAGTAGGGAAAATTATTCTTCATAATCTTCGAAATCTTAAACATTTCTACCTGATCGTCCTTATTCCTTAGTCATGTTTGTTTTCTTCCTTTTGTGTACTACCACGAAGCGTAAGATGAACTCATAAATTTCTATTTGGAAAAAACCCCCCATTTAGAAAACAGAAAGATTGAGCGAAGAAATATTTACTTTTCAATCAAATCCTCATCTCTGGCTCTACTCTAATATATATAGCATTTTTATTACAATACACAACAGTTTACCAATCAAGTGGCGATAAGTTTGTTAACAATAATTAGTCAGTGTCAAAATGTCAATGGGTTGATAAGATACGAAGAAAATCAATACACGTTTAAAAGGTATAAATGGTTAGGATAAATTAATTTTACAAGGATGACACGTAATTAAAGATGATGCACTTATTAACCAGTTTGACTGCAGTAGACAGTGAGCATAAGGTTGATGTTAATACAGCATTTAAAATTATCTATCGAATCCCTAATCTTAATTTTGCTCTACGAGTTAGTCTTCTACAGACAGCTGAAGCAATAGGAATTCACCTGAAGAAGCCAAACCTGTGTGTTCAGAAGAAATTTGTACAGCCACTTTCCTTGCCTTGGCCATCGTTACATGACTGTATAAACCGGACTACTTCGTCCCGCTTCCCCTAAACCTTTAAAATTATAAAAATTATAATTGTCAAAATTACTTTATTTTTCTATTTCATCTTTAATTACGTGTTATCCTTGTAAAATTAATTTTTCCTAACCATCGCGTGAAGAGGAGCTGAAACAGTTTGGACTAACATGGATGCAGGTGAAAAGTAAAGCAGAAGACAGAAACAAGTGGAGACGTGTAGTTGAAGCCCTATGTTCCACTAGGAACCCAAGGGAACAATAATAATAATAATTTATACCTTTTAAATGTGTATTGATTTTCTTCGTATCTTACCAACCCATTGACATTTTGACACTGACTGATTATTGTTAACAAACATATCACCACTTGGTTGGTAAACTGTTGTGTATTGTAATAAAAATGCTATATATATTAGAGTAGAGCCAGAGATGAGGATCTAATTGATAAATTTCTTCGCTCAATCTTTCTGTTTTCATAAATTTCTGTTTAGACGTTTTACGTCAAACAGTTGGTAAACGTATACAGTGAAACTAGAAGTGCTATAGGCTTTTCAACATTAAAGCTGACTTACACCTAATGAGTATCAAGCGTCAGTGGATTCGAAGCTTTTCCTTATGGTCTATATCCATTCTGGAGAAGGATTCATCAACTCAACCAAATTAATAATTTCTTTGGACAATGCAACAACAACACATGCGACCAAATACACCAGGTCTGTTTTATTTAGTCGATATCTTGTCAACCTCTTGCAATCAGAAGAATAAAAGTTATTAGATGTAGCCCAATTTTAACTTCATCTCACTGGAGAAACAAATATCGAACAGTACTTATGAATGCTCACATTATGCGGCTGAATCTAAACACTAATTTAGTATAGTTCATAACGTATTTCTGCCATAATACGTGAAACATAAGAGGAGTTTCTAGAAGGCAGCCGGAGTACTAACAAGACACTGAGCAGCAGTTGCACGACATCTGATTAGCACCAGGTATCGAGTAGTGTCACCACTAACTACAAGTGTCATGAGTTACTTCAAGGCAATAAAAAATGTAGGCTCAAGTTTACAAAAGCTTTCGCTACCAAACGGTTTAAAATTGATTAATTTGTCGAGAAGTCGAAACAAACTTCTTTCAAGATTTTGACATCCAACTGGTCTTATTATGTTAGACGGGAACGTCGATTTCTTCTCACTACTACTCGGTAGCATAATCAACTATTAAACATCATGCTTCACATATCTGATGTATTACTTAAAAAGCTTAGTACTCATGAAAATTCTTTTGCGTATTTTGTTCACCAAGTTTTCTAATGACTTGTGCAACTTTATGGTATGTGCTACTCAGTGTCCTGTTAATACTCCGGCTGTCTTCTAGAAACTCCTCTTATGTTGCACGTATTATTGAAGCAATGCGTTATGAACTATACTAAATGAGCGTTTAGATTCAGCCGCATAATGTGACCGTTCATAAGTACTGTTCGATATTTGTTTCTCCAGTGAGATGAAGTTAAAATTGAGCTACATCTAATAACTTTTATTCTTCTGATTGCAAGAGGTTGACAAGATATCGACTAAATAAAAGCAGACCCGGTGTATTCGGTCGCGTGTGTGTTCGAACCCATTTAGTTTATTATGTAGTCAAGTTATCAATCGGAAATTAGATACACGTCATATCTCAGTAGAGGACAGCTTACCGACCATCTCCATCTTACTTGGCAATTAAACAAAGCTGTCTTAGTCTCGAATTCAAATCGTGACTGCTAGTATTGGTTATCATTATTGTTCCCACCATGAGAATGTAAGCTTCTGTCGCGTGAAATATCACTAGCTAGGCATATCCAGTTAACTGACTGATATGACAGATACACAAGTTGTTACTTACATCCTATTCGAAATCTTTGGAGAACGACTACATGAATGCGCTCATCGTTGAATTAATTATTGGTGAACGATTTGAGACGCATTCCAATCAGTCGCGCATGTCTACCTGAGTCTTTGAATCGACAGTCTCCTAACTGATGTCACGCATAAAAAGAGGGTTATAGAGTTTCGATACGTAAGTCTATTCTATCCTCAACTAGCTACGTTTTTCCACCAAGCAGGATTACTTTCATCTACAAGCGCATCACTTCCCTGGAAATGATCACACATACTAGTGAGAATACCTATGTATGAAGGGGAAAGTGTTTAGTGTTCATCCTTTGTTTAGGGTTTTGGCACTGAAACTTACCAAAAAGTGGCAGTCTGTATTTTAATTCGGTGACTTATATATTTATGCTAGCAGCAAAAAGGGACTGAGAAGTTTGGAATGGATAAATACTCGCGTGACATCAGTCCTGGAGCTACCTCCCTGACTTCCGTATTTATATGATGTAAATCACGACAAGCGTTGCAAGAGATGTCGCATGAATGAAAGTCCCTACTGGATTGTTCGATAAAAAGGTAAGCTAAACTAAGCTTTGGTAAATAACGACAGTCTGTGTCTTCAGGCTTCGTGACAGTACCTTTGAGTCTCATTTCAGGTTAGCTTAGACAAAAAGGCATCCTGGTTATTGCAATACAAAGGCAAAATATAGAGCTGTGAACCATATTTTACATTGCACTTGGCATAATGTGAAATATAAAGTTGGTAACCACGATTCTATACGACCCTGGCAGGATTCCTGTAGTCACTCTTTTACTTCTAGCGACAGGAAAAGCTGTAAGGTAAATATTAATATCCCAGTGGCGAAGCCTAGGACATTGGCCTAGTAATCATGAAGTGACTTGTCAGAATAGTGGGATGACGGATAGCAAATAAAGGTGACACTACTAGCTGCAAATCCATAAGCAGATATACTGCAAGTCTTTAGACGGAGTAAAACACCCACCTGTAGAGCCTACTGTAACGTGACAAACGCTTACTTATTTTCTACTCACGGACCTTACGTCAAATCTACCTACACATGCGTTACAGCCATATGTCTAGACATGAGTTCCTGACAAGCATATCGCACTTGAGACCTAAATGACCAGCAGAAGAAATTTTAACACATTTCAAACCACATTATATTAATTTCACGATTTACAAACGACGACCTCTTCTACCACCTTTACGACGTGTACTGTCTGTTGGGATTGGTGTGACATCTTCTATGCGACCTATACGCATTCCTGAACGTGCTAGAGCTCTTAGAGCGGACTGGGCAGCAGGACTTGGGGTTCGGACTCTACAAGATAAGTCATAATGGGGATAGCGAACTTACTTAGTTCCTCCTGTAGCTCGGATACGTATATGAAGAGCATTAATACCCAGAGTCTTGCATTTTTCTGCAACATCCTGAGCTGCAAGCATAGCTGCATATGGGCTGGATTCATCCCGATCGGCTTTTACTTTCATGCCACCAGTGACACGAACAATTGTTTCAGCCCCAGTTGCATCCGTCACATGAACGAATGTATCGTTGAACGAGGCATAGATGTGACAAACCCCAAATACAAACTCCCCTTCTGCGACTTGTGGTCCAAGGGATATTTGCTCCTCAACTACCTTTTTAGCTCCCTTACGTTTGGCCGCCATCACGCTTGCAGTTAAATAGCGCTCGAGTAGCGTTGACCTCCAAGACGTTCAACAAGACTTTTAAAAAGACTGAATGAACGTTTCGTACTTATTCCCATAAAGGTGTGAAATATCTCCAGATCGCATAATAGAAAGACCAACCGCTTGGTCTTCAGGATATTTAAAGCTATATGGCAGCACGGATTCATGCTTAACTAAGAAATTTTCAGCAAAGTATTTCATAAAGTTTTTCATACCAGATTGGTCAGGAAACTATAAAATTTCCGAATAACAGTCATCCTGCCTACATAGATGAAAGAATTGTTAGTTCGAAGGAGAGAGAACGTAAAAATCAAACTTACACGTACACAAGGCAGTAAGCAATAAGGCACCCTGATAGACCAATTTTCATTTATTGTACGTATCAATAAGACAAAGAGACTGGACAAAGAGTATTCTTTCTGATAAATTTTTCATCGTGCTCTACATTCGCATATACACAATATTCAAAGACTGATGACAAATGACATTGTTAGTGTTTTTTGATGGTGTCGATTTCTTGAAATGAATAGATAATTTAAATGCATGTGTAAATGATAATATACATTAGAAAATTAATGAGACATTTAAAGGTGGTTAACAATATAGTAGCTTGTAACTGACTCCGGAGGAAGAGGAGATTGCCAGATTTTTACGATTGCTCAATGATGGCTAGTTCTAAGAATTGGCTGTGCGAATTTCTTGTGAATTCAAATGTTCGTCTTCTTCAGATAGATTCTTATTACCTCAGTTGTATGAGACGAACTAGGAAGTGAAATTAAGGTTGGTGGGACTATGAAAATCACTTCAATTGGCTTATGGCGTGCGAAATCGTATGCCTAGTTTACTAACTCCACAAAAGCAGTCAAACTTCATCAGTGTGCATACATTCTGCTTAACTAAGAATAACTTAAGATCACCAAACCATTCTTTAATCTCTGAAGTTCCGAGAGAAGTGAAGGCAGATCTATACATATTGCCGATCAAAAGGCAGGTTCTTCCTAACACAGTGCATGCAAGTACCAGTTAGTAGCATACAGAGGATAACTAACCCCCTTCATTTCAGGCGCACTCTTAACTGGATATCGGACTAAGTAATAAGACACTGTACATTTTATCTTAGTAACAGATCACAGATTCGCAGCCTTTTTTGAGTGAAGACTTTTATTAAAACGATAGATGATATGCTTACGATTATGTGTATACTTTATGAGGCCCAGTCACCCCTTGACTTAAAGAACACTCATTAGGTCTATACTAATGGTCTGCGCATGACCGACTGATCATATAGGGATCTAGCAAACAGATTGAGACTCATAACATAGGGAAAGGATCTTGTCAATTCCCGAAGTTTTAGTGTTTAAAGACACTGCTTATCCTCTCCCTTTATTTCTCCATTCGATAGTAACATCCCAAACAGTACAGCAAGCCTACCGAGATAGCCTACCATGGACGAACCATTAGATTGTGAAGCAGCGGTGCTTCCACCAGGAGATCAGTTCTCGGAGCCGTCTCCGAGAATAAGTAGTAGGGTTACATACCAGCATGAAAGCGGATACATTCAGAGATTCTTACAGCAGGCTTCAGCCAACTTTTGCCAGTCATCAGTAATATAAATTGGCTAAACTATAAATATCTTCCAAATTTTCATCCGGTCACTGATTTGAGGTGAGTTCTATTATCTTATAATATATGGATGTATCTGTGAGATTTATTTGTAATTATAACTCATAGTGAATGAACCACTGTAAACCGAAGAACAACACAGAGAAGACAAATTCCAAGAATTCTGATTTCGTAGCATTATTTGTCATTAATATTAACGAACAAAAAGGAATATTCAAACAGCACAGTATCAGAAATTGTAGTCGCCACATCTACTAGAAATCAGATATCTTCCTGCATGTTCATAAAGAACACTGGGTTTGTTTGCATGCCTCTCAGACCATCTAACTGGTCCTGTGCCAAAGCTTCATCGAAATCCTATGAATTTACTTCCAAAAAATTAGGATTAGTGGCGGAATGATAAAAGTTATAACTGTAACAACCTGCTCGCTTGCTTTCTCCTAATCCTGCTTTTGACGTGAGCTTCAGTTGTACTGTTGACCTGGAAGCATAGGATTGGATTGTTTGAATTGGTCACTTCTGCTTTTCTTTTTAGATGATTTATCCGATGAATGATCTAATCTGTGAAAAAGCCGTCCGCATTTAACGATGAAATCTGATTGTCTCTAATAGCTAGTACCCCAGCAAAAATTCCCCGATTCTAGTTCTGGTCCACGTTTACTTGCTAGGCATAATTCCCTGCTTTCGCGAATCTCAGCATTAACAGCATCTCAGAAAATATAAATAAATAAATTTATTCTCATAGTACAGTATATGAGGGACGCCAGTTTACAGGCATCATCAAATTGTTACAGAAATAGAACCATATAATTCAATCGCAATTTACAGGCAGTAGCAAGATATACTTTACATGTTCGCTGGAGATAATACATACACTTGATAAGTGTTAATCCCAGTAGTATAAAACAGCCTTTTCACTTATATACAATCATTTCTGTGCACAGTTGGAATAATCTGCTAGATTGTCAGTGAGTGCAACACATCAGGAAATACAGAAGTATTGTCTTCGCATTAACAAAAAAACCAGGTCTTTGGTGGGTGGATTTTAAATGCCTGGGAAAAAAATAAAGCTTGAAGTCAATTTTCATACATAACTTCGTTGTGTGCAGAATCCTTGAATTATAGTTCATTGATGTGTTATTTTGAAATCAGTGATATGTTTGTCTCATTTGATCTGCAATGTCATTGTTGGGAGTAAATACATAAGCTTCAGACGCATTAATTAATGGATTTCTACTGCTTTTGGGTATTTTCTTAGCGTGAGGAAGGTTTATGAATTTCAGTTGTTCCGACAGGAGTTGAGAATATTAACTGCTCAGCAACATTATGGAAATAAGTTCATCACATTATCTAAGGAAAGGTGGATTGCAGTTGGTGAGGGATATATGGTGCCCAACGAGCGTACATCTATCCATATGATGTTGTGGTGAGTTATACCTTTTTCATGTTGTCGGTTTATGTCCATTTTATTCCACTTAGTGTGTTGGGTAGTAGTTTTACAAACGAGATTTCTTGTCTGTTTGAGGATACTTATCTTAACCGTTAATGTTTTATCTAGAATTATGAATATAGGCAAAAAACAACAGGTGTAGTATTTAAGCTTATACATTAAATGGACCTATAATTTCGGAGGCTCTCAGATAGGAACTAGAACTACTATCGTTTGCAAACTCTTGCAGTTTGTCATTAAGCACCTTTTTGAAGGAGGCCAATGTACTTGCTTGACGCATTTCCATTGGCAGTTTATTCCATATCTGTGCATACCTAATCAAGTAAAACTTTTGCCTGGTGGCTGTTTTACATTGTTCGATAGCTACTGTACCCTTAGTGTGTCTTAGTTTGTAACCATTGTCATCTGAAAGTCGAGTGCCATTAGTAGAGGTAAAAACTAAGTGGTTTAGAAGCATGTAGTAAAGTGTCAAGTTTAGTCCCAGGCGTCTTAGCCATGGTGTTTCTAGTCCTAGGGTATCACATCTAGTGGAGTAGTTCATACCGTTTTCGGTTCCGAGTAATTTTAACGTGAAGTACCTCTGCACTCCCTCGACTTTCAACTTGTCCTCTATGCGTATACTACTATACATGAATGAACAGTAATCAAATAAAGGACGCACACAAACCTTGTACAACAGAATTCTAGACTCATTTTTGTAGAAGTTCCTGAGTAGAAAGCCGATAAGTCTGCGTGACTTTGACACTTGTTTGGAGATATGTTCAGAAAATGATAAGTTATGTGAATATTTCAGCCCTAGGTCTAGTACAGATTCCAGTCGTTGAAGTGCATGGCCTTGAATTGTCAGGTTAAGTTCTAAATTGTTGCAACCTATGCAGAGCCAGCCACATTTTTCGACATTAAATTGTGGTTGCCAGGTGTCACACCATCTATCCATTTTTTCTAATTCTTGCTGTATGGCGTTTACTGTTATTCCAAGATCTGTGTTCTTGAATTTATGCGTCACTTTTAAGTCATCTGCATATAGTATTGGTTTACCTACACTAAAGCATTCACAGATACTGTTTATTTATATTATGAATAAGAGTGGGCCTAATACACTTCCCTGGATCACACCACTACTTACTGGTTTAGGCCTTGAGATTATCGAGCCAACTTTCGTTGTCTGACTTCGGCCACAGAGAAATGATTTTATCCAGCTCAGGAGAGGGTCACATATCCCTAGTGAGCATAACCTGCTGACCAGCAGATTATGGGGAACTCTGTCGAAGGCTTTTGTTATATCGAAATATAGCACAATTACTAGTTCTCTGTTGTCCCTACTTCGTGTAACTTCGTTGAAAAAGTCTATGTGACAGGTCACACATGATCTCTTTTTTAGAAATCCGTGTAGTGATGGATTGATAAGTTCATGTTCTAGTAAGTTGTCTGACACTTGGTCTTTAACCACTTTCTCCATTATTCGGGATATTACCGGTGTTATATTGATAGGTCTATAGTTGCATGCACTGGTTTTGGCCCCTGCTTTGTGCTTAGGTAATATGTATGTGGTTTTCCACACTTCAGGATAAGTTCCTGTTTCCAACGAGAGAGTAAATATTCTAAGTAACAAGACTACCATTTCTGTGCTACCATTTTTGTATATGACAGATGGTATGTTGTCTGTTCCAGTACTGCCATTAGACTTCAATGTCTTAATCGCTGAGTCTATATTTTGTATATTAAAGTATATTTCGCCTAATTTGTGGTTACTTTCGCAGGTCATTTGGAAATTTTGGGTCGTGTGCACTCCGGCGTCATTGCAAAACCACTCACTGAGGAGTTCACTTATAACCTGGGGATCATTGCATATTATACCCTTATATTCCAAGCTGCTTACAGTATTGTCTTTACTGCTTTTTAGACGTTTCTGCAATATCCTACAAAGTTCCTGAGTTTTGGAGTTATCCACAAGCGCTTTATTTTCTTCAAGTTGTGACCTCATTTAGTGTTTATCTTCAAGCCGTTTAAGAGTTTCATGTATTTGGTTTAACGCATTAAATTCCTTAAATACATGGTATTTCCTTTTCAATTTCTTTAGTTTTAGTCGCGTTTTGCGGTCTATAAATGGAGTTGGTGTCTTTAGAGCAGATTTTAGGGGCGCGATTGTGTCTCTTTCTGAGCCAATTGTTTTGTAGAAAATCTCAACTGATACTTCTAAGTTATTATTGATGAAGTATTCTTCCCAGTCAGAACTTCTCAATAGATCTGATAGGAATTCCCAATCGACATTCTTATCGTCCCTATATTGATAGTGCACCGGGGAATTTTTAGGTGTGTGTTTAATTGTTAGTCGGAGGGGTAGCGTGCAGTACAATATGTTGTGATCACTGTTATCAAGTTTATTTCCTAACTCTATCGAGATGGGCTCTACTTCATGACAGAGGATTAAGTCAAGAGTATTTTTGTTTCTTGTAGGGAGGCGTACGCACTGCCTCCATCCACCTACGTCTATAGCTTGTAGTATCTCATCATGGATTCTAGTTCCTGTACAGGTATCCCAGTTTACTCTAGGTAAGTTGAAGTCGCCACAGACTACTTTGTAGTCAAAGTCCAGCGTAGCCACATGCTCTAGTGTTTCTCCAATAGTTATATCAGTCATTTTAGGGCTATTAGGGGGTCTGTATATATATCCCACGAGAATTTTATTTTCGTTTGTGTGGATGCTTATCCACTTAGATTCAGGGAGTTTGTCAGTAGTTGGGTCATTGAAAGTATTGGAGTTAGTGGATTTAGAGGCATATATTAAGCAGCCGCCTCCTCTTTTGTCAACCTTATCGTTCCTATAGATGTCGTAGTTGTCTATTACTAGCTTTGAGTCAGGTATATCAGTAGTAAGCCAGGTTTCAGTCACCATTAATAGTGTTGGCCGTTCTATTTATGCCAGGCAGCGAAGCGATGTTATTTTATTCAGGAGAGATCTAGCATTCAGGAGCATAATCGTTAGTAAACCAGTATTATTGGAGGAGAGGTTAACATGGTTACTTGTTACTATTCCTACGTTATGTTTGGAGGGGCTCTGAGATGAGACAGAGTCAGTGTATGTACTATTTCCTGGATTAATTGTGCAGCGAGTGCGGCTATTGTTTGCTGCATCCGAAAATAATCCTGTTGCATATCTTAAATTTTAGCATCCATGGGTGGGCATCGGCGTTCATTTACTGGTGATATATAGTTTGCTTGACCTAGGTACCCTGTGTTAAGATTACCTTGGTGGTTGTACCTCACGGGTCTTTCATAGTCGTATGCATGTTGGCTCACATCACATGTGTGAGTGAAGTTATTGAGAGGGTCAAGTGTCGATCTATACTCGTTATGTTGATGAGGTTTAACATAGTGTGAGAGTTTGGACGAGAATATTCATTAATATGGTTCCTATATGAGTCCCGTTTAGTGCTCCGTATGTCCTGTGGATCCATTCTACGTTGCATTCTCAAGTTATGTGCGTTGCTAGGCATATTACTCCTAGTTCGGAAAAGGGTATTCTTACTCACCTGAGGGATGACGTTTTTGGGAATGTGCTTTGTTACCCATGCATTGTCATTTTTTAGACTGACGTGCTGCTTATTAGACTTATTAAGAGGGAGGTATGTCGAAGTCTGGAGTGGGACTTTAGGCTTTGTGGTGTTTCTTGCAGTTTCTACTGCGGGACTCTCGGGCTTGCATCCAGATTGAGTGTGGTCTGCCAGTGGTTTCTGGTCAGCCATAGTTTGTGCGTCAATGTCAAACTCATGTATGTCAGCAGGTTTTCCAGATGTGCTCTCATGTACTTTATGATTGCACCCAGTGACACTGCTCTTACTGAGTTTCGAGTCGCTTTTACTTGCCGTTTTTTCTCCCAACACCATACACGTGACTTGCTATGCTTCAGTGTCCGTCGACGCTTTAGTACTGATACCAGGTGTATTTCTCAGTGTGGTCAACTTTGTATCGAAGGAGTTCTTGGTTGCTTGCCTTTGGTTAGGCGTTCTATCCGAGACTACTTTAATAGTCTTGAGTTCAGCGGCAGTAGCCAGAAGATCTTCGGCCTTCTTAAATCGTTCAGCTATTATGTAGCTGTCGAACCTAAAGAGTATGGGACATGGATGCTTTAGGTCTTTTTTACTTAGGCGAATGCACTGACAAGGTGCACTCAAGAGATTTGCAGCCTTCAGCAATGAGTGCTGGACCGACTTTATAGGCTCGCTATCTGGTACATTATACACTATAGCGTTTTGTTTCGAAGCCAGCGTTTTAACAACTTCGCTGGATAGAAAGTCAGTGGCGTTTTCTAACTCCTTCGCATTTTTTGAGTCAGTAGGCGTCATCCTAGAAGTCATATTAAAAAGCTTTAGGATTGTAGGATCCTGCAGTTCCTTTTTCATAAGTGAGATAGTTTCGGGTATACATTCTAGTGAACTTAATTTCGTTTTTATTTCATCTATCTGCATCTCTTTAATTATGCATGTCAAGTAAGAGAGCTCTACCTTTTCAGACAGAACCTCTTCCACCTGTATTACAGGGGTCAGAGTTATGTTCGAGTCTTTTATGTTGGATGAACTACAAACAATAAGTGGTGGTAATGTGTTATTAGACGAGCTGGTGCTATTTTCTAAATTACTGGTGTTCACATGAACACTCTTTTTGGAATTTCGGCCCATCGTTATTAAAGATCAATCAACAGTAAGCAATAAATGAATATAAACGAAAAAAAGTGCAAAAGTGTCACCTGATCCGAATGTATCACAAACAGACTGCCTCTAAACTTTCTCGCCTTAAAAGTAATGAGTTCGTTAGACACAGTTTATGAAGTTTTCTGTCGTGTTCGTTCGTTGGTTTGCTGTTTGAACTCTTCTTCCGGAGTTAACTGATATTTACGCTTTTCATCAAGGCTTTTCTCGGCGGCTTATAAGCGTAAGCCATCCTCTTGGTGGCGCCGAGTTATTTAGCTTGACTTCACCTCCAAACCCCCAGATTCCTGTTGGGGTTGGCTAATCTCTGTTCAATATGTTGGACTTGACTGCGTGGGTGATCTTCTGAACTTCATAGTGAATTCCGGATTTCAAATGCCTAATTTTGGCCACCTGAGTGAAAGTATATTCGTCCTCAACAGATTTTTTCCCACTAATCTTACAACTAGTCGATGGTGATAGTTTTGGATTCGTTGCATTATGTTTGCCATCTACATACTTTTAAAATCGCAAGACTGATCATCTGAGCAACGAATAGTTAGATAAGTCAGTGCAAATATATATTTGTATGCTCAACAATTTAATGGCCCTCAATTCGAATAAGGATGGACCATATTCACAAACGCAGAAGGAAGTATTTACAATGACTATCACTTTCTGAATTCAAGGCAGCATCAGAATTAGCAATAAGATGTAGATTGCGACCAGTAATGCCTATAACTAAACCAGTGAAAGAGTTTACTTGTGCTTGATTAAGAAACGGTAATACATCTTTCTTAGGAATAACAGACCCAGTTCCCAGAATATCAATAATAAAGGAGTGAGACCTACCCAAACTTATAGTGAAGGTTTTCATTTCGTGGGACTGGGTATTGTGAAATGTCAGAAGACAAAATAACTATATTAAACCCGGTAAATTGAAAGAATCATGAGAATTCTGAGTAGCAAAATTATTCAGGCTTCACCAAGCTGATACTATATGCCCAAGTGAAGCATATTTATGACCGCCAGCATCCCAGAAACCGCAAGTATTTCGTAAATGAATCTTTCCACATGGTTTGATATCACAGATTTCTGTCTGTAGTCCATCAAATGTGGATGACATTTTTGATTTATATTTGTGAACACCTGAATTATCAAATTTCGATGGCATTATGTCAGACAGGGATTTAGTGTGACACAGATCCTAAGCAGTTGGAAAGGTACGTGGAGGAATTTGAACCAGCTTCTTCTCTGGCTTCGTAATATTGACGTAATCGGACCATCATTTAGTTAAGTATGAAGCTGATCACAAAGTAGCATTTTGAAGCTTACATTTGAAGTATAAGCTCTTCCTCCACATTGATCTCATATGGCAGTTAAGAAGCGAGCCTCCTATACCTGGTGGTTCCAAACCAGTCAAAGTTGTACTCTAGTTGAGCAAACCACGACTCTATTTCTTGTCAGCAAACTTCAGGTAGTCTAACTTTGAGAGTTGTTAATTAATGTATCCCTACAGAGATGGAGTTTTCAGAAGCAGTTCCCTCGTTTGAAAAATGAAACATATCAGCGGATAGAATATTTAAAGTAAAAACTACGTACGGGCGAAGTAATCTGAGGAAAAAATATACAAAAACACAAAGGTATAATAATACTAATTTATATTTCATATAAACGCGTAAGTTTACAATAAATGCATGCCATTTTTACAGGCACGATCAGTTATGTTATAAATCACAATCATGAAGTATCATAACTTGATTCTTTTTCAAAAGTTTAGATTGTTCATTTGTTGTACAAGCAGTCAGAACAGGTTCTTATGAATGTTAAATTGTAAACCGTTTACTAAGGTCACCATCAAAGTTGAACGACAACCCAAACTTCGTTCCGTTTCCTGCTGATAGTTATGGTCAACCAGTGAACAGCGTATATCTGGGTGAGTGCGCAGCTGCGAAATGGTATAAAATGCACTTGTGAATGATACATTCTTGGGAGTATATTTACAAGATAAATACAAAAGAAGAAGCTATATAGTACCTGAAATGATAGTATACATTTGCAATGTTTAAAGCTAACCATATTGGTCTAAGTATGGAAACTGTGATGTTTTCGATGAAGATATGGCTTTGTTCAAACACTGGTGTTATTGTGTTTTTAATCAAAGCAACCAGACTCTGGCAAAGCAACAAATATGAAGAAGGAGCAAGTTTTAGCTTTAATAATGGTAGAGGTAGTTAACATAAAGTAGAGTATAAAAGTGCGTAAATAAACAGATCATCATGAGGTAGGCAAGTGATATTTAAGTGAGGAGTGAATTCAAAGATTTGGAAAATTAGAACCCGTAGGACAAGCTGGCTTTAAAGATGTTTCACGGATCTCCGTAGGGCCCAATGGGTAGCATCTTGACAAGAAGCTGAACAGGCTTGTATATAGTAGGAGCAAAAGCACCTTTTAAAATTTAGATCTGTACAACCCTTATTATCAATATTTTTTGTTGAGGGTCCAGACTAATGTTTAATTCTCGAGTTGTCAAAAATGCATGTTGCTGTCCTACAGATCGCAGCGATTCATATTTGTGACCACTACCATATCTGCTGATCAACATGTGCCACCCTCCCTCCTTTTTGATGTTAAGCTTTCAGATTTTCTTGCAATAACTGCGGTTGCAGCATTGCATTGCTTTGAGCCCGTCCCAATCACACAGTATGCTGTACACTAATAGCTTTCATGACAAGTGCTTCCCATTAGGTTAGGTACATCGATACCTGAGGACATTCTTAGCAGTATGACCTCTATACATGCATACATGTATACAAGTATTTGTTACAAACGCCTAGGAAATTGCGTTTGCTTTAAGAAGTATAAAGTATAGAAGTAGCTACTATTACAGCAACTAATTTGTAGTCTATTTAGCACGGTAAAATGTGTAGTGGAACAATTAGTGATTAAATTATTTATAATGATCCTGATGAAAACAGCCTTTTTAACAGAGCTGGTTATGCTAAATTTTCATGCGGTACGCATTAGACATTGCAAAGTAACTCTTCAACCTATATAATGTTAAAAATAAAGCGAAATATTATAAAGATTGTACGTTTTAGAAAGGTATATGAGAAAAGATAGTTATTGACTGAGTAAGGTCATTTCGACACAAAAGTAGCATTGTATTATTAACTCTATATATATGTGAATATTAAAAGGTGTGGTTGCTAATATAATTATTTCCAGAGTTACTAAAACAACTTAGTGAATATTGTAGAGAATAGAAAATCAGTAAGTTAGTTAAACGTTCGCTGCATAAGTAGTAGAGTCGAGTTATACGTATGTGACTATACTGAAGACTGGACTGGCTTTCAATTTCCGTTCTACCAACAGTTGTGGTCTTTTAGACGAGCTAGGGCGGACATGTTAATGTGTCTTTCTAGGCTCCGTTTGAACCCATCAGGGTTTTCACAACATCTAATTTCAGATGGTAGTTGGTTCCAAAGAGTGCAATATTTAATGGTGAAAAAGTTCGCCCTAATGGATTTTTCGTGGGTAGCCACCTTGACAAGGTAGTCGTGGTTTCGCACCTGATATGATTTGATATTTTCCCAAGTTATGGATGAGTTACTAAAACAATGTTTTCTAATGACTTTGAAGAGTAGAAATAAGTTGCACTTCACTCTCCTTAACCACAGAGGTGTTAATTTCAGACTTATACACCTGTCAGCATATTCCACTTGTTGGTCAAACCCTATTATGCGTTTCGTTAGGAATCTCTGATCACTTTCGATTTTTTTCGGTCTTCAGACCTTAGGTTACTATGCAGGAGAGCACAATATTCAAGTTTGGGGCGGATACATGTTCTATATATAGCTAATCTTGCTTCTTGGGTGTAAAAGTCACGCATTACAAAGCCAGTAAGTCGCTTACAGTCAGATACAACCATATTTGCATGATCGGAAAAGGTTAATCTGAGTATGTTATGCCGAGATCTGTGACTGTGTTCAGTTTTGAGAGGAGCTTACCGTACATATATAAGCCCATTCTCGGTTTCCAGCGTCCAAGGTGGGCTATACCGCACTTGTCTGGGTGTAAAGTAAGTTACCACTTTCCGCTGCAATCGCCTAGATTGTTTAAGTTATGTTGGATCTTGCTTTCGACGCTCTTACCATCGTACCCATAATCATATACTATCTTGAGATCATCTGCAAAGAGGTATGGCTTGCCATACTTGATCACAGAGACTATGTCATTTATGAATAAGAGGAATAGAATAGGGCCAAGAAATCTACCCTGTATTACACCAATAGTTATCGGCTTTGATATAGACATCTGGTGGTTGATTTTGACAGTTAACCATAATAATAATGTAGAAGGTGCCTGTGGACAAAAGGGCCTACCGGTTTAGAAGCCGACTTTTCTTTCAAAACAATTACCCAAATTACGGACCGGAAGTCCATACTAGTGCACAAAACGAATTTTTAGTGCTTATTTTTGAAAGCACGGTAGTGGGTTGGTGAAGCTGGAAACCTGGTCTAACATACGGACAAAGAAAGTTTTGCAAGTCATAGAAAGGATATATTTCCTACTTTGCTACTTGTCTTGCCTATTTTAAATGCTCTATCACTAACCATATCTGATGTAAAGATCCCACAGGACCTTCGACAGAGAACTCTCATTAGAATCTGAGGATGCTGCTAGTCATACGAAATTGCGAAGGTAAGAATGATAATTCCCTGTTTAATCCTTTAGAGGACTTATTCTCTACCACAGAGTCAGTCTGCATCCATGAACTCTCGTGCATTACAGGAAGCAGAAACTGTGATGTAAGTGAGAACAGTCTGGCGCGGGAGATTTGATGGAAAAGGTGGGTATAGAGATGGATCCGCAAACGATGATATCACTACACTTCTCTAAAGGCTAGGCAAACAACCTTAGCTGATTCCTCATGGATGTGCAATATGCATTCGTTATTTCATTGTTGTGGACAAAGACGCTAAAATTTTATTCCATATAAGATAAGTTTGCTTAACATATTACAGAGTTACTCAGTGTAAATAAATTTACAACCTTGGTGGGTCATAAGATCTGTTTGGCAGGAAGACAGAAAAATAACACTTTTCAGTGATTTTCAAGAATCTTCAGGAACAATGAAAGTGAGAATTATGGTTTTAAAGCCCAAGGTGCCCAAACATGCCTCTGGCCTACGTTAGGGATTAAAGTATGAAGTTTTACACGCCTGTAGCTATGCTGCGCCATTCAGCCATCCATTTTCTTGCTATTAGCACGTACAGAATTTGAACCCGTAGCACAGCCATAACAAGCGGATAAGTTTTAAAATCTTTTCCCAAAATGACGTGAACATTTGGGACCATTTAGATATACTGCTTATCGGAGCATATGACCAAATATCTGAATCTTCGATTCACCTTTCACTATCAGTATTTGTAAGTTGGGTATAGTACTGACTGATTGGTTAATTAGTTACGTTGAGTTTAATAAGGCTGGTACAGTGAGCTTTATCAACAGTATAAGTACTACCTTACAAATGTATCAGAGATCTAAAATACCCAAAGAATGGTGGTGGCCAGTGTGCACTGAATTCGGTGAACTTAGGTAGGAAAAATTAGATCACTTGGAGGATAGTGTACAAAAGTTGGGCAAAAATGATATGGTGTAGAAAACAACCTTCTTCCTTCATTTAGTTGAACGTATAATGACCAAGTGCCAAGGAGACTCAGAATAAGAGTGAGTTAATATAGGTGTGAAACTCGGGACTACGAAAGCATATAACAACTCTGTATTTATCTGATTGCTGGAAAGGTCATCTACTGGATAACGTTACAAATACGGTTTATTGTTCCAAAATGTATCAATTTCGAAGCTTGATTTTCATATTCCTTGTCTGCTTCTCCACTTGACATAAAGGTAATAAGATTTTTTAGGTGTCCGAGAATGGTTTTAAATCATTCCTGTTGGACGTATTCTCCGATGATTCGTCAAATAAACACCAGTTATCGACCTATCTCTCCACCATGACAATTGTTACACATTCCTATATGGTTGTGTGACCGCAAGTGATGTTGTGACCTACTGCTGGGATTTCTCAGCTGTTTCAAGTTGTTAAGTAGAGTGAGCCATTTTGTTCTACTTGTTTCACAGGATTCTTTAACGTCATTTATTTCTAAGGGAGCAAGTGAATTTAGATGCAGTTTTTATTCCTACCTCGTTAGGATTCTTTAGTAGGGTTTCGAAGTTCACTGTTTGTGCGGCAACAATACTGATGCGTCCGGTTCGCCCTTCACTGTGCTGCAAACTTATCGATGCCACCCTCAATGTTTAGGTCAAATCCATCCCTACTATTTCCCACACATTTTTGATTGTTTCAGGGTGATATTCAGGTACCATGGGTTCTGTGGTACGTATTACTTTTGGCAATAGAATTTCTTTTTCAAAACTAAGGTTTACTAACGTGTAAACATAAACGTTCTACCATTTCTTTCACTGACGTGAGGTGGGAGAAGCTAAGGTTCGAACTTCATTTTGAATGCGTTGCTTTTACGTAAACAGTGGTATTCGACTTCTCATCTTTCGTTTTATCGATGAAATGCAGTATTTTGCGCTGACGTTTTGCAGTTGGCCTGAGACTACTTCTGAATTGCATTTACCTGATTTAGCAACTTTAATATGTTTATTATTAGTGTTCCTTAAACTTCTCCCTTCTGAATGTTTTCCTCTTTACTGTCATCTCACTAAAAACGAAAATCGTGCCCAGACTTCATCTGCTGTTGTTCTGTATGTTGCATTCAGTGCCATTTCTATTTTTATAGCGATG
This sequence comes from Trichobilharzia szidati, assembly GCA_944472155.2. Classification (NCBI taxonomy): domain Eukaryota; kingdom Metazoa; phylum Platyhelminthes; class Trematoda; order Strigeidida; family Schistosomatidae; genus Trichobilharzia; species Trichobilharzia szidati. The sequence continues at coordinate 82,620,613 of OX235274.1, forward strand.
TCTTTATTTTTCGCTGGATCACGTAAATATTGTTAACTTTGCCACCCGACTCGACAAAAAAGTGGATTAAGTGTTCATTAATGAAGGTGGAATATATGAAGTACACATACGATATCCCACAATGAACTAAGGTAATTGGATTATTCGAGTGTTAACCAAAATACACAGGAAGTCACACCAAGGTGTCTTGTCGCACCCTTCCAAGAGAAGCTACTCACAGGATAATATACATGACCTTAGAGACATGCTGAAGGATACTAATTGGGAACTATTGGCTGAGCACTCACTGAGTGACGCAATCACTAATATTACGGATTGTCGTAAATTCTGCTTCCATGTAGGCTGCCCTAAAAAACTATACTCAAAAGGCTTGACCGCTTTTCTTCCCTTCATCTCGAAAACCTACTAAGATAAAAAGTGTAGGTGTACAAGTTTAAGGACATTGCTGTCTAGAAAGTACAAACATCCTGATCAAATCGGAAATCCGTCGGCTGAACACTTTTTGTAACCAAAGACTTGTCATGTAAAACTCCCGGAATTGTGTGGAAACTTCTCAATTAAATTATAGGCTGTGGTAAGCAAAGTATTAGTGTCCCCTCTGTTCGTGTAAATACCCCTAAAAAACCTTTCGTACGTTCTCCTGGTGGTGCTTTCTTCTTCAATGTAACAAATAACAAACTCAGTGGCTTTCATGGCTTTAACAATTTTGATGTTCAAGGACTAGTTTGTTGGAATTCTATTTATTTCATGTTAGACTACGGACTGATATCAGTTAGAGAATACTGAAAACTAGAGAGTACCGGACCACCATTTTGTCCTAGACTGGGACTCACCGGCACCACGCACTCACTGGGTTTCGAGCCCACGGCCTTCCGAATCCAAGGCAGGCTCGTATACTACTTACCCGCTGGGATGACTTAGCTTTGGGGGCAATGGATTGAGAAAATAAGATGACCTGCAAATCTTGCTCCAGTTTGCTAAAAGATTGTGAGTTTAACGACGAATCTTCGAACAGGGAGAGCAATAATCAACCTGACATATGAGTAAAACTTGAATACCGCTTAATTGTGTTATTCAGTGTCAGTATGTATACAGGGCATACCACATAGTGAAGAAGGGTCGTTTACTGGACAGTTGCAGGAGTAATAAGGAATAGGATCATTTCTGTCCAGGCAATTTTAAGTGGAACCAAAGGACCATTATAGGACCTGATGGGAGTACAGCTGTATCGGAATCCTAAATTATTTAAGTTTCAAAGTAGAAGACGTGCAAACTGAGGGATTTACTGTGAGGTTACTGATGTCTGTAATTGGGTAACACGCAAATTTAGCAGCTGCATCATTTAGCCTAATTTTTATGTTATGACGGAGGCATGAGGATCAAATATTCACTATATTGAAGAGAGGGCAGATCGGTAAATTACTATTCCCACAGGTTGCGTTGGGAATGCAGGGCTTCAGCGGAGCACTGGCACTTCACAGTTCTCTGTGGTTTTCCTTAGTTGTCTCCCCGATTGTCCATAAACTTTCATTTGCCCTCCACATGACCCCCCTCATGTCATCCTGGGATACCCACCTGTCGCTTCTATTTCAGTGTTTATTCAAAGGCCCGACTTTTGACATTGTCCAAACGTCTGCTTACAGTATGTATAGTTTATCTCTACTTCTTCCTGAAAATTTGTTGTCCGATTCTCTGCCTACCAGTCTTACTTGTCTCTAATTCCTTTTGGACATCTGATCCCCACTGTGGAGCGAAGGAAGCCTGTCGGACACATCGGCTCATCAGCTGACTAATCCAGTCAAACTATCAGGTCAGAATCAACGGAGAAGTGCTTTCAACACTGGACTGCATCATAAAACCAAATTGGTAAGCAGAATGAAAAACAATGTTGACTGGAATAACATTTTTATTCTAAAGGGAAACTAGTGTCAGTCACTTCTAAAACATCCACCTCAGCACAGTTTTCATCAACGTGGAGTGACATTAAACAGAAATGTGTGACTAAAATTTAAACAGTTTTTCTTATTACAGATTGTAATTTTGTCCAAGATATCATCAAAATGAAAAAAATCACTTGTTATAGACAGCCTTCCAAACAATTAAAAGCAGTTCATTGCTCATCGTGATGGCGAGCCACCCAGCATTTTGGCAACAATGCAAGATTCACTGATAGAATTCAGTCTTAATCAAACGAAGGACTGGATACGTGGCGTTAGTTACTAACTAGTACTCAGTCAAGATGGATATCAACTACCATACGGCCCACAAACTTCACAAAGTTATCGTTCCGCTTTGAACTTATAGTGGATATGGTAATAATGCGATCAAAAAGTACTGATATACTGCAATGGTAAATAGTGTGCAGAAGGACGGACAACAGTTTATATTGGGCATATTGGTTCGTCTAGCTTATCCCGTGTGAAGCAGTGTGTGAATCAGTAGAGTTTAATATTTGAAGAAGGGAAATATAGTGCAAAAAAGCTGCGGTTATTTTATCTAGCAGCCAGTTATCGTGGTTAGGAGGATGGCAGATGCGACATAACAGAATAAGTTCTCCGTTGGCTGTCACGCGCCACTCGTCATATATGTTATATGTTGAGGTCAGTCCTCGTCATATATAGGTTTGCAGGTTGATTTTGCGTTGATGAAGCATCCTCCATCATGATCACTTCGTCTCTTCCTATTGTAGAACGGGTGAGAATGAGGTCATTATTCATTCAATATACGTATTAAGCCTCAGTGACTATTAGCTGTAGGTAGGCCTATCAGTGAGTCTAATTATACAAGGACTGCCCAGTGGTTGAAGTGTGACACAAATTCACAGTTATATGGAACAACGGACTGAAGAACAAAATTTGTTGAAAATGTCGCCATGCGCTTGAAAGACAGAAACTAAGGTGGAGGATAATAGTGAAACAACTGAAAGAGTATTTGGAAGCCCATATTTTGCTTATCATTTGATTTTTATGACGAGGTAGAACTAAGATTGATTGCTATTGGTGCGTGGAAAGCTAATTAGCAAACTGTTAAGAATTCCACTGGTTATAAGGAGCAGAGGTGTGGAAAAATCCACATAAGATTAGCAGAGCGACAGATTTGTCCGGCTATCTACCTCTGGGAGATGCATGCTTGTGGTACACTTAAGCAAGAGTCGTGAGTGTTAAAAAATACAAACGTTCTGAAATAAGTTAAGAACAGTTGACAAACAATGGATTCCCATGGGATAATAAGGCATCAGATGAATCTGAGCACTCTTCAAAACGTTCTCCAACTAGTACATCAGTCCTTCGAAGATTTACATGTGAGAATATCCCACACCAGGCATGCGGCGCCGTCGAAACAGTAAGGTTTTTTTACTCTGAATAATATTTTTTCGAATAATATAAAACATGGGAAACACCAGCTTACAGGCATCATCAAATCAACACAACGTATTAATGCAGGTTTTCAACCCATCATGAGTTAAAAGTCCGAATCTGATTTGGGCTTATCATTTGATTTTTATGACGAGGTAGAACTAAGATTGATTGCTATTGGTGCGTGGAAAGCTAATTAGCAAACTGTTAAGAATTCCACTGGTTATAAGGAGCAGAGGTGTGGAAAAATCCACATAAGATTAGCAGAGCGACAGATTTGTCCGGCTATCTACCTCTGGGAGATGCATGCCTTGTGGTACACTTAAGCAAGAGTCGTGAGTGTTAAAAAATACAAACGTTCTGAAATAAGTTAAGAACAGTTGACAAACAATGGATTCCCATGGGATAATAAGGCATCAGATGAATCTGAGCACTCTTCAAAACGTTCTCCAACTAGTACATCAGTCCTTCGAAGATTTACATGTGAGAATATCCCACACCAGGCATGCGGCGCCGTCGAAACAGTAAGGTTTTTTTACTCTGAATAATATTTTTTCGAATAATATAAAACATGGGAAACACCAGCTTACAGGCATCATCAAATCAACACAACGTATTAATGCAGGTTTTCAACCCATCATGAGTTAAAAGTCCGAATCTGATTTGGAACATTGCAAAAAGGGGTGCTTTTTTCAAAG